>CM069068.1:4272500-5618214 GCA_035220775.1 Malus fusca | reverse complement strand
CATTCTTTATTATCTCCTAACAATCTCAATGATTGACATGCAACATGATATGAAGGATGTAAAATACCATTACTAGTTTTGAGATCATCAAAGTTTAATGCACATTTTTTTTCAAGTTTAAAAGCATTCGTAAATAATACAATTCACCAGATGCATGATGCATATACGCTATTCTACCTATTGAACATTTTTATTTTCTAGGTTTCCACATTTCTTTACGTATGTCATATAAGAATTTTGAAGGAATTTGTGCTTAAGTGAGTGAGCGCGCTTCGCTATAAATTTTGTTGGTTTCAAACCAACTTGTTAACATTGTATATCAGAAGCGTTTTGTTTGAAAATTGATTGGAGTGATTGATCACCACTGAAGACAATGTTCTGTTCTAACGGTAAATGCATTGGTAATCGCTCTACAAAAGGTTCGCTATATTGTATAGAATTTTGAAACAATCTATGTTAATATTTCATAATTTGGATCTTGTTGGAGAGCCAACTGTGCTATATCTAAACCTTTGTTTACATATTTGAACAAATATTTTGTGAGCATGGATTGACAACAGGATTCAACATTTATATGAGTATTATATCTCAAAAGTAGTTCAGGATTCTTAGCACGAAATACTTCAGTGCTAGTTAGCGCGACAATTTGGTTTGTTATGTGAGAAAAAGTAATAAAAATATGGGAGCATGATGTGATTTGACGGAAAAGTCATTTCTAAGGTGCTGTGAGACCCTAGAGTAAAACACAGGGAGAAGAGTGTCGGAGAACATTAATTGAAATAGTAAAGAGAGTCAACAACTAGATTTGTCTATCACATCAAATAAAAGCAATGAAGCAGCTAATTCCAAATCTTGTTAAAGAACAACAAAACTGTTATCAATTTTGAGTCCATTTTTTATAACAAAGTTTGTATCATCATCTCGACGCCTATAAATTGGAAAACCATTTTGTTCAAAAATTGTTTCATTTTATAAGACTTAAGAAAGTTTTTGGAGCACTTATTTTCTCGCATGCAGGGAAAATTTTGATTAACATGCCCACATGGACAATGAATCATAAATTGATTAACAATTTCATTAAGTCGATGATTAACAAATTTGTTTGGCAATTCTGCATAAATAATTGAATTTATATCTGATGGCACATAGCATTTGAAATTTGATTTCAACCATATTAACATATGAGAATGAGGCAAACCTCTTTTTTGAAATTCAATTGTACAAATATCTGTTTGGAAAAGCAATTGAGACAATAAAAAACCCCAAAAAAAAAAAAAGGAAAGCAAACCGAGATAAGCAAAGTAATAAGTTTTTAGAACTCACTTGCTTGAACTTGACCAAAAGGCTCTCCAGATTTGATGAAATCAAGCATATCATCAAGTTTCATTTTAAATATTCTAGAAATTATATTAGGTCTGTCTTCAGGTTTGTAACCCAATATTATTTTCAAATTCTCTTATAATTTCCGTCCACTTCACATTATAGGTAAATGTTATAAACAAATCAGGATGTCCATGTTATCTAAAAATAGCCATAACATCTTGATAATTATTAATCATATATCTAGGACTTCTTGTGTACAAAGCTGGCAAAACAATTTTTTGTCCTAAACTGTTTGCATCGTTGTCACCTCTTGACATAGCGTCGTAAATTCATGTAAATCTCACTTCTTAAATTTTTTTGATTCTGTCTTATGTAATCCAACCTATCTTCTTCAAGCGTCGCATAAGAATCTACTAAATATTGTTGAAAAAGTCTACCTCCTTTACAACGAAGTTAAGTATGGATCTCTTTCTTGAATCTGATAAGCTATATAAGGTCTCATAGGTATTCTTTGTCTTTTTGTTTTTGGACTGTTATAATTTTCATTCCATTTTAAATCCAACCTGTAACCATCTTCACCATATGGAAAAAGAATAGGGTACTGAAGAGCCATAAATTTTGGATTCCATTTTGTAACACGTTTTAACCCTTCACTCTTGCAGTGTATAATAATATCTCTATTAGAGTTTGACAAAACTATATCACCAACTATTAATCCACCTGTTTCATCGCTTGTTGGTTGATTATATTGCTTGCTATCATTTGGTTGTCTGCCTAACAACGTCGTTTTTAAATTGACCAAACCATCATTTTCAAATTTGTCTCTCGCTGCTAGAAAAAGTTTTACCAGCTCATTTGATTCATCAAACATCTTAATCAAGTTTTTAACAATTCTTGAATCAAGTTTTTCATTTGTTCTATCACAATTTGTAACATCCCACATCGCTCAGGGAAGTGATCCTTAAATGTATATTCTCATCCCTACCTAGCACGAGGCCTTTTCGAGGCTCATTGGCTTCGGGTTCCGTAAGAACTCCGAAGTTAAGCGAGAAGAGGGCCTGAGCACTCCCATGATGGATGACCCACCGGGAAGTTGCTTGTGAGTTTCCAGAAACAAAACCGTGATGGCGTGGTCAGGGCCCAAAGCGAACAATATCGTGCTACGGTGATGGAGCGGGCCCGGGAAATGATCCGCCCTGGGCTGGGATGTGACAATTGGTATCAGAGACAATCCCTCACCGGAAGTGTGCCGATGAGGACGTCGGGCCCCTAATAGGGGTGGATTGTAACATCCCACATCGCCCAGGGGAGTGATCCTTAAATGTGTATTTCTATCCCTACCTAGCACGAGGCCTTTTGGAAGCTCACTGGCTTCGGGTTTCGTAGGAACTCCGAAGTTAAGCGAGAAGGGGGCTTGAGCACTCCCAGGATGGGTGACCCACTGGGAAGTTACTCGTGAGTTGCCAGAAACAAAACCGTAAGGGCGTGGTTGGGGCCCAAAGCGGACAATATCGTGCTACGATGGTGGAGCGGGCTCGGGAAGTGATCCGCCTAGGGCCGGGATTTGACACAATTAATAGCCCTTATACGATTTTGTGTTTCATTATATGTATCATAAACATATAATTGAGCAAATTTTGGTGACTCATTATCAACGGGCAAAAAAGACCCCATCAAATGACAAACTTGACCACTAATTTTAAAAATGTAAGGACTTGATCCGTCATTAATTGAATTATCAACTTTTGCTCCCATTGAAGTAAATGGAAACATAGAGTTGTAAGCTCTAATATTTTCTCGAATTGATAAACTTTTTTTACCTCCGTTTGGATCAAGAAAGGAATCTAAAAAAACAGGTGTCGGCTTTGGAGTTGAAAATTCGATCTTTCCTTGTTGACAACATAGAGTGAAAATGGGATGATTTTTTTTAGGTATGTTTAAGAGACTCTTTTAACCAAAAGAATGCACCACAGTATACACATTTGTAATTTTTATCATCCAAATCCATATAATGTTTCATAATCCCTGCAAAGACAACACACAAAAAGAAAGAAAAAATTAATCACTATATGCAACTAGCTAAACGGTAAAGATCAAACCTAAACGAAACAATCATTGTACAAACTCAAAAACTCACCCTTTCTGGTTGTTTGAAAAAAGGCTTGATCTTTACTGATGAGATTATAACTGTTAGCACCTAAGCTTTTTCCAACAGAGTTTTCAACGCCAGTCGAGAAACTAATAATGTTTTTGCCTTTTCGATCACAAACAAATATTTCATTTTTAAACGGGGTGATATCCAACGCTTCAACATCGTTCACAGGCGTAATAACACATTGGTTAACAAAAGATGCACTGGAGGAACACTGATATTCAACCAATAAATTTTGAGATGTAAATGCACCGCTCGAAGACATAACAATATCTCTACAATTATGCACATAACTTTCTCTGCACAATCTTTTTCGCAGGTTGTTATGATCAAACAATGCATTATATTCATTGTCTGCAACAGTTTTGTTTTGTTTCACAGCGTTATTTGTTTCATCGTTTGCTCATTTTTTACACTACTTGTCAGTCACTTACCCTTTTTTCTTTTTCCAATTTGAGCAAAAGCATTTTGTAGTTTAAATAAATTGTTGTGACAATAATCTGCAATAGATAACGTAGTTATAAATAAGACATACAAAACAACAGCATTGTAATAATCCATTTTTTTATTTAAAGAAATAATTATCAATACGGTTAATAAAAATTTATAAATTCTACACTTAACACTACTTTGTAAGCTAACTAACATTTTTTTTTCAATTTCAACAAAAGCACTTTGTAGCTTATATAAATTGCTTCCATAATGATGTGCAATGGAAAATACAGTCACAAATCAGATACTCAAAACACAAATAGTACTATAATGATTTTTTTTTTTTTTTTTGTTGAAAGCACTACATAACTGGGAAAAGAAATGAAAACTTAAGTTAAACTATCAAGAACCAAATGATCTAACACATTTTAGTTCTTCTTAAACTATAACAATACAGTAAATCCACCACACATAGTCTGTAAATAGAACCATTAAAATCTCTTGACCCCAATAAGTACCTTTTGCCTTACAAAAATTCTATGGATAATGACTTCTTTATACAACCTTGCTATTCCAAATACCTAATCTCACACTTTGTAACCAAATTATTACATGCTTTTAATGTTACTTTCAAGTAACAGTAAAAACTAAGAAAAAAAAATTGAAATGCCAAGATCCTTATGGCTTGTAAAAAATACAGAAAAAAGAGCAACATTATGTTTTTGGTCCTTTATTTTGGACAAGAAAAAATATTGTTAAGTCTTGGTACTTTAAAACAGATAACAAAGAGAAAGCATTTGCCACTCTATGTATAAAAGCTCGACACACCCTTTCCAGAAGAATTGGAACAAAAAGCAAAGAGTTGGACAAAACTTTGTCCAGTTAATGGACATCATGGTTTCTGCTTTTATTTAAAAAAAGCCGTGTTACTAGACCACAACCTCCCTTATCACAAATTATACATAAAGCTTTTCATATAAATTGCACACACACACACACACACATGTATACAACCTCCTTTATACAAATTATAAATAAACCTTTTCATATAAAATTGCACACACATATATACTAGGGGTGGGTTCAAAAAACTGAAAACCAAAAAAAATCGAACTGAATGAAAAAACAGAATCAAATTGAAAAAATCGAACAGAACCGAATTCTTTTGGTTCGATTTCGGTTTCAGTGGTCTAGAAACCAAATCGAACTGAACCCCACCGAATTAATTAAATTAATATGTTTTGGGCATTATTTTCTAAATCCAATTTGTAAGCCCAAATGTGCTAAGCCCAATGTGTTGCCAAACTTTAAGCCCAAAATATTTATATAAAAAAAAAGCCCTTAGAAACTCTAAACCCTAACCTATTATTTCTCCCTCTTCTTTTCCTTCAGCCTAGCCACACCTTACCATCTCTCCATCTTCCTTCTTTCTTTTTCTTTTTTGTCTCTCTTTCATTTCTTTATCCTGGACTCCAGCCGCACCTTTATTCTATTTTGCTCTCTAATCATCCTCTTCTTTTTTTCTCCCTCTTTGTATTTTGCTGCATCAATAACAGCCCACAAGTCCTGCAAACCCTAAACTTTGCCCACACTTGCCGAGTGAAACTCCAAAGAAAAAGAGTAAGCCAGTTTGCAGATTTTGTTCAATTTTTGTATTGTGGGGGTTGTTTGTTATTTAAACTTTGATGTTTATTTTAAGTTTGGACTTTGGAAGACTTGATTGATGATTCTAGTTGAACTTTAAATGTTTATTTTCATTGTCTTTGATTCTAGTTAGACTAATTATGTTATGATTGTGTTGGAGATGTTATAACCAGAAATTCTAGCAAGCCAAATAACAAACAGAGACAGAACCAGGAAACAGCAAAGGTAGGAAACCATACCCAAAACAACAATTGCAGTTCGAGGGAAACTTCAGATTTGTTAACAGAGGACATCAAAGTAAGAATCCGTTTTTAGCCCCTAAGGTCTCAACAACACTACAACTGACCACAAATCCAAATTGTTAAGGTTTCTTCAAAATCAACAAAAAAATCCAAAATTAACAACGCATAACAAAAACCCAAAAACAATCATTATGAGCCTGAGTAAAAGCCCTCTCCAAGTCGTCTGGAAACACGACACCCCAAAACTGGGCTGGAAATCAACAAAAAATCCATACAGAAATTGAAAATCCCAAACAGAAAAAAAAAGACGAACACAACATATTGTTTTTCCAAAATCCACCCAACCTTTGCTCAAAAGAAACAATGATCAGCAAAAGGAAACACAAAACTGGAAGCATGAAGGAGCGAAGCGGAAAAGGCAAAACCCAAACGAATAAAGAGAACAACAACCGGCTAACAATACTGGAAGTCGAGGGAATAATGATGGGGGGACGCATGGAGAACAAGGGCAAAAACGTCTTTTCACTGTGCCAACCAAGCAAGACAGATCGAAACAAATGAGAACCGCGAGGGAAAATCCGTTCGGACACTATAGATCAACAGTGTCAACCCCAAAATTGAGTTTTAGTATATATAGTTTGGTGAATTGCTTAATGTAATCCGTTGACGGACATACTTGAGCAAATTCACTTGCGTGGACCAAACTTGCGGACCACTAGTCTGGTTCAATGTAAACATTTTAAATATGATTTAGACGGCTCACAACATATTAGCTAAATTGAGCTCATTTTTTTTATAGGAAAGAAAATTAATTAAAGAGAAAACCTCTCACATAGCTGGAGCCGATACAATCAAAATGGAAGGCCAAGTTTGCTTTCACAGGAAGACAAGCATCCCAAATACAAAGGTTATCTATCTTAAGCCGAACAGACGTCACAACATATGCAACAAAATTTGCTTCCCTGAACACATGACCCCATTTGATATCTTGGAAGGACGAGGCACACCACCTGATGTCTCCGATAATAGATCTCAAATTCCACGACACTTCACAAGCACCACGGACATCATCAATGATAAGCTTAGAATCACCCTTCACTATCACATGCGTTAGGCTTCTCCTCATGGCCCAGATTAGAACCTCACATAATGCTAGAGCCTCAACAACGTTAATGGTGGTAGACCCCAAGTTTATAACACTGTCGAGGATAGGTTTGTTGTTCCAGTTCCTAATAACGAAGCCTTCGGTAGCCAAATAGTTTGACACCGACCAGTCGAAATTTAATTTGACGTAAGGAGACATTGGACTTTTCCACTTGAACAAGTTATTTTCAACTAGCACTTTTGCACTCTCTAGATTAGCAACATTATCCTTGAAGTAATCATTAACTGTAGCCATAGCTCGAAGAAAAGATCTACTATGCAAAGGCTTTTCATTCCTGAAAATACTGCCATTTCTATCATTCCATATCTGCCAGCAAATAGCCAGAGCTTTACTTAAGTTACTTACAACATTCTTATTCCGATGAGAGAGGTCTCCAAGCCAGTCACTTATCTTGAGGTTAGTATCAATATTTGATAATAACCTATCATTGGAGCAACTCCAAACTTGCTTAGCATACTAACAATGGAGAAACATATGATCTTGATCTTCCTCGTTGTTGTTGCACAAAGGACACTGAGTATCCATATTTGTTATGAACTTGCTTAGTTTCTTCCTAGTTTGTAACTTACCCTTGATAAGGCTCCATGCAAACAACTTTAATTTAGGAGGCAAGATTTGTTTCCAAACTCTATTGATAAGATCTTGAACCGGTAAAGGGCTAAGATCCTCCATTTAGAGCCAAGTTGCGAATTTAACCGAGAAGCTACCATTATTACTTGTGTTGGATAAACATCAACAATCAATGATAAATTTATATATGCTAATGCGAATAAATAATTTAACATAGTATGAACAAAACAAAATAATATTACATAGACAAATTGAAGATCGAGGCTTGCGTACTAT
Source organism: Malus fusca (assembly GCA_035220775.1). NCBI lineage: Eukaryota > Viridiplantae > Streptophyta > Magnoliopsida > Rosales > Rosaceae > Malus > Malus fusca. Next base: position 5,610,410 of record CM069068.1, on the reverse strand, counting down.
AATGTCCTTGAAACAGAAATTTTGTCCCTACTCAGTGCTTGTAGTTCTACGGACATCTGCTTCACCAGGATTCAACGATCTAAGTTATAATTCCAGCACCGGAAAACTTGACTTCTAGCGAATTTCTTTGTGGTTCTCTTAGTAAGAATGTTTGGGATTGTAGAAGAAGAATTTTATTTCTCTATGTTCTAAATGCCATGCGGATGGATGTATATATAATAGGTTTATGCCTGTTCGCAACAGGTATGAGAATGAGATGCATCTGTTAGGAGACATCTTCTCAGAGGGGTGCTTTGCTCTCTAGCGTTCTTTCATCACTTTAGATTTCATCTGAAAAGATGAGTCTGTTGATATAAAAAATAAATAATTAATTAAATTTGAAATTAATTAAAGAATTTAATTATTAGAGTCCGAGCCCAAGAGCCTCAAGGCCCAAGTTCCATCTTTTGATAATTAACTATATATTAATTATCAATTAATTACTACACCTCAAAGCCCAACCTTGGGTTGAGCCTAATTTTATTCTCCATGGTCCATCACTCCAATCACTTTCTATAAGGGACAAAACCTTATAAAGTGAGGGAACCTTTTTGTAGTGACCAACGTTGGATAATGAAATTTATACTCAAAATTTCCAACAACTTGGACCCCAAACAATAGTGTCATTGGAAGAATAAAGAGGGATATGAATGTCACAGATTTTGTTAACAATATAATTGTCTATCACTTGACTTAAATTGTTTCTATCCCAATAACCATCAACAATAAACGCTGCAACCTTAGTGCCCCATTGGATTCGATGTCTTTGATTCTCTGGTATGAGATGGAAGAGAGGGTGAGGAAAAACCCAGTTATGAGTCCAGAACAGGATGTCATTGCCATCACCGACTACCCACCTCATACCCTTACTGATAATGTCTCTGGACCCTAGAATACCTTTCCAGGCGAGCGAGCGAGTGGTTTAGTTTAGTTTTAGTCTCCATAAAAGTATCATGTCTAAGATATTTCATTTTGACTATATTAGCCCACCAGTTACCATTATCGAAGACAACCTTCCATCATAGTTTAGCAAGACACGCCTTATTAAAATGGCCTAGGTTCCTGATACCTAAACCACCCGCATTCTTTGGTCAACATATTTTTTTTCCAACTCACTGGGTTACACTTGCGATTATTACCCAAAAAAAAACTGTCTGCATTCTCTATTTAATTGACTGGTTAGTTTATGAGGACATTTGAAGCAAGATGTTGATGCACAAAATCGGCAAGGACTTTGGTACAACAGAAAGTGTTAAGTTTGTGACCTTCGCTAGATTGTTCCGGTCACTAGTGTGGGTAAGTATGTAAATGGATAGAGATAGGGAAGCAAACACAAGATGTATGTGGTTCACCCATATTGGCTACGTCCACGGAGTAGATGAGTTCTCATTAATTGTGAAGGGTTTACACAAGTACATAGGGTCAAACTCTCCTTCAGTGAGTACAAGTGAATGATTTAGTACAAATGACATTAGGAAATATTGTGAGCGAATGATCTCTATTTATAGAAGAGAGTTTCTAGTTTCATTCTGACATTGACACGTGTCGTGCTGTGATTGGCCTCTGATGTCGACACGTGTCGTGCTGTGATTGGCCTCTGATGTTGATATGTGTCGCGTTGTAATTGGCCTCCTAGTTGGAGAGAAACTCTTCTGGGTCTTTGACGGTATAACGTTGACCGGTGCTCAATAGTTTCGGGATTGGTCAAGTATGGTACAAATAGTGCTCCCCTAAGTTCCCGAGTGAGGGAAGCTCCTCGATTGGGGACTTGCAAGATCCAAGCCGCTGAGTAATCACGAAACTTCTAAGTACCGAAGTGTGGTATCGTCTTCACTTGCCTTATCTGTCTCAAAGGTAGATGTGGCATCTTCTATGGAAGTACTTTTCCTCCATCCAGGGATGTTATCTTTAACCAGTGGAGATGCACAAGGTAATGTATCAATTTCACTTGAAGCTTACTTGTAGTGTCAACCTTGGTCAAGCGCGATACAAACCATGTAGTAGGAGTCCCCCAAGTCGCCGAGCTAGGAGATATGCCGAAAGAGGTGACATACAAAGTAAGCAATCAGAGCTCCAAGCAATCAGTCACAGATCAGAAGTTTGATTTTGAATTATGGCTGATTGTTCTCAGTCTCCCTATCTTGCAGGCAGCATGAAGGATAAGGAGAAGAAAAATGAGAACAGATGATATGAGATACTTTTGCTTTTGAAGAAGTAACTTTCCACATGCTTATTCTTGAACTGAGCTGGAGGGTTTTCTGGTTTCCTCCAGAGTATAAGGCCGACTCAAGAATTTAAGGGTCAAAACAAGTCCATCAAATCTAGAGTACGTTCGACCCTGATGATATGGGATAATTTTGCTGTTGACAAAGTAGTGGATGTATCGGCACATGTTCTATTACGCTTGTCTCCACATGCTTCCTTGTATCCTTCTCACTTGCCCTATCTGTTCCTCAGGCAGATGTGGTATCTTCTCTGAAAGCATAAGATATTGAAGATGAGTACTCGAGAGCAATGCCAGGTAAGTAATCAGGCAAGGGGTTCCAGGCAGTCATTTCCTGACTGGAAGCTTGATTCCAAGTGCTGACTGATTGCTCTCTTTCTCCTTGTCTTGCAGGTAAGAACAAGGGTAAAGGAAAAGATAGGGAAAAAGCATGATATAGGATACTCTTGCTTTTGACCCTGATGATATGAGATACTCTTGCTCTAGTGTGGCTAGTTTGTATAGGTATTATTGTGGGGGAAGAAAGCTGAGTATTTCGAAAGGCTTTGTTGGAAGTGCCCTCTCAGATATGAGGAAGGGTTGAGCATTTTTGCAGGTCTGCCTGTCCTTGGAGGATGGAGGTCGACATATATAGGAGTCTCCCTAACAGTAAGTAGTAATGTTATTCCTTTACCCTTCTTGGTCATAGCAATGTAGTGGGAGCTGTAAGTTTCACGTGTTTTAACTTTGTCAGAGCACTTTGAAAAAGTGGTCTGTGGTTTCTGGAAAGTTGATGTTGCGTGTGAAGATTGTAGACAAGCTTTATCCAAGGAAATCTGGCTCTCGAAGTTCTGAGAGCGGTGCCTCTACGGTTTTCGAACAAGCAATCCTGTCGGGGATTTGGCTCTCGAGATTCGGAGAACGGTACCTCTTCGATTTTTGAGAAAGCAATCATGTTGGGAGTCTGGCTCTTGAGATTCGGAGAGCGGTGTCTCTTTGATTTTTGAGAAAGTAATCCTATTGGGAGTTTGGCTTTTGAGATTCGGAGGGCAGTGCTTCTTCGATTTTTGAGCAAGCAATCCGGTTAGGAGTCTGGCTGTCGAGAATCGGAGAGCGGTGCCTCTTCGATTTTTGAGCAAGCAATCTTGTTGGGAGTGTTTTCTCGAATGTGAGTAAAGGTTGGGCATTTTTGCTAGTCTACCTTGCCATGGAGCACGGAAGTTGATACACATAGGAACTTTCCAATTATCAAGTAGTGGTGCTATTCCTTTACCCTTGTGGGTAATAGTAGGGTAGCTGGACCTTCAAAATTTATGTGTCTAAACTTTATCAGAGATCTTTGGCAAAGTTATCTGTGGTACCTGATGAGCTGATGTTGCATGTGGAAAGTGGTGCCTCTTCGAAATTCGGAGAGTGGTGATGTTCCTTTACCCTTGTGGGTAATAGTAGGGTAGATGGACCTTCAAAATTTATGTGTCTAAACTTTGTCAGAGATCTTTGGCAAAGTTATCTGTGGTACCCGATGAGCTGATGTTGCGTGTGGAAAATGGTGCCTCTTCGAAATCCGGAAAGTGGTGCCTCTTCGATTTTTGAACCAACGGCCATGTTGCCCTTTCTTTTATAAGGACACCAATTGTGTGCAAGAAGTACATTCAGAGAGTTATTGCTTGTAGGAATGTTCCCCTTATTTTTGTACTTCAGAGATTTATTGGACCTCATTTCTCCTTCATCATTTCTGAAAATGTCTGGCCTATTTGACCGTCGTTTTGACTTGAACTTTGGTAAAGAGGCAGCTATGTCTCCTCAAGACAACATATGGCGCCCATCCTTCTTATCTTCTACTGGTCCTCTTACCGTTGGAGACTCTGTAATGAAAAATGATATGACCGCTGCAGTGGTGGCCAGGAACATTCTCACTCCCAAAGATAACAGACTACTTTCTAAACGGTCTGATGAGTTAGCTGTTAAGGATTCCCTGGCTTTCAGGGTTCAGTGTGCAGGTTCTGTGTCTAATATGGCCCAACGCCTATTTGCTCGAACCCGCCAAGTTGAATCATTGGCGGCTGAAGTGATAAGTCTCAAACAGGATATTAGAGGGCTCATGCATGAGAATAAACAGTTGCACATGCTCGCACATGACTATGCTACAAACATGAAAATGAAGCTTGACCAGACGCAGGAATCTGATGGTCAGATTTTACTTGATCATCAGAGGTTTGTGGGTTTGTTCCAAAGGCATTTATTGCCTTCGTCTTCTGAGGTTGTACCGCGTAATGAAGCTCCAAATGATCAACCTCCAATGCCTCATCCTTCTGGGGTTCTGTCCAGTACTGAGGCTCCGAATGATCACCTTTCGGTGCCTTCTCTTTCTGGGGCTTTACCGACTGCTGAAACTTCTCCTAAGCAACCTTTGTGAAGGCTCCATCTTGTTTGTTTATTTTGACTCATGTATATATACATATTTGTAACTTATCGGAGATATCAATAAATAAGATTTGCTTTATTTCAATGTATTGTGTTAATACACCAAAGCCTTTTGCACTAAGTTCTTTGAATTTTTTCTTTTGTTGAAGCTTGTATGTTGAAGCTTTGTGAGTGAAGCATGTAGGTTGAGGTAATGTTCCCTTAATTTCCCGAGTGAGGAAAACTTCTCGGTTGGAGACTTGGAAAATCCAAGTCACTGAGTGGTCGTGAGACTTCCGAGTATCAAGGTGCAGTAGCATATGGTAGGAGTCCTCCAAGTCTCCAGTCGAGGGAGTTGACGAATGAGGTGTCTTGATAGTAGCCAAGCTTTTAAAGTAACAAAACTTCACCATTTTCCTTTCTAAGTGGTAGCCCAAAACTCTTCCTTCATATATATTTGTTATGAAAGTTGTTAGGCCCAAAGAAGAGGAGGCCTAGGCAATTTTTTTTTTTTCGATTTTTTTTTTGATTTTTCGAATTTTTGAATTTCCGAATTTTCGAATTTTCGAATATATATATATATGTGTGTGTATATTTTTTAAGCTTTGTAGGTGAAGCTTTGGTGTTGAAGCTTTGCAGGTGAAGTTTTGAGGTTGAAGCTTTGTTGGGTACTATAAATTGATTTTGCTTCACACTATCTTGATCAAGAGTGTGTGAAGCTTTTGTAGGTGAAGCTTTTGTGTTGAAGCTTTGTAGGTGAAGCTTTTGTGGGTGAAGTTTTTGTGGGTCAAGCTTTTGTGGGTGATGCTTTTGTAGGTGAAGCTTTTGTGGGTCAAGCTTTTGTGGGTCAAACTTTTGTGGGTGAAGCTTTTGTGGGTCAAGCTTTTTTGTTCTTTACTTTCTTGCAGATTCACGATCGGATCTACATTGTTCCAAGACCTTCTGGTTTTGTGCATCAACATTTGGCGCCGTCTGTGGGAATCGACACGAAAACTATGTCGGTTCTCTTTCATTTTTTCACCTCCACCGTGAATCTGCAAAAACCCAAGAACGCAAAGCTTTCCCAGAAAACCCACGGAGCTATCTTCCTATCTCTTTCTTTCTTTCTTTCTTTCTCTTTCATTTCACCGGTCCAGAAACTAGACCCGAATCATAGAGAAGCTTATTCGTTCAGCTCAACGAAGCATACCGCCATGATTTGATCCCCAAATCCGCCGGCATTAATCGGACCCCCACAACCAGAATGGCGTGGTTCAGTGGGAAAATGTATTTGGGGAACTTTCCCGATCTCGCCGGGGCCGTGAACAAGCTCCAGGAGAGCGTTAAGAACATCGAGAAGAATTTCTATAGCACCATTGGGTTCGAAGACAGAGGGAAAGCCGAATCTGGCAATGAAGCTTCCGGATTATGGCCTTCATCTACTAAAAGGATTATGTCCTTTATGGGGCAACAAGATGAGGAAAGTAATGTTGAATCATCAGAGAAAGCCCGGTCTTCTGAGTTTCCACCTAAGGTTGACAAATCACCTCGGGAAACTGAATCTCTACAGATAACATCTATGGTTGAGGAGAAATAATGGGCCAAAGCTGAAACTTTGCAACAATCTACAACTGAACAGACGGCTGCTAAAGAGGAAAATGAAGTTGTCAAGGAAGAAAAAGATGATAACCCTGCTACAGTTGTGGGGGAAACAAAGACTGTGATAGCAGAGTCTGAAAAATCTGAATCTGAGTCTTCTTCAGTGCCAGTTGAACAACCTGAATCCACTGTTAAGAATGCTAGCCCATCAGATTATGTTGATTTTCAAGAACACAACACGATTTCTATGGCGGGACCCTCAGAAAATTCAGAATCATCGCAGGAAAAGTCAAGATCTGTTGATGCGGATCAAGTTGAGGAAGCTAGTACTGCTCTGCTTGGTAGGGCACATGGTATAGTCAATGTGCATGAGAATTTGGATGAAGATCTATACAGGTCATGTGAACAAAGTGTTCTGCATAACATCTACATTTTATGTGACAAATGGTAAATACATTGTGAGCGGGTCGGAGGATCACTGCGTCTACTTATGGGATCTCCAAGTGTGGACGCCATTGCTGAGTGCTGAGCAGCTGAGTCGACTTCATGGGTGGGTATGAGACTGATCGAGTTAAGGAGGACAGAGGCATCCAGAGAGGTTGCTAACACGCTTGCCAGGTTCTTGTTTCACGGTCTCCACGACCAGATCTCCGACCGTCTGGTTCGGCAGTGCCATCTACAATCTGCAAAGTAAAGCAAAGTAAAGAAAAGAGCTTTACTTACTTTTGTCTGCCATCTGCAAAGTAAAGCAAAGTAAAGAAAATAGCTTTACTTTACTTTTGTCTGCCATCTGCAAAGTAAAGAAAAAAGCTTTACTTTACTTTTCTCATATTTTTGACTCAGTCATCCATTCGTACTCATGGAAAACAACCGCAAAGATAAGACTCTTATCTTTACAGCCCATACCCACTGTCATTGATGAATATTTTATTAAGTTGTCTTCTACAAACTGGAGCCATTATTATGTAGTTATACTGATGTGTAAAGAAGGCAACATGCAAAAAAAAAAAAAAAAAAAAGGGCAAAATGTCGGCAAGCCCAAAATAGTGGGTTGGAATGTTATGTGGAGGGCGAAAGCCCATATGCCTAAAAGAGCCAGACCTATGACTTCAAACTTCAACCTTCATCCCTCCATTTAAGGTTCACCCTCTATTATCACCAACCAGGTGATCAAAAGTACGTACATTACTCCAAAATTATTCGGCAGCCTGCCTCTATTATCACCAACCAAGTGATCAAAAGTACGTCCAAAACTTCAAAATTATTCGGCAGCCTGCCGCTATTATCACCAACTAGATGATCAAAAGTACGTCCAGTACTCCAAAATTATACATAAGCATGACTCATGTCAATCATACATAAACATTCATGAGCATCACTCATGTCAATCATACATAAACATTCATGAACATCACTCATGTCAACATTCATGAGCATCACTCATGTCAACATTCATGAGCATCACTCATGTCAACATCCATGAGCATCACTCATGTCAATCAACATAAACATTCATGAGCATCACTCATGTTGTTGATGCACAAAATCAGTGAGGACTTTGATACAACAGAAAGTGTTAAGTTTGTGACCTTCGCTAGATTGCTCCGGTCACTAGTGTGGGTAAGTATGTAAATAGATAGGGACAGGGAAGCAAACACAAGATGTACGTGGTTCACCTAGATTGGCTACGTCCACGGAGTAGAATAGTTCTCATTAATTGTGAAGGGCTTACACAATACATAGGTTCAAGCTCTCCTTTAGTGAGTGCAAGTGAATGATTTAGTACAAATGACATTAGGAAATATTGTGAGAGAATGATCTCTATTTATAGAAGAGCGTTTCTAGTTTCACTCTGACATTGACACGTGTCGTGCTGTGATTGGCCTTTGATGTCGACACATGTCGCGTTATGATTGGCCTCTGATGTTGATATGTGTTGCGTTGTGATTGACCTCCTGGTTGGAGGGAAACTCTTATGGGTCCTTGACGGTATAACGTTGACCGGTGCTCAATAGTTTCGGGATTGGTCAAGTATGGTACAAACAGTGCTCCCCTAAGTTCCCGAATAAGGGAAGCTCCTCGGTTGGGGACTTGCAAGATCCAAGCCGCTGAGTAATCACGAAACTTCTAAGTACCGAAGTGTGGTATCGTCTTCACTTGCCTTATCTGTCTCATAAGTAGATGTGGCATCTTATCTCGAAGTACTCTTCCTCTATCCAGGGGTGGTATATTTAACCGGTGGAGATGCACAAGGTAATGTATCAATTTTACTTGAAGCTTACTTGTAGTTTCAGGCTTGGTCAAGCGCGATACACACCATGTAGTAGGAGTCCACCAAGTCGCCGAGCTAGGAGATCTGCCGAAAGAGGTGACAGACAAGGTAAGCAGTCAGAGCTCCAAGCAATCAGTCCCATATCAGAAGTTTGATTTGGAGTTCCGGCTGATTGTTCTCATTCTCCCTATCTTGTAGGCAGCATGAAAGATAAAGAGAAGAAAAAAGAGAAGAGATGATATGAGATACTTTTTCTTTTGAAGATGGGTACTCGAGAGCAATGCCAGGTAAGTAATCAGGCAAGGGGTTCCAGGCAGTCAGTTCCTGACTGGAAGCTTGATTCCAAGTGCTGATTGATTGCTCTCTTTCTCCTTGTCTTGCAGGTAAGAACAAGGGCAAAGGAAAAGACAGGGAAAAAGCATAATATGGGATTCTCTTTCTTTTGACCCTGATGACTCTTGCTCAGGTGTGGCTGGTTTGCATAGGTATTATTGGAGGGGAAGAAAGCTGAGTATTTCGAGAGGCTTCATTGGGAGTGCCCTCTTAGATATGAGGAAGGGTTGAGCATTTTTGCAGGTCTGCCTTTCCGTGGAGGATGGAGGTCGACATATATAGGAGTTTCCCTAACAATAATTAGTAATGCTATTCCTTTACCCTTCTTGGTCATAGCAATGTAGTGGGATATGCAAGCTTCACGTGTTTTAACTTTGTCAGAGCACTTTGAAAAAATGGTCTGTGGTATCTGGAAAGCTGATGTTGCGTGTGACGATTGCAGACAAGCTTTATCCAAGGAAATCTGGCTCTCGAGGTTCTGAGAGCGGTGCCTTTTCGGTTTTCAAACAAGCAATCCTGTCGGAGATCTGGCTTTCAAAATTCGGAGAACGGTGCCTCTTCGATTTTTGAGAAAGCAATCATGTTGGGAGTCTGGCTCTTGAGATTCGGAGAGCGGTGTCTCTTCGATTTTTGAAAAAGTAATCATGTTGGGAGTCTGGCTCTCGAGATTCGGAGAGCGGTGCCTCTTCGATTTTTGAGCAAGCAATCTTGTTGGGAGTGTTTTCTCGAATGTGAGTAAAGGTTGGGCATTTTTGCCAGTCTGCCTTGCCACGGAGCACGGAGTTGACACACATAGGGACTTTCCAGTTATCAAGCAGTGGTGTTGTTCCTTTACCCTTGTGGGTAATAGTAGGGTAGCTGGACCTTCAAAATTTATGTGTCTAAACTTTGTCAGAGATCTTTGGCAAAGTTATCTGTGGTACCCGAGGAGCTGATGTTGCGTGTGGAAAGTGGTGCCTCTTCGAAATCCGGAGAGTGGTGCCTCTTCGATTTTTGAACCAACAACCATGTTGCCCTTTCTTTTATAAGGGCACCAATTGTGTGCAAGAAGTACATTCAGAGAGTTAGTGCTTGTAGGAATTTTCCTCTTATTTTTGTACTTCAGAGATTTATTGGACCTCATTTCTCCTTCATCATTTCTGAAAATGTCTGGCCCATCCGACTGTCGTTTTGACTTGAACTTTGGTGAAGAGGCAGCCATGTCTCCTCAAGACAACATATGGCGCCCAACCTTCTTATCCCCTACTGGTTCTCTTACCGTTGGAGACTTTGTGACGAAGAATGATATGACCGCTGCGGTGGTGGCCAGGAACCTTCTCACTCCCAAAGATAACAGACTATTTTCCAATTGGTCTGATGAGTTGGCTGTTAAGGATTCCCTGACTTTCAGTGTTCAGTGTGTAGGTTCTGTGTCTAATATGGCACAACGCCTATTTGCTCGAACTCGCCAAGTTGAATCATTGGCAGCTGAAGTGATAAGTCTCAAACAGGAGATTAGAGGGCTCAAGCATGAGAATAAACAGTTGCACAGGCTCGCACATGACTATGCTACAAACATGAAGATGAAGCTTGATCAGATGCAAGAATCTGATGGTCAGATTTTACTTGATCATCAGAGGTTTTGTTCCAAAGGCATTTATTGCCTTCGTTTTCTGGGGCTGTACCGCGTAATGAAACTCCAAATGATCAACCTCCAATGCCTCCTCCTTCTGGGGTTCTGTCCAGTACTGAGGCTCTGAATGATCACCCTCCGGTGCCTTCTCTTTCTGGGGCTCTACAGACGGCTGAGACTTCTCCTAAGCAACCTTTATGAAGGCTCCATCTTGTTTGTTTATTTTGACTCATGTATATGTACATATTTGTAACTTATTGGAGATATCAATAAATAAGCTTTGCTTCATTTCGACGTATTGTGTTAAATACACCAAAGCCTTATTCACTAAGTTCTTTGAATTTTTTCTTTTGTTGAAGCTTGTATGTTGAAGCTTTGTGAGTGAAGCATGTAGGTTGAGGTAGTGTTCCCTTAATTTCCCGAGTGAGGAAAACTTCTCGGTTGGAGACTTGAAAAATCCAAGTCACTGAGTGGTCGTGAGACTTCCGAGTATCAAGGTGCAGTAGCATATGGTAGGAGTCCCCTAAGTCTCCGATCGAGGGAGTTGACGAATGAGGTATCTTGCTAGTAGCCAAGCTTCTAAAGTAACAAAACTTCACCATTTTCATTTCTAAGTGGTAGCCCAAAACTCCTCCTTCATATATATTTGTTATGAAAGTTGTTAGGCCCAAAGAAGATGAGGCCTAGGCAAATTTTTTTTTTCGAATTTTTTTTTCTTTTCGAATTTCCGAAAAAAAAAATTATATATATATATTTTAAGCTTTGTAGGTGAAGCTTTGGTGTTGAAGCTTTGTAGGTGAAGCTTTGAGGTTGAAGCTTTGTTGGGTACTATGAATTGATTTTGCTTCACACTATCTTGATTAAGAGTGTGTGAAGCTTTTGTAGGTGAAGCTTTTGTGTTGAAGCTTTGTAGGTGAAGCTTTTGTGGGTGAAACTTTTGTGGGTGAAGCTTTGGAGTTGAAGCTTTTGTGGGTGAAGCTTTTGAGTTGAAGCTTTTGTTGGGTACCATGAATTGATTTTGCTTCACACTATCTTGATCAATATAGTGTGAAGCTTTTGAGAATTTGTAATTGTCCTCCATTGATGAAGCTTTTGTTGGTGAAGCTTTTGTGTTAAAGCTTTGTAGGTGAAGCTTTGGAGTTGAAGCTTTGTAGGTGAAGCTTTGAAGTTGAAGCTTTGTAGGTGAAACTTTGGAGTTGAAGCTTTGTAGGTGAAACTTTAGAGTTGAAGCTTTTGTTTGGTACCATGAATTGATTTTGCTTCACACTATCTTGATCAATATATTGTGAAGCTTTTGTTGGTGAAGCTTTGTTGGGTACCATGAATTGATTTTGCTTCACACTATCTTGATCAAGATAGTGTGAAGCTTTTGAGAATTTGTAGTTGTCCTTCATTGATGAAGATTTGTTGAATTTCCCAATTTCCTTTTTTTTTTTTTTGGGGAAATTAGAAATTTGAAAATGTGGGAGAGACAACATATACAAATTTTGCTTCCACATTGTTGAGCAAGAGATTGTGATGCAAGCCACACCTTGTAGTAGTCGAAGGTTTGGATGAACCATATAAATTGAATTTGCTTCGAACAATCTTGATCAAGAGTGTGTGAAGCTTTCTACGAGTTGTAGTTGCCCTTCATTGATGAAGCTTTTGTTGGCACCATAAATTGGTTTTGCTTCACACTGTCTTGATCAAGAGTGTGTGAATCTTTTGAGAATTGTGGTTGCCCTCCATTGATGAAGCTCTTGTTGGCACCATAAATTGGTTTTGCTTCACACTGTCTTGATCAAGAGTGTGTGAAGCTTTCTACGAGTTGTAGTGTTTGCATTGTTACAAAGGAGAAATGTCTGAAGCAAATGCAAGAGGGCTAAATAGCTTGATCTTCGTATGCCATGCACTGAACTTGTTGTTGGCTTGCAATAAGACTTTGTTGATGACTATAACTCTTGTTGGATACTTTGATGAACACTCATAATTTGTTTGTTCTCATTGTTTTCAATATATTGTAGTACTTTATAGTTTATATACCGTTCCATATTCCAATTTATGTTTCCGAATAAAATTATAGTATTTTTTAAGTATAAGCAGACACTTATTAATTTATATGTTATATAGTAAATTTAATTAAATAAAAAAAACTGCTTAGGCCCCCATCTAAGCTCCAGTCTAGTCCCTTAAGCGCTAGGCCCTTCCCTGTTGACCGACTACCGCATAACGATTTTTAGAACATCGATCATACTCAAAATGCCATGCAGGGGTTGGACGGGGATCATTGAGGATCTACTTCATACCATCACTTTTGAGATTAAGATAATTTGAGAATGATGGATTGTTGCAGGATGAACTATTTGCAACCATTGACAAGGATGGAGTAAGCATTTTCATGGTGTGAGGAAAATAAAGGGAGAGATGTATGAAAGGCCATCCCACGTGTGTAAGTACGATAAGAGTAGTGTTAACTTACATGCTAAAAAAGTAATGATACACTTATCACATTTTTCATACCAGATTTGTATCACCTCTCCAATAAAGGCAGGACCCACCACTATTAAAGAGATGATATGAATGCGGTATGAAAATGGTAGTAAAAGTAGCACTTTTTTGCCACAATTAGGGTTTGGCACACCTTTCGCTGAAACCACTTGGTGGGGTTGAAGTTGAACAATAGTTAGATCTAATTAGGGTTTCTTATGTGCGGGACTTTTGAAAAATGTGATAATTCATAATAGTACATATGAAAATCCTAAGTGGAGTATATATGAAAGGGTTTTTATCACAAATGGTCCTTGAAATTTACTCTTACTATCAAGATGATCCCTAAAATTGAAAATCAATCAATGTAGTCCTTGAAAATGGGTGTCATAAATCAATGTAGTCCTTTCGTCACAATTTTGTTAAAAATTCCGTTAAGTGCTGATGTAGCACATAAATGGGCCCTACAAAATTTATGGGTTTTTATCACAAATGGTCCCTAAAATTGACTCACACCATCAAGATGGTCCCTGAAATTGACCCAAACCATCAAGATGGTCCCTAAAATTAAAAATCGATGAATGTAGTCCTTGAAAATAGGTGTCGCAAATCAATATGATCCTTCTGCCACAATTCTGTAAAAAAAAATTGTTATGTGTTGATGTGGGTTTAATAATTAATTAAAAAAGTTGTATAAATACCTTTTTGCACAATATAATTTTTTTCTTATAGTAGGAACTACTCCGAAGAGAGATCCATTCCATAAATTCTCAAAGGCACAAGGCTTAACCAAGGGCTGAAAGGGGTTTTGGAAATAGTTTTCAACCAGTTTTCAACCAACAATAGATGCACTTCGGTTATAACCTCATTATCTCAAGGCAGACCTCGTCGTTATTTGAGTCACCAGACCACCAGAGAAGTCCCGAACAAGCTTTCCAAGATTAAGGTTGTGAGGATGTTGAAAGCCTAAATGTTAACGGTGATGTCCCAGAAGTCTTTGCCAATCAGCTAAGCCGTCACCAAAGGTGATCTTGATCTAGGTTCAATTAGGTGAAGGGTGTCGAAGTGTGTAAAGATGGGTGTATTGAGAAATTTTTTTAGAGGATAGACAACGAAGGAGGTAGAGGATATGGACTGGGATCGGAGGTGATTGCAGGACTGAGTTTTTGGGTTCACAACTTTTTATTAACTATTAAATTATTAAACCTATTTGTAATATTTTTAATTTAATTAGACTCGTGTGATTCATTTATGTGTCACATCAGTACATAACATAATTTTTGACAGAATTGTGACAGAATGACTACATTGATCGATTTTCAATTATAGGGACCATTTTGATGTCGCGGGTCAATTTCAAGGACCACTTGTGAGAAAAAAAAAGACTTATGAGACCCATTTATGTGCCACATCAGCAACTAATAGAATTTTTAATAGAATTATGACGGAATGACCACATTGATTTGCTACACCTATTTGCATGGACTACATTGATTGATTTTCAATTTCAAGGACTATCTTGATGGTGAGGGTCAATTTCAAAGACCATTTGTGACAAAAATCCTATATGAAAATCCCAAAGTGCAAATGCATGAAATGTATGCATGTGATCATACCTTGAACTTGTACCAAGCTACTTCATTTCTCTCATGAAATCAACCTTGAATTGCCACTACCATATTTCTAAGTCTATCCTATTAGGTGACTGAGTGATAATAGCAATTACAAGTAAATATGCGTGTAGTTTTATAGTCAAGAAGCCAATAGACAAAAAGTCCTAACTTTGTACATTAGTTCTAGACTAACATGGACCTTCGCTCGATAGGGAACCCTAGGCGGCCGTCTCACCAGGCTCCTCTTACCGGCCGGCCTAAGGTAAAATGGTTTGATAGATGTAGATGAAATGTGTAATACAGGTACAGAAAGGGAAAACTAAAAACTATTCCAAGTTGTTTTGTTTTTATTCATTCTTCTTTATTTCTTTCTCTCCCTCCCCACCACTCTTCTTTCATCCATCATTCATTCGAATACTTTCCTCACATCTCAACCAAAGGAAATTGTTATCAAACGGGTTCTTAGCTATCTGAATATGGTGTATTTTGTATCAAAGCAATGTCAATTATATATATATATATGGGACTGGAGGACGTTCTTAATTGATACTGAAATAGATGAAGTAAAATGGAACTGCATTATTCTGCTTATCTGAGTTGATACAATATGTGTAAAGAGACAATCTGATCTATATGATCATCAACAAACAATAATTGCTTAAATTCAAAGTTATTATATCTGAAGAAGAAGAAGAAGAAGATTACAAAGTGATAATTAATGAATGTGTTAGAGAAGATTAGTATATATAGTTATGATACAGTTCAGTGCCATGCGGAAACTGTAAGCAGATACCTGTCTTGCCACCCAAGAGATATCGTCCTTCCATCATCTCTTTCGAAAACCTTGAAGCCAGCTGCAGCTCCATTACTCTCTCCATCAAAATCAAGTGAACAATAGTGAGTCCTAATTTTCAAAAGAAGTCTTGCTTGTATCTTGGACCTGGAGCTTAGATTTATTCCTTCAAAACCATGACTCTCCATCCTCGCCTTCCATGTTTCCATGTTTTCAATTTTCGGACAATTATCATCGTTGTTATTGTCGTAATTGAGCATGCTTTTGATCTCTTTTCCAAGGTGGTTCTTCTCAATGCTCAACCTTTCAGCACTCTCTAATGGCAGACATTCATCTAAAGAATCAAACATGGCTGCAAAATAATGCAAAGACTCCATGAATCTCGATAAGAATCTTCGAGGACTCCTGGTCCCTTCTTGTTCAACCAAGATTACAATGGAAGGGTTAAGTAAATGTACAGATTTTAACAAGTCAGATATCTTCAAATTATTGCTCAAAGAATTCAAATGAAAAACCAAATTCACTGCCAGTGTTTCGTTCCTCTTTTTCCTCAAGTTTACGAGCTTTGAGCCTCTCAACAACCCTTGAAATTCAAAAGCAAGATTCCGAAACCCCTTTGAGAAGCTTGTCAGTCTGTTCTCCGTTTCCCGTAGCTCATCCACGGTTCTTCCAAACCCAGTTATTCTGAGCGATATCCGCTTCCTACTGCTTGCCTTCTCGGAGAGAGACTGTATAAGAGATGCCCACTGAAATCCATAGGAGACATCGAAATCGATAACATGTAATGCACGATTGTTCTTCTCTTCTTCCTTCTCAAAGGCCTCAATGATTGCTTGGATTGCCGTGAAATGAGCAAATTGGTAGTACGGAGACACCCGATAGAGAGCGGTGAACGCTACAAACTCTTCTTCGCTCGTCGGTTCCTTCATGATGATGTCATAAAAGGGGGATCTTCGTGTGAGAAGCCTTGCAGCCAAGCTGTCTGCGAAATAAGCCACTACTCGTTGGATGGAGTCACCGGATAATGAAACATTCTTGTACAACTCAGTGAGATGCTCCAAGGCTGAGCCTACATTGTTTTCGTTGACTGCAGTGGCTGTTATGAGCAACATGTGGATCAGGTGGAGTCCTTTTCCGTCTTCATCATCGACATCAACCCCTTTCTTCTTGTAGTGGTCTAGGTTTTTTAGCATTTGTTCCCTCATTTGAAGAAGCCTGAATATCTTCCCTTCACAACCTTCATAAGAGTTTAGAGGGCTCACCGAACTATTAGCAACACCATCATCTCTTGATCTCTTCCTTTTTCTAAATCTTTCCCTCCCTGAACTTGTAACAATCGCAAGGCTAAGATTCAAAAGCTCCTCCTCCTCATCTATGCCTTCCATGGATTTAAAGAGAGAAAACACAAAACCCTAAAAAATAATAGATAGAGAGAGAGAGAGGAAATCTAGTACTAGATTGAGAACATGATGAAAGAGATCATGAATGAGCATTTATAAGGCAGGAAGGGATGGAATATCTCATTCTGAAAATTCCATTCTGTCATTATTTTTTATTACTTTTTTATTTTTTGTTTTTTTATTTATTAGTTTTTGTAACCTATGAGATGGAGAGACAAGAGATGGGTATCTTTATATTCTTCTTGAGAGAGAATCATGTCATCGATTTAGAAAACATATTTGATGGTTTTGTATTTTGTATGGATTAAAATATGAAGGCTGTTTTGGAAATTTATGAAAAGTGTTTGATTTTTTATCCGTAAATTAAACCGTTGGTTTGATAGATCCCGACGGCTAAGAAGATGCCGTATGCATTCTGACAAAAAAAAACAGCGGGAAAAAGTTAGGGTATCAAACCTACCGTCTTGAAACATTGTCGTCGTCGGCAGCATTTGGCTACCCTAAATAAGACGGGAGGGGAAGAGCTAAAACCTCAATGGAATTGGGTTCTTAATTTTCTTTGAAACAGCCGTCTGAATGAGTCCAAAGATGACCTTGAATCCTCAAAAATCATATAAAAACGTGAAAGCATCAAAGTTCTCTTGGTTGTCTTCGTTATGGAGGACATAGTTTAATAAAAAAGGAACTTATACGACATATGGCAGATTCCCAGATGCTCTTTCAAATACAATGCCAAATTTTAAATCGACATGATCCGCTAAAAGAGGTTTTTGCAGTCTCATGAAAACCTGGAATTGTTTTTAGGAAGGCTGCATCATCACATAGCGGCAAGCAGACTCACCGTTTTTACATGCCGGGGTTGTGCAGACCAGTTTAGCTCATCATGAACTGTACGTGATGTTCTTGGACTAGAGTAAGTTTACCATTTCAATGGTAATTGGTGACATACCCTGGCAGTATGTTGGCATCTCTCCACCTGGTGATCACCTGAGGGTGGTCAGATGCAATAAATTTACAGTATTACAACTCTTACAATGTGGCTTTTTCAAATTGAACCCCGTTTGTAAATCTTACGTTTTTGGTCGGCTGTAACTCTTTTAATGTAAGGATGTAAAATTCTCGACATTTTACTTTAAAATCAACGAGGGTAAAGGTCTTAGGTTCAATTCTTTATATTTTTTGTGAATAAACTGTTAGATTTAGTGGAGGTAGTCAACCAAACCAAATCAAACCAAACCAAACCAAACCAAACCAAAATCATCCATCCTCCACCGCAGAAAAGATACAGTTCAATTTGCCGTTAATAGAGAAATAACTAGTCCAGGGCAGCAGCCAGTGAAACAATCAGTGCATAATTATATTGACCATACAAAACACATGGAGAACAAGGCTAGTGATACCCGTGCTCCTATTTTGACCTCTTGCACTCGTGTGAATATAGAAATAATTGTAAATTATTCAGTTTGAAGTGCAGACGACTGAAAGACGAGCACCAAAATCGCCACCGAGAAAAATAATTCATTGGGTGGTGGAAACGTTTAGGAACAATCCTAACCTCCAGAACTCTGGTGCAAAGCATATATTATCTTCCCTTTATCATTTAACTCAACTATCCTAAGTGAAAGGAAACAAAAGAAATAAGCAAAACAAAATAGCATAATTATTCCAATACCACAGTGGCACCCAACTCCTTAAGCTTGTCGACAATGGGCCCCGCCTCCTCCTTGGTTAACCCTTTCTTCACCACAACAGGGACCTTCTCCACCAACTCTTTAGCCTCCTTCAGTCCCAAGTCAGTGAAAGTCCTAACCTCCTTTATGATCTTGATCTTTGCCGCTGCGTCAAATTTCTCAATCTTTATATCAAATGCAGTCTTCTCAGCAACCTTGGATTCTGTCGAAGCAGGCCCAGATTCAGAAGATGCCGAGCCAATACCAGAGATTGCTGGGCCGTACCGATTGAGGCCCATTTTCAGCCTGAAAAGGATGGAGTAGTCGTGCCTCTCGAGCTTTGTGAGGTCAAGGAGCTCGTCGGCAATGCGCTCAAGCTTCTGGGTCTGAGTCTCATTTGCTGCAGTGGCTGTGCTGAGGGCACGGGAAAGAGTGGAGGAGGCAAATCTTGATAAGGACCTGCAGGGAACTTTTGGTTGTTATGTGTTGGACATTCCGGCAACCTCTGATGCAAAAAATATTTGGATACTCTGACTATTCATAACCTAGCAGTAATAAAATGTTGCAATTACACCCTCATCAAGTAGTTTGGTTTTGGTATTGACTCTAAGAAGAGCGGTTTGATTAGTTACCATGCAAAGAACTCAAAATGAAATATAAACACGTATTTAGATAACTTCAGTAGAAAACATAAATATGATTTCTGACGGAACATTTACATTGTTTAGCAAAGACCCTGGTGCAGAAGATTACATTAAGCATAAAGTATAATACCTATGTACCACTCTTAAGTTATTGATAATAACAGAAAACATCCTTAAGACAGTGACTTCTAGCTGATCATGGTTTGGTATTGCTGTGCTTTGAAAAAAAACTGCTTCTGCTGTGCTGTGAGAATAAGCTCATTTTTGCTGCTTCACAGTTTCAGCTTTTTTTCACCCAAAACTGTGAAAATAAGCTATTTTTAAGTGTTTACCAAACACATTTTTGAGCTCAACTTTTTTTTATACCCACTTTTTATAAAAGCACCTCAGTACCAAACCAGTACTTACACCAGTGAGCAGAACATCCAGGTGCATAAAGACCTATCTTATGCAAAAAGTGTTAAAACCTATCTACTGCTGTTAACTGCAATGGAAAATACCTCAAACACAGAAAGTCCAGTAGGATCAAAGAAAATTCAAAATCTACAACAGAATTTCACTCATCAAAGGCCACATAATTCTTTCAACAGAAACTAACAAAAAAGGAATGGAAAAAGGAATGGAAAAAGAAATAAAAAACGGAACATACTTCCATTGATTTTCCACCTCTCAACTTACCCTGGTCCTTGTTGGGTTGCAGTTGTGGCAGGTAAGCCCATTACATGCTGTCATGTAACAATGAAAGAATTAGAAGAAAAGACAACAGCCAACAGATATTACCAAGCAAAAATGCACAATTACTTTTGATAGCAACAACTGGCTTGGTGACTACGCAGAACTTGTGAGTTCATGGAAAGAAAAATGTTCTGTCCTAAATTTTTTTTTATTTTCACAGGAGTATACCAAATTGTGCAAATGCCCCCATTGTATTGCCATACCAAAACTGTTTCCCTAACACAGGAGATTACTTGATAAAAAAAATGGATTATGTGCCCCAATGGAAGACTCCGTAAAACAGATAATTAATCAGATTAAATTTTAGAAAGAAAAATGTTGAGGGTTGTACTCCACTATGAATATGTTCTTCTCAAAGCCAAGGACCATCCTTACCTCAACAGGTTTGATCTCGACAAATGCGTCCACCAAGAAAGGTTTGGATCCTGAGACAAAAGTGGTTCGAGAAAGACGAACATGGCTGGAGAAGCGTTGCAGAGAGCTCGCCATCAGAAATTAACAAATAAATTGGAGAGTCAAACTTGCACCCTGTTGAATGCAACATCATCAGGACATCCAAAAAACAAATCAATATATGACATTCTTGGTTCGCAACTAAATGTAGATACTGCTAATCTTTTAATTTAGCAATAATTTGCACATAACAAATGCAAGATTCAAAACAAATAAGAGTTAAAAATCCTAAGAGCTCAATGGTTGATGATTGAAACAGGTAGACACGTGATGATGAATACAAGAAAGAAAGAAAAACCTACCATCCTAAAGGTAAATGGCGCTTCACAAATGAACCATTTATAAGGATGGTCCAGATAACCACCATATAATTAACCCAATCAGTAAACTTCCTCTAAGTGCACAATAATCCAACCACTTTAGTAAATCGTCATGTCGCATTTAGAACTCCACTCAAAACATAAATCCCAAATCCTTTGAAAAAATTTCAAAAAGAAAAATCAATTTTTTTTCTAGTAGCCTGACAATTCTTAGAAACTAACATCACCGAACAAATTTTAGGTGTAAACCTGGCCCAAATTATTGAAAAAGAAATGGAACAGCTAACCAGTCTTACAAGAAGCATGGTATACTTGACTGATATTCCAATTTCATGAATGTTAACGTTTTACAAATAGAGGTTGGCTATACAAATGCAGCAACACAACAGTAAATTAACAAAACTTTGAGAAGATCGATCAATGAAAATGCTTCAAAACAACAACTAACAACAAAAGTTCCTTTAACCATAGGTTACATGTCTTTTGTAATGGGCTTATGTCCCAGGATAGAACCTTTACCGCTCTACAGACAACTGCTCTCTGACGATATGAATAATAAAGTAAACGCACATTGTGAGCAGTAGTTATGCAGTCGCCGAGAAAATGGCAACCTATACCCTTTTTTTGGATAACTTTATAGCAAGTCCAAAGAACTGATTACATTTCCACGATTTCACATGCATTCCTTTTCGTTCATACACCAAAGTATCAATCCGTCAAAAACTATCAAAAGATATGGAAATTCAGAATAATTCCGAAATGGATTGCGTACGGTATAAAGCGTTAAACACACAATAATACGAGTGTAATCTCAATTCCGACCATACCTACAATAAAAGGAGATACATTTGTATGCAAAGCCACACCGACAAATGCACCAAGAAGTACAAAAAAAAAAAACAACACTCATACACAATAAGGTCAGTTGGGTCGGGTTCACCTACACCCTCCAAACCCTTGAGAAAAAACTCCCAATTGTTTTCTCCGCTCCGCTCTACTACTGCAGGATCACTTACACGAGCGAAGTGTTCACACAATAACGCAGAGGAGGCAATTAGAACGAAGACATTAAAAACAAACAAAACAGGGAAATGAACAACGTTTGAATACCCAGAAACCAAACATCACCAACCTTAACAGGAACAGAGCTCACATAACATGAGATAAAAAAATCTTTGTAAATACAAATTTATAATTCCTTCGTTTCCTATGTATGATTGGCTATTAATAACTTGGATATAATTTACCTCTGGAGTGAGTAGTGTGGACTAAACTGTGGTGGCTCCGTGGCGGATGTCGGTGGTGGTGGTCATATGGGGAAATGGTTGTTAGGAGGGCGAGAGACTGGGAGAGAAGGTGTTTATATGCGGCGTCGGAACAAAGGGAGAGTCGTGGGTGGTTGAGGGCTGAGAGAGGGAGTCGGTGAGGAGGGGGCGAGAGAGTGAGACTGAAATTTTAGGGCTTAACAGCCATTAGTGATTAGGTGTTGGAAGGTACATGGTATTTCCTCCAATAACAACTCATGTTTGTGCCACGTCAAAAAAAAAATAGCTAGTGTTATTCTATCATTTTTACTTCTCACACACCCTTTGTTAATTTTTGTCCGTTGATTTTTTCAATTCATTCGATTCGACGGTCAGAAATTGAGAGGACACCATCCAAAATAATAAAGCACCGCTTGTATGTCGCGTTAATTTTATTGACACTTCAAAAGCTTATCAAATTTTTAGAAAAATTAGGTTTGAGAAATTACACTAACACATTCCTCAGGTTGTCAATTTTAAGAAAACATGCACCGTTAATTTTTTATTTTATTTTAAAGAGGGACAATTGATAACAAGTCACTGTTATCCACCATTTACGGGCCGGAAAGACTCACAGTCACAGAGGCATTTCAGCCTCTCACTGACCACAAGTCTGGCTTCCATACCATGTTAACTGAAGTGCACCGTAATTCAGCGTGGTTAAGTTGAGTCAAAAATCTTGTTAGTCTATAAATATGGCACAGACGGAGAAGGTTAAGAGACGAAAGGGGTACGGGGTTGCTGTGCCTGAGATTCTGCTATGGGATTTGTTGGGCTATGATGAAGGCATTCACTTGTTTCATGCACTAATAAGTGGATGCGATGGAGAAATTGAAGCGCACCATGTCATGGATGCAACCATCGCTGACAAAAAGTTTCAAAATGTCATCGTAGTCGACTGATCCATACTCAATTGGTTTATCATCTTCTTTCATATTAGCTTAATACAATGTAAGCATTCAGCGACAATCTGCTAGGGCGAAACAGTTTCTTACATGTATTTGTTCGTGGCAGGAATTTCTGTCGGGGATGCTTCCTGGCCGACGAGCACACAGCTCCCCGGGAGAGGTTGGCGCCGGTTGAGGTTTGGCTGTCGGGCTTCTGCTTTTACTGTCGGGCTTGTCGGGCAAGACTCGTCGGGCAAGGCTCGTCGAGCACGGCTTGTCCGGCAAGGCCTGTCGGGCAAGGCTGAAAGAGAATGACAGAGTTAACTCTGAAATGTGCCTTTGTAGGGCCTTAGGTGTAGGCTTCAAGGCTCATAATCAAGGTTAACTTTTACGTGCTCAGGCGTGCCACTACCATATTTAGCATGGCAGACGTAGAACGGATGTTGAGTCCAATTATGTACACATATATATATATATATATATATATATATATATATATATATCCGAGAGACCGTATTAATTATGACAGGTGCCTTCGTGGGGCCTTAGGTATAGGCCTTGAGGCTTCCAATCCATAACCAATCCAGTACTTGGACATATATACTGCCTATTCCATTGTTGCACATAGTATTACCACCGTTATACTTCTGATCAACTAGCCCGCAGAGCTTAGAACAAATCCAAATAGGTGCCTTTGTGGGGCCTTAGGTGTAGGCCTTGAGGCTTCCTATCAGAACTCATTCCATACTCAAACGTTCTAGAATAATCATAATATAACAGTGGTAAAACTATGAGATCAGTCGATTACTTGCGCCCCAAGTAACTTCGGACTTCTTCGTTTATCAAGGATTGTCGTGGATGGGTTAAGTCCACATAAAGTTCTTTTTTATGCCTTGAGACCAAGGACTTTTACATGATCACTCTTATATGTCTGAAAGATTAGAACTTAGATCTGATTTAAATAGTGAAGACATCTTTAAATCGGATTCAAGAACTGAGAGAGTCTTTTAATCATCATTTTACTAGAAACAACTTGAATACAACTGAAAGTATACAACATATTGCTAGTTTAATAAATTAAAAGACAAAACCAAAGAGGGTCGGGCAAGGTTTCACCTTGTCGGGCAAAACTGGGCGTCTTGCAACTTCCTATCTTTGTGGTTTATCAGGGGGTTTGAGAGTTTAGAAGAAAAGGGGTTTGAGAGGTGAGTTTACAGGGAGAAATCGATACTACAACAAGTGTTTTAGACAAGGTAGCAGAGCTATAAAAAGGGTTGAGTGAGAGTTGATCCCGAGATGGATGACGGCTTTGGCTAACTACAGCTATCGTTTGAAGGCAAATCTGGCTTTGAGCAGAGTTTGTGCTTTTGTTTGTTTGTTTGAGTGTCTTTATTCCAGATTTCTCTTTCTTGTTTTATAGGCAACTCGGATGGGCTTCCTGTAGCTGCAATCTTGCCCGAATGCAGCTTGAGAGATAGTGACTCATCAGCTATTTACTTGCTTCTGCCACTGTAAAGTACTTTTTGGGCTGATTAGCTGTCTAGCCTACTCCACTTGGTGGCTTAGTAGGTGAGCAAGTGGTGCAAGTGAACTGCACTTAGTCGGAAAAGGCATCTTCTGATTTCTGGGCTTTGGTTGGGCTTTGGCCATCTCTCTTTCTTGGCCTCCCTTTGGGCCAATTCCTCATTTAGGCCCAAAGTTCAAGTTTTAACCCAAACAGTGCCCCCTTCAATCAATATTCAGCTTGGAATTTCAAGCGCCAATATTGATTGAAAATCCGCATGCGTCTGGCCCTTTGTTCTTGGAACTTGCATCTTCTGGTTGAGATTAATGCCGCCTGGGGTCTCTTGATCTCCCAATGACCTTTGAACTTCTTCTGATAGTCCTATAAATCCTGACTCTGTCCATAACCCATCTTCGACTTTATCTTTTATTCATCCTGAGTGTGTTCGTCTCTTCTAAAACTGCGAGATGAATTCTTCAGGGTTTAAGTGGGGTTTCCTGAAGCTCCCTTTTCGTGAGAAACAGAATTTTCATCAGATATCCACTATCCCCAACACCTTTGGTCGAACACCCCGTTATCTCCAACACCTTTGGTCAGGCGGTTTCCTCATGACGGCTTGCCTTCCTGCTTGCGGTCATGGTAAGTCAGGCTTCACCATCACATATGGTGGTGACTTGGTTTGAGGATCCTCTACCAAGCGCATGTTGGCCGCACAACTCGATCATCTAATCGGGCTCCATCCATGAAGACATCAGAAAAACCAGTTGAGACATCATTGTATTCCAACAGAATCGAATGTAGCATATCGGATTTGAATCGTTGTAATCTCCACCAATTTGTCGAAATGAAATGAATATTGTTTAGCAATTTTGTTTTTCTGCTTGAATGATTGATGAACATATACTGCACCTTGGTATCCCGAACCTTGCTTTACCTTGCATCTTCTTCAATATAGCAATCTCTTACATCCCATAATGTAGGACAATACTTTTTCAAGAATTTAACATTAATGGGATGTCTTTGCCAATTTCCTTCGAGATCCGCCAAGTAATATCCTCATTTGTCTAAAACCCGACTGATCACGAAAGGGCCTTCCCACGTCGGGCTCCATTTTCCAAAGCCCCTAAGCTGAGCTCCCAGGGGAAGGATTGTCTTCCATACTAAATCTCCTTCCTTGAAAGACTTTACCTTCACCTTCTTGTTATAAGCTCGGGCAACAGCTTTCTTTCCTTCCTGAATCTGGTTCAGGGCTTCAATTCGGGCTGCATCTAGGTCTTCAATACCTTGACACATGGCTTCTATGTACTCTTCACTGTGTAACCCGAATTGATTTTGAATTCTGACAGAACTTACATTGATTTCCATGGGAAGAACTGCATCTTGCCCGAAAGTTAAAGCATAAGGAGTTGTCCCTGTTCCTTCCCTTTTAGATGTCCGGTATGCCCACAATGTATTCCCCAGCTTTTCATGCCACCTTTCTGGGTCATCTATCACCATTCTTTTGATAATGTTCACCAAAATCTTGTTGCTAGATTCTGCCTGGCCATTTGACTGTGGATAGTAAGGACTAAATTGGATCATCTTTATTTTGTACTTGCTTGCAAACTCTTCAACTTCTTTTGAAATAAAAGATGGTCCACGATCAGTCACTATGGTTTCAGGCACCCCGAACCTATGCAGAATCTTGGTCTCGATGAAATTCTTGACTGTGGCTGAGTTTATAGTTTTCACAGCCGAAGCCTCCACCCATTTGGTGAAGTAATCCATTGCTACAATGATGAAGGTATGCCCTTTACTAGAAGCTGGATAGATTTTCCCGACGAAGTCCATCGCCCATCCTCTAAAAGGCCAAGGTTTGACCACTGGATTTAAAGGTACTGAAGGCACATGTTGGAGGGGTCCGTGCCTTTGACATTCTTCACAACCTCGGGCATAGGATTTGCAATATTTTTCCATGTCGGGCCAGAAATAACCATACCTTCTTAGCAACCACCTCATCTTTGTCCCAGCTTGATGTGCACCACATACTCCTTCATGTACTTCGGCCATCACTCTCATGGATTCTTCTTGGCTTAAGCATTTCAACAATAACCCGTCTAGAGTTTTCCTTAGCAGGTCCTTCGCCCATAAGACATACTTGGTTGCTTGTTGTCTATTCTTCTTGCTCGTGGGCGAAGAAGGATCTTGTAAGTGATGGATGATGGGCAACCTCCAATCTTCTATTTCAGTTTCTAAGATCATCACATCCAGACTAAATCCCCTTTCTAGGATAGAAGGAAGGTTTCTTCTTTGAATCTCGACCTCCAAGCCGTACTTTCTTTCCTGCATAGGCACGCCTGAAGCTAATTGTGCCAATTCGTTGGCCGCCAAGTTGGATCCTCTGGGAATGTGATTAATTGATATATCAGAATCCCAATAACTCAGTAATTGCGTGGCCGCCAAGTAGTACCCTGTCATAGTAATATGTATGCACTTGAACTTCCCGTTTAGCTGATTGACTACTAACTCTGAATCACCAAAGACTTCCACTTCCACTGCCCCCAGGTCCATCAAGATTTGCAAACCAATTATTAAGGCCTCATACTCTGCCCGATTATTGGTATTCCCTTGGTAATTTAGTAGAAATGAGTAATAATGATAGACCCCTTGAGGGTTGATAATCACAATCCCGGCTCCTGAGGCCCTCTGAGTATAGGAACCATCGAAATATAATTTCCAAGGAGTAATCCAGAGACCAGTTACCCTTCTTATTTCCTGCTGGACCCATTCCTCTTTGCCTGAGATATCTTTGCTTGACGGGATCCAAATACTAGTAACTTCCAGGGTTCCCGGAATATTGATTGTCTCATCTTGAGGCTCCTGATGCTCTGTCAAGAAATCAGCAATTGCCTGGCCTTTGACTGCCCTTTGGGGTACATATTGGAAACTGAACTCTGATAATACTAGAATCCACTTCCCAATCCTTCCTGCTAGCATTGGCTTTGACAACATGTATTTTATCACGTCTGTCTTGGCGATGATGTGTACATGACAGGGTAACATGTAATGCCTCAACTTACTGGCAGTGAAATATAGAGCCAGACACAGTCTTTCCACCGGGGAATATCTTGTTTCCACCTCGGTCAGGATTCTACTGAGGTAGTGCACTGCTTGCTATTTTCCTCCTTCATTGTTTTGAGCTAACAAACTCCCAGTTGACTTCTCTGAAGCAGAGATGTATAGCTTCAAGGGTTTTCCCCTTTGAGGTGGCACCAACACTGGTGGATAAGTCAAATAGGCTTTAATGCTGTCGAAGGCATGTTGGTGTGGTGTTCCCCACTCGAAATTCTCTTTATCCTTTAGTCTTAGCAGATGAGTCAGCGGCTGGATCTTGCCCGCCAAATTAGCAATGAATCTCCGCAAGAAATTAATTTTGCCCAACAGCCTTTGAAGTTGCACTTTGTTGGTAGGTGAAGGTGATTCCATTATAGCCCGAGCTTTGTTTTTATCCACCTCCACACCTCTTTGATGAACCAGGAATCCCAAGAAGTTGCCCGCTCTTACTCCAAATGCGCACTTCTTTGGATTCATCTTCAATTTGTGGATCCTCATCCTTGTCAAAGCTTGCCTAAGGTCTACCAGATGTTGTCCTTCTGTTTTGGACTTTACCACGATATCATCAATGTATACCTCCATATTCTGGCCAATTAGATCATGAAAAATGGCATTCATTGCCCTTTGGTATGTTGCACCAGCGTTCTTGAGCCCGAATGGCATAACTAAATATTCATATGCCCCCACATGTCCGGGACACCTGAAAGCTGTTTTATGTATATCTTCAGGGGCCATTTTTATCTGATTATACCCGGCATTTCCATCCATAAAAGATAGAACTTTGTGCTTTGCTACGACATCTATGGATAGATCGGCCATGGGCATGGGATATTCATCTTTCGGTGTAGCGTTATTAATATTTCTGTAATCAACACAACATCGCACTGCTTTTGTTATAGCTTTTAAAACGGGTACAATGTTGGCTAACCACTCCACATACTTGGCTGGCCTAATGAATCCAGCTTTTACAAGCCTTTCAATCTCTTCTTTAACTTTCTCTTCTATCTCTTTGGACATCCTTCGTGGTGCTTGCTTAACAGGTTTATATCCTTCCTTGATAGGCATCCTGTGTTCTACCAAGGTTGAATCTAAACCTGGCATCTCAGTATAATGCCAAGCAAAACAATCTTTAAATTCTTGCAAGAGACAGATAATCTTTGCCCGATCATGAATCTCCAATAAGCCACTGATTTGTATTGGTCTTGGATCTACCTTTGTCCCTAGATCAATAACTTCCAAAGGATCATGCACTTCTGGTGGTGGCTTATCAGGTTCTGCACATAAAAACTCGACTAACTCCGGGTTTTCGGGCAAGTCGTTTGGCCCATCCAAGTCATAAATGCATTCGGCCATTTGTATGGCCCTCTCCAACTCTTCTTTACAAGGCTCTTCCCTGCTTTCATCTTGGCTGGTTGAAGTTCCTGGTTGCCATTCCTGCTCTTCTTCTCCTAAGAGCTCTATTTCTTGCTTCTTCTCTCTCCCATACACCAACAGTCTTTTAATCAGGGATCTGACTGCCATTACCTGATCTTTTCTTTTTTGTTCTATCATTGGTGGTGTATGGGTGTTGGGATGATACAAGGTCTATCCCACTCATCTCTAGTAAGGAGCATTCCTTGTTCTAGAAGCTTCTGGGCCGTCACCTTGGTAGGGCGGCCGTTCTCATCTGCTCCTGAACACTTCAAAATTCCTACGTTGGGATTGTAGAAACTTGCTTCTGCAACATTGGCTGTGGGGAGAAATAGCCGTGATTCGGCCTCCACCATCTCCCAGAAACCTGGTCCTTTCGGTCCCTCTTCATGGTAGACATCGACCTGTTGATGCAGGGTGGAGGGTATGGCAAGACTTTGGTGGATCCAGTCTCTTCCAAGTAATGCTCCATAAGTGGAAGTGCAGTCTACCACAAAGAATGCCAGCATGATTTGTTTAGACCCCAAATCCACTTCTAAGGGCAATATCCCATGGGTTTTGGTGATAGCACCCGAGAAGCTTGAAACTGTGAGGTCTGTAGGAATGAGATCTTCTGTGATTCTCCCAATTTTCTTCATCTGCTTGGTCGGTAACACATTAACAGCTGCTCCTCCATCAATTAGAATTCTTTTGAAGGGCACCCCCTCCAAATGAGCTGTAACATATATGGGCTTAAGGTGATTGGCCAGCAAAGTGTTCGGGCGGTTGAATACCATCTTGTCTGTGTAGATCCTTAGAGGACCATTTTTGGAGGCTTCAGATGATTCACCCTTTTCTATTTCTCCCCCCTCGACTACTCCCACATTGACATGTGCCATCATTGGCTCAGTTGTCAAGTAGTCGCCTTCCATGGTAGCAGGCTGGTCAGGTCTAGCACCAAACATGGCGGATAACACGTACGCCATATTGATATGAAAGTTGCTAGGCTCGGGCAGTTCTTCTTTTTCGTTCCCGACATGGTCCATGAACTCATCCAACCAAGCCATCGCATCTGCAGGAAGCAGTGGTTCTGGCGCCCCCTCTTGTTGGTTCATGCCTGGATGTGGTACTTGCTCTGGAACTTCACCAAAAGGATTTACCATTGACAGAGAAGGTGGTTTTCTTTCGGGTGAAACAGTTCCAAAACAAATAGGCTTTGTCTGCTCCGTCTTCTATCCCGGGGTTGGCACCATGAACATATCTTCTTGGGCTCTCCTCAAGATCCTATATTTCCCTGGGTGCAGGCTCTGGGGTACATGATTTCCCTCGCCCTCTATCTTGCTATTAGCCCTTTCCACTTCTTTTTTGCTTCTCCAGCGGAACTGGCTACTCCCCTCAGATGATGTTTTCTCCACCTTTTGGTTTTTAGATGCTTCCGAGGTCGCAGGAGTTTTCAAGGAGTTTATATAGGCTTTGTGCTGCCTTTGTACTCTCCTGACCATGGAAGCTCCCATTGGTTTGACGGGTTGTCAATTCTTTCCAACCACGTACCATTTTCGTCCGAGGTGGGCATGGTTATTTCTCTTGACAGGATTTGTTATCCCATCATTCTTCTTAGCTTCTCCCCCCATATGGCCATATTGAGGATGATCCGCACTCCTTCGTATTTTGGCCTCCATGTCTTCTGCCTCTTCAGAAGCTTCACGGTTTCGAAAAACTTCTGATAAAGCTTTAGGCTGGGAATCGCCTCCTAAACGTTGAAAGACACTTCGGGAAACATCTTTTCCTGCAGTCCGTCTAGATTTCTCACGGGCCTCCTTTCTTCTGATCAACTCCTGATCAATGAGAACTCCTGAGGGTGGTATTTCGAGCTCGCACTCGCATTGGCACTTGCTGCATAAAACCATCCCTTTGATTATGGCAGCTTTTGGATACTCGGGCAACTTAATTACCCCTTTTATAGTTTTGCCAGCCAATCTTTCTTCATCCATTGGCTCCGTGACTTTTTCCTTCCCCTTCTCAGCCCATGTCATATTGATCATATTTATTGGGGCTTCTGAGAAGGGCTCTGCAAGTCTGTTCACCACTGCTTCTTCTAACTGGCTAGTTTTGAGCCTCTTTTTCTCCCTATTATCTTTTTCCCCAGGATGAGGTAAAGATGTAGGAATAGTTGGTCTCGGGACCATACCAGCTTCCTTTTTGAAATCTGTGGAGATATCTTCCAATCTTTGCAGCATTTGCAGCAAGGTAGTTTGCAAATCTTCTGGCAATCCTGACATATTGCTTTGATCAAGTGTGTCCCACCGGGCGTGCCAAAACTATGTTCGTGGCAGGAATTTCCGTCGGGGATGCTTCCTGGCCGACGAGCACACAGCTCCCCGGGAGAGGTTGGCGCCGGTTGAGGTTTGGCTGTCGGGCTTCTGCTTTTATTGTCGGGCTTGTCGGGCAAGACTCGTCGGGCAAGGCTCGTCGGGCACGGCTTGTCGGGCAAGGCTGAAAGAGAAGGACATAGTTAACTCTGAAAGGTGCCTTTGTAGGGCCTTAGGTGTAGGCCTTAAGGCTCACAATCAAGGTTAACTTTTACGTGCTCAGGCGTGCCACTGCCATCTTTAGCATGGCAGATGTAGAACGGATGTTGAGTCCAATTATGTACACATATATATATATATATATATATATATCCGAGAGACCGTATTAATTATGACAGGTGCCTTCGTGGGGCCTTAGGTATAGGCCTTGAGGCTTCCAATCCATAACCAATCCAGTACTTGGACATATATACTGCCTATTCCATTGTCGCACATAGTATTACCACCGTTATACTTCTAATCAACTAGCCCGCAGAGCTTAGAACAAATCCAAGTAGGTGCCTTTGTGGGGCCTTAGGTGTAGGCCTTGAGGCTTCCTATCAGAACTCATTCCATACTCAAACGTTCTAGAATAATCATAATATAACAGTGGTAAAACTATGAGATCAGTCGATTACTTGCGCCCCAAGTAACTTCGGACTTCTTCGTTTATCAAGGATTGTCGTGGATGAGTTAAGTCCACATAAAGTTCTTTTTTATGCCTTGAGACCAATGACATTTACATGATCACTCTTATATGTCTGAAAGATTAGAACTTAGATCTGATTTAAATAGTGAAGACATCTTTAAATCGGATTCAAGAACTGAGAGAGTCTTTTAATCATCATTTTACTAGAAACAACTTGAATACAACTGAAAGTATACAACATATTGCTAGTTTAATAAATGAAAAGACAAAACCAAAGAGGGTCGGGCAAGGTTTCACCTTGTCGGGCAAAACTGGGCGTCTTGCAACTTCCTATCTTTGTGGTTTATCAGGGGGTTTGAGAGTTTAGAAGAAAAGGGGTTTGAGAGGTGAGTTTACAGGGAGAAATCGATACTACAACAAGTGTTTTAGACAAGGTAGCAGAGCTATAAAAAGGGTTGAGTGAGAGTTGATCCCGAGAGGGATGAAGGCTTTGGCTAACTACAGCTATCGTTTGAAGGCAAATCTGGCTTTGAGCAGAGTTTGTGCTTTTGTTTGTTTGTTTGAGTGTCTTTATTCCAGATTTCTCTTTCTTGTTTTATAGGCAACTCGGCTGGGCTTCCTGTAGCTGCAATCTTGCCCGAATGCAGCTTGAGGGATAGTGACTCATCAGCTATTTACTTGCTTCTGCCACTGTAAAGTACTTTTTGGGCTGATTAGCTGTCTAGCCTCCTCCACTTGGTGGCTTGGTAGGTGAGCAAGTGGTGCAAGTGAACTGCACTTAGTCGGAAAAGGCCTCTTCTGATTTCTGGGCTTTGGTTGGGCTTTGGCCATCTCTCTTTCTTGGCCTCCCTTTGGGCCAATTCCTCCTTTAGGCCCAAAGTTCAAGTTTTAACCCAAACAATATTATCATATCCTAAATAAATTTCTGAGCTTCTTTTGCAATACAATTTTAAGTGCAGAACCAACCAATGGCCAACTTGTGGCGATGCAAACATAAACAAGCAACCACAACGACCACTTACCTTGTCGGGATTGCTGATCTAAGCATCTTCTAACAGTAGTAGTTACATCAAGAGGCTTCGCATCCTGCATGCTAGTAACTTGTTCGGATGATTGTGGGATTTCTGCAAACAAGTGTGATTCTGCCTGAATCATCTCTTCATCTTGTTCTCCAGAAACCATTTCGTTAGTTGCTCTGTAATGGATCTTTTGCGGTTTAAGTACATCTCCTATCTTATTGTCCATCGCCTGTTCATTTCCCACGGCAGCTACCATTCCATCTTCTGCAACGTTTACGTAGGGGCCTTGATGATCTATTGAAGAGTCCAACGACAACTGTGGGCCACAACTCACCATCTGGAAAACATGAAGATCATCAATATTAATCTGCAAAAATGGCCGGTATCCTGCAGCGTACTAATAATAGAACACAATGTGATGAGCAACTAAAACGCAGACTTCATGCACCCAATAACTAAATTACTTCGTTAAGCACTCGAAGACTAAGGAAAATAAAATTATACCTTCTGTACATGCATATATTGGCTAGAGTGTAGAATTTTGAGATATTCATCAACAGCCCTTACCCACCTGCAAGGGAAAGAAAATCACTCACGCATGTTAGAACAAAAGTTATGACGAGGTTGCCTAAAAGTGCACATACCAACCATATCAAAGAGAGTATTATGATCACAACAGCCGCAACGAACATATGATGACACAAAGACACCATACTACGACAAGCTTAAAAGGACAAAGCTATAAAGTAACATGGAATCATGAAGTACCAGATGCCAGAAGCAGTTAATCCTTCAAAGAAAGCCAAGTGTCCACCATGCTTTGTTGTAGCGAATACAATATTTTTGTTTGCCCTGTTGCGGACAAATACAAGGCATACGCTTAAATGATGCGAAAGAAGAAACCGTTAAAAGAAAACACTTTAAGAGGTCCACCTGCATTCATCCCAAGGAATGGCTTCCCTGGTGCAGACTGGATCATCTAAAGCACTGATACAGAGTAACTGGACAGCTACATTTCCCACGTAAGTAGCACTGGTACAGCGCCTGTAAAATGTGTCCACAGTCTGTAAAGAAAAAACAGAAGCTTAATGCAATAGATAGAACAAAGGTAAAGTGAGAGGAATTAATGAAATCTCAGACCTTATACCTCAAATTTCCCAACAATGCAGGTAGCATGCTGATCAAAATCACGAATGGAGCGTGACTATTGAAGAACAAGAACAAAACAAAGATTAGTATAGGGCAGGTAACGCCACTCAACGAAGCACAAACACACACACACACCGAGATTATTTCCACAGAACTGTTTCATTTGGATGTTTCCTGTTTTCCATGAGTAATATAAATCCACAATGAACTATTATTATGTGGTCCATGGGTTCAAAAGTTGAAAATTCCAGAAGTAAAATTACTTGTTGCAGGTTTTAACAATATTTCATAATGTGATAAATCGACAATTCAGTGTTTCCTTTCCAAAGCAGAAAGAATCACAAAGTAAAAAAAGTTGTTTATTCTAATCAATTTGTTTCTAGCAGGGTACAGAGGTCTAGTATCAACTTTATTCACTGTTCGAACAATGATGCTGAGCTAAACCAAAAACTCTTAAAGACAACACCAACCTTTTTAATGCCTTCCCAATTAGCGAGGCGCAAGAAGTGAGGCTGGTGTCTGCATTTACCATTCATGATTTGTCATAAATATATTTTAAAAAGGATAGAAACTATTGTTTAAATAAATAGATCCCATTCCTACCTTTTGTATATTGTAGGAAACTAAATGAATATGGCGCATGCACATTGAGAAAATATATATACATATAAAGTAGCACACTACATAATGTTTTATGAGGTATTTACTACCCAAATGAAGGGAGGAATAGACATACAATTGAGCATAGCCTTGAAGGCCAATTGTTAGAGCTTTATCATAAAACTTCTGCAACAGCCTACGGCCTATAAATCTATCACCAAGCTGCAAAACAACAAAAAAAACATAGGATACACATGTGAAAGGAGCAAACACCGTTTTTTAAACAATAGCATCAAATGCACAATTAATTTTCTTATCTAGCTGAAGCTTATTTTGTAACTTGCAGACAGGTGTCAGGGGAGGTGAAGGCAACAGCAAAATGGTTTGTTTGTCCATTTTCTCAAACAGATGTCTAATATGTCTAAGATGTGTTAAATTAGAGTTGCTGCTACATTGGATGAGCTAAAAGAATAAGATTAAAGTCCAAAAGTTGACATGACCTATGTGACCACAATGGCTAAGGCCCAAAATAACAGTGATGTCCACGTAAGCCCAATGAAGAATATATATTAAGTCATTCTGTACCACACCATACAGCCCCAAATACCAAAGGCCAGTGACACTCTTATGACAAGCTACAATCTAGGTGTGGCCAATCCACGTGCTGTCACGCTACACTGTGAAACCAAGCATGTTCAACCTCTACACAATCAAACTCTAATCCCTGAATCCATACTACTGAGCCATTATTATTATCCCCTGCTGACCCACCATGGACATACACAATGGCCTAAATGATTAACAGTAGAAACCAAAATTTGGGACAAAACCATATAAAGAAACTTGCCCACACACGCTGCCAATGCATTTAATCACAAACGAGAAATATTGCCCTTCACATAACCATTAAGTTGAGGCACTAACCAAAAGGTCCCAAGGGGAACAGACAGCTACAGCCCCAGCAGCAGGAGACTTATCACCATCCTCCCCAAGATACTTGACCTGAAAACAGTTAATTAAAATGGATGTTAACTTCTGGCGATTAAACGAAACAGAGGATGTTGAAAACTAAGTTTAGAATGAAAATTATTTTAAAAGATGTCCTAAAACCCACATAGCTAGGTGCTTTGCAGAGTTGATGCCAATATTACTGGCAAATGAGAATACAGAGAGATAATGAAATTGACTTCATAAACATTCTATAAGGATCTGTTTGATATCAGAAACATTAGAATAGTTCTAGAAATTGCAAGGCCAGCGCCTCTAAAACATACATGAAGTTAAGATATGATAAAGGGATCCAGAATTAGAAAAAGTCGTGAAATCAAATGATACCGTAAAAGATCAAATCTAACTTAACAAAAACAAAATGCTTAATAATGAATCTAACATGGCTAAATAGCATACCAAAACATTGGCACCTATACTTGTTCCAACAAGAAATAAAGGAGCCTTGGGGTATTCATGGTGGAGGTTATTAACAACACTCCGTAAATCCTCTGTCCATCCAGCATTATAAAAGCAATCAGACTGAAAATAACAAATAACAAAAAACTTAGATTACCAATATAATTCATTGGCTTAATAAGAAAACTGATTATTTAAAGAGAAATGAACAATATCCAGAAAGTTAGACAAGGAAGAAGCAACATACAACGCATTACTATAACAAAATGTTTGTTTGGATCCTCTTTTTCTTTTTTCTTTTTTTTTCTGTTTGTATTTGTAGAAGCTGTTTAATAGATGCT
Organism: Malus fusca; assembly: GCA_035220775.1. Taxonomy (NCBI): domain Eukaryota; kingdom Viridiplantae; phylum Streptophyta; class Magnoliopsida; order Rosales; family Rosaceae; genus Malus; species Malus fusca. Next base: position 5,574,183 of record CM069068.1, on the reverse strand, counting down.
ATTTGTACTTCAGTGGATAGCTTGTCCACTTTCATTCTTTTCGAGTTCATAGATTATGAATAAGGTGTGCTTCTCAGTAGAGAAATAGCAAAAAAAAAAAAAAACTAAATTTTAACAATAGAGAATTATCAGAATCTTCAAATATCATTAGCTTGTCCGCTTTTGTTGTTTATAAAACAGCTTCTTACAGTAACTGAAACGCCACCCAATCCTCTGTGATTGCTAACGACAGCATTCCATCCGTTTTTCGCTGTATTGAAAGCAAGATGCTTTATATACTGCAGCAACAGGTAACATCAGCTAATCATCATGAAAGCACACAAAGCACATCTTACACATGCAAAAGCTTATTATGGAATGAGTCTAAAGAAGATATCAAGAGGACGCTTATAGTTTTTTTTCTTATAAATGAAATAGACTTCGTGATTCATATCATGGACTATATATTCATGAGTTAAATAGAAGAACATGATTTATTGATGTAAATCCTGCATAAGGGTGTGGAATTTCTTTAGATTCTGTGGTCGCTTGTTTATTGTAGGTTGTGGCCAGCTCTTTAGTTTTTATGGGCTGTTGGTCCACTTAGATTGTACTTCCTTCAATTTAATCATTATGTTTCCTATATAAACAAATGAAAAATCATAGTGTTTCCTATTGTAACAGCACAATGAAGTAAATGTGAAGCATAAAAAACAAAGTAAAAATAACTCTAAAGCTAGGAGTTGGGTCCTCTCCTTTTTCCATTTCCTCCTTTTGATGTAGTAGAACAATAGTGAGAGAAAGTAAGAGGAGAGATTCTTACCCTAAAACCTGAAATCTGGCCTTTACAATCCCAACAAATGTGTATTTTGTTTTTATAAGAAACAAAAGTATTAATAAAGAGAACACAGGTGCATGAATAGTGAACATGGAATCCACTTCTACTAAATCATGAAACCTAAAAATCAGCTCTACACAAAAGAATAGATGCTAAGGTCAATGTCTGACTTTTTTACAACTGAATCGGGTCAACGCCTGACTTCTGTGTAAATTAACATTCCATGTGTAGTAAGGAATGGAAATACGCTCTTCACTGGAATTCTAATCCTCGTCTTTGTTAGAAATGACTGGAAATGCCAGCCTGACAACGTGCCAAACATCACATCTTGGTAAAATAGAAATTACTTTCCCATTCCTGGACTGGATTATGACAATAAAAACTGACCTAACAGAAGGGGACAACTCCTCCAACTCTACAGATGCCCAAAAAGAAGCCCCAACTAAACACTTTTCTGTAAGCCCTCCACCTTCTCACCAATTACTTCTCAAGCACCCTTCTAATCCATTCCACCTATACAACCCACAAAATTGCTACCATAGCATTTCCACAGAAATATGACCCATTTCTTTCCTTCAAAAGATTTAAACTTCTCACATTATAGTGCATTACAAGAAATTGGGATAGACCAACTGACGCTTCTCCTTCAGTAATCACGACCATAAAGGCCTGATCCACTTCTGGGTACATTAATGTCAGCGTCTATGGAATGGTGTAGGCAGTTCAACATCTATCATTATTACAGGGTGCACTCTTGTTGTAGATCAAATGGCATCGTTTGGGCCAACTACTTCGGTTTGAAAAACCCTGGAGAATTTGATTCCTATTTTGGCTGAGACTAGGACTGATGTTTCCATGGCCAGGTCTAATGGTAGTTAGTATGTGTTTCAGACATATAATAACCAACAGGAAAAAAAAGGTCCTTGCAAAGATCCTAAAGTTCCCAATGTAGTACTAAGTTTTTAACTGCCAGGGAGCTCTAGCTCAAATTCCATCGGGATAGGGTGGGAAAGTGGTAGTAGGTCCTATCTCAAAGACTTTTTTCCTGAAGAAAAAGAAACCCAGTTGAGATTCCAAGATTCAACAGCTTTTCAGGTTTCTTGAGATATTTATTTTACTATTTTAACTTCTTGCTTGACTAAAACCAAATATTTCTATTTAAACCAACTAAATTAGTTCATATATTTTATTCCTAGAGACAGACACCAGAACAATAACTAGTAGAATTAAAGATACTACGAAATTGAGTACCAATAAGGGTTTAGTTGAGTAGCTTGCTCCCACGTGGTCAGGGGTTCAATTCTTTGTAGTACCAATCTAATCTAGCTATTTGCAAGAATTTCCTACCTTCTAAATTGTAGGGTTTGATAGGGGACACCAGTTTCAAACCAGAGCCCTTCATGTGGATTTGGGGAATTCTCTAAGTACAAAAAGGCAAATAAATAATGAAGAAATAAAGATGAAGCTTACAGGAGATTCAGAATCGCTGGTTAATCCAGGAATCACCAGCACGATAGGGGTGGTGTCATCCTTAGGAATAGCATTGTTTGTGCTAAAAGCATCTCCCAGAACTGCAATACAAACATACACATGGATCAGAATAGAAAAAAAAATCTATAACTACTATAACCATGAAATCAACTGAGTGTCATAGCACTTCATACAAGAGCATGATAAATACATACTAAGTAAAAACACCGTCACCAGCATACATTTTATGATTATGAAAAATCTTTTTGTAACCAATGAAAAAATGGTTTTTATTTTATGAGAAGAACCAAAAATAATCTTTTCGGTGGATTTGGGTATTTGGGCTTTAGAATATACAGGGGTTCGAATCAAGGAATATATATCAGAAACATAAAATTAAAATGATAAAGTAAGTATAATTTGGTTCTAACTACATTACACACCCTTGAAGCTTGGGGTGATTTTCAAAATGTGTCATTAAGTTTCAATTTTCTTATTTAACACCATAAAGCATCAATATATGCATATGGTCGGATTGATTGCTTGATCCTTCATTAAATTGATGACACAGTGAGTGTGAGATAACTATATGGGCTAACGTTTAAGCCACATTTGCACCACATTGACAAAAAACTCATCAATTTAATAGAGGGTTAGATATTCAAAGAGCAAAATGTGTAAATTGATACAATTTCAAAACATAAGGGTGCAATGCGAGAAAATTAGAACCACATAGTCCATTTTGAAAATCACCCTCAAACCTGAAGGGTGTAAAATGTAGTTAACCCTTTACTTTGCGTTCATAAATGTCTATAAAAGGATATGTGTACATGGTCATTAATTTCAGGTAAATCAAATAATAGTTACCATCAGAGTTCCTTAGCCAATCCAAAGCAATGGTGCCACCATCAGATAGATGAAAAATTTCCCTGAGAGGGAATATACACGGCTATCTGTTACTCAAAAGCATGAATCAAAATTCAAGAGGAAGAATAGTCACTGTGACATTTTATTATCTGTATTTTAAATAAACATTAGCAAACGAGAAATCAAGTTCATGGAAAAAAGATGTAAAGTATCAGAGACCCCAGTCAACCCTTCAAAATGAGACAGAAAATTTTAAGGATCAAAAGAGAACAATACAATACACAGTTACATATCTCATTTTGAAAGCAGTAAATTAGCAAACTAACAAGCCAACTGATTCATTTCCCCAAATAGACACATCTCATGTATCCTTACGGCTATAAATCACAGTGTGGTCACTTTATATCTATCCTTCGGTGTCAAACAGGACTAAAACCACCTTATATAAAGTTAAAGTCAGATTCCAGGAAGCTCGTTAAGCTTCGGTTACAGCAGGGCTTAGAGACCTTTTTTTCTCTGATGTTTAAATAGATGGAGGGCAGCTGTGTGTTAATATCAGCTAGGATATGCTGTATTGTTTCCCTCTAAAACCTTGTTCAACAACCCAAAAATTCAGACGACTGTATGCTAACCTTAAAGCCCACCAGAAAAGCATACAGAATTACGTTTCCCCTTCTGCGTTCTTTTCTTTTACAAGGAAATAAATATATACGCCCGATTTAAACAACACCAAACTGGAAACACAATGCAATTTATATACATCAAATTTAATAGTTGGTTAATCAGAAAGTATTGAATTGGGACCTGGAATGGAGAATCCGGCAATTGGAAACGACGCCGTGGTAGATGTGGGAGGAGGGGTTGAAAGTTAAGGAGACGGCGGAGCCTCTGAAGGCGGTGAAAAGGCCCTGGAAGAAATGGAATTCGAGGAAGTGGTACAGAAATGCAGAGGAAATCGCGAGGGAAGCGAAGAGGTAATGCCAAACGGGGAATCACAGAAAGGTCATTGAGCAGAAGAATGTAGAGGTTGCCGGAATAGGAATCCTGACGGAGGAGGAGCTCCCTGCAACTGCAACCATCGTCACCTATGATTTCTGGTTTCTGGTAATGAAAGTTGATTTTCTTTCGACTTATAAAATGGCGGGGACAAGTGAAATATTCAGCAGCTCTTGGGAATGGGACCCATACGGTTGATCAATGGGATCCCTTACTACTTCTACTGTCAATAGATTTTAGGTTCGATTCTCATTAAATGGGTATTTGAATTACATTATTGTCATTTCAATTACGAGGCTAAACTAAGGGTGGTTTGGGAGTGAGGTGCTTAAAAAAAAGCACCCATGAAAAAAAGCTGTGAGGGTTTTAGGTGTTTGGTAAACTGAAAAAAAAAGGCTTATTTTGGAAGCTGCTGTGAGAATAAGCTGAAATCAAAGGAAAAAGCTGAAGCTGCAGCTTTGGAAAACTGGCTTTTTTTCAAAGCACATGGAGCTACAGTGCTCCTTTAATGAAAATACCCACTATCAGACTGCTTTTTTTTTTCCAAAAGCACTTTTACAAAAAAGTTTACCAAACACTCTGCTGATTTATTTCACAGCCGCTTATTCTCACAGCACAGCCGCTTATTCTCACAGCAGTTTTTTTTCAAAGCACAGCAATACCAAACCAGCCCTAACTCCCATACTCCATAAAATTCTCTTAAAAATATAAGAGAGGGGAACATAGACGAACTAGTAGATTAAATCAAAGTTAAGAATAAAATCGAACCTAGTTAAATCAAAGTTATGAATTAACCATCTAGGGAAGGTTCCATTTGATTCAAAAAAATATGTGGAGCGTGTGGAGCAAAAAATAATCAACGGCTCAATCAAGGAAAAGTCAAAGGTGATCAAAATGATATTTATTCAAATCACTCTCAGCACTCCTCATCAAATTCTCACTCAAAAGGTAACTCCTAATTTTCTTATTATTTCACATAATATCTTGCAATTACACTTATATTTCCACCATATATGTGAAGGAAATTTTGTGAAAAACATGTTCATTTGAATAACATCATATAGCATGCAATTAACAATTAAAGGCGGAATCATGCTTTCATGCATTCAAAAACAAAACATCTACCATGAAATTCAAAGCCTAGTAGATTGGTGAACCTTGACTCAACTTAAAAACAACAATTTGTTAGTTGAGAAATATTTACCTTTGTAGATTCCTCTTTGCATATGCAAAGGATAATCACCCAAGAGATAGGGCCTTCATTCCTTGCTTCTTAGCTCCATGGATTTGGTTAGAAGAATAGGTTCTCCAAGTTCCCAAAATTGAGAACCTCTAAAGATTCTACACCAAGGTTGGATTGGAGAGGAAATGAGTGACCTTGAGGAAATAGAATTGCTAGACAATATCCCCCAAGGTGGTTGGCCTCTTAGAGAGAAATGAAAGCTTTGTGTTCTCACCAATTTTCTCTAAAATCAACAACTTATGAATTTTAGGTTATAAAGTTCTTTATATAGTCACTTCTTTAAATGACCTAAAGAACCAAAAAACCCTAATTCAACACTAAATGGATATGGGCTTTTGGGCCTTTGTGAATCTTTATTCATTAAGTTGTCATACAACTTAAGTCAATGGGCTTTGACGTTCGAAGCCCATTGGGCCTTAAGGTCCAAAACTATCCCGAGGTCTTTAACGAACTTATTCGTTTGGTTAATTAACATATTAATTAATCCTTGCCATAAATAATTAAACCATTTAATTCATCTCCTTTGTTTCTTCAATCTCCACCTTATTTGGTGTACGATACATTAGGTTCCTTTTAGCGAGGCAGTGGGCGATTAAAACCATTTTACATCGATTGTGAATTGAAACTTACTTTCAATTCTCCCTTTAGTGATTACACACGTTTAGGGCTTCCACAAACCATGAGTGACCCCTAGCAGCATATCATGGCTACCCAAGCTAATCAGAAGAGGTAGAGAACCTATTCAGTTTAGGATTACAAATGCAATACGGTCTTTCTCTAATCTAATACTCTTGACCACATTGTTTGGTTTGATAGTTTATTTATTCATGTCTACTATCCAATGTGATTCTTGTGCTTATATGATTACTTTGAATGTGAATTGGAACGCATTCCCAAATCTCATTCATACTCTGGCCAGAGATTTTAATCATATCATAGAGTATTCTCCCTCAAGCCAATTGAATGTTAGAGATCCCTTGTTGCGCATTCACTTGTCTCCATGACTAAGTGGCTTAACCCCAATGATGTCGTGGACACCCCGATGGGGTGACTTTGACATAATCAAAGATCAAGGACTTAACCACAAGACAACAACTGTGATGCCTCGGGTCAAAGGACTAATTTGCATTATCCCAAACATGAGTTCTCATGTGACATGAGTATGAGAACTCCTCGTTGATCGTGTTCAGTGAACTCATTCTCTATTGAGCACCTACGTACTTGTCTTGATGTCACACACACCAATGACTCGAGACTAGTCACTCTCCCTGAGAGAAGACATAGCACGTACTGATCTTATCGGACTGTCAATGCCCAATTGGCAATCCTATGATCAGGAACGTTTAGGATGTGTCTACGAAAGAATGGTCTCATTAATCTAACTTCATTAGATTGCATTCTTCCAATCACATATTCCTTGGACTTTATCGTTTAAGCATATAACATTTATATGAGACGTCTCAAACAATAATGTTTGCCCTTTATATGTAAACTAGATTAGTTTAACATGTGAAATATCCGTAAAGTATCATCATATGAATGGCTTTAGGGCACATTTCCAACAATATGGCCAAGTTCTAACTTTGGTATCGGAGATTCTTCGGCCAAAGCCCCCCATTCATCGTGAGCGCATGAGGCTTTTGGCCTTAATCTTAGTGTTATTATTTTGCAGGTGCATTTTCGTCAAAAGAAAAGACGGCGGAAATCTGCATCCACAAATTGGTGTTTTCGTTGAGAGTCTTGATTCACATGCTCAAAGAAGATTTTCGCATTCAAAGTTTCTCATTTCTTGCTCATTTGTAGATTTTTTGTACGTTATTATTCCTAATTTTTTTTTTAAGTTCTTTGAATATACGTAAACGAAAAGTTCAATAATTATAAATTCGGAAACCACGACGAACGGAACTTCCTACGTTCAAGGATTTGGACTAAGTGATGGAGATCGTAACGTAGCCCTACCAGACTCAACACGACGGCTAGTGAAGTGACACCACCCCCACGGGGCACCACCGTGGTAGCCACCACAGCAGCAACCACCGTAGCAGCCCTAGGTAAGCCCACGGCCCACGGTGGGCAGGGAGCAGTGAGGCCGCCACAAGCCCACGCCACTGTGCAGCAGCAAGCCTAAGAACCGAAGGCAGCCCAAGTCGCTACCCTAGCAACGCAGGCCCAAGTTGTCCATGCCCAACGCGAGCCCAGCGCACTCCCGAGCCGTACCCAGGTCCAGCGTCCACGCGTTCTGCACGCAGAGTAGCATGCACACGTGGCCCAACCAACTCCCGTAGCCCTCATAGCAGCCCAAATCAATCCAAAACCGGTTCAACAATCCCAACTTCAAATTTTTGGACCGACGATTAAACCAGGGGTATTTTCACCCCATTTCTCTGCATATTTAACATATCACAACTCAAATCTTGCACCCGAAGTCCATTACACTTCCACTACTCAAGGAGACACATACCGTCCAAGCTCTTCCAACCTAAATGGCGAACCACACTTGTCTCGACAAGTCATAGAGTTGACAAATGCCCTTGTGCAGCAGATGACCTTGGTAAATCAGCTCTTGCAGCGCACCGAGATGCAACGTGCCCCAGACGGTGTCCCGAAGTAAGACAAGGGCAGATGACGAACCTCTCAAGCAGCGTTTCGGTAAGTTGCTACTCGACCAGTCACGAACTTGCGTTCTGACAGTGTACACTCCCGACCAGGCTCCCAAGATGGCGTATACTCTCATCCTAGCGCGCGGAGGAGCGTGCACTCTCAGTTGGGCCCACGAACAAGCACACAGTCACAGTTGGGGCCACATTCCTATAATCAACATCAGTAACCTTCCATGCGAAATGTTCATTCGCAGCTAGGCTCGTGAGAAGCATCATCCACCTTATATCAGAGTAGGCAACACGACATATGGAGAGAAGCAGTCACTCAATCAGGCTCAAGTTCAACCGGCAACCTGCGAGAAATTCATTCGCCTGCTAGGAATGCATCGCATCGGTGGTATAGATGAGCCGAACATATGGAAGAGCATCCTAGACTAGCAGGTCACGACGGGGGCAACCGAAAGCTCCGCTACCCCAACAAAGACAAATTCAGGAAAAAGTAGAGAGGCTCATGATCGAGTGATTGCACGATTTCCAACGCAAAGAGGTCATTACGAGGTACTAGGATGAGACATGACCAACATAAGCAGGTCACCATTCACCAAGCACAGGGACCGATCCCCGATCAAATGAAGCCCGACGCCCAAGAACTACTCTAAGTTCTTGATCCCGATCCACCAAATCCTCTGCAACATCAAGAGCGAACCTTGGTTCAAGCTACTGAAGCAATCAAAGAAAGATACCTCCAAGTTAGACCATACCAAGTAATGCGCATTCCATCAAGGTGAAGCTGGTGAAAGAACTACCAAGTTAGACCATTCCAAGTATTACGCATTCCATCAAGTTGGACCATACCAAGTACCGCGCATCACACAACTGACGACTGCTACACTTAGAGAAGCTGGTGAAAGAAGGCAAGGTCGACAAATACTTCGACAAACCAGTTGCGCATCCTTGAAGAAATTCAGATGCCGACGAATAACCGCCAACCAAGACAATCTGGATCAATGGCATCTTCGTCGAATCCGAGCACTTGGGGGCCACCAATAACTCCAATAAGAGAAAGATCCAGTAGGCTCTACTAGTTTCACAGAAACAGGACAGAAACAGATTTTAAGTAGTTCACAAATTAAGAAAAACAAGTTAGGGGAATTGCTATCCACCACCAAATAATCATGCAAACATGTTATGTTTCATTCAAATTCCTTTTATTTCCGGATGAAGATGCTCAAGTTGGCTCAATGTTAGAACTCAACCTATTACTCTTTCTTATGTAGTATGTTAAGAGAATGGCGTTTTCAACTTAACTTAGTCCCTATCATGCAATCTAGAATGGCGTGTTCATAGATTTAACAAGTAGAAATCATTAAGAACGAAAAAAGTTTGAGTCATCACAAGGCATCGTAAGTACTAGCGTTGTCTTACTTATCCTAGAAATTAGTTCACATCTTAATCGCAATTAACAAGTACTACTCTAGAACATATGTAGGTCCTCATTCGACAAGGGCAGGCACACACATATTCATAGCGTTAAAATCCTAGATATGCTTACTACGTATGCATCCATAGAAAACAAATAAAGAATTCATCAATGAGACAAGTAGTGAACCAATTTTCATCCATTCATAAAAGTAATTCAAACGAAATATCATAACAAACTTGCAATCATATTCGGGGCTTCAAAAAAGCCCCTAACTACTAAAAATTTAGCTACACCCAATCCTTAAGTTAAAACAAAAGATAGACATGAGTTTGAGAAGATAGAACCGAAAGAAATCGACCAAGGCCTCCTCTTCCTTTCCTTCCTTCCCCAACGCTACTTTTAAACCAATTCTTGCTGCATCATTTTCTTCCCCTTAACTCACCCACTAATAGCCATTTACTGATGACAATAAGTGAGAGGAAATGGTAAAACAATTGTAACTCTTTGGGTATCCTTTATGCCAATTACTCCCTCTTAATCCTCATCTTTAATTCCATTCCCTTTTATATTTGAATAAGTGTCAGCTGACTTATTCTTGGGTGCATCAGTTTTGGCTGCTAGATTTATTGGGTTTATTGCTTTCATTGCAGTTACGAACTGCTCAGCCTCTTGGTAACCTTTCAGTGTTAAAATGGCCATAACTTCTTCTAGAAAAATGATATTAACAATCCGCGAAATGCTCCAGAAAATAGACATCCGTAGCTTTCCAGGAATATAAGGCTCATTCTCTAATTCATTTTGATCTGTTCAAAACTGGCTTCCAAAGTCAGCTGACCTGCACAGGCAGTTTTGACGAATTTGTTACTTAAAATCCAACTTGTGCTATTTTTCTTTTCTTTGCTTGACAAATCCTAGAAAACACAAAAACAAAGTAAATAGCTCAAAAATATAAGGAACTAACTAAGAAAAGACAAGTGAATTTGATGTAAAGTATATATAAATATGAGCTTATCAGTTTCTCAGTCCATTACTTCTGATCAGGATTCCAAGTTTCTTAGTTACTTTTGGATGACTTTGTGGAAGATATTTGGAACAACATTGAATCGGAGTAGCACTGCCCAGCCTCAAATGGATGGACAAACTGAAGTGACTAATAGGACGTTAGGTAACATGATTCGTTGTATTTGTGGCGATAAACCCAGGCAATGGGATTTGGTGCTTGCTCAAGTCGAATTTGCTTACAATAGTGGTGTGCATACCGCAACCTGCAAGTCACCATTTTTCGATTGTCTATACTTCAATTCCCCATTATATGGTGGATCTTATAAGGCTTCTTCGTGGCCCAGGAGTGACTGTTGTAGCTTAACATATGGCTGAAAGAGTTCAAGTAGTCAAGAACGAAGTTGTCGAGAAACTTGCTCAAACGAATGCCAAAAACAAGGCTACTGCTGATAAACGTCGACGCTCAAAGATTTTTCAAGTTGGTGATTCAGTTACGGTGTTCCTTCGAAACTCGCGTTTTCCCGTTGGTCAATATAGTAAGCTTTAGCCTCGTAAGTTTGGCCCATACTAGATTGTGCACAAAATCAATGACAACGCCTATGTAGTGGATTTGCCGGCATCAATGGGGATTTTTCGCACTTTCAATGTTGTTGATCTGCATCCTTTCCATCCTGATGATGTTCAGTTGTATCATGATCACTCGAGGACGAGTTCTTTTCAAAGAGAGGAGACTAACGTAGGAATAAAGAAACTGCTTGATGATGCAAACAGTTTAGAAACGTTCCAAGTCGTTTAGAAGGCCTTTCCTGATCAATGAGGATTTATTGTTACTTGTCTTTTCATTTTCTTGAAACAAGTCTTTATAATATGTTCTTTTGCTTTGTAATAGACAACTTTTGAATCAATACAAAATTCAGAAACGAGAGTTCTCTTACAACTTCTGGAATTCCAGAGTTCTTTCAAGGGAGATCGTTTGTGATCCTTTTTTTTCTTACAACTTCCGCTATCTCACCAATGAGGAATCGAAGCACATCCCAAGCAAATCCGAGCAATCCTAGAGCTGAAATCTCCAACTACCTTGAAGGAGATCCAAAGCTTGACCGGACGAGTAGCTGCGCTCAACTGCTTTCATCTGCGGTCCACCGATCGATGCAAGCCTTTTTTTAAAGCAATCAAGAAGGCACAGTGAAACAAATGGGATGATGAATGCGAAAAAGCTTTCCAAGACATGAAAAAGTATATCACATCACCTCATTTACTATCCAAACCAGAAGCAGCAGAGGACTTATACATCTACTTGGCAGTCTTGGAAGTAACAGTGAGCTCTGCCCTCATACGAGAAGAGCTGGGGACCCAACTGCTAGTATTCTATACTTCTAAAACTCTTCTCGATGCAGAAACCAAATATCCAAAGATCGAGAAATTAATTTTGGTTCTAGTTGTTATGGCTCGGAAGGTCAAATCATATTTTCAAGCTCACACAATCATCGTCATGTCTCAGTATCCTCTACGATCAATCCTACATGGTCTAAACGCTTCTCAACGAGTAATAAAATGGGCGTTGGAACTTGGCCAATACGACTTAGTTTACCGACCCTGCATGGCGATAAAGACCCAAGCCTTAGCGGACTTCATAGCAGAATTCACGCCTAGCCTAGGCAACGCAACAGAACGACCCAACGATGCCCCGGAGCCAACCGAGACGCCCTAGCCACGCCTGCTTCACCTAATGGAGATTTCTGGCATTTACACGTCGACGATGCATCCAACTTCAATGGCTCGAGAGCAAGTATGGTCCTTGTCACCCCAGACGGTTCGATGCTCGAGTAGGCAATCACTTTAGGCTTCAAAGCAAACAACAACGAAGCAGAGTACGAATACCTACTAGCAGGCCTCCGAATGGTTAAAGACTTAGCGGGGAAAAAGCTTGCAATTCATTATGATTCCCTGCTAATCACCAGCCAAACTACTCGGGAGTACACAGCAAAACATCCGAAGATGGCGCAATACCTAGAGAATGTGCGAAAGCAACTTGAGGCGTTTCGGACTTGCACCCTTACTTAAGTTTCGTGGATGGACAACACCCACATGGACGTGCTAGCCGGCCAAGGCTTCGCCCTCGACCACCAACTCAAATGCTCTATTCCAGTAGAGTATCTAGACAAGCCAAGCATAAAGGCGGAGCCAACAGCCGACGTGTCACAGGTTAGTACAACTCCAAACTGGCAAGATTCCATTATAGACTACCTGGTCAATGGCACACTCCCCATGGAAAGTTTGGAGTTTTGAAAGCTCCAAACAAAGGCAACACGCTACCACATGTGGAACGACGTTCTTTTTCAAAGATCTTACACTGGACCACATCTCCGCTGCCTTTCCATTGACTGAATTTTTCATTTCCAGTGCTTCTGTTAATTTTAAGAATTCTATAAGTTTGGATTGTTTCTTTCGTGTGTTTCCACTAACTGAATTGTGTTGCACTTGTACATTTCATGTTGTGTGCTTCTAAGCTGTTGTTGATGTAATCTTCTGTTACTTGTATTTTTGATTTCGTCTGCCTCTATTAATTACATTTTTTGTTTCATCTTTAATGTTCCTATCACTATTTTTGGTTTATACTTTTACTTTATTTCATATGTTGTTAATTGTAATTTTTTTTAATCAAGTTTGTTTTGAACTGTTAAATTAATTGTGTTGCTAATTGTAATTTTATGGTTGCAGACTTGCCGGTGGAGTTGGTATAAGGCAACTGAACTTGGGAGGTTTACTTGCAGTTTCTGGCTACTAGTAAGTTTTACTCTCTTTCACTTTTGATTACAATGTGTGAGAGTTCAATTTCGGATCATAGTGGAAACTCCGATACTTATCCAAGTGGAAGCACGTTGGTTTCATTCCTCCATCTGCATTGGGGGTGGTAGAACTTAGAAGTGTACCTAACGACTATGCATGTAACCCTAATCATTGTAATATGGTTACTATACAGTTTTCTAGTAAATAGAGCTGGGAATTTGTTTGTGGTGGGTTTTGGGGTGGGGGTGTGTAGATTGTCAAAGGGTGGGAGGCTGAAGCCTCTAAAGTGTGCCAAAGATGGAAATTTTTGTTTTCTGTTGGCTAGCCCGAGATATCGCTTGAATTAGTTAACTTGTAGAGTCCTGGAGAAAAGGCAGAAAACATAAGATGTAACTAGTAACGCTAGTAACGTCATCATTGCATGGTCTAGTAAAGAAGTGTGTATAATAGAGGTAGAAGGTTTTTTAGACGTTCTCTAGTGTGCTCTGTCTAAGTTTGATCCGCCATATTGCAGATCACATTGTTTAGATGGGAAATGATTAGAGTGCGTAAAACTGTGAATGATTCTACAAGGCTGCAAATGATGTTCAATCATATGAAAAGGAAGTTGAGAGACTGAAATGCGTATGTGTTAGTAAGGTGTTACACTTAACTTCTTGTGATCTGTTAGCTTAATTGGAACTTAGAGTAGATATGCGTGACAATTGCACGACTATTCAGTGAGATGTGCAATATCCTTCCCATAAGGCTACCAAATTTTAAAGCGTTTCAAAATTCAAAAAGTTGTTAAGCGGTTGGAAGAGAATGCACATTTTCTGAAACTTGTAAATAAGATCATGCACTAGTTTTTCATTTGTGTTTTGTTCTTGTAAAGTTTTGTAAATTTGGAGGCTACTGACCATCTTGTGATTTGCTATTGTGTTTTACTGTTTTGTCAAAATCAGCCTGCCAATTTATGCTCCTTTTGCTGTTATGTTTTATTAATCCAATTTTGTTGAAATTGGAAGACACTCGACCACCAATGACAAGGGGAAAATCGTTCACTTTGGATCAAGATGTGGCTGTTTGCAATGCTCTGTTAAGTGTCTCCCAGGATCTGCTCAATGTTGTTTCGCAACCAAAATGTATTTCCTGGGATAGAATATATCAAAAATATGTTGAGATAGCCGGTGATCAAAATGAGCGATCACGGTGTTCCGTCCAGTCTAGGTGGAAAATAATTCTTGGAAGTTGCAATCAGTTTCATGAATGTCTTGCCAAAATATAAGAGAAACAAAGTGGATTGACGGAATCTAACAAGGTGAGAATCTGTACTTTCCTTCACAGTACACAGTTACATTTCTCATTTTGAAAGCAGTAAATTAGTAAACTAATAAGCCAACTGATTCATTTCCCCAAATAGACACATCTCAAGTATCCTTACGGCTATAAATCACAGTGTGGTCGCTTTATATCTATCCTTGGGGTGTCAAACAGGAGAAAAACCACCTTATATAAAGTTAAAGTCAGATTCCAGGAAGCTCATTAAGCTTCGGTTACAGCAGGGCTTATAGACCTTTTTTTTTCTGTGATGTTTAATTAGATGGAGGGCAGCTTTGTGTTAATATCAGCTAGGATTCGCTATATTGTTTCCCTCTAAAACCTTGTTCAACAACCAAAAAATTCAGACGACTGTATGCTAACATTAAAGCCTGCCAGAAAAGCATACAGAAATAAGTTTCCCCTTCTGCGTTCTTTCCTTTTACAAGGAAATAAATATATAAGCCCAATTTAAACGACACCAAACTGGAAACATAATGCAATTTAAATACATCACAGGCCAAAAATGGCCATCTCATTTGGTGTTTTTATATTGAGTGGTACACAGATTACTATCAAATTCCTATTCAAATGATGCTCAAAATATTTCACTCAAAAAATGCACATTGCACACAGATGCAGCATAACCCATCACATAGAGTTTACAATTGCCCTCGCGCAACAGACGACCTTGGTGAATCAGCTCTTGCAGCACACCGAGATGCAACGTGCCCTAGACGAGGTGTCCCGAAGTAGGACAAGGGCAGACGACGAACCTCTCAAGCAGCGTCCCAACAAACAGCCATTCTACCAGTCACAAACCGAGCGTTTTGACAGTGTACACTCCCGACCAGGCCCCCAAGATAGCGTATACTCTCGTCTTAGCATGCGGAGAAGCGTGCACTCTCGGTTAAGCCCACGAACGAGCATACATTCACAGTTGGGGCCACACTCCGATAACCAACATGAGCAACCTTCTAGGCAAAATGTTCATTTGCGGCTAGGCCCACAAGGAGCATCCTCCACCTCACATAGGAGTAGGCAGCACCGATAGAGAAAAGCAATCACTCAATCCTGCTCAAGTTCAACCGGCAGCCTGCAAGAAATTCGTTTGCCTGCTAAGAATGCACCACATGC
The DNA here is from genome assembly GCA_035220775.1 of Malus fusca. Lineage (NCBI taxonomy): Eukaryota > Viridiplantae > Streptophyta > Magnoliopsida > Rosales > Rosaceae > Malus > Malus fusca. The sequence continues at coordinate 5,558,539 of CM069068.1, read as the reverse complement.
ACTGCAACCGCAGCATAAACAAGCTGAACACATGGAAGAGTAGCCTAGACCAGGAGGTCACGACTGCGGGCAGCCGAGAGCTCCCCTACCCCAACAAAGACAAATTCAAAAAGAAGCAGAGAGGCTCCAGACCGAGCAATTGCATGATTTCTAACACAACGAGGTCGCTGACGAGGCATTACGACGAAACATGACCAACATAAGCAAGTCACCATTCACGAACGAGATCGAGCAGGCAGAGCCTCTATGCAAGTTCGGCATGCCACATTTCACATCCTTCAAAGGGGATGGAGACCTGGAGTGACACTTAAAGCACTACCGAAGCGCAATGATCCTATATCATAACAACGACGCTCTCATGTGCAAAATATTCGCCACTACTTTACAAAGCGAGGCGTAAGATTGGTTCCACACCTTGCCACCACAATCCATCCGGAGTTGCGATAAGCTTTCTTTGGTTTTCACCAAGGAGTATTCATCCTATCGCTCGATCAAGAAGAAGTCCGACCACTTGTTTAACGTCAAGAAGGACCCGAAATAGTCGCTCCAATACTATGTGAAGAGGTTCAAAGCAGAAAAGGCAAAGATAGTCGGATGCAACAACTCGATAGCTAGTGTAGCTGTAATGCCATGAAAATTTTAAAATATATAAGTATGTGGAAAGAATTTATCGAAAAGTGAAATGATGAAAATGCCCTCATTGACTCAACGTAATTTTATGAGGATGTATTTTATCATCATATATTTTATTGTATTTCTTGGCATATTTGGATAGAGTTTGATCCTACGAGTGCGTAGGCGAAACCATTCGTGAAACGGTGTTATAACGAATGAAATAGAAACGAACAAAATTAGGGGCAAAATAGTCATTTTGCCATGAATTTGGAAGGCTCCAGATTTTTGTTTTAGTGGAAATATGCCACGGGAGAAAGGGAGGGGGTAACCAGAAAAAGAAAGAAAAAAAAATGGAAGAAGAAGGGAGTCACCAATCGGGGAAAGAGGGAGGAGAAAAGAGGACCAATGAAAGGAGAGAGCAAGGAGGGAAATGAGGGGAAGGAGGAACTGGCCAAACTGGACCCCCTCGACCCGTGTCTCTGTTTCGACCCGACCCGGCGGAATTGCATGGAATCCGGTGCATATTCCGGCCAATTTCTAGCGATTCACGTTGGGTCACCACCTGGAAAAAATTCCACGACCTTCCCTCTACCCATTACCACCCAAAATTGTTGAAATTTAGCCATGAAATTGTGAAAACCGCACCGGTGGGTGCGGGAATCCCTTGTCATCAATTCTCCCATTTTGGAAACTATTTCCTTCGATCACCACCACCTATAGTATCCTCTTGAGCCCAGGAACAAAGCCCAAGCCTTCGTTGGGGCGGCAGAGTATCGGAGGTGGCGGATTGAGAACACCATTTTTTAGGGTTTCCAGCGGTTCGAGGCTGATTTGAGGTTTCCGTTCGTCGGAAACCGTCACGCATGGCAGCGTATGTGGTGGCGCATGGCTTGAGGGCCAATGTTTTTTAAGCTAATTTCGATAATTGTGAATCCATATTTTATATGCAATTGGTGTGATTCACTTGTTGAACATAACTAGTGATTGTTAGTCACTTGAATGATTTTCGAAAATGAGTTAGAAATTTAAATGGTGAACTACGAATGGCTTGATCCCTTAGTAGGGTACGTAGGCAGTCTAACGAGAAGGTTAGATGCAGCCATAATAAAATAAATGAGATAAATCTTTTCTTGGAAATTGTCTAAGAAAAGGAATTTGGTGATTAACTTTCGAAATAATTTTGGGCCTATCTTAGTATTTGCTTCCAAATATTAATTTTCAAGTCGTTACAAAGTGGTATCAGAGCAGATGATCCTACTTTCAATTTGTTATATTCTTGAATTCTTCGTGTAGTGAATTATGAAATGCAATGTGAATGCATTATTTCATAATTTTTGTGAATAAGTCCTAGGGAAATTATGATTTGCATTGGTTGTGTATTATTCATAATTTCTATGATTAATGTGGCATTAATGTGAAATACATATGTTTTATGAATCTCTCATTAGCAAGAGAGTGAATATAGATATATTCTTGTGTTTTGATGATGTGAAATATGATTGTGGTGGTATTGTCATATTTCACAAGTTTATGAATCATGAGGCATTTATGTGAATTGATATGCTTTGTGGTTGCATTATTTCATAAATTTTGTGAACACAATGGCATTCATGTGATATATATATATATATATATATATATATATATATATATATATTGTGTGTGTGTGTGTGTGTGATACATATACGATTTGCATGGTGATTGTGGTGCCATTTCCATGGTGACTATGGAGTTTGGTGAGAGGAAATTATGATTTGCATTGCGGTTGCATATTTCATAATTTCTATGAATAAGTGAGAGACATGTATGGATTGTGGATTACTCACGTGTGTGGTTGTGAGTACAGGTTCTGTGGATTGTGAATGCAGGTTCCATGGATGATTTGGATGACCTGAGAGTGAAAAAGACTGTGAGGTTCCATTGGGTTTCGATCCCCTAAACCTTCAAAGGGTGTTATACGGTCGGACTACCCCTGAGGGATAGTCCATGTGATATGGCCGTTGGAAATGGACACTTCTGGATTGAGAGTTACTAGGAGTAAGGGGCACCGCGCGCTGCTTTGGGTTTCGATCCCCTAAACCTCTGGAGGCTTACATGGTCGGACTCGTACCATATCCCGTAGGGAGGGTAGTTGGTTCTGTGTATAAGACTAAATGGACACTCTCGTTACCCTACTTCGTACTGTTGTGGTCAGATTGAAGTGAGGGTAATTGGTCGCGAGACCGGTCATCAGATTGGATTATGTTGGCACACGAATTCTAGGAGTGAATCGTGGTGACGGCTATGAATAGCCAAAAATGGTAAGTAATTTTACCAATGATTGTGATTTGAAATTCCAATGATTTGGCTGGAATTTCTTATATTTGAATTGTCAATGTAAATGGTTTGGCTTGAAATTGTGATTTTTACCTGGCCATTGATGATTATGGCTTGGTATGTTGGTGTTTATTTGGCCGATGATCGTTACGGCTTGAACTTATGATGTTTGTTTTGCCACAGATGAAAATGGCAATAATGGTAAGTGGTTTTACCAATAGTAGGTGTGGCTTGAAATTTTGATATTTATTTGGCCAATGATGGTTTGGCTGCAATTCATGATATTTGATTTGTTGAGGACGAATATGGCAAAATTTTCTGATGTTCGATATCGCTAGCGATTGTGACTAGAAATCTTGAGGAAGAATCGTGGTAATGGATGCGTATAGCCAATATTGGTAAGTGGTTTTACCAATAATTGTGATTGGAAATTCCAATGATTTTGGTTGGAATTTCTAATATTTGATTTGCTAATTCTAATGATGTGGCTTGAAATTGTGATATTTATTTAGCCACTGATGATTATGGCTTGCAATTTTGATATTTATTTGGCTGACGATAGTTACGGTTGGGAATTTATGATAATTGTTTCGCCAATGATGAATATGGCAATGATGGTAAGTAGTTTACCAATGATTGTGATTATGATGCTAGTATTTATCTAACCAACGGTAGATGTGGTAGATCATCTAGTATTTATTTAGGCCCTGAGGATTATGGCTTGAAATTGTGATTATTATTCCAATATGTGTTTTGGTATTATTTTGCCAATGTGTGTGGCTAAAATTTTCAATATTTATTCTACTAATGAGAGTGGTAGGAAATCTGAGTATCGATAATTACCTCGTTGAATTATTTATTTTGGAGCTTGAATAAAATTGTAGACGGAGGTTGTGATTTTATTCACGATAAATGGAATGGTGGAATTAGCGTTCATTCCTTTTTCGTATTTCGAGGGTAGAAATCTCGAGGACGAGATTTATTTTAATGGGGGTTGAATGTAATACCCTGAAAATTTTAAAATATATAAATATGTGGAAATAATTTATCAAAAAGTGAAATGATGAAAATGCCCTCGTTGATTCAACGTCATTTTATGAGGACGTATTTTATCCTCATATATTTTATCGTATTTCTTGGCATATTTGGATAGAGTTCAATCCTACGAGTGCGTAGGTGAAAACCGTTCGTGAAACGGTGTTATAACGAATGAAATAGAAACAAACGAAAGTAGAGGCAAAATAGTCATTTTGCCATGAATCTGGAAGGCTCCAGATTTTTGTTTTAGTGGAAATATGCCACGGGAGAAAGGGAGGGGGGCAACCAGAAAAAGAAAGAAAAAAAAATGGAAGAAGAAGGGAGTGACCAATCTAGGAAAGAGGGAGGAGAAAAGAGGACCAATGGAAGGAGAGAGCAAGGAGGGAAATGAGAGGAATGAGGAACCGGCCAAATCGGATTTCCTCGACCCGTGTCTTTGTTTCGACCTGACCTGGCGGAATTGCATGGAATCTGGTGCATATTCCGACCAATTTCTAGCGAATCACGTTGGGTCACCACCTGGAAAACATTCCACGACCTTCCCTCTACCCATCACCACCCAAAATTGTAGAAATTTAGCCATGAAATTGTGAAAATCGCACTGGTGGGTGTGGGAATCCCTTGTCGCCAATTGTCCTATTTTTGAAACTATTTCCTTCGATCACCACCACCTATAGCAGCCTCTTCGGCCCAGGAACAAAGCCCAAGCCTTGGTTGGGGTGGCGGAGCACCGGAGGTATCGGATCAAGAACACCATTTTCTAGGGTTTCCGATGGTTCGATGCCGATTTGAGGTGTTTTTCGGCTGAATTAGACTTCGGCCCAGGTATAAAAGTTGTTCCCCTCATTGAACTCTACAACCCTGTAAAATTTGGTAATTTTTAGAGTTCGTCGGAATTTGGTAATTTTTAGAGTTCGTCGGAAACCGCCAAGCAAGGTGGCGCATGCGGCGGCGCGTGGCCTGAGGGTCGATGCTTCCATTTTAAGCTAATTTTGATAATTGTGAATCCATATTTGATATGCAATTGGTGTGATTCATTTGTTAAACATAGCTAGTGATTGTTAGTCACTTGAATGATTTTCGAAAATGAGTTAGAAATTTAAATGGTGAACTACGAATGGCTTGATCCTTTAGTAGGGTATGTAGGCAGTCTAACGAGAAGGGTAGATGCAGCCATAATAAAATAACTGAGATAAATCTATTCTTGGAAATTGTCTAAGAAAAGGAATTTGGTGATTAACTTCCGAAATAATTTTGGGCCTATCTTAGTATTTGCTTCCAAATATTAATTTTTGGGTCGTTACAGCAACCTTCCAAAAAGGACTCTCTGCAAACCACCCGCTGTTCGGAGAATTGATCATGAAAGAAGATCTAACTCTGGCAGACTCTTTCGCTCTGGCAAAGAAGCATGCACTTTGGGACGAGGCTAGGCGAGCAGACAAGGCGCCCGAGCATCCTCGAAAAGAATCGACAATATCTCAAAAGAAGAAGGATGGGAAGCAGTACAACAATAAAAGCAGGCAAGAGGCCAAACGTAGGGACCGATCCTAGATAAAAGGAGGCCCGTTGCCTTAGAACTACTCTAAGTTTTCAATCCTGATCCACCAAATCCTTCGCGACATCAAGAGCGAACCTTGGTTCAAGCTGCCAAAGCAATCAAAGAGAGATACCTCCAAGTTGGACCATACCAAGTACTGCACATTCCATCAAGGTGAAGCTGGTGAAAGAACTACCAAGTTAGACCATACCAAGTACTGTACATTCCATCAAGTTGGACCATACCTCCAAGTTGGACTGTACCAAGTACCGCGCATCACGCAACTGACGACTGCTACACTTGGAATAACTACCTAGAGAAGCTGGTGAAAGAAGGCAAGGTCGACATATACTTAGACAAGCCAGCTGCGCATCCTAGAAGAAATGCAGACGTCGATGAAGAACCGCTAACCAAGACAATCTGGATCAATAACATCTTCGCCAAATCCGAGCACTTGGGGGCCACCAATAACTCTAAGAAGGGAAAGATCCAACAGGCTCTACTAGTCTCACAGGTCCATCAGTCAACACCCAGCCTGGACCCATCGTTGGTTTCACCGAGCAGGATGCCAAAGACGTCGACTTCCCACATGACGACGCACTAGTGGTATCTGTCCAACTAGCCCACGCTATAGTTGACAGAATGATGGTTGACAATGGAACTTCAGTCAACCTACTTCAGCTTTCAGTAATTCAGAGATGGGCTTGGAAAACACAATCTTATGCCGTGCATAGTTACTCACAGGATTCAACAAACACACCTCGATTGTCATCGGCAATATTACACTTGACGTGAGAACACCGCCAGTTGTCTCAAAGCAGATGTTCACGATAGTAAGCGAAACGTCTCCCTACAATGGGATTCTAGGGTGACCTTGGCTGATAAAGCTAGACACCGTAACCTCCGACAAGTACCAAAAAATTTGAGGAGGAATTTGAGAAATCAAGTCTGACCAAGCCATATCTTGACGATGCACTGTGCCGAGCAGATGTACTCACCGAATTCAATGGATGCACCTCGACTGCCATCGGCAACATTACACTTGACGTGAGAACACTATCAGTTGTCTCAAAGTAGATTTTCACGATAGTAAGCGACCCGTCTCATTGCAATGGGATTCTAGGGCGACCTTGGCTGATAAAGCTAGACGCCTTAACCTCCGTCAAGTACCAAAAAATCTGAGGAGGAATAGGAGAAATAAAGTCTAACCAGGCCACATCTCGACGATGCACTGTGCAAGTACTGAAGGAGTAAAAAAAGATGACCTTTACCCTCGTAGAGGCTATCGAGGTCCAAATGGACGACGAAGCTACCAAATAGCAAGTACAGCAGACGGATCAAGAAGATAGTGTCTAAATCAACGCGCTATCAGACAATACGAGATGGAAACCCAAAGAGGACGCCGAACATTCTTGATCCCCAACAGCCGAAAAGACTGCTAGAATCGGCTCACGTTTGAGTCCGAATGAAAAGGAAGAACTCACAGTTTTTCTTAGGAAAAATCGTGACGTCTTGGCATGGTCACCTTCCGACATGTCCTGCATCGACCCCAAGATAGCTTACCACAAGCTACACAACTGACTGGTCGTAGGTTCAAATCCTACCTAGGGTGATTTGATTCATTCCAAAATCTTGATCCAAAAGAGAAGACATTTCGCACCCCAATGAGTGACGATCATCGAAGTGGAAATTGACAAGCTATTGGAGGCCGGATTCATAAAAGAGGTAGCACACTCAGCATGGTTTGCCAGCGTCGTGCTAGTAATGAAGAAAGAGAAGGGCAAATGAAGCGTTTGCATAAACTACACCGACCTCAACAAAGCATGCCTGAATGATCCTTATCCAGTTCCCCAAATTGATTTACTAGTAGATTCAATTTCTGAGAACCAGCTGCTCAGTTTCTTGGATGCATACTCCGGCTACAGCCAAATAGCCATGCATGAGCATGACAAAGAGAAAACCGGGTTAGTAATCGAGCGAGACACCTATTGCTACAAGGCCATGCCCTTTGGCCTCAAGAACGCGGGAGCCACTTACCAACGACTGGTAAACATGATGTTCAAGAAGGAAATTGGAGTAACCATGGAGGTTTACGTCAACGACATTGTGGTGAAAGGCAAGCAGTGATCAAACCACATCGGCAACTTAGCGAAAACTTTCGACATCCTTAGAAAGTACAAGATGAAGCTCAACCCCACTAAATGCACATTTGGAGTATCTTTAAGTAGATTCTTAGGGTACCTAGTAACCCAACTGACGTAGTTGTGGAAACTTTGGGACAAAGTTTGTTAGTTGGTAATAAACGGAGGTAGTTGTGAAAACTTCGTTGCTAGAAAGGTTGTGGAGAACTTTCACCTTTAAACTAAGAAACCCATACTCAGTAGGGTGGATTAAGAAGGGCCCGACGGAAAAGGTGATTGAAACTTGTAAGGTTCCCATCTCCATTAGGAAGTTTTAAAGGGAGGAAGTTGTGTGTGATGTAGTTGACATGGACGTGACTCATGTATTGCTTGATAGACCATGGCTATGGGATAGAGATGTCATGCACAAGGGTCACGTCTATAAGTTCACTTGGGAATCGCATCGCATCACTGTGTTCCCTAATGGAAAATCAACTGATGCTGCCATAAAAGTTGATAACTCGACTAAGTTCCTCACCTTGATCACATCTGAGCACGATGTTACATCCGAAACAAAGGAGACCAAGGTAATTTATGCTTGGTCATGAAAGGCCTCCTAGCGACACAAGATCGAAAGTTGTAGATTCTGGACAAGGTTCAAGCAATCCTACGAGACTTTGAGGATTTGGTGAGTGACAATATTCCAAATGAGTTACCTCTCATGCGGAATATACAACATCAAATCGACTTCATTCCTATGGCAAGCTTGCCAAATCTACCACACTACAGGGCCGAAAGAGAGTGTGATTCTACAGGATAAAATTAAGGAGTTGTTGGTTTCATTCATGAAAGCCTTAGCCCTTGTGCAGTGCCGGTTCTTTTTATGCCCAAGAAAGACAAGACATGGAGGATGTGTGTTGATAGCCGAGTCATCAACAAGATCACTATCAAATATTGTTTTCCCATTCCTCGTTTGGATGACATGTTGGACGAATTAGTCGGTTCCATAATATTTCCAAGATCGATTTACGAAGCGGGTATCATCAAATTTGAATCCGCCCGAGAGACCAATGGAAGACAACATTCAAGAGTAAAGATGGCTTATATGAATGGTTGGTGATGTCGTTCTATCTTTCCAATGCTCCTAGCATACTCATGTGACTAATGAACCAGGTGCTTCGTCCATTTATCGAATTATTTGTTGTTGTATACTTTGATGATATTCTGACTTATAGCAAATATGAGCTAAACCATTTAGAGCATTTGAGATAGGCACTTCACGTACTTCAGGAAAACAAATTGTGCATTAACTTCAAGAAGTGCAGTTTCTTCACCGATCAACTACTATTCCTGGGGTATGTCGTGAGTTCGGATGGCATCCATGTAGACGAAGAGAATGTGAGAGCCATTCGAGATTGGCCAGCCCCAAAAATGTATCAGAACTACGAAGTTTCCATGGTCTTGCAACGTTTTATCGACGGTTCGTAAGGAACTTTATCACCATTATGGTGCCAATGACAGAATGTTTGAAGAAGGGTAACTTTATTTGGGGTGATAAACAAGACAGCAGCTTTGCTTTAATTAAAGAAAAGTTATGCTATGCTCCCGTCCTCAACTTACCCAACTTTGATAAGGTTTTTGAAGCTGAATGTGATGCAAGCGGAGCAGGTATTAGAGTTGTTTTATCTCAAGAAAAATGTCCCATTGCATTTTTCAACGAGAAGCTTAGCGAAGCAAGGCTAAAATGGAGTACAGATGCTCAAGAGTTTTATGTTGTCATTCGTGTTTTACACCAATGAGAGCATTACCTCATTCAGAATGAATTTGTCCTATACACAGACCATCAGGCCCTGAAGTGGGTTAATAATTAGAAAAGTGTTGATAAGATGTATATACGATGATTGACTTATCTCTAAAAGTTTCCTTTTGTCATCAAGCACCAATCCGGTACGCTTAATCATGTAGCTGATGAGTTGGGCAGGAGAGCCCAGTTATTGGTGACTTTGAGTGAAGAGGGTGTGGGTTTTGATTTCCTGAATGAGCTTTATGAGGGGGTGATGACTTTAAAGACATTTGGGCAAAGTGTCTCTACTCTCATCCTCTTTCTGACTTTCACATTACCGATGGGTTTCTTTTCAAGGGGCATAACTTGTGCATTCCATGTTATTCATTGCGGGATAAGCTCATTAGAGACTTGCATGGTGGTGGTTTAAGCAGTCATCTTGGGCATGATAAAACCATTGCATGCTTGGCAGAGCGATACTACTGGCGACAACTCAAAAAAAACGTTGGCAACATAGTTCGCAAGTGCTTCGTTTGTCAATCCTCCAAAGGTCATTCCCAAAACACGAGTTTGTACATGCCATTACCTATCCCTACTCACATTTATCTATGGATTTCATGTTGGGTCTTCCCTGAACCCAGCGTAGAGTCGATTATGTATTTGTGGTGGTTGATCGGTATTAAAAAATGGCACACTTTCTTGCTTGTCGTAAGACATCTGATGCATCTCACATTGCTCAATTGTTCTTTCGAGAGGTCTTCATGGCGTTCCTCAGTCCATTACTTCTTATCGGGATTCCAACTTTCTTAGTTATTTTTGGATGACTTTGTGGAAGATATTTGGAACGACATTGAATCGGAGTAGCACTGCCCAGCCTCAAACGAATGGACAAACTGAAGTGACCAATATGACATTGGGAAACATGATTCGTTGTGTCTGTGGCGATAAACCCAAGTAATGGGATTTGATGCTTGCTCAAGTCGAATTTGCTTACAATAGTGGTGTGCATACCGCAACCGGTAAGTCACCATTTTCGAATGTCTATACTTTAATTCCCCGTCATGTGATGGATCTTATAAGGCTTCCTCGTGGCCTAGGAGTGAGTGTTGCAGCTGAACATATGGCTAAAAGAGTTCAAGCAGTCAAGAACGAAGTTGCCGAGAAACTTGCTCAAACGAATGCCTAAAACAAGGCTGCTGTTGATAAACGTCGACGCTCAAAGATTTTTCAAGTTGGTGATTCAGTTATGGTGTTTCTTCGAAAAGAGCGTTTTCCCGCTGGTCAATACAGTAGGCTTCAGCCTCGTAAGTTTAGCCCATACAAGATTGTGCACAAAATCAATGACAACGCCTATGTGGTGGATTTGTCGGCATTAATGGGTATTTCTCGCACTTTCATAGTTGTTACTCTGCATTCTTTCCATCCTGATGATGTGAACAATTTAGAAACGTTCCGAGTCGTTTAGAGGGTATTTCCTGATCAATGAGGATTTATTGTTGCTTGTTTTTTCATTTTCTTGAAACAAGTATTTATAATCTGTTCTTTTGCTTTGTAATAGACAACTTTTGAATCAATACAAAATTCAGAAATGAGAGTTCTCTTACAACTTTTGGAATTCCATAGTTCTTTCAAGGGAGACCATTCGTGATCCTTTTTTTTCTTACAACTTCCGTTGTGTCACCAATGTGGAATCGAAGCACATCCCAAGGAAATCCGAGCAATCCTAGAGATGAAATATCCAACTACCTTGAAGGAAATCCAAAGCTTGACCGGACGAGTAGCCGCGCTCAACCGCTTTCTTTCATGGTCTACATATCGATGCAAGCCTTTTTTTCAAAGCAATCAAGAGGGCACAACGAGACAAATTGGATGATGAATGCGAAAAAGCTTTCCAAGACTTGAAGAAGTATCTCACATCACCTCCCTTACTATCCATACCGGAAGCAGCCAAGGACTTATACATCTACTTGGTAGTCTCAGAAGTAGCAGTGAGCTCTGCCCTCATACGAGAAGAGCTAGGGGCCCAACTGACGGTATTCTACACTTCTAAAGCTCTTCTCGATGTGAAAACTAGATATCTAAAGATTGAGAGATTAATTTTGGCGCTAGTTGTTGCGACTCTAAAGCTCAGACCATATTTTCATGCTCACACAGTCATCGTCGTGACTCAGTATCCTCTACGATCAATCCTACATGGTCTAGATGCTTCTCAACGGGTAATGAAATGGGAGTTGGAACTTGGCCTATACGACTTAGTTTACCGACCTCGCACAGCGATAAAGGCCCAAGCCTTGGCAAACTTCATAACAAAATTCACTGATTGAATTTCGTGCATTTCCACTTATTGAATTGTGTTGCACTTGTACATTTCATGTTGTGTGCTTCTATGTTGTTGTTGCTGTAATATTTTGTTTATTGTAATTTTAATTTCGTATGCCTCTATTAATTACATTTTTTGTTGGGTAAATTACATAGTAGCCCCTCAGGTTTGAGCTCTATTGCAATCTCATACAACATCTTTAAAACATTTCACTTTCATACCTCAAGTACTATTTTATTTCAATTTCATACAACCGTTAGATTTTCCATCCATGGATCTGTTAAATGCTGACGTGGCTGCCACATATATGACACGTGGCTGCCAAATGTCTGCCACGTGGCAAATAAAATAATTTTTTAATTTTGTTTAAAAAAAAAAAAAATCTGCCACTTTTTTTTTTTCTCTTTCTTCTTCTTCTTCTCTTTCTCTTTCTTCTTCTTCTGGGTTCGGACCTTCCTTTTTTTTTTCTTTTTTTTTTTTTCTTCTTCTTCTTCTTCTTCTTCTTCTTCTTCTTCCTCCTCCTCTTTCTTCTTCTTCCTCCTTCTTCTTCTGGGTTCGGTCCCTTTCTTTTTTTTTTTTTTTTTTTTTTTTTCTCTTTCTTCTTCTTCTTCTTCTTCTCTTTCTCTTTCTTCTTCTTCTGGTTCGGACCTTTTTTTTTTTTCTTCTTCTTCTTCTCCCTCCTCCTCCTCTTTCTTCTTCTCTTCTTCTTCTTCTGGGTTCGGTCCCTTTTTTTTTTTTTTTTTCTCTTTCTTCTTCTTCTTCTTCTCTTTCTCTTTCTTCTTCTTCTTCTTCTTGTTCGGACCTTCTTTTTTTTTTCTTCTTCTTCTTCTTCTTCTTCTTCTTCTTCTCCCTCCTCCTCCTCCTATTTTTTTTAACGAAAAGGACCGAACCCAAAAGAAGAAGAAGAAGAAAAAAAAAAAAAAAAAAAGAAGGTCCGAACCAGAAGAAGAAGAAAGAGAAAGAGAAGAAGAAGAAGAAGAAGAAAAAAAAAGAAGAAAGGGACCGAACCCAGAAGAAGAAGAGAAGAAGAAAGAGGAGGAGGAGGAGGGAGAAGAAGAAGAAGAAGAAAAAAAAAAAAAAAAAAAAAAAAAAAAAAACAAAAGGTCCGAACCCAGAAGAAGAAGAAAGAGAAAGAGAAGAAGAAGAAGAAAGAGAAAAAAAAAAAGTGGCAGATTTTTTTTTTTAAAAAAAAAATTAAAAAATTATTTTATTTGCCACGTGGCAGACATTTGGCAGCCACGTGTCATAAATGTGGCAGCCACGTCAGCATTTAACAGATCCATTGATGGAAAATCTAACGGTTGTATGAAATTGAAATAAAATAGTACTTGAGGTATGAAAGTGAAATGTTTTAAAGATGTTGTATGAGATTGCAATAGAGCTCAAACCTGAGGGGCTACTATGTAATTTACCCTTTTTTGTTTCATCTTTAATAAGGGAGAGAAGGGAGGTCCATATGGTGGTGATAATGGTGTGGTAGCTATCTGTTATGTATGTATGGGTGTGTGAGTGATCTCGCAAGAGAGGAGATGAGAGAGTGAATAACGAGAGAGAGAAAATGGAGAGTTCTAGAAAGAGTGGAAGAGATCACGGCGAAAGAAGAAAAAGGGCACCAAACATAGGGTGCCACATGTCACCCATGTAGAGGTCCAAAAGTGGAGAAATATCTCACTTGTGAAATTACCAAAATGCCCTTGTTTTTCCAAAAATCGTAAAAGCTTCGTTTTAGCTCCAAATTCGATTATGATCGTGCCTACGCGTTCATATGGACGAGAGCTACGTAAATAAAATAAACGAAAAAAATTCTAAAACGTCAATTGGCGAAAGTCAATGTTTCCGTCACTAGGGGTATTTTGGTAATTTTAACTAATTAAAATGAAATTTTTGAAACGGGTCATTACATCTTGCGTCACGGTGAGATCTTTATTCTCTTGGTATTTGTTTGTCTTGATTCCTTGTCATTCTGACAAATCGATGACGCTTCCACTTTATATCTCACCAACATTTGAGGCTCTCGTCATGAGTGGTTTCCATCTAAGCGCTTGTGGGATCTAACTTAGAAAATGAAAATGATACCTTGTTGAAGTGGAACACATATTTTCAGTATGAGACTCACTTATTTATTTTAATTATTCTGATACAACGATATATATATACTAATGGATGAGAGAAATAAATTCGCATCGAACTCGTCATTCACAAAATTCAAACATACAACTTCTCACCTTTTATTTTCCTTTTGTGTTGGTAAACAAATGAAACATCATAAATAAGAACGGTATGCATACCCAATGTTCTAAAAATCGGCCTAGGCGCTGAGCGACGGAGCTCCGACCCGATTTATGCCAAAACGTTCGGTTAAGGCGGGGAAGATTTAAGCGGTCACCTAGGCGCTCACTGGGGGCTCTAGGTGGTCTAAGTGGTGCTAGGCGGCATTTTGAATCTCGCTGCAGCTCTTCATCGGATCTGCAACTCTCAATTTTTATCGTATCAGCAGAGCCTTATGCATAACTTATGCAGCTTGTCGTCTGTGCGTGGACGAGAGAAGAGAAAGTGCGAAGAGAGAGAGAGAGAGATAGCTACATTAACATTTGACATTTAACATTTTAGACTAACTTCTGGGTTTCAGATCTAGTGAGTTCTGAAGGAAGAAGACGAAGAAGAAAAGAAATAAATTTAAAATGAATGGTTTCCACTTTCCAATGGGTCAAAGGTAGTAAATCCGGACTCCACCTTGGATTATGTGAGAAACATGGGTGGAGGGTTACATAGAGTAATGAATGGTTTCCACTTTCGAAGGGGTCAAAGTAGTAATATCCGGATTATGTGAGAAACATGGGGTGGAGTGCTACATAGAGTAATTGATTAGTTTTAATTTTTTATGAAGCCAACCACCCACCAGGGCACCAGGGTGTCTATTTTTTTATTTACTTATCTATATAAATATTCGCTTGTTCTAGAGGGTGTGGGGTCTGATTGAGAATTTGATATTCTGAACAAATTAGTATTATATTTCTATCTACAAATCTAACAGCTAAAAAGTATGGGATATCCAACATTTCAAAAGAACAGAGAATTTATATTATTACTATATTTCCTTATTTTCCTCCGATTTTACATTTTATGTGGTTTTAAATTGTGAACTTGTTGTACATGTAGCATCCTACAATACTCGTTACTATCGTTATATGGCATATATGCTTAATGTGTTTTTAAACTTTGGACTTGTTAGATACTCTTTTTGCATTTTATCATTTTTTATTATCTTATCTATGAATTTTATACGAGTATACTTGTTTGTAAGTGTCAATATGCACTTATTTACAAAATATACAAGAAATTTACCTAAATCCGCCTAGGCGCCCGCCTAGATTCCGCCCAGCCGCCTAGGTGCTAGGCTCCAGCCCGCCGCCGGACTAGCGCTTAGCGTTTTTTAGAACCTTGTGCATACCTAGTGTTCCTGTTCCTAATAAGTAATGTCATAAATTTTTCCTTCAAAATACCTCGTAAATATGGTTTAGTTCTGGACACTGTGCCCGTTTGATGGGCCGGATGAGACAAGCTATTATCAGTTAAAATGGACTCAAATCCCAGCCATTGTTTGATGCAAACACCACTACTTTCATGGAACGAGTACACCGTCGCAACGGCCTCCCGTGCCAATGATGCAACATTGCAGCGTACCCGTGCCAACATTTGGCTACCATGGACTTGCAATAAATAATTCGGCTATTTCGATAGGTTATAGTGAGTTTAACAGTTAGCTGGTCTATGTGCATTCACAAACAACAAATTGGTGTAGTGAAATTTGGTCTTACAACAATTAGATAACATCATCAAATCAAAATCAGAACGACAAAAACAAATTTATGAATAGTACGACAATTGAAGCAAGAATAATCATCTTGCAGAAGTTCCTGATCATATAGAATTTATATCAAAACTCGAAATCACTAATGAAAGTAATGTTCAACAATCATCCACATCTGACAAGAGTTCAACTCGAATTGATCAAAAGCTGATAGATCAACTTACATGACCCAAACAAATATTCGATTAGACACCAACACATCTGTCATAACCACTCAAAACCCGTTGAATTATTCAAAGCTCATCCTCCATCCTCAAGTACTCTCCAATATCAGTCTGGTGAAGCACCACAATTCCATTGGGGTCCAACTTCCTACAATCTTGAGTGGACTTGGCAGCAATCCCGAAACCCAAAGGCACATCTGACATTGAAAACACAACCACCCCATCACCCGGCACAATATTCTCTGTAAGCCTCCCCAAACCACCTTTCAAAACATGGTTTCCATACAAGAACGACATCTCGGAGGTAGGTTTGAGCCAGACCTTGTGTTTAGCATTTGATGCCAATAAACTCAAACACTGAACGGTTAAATGGAACTTACCACCATGAGTGAACCTACCAATACAGGTGCCAAGGGAGACTAACTGGGTCCGAGCTATATTTGTAGCACGCTTTACTAGTGATTCGCTAACATAGTAAACTTTGTTCTTGTGGAGGCGAAAGCAGTAACGACCTGGACCCAGGTCTGGGCCTTCATGAGAAGGGTTCTCGACAATGTTCTTGAGGTTGTTGCCTGTAAACTTGAACAACTTTTCAAACACTGTCGTGGTCTCAGTCTCATCTAAAGGTCTCATCTTTGTCTGTGTTAAGTCTTCTAAGGTTTTGTACTGCTGATAATTCCTAGACACAACACCATTCATTAATATTTAAAACACTTTTCAAGAGCCACACAACCACTGGAGCATGGCTTCCCAGAACAATCACAAAATATTTCAAGCAATCATCTACATATTTATTTGGCAAAAACTTAATTACTCATGAATTGTATGCTTGATATATTCTTCGACAAAAATTACGCAAACAGTTGAGTTCCATAAGTAAAACAATACAAAAGGTATAAAAACATGAACAGCTCCAGAACCACCATCTAAACACAAAACAAACCACAAAATGTCATAGTAAAGTCCATACGAACTTAGTTTCATAAGGCAACATAACTATCTGAAGTTGTGACGAAAGCATTTGCAAAAAATATTTGATAAGTTTCTAAATATGGAGGTATTCAATCAAAAAAAAAAAAAAAAAAAACACTTGTGTTATCTCAAGAAAGGGGAAATAGGGGAGTTTCGAAACAAAGGTTGCCAATCTTCCGCTGTCTAATGTTTTAACAAGTTGAACTTTTATTCTCAGAAAACGAACATCAGACCACAAAACTTTGAGTTAGTTGTAATGGTGACAGAGCAAAGAAAACATAACTGAACTCCAAGTCCAAGTTTTAGGAAAATCTATACAATAAGTGTTGAGCACTGAAATCCAAAGGCTTTGATACCTTGTTAGACGTACATACACTAAACCCCATAAGCTCAAGTTGTCTGAGAACTGACCAACAATGTATATGAAGCAATATACCGAAAGAGATTGAACCAATGGCTTAAGTACTATTTAGCAACAACGTCGGCAGTGAAGTGAAACTTTACAACAAGTTCAAAACCCCATAACTAACCTCGAAAACCGTCAGGGCTTGCCCCAAAATGCAAATGGAAACAAAGCCAGTTGCAGAACAAATCAGAAACACAAATAAAAGCAATTCAAATGCTCAAACAGAAATCAGAAATTCAAACAGCAAGCCATAACTCACAGATAACAGAAATTTAGGCAGAACGATAATTTCAAAAACCAAGTTAATGAATTAATCCTATATAGTAAACCAAGAAACAAAAACAAAAGCAAACAAAACCCAACAAGAATCAAAGCATAAATTTTGAGAAAAATAATAAATAAATACTATATTTCTTATTCTTTTTATCATATTAACATGAAGATTAAAAGAAAATAAGCCATCGAGCTTACCTACAGGAAGAATACGACGGAAATAAGGAGAAGCCTTTTGAAACAGGCCAGTTCGGGCCGGGTCCACGGATCCTTTTTTTTTTAGTTGGGGAAAAAAAAAATTATACAGCGGCTGCAGCACAGCTGCTCTGCACAGATTGCATAGATTCAAACATTACAGTTTGCACTTTGCACAACACATCCAAACATTACAAAGTTCAACACTCCAACATCCAAGTCCATAGATTAACAATACATCCAAAATAACAACATTACATGGTCCTTTGTAGTTAATTAAACATTAACAATACATCGCAATCAACTACAACTTCAACTTTTTGGAAGTCTAAACACAACTCCAATCATAAAAGATGTAAGAAAAACCTATAAAGTTCCCAATTACATAGCATAGTTTGTAGTTAATTAAACAAGAACACCTCTTTGAGAGCCTAAAGGGCCAGAACAAAATTCACAGCAAGGAAGGCAAAAATATTTAAGCCATTTAGTCCTAAACAGGAATGGCAGGGTAGATCCTCACTGAGAAAGAAAGAAATGAGAAACAAGCGGAAATGGAAGAAGATAAGCCATTTAAATCATGCTGCTAAACAGGTCCATCAAATACAAATAGAGATAGAACAAGTAAAGTATTACACATACTACAAAGGGTGGAGAATCACCGAAAAGGAACCTCACCAGTACCCTTCTTGGCTTGCAAAGTGGCAAGGCAACCACGTCTAAGCACTTCTCAATATCAGGGATCTTTGCCTAATAATCAAAATGATTAAAATGAGTTGAAAGAAACACCAAACAACCAAGATCAGCTCAAATTAATACATGCACAAAACCAGCTAAAGGAAACAACAAGAATCATGTCACCATGGATATAAAAATGTTTTTTGTGTGTGTGTGTGTGTGTGTGTGTGTGTGTGTGTCTATATATATATATATATATATATATATATATATATTACACATAAAAGGAGCACGTGATCGGTGCCAGAATTGTAGTTTTTTTCCAGCATTAAGCTGCCGCACCTGAAATATAATTTGTGTATTCATTTGTTTCATGCATGATAATGTAGAGCTGAGCCAGCATCACTTTCCAATGCAGGAATGTGTTGTATACATATAGAAGGATACTGCCTTAATGCCTCCTTGTCTCCAAGATTACACCAACACCACCATTTCGAAAAGAAGATCAATTTGTTTCTAGTAGCCAGACAATTCTTAGAAACTAACATCACAGAACAAATTTAGGTGTAAACCTAGCCCAAGTTAATGAAAACGAAATGCAACAGCCAACCAATCTTACAAGAAGCATGGTATACTTGATTGATATTCCAATTTGATGAATGTTAATGTTTTACAAATAGAAGGTGGCTATACAAATGCAGCAACACAACAGTAATTGAATAGAACTTTGATAAAATGGATCAATGAAAATGCTTCGAAACAACAACAAAAAACAGAAGTTCCTTTAACAGTAGTTTACAAGCCCTTTGTAATGGGCTTATGTCTCAAGATAGAACGTCTACCGTTATACAGACATTGTGACTAGTAAAGTAAACGCACATTGTGAGCAGTAGTACTGCAGTCGAAAAGAAAATGGCAACCTATACCCTTTTTTCCGGAAAACTTTATAGCAAGTCCAAAAAACTGATTGCATTTCCAGGATTTCACAAATATGCATTTGTTTTAGTTCATACAGCAAAGTATCAATACGTCAAAAACTATCAAAAGATACGGAAATTCAGAACCAACCCAAAATTGATTGACCTATGGTAGAAAGCATTGAACACACAATCATATGAGCCTAATCTCAATTCAGACCATACCTACAATAAAAAGAGATACATTTGGACGCAAAGCCGCACCGATAAATGCAGCAAGAACTAAACAAACAACACTCATATACAATAAGATCAGTTGTGTCCCTCTATACCCTTGAGAAAAACCCCCAACTTGTTTTCTCCGCTCTACTATTGCAGGATCACTTACACAAGTAAGGTGTTGAGAAAAACCAAGATATTAAAAAACAAACAAAACAGGGAAATGAACAACGTTTGAATACCCAGAAACCAAACATCACCAACCTTAATAGGAACAGAGCTCACATAACATAATACACAAATTGAAATCTTTGTAAATGTAAATATATAATTCTTTCGTTTCCTATCTATGATTGGCTATTTAAGAAGTTCCATATAATTTACCTGTGGAGTGTGGAGTGTGGACTAATCTGTGGTGGCTCCGCGGCGGATGTCGGCGGTGGTAGTGGTGGTGGTCATCTGGGAAATGATTGCAATGAGGGCAGGAGACAATAAGAGAAGATGTTTATAGGCGGTGTCGGACGAGAGAGTGGGGTCGGTGGGGAGGGGCGGGAGAGTGAGGCAGATAGGGTTTTGTGTTTCTGGGCTCAAACTTTTAGTTTGGGCTTTGTTTTTGGGGTCTATATTTTGTTTTGGGCTTTTTTGGTAATTTGACTTCAATCTGTTAATAAATTTTAGTGTGGTTTGACAATAAATCTTCCGTTTTTACCAAAAAAAAAAAGCCATTAGTGATCAAGTGTTGGAAGGTTCATGGTATTTCCTCCAGTAACCATTGATGTTGTGCCACGTCTACAATATAAATAGTTAGTGTTATTTACACGCTTTTTTTACTAATCACACACTTATGTTAATTTTTGTCCATTGATTTCTCCAACTCATTCTATACGACGGTCAGAAAGGCATACCTCGTTGTCAATTTAAGAAAACGTGCACCATCAATTGAGTACATACCATATTAATTGAGGTGCACCGTGATTCAGGGTTTAGAGAGAGAGTTTAAGGAGATAGGGTACGGGGATGCTGTGCCTGAGATTCTTATATGGGATCTATTTCGCTCTGATGAACCCATTCACTTGTTTCATGCACACATTCCAGGGGTTAAGCAGTTGGCGGGCGAATCTAGGAATTTGGTGAAGACTTTCTTGGACAACGGTGGAGAAATTGACCCGCACCATCGAGTGACAAAAGGTTTCAAAATGTCATCGTAGTCAGTGGTGGATCAACTTTATTCGACAATTCAGTGGAAATCAATTCATTTCTAGCAGGGTACAGAGGTCTAGTATCAACTTTATTCGCTGCTCGAACAATGATGCTGAGCTAAACCAACCTTTTTAATGCCTTCCCAATTAGCGAGGCACAAGAAGTGAGGTTGGTGTCTGCATTAACCATTCATGATTTGTCATAAATATATTTTAAAAAGGATAGAAACTATTGTTTAAATAAATAGATCCCATTCCTACCTTTTGTATATTGTAGGAAACTAAATGAATATGGCCCATGCACGTTGAGAAAATATATATGCATATAAAGTAGCACACTGCATAATGTTTTATGAGGTATTTACTACCCAAATTAAAAGGGAGGAATAGACATACAATTGAGCATAGCCTTGAAGAGCCTACGGCCTATAAATCTATCACCAAGCTGCAAAACAACAAAAAAAACATAGGATAAGTAACTCCATTCAATATGAAACTACTACATAAACCAAATGAATAATTACAATTCCATGACACATGTGAAAGGAGCAAACACCGTTTTTTAAACAATAGCATCAAATGCACAATTAATTTTCTTATCTAGCTGAAGCTTATTTGGTAACTTGCAGACAGGTGTCAGGGGAGGTGAAGGCAACAGCAAAATGGTTTGTTTGCCCAGCAGTATATGGTACGACAAAGGATGACCCATATTTCTTTTTCCATTTTCTCAAACAGATGTCTATATCTCTAAGATGTATTAAATTAGAGTTGCTGCTACATTGGATGAGCTAAAAGAATAAGATTAAAGTCCAAAAGTTGACATGACCTATGTGACCACAATGGCTAAGGCCCAAAATAACAGTTATGTCCACGCAAGCTCAATGAAGAATATATATTAAGTCATTCTGTACCACTCTATACAGCCCCAAAAACCGAAGGCCAGTGACACTTTTATGACAAGCTACAATCTAGGTGTGGCCAATCCACGCACTAGTAATGAAGACATAGAAGGGCAAATAGAAGGTTTGTGTAGACTACACCGACCTCAGCAAAGTATGCCCGAATGATTCTAATCCAGTTCCCCGAATTGATCTACTAGTAGATTCAACTTCCGAGAACCAGCTACTCAGTTTCTTAGATGCATACTCTAACTACAACCAAATAGTGATGCACGAGCCCGACAAAGAGAAAACTGCTTTAGTGATCGAGTGAGGCACCTACTGCTACAAGGTCATGCCTTTTGGCCTCAAGAACATGGGAGCCACTAACCAACAACTGGTAAACATGATGTTCAAGAAGCAAATTGGAATAACCATGGAGGTTTACGTCGACGACATCATGGTGAAGTGCAAGCTGCGATCAAACCACATCGGCAACTTAGCGGAAACTTTCGACATCCTTAGAAAGTACAAGATGAATCTCAATGCCGCTAAATGCACATTTGGAGGATCTTCATGCAGATTCTTAGGGTACCTAGTAACCCAACAAGGAATCGAAGCACATCTCAAGCAAATCCAAGCAATCTCAGAGATGAAGTCTCCAACTACCTTGAAGGAGATTCAAAGCTTGACTGGACAAACAACCGATCGATTCACCGATCGATTCAAGTATTTTTTCAAAGCAATCAAGAGGGCACAGCGAGACAAATGGGATGATGAATGCGAAAGAGATTTCTAAGACCTGAAGAACTATCTCACATCACCTCCCTTACTATCCAAATCGGAAGTAGCAGAGGACTTATACATCTACTTGGTAGTCTCGGAAGTAGCAATGAGCTCTACCTTCGTACGAGAAGAGTTGAGGGTCCAACTGCCGGTATCCTACACTTCTAAAGCTCTTCTCAATATGGAAATCAGATATCCAAAGATCGAGAAATTAATTTTGGCGGTAGCTGTTGCGGCTCGGAAGCTCAGACCATATTTTCAAGCTCACACAGTCATCGTCATGACTCAGTATCCTCTGCGATCAAACCTACATGGTTTAGAAAGTTCTCAACGAGTAATCAAATGGGCGTTGGAACTTGGCTAATATGACTTAGTTTACTAACCTCGCACGACGATAAAGGCCCAAGTTTTGGTGGACTTCATAGCAGAATTCACACCTAGCCTAGGTGATGCAACAGAGCAACCTAACGATGCCCCGGAGGCAACCAAGGACGCTCTAGCCATGCCTGCTTCACCAGATGGAGATTTCTGGCATTTACACATCGACGACACATTCAATTCCAAAGGCTCGAAAGTAGGTGTGGTCTTTGTCACTCCAGACGGTTCGATGCTTGAGTAGGCAATCATTTTAGGCTTCAAAGCATCCAACAACGAAGCAGAATACGAAGCCCTACTAGCAGGCCTCTGAATGGCAAAAGACTTGGCGGTGAAAAAGCTTGCAATTCATTCTGATTCCCAGCTAATCACCAGCCAGACTACTGGGGAGTACGCTGCAAAACATCTGAATATAGCGCAATACCTAGAGAAGGTACGAAAGCAACTTGAGGCATTTCAGACTTACACCCTCACTCAAGTTCCATGGACAGACAACGCGCACACGGATGCGCTAGCCGGCCAAGGCTCCGCCCTCGACCACCAACTCAAACGCTCTATTCCGGTAGAGTATCTAGACAAGCCAAGTATATAGGCGGAGCCAACAGTCGAGGTGCCACATTTAGTACAACTCCAAACTAGAAAGATTCCATTATAGACTACTTGGTCAATGGCACACTCCCCATGGAAAGTTTGGAGTTTAGAAGGCTCCAAACAAAGTTATCACGCAATCACATGTGGAATGGCATTCTTGTCCGAAGATCCTACACTGGACCACATCTTCGCCACCTTTCCACTGACTGAATTTTTAATTTTCAATGCTTCTGTTAATTTTAAGAATTCCATAAGTTTGGATTGTTTCTTTCATGTGTTTCCACTGACTGAGTTGTGTTGCATTTGTACATTTCATGTTGTGTGCTTCTATTCTGTTGTTGATGTAATCTTCTGTTAATTGTATTTTTTATTTCGCATGCCTCTATTAATTACATTTTCTGTTTCATCTTTAATGTTCCGATCACTATTTTTGGTTTACACTTTTACTTTATTTCATATATTGTTAATTGTAATTTTTTTTATTCAAGTTTTGCTTTGAACTGTTAAATTAATTGTGTTGTTAATTGTAATTTTATGGTTGCAGACTTGCCGGTGGAGTTAGTATAAGGCCATTGAACTAGGGAGGTTTACTTGTAGTTTCTAGCTACTAGTAAGTTTACTCTCCTTCACTTTTGATTACAATGTGTTAGAGTTCAATTTTGGATCATAGTGGAAACTCCG
Source organism: Malus fusca (assembly GCA_035220775.1). Classification (NCBI taxonomy): domain Eukaryota; kingdom Viridiplantae; phylum Streptophyta; class Magnoliopsida; order Rosales; family Rosaceae; genus Malus; species Malus fusca. The sequence continues at coordinate 5,534,608 of CM069068.1, read as the reverse complement.
ATTCTTATCCAAGTGGAAGCACATCGGTTTCATTCCTCCATATGCATTGGGGGTGGTAGAACTTAGAAGTGTACCTAACTACTATGCATGTAACCCTAATCATTGTAATATGGTTACTATACAGTGTTCAAGTAAATAGAGTTGGGAATTTGTTTGTGGTGGGTTTTGGGGTGGGGGTGTGTGGATTGTTAATAGGTGGGACGCTGAAGCCTCTAAAGTGTGCTAAAGATGGAAACTTGGGTTGATGGACTACAAATAATTACTTAAGAGATTTTTGTTTTCTGTTGGCTAGCTCGAGATATAGCTTGAATTAGTTAACTTGTAGAGTCCTGGAGAAAAGGCAAAAAACAGAAGATGTAACTAGCAACGCTAGTAACGTCATCATTCCATGGTCTAGTAAAGAAGTGTGTATAATAGAGGATGGAGGTTTTTTAGACGTTCTCTAGTGTGCTCTGTCTAAGTTTGTTCCACCATATTGCAGATCAAATTGTTTAGATGGGAAATGATTAAAGTGCGTAAAACTGTGAATGAGTCTGCAAGACTGCAAATGATATTCCATCATATGAAGAGGAAGTTGAGGAACCGAAATGCGTATGTGTTAGTAAGGCGTTACACTTAACTTCTTGTGATTTGTAAGCTTAATTGGAACTTAGAGTAGATATGCGTGACAATTGCACGACTATTCAGTGAGATATGTAGTATCCTTCCCATAAAGCTACCAAATTTTAAAGCGTTTCAAAATTCAAAAAGTTGTTAAGTGGTTGGAAGAGAATGCACATTTTCTGAAACTTGTAAATAAGATCATGCACTAGTTTTTCGTTTGTGTTTTGTTCTTGTAAAGTTTTGTAAATTTAGAGGCTATTGACCGTCTTGTGATTTGCTATTGTGTTTTACTGTTTTGTCGAAATTATCCTACCAATTTATGCTCATTTTGCATTATGTTTTATTTTTTATTAATCCAGTTTTGTTGAAACTGGAAGACACTCGACAACCAATGACAAGGGAAAAATCATTCACATTGGATCAAGATGTGGCTGTTTACAATGCTCGGTTAAGTGTCTCCTAGGATTTGCTCAATGTTGTTTCGCAACCAAAATATATTTCCTGGGACCGTATACCAAAAATATGTTGAGATAGCCGGTGATCAAAATGAGCGATCATGATGTTCCGTCCAGTCTAGGTGGAAAATAATTCTTTGAAGTTGCAATCAGTTTCATGAACGTCTTACCAAAATAGAAGAGAAACAAAGTGGATTGACGGAATCAAACAAGGTGAGAATCTGTACTTTCCTTCGCCTTTTCTTAGTAATAATTTTCCCTGAATAGCTAACTTCTTAAAATCATGTCTAGGTTCTTCAAGCAAATATATTATTCTTGAAGCTTGAAAAGAAACGTTTTGCATTCAAACATTGCTGGGAAATTTTGCGACATAACATCAAATGGAAATGTTTGACACCGTCAAAGAGGTCAGATATTGTTGTTATGGTTACAGATTTAAATGTGGATTTCTCACCGAAGAGGTCTGATCCTTCTATTGTGGCTGCAAACCTGAACATCACTTCCTCATCGACGAGGTCTGGTACCCGAACTATGGATATAGACCCAAATGTTGATTCCTCAGCCAAGAGGTCCAATCCTCATCTATTGCTGCAAACTTGAACACCAGTTCCTCGTTGAAGAAGTCTGATCCTCATCCTATGGCTACAAACCCAAACAATGTTTCCTCATTCTCTTCATAATCAAAGAAGTCTAACACTCTCGTCTACATGACACTGACAAAGATCCATTTTATATAGCTGAATTTCTTAAAAGGAAACGATCTAGAAAAAGAGCTGAAAAAGAAGCGTGCAAAAGAAGCAAGGTAGTAGAAACTTGGGTTCTCGTTTATGTGACGTGATGGAGAAGGTTACCAAACAATTAGCCGAAACAGATGACAAAAAGGCGAAAATTGCAAAAAGAAAGGTAAAGGTGATGGAGGTGTTAGATGAAGTCTGTTGAAAAGCTTATGAGAAGATTATTCTAATGGCTTAAATGGCTTATTCTAATGGGAGCCATTTTCTTCTGTCGAAGATGCTCCACTCACAGTGCATCGTGGACAGCAAGGGTCTTCACATGGACTGCAGTATTGTGGACAGCAAAGATGTCTCTTCCAATATATTTCTTTATTGCATGCGTGTGTAATATGTTGTATATAAATATCTGCTGCTATTGCAGCAGTAGAAGATACATAGAAATATTCAATCCATTTCTCATATGGTATCTAGAGCTTTTTTTGTCTAACGACAACGATCCTAGTTTCCTATCCTTCCCATCCTCGCTTCCATGGCTGAAAACAATGTTTCCGCTAGTTCATCCACCATCACAAACAACTCTTTTCATCCGTTTTCCACTGTTGTTAATATCAAACTTGATAGAACCAACTACCCACTGTGGTTGGCTCAAATACTTCCTATCCTAAAAAGTAGGGACCTGATGGGATATGTTGATGGCACGCTGGTGTGTCCTCCAAAGACTGTGACTGGTGCAACCACTCTGAACCCAGCGTACACTGCCTGGGTACAACAGGATCAAATGATCCTCAGTTGGATAAATGGTTCTCTAACTGCCTCTGTCTTGTCTGTGGTGGCAAGCAAACGAACTGCTCGAGCAACCTGGGAAGCTCTTGAGCAAAGGTATGCCTCTACTTCTCAAAATAGAATTTTGTTTTTGAGAAATGAGTTGTTGCAGACCAAGAAAGGTGATCTATCTGTGGCGGATTACCTGGATCGCATGAATGCGATAGCTGATAACCTTGCCCTAGCTGGGCATCCTGTGAGTGATGATGAGCTCGTGCAGATTGTGTTGAACAATCTTGGACCGGCCTTTGAGATGACAGTAAGTGCTGCACAAGCTCGTGATAATCCTATCACGTATCCCACTCTTGAAGCACTCCTGCTCACAACTGAAAGAAGAATGGCGGACCAAACTGTCCCTTTGGTGGAAGGTGCTACTGTCAATGCCTTCATTGCGTCTAGAGGCCGTGGTGGAGGACGCTCTCGTGGAAATGGACGAGGCACCTCTCCATCCACTCGTGGTGCTCAAAGAAGCTACAACCCACGCAATAATAATTATCAGCGCAATCCTTCAGGTAATATTGAACGATCGGCTTCATATGGTGATCGCATTGTTTGCCAAATCTGCGGCAAACCTGGACATCCCGCTCTTGACTGCTACCACCGCATGAATACTGCTTTTGAAGGCCGAATCCCTGCCCAACGTCTCTCGGCAATGACGTCCTCCACCATCCCCATCAACAAGCAGCAAAATGGAACTTGGCTCCTGGACACAGGTGCCAACGCACATATTACTCCAGACCTTCAGAATTTGGTCAATCCTAAAGACTATACTGGTAAAGATGGTGTGGGAGGTATAGGTAATACTTCTGGAATTTCTATTGCACATTGTGGTTCAACTCAACTTAATACTACTGCTTGCTCATTTGCTTTACAAGATATCCTTCATTGCCCTACTGCTTCTACCAATATCATCTCCGCCCATAGGTTCACCTTAGACAATGACTGTTATTTACTAATATTTCCACATTTTTTCCTTGTTAAGGACCTCAAGACACGGAAGACGCTTTTCCGAGGGAGATGTGAGAATGGGTTATACCCATTTCCAAATGGCAGTGGTCACCTCGAGTATCCAGTTTCTGCGTTTGTGGGCGTTAGGGTGTCTGTTCAAAAGTGGCATGCTCGTCTTGGTCACCCTGCCAAACCAATAATCAAGTTTTTAATTTCAAATAAATTTGTACCAATTCATGGTACATCTAATGTCGTCTTTTGTGAGTCATGTCCTTTAGGAAAAAGTACTAGGTTACCTTTCAGTAAGTCTGAGTCGGTCTCTCAATTTCCTTTGCAACTTTTACATTCTGATGTGTGGTGTTCTCCAATTATTTCTAATGAAGGTTTTCGTTATTACCTGTTGTTTGTGGATGATTATTCCCGATATTCTTGGATCTTTCCCATGAAACAAAAATCTGAAGTTTTTGACATATTTGTAAAGTTTAAAGTTAAGGTTGAAAAGATGTTTAATTGTTCAATTAAAACCCTTCAATGTGATGAAGGTGGTGAATATAAAAGTCATGCCTTTCAAAATTTTCTTGGCGTTCATGGAATTTCTCAACGTTTTTCTTGTCCAAAACATCCTGAACAAAATGGATTGGCAGAACGGCAACACCGACACATTGTCGAAACCAGTATTGTTATGCTTTCTCAATCTCATATGCCTAATAAGTTTTGGTTTGATGCATGCTTAACTGCTACATACTTGATAAACCGTCTGCCAACTCGTGTACTATCAAACATATCTCATTTTGAGAAATTGTTTCAAAGAAAACCAAATTATGCCATGTTAAAAGTTTTTGGTTGTCGTTGTTTTCCTTGGTTAACACCATATAATCAAAATAAATTACAACAAAAATCCAAGTCATGTGTCTTTCTTGGGTATTCTCTTGATCATCAAGGATACAAATGTTTGGATCTGTCCACAAGACGAGTTTACTTGTCTCGCCATGTCCTATTCGATGAGGATTTTTTCCCTTTTAAGGGACTCACATCTCCTCCTGAAAGCGTTGCAGCACAAGGTAACAATCTTTTACCCCAATTATTATTTACTTTTCCCTTAACCACAACTGTTCCCGTGTGTCCTACTACACCCAATATCCATAGTGCCCAGTCTTCTCTTGATACTTCCATCTCGCCACATATCTCTTCCTCTCCTGATCTAACATCTCCACCCCCAATACCATTACCATCTAACCATTCCTTAGGACCCACACTACAATCACATGAGCAAGTGTTAGTCAATTCACAATCTTTGCCAGCTAATGTGTCTAGTGATACTGGCCACTCTATGACTACACGTTCCAAGTCTGGAGTTGTCAAACCCAATCCAAAGTATGCTATGCATGTTACCATTAAAGATATTCCTGTTGAACCAACTTGCTTCAGTCAAGCAGTCAAGCATCATGAGTGGAGGGAAGCTATGGTGCAAGAATTTAATGCATTACAAAGGTGTGGCACGTGGAGTTTAGTTCCACATCAATCTGACATGAACGTACTGCCAAATAAATGGGTGTTCAAAATTAAGCGCAAAGCAGATGGCACTGTTGAGCGTCATAAAGCTCGGTTAGTGGCTAATGGTTTTCATCAGAAGGCTGGCGTGGATTACACTGAGACTTTCAGTCCTGTGGTTAAACACAGCACCATTCGTTTTGTCTTAAGTCTTGATGTGTCAAAGAAGTGGCCTGTACGCCAACTGGATGTATCAAATGCGTTCTTGCATGGCTACTTAAATGAACATGTTTACATGCGGCAACCATCAGGGTTCATTGACAAACAGTTTCCAAATCATGTTTGTAAGCTGCAATGTTCTATTTATGGTTTAAAACAAGCACCTAGGGCTTGGTTCCAACGCTTCTCAGATTTCTTGCTTCAACTGGGCTTTGAGGAGTCCACATGTGATTACAGTTTGTTTGTGTTTAATCAACAGGGTGTATATCTCATTCTTTTAATCTATGTCGATGACATTCTCCTCACAGGAAATAGTCCTCGCCAGATGGATCATTTGATTAAGAAACTTGGTAGTTTGTTTTCAATGAAGGATTTGGGACCACTAAGTTATTTCCTGGGTATTGAGGTCAAGTATAATGGTGATTTCATGCATCTCTGTCAGTCCAAATATGCTCTGGATCTACTGACTCGAACTAAATTCACAGACGCAAAGCCCATTTCCACTCCAGTATCGTCTGGTCAGAAGTTGAGTGCCTATACTGGAGATCCTTTTGCCAATCCAGAGATGTATCGTAGTGTTGTCGGGGCACTACAGTATCTTACGATAACTCGGCCTGATTTATCATACGCTGTGAATCAAGTGTGCCAGTTCATGCACTCTCCAAAAACAACGCACTGGATGGCTGTAAAGAGAATCCTACGGTATCTGAAGGCTACGTATAATCATGGGCTATTTTATAAACCAGGAACTGCGAAGTTGACAGCTTTTTCTGATGCAGATTATGCTGGCAACCCCGATACTCGTCACTCCACAGGTGGTTTCTGTGTTTATTTGGGTTCCAACCTTGTATCCTGGAGTTCAAAAAAGCAAAAGACAGTATCGAGGTCGAGTGCAGAGGCAGAGTATCGGCAGTTAGCTTATACTGCAGCAGAGTTATCATGGTTAAGGTCTCTTTATAAAGATCTTCATCTCCATCTGGTTCAACCAACCATTTGGTGTGACAATGTTTCTTCAATTGCCCTTGCGTCCAATCCGGTTTTTCATTCAAGAACCAAGCATCTTGAGGTTGACTATCATTATGTTCGTGAGAAGGTTGTTCGTGGTCAGTTGTTGGTCAATTATGTGTGTTCCCAGGACCAACTTGCTGACATCTTCACTAAAGGATTGTCTTCGTCCAGATTTCAGTTCCTTATCTCCAAGCTCCCAGTTGTACCACCCCCTGTTAGCTTGCGGGGGGCTGTTAGATGAAGTCTGTTGAAAAGCTTATGAGAAGATTATTCTAATGGCTTAAATGGCTTATTCTAATGGGAGCCATTTTCTTCTGTCGAAGATGCTCCACTCACAGTGCATCGTGGACAGCAAGGGTCTTCACATGAACTGCAGCATTGTGGACAGCAAAGATGTCTCTTCCAATATATTTCTTTATTGCATGCGTGTGTAATATGTTGTATATAAATATCTGCTGCTATTGCAGCAGTATAAGATACATAGAAATATTCAATCCATTTCTGATAGGAGGAAGCGAATGAAAGGGGGCAAGGAGAGCATGATGACCGAATTGTGAGTTTATATACCACCAACATGGAGCCACGCGCAAGAGCTTACTACGAACAACGAAAGAATGATGTTTATTTCAAAACTATGGCACACAGTAAAGACTCTTCCAATATGGATCATCACACAATAGCTCAGTATGATCATAGCAATATTTATGCGAAAATGATGGCACACGATTCATAATATGAACATTGTTCTTATGAATCATGTTCTCCGTGACAATGTAGCTTGAATTATGAATGAATTATGTTAGCTATTCTGCTGAGCATTTTTGTCTTACAAGTGTTGATAAGCTTTACTTTTTTCTTCCCTTGCCAACTAATTTAGCAACATCATTTCCTGAGAACGGAGCATCATTGGTGGAGGGGGCCTAGGCATATCTCCTCCATCCGATAGCTTTTCAAGGTTGAACCCCTGCCATCTATTGCTTCGCGTTGAGATCTTTATCCTCTTGGTGTTTGTTTGTCTTGATTCCTTGTCATTCCGACAAATCGATGACACTGCCACTTTAGATCTCACCAGCATTTGAGGCTTTCGAGTCATGAGTAGTTTCCATCTAAGCGCTTGTGGGATCTAAATTAGAAAACGAAAAGGATACCTTGTTGAAGTGGAAGTGGAACACATATTTTCAGTATGAGACTCGCTTATTTATTTTAATTATTCTGATACAATGATATATCTATACTTACGGATGGGACAAATAAATTCGCATCAAACTTGTCATTCACAAAATTCAAACATAAGACTTCTCACCTTTTATTTTCATTTTGTGTTAGTAAATGAATGAAACATCATAAATAAGATTGGTATGCATACCTAGTGTTCCCGTTCTTGATAAGTAATGCCATAAATTTTTCCTTCAAAATACCTCGTAAATATGGTTTTGTTTTGGACATTGTGCCCGTTTGATGGGTTGGATGAGACAAGTTGTTATCAGTTAAAATGGACTCAAATCCCAGCCATTGTTTGATGCAAACACCACAACTTTCATGGAACGAGTACATTGTCGTAATGGCCTCCCGTGCCAATGATTCAACATTGCACCGTACCCGTGCCAATGTAAGTCCATCTCTAATTGATGTCCAGCTAGATGAAGTTGTAAAAGACTCATTTGGCTACCATGGACTTGCAATAAATAATTCGACTATTTCCATAGGTTATAGTGAGGTTAACAGTTAGCTGGTCTATGTGCATTCACAAACAACAATTTGGTGTAGTGAAATTTGGTCTTACAACAACTAGATAACAACATCATCAAATCAAAATCAAAACGAAAAAAACAAATTTATGAATTGTATGACAATTGAAGTAAGAATAATCATCTTGTAGAAGTTCCTGATCATATATAATTTTTATCAAAACTCAGAATCACTAATGAAAGTAATGTTCAACAATCATCCATATCCGACAAGACTTCAACTCGAATTGATCAAAAGCTAATAGATCGACTTACATGACCTGCACAAATCTTTGATTAGACACCAACACATCTGTCATAACCACTCAAAACATGTCTAATTATTCAAAGCTTATCTTTCATCCTCAAGTACTCTCCAATATCAGTCTGGTGAAGCTCCACAATTCCATTGGGGTCTAACTTCCTACAATCTTGAGTAGACTTGGCAGCAATCCTAAAACCCAAAGGCATATCTGGCATTGAAAACACAACCACCCTATCACCCGACACAATATTCTCTGTAATCCTCCCCAAACTACCTTTCAAAACATGGTTTCCATACAAGAACGACATCTCGGAGGTAGGTTTGAGCCAGACCTTGTGTTTAGTATTTGATGCCAATAAACTCAGACACAGAACGGTTAAATGAAACTTACCACCATGAGTGAACCTACCAATACAGGTGCCAAGAAAGACTAACTGGGTCCGAGCTATATTTGTAGCACGCTTTACTTGTGATTCGCTAACATAGTAAACTTTGTTCTTGTGGAGGCGAAAGAAGTAATGACCTAGACCCAGGTTTGGGCCTTCATGAGAAGGGTTCTCAACAATGTTCTTAAGGTTGTTGCCTGTAAACTTGAACAACTTTCAAACACTATCGTGGTCTCAGTCTCCTCTAAAGGTCTCATCTTTGTCCGTGTTAAGTCTTCTAAGGTTCTGTACTGTTAATAATTCCTAGATACAACATCATTCATTAATATTTAAACACTTTTCAAGAGGCACACAACCACTGGAGCTTGGCTTCCCAGAACGATCACATAATATTTCAGGCAATCATCTTCATATTTATTTGGCAGAAACTTAATTACTCATGAATTGTATGCTTGATATATTCTTCGACAAAAATTATGCAAACAGTTGAGTTACATAAGTAAAGCAATGCAAAAGGCACAAAAACATGAACAGCTCTAGAACCACCATCTAAACACAAAACAAACCACAAAATGCCATAGTAAAGTCCATATGAACTTAGTTTCATAAGGCAACATAACTATCTAAAGCTGTGACAAAAGCATTTGCAAAAAATATTTGATAAGTTTCTAAATACGAAGGTATTCAATAAAAAAAAATACTCGAGTTAACTCAAGAAAAGGGAAATAGGGGAGTTTCGAAACAACGGTTGCCAATTTTTCGTTGTCTAATGTTTTAACAATTTTTCTTTGTCTAAGGTTTTAACATGAAGTTTTGTGAAAGGAATCTTCATCCCTTCCACTGTTTTTGTTTTCTTGTAGAATTTGTGGTTTCCTCGTTAGAAGTTACTAAACAAGATAAAATAGCTTTCGCGTGCCGAAATCCTGACTTTTAAGAGGATTTCACGCTTTTTTGACGCATTCAATCACAGTGTAATACTTTGTTTTCAAGAAGATCATACTTAAAGTTGCAAAATTGAGCTACCTATAAAAGTAATTCAAATTGCAAACATGGGACTTTCTGGAAAAATAGAGTTGGGAAAGAATTTGGTTATAAAGGATTAGACCTCATGTGTTTTGTCTTGGCTTTGTACAAGACTCATCTTCTGTCTTTTTGTTTAGTTATTAAACTCAAATCTACCAAAAGAATTATTATTATTTTAAAAGGGGGACAACTTGTGGCAAACCATGTTATCCACCTTTTCTGGGGACCAAAAAGACTCACAGAGGCATTTCAGTCTCTCCCTGGCCACAATCAAGGTCGCATCTTTGTCTGTGTTAAGTCTCCTAAGCTTTTGTACTGTTGATAATTCTTAGACACATCACCATTCATTAATATTTAAACACTTTTCAAGAGGCACATAACTAATGGAGCATGGCTTCCCAGAACAATCACATAATATTGCAGTCAATCGTTTTCATATTTATTTGGCAGAAACTTAATCACTCTTGAATTGTATGCTTGATATACTCTTCAACAAAAAATATGCAAACAGTTGAGTTACATCAGCTAAACAAATGCAAAAGGCACAAAAAGATGAACAACTCCAGAACCACCATCCAAGCACAATACAAACCACAAAATGCTATAGTATGGTAAATACGATCTTATTTCATAAGGCAACATAACTATTTCAAACTGTGAAGAAAGCATTTGCAAAAAAAATTTGATTAATAACAAAATATTGAGGTATTCAAACAAAAGACTACTCAAGTTAACTCAAGAAAGGGGAAACGGGGGAATTTTGAAACAAAGGTTGTCAATTTTCCACTGTCTAAAGTTTTAACAAGTTGAACTTTGTTATTCTAAAAAAAAGAAACGTCAGACGATAAAACTACTAGTTAGTTGTAATGGCAATAGAACAAAGAAAATAGAACTGAACTAAGTCCAAGTTTTAGGAAAATTTATACAATAAATGTTGAGCATTGAAATTCAAAGGCTCTCGCACCTTGTTAGACATATATCCACCAAAACCCCAAAAGCTCAAGTTGTTTGAAAATTTGACCATCAATGTATATTAAGCAAAACACTAATAGAGATTGAACCAACAACTTAACCTAAGTACTCTTTAAAATAACGTCGGCCATGAAGTGAATTCGGATTTAAAGCTCCAAATGACAATGAGAAACATATGTATCTGTGCTAAGGTAAAGTGAAACTTTACGATAAGTTCAAAACCCCATAACAACACCGAAAATCGTTACGGCCGACCCCGAAAATGCAAGTTGTTTGTACCATACTTGACTAATCCCGAAACTACTGAGCACCGGTCAACGTTATACCGTCAAGGACTCAAAAGAGTTTCCCTCCAACCAGGAGGCCAATCACAGTGTGACACGTGTCGACATCAGAAGCCAATCATAGCGTGACACATGTCAACATCAGAAGCCAATCACAACACGACACGTGTCAACATCAGAAGCCAATCACAACACGACACGTGTCAATGTCAAAACAAAGCTAGAAACTCTCTTCTATAAAAGGATATCATTCTCCCACAATATTTCCTAATGCCATTTGTACTAAATCATTCACTAGTACTCACTAAAGGAGAGCTTGAACCTATGTACTTGTGTAAACTCTTCACAATTAATGAGAACTCCTCTACTTCGTGGACGTAGCCAATCTGGGTGAACCACTTACATCTTGTGTTTGCTTCCATGTCTCTATCCATTTGCATACTTATCCACACTAGTGACCGGAGCAATCTAGTGAAGGTCACAAACTTAACACTTTCTGTTGTATCAAAGTCCTCATTGATTTTGTGCATCAACATTTGGCGCCGTCTGTGAGAACGACACTTATTCCCACTCTCTTCAGCTTTGTTAAGCTGGTTTCCACCATTCGTACACTCTCTTTTGACCAAGCATCCTTCTCCAACATAGGGAGCGAAGGAAGCCACAACACACAGAATGACACCCCTCTTGCACCTGGTGCAAAGCAACGAAAGAAGCAACAAAAGAAGTTTGCTCTTTAGGCTAAAGTCGATGAGCTGGAAGCTCAAAACAACAAGATAGCGATGAAGAATGAGATCCTCCAAGAGCAGTATGAGAAGGTCTTCGAGATGCTCCACGAGGCTAGATATACTAAAACACACGAGCTCATCACTCCTGTGGAAGTCAACCATCAACTGGGTGCCTACAAACACGGAAGGTCATTTGCCCTCAACATGGGTATTCATGTTGAGGAGCGAGCTACTCATCGAAATGGTGACCAACATGAGACTTCTCTCAACCTAGCTGCTTCGACCCGAAGTAGAATGAGTGGAGGAAGACACCTCCTTACAGAAGAAGTGGAAGGATCGAAAGCCGTCTTTCACGACTGTCGAGACTTCCTAAAGCAACGTCGAGACAATCTCATCCATGTAAGCTCGAAGATCAATGACCCAAAGGTCTCTGAAAGACTCGGTCCCCTCCCATGTCCCAGGCCAGCTACCAATTTGGGGAAGGGAAAACAAGTCCTAGAGGAACACGAAGGTATAGGGGACTCAGAGATGTTCCGACAGACATACCTTGGAAGTCAGCACGACGAGTCCAAGGAAAAATCACATGCTCTTGATCAAACCTTCCTACTTCCAAGAGGAGATGGAGATTTACGAAAGAAAGCTCTAGTGGTACATGACTCCACTCAGGACCCTCTTGTCCTACAGCTCCTTAAGGAAGTAAACAAGTTGAAGGCCGAACGACAAGCTGAGATACCTGATTGGAACCAACCTAGGCCTGGCCCTCTTACAAGGAGGATCCTCGACACTCCCTCCAAGCAAAGACAAAGAAGAAGCTTGGCTTGCAACTCTATACTGGAAAGAAGAACCCGATTGAACACCTTAACCTCTTTGAGTCCACCATGGCATACCGGATGCACACTGACGAAGAGCGATGTATTCTCTTCCCCTCCACCCTCTCTGGCGGAGATCTAAACTGGTATTGCCGTCTTCCACCTGAGACGGTAGACTCATTTGAGGAATTGAGGAAACTGTTTGTTTCTCAACACATTTTCCAGACCAATCGCTTGCACTTTGCGGATGACTTGTACATTATTTGCCAGAAGCCAAACGAGTCATTACGTATGTATGTTGGCCGCTTCAGCCATGAGTATTCTCGTTGTGCCAAGGCAGACGACAAGACTACCCTCAAAGCTTTCACGGCAGGCCTACGTGATTGTTTATTCAAGTACATGATCAATGCCAACACTTGGAAGACTTACTCTGAGGTGATGGCACATGCTTACAACCATGCCTCCGCTGAGGCAAGGACATATCAAGGGAAACCCCCCACAACCACCCCTTATTAGTAAGTAGGGAGTGGAAGCCAGATCCAACCAAATGAGAAAACCTTGACCTTCCAAACGGCAGCGGTGCCTCCCCCTGCCTTACTTAATACTTCGCCAAGTCAACAAACATATCAATCTCTGAGCAAAAGGAAATATTTCCATCCTCACCAATCTCATTTTAGTAAAAGGTGTAAGGGACACTATCGCGATAACCAAGGGTATCGCCACGATAATGCCCACCCCCAGGCTGTCAACATAATGGGCCAAGCACGTGTCAGGACAGGCCCTACCCCGAGGTATGAGACATACACACCTTTGAACGCCATATGCATGGCCATTTAGCCCAGCATAGCACACCTGATACCGAAGCCAATGCCGAGGCAGTCAGGTTACAAGCCCACGAAGAACACGGGCACGTTTTGCTGCTACCACGAGCATAACGGTCACGACGGCGAGAAGTGTATCACCATTCGTGATCATATTGAAGCTTTGGCGCGTGAAGGAAAAATTGATCGATTTCTCATTCACCCTTCAAGGGATAACCGTAACCAACGCCAAGTGAATGTGATATATTCCATAAGCGACATCACACCCATATCTGAATCTTCCAATAGGGCCATGAAAAATAGCGAACGAGCTTTAAGGCCTGGCCACCAAGTGTTTTACGTGGAAGACATCAGGGGAGGCAAGTATCGAAAGCCTAGCTGGGATCCAATATGTTTCTACCGTGAGGAAGAAAGAGGTATCATCTACCCTCACAATGACCCACTGATCGTGGAGGCTCACATAGCCAACTTTGAAGTACGACGAATACTTGACAGTTTTGACGATTTTATCACTTAAAATCTCACTTGTGCAATATTTATTATATTTACTAGATAAATACTATAAAACACAAAAACAAAGTAAATAGCTCAAAAATATAAGAAACTAACTAAGAAAAGACGAGAGAATTTGATGTAAAATATGTATAAATATAATCCGATCAAATACCCCCACACTTAGCTTTTGCTAGTCCTCGAGCAAAACAGAGAAAACAGAAAAAGTAATAACATGAAAATTATTAGTTTCCCCCTATATGACCCTCATAGAATTTCATTCGAGAACACAAATCATCAATAACCATAGCTAACACCAACAAGCAATTTAAGTTCATTTTCCTTACTCAAATATTAGCAGTAATCTTTGAAACATCCTTGAAGTGTAGTGTGTGAGATAGCCATGCTAATGCAATTTCAAATTTTTATTTTAAAATCACCATATGCAAACTAGCGACCTTCTCACTGGATATACGCTCAATCACACATGTGTTTAGTTTTAAAGTGTTTCGCTCAAAGAAACAAATGTGAAATTTCTACCATAAGCTTGCATAAAGATCACTTCTCCACAGTCATAATTGCAAAACTTAAATCAAGAGGACTTTTATTGGATGTAATGAGGCTTAGGGATAGGGTTATTGAAACGAAAGAATAGGAAAACACAAGTTCCAAGCTACAATGCAAGCAATTTTTTTTTTCTTTAGATTTATAAGAACTCAACATTTCCAGCTATTCTACAAGTCACCTCCAACCACACCCATAAACTGAAACTTTAAAAACTTTTTATTTTCTTTGTATACAATCTTTCTTTTTCTTTTCCTTTTCTTTTCTTTTCTTTTCTTTTTTTTTTTTTTTTTTTTTTTTTATATAGAAACAAATATGAAAAACCCTCACACTTATTCTTTTGCCAAACACCTTCAAAGTACTTCACAAACATTTCACATAAGACAATCTTGCATTGCTCGCTTGGAAAGGGTAAGGAAAAATATTTATTTCAGGCATAAGGGTAGACATATCTGGTGATAAGAAATAAAAGGCTCACATACACGGCTCAAATTGGCAATCTAATGATATCATTTTTCTTTGGGAAACAAGGTTATTTGGGCCATGGTGGTAAACCTAATGCCTCTATCATTTTCAAGTTCATGCAATCAATGACAAAAATTTCGAAAGATCGTTATGCAAGTTCTAGAGAAGTATCTCACATAAGTTCATCACACATAAAAAAAATAGGAGTGTATGAAAAATGCACACACTTTCAATAGGCTCAAAAACTCACATAGGATGTATATGGTCACTAAATTCGCATATGGAGCTTTAAATCATGCTTTAATTTCACAACAACAAGGCTATGTGCATTTGGTTTTTTTTTCAAAGATGATCAAACATGTACAAACTAACACGAGAATTAGGAATTTCACAAAACACATGTTAACTAAGTTCTTGATGATCATGATTCAAATTTTATTCAATTATATCATTGGGTCGGGAAACTAAAAAAAATCTAATTCAAAACAATAAGGAAAACAAGGAAATATTTTTGGATTTTTTAAATTTTTGGATTTTTTTTTTTTTTTAAATAAAACAAAACTAATTAAGAAAACAAAGCAATAACATGGAAACAAATGAAACCAGTTCAAAGTCGAAGGTACAAAAATTTTCAATTTGGTCATTTTTATACTCTTTACCCCCACACTTAAACTAGACATTGTCCCCAATGTCAGAAAATATAATAAAATGCAAAAAAATAAAATAAATAAATAAAAAGAAACAAAATAAAGCAATAGGACTGAAAACTTCCCTAATTTGCAGAAAATCAAGCGATGACCCCCCAAGCTAAAATTTTGCAATCAACTTCAAGGGTGGAAATAACCAAAAGTTCCTGCAAAGAAAAGAAATAAATCAGTTACGCACGCAAGAAAATATAAAAGAAAACAAACGAAAAATTGAAAATGAAAATAAAAGATAATGAATAAAACTAATAAAAGAACATTGGTCCTGTTTGGTGACTTTCCACAGCTTTGAACTTGAACTGGCCTCGGAACTTCTTAGCAAGGAAAATGAGACTTGATTGGTGGTGTTGTTGAAGCTTCTCGAGCTCTTGGTTTCAACTCAGACTCCTTCTGCCGGGTTGATTGAGTCTGCAGGCTACATTCTTCTCTTTTTGTTCTTCTGCATGGCAGGTAGGCACGAGGCAGAGGTGGTGGTCTGCTTCTTTGTTCAATCTGTCCAAGTGCCGACCGATTGCCTTTCTTTCACCTTGCCCCGTAGCCAAGAGCAAGGGTAAAGGAAAAGCATGCCATGAGATATCTTTGCCTCTAACTCTGATGATATGGGATACTTTTGCTTTTGAAGAAGTATCGTTCCACAGGTGTATGCTTGAACTGGGCTGGGGAACTTCTTAGCAAGGAAAATGAGACTTGATCTTGAAGATGAAGCAGCACCTTGTCTCCACATGCTTCAAGTAACATTTTCACTTGCCTTGGCTGTTCTCCAGGCAGATGTGGCGACTTCTTCGGAAGTACATCAGTGGTTGAAGAAGAGCACTCGAGAGCAATGCTAGGTAAGCAATCAGGAAGGATTTCCAGGCAGTCGGTTCTTAGATTGGAAGATTGACACCGAGTGCTGGCTGATTGCCCGCTTTCTCCTTGCCACAAAGACAAGGACAAGGACAGGGAGAAAGCGTGATATGAGATACTCTTGCTTTCAACCTTCATGATATGAAATACTCTAGCTCTAGATGACTTATTTTCAAAGGTATCCCAGGGAATGAGAAACACAGAGAAACTCGAGAGGGTTTGTTGGAAAGGCATTTTCGGAGATGAAAAATTTCGGAGATGAAGAAGTGTTAAGAGTGTGCCTTTGCTGTTGAAGGCGAAGGTAGACGTTTATAGAATTTTTCTTCACAACCGAAACTATTCCTTTACCCTGTCGGCAGCCGGTGGATGGATGAACAGTACAGGTCACGCGCTTTCTGAAAAAGCAGCCCGTAATTTGCGCAAAGCTGACAGCGCGTGACGAGTGACGACAAATCTGGAAAAGTAGCTCGCCTCGTGATTCCTGACCGCTCCGACTTTTGAGAAAGACGCCCGACTTTTGAGAGAGCGGCGTCCGACTTTTGAGAAAGGAACCGACTTTTGAGACGGAGTCCGACTTTTGAGAACGGCGACGCCGCTTTTGAGAAAAGAATCCGGCTTTTGAGAAAGGAGCCCGGCTCTTCGATTTGCGAGAGGGCGCCTCTTCGATTGCTGAGGGATGCCTCAACGATTTCTTCTTCTTATAAGAACGCTCATTTTTGTTCCACAACACACTTAAGCTCCCCCTGTAAAACTCCCTCCTGTAAAACTCCCTCATGTAAACACTCCCTCTTGCACTTCTTTTAATCTTGATCATTCTGACTCTTCATTCTCAACACCTTCAGAAAATGTCTTGCCCTTCTGACCGTCGCCTTAACTTGAATGTTGGGGAAGATAGTGATATATCTTCTCCAACCAACATTTGGCAGCCGTCCTTCATATCCCCGAATGGTCCTCTTACAGTTGGGGATTCCATGATAATGAATGAAACAACCGCATCGGTTGTGGCCAGAAATCTGCTCACTCCTAGAGACACTAGGATACTTTTTAGGCGGTCCGACGAACTAGCTGTCCAGGACTCTATGGCCTACAGCGTCCGATGCGCAGGTTCAGTATCAAACATGGGCCAGCGCCTTCTTGCACGAACTCGTCAGGTGGAGTCGTTGATGGCTGAAGTGGCTAGTCTTCGGCAGGAGGTCAGAGTGCTTAGGCATGAGAACAGGGATTTGCACATGCTTGCAACCAATTACTCCACAAGCATGAAGAGGAAGCTGGATCAGATGCAGGAGTCCGAAGTGCGGATTCAGAGTGATCATCAACGGTTTATGGCGTTACTCCCGAGGTTTGTGTTGCCTTCGTCCTCGGGAGCAGCACCAAGTATTGAGGCTCTGAATGATCCAGCTCTGGCGCTTCGTCTTTCAGGGGCTCCGTCGACCTCCGAGGCACCACCAACCAATGACCAATGAACGAAATTAAATTACAAGTTATTGTAAAAAAAAATTATGCATTTAAGTTTTTTTTTTTTTTTATTTTTTTTATTTTTTTTATTTTTTTATTTTTTATGTATTTTTAACAACTTAATTAAGAAAACACAACAATAAGTAAAACAAAGTAAAAAGATTAAGTTTAACTTTCTAAACAAAAATCACAACTAACTAAACAAAACAAAATGAAATCAACGTAAAAAGAAATCAACGTAAAATAAATTCATACAATAGCCAACAAACAATGAAAGAACTAAATACAGTAAAATAAATTCAGTAGAGAGAAGGGATTAGGAATGCAAATCTGATTGTGGGTGATTCCTAGGCCTCCCTTCATTATTCAAATGCATGGGCTTATCATTAAACGGACGGTGGTACTTGAAATGATCCGGCAATGGTTTAAATTCAAGAGTGGGTGCCTGAATCATCAAAATCAGAAAAATGTTAGTATAAATTAAAATTAAAAATGGAGAAGATGGCTTACTATCTTTTCCCGACACAAACTCAATCACAAACACCACATCTTGGAATGTTTCAGGGACTTTGCACTTAGCCAGATTGCATGTGATGATTGTGACATGGCCCCTGTTATCAAACTCAACTTCCTTGGCATTTGTCTCATGCACAGCCTCTTGGATGTATTCAACAAATTCTTCGACCACCTCCTTTTCTGGAATATCTTCCACAACGTCTTTTTCATTCACTTCTTCCTTGAGATTTAAAAACCTGCAAGGAAAAAGGACATTTGGTGGAACGATGTTAGAATGAATTGAATTTTGAACCTCCTCACCTGAGTTGGATGACATAAGGACTTGGGGGGTTTGCGATAAGAATTCTTCTAAACTGCCCAAGTCGTCATCCTCATCTTCTTCTGGAATTGGCAATTCATCCATGTTCGGGCTCTGTTTGGATGGTTCAGGAACAACTTCATCCTCCATGTTACCTTGATCTCGAATCTGTGCCATGAATTCCATAATCTGCCCAACTTGCTCCTCCAATGCATCCACCTTGTTGGCTTTATTTTGCATCTCCATGTTTCGATTTTCTACGTCCTGGGTCAAAGAGGTTAGTAACTTATTCAAAATGTCATTATCCGAGGACGTACCTGAATTTGGTTGGGGAGATTGTGGTGGAGGCTGTGACGGTTCATATGGCCACTGATAGAACTCTTCCGATGGCGGCAATTGTTCTTCTTTTTGTGAACCCTGTACCGAAGAAATTAATTCTTCAAGCATTTGATTATAATCCACGGGCATACTTTGATTCGATTGGAATTGTTGTGGGGGATGTTGTGGTGGCTGCATAGGTCTTGAATAGAACGCGTCTTCTTGCTGCCAATATCCACCTTGTTGAACCTGTTGAGGTTCTCCCCACCTATGATCTGAATAATTTCTCCAATCCGAATTGCAAGCGTTGGAAAACATGTTGCCCCTTGATTGGTTATAGCCTTGATATCCCCAAACATCTTCATTGGCAGAAAATTGAGGACTTTGATATCCTTGCCCATAGGGCACATCAAGTGTTGGGACACTTGGCATTGTGGTCCGTTCGTCATTATGAGTTAATTGAGCAGTGAGCTGTGCCAATAGATCTTGAATGCTAGTAGAATCCAGGTCTTGCTCCATTTGTACCTCAATTCAAAGAAAACTAAATCAAATATCAAAAGTAAAAGACATAAACACAAATAAACATAAGCAAAAAACAAAAATAAAAGGATTAGCAAATTTGCTAATCCCCGGCAACGGCGCCAAAAATTTGATGCGAAAATAAATTCACGCACAAATTTAAACCCTATTTGTGACAGTTGTAGTATATGGATAAGTAGGGATCGTTCTAGGCCGGGGATTAACTAGGGATGCTAACCAAAATAAAATTAAATTAAAAACGTAAAAACAAAATTTAAAACACTAAATTAGACTCAAAACACTTAACTAGAATAACTTAAAATAAAACTAACAAATAATCTAAAACAAATCAAAAGACTCAAAACAACTCAAGACTTAAGAAAACACAAACTAAAATGATTTCTAATAAATCTAACACTTTTAAAATAAAATGGGGGATTGATTTTGATGAAAAGTAAATTAAACTTAAATAAATTACAAAATTGACAAAAACATAAAATTAAGGTAAAATGATAAATGACGGACTGGCTAGAGGATTATTCTCCACACATGCCACATATGCAACCTAAATTGATTTTCAGTTGTTCTTTCAATAAATTGTAAATTCTCAACGCCCCAAGTTAATTAGGTCCGCTTAAATTAACCTTCAGATTTTCCTACTTTTATTAGGTTGGATGATTGCATACGACAACCCAAAACATTCCCTACAAGTTCCCTATATGAATTGCATAATAGAGATACAAGCAAGAATCATTAAGTTTTATGAAAATCATAAGCATTGACGAGGCACTTGTTACTATGAATTGCATGAAACTTATGCCAAGAATTTACCTAACGCGATCGTTTATAAGCGACCTTCACTACTTGTGAATATAAGTTCATAACGATTAGGTGAAATTCACTTATATTCTAGCATCAAATTCATGCATGTAAATTAAGTATGCATCCTTAATCGACATACAAAAATAAGTTATCAATCAAGCAGTTAAGCAAATTAAATCACAACTCAGAAATCACAACTGAAGGTAATCAATTCAAATTACAAATATATCCATGGTTTTGAATTAAACTCTAGCCAAAATAAAATTAGTTACACATTATTAAAATTAAACAGAAAATAAACTTGAGTTTGGGAAAATTAAACCGAATGAGGATTGCAGCTTGCTGTCCACTGTGCTTCTGCTGTGCTGACCTCCGTGCTGACCCAAGTCAGCACTGATGCCGTGCTGACCTCCAGCGTTTGGTTTTCTTTCCAGCTGCCAGCTGCGTGAGCTGCTGTGTTCGCCAGCTTGCTCCTTTCTCACTTCTCTGCGCCAGCTGCCAAAACGTGGCGCTTCCCCCCCGTTCCTCTCGCAGCTTCAAGTTCCCTGCTTCCTGTTGACTTCAGCGCTGCCAAGGCAGCTTGCCTTACTTCACGTGTCTCCCTCTCGTCTCCTAACCTCTCTCGCTGCTGCCAAGACTTGCAGCTGCCCCAGGTCAGCTCTCCCTCGCGTCCAAAGTCCCACGTTGTCGCTGGTTGACTGCGAGCTCCCCTTGTTTCTGTGCTGACCGCCAGCTGCCCAAGCAGCACCAGGTGGCTCTCACTGGTTGCGCTTCCTGCGCTGCCTTCGTCCGTTACTCCGTGACCCCCACGCTGCCCAAGCAGCGCCAGTCCCACTGACCTTTCTTCTCACGCTGCTAAGGCAGCTGCTCTCGGTCCTCCTCCCGCTGCTCTTCTCGACTTCCCTCCGCAACGTTGCGTCCCCAAGCTGCAGAGGCAGCAACTCCTCCAGCTCTTTCGCAGTTGTTTCTCTCTGTCTCCCTGCTTGCTGCAAAAGCAGCGCCTCGGCCCTGCTTGCCTCTTCGCAACTCCAAACCTTCTTTCCTTATCCCCCCCTATATCCTTCTACGTGTCTCCCTCCTTTAAATGCCGAGAACATCCCCACATTTCCTGCCCGAGCTCTCCACTTGCCGAGCTGTCCACTTCAGATTTCTATTCTTTTCTGCCCATTCTTCCAACATGCTGCCCTATTATATTATTTCTGCCATCCCCTGCTGCACATTCACGTTCACATCTTATATATATATATATATATATATATATTTATATATATATATATATATTTATAATACTATCTTATTTTTATTAACCAAAATTAGTGGACAAGACAGTTTTGACGATTTTATCACTTAAAATCTCACTTGTGCAATATTTATTATATTTACTAGATAAATACTATAAAACACAAAAACAAAGTAAATAGCTCAAAAATATAAGAAACTAACTAAGAAAAGACGAGAGAATTTGATGTAAAATATGTATAAATATAATCCGATCAAGGACCAGTAGGGGATAAAAAGGATGAGCGTCATATGTTGTCTTGAGAAGGCATGGATGCCTCTTCACCAAAGTTCAAGTCAAAACGACGGTCGGATGGGCCAGACATTTTCAAAAATGATGAAGGATAAATTAGGTGCAATAAATCTTTGAAGTACAAAAATAAAGGGAAAATTCCTACAAGCAATAACTCTCTGAACGTACTTCTTGCACACAATTGCTCCCCCTATAAAAGAAAAGGCAACAGGGTCGTTGGTTCAAAAATCGAAGAGGCACCACTCTCCAGATTTCGAGAAGCAAATTTTCCTGAGTAAAATATGTCGACAATCCCCACACGCAACATCAGCTCTTCGGGTACCACATATAACTTTACCAAAGATCTCTGACAAAGTTTAGACACATAAATTTGGAAGGTCCAGCTACCCTACCATTACCCACAAGGGTAAAGGAACAGCACCACTGCTTGATAACTGGAAAGTTCCTATGTGTTTCAGCCTCTGTGCTCCGTGGCAAGGCAGATTGGCAAAAATGCCCAACCTTTACTCACATCGAGAAAACACTCCCAACAGGATTACTTACTTAAAAATCGAAGAGGCACCGCTCTCCGAATCTCGAGAGCCAGACTCTCACCAAGATTACTTTCTCAAAAATCGAAGAGGCACCGCTCTCCGAATCTCGAGAGCCAGATTCCCACCAGGATTTCTTTCTCAAAAATCGAAAAGGCACCGCTCTTCGAATCTCGAGAGCCATACTCCCACCAGGATTGGTTTTTCAAAAATCGAAGAGGCACCGCTCTCCGAATCTCGAGAGCCAGACTCCGACCTGGATTGCTTTCTCAAAAATCGAATAGGCACCGTTCTCCGAATCTCGAGAGCCAGACTCTGACCAGGATTGCTTTCTTAAAAATCGAAGAGGCATCGCTCTCCAAATCTCGAGAGCCAGACTCCCACCAGGATTGTTTTCTCAAAAATCGAATCTCCAAATCTCAAGAGCCAAATCCCCAATAGGATTGCTTGTTCAAAAATCGAAGAGGCAATGCTCTCAGAATCTCGAGAGCCAGATCCTCAACATGATTGCTTATTCGAAAACCGAAGAGACACCGTTTTTCGAACTTCGAGAGCCAGATTTCCTTGGATAAAATTTGTCTGCAATCTTCACATGCAACATCAGCTTTCCAGATACCACAGACCACTTTTTCAAAGTGCTCTGACAAAGTTAAAACACGTGAATCTTGCAGCTCCCACTACATTGCTATGACCGAGAAGGGTAAAGGAACAGCGTTACCACTCTTTGTTGGGACAATTCCTATATATGTCGACCTTCATCCTCCACAGCCAGGCATACCTGAAAATAAATAAAAAATGCTCAACTTTTCTTCACATCTGAGAGGGCACTCTCAGCAGAGTCTCTCGAAATACTCAGCTTCTTTTCCCCCCGATAATACCTCTGCAAACAAGCCACACCAGAGTAAGAGTATCTCATATCATCAGGGTTAAAAGCAAGAGTACCCTATATCATTCTTTTTCCCTGTCTTTTCCTTTAGCCTTGTTCTTACCTGCAAGACAAGGAGAAAGAGAGCAATCAGTCAGCACTTGGAATCAAGCTTCCAGTCAGGAACTGACTGCCTGGAACCCCTTGCCTGATTACTTACCTGACATTGCTCTCGAGTACTCATCTTCAACATCTTATGCTTCCAGATAAGATACCACATCTGCCTGAGGAACAGATAGGGCAAGTGAGAAGGATACAAAGAAGCATGTGGAGACAAGCGTAACAGAACACGTGCCGATACATCCATTACTTTGTCAACAACAAAAGTATCCCATATCATCAGGGTCGAACGTACTCTAGATTTGATGGACTTGTTTTGACCCTCAAATTCTTTAGTCGGCCTTATACTCTAGAGGAAACCAGAATACCCTCCAGCCCAGTTCAAGAATAAGCATGTGGAAAGTTACTTCTTCAAAAGCAAAAGTATCTCATATCATCTCTTCTCCTTTTTCTTCTCTTTATCCTTCTTACTGCCTGCAAAATAGAGAGAATGAGAACAATTAGCCGGAACTCGAAATCAAACTTCTGATCTGGGACTGATTGCTTGGAACTCTGATTGCTTACCTTGTCTGTCACCTCTTTCGGCAAATCTCCTAGCTCGGTGACTAGGGGGACTCATACTACATGGTTTGTATCGCGTTTGACCAAGCCTGAAACTACAAGTAAGCTTCAAGTCAAATTGATACATTACCTTGTGCATCTCCACCGGTTAAAGATACCACCCCTGGATGGAGGAAAGTACTTCCAGAGAAGATGCCACATCTACTTATGAGACAGATAAGGCAAGTGAAGACGATACCACACTTCGGTACTTAGAAGTTTCGTGATTACTCAGCGGCTTGGATCTTGCAAGTCCCCAACCGATGAGCTTCCCTCATTCGGGAACTTAAGGGAGCACTGTTTGTACCATACTTGACCAATCCCGAAACTACTGAGCACCAGGAGGCCAATCACAGCGCGACACGTGTCGACATCAGAAGCCAATCATAGCGCGACACGTGTCAACATCAGAAGTCAATCACAACACGACATGTGTCAATGTCAAAACAAAGCTAGAAACTATCTTCTATAAAAGGAGATCATTCTCCCACATTATTTCCTAATGTCATTTGTACTAAATCATTCACTAGTACTCACTAAAGGAGAGCTTGAACCTATGTACTTGTGTAAATTCTTCACAATTAATGAGAACTCCTCTACTCCGTGGACGTGGCCAATTTGGGTGAACCACATACATCTTGTGTTTGCTTCCCTGTCTCTATCCATTTGCATACTTATCCACACTAGTGACCGGAGCAATCTAGCGAAGGTCACAAACTTAACACTTTCTGTTGTACCAAAGTCCTCATTGATTTTGTGCATCAACACAAGTGGAAAGTCACCAAGTTGCAGAACAAATCAAAAACACAAATAAAACCAATTCAAATGCTCAAACAAGAATAAAAAATTCAAACAGCAATCCATAACTCACAGATGACATAAATTTAGGCAGAATAATAATTTCGAAAACCAAGTTAATGAATTAATCCTATATAGTAAACCAACAAACAGAAACAAAAGAAAACAAAACCCAACAAGAATCAAAGCATAAATTTTGAGAAAAAATAATAAATAAATACTATATTTCTTATTCTTTTTATCATATTAACACGAAAAGAAAATAAACTATTGAGCTTACCAACAGGAAGAATACGGTGGAACTGAGGAGAAGCCTTATGAGGTGAGTAGATGGAGTGCGCGGCAACGCATGGTTGGAAGCAAAGAGAAGAACAAGGAAGATAGGTTTTGAGCGGCAGGTTAGAAGGGACTAGGTTATGATCACATGTGTTAGGGTGTAACAAAAGTAAATTGTATACGTAATACACATGGGCCATGTGGCATTGTGACATTCAGGTTAGAATAGATGATGGGCTAATGGGGCAGAAATAGATAGCCCACTGAGAGAGGGTGTAATTATTTATTTATTTATTTATACTGCTATCTTTTATATGCTAAGCAGATGAGAAAATAAATTGGTTATAAACTTATCATTCCCGAGATTCGATCATAACTTTATCATTTACCTGTGAATAGGAATAATATTAGACTGTAGTATGTTTTTGCATTTTAAAGGCTTAAAATTTATTTTTATCGAATGCTTTTACACTAAATGGTGGAAGATTTAGCCTAAGTGAGACAATGGGCTAGCCATAATAGTTTATTATTGGACTTGCTATTCAAGAGTCGAAACTAAGACTTTTCACCTGTAAATAGAAAGGTATATGACTAGAGCGTACAACTAAGTGATAAACCTTTTATGGTTATCACTGTTTGGTTTTATGTTTCATCCGACACATTTGTACCAACCTTTCCTATTATGTGTTTAAAATTGTTAGGGTTGTTAGGTTTGTGGTTTTGGCATCTCCAACCGAGGAGTTAAATGTACAATAAAATGTTACGTAGCAAAATTCAAAGGCAGGATGAAACTCCACGAGAGATTGTCAACCTTTTTCTCAAGACACCAACCATGTCACCAATTTCCTTATATTATCCTTGCAGTAAAACAATATTTACATAATGCTACTTAGTATTACAGTATAGTAATATTCATCTTCACTTCTCAGTGAGAGGTCTTAGATTCGATTCTCGCCAAAGGTGAATTTGAACTATATTATTGCTAGCCCATTCTGAGACTTAGCTCACTCCCCCACCTCCTTAATGTAGATAATATGGTTTGTTAAAAAAAAATATTTACATAATAAAGATGAAACGATAATCATACTGATTTAAATTCTTCCAACTTTTCTCCCACCCTTCACGGTTTTGTGATATTCTTCCTCACTCGTAAGTAAAAAGTCCACCGTAATCTCATGCTTTTATAAATAATCGTACATTCTTCATTTCAAAAACAAAAAATGTTCACAGTTTACACACGCAACAAGTCGGGATACAAAAACGAGGAAACAAGGGGCCCATTTTAATCATACAAAATCATATGAATAATGAATAATTACAGTGGAGAAATAGTAGCATGGAACTTCCATCCCATTCACACAGGGCTCTTGAAGCAACATGTGAAACACAAGTAGGATTAATTAGAAAGAAAACAATATTGGTTGGTGGCAATGGCGAAGCCAGAAATTCTCGAGGGGAGGGGCGAAATTTAAAAAGTTTAGGGTCCCCAAACAATGTGAACATTCATTCGAGGTCTAAGTCTAGGATTTGCAAGAAGATTATTTGCACTACCCGTAATATTCATAGGAGAATTTGCACTAACCAAAATATTCAAAAGAGGATTTGGACTACTCAAAATAGTCGAAGTAGGGTTTGAACAACAATATTATTTGAATGATGATTTAGCACCGTTTCTTGTTGTATCGTCCTATTACTTAACTGTATAATTAGCAAAGTTTTAAAGGATGCTAAGCTCTAGTCAGGTGGTGAACATGACTTTACACTTAGGCGAGGACCTAGGCAAATTTGAATAAATTTATTATATACCGTATAAATAATTGTCTATTTATTATATACCATATAATATCCGAAAAACATTGATTATAACACATATAATATAAAAATATTGACAAATTTTCTTTATTACTTTGTTGAATTTGATGGTAAGAGAAAAAAAAAACAAATAATTACAAGTTCGTAATATTTTACAAATTATTTTTTAAAGCTCATAT
Source organism: Malus fusca (assembly GCA_035220775.1). Lineage (NCBI taxonomy): Eukaryota > Viridiplantae > Streptophyta > Magnoliopsida > Rosales > Rosaceae > Malus > Malus fusca. Next base: position 5,507,606 of record CM069068.1, on the reverse strand, counting down.
AAATGTATAGTGAATTTTAAGATAAATAACAGTGTCAAACAAGTGGCTTAAAAAATAGGGGTGTGCTATGCACACACCCCTTTTTACTTCTCCCACACCCTTTGTTAATTTCTGTCATTTGATCTTCTTTAATTCATCCGATCCGACGGTCGAAAATTAAAAGGGTGTGAGAGAAGTAAAAAGGGGTGTGTGGATATCACACTCCAAAAAATATTGAAAGAGGGGTCAAATTAATTGGACAATAATTAAAAAACAAAACAAATTCTAATATAAATAAGTAATAGCAAGTTAGGTGGCACAAATTGATTGGCCAATAGTTAAAAAAAATTGTAATTGCACGTGGGTGGGATGGGGGAGAGAGAAAGTCTCTCTCTTTTTCCTTTCTCTTCTTCTTCATCAGATAGAACCTCTCCATTTGCAGAAGCTGCGAATTGCAGATCTTTGTTCCTCCCTTCTTTGGCCTAGGTTTTTTTTTTCTTGGAAAAAGGAGAGCTCGCGATCAGCCTGTGGTGCGATAGAGCAGGGAAACTCAAAACGCCATAAACCACACGAAATTTCATCACTTCCAACGAGACCGAAGGGGCGGAAACACCGCTACTGAGCTTGATTTCCGACGAGGGGAGTGGCGACCGCCACTCCTCGCCCTCACGTAGCTTCGCCACTGGTTGGTGGCAGCCGGTAGGTATTAGTAAACGTCGAATGGGTCAATGCGCAGTTACGCATGGTGAAAGACAATTTTTGACTTTTGAAAGGATAAGCACAATTAAATTAAGCATGAGGAAAGCGCATTCACCACCATCATTTTGTTTAATATCATAAACATTCGGTTAAAGTTCTTCCATGGCAGGATTAATGGAAAGTACAACATAAACATGTCTTCTCTCCAAATCTAATTGCATTCAATGTCCCCAAAAGTCAAAACTCTTTTGGCTAGTGATTTGGATTTTGAGAAAGTTCAAGATAAAGAAAATGTAAAGTACTAGGAGCTTTTGAGAAAATTATAACTGTCTTTGGACAGAGAATTTCTAATTTTCATAGAATTACAAATGATAGGAATTTACAATTTACATTAGTGCTTAAAATTTCGTAAGTTGAAATTTCATTATTTGCATGTTGGCTAGTTAAAGAATATAAAATAACAAGAATTACAAATTTCATTGTTCGGATATTTTCTGAAAATTTTATAGTACACAAGGATACAAATTGAAAAAAAAAAAAAAGCATCATTAAACTGGTCATAGTATCATTTATTACTAGCTATGTTGTTTAGCAAGTTGCGAACTCGTCGAAAATTGAAGCGTTAACAGGGTGAACACTGTAGCATAAATATAAGGTTTTAACATGAAGTTTACAAGACGATCATAATTAAAATTTCAAAATTGAGCTACCTATAAAAGCAATTCGAATTGAAAACATGGGACTTTCTGGAAAAAGAGAGTTGGCAACGTTGCAGGCAAGGGTCTTGGAATGGTGTTTGTGGAGCCAAAACGCTGCCGTGTAGAAGCCCTCTTTGTCAGAATTTCCAGTGTCGTGGACGTCGCACAGGTTGCAGATGAGCTTGAAGGTGGTTAGGTCGTTGTGGGCCCAGGCCAGCGGCAGTTGAGTATTCAAGTAGGAGGCTGGGGTGTTGGGGACGACGTGGAAAAAGAGATCGACGCAGGGGTTGCCGGAGTTGAGGAATGTGGCCGAGCCGTTCTCAATGTAGCCCATTGGGGGATGGACAGCCACTGAAGGCTTAGCAGCGTCGTTGAAATTGGCAACCATGAGATCGATGAATAGATCGCTGAAAGCGGGCAACGATTAGGGTTGAGATGTTGCTAATTGGTTTAGGTTTCTAAGCTCTGGAGGACCCACAAGACTTGGATGAGCCATTGCAATGAGTTAAGGTTTGTGTCGGTCTTGATTTGGGATTAGGGTTAGGGGTTTGGTTGTAGTTTACAAGGGTTTATGTAATACCCTGAAAATTTAAATATATGAATATGTGAAGAAAAATCGAAAATAAATCGATTTATGGTTATGAAAAATTGAATTGAGAACTTTTAAAGTTTGTTTCCCGAAATTATTATAATTTACTTCGTAAAATTTATCGATAAGTGAAAAAGACGAAAATGGCCTTATTGTATTAAGCGGGATTCTTCGTGGACATATTTGATCCTTTCATGATTTTTCAAATTTCTTTGCATATTTGGGTAGTACTCGTTGATACGAACGCGTGGGTGCAAACAGAATGTAATTTGGCATTATAATGAATAAATTAGAGACGTTTTAGTTGAAAAAAGAAAAAGAAAAAAGAAGAAGAAGAAGAAGCTACAAAGTTCCGGTTTGTCCGGCGGGTTTCACCCTTTTCTGGTGATTCCGACAATGATTACCGTCAATCCCCACCACCAATAGACTCCCCTCAATCCCAGGAGAAAGGCCCAAGCATTGGTTGTAGCGTTGGAGTTCGTTTTGGCGTTGAATTAAGAACACCCATTTCTAGGGTTTCTAGGGTTTCCGATGGTGCGAGGCCAATTTCAGGTTCTTCCTGACCGAATTGAACTTTGGCCCAGGTATAAAAGTTGTTCCTCTAATTGAGCTCTAATTGCCTGTAAAATTTGGTAATTTTTAGAGTTAGTCCGAAAAATTGGATTTCCGGCGGGTCGAGGCGATTTCCGACGTCTTTCGGGCCGAATTGGACTTCGGACCATGTATGAAATTTGTTCCCCTTGTTGTGTTCTACAAGTCTGTAAACTTTGGTGATTTTTGGAGCTGAGTTTTCGTTCGCCAGAAACCGCCACCTACGGCGGCACGTGGCCAATGGTCTGATGCTGCATTTTTACGTAGATTTCGATATTCTGAATTCGTTTTTGGGTATCCATTTGATGCATTTCAATTGCTAAATATGGTATTGAATATTTCCTCCACTTGAATATTTTAGGAAATGGATTAAAAATGAAAGGTGAACTACAAATGGCTTGATCCCTATTGACGGTACGTAGGTAGTCTAACAAGAAGTTTGATGCAGCCATAAAATAACTGAGATTAAACTTTTATTGAAAATTTGTCTAAGAAAAGGAATTGGGTGATTAATTTAAAAATAAATCTTAGGGTTTGATTTCTTTGGGCCTACCATAGTAATTATCTTCTGAATTAAGAAATTGCCGAGTGTATCTTCACTCTTTTTTTTTTTGATATAATTATAATTTAGCTTTCTACAATAAAATTAATGTACAATTGTTTTTGGGTGCCCCACAACTTGCTCCAACTCTTGACCAAAAATCATTTTTGATTAAAACTGGTTTTTGGGACAAATTAACTCAAGAAACCGATCAAGGTAAAGGCCTAGCCCACCGATGCACGTACACACGCCCAACAAAGGGGAGACACAGGATGATGATTCACCCTGCATGCCAAACGCGCAAGGCGCTAACAGCGTAGGGGCGCACCCATTTGGGTTTGTCAGCCACGTTAAATGAGGCCAACCGCTCTTTGCTCGACCAGATGGGTACAAAAATTAAAACAAATTATTTGGTTGAGCATATATAACACCGAGAAGGAGCACGAGCATGATGGTCTCTCCATTATAGTGCATTGGTTTTTCCTTGTAATAAAATTAAGCGTGTTAGTGTGTTGTTCTTTCTTTGTAATAAAATTATGGAATTTTTAATATTGACCGAAATCTGAATATTTTGAGGTCAAAATGTTTATAAAATTAAATTATGATAGTCTAGATAATTTTTATTTAGAAAAGTTACTTTGAAAAGGTTTAGACTATATTCATTCTTTAATAATGTCGAGCTAAAAATTTAACCCTGAAAGATTGGAGCAAAAAAACTGTTTCTCGGTTAAAACCTAAATTTGCTTGTTAAAATATATTGAAATTTTTGAGTTAAGTGGACACACGTCAAGCAATTAAGGAGGAGACATGGAGGAGACGCCAAAACGAGGACAGCAGACCCACGGCTAGGTTTTTATGCTACAACAATTTTCAAAGGATATGAATATTTTAAACAAAGATAATGACCAGGACATAACACAAGTCATAAGGTCAAAATAAAATATAAAATAAAGAAAAATTCTGGAAGCCAGTCCCAGTGGTGAGGGTCGGTGTAGGGTGATGAGTAGGAGTAAACTAGATCTAGCTAGAAACCCTCCAATGTAACTGTTTGGGCCCAAAAATATTGTTTTGGGCCGAGTTTAGATCTTTCTCGACCCAGTGTTGGATAGGTCGAGTTTAGAATCCTTCTCGGCCTAGAAGTCATGTACAGGTGTCATTGGGAGATATTCAGCCCATGGGCCGCGCGGTCGAAGTTGGCCATATCCTATCGGAAATTGGGAATGTGGACGAATCCTGTTATGAGAAGGAGTTTCGACGAGATCAGGATGCTGGGATTGAATATGGTCTGATAACGAGTTATGTTCAAAGACCTAGTAGGAATAGGATTGGCCGAGATAAAGTTGGATCATGATAAGGAGTTTTAATCTGGGAGTGATTGGGATTCAATACAGGTTGGCTGTTATAAATAGGGAGGAAAGACATTGAAACAACCCCATCCAATTCAACATACAAATTGCCCTGCGCATTCTCTCGCTCTACGCGAAACCTCTCAACAACCTTGAGATTTTTGTTTTCCTCTTTTCGCTGACGCATCTTCAGTTTGGATAAACAGCACTGTGAAGGCAACCGGCGAACATCTTTAGTTTGGATAAACAGCACTGTTGTCGTAGAATCAGCCGACCGTGAAGCACCTTCTGTTTGGATAAACAGCACTGCGACGGGGCCGACTGGTTATCTATCCAAGTCTTGGTCGAGAAGGATTTTCGAATCCTTATTGGCAGAGGTCATCTCGTTAGCCTTCTCGGCGAAGCGAGGTGTTACAAGTTACTACATTCGGCACATTGAAAGCCGAATTTGATATTGAACTTCGCAGAACTAGCAGCCTTGTCTTCAGGCTCTAGAACCCAAAGGCCGAGACGTGTTCCTTCCTCGGCCGCAGTCGCACGATCGAGAAGTCAGCCGCACACCCAACGCAACATCAACAAATTTTACTCATCGGCCAAGCTCGGCCGACGAGTTGGCACGCCCCGCATACAACCGAATGACGTAGTTAGCTTACTAATTACTTGGCCTGCGCGCCACATAGGTTTAGTAATTTTTAAAGTCAACAGTAACCAAAAAGTAAAATAAAATAAAATAAAATTTCTAAGACAGTAAAATGGGCTTATTTCGCCTAAATAAAAGAAGCCCTCCAAATTACGAACAAGGAATATCGTACTAGATGAGATCTTCAGGTTTGCTTTCAGACGGCCAGAATGACTTCTTCACTCCAGAGATCATGTTAGAATAGCCCTACCGATCCCTCGTTTGTCCATGCTGACCGATGCATCAATTCATACTGGAGAAGGAACTTGGGAATCAATAGACTTCATTACCTCTTCACCCATTTCTTTGCAAATACCATGCTACATTCATATTACAGAACATTTTTTGTTTCAACAAAGGAAAGAGCGTTATAATATTTTGTGGCGATCACGTTTTCCAACCCAAGTGAAACGAAACCCCCTATTCAAAGTATCTAGAACTGCATCCTCAATTCTCTTGGCAGCCTTTTCTTCACGTAAACCGTACTTCAAAAGCATAGCAGCACTGAGAACTGTCGCTAATGGGTTTGCTTTATCCTGCATGTTAGACCATTATATTCCATAATAAATGGCATCGTACCGCCAAAGAGAAATAGTTTGATGTGTAGGCAAACCAACCTGTCCAGCAATATCAGGAGCAGAACCATGTATGGGTTCATAAAGCCCAGGACCCTGTACCGATGGGAATTTTAATATAGTCAGATCAAAAGAATTCAAACTTACCCTTAGAACACCAAAAACAACTGGAAATTCCCATCAGAATAACATTCCTAACACATGTAGAGCGAAACTTGACCAGTGACAGACAAAACCTTGCATTACCGATTCCCCAAAACTAGCAGACGGCAACATCCCAATACTTCCAGTGATCATTGAAGCCTCATCAGATAATATATCGCCAAATATGCTGTGAGTTACAATCATATCAAACTGCAATTTTCATAGGTAAACATCATGAGACTAGCAATAATCATTTAGGACACTTAAAAACTTGTTCATTCCGTCCGACATTTTTATCCTTAGTAGGCCTGACAAACCTGTTTCGGTCACAAATAAGCTGCATTGCAGCATTATCAACATACATGTGTGAGAGTTCAACATCAGGATACTCCAACGCTATTTTGCATGATTCTTTTCCTCCAAAACATTGATGCCAGGATATCCATTGAATTAAATATATATTATAAACGTAAAATAGAACTTAAGCATGTTTACAAGGAAGAAAAGGCAAGACACAAAACAACACATGTTTCTTAACTTGATATGCCAAATTTTCAAGTAGTATACATGTTTTCCAGCATTTCTTTTCGCAAAGATTAACCGACAACATTGTTGGAAAATCTAAATTTAGTCAGCATCATGTTAATGAATCATTTAGACCCAAAAACTATTAAACTTAAGTGAAATATATTGGCCAGTAGATCGTGAAAGGCTCAATCTGATTGACTCGATCAATCAATGATGACATCAGTGAAGAAATTGTACAAGCATGCGTATCCATCAAACAGTTTAAAATACCCCGTCCTTTCCAACATTAATATGAGCTGATTATCAGTAGAGCATCCTTAACTCTGATTTCACATTCTGGCAAACCACAACAAATGGTAGAATTATATCTTCTCCCTTTAGTTTGCTTTCATCCAATAGCACGAACTAAACAGGAACTGGACCCACTCACCCTCAAACCCTTGTAAGGAGGAGGTGTTATCAGACCAAAATATCACACATATCTTATTATCCTTGGTACTTGCTGTTTTAGGATTGTCATCACTTTAGCACAAAAAGTTATCAGCTAGCGCCTCTTGTTTTCTATCACATACAAATAATGAAGGTATATAACTATGAAACATCTGGTTCCACTTTAATGAACAAACAAACTAGGATTACATACGGTTAGAATATAAAGGTCAGACATCATATGTTCGCAATTGTTAAGCACCCATAAGTTCTTTTACGAGTGAATGATTTTACTGAAACAGTTCCTAAGAGGCACAACTGGTTATTTCTTTTCACAGCTCAAGGCAAAAGATGAGCTTGACTTGTCAAGCCACATGAATAATAAATCAACATGTGTAGAAACTAGGGATGGGCAAATACCCATCGGTTATGGGTAACCCGGTTATCCGTCCATTTAAATTTCGCGGTTACGGTTATGGGTAACTGTTTAGATAATTAAATGGTTATGGATATAACCGTTTACCCGTAAAATTTAAATGGGCGGTTATGGGTATTAACTGCGGTTATAACGGTTACCCGTTTACCCATTTATTTTAATAGATATATAAAATTAAAAAAACAAAAAAACTAATATGTAAGACTGTAACCGGTTGTGGACCTGTGGTACGAATACGATGTATAATCTGAGGTCACATTCACTAGCTATACCTTACTTAATGCGTTCTCTTCTAGCTGTCATTTTTTATCCTTCATACATATTTCCTTCTATATGCCAACACCTCTGGTTAAAAACATTTCTTTTGGGATACTAATTCAATTTATACATTTCTTTTGTAAGCCTCTTTTGGTGACAACGAGTCGATGAGACTTTGTGATTGAATGTGCTTAAAGCATTAGTGTTCGAAAGTGTTTAGTTTTAAAATATTTTGGAGCTTTGAATCATCTACTATTCAAGATAATGACTACCTTGAGTTTTTAGAAGCTTTACTTTGTAATCATATGGATGTTATAATTGAATACTTGCTTGGGTATAGAAGAAAAATATGTCGAAAATACATGAATTTTCTTTCTAATATGCTTGCTCAAGTAATGAGAGGTATTTTGTTAGTAAAAAATCAATTATTTGCAAATATATTATATTACCTTGATTGATTAAAACTGTCGTTCGTCTTTATTATTTCAATTATTGGAGCTGTATACGGTTACGGTTAAAAAAAATGTAAATAGGCGCAAAAAAGGGGTAAATAGGTTAAAAAATGGATAAACGGGTAAACGGGTATGGATAAACGGGTATACGGTTACGGTTAAATTGGTACGCGATTATGGGTATGGTTAACCGTTTATAAATGGTTATGGATATGGGTATAACCATTTAGGCAATTACCCAACGGGTAAACGGTTATGCGGGTATAAGTATAAACGGTTATGGGTAAATAACTGTGGTTACCCGCCCGCCATAACCATTGTCCATCCTAGTAGAAACCAATGATATCATTTCTGACGACATCTGTTTGGGAGCAATTAAACAGTCAACTAATAGATCATGCATTGGGAAGTTGTAAAGAAAAATAGCTAGTCTCATAGCATGTAATTCCATTATAACCAGAAAGAAAATGTTCTAGGCCTCTATTCTGGCAAAATCTCGTACAAGTTCTGACAACTTTCCAAACGAGAAAAAAGAAAATAAGTTCTTCTTTCGAAAAAGTACCTCCAATACATTTGCCTTGTCAACATGCAGAGCTTTCCCTTCCGCTTCTGAGCAGTCTCAAATGCAACACAAGCAATTCGATCAATCTGGCAAGAAGATTATTTCACGTTAAATAACCACTCATACACAGACATACAATTATAAAGTTCTGAATACAATTTATAACAACAAAACCTGAAAATTTAAAAATTCTGATACTCGCAGAAGTTCTGAATGGAATTTATTTAAAAAGAAACCTTACAATTTTCAAGTTCCTATCTCAACTATGAAATCATCTAACGCTTGGAACTGGCAATTAGTCCCAATACAGTGAAATGCTTGTGAATTCTTCACAAAGCAAAGTCAACACAAACTCACAATGTTGTTGCATATTTGATGAACCCCTTCCCAAAAGAAAAGACCATGAAGTGATGCCGTAGGATAAATGGTTTTTGGGTGTGTGCATAAAGAGAAATTCTTTGGGTTTATAGGAACCATTTATGGCTGCCAGTATCATCAGAAAACCAGGACTTAACGCACAACTTTCAGAAAGGAACAAAGGAAACTACCTCATAGGCAGCATACACCACTGTATTGAAGCCAATCTCCTCACCGTTTTCATTGGTGCCAAAACCCCTAGGCTTTCCAAAATATATACCTATTGCCAGCAAAAACAAGAATGACTCCATTATATATTTAAAGTGAAAAAAAATTCAACACAAGAAAGTTCATGAAGTTGGTCACTAGTTTAAATTTGGTACACTAACCTCCAGTGAGCTCTCTTACAACAATAAGGTCAACCCCCTCAGCTACTTCTCTCTTCAAAGTTGAAGCATCCACTAACTTAAAGAGTAATTAACATAAAATGATAAGTTAGAAATAACGAAACAATGGTTTCGAGATAATAAATCAATTATGTGAATTCTATAGTTACTCAGTTGATGAAGGGTTACACGGAAACAGTTGAAGGCTTCAAATTTGAAATAAAGAAACATTAGTCTTAAGATAATAAATCAAATTCTCGGTAATGATTATAACATGTATTTACCTGCGGCAAAACAGTTGCAGGCCTCAGATTCGAGATAATAAATCAAATTCTCGGTAAATTTGTTTTCTTTTTACAAACTATAGGATAATCTATTAATTTATAAAGGAATTCGATCATGGAACCTTGGATGCAAGGGCAAATATTCTTAACCAATTAAGTTACAAGCCAACAGTCAAATAGATTTTAATTCTACAATCAAATAGATTCTAATTCTTACTCATTATACGTAAACATGTCATTAGATTCAACTGTTAAAGATCTATTATATTGATTAACAAAATAGCTTTTGTCAACAAAATATGCACGGAAAAGGCGATGTTAACCCTATACAAAATAGCCTATGTTTGAGCTGATTACCCTTTGAGATTTCCTTGCTCGGGTTTTACCATTGTTTTGAGTGTGACATTTTCCCCCCAAATTGCTATAGGTTACTCTCTTTTTTTTCTGTCTTGCACGTCAATTTGTCAAATAGTTTGGAATAGTTCTCGATATATATTTCAATTTGTTAAAATGTCGTTTGGAAAATTAAGGGTGATGTGAATTTTATTTTTCATTATTATCTTTTATTTCTTGTGTTTTGTTTAAGTTGGTTATGTTCTTCCAAGTCGATTCTCAGTTTTGTTGTTTGTGTGGGGTGCCCTACTAACCCGAGTAGCTAAGGCGTGCTTAGTGTGACCTCACACACCAATGGTGGTGAATAGATTTCAAACACCAATATCCACTTAGCTTAGGCTCCATCACCAATCAATCATTTTAATGCCGAGCTTGGCTACAAGCCCACTATTCTAGGCTCGGCTAAGTTGATTCTGCTCTTAATTTCATGTGTTGCTACTTATTTCTTTTTCATTTTTTAATTTTCAGTGCTTCTGTTAATGTTAAGAATTCTATAAGTTTGGATTGTTTCTTTTGTGCGTTTCCACTGACTGAATTGTGTTGCACTTTTACATTTCATGTTGAGTACTTATGTGCTGCTGTGGATGTAATCTTCTATTAATTGTATTTTTGATTTCGTATGCCTCTATTAATTACATTTTTTGTTTCTTCTTTAATGTTCTGATCACTATTTTTATTTACACTTTTACTTTATTTCATATGTTGTTAATTGAAATTTTTTTAATCAAGTTTTGTTTTGAACTATTAAATTAATTGTGTTGTTAATTGTAATTTTATGGTTGCAAACGTGCCGATGGAGTTAGTAATAGACCATTGAACTAGGGAGGTTTACTTGCAGTTTCTGGCTACTAGTAAGTTTTACTCTCTTTCACTTTTGATTGCAAGCGTGAGAGTTCAATTTAGTAAATATGGTTTAGTTCTGGGCACTATGCCCATTTGATGGGTCAGATGAGACAATTTATTATCAGTTAAAATGGACTCAAATCCCAGCCGTTGTTTGATACAAACACCACAACTTTCATGGAACGAGTACACCGTCGCAATGGCATCATGTGCGAATTATGCAACATTGCAGCGTACCCGTGCCAATGTAAGTCTATCTTCAATTGATGTCGAGCTAGATGAAGTTGTAAGAGACTCATTTGGCTACCATGAACTTGCAGTAAATAATTTGACTATTTCGATAGGTTATAGTGAGGTTAACAGTTAGCCGGTCTATGTGCATTCACAAACAACAATTTGGTGTAGTGAAATTTGGTCTTACAACAATTAGATAACATCATCAAATCAAAATCAGAACGACAAAAACAAATTTATGAATAGTACAACAATTGAAGTAAGAATAATAATCTTGCAGAAGTTCCTGATCATATAGAATTTATATCAAAACTCAAAATCACTAGTGAAAGTATTGTTCAACCATCATCCACATCTGACAAGATTTCAACTCAAATTGATCAAAAGCTGATAGATCGACTTACATGGCCCGCACAAATCTTCGATTAGACACCAACACATCTGTCATAACCACTCAAAACCCGTCTAATTATTCAAAGCTCATCCTCCATCCTCTAGTACTCTCCACTATCAGTCTGGTGAAGCACCACAATTCCATTAGGGTCTAACTTCCTACAATCTTAAGTAGACTTGGCAGCAATCCCGAAACCCAAAGGCACATCTGACATTGAAAACACAACCACCCTATCACCCGACACAATATTCTCTGTAATCTTCCCTAAACCACCTTTCAAAACATGGTTTCCATACAAGAACAACATCTCGAATGTAGGTTTGAGCCAGACCTTGTGTTTAGCATTTGATGCCAATAAACTCAGATATTGAACGGTTAAATAGAACTTACCACCATGAGTGAACCTACCAATACAAGTGCCAAGAGAGACTAACTGTGTCCGAGCTATATTTGTCGCACGTTTTACCAGTGATCCGCTAACATAGTAAACTTTGTTCTTGTGGAGGTGAAAGCAGTAACGACCTGGACCCGGGTCTAGGCCTTCATGAGAAGGGTTCTCGAAAATGTTCTTGAGGTTGTTGCCTGTAAACTTGAACAACTTTTTAAACACTGTCGTGGTCTCAGTCTAGTCTAAAGGTCTCATCTTTGTCTATGTTAAGTCTTCTAAGGTTTTGTACTGCTGATAATTCCTAGACACATCACCATTCATTAATATTTAAACAATTTTCAAGAGGCCCACAACCACTGAAGCATGGCTTCCCAGAACGATCACATAATATTTCAAGCAATCATCTTCATATTTATTTGGCAGAAACTTAATTACTCATGAATTGTATGCTTGATATATTCTTCGACAAAAATTATGCAAACAGTTGAGTTACATAAGTAAAACAACGCAAAAGGCACAAAAACATGAACAACTCCAGAACCACCATCTAAACACAAAACAAACCACAAAATGTCATAGTAAAGTCCATACGAACTTAGATTCATAAGGCAAAAGCTGTGATGAAAACATTTGCAAAAGATATTTGATAAGTTTCTAAATACGGAGGTATTCAATAAAAAAATATACTTGTGTTAACTCAAGAAAGGAGAAATAGGGGAGTTTCGAAACAAAGGTTGCCAATTTTCCACTGTCTAATGTTTTAACAAGTTGAACTTTTATTCTCAGAAAAGAAACGTCAGACCACAAAACTATGTGTTAGTTGTAATGGTGACAGAGCAAAGAAAACATAATTGAACTCTAAGTCCAAGTTCTAGGAAAATCTATACAATAAGTGTTGAGCACTGAAATCTAAAGGCTCTGGTACATTGTTAGACGTACATGCACTAAAACCCCAGAAGTTCAAGTTGTCTGAGAACTGACCAACAATGTATATGAAGCAAAATACCGAAAGAGATTGAACCAATGGCTTAAGTACTATTTAGCAATAGCATCAGCAATGAAGTGAAACTTTACAACAAGTTCAAAACCCCATAACTAACCCCGAAAACCATCAGGGCCTGCCCCAAAATGCAAATGGAAGCAAACCCAATTGCAAACAAATTAGAAACACAAATAAAAGCAATTCAAATGCTCAAATAGAAATAAAAAATTCAAACAGCAAGCCATAATTCACATATGACAATAATTAAGGCAGAACAATAATTTCAAAAACCAAGTTAATGAATTAATCCTATATAGTAAACCAAGAAACAAAAACAAAAGCAAACAAAACCCAACAAGAATCAAAGCATAATTTTTGAGAAAAACAATAAATAAATACTATATTTCTTATTCTTTTTATCATATTAACACGAAGATTAAAGGAAAATAAGCCATCAAGATTACCTACAGGAAGAATACGACGGAAATAAGGAAAAGCATTTTGAGGTGAGTTGATGGAGTGTGCGGTAGGGGTGGGTTGAAAAAAACCGAAAAAAAACGGACAGAAAACCAAAAAAATCGAACCGAAAAGAAAAACCCTGAACCGAATATGGTTGGTTCGGTTTCAGTTTTTGGGGTTCAAAAACCGAACCAAACCGAAGTTCTTCAAAACAACGTCGCTTTGTTATTATTTTATTAATTAATAATCCTATCCTAGAACGGCATCGTTTTACCCCAAAGTGTAACCCTAACCCTCTTCTCTCCCGTAGTTCCGTTTTCATAGTTTGCACCTCGCGCAGCAGCCAGCCTAAGCCTCATCTCAAACTCTCTGACTCTCGGTCTTCAATCACTCTTTCAAACTCCTCTCTGTCTCTGACCCTCTCATTCTTAACGGCGACCCTTCTCAGTCTCAATCTCTCACGCCTTGATAGAAAAAGGTTAGTCTCACACTCTCACTTATCTGTTCAAATTGGTTATGTTCTATTTACAGACTTCCAATTATTAGTTTGCATTTTCTGTCAATAAATGTATGTGAGTGGAAAACATTTGGGGTTTTGATCGATGAAGGTTTGATGCATCGATCTAACTATATATATATATATATATATATATATATATATATATGTGTGGTCTGAAAAGTAACTACATGATTTGGCTCTAATTATCTGGAAGTATATATTTTCATTTAGGGTTTTGATTTCTTGATGCCTATATGTATATATGATAGGAATCTTAATGCCTTGCCAAATTCTTGTAGTTGAACAACTAATCTGTGTTTCTTTATTAGATAAGGGAATACTTTTGTTATTAGAATAACTAATCTGTGTTTCTGATTGTTCTAATTTATTGTGGTAGATAATTTTATTTGATGATTATTGCAAGCAAGATACCATGGTTGAATGATAAGAAGTTCAGTATGTTGAGTATCATCATTTTAATTCTCTATGCAGTTTGCCATTAATGAGAAAAGTGGGAATGCAATCCTATTTAACTAGCTGTGACCTGTGAGTTTTAGTTGGAATATGTGGTTCTCAAATTTTAATCCGCAAAATTGTATTTGAATGAACTTGGATATACTTCCTGATTTCTTTCATTGGTAATAGTATACAATCCCTTGAGTGCACTTAATTGTGACTAAGAACCTGGAATCAATAGAACAGTTCTCTTAGTGCATAAATGTGATTTCTTTCATTGGTTGTTCATGTTAATGACCCATTTTTTAACAAGTGAATCAATTGAATAGATCTTCTACGCAAGAGAAGATCATTCAAGAGACAACCAAGTCAATCTGGTAGAGGAAAACAACCAAGTTTCTTGCAAGGTAATTTAAATCTCTTATTGCCCAATCCTAGTGGTAAACCAAGTTTCTTTCTGTAAAATATGTATTTTTTCGCTTTTGAATCTTTGATATCTGATCTTAATCTTCTACCTTGCAAGTTCTTCTGAATTTATGGATATTACATGCTATCTAGGGTTTTCCAGCAGTGGTGGGTGAGGTAGCCATACATACATATATATATATATATACATACATATATTTACATACATACATATATATATACATACATACATATATATATATATATATAAATAGGTAGGGTTGGACTAGATTAGAAAACATAATATACAATCATAACTAAACTAAAACTAGGAGTAGAACTTGGACTTGGAATCAGACTTGGTTTATCACGGTATACACCTGAAATTCCTACTTCCCGTGTAGGACCTCATAGGTCTGTTCTGTCTTATTCTTGCTACATTTTTGTATCAATGGCCTTGAAAAATGATCACATAAGATTAAATCATATTTTTTTAACTTTTATACCAATAACCGAATCTGCACTAATTTACTTTTGTATAAGTTTGTAGTACTAACTACTATTCTCTTATTATTTTGTGGGAATTAGATGAAGTCAAAGGCGTCAAAGGTCTCAAATGCCTCAAGCTCAAGTTCAAACTCAATGAGATCAAAATCAAATAGCCATCAGGATCAAACGAACTCATCTTCGAGTATACCATCGGAAGTAAGTAGTTATATCTTTCTATTACTTTAGCCCTTATGTTTAATAATTAATTCATTAATTGTAATGATTCTCTTATTTGAATAATTAGTTATATGATTCTCTTATTTTAGATGGACATTGTTGGTGAATCAACTCCGCCTCAAAACACCGTGGTGGCACCTCGACAAACTCCTACTTCTCTTGGTGGATCCGGAAATCCCTCCAATGCAACTCCAAAAGAAGGTGACACAAGTGACCAAGTAAGTAAAGAAGAAGCTATTTTGGAATCATTAAAAAGTCATGAAAGGTCTATAGTTTGGGAGCACTTTGATAGAAAAATTGAGGGTGGTAGAGTTAAGGGGTTGTGCAAGTATTGCACCCAATCGTATATGGCCGATCCGGATAACAATGTTACAACTAATTTCATAAACCATTTAGCAAGATGTAGAAGTTACGGTCCTAATAAGGAAATATTTGCTGCAAATAGGCAAAAGATCTTCACCTTTGCCGACACAAAAGATAAGTTGGAAACTATAGGTTTTCTCAAGAGGAAGTAACTAAGGCTTGTGTTGGGATGATAATTATAGATGAGTTGCCTTTTACTTTTGTTGAGGGAGAAAGTTTTCACCGTTTTTGCTTGCAAGCATGTCCTATGTGGAGAATGCCTAGTCGTAAGACAATTGCTAAGGATGTACTTAGCTTGTTTTATTCCGAAAGGGATAAATTGAAGAGTCAATGGAAGATATTTAGGGTGTGTCTAACAATGGATACATGGACTTATATTCAACAAACCAATTACATGGTTCTCACCGCCTATTTTATTGATGATGATTGGTTGTTACATAAAAAGATTTTGAACTTTTGTGTCATTCCAAATCATAAAGGAGAGTCCATTGCTCAACTTTTGGAGGAATGTTTAGTGGAGTGGGGTATAGAGAATGTGTTAACTATTACGGTTGACAATGTTTCTGCAAATGATTTCGGTTTAAGGGATTTGGTGCACCGAATAAATGGGTGGGGGATTCCTAATGCACTCTTGCATGATGGAAAATATTTTCATATGAGGTGTGTTGCTCATATCCTCAATTTGGTTATGAATGATGGAATAAAATTATTGAATACGGCTACACAAAGCATTTGTAATGTGGTTAGGTATGTAAGATCTTCTCCTCAAAGGTTGGAAAGCTTTAAAAGGTGTGTTGAGAAAGTGAGAATAGATAGCAAATGGCTTGTGATTTTGGATGTCCCTACTAGGTGGAATTCCATATTTTTAATGTTGGAATCGGCTTTAAAGTTCAAGATGGCTTTTGATAGATTAAAAGTAGATGATGGTCATTATCTTCTGTACTTTGTTAAAAACAATCATGATAATACGAGGGAGGGGCCACCTTCGATGGATGATTGGAGTGAGACGGGAATATTTGCAATCTTTTTGAGACTTTTTATGAAGTCACTTTAAAAGTATGTTGTTCTAATACTCCAACCATTCATACTACTTTTGGTGATTTGTTTAAGATCAAAAGTCTCTTGCATGAAAACAAAGATGATGAACTTTTGTCTATGATCTCCATGTTGATGCAAGAAAAATATGACAAGTATTGGGGTTCAATTGAGGACATGAATTAATATCTTTTTATTGCACTTGTGCTTGATCCTTGCCACAAATTAGAGAAAGTTGTTGATTATTTTGAGATACAATTTGGTGAGGATGAAGAAAAGGTTGAAAGTGCCACAAATGGGGTGAGGGACTTGTTGATTGATCTTTTAGTACACAACAAAGTATAAGTAGTGGTGGTAGTTTTCAAACGACAAGTGGAGACTCTTCATCAAGCATGACCGAAATATAAAGAAAGTTGAAAGAAAAAAGTGAAATGAGAAAAGCAAAAAGAGCCCGGGTTGTGCATAATGATGTTAACAAGTATCTTTCCGATCCTAATGAAGGAGAAGATGAGGAGAACTTTGATATATTGAATTGGTGGAGGGTGAATAGGGTTTCTAAGTACCCTATTTTGGCACGTGTTGCAAGAGATATCTTAGCTATTCCCATATCAACCATTGCTTCGGAATCCTCCTTTAATACAAGTGGACGGATAATCCATATCGTAGTTCATTAAGTCCAAAAATGATGGAGCCTTTGATATATACTCAAAATTGGCTTAGGTCTATTCATGTTGCATTACATCATAAGCCAACCATTGAGGAGATGGAGTTTTGTGAAGAAGTTGAGAAAGGTAATTTTATTTATTGCATTTGATTTTGTTAGATTATTTTAAATAACATTTTAATTAGTATCCTTTCTTTTATTATTTGTATGTAGAAATGGCAAGTGAAAGTTCAAAAAAAGGTGATGTTGCCCCCTAGGCCGCCCAAGCGTTAGCAAGCAAATTGTCATTCAAACTTGAAATGGTTGAGCGTTAATCTTGAGAACTTGAAGAAGTATGTGCAAGGATGGAACTTTAGATGTTTATTGAATTTATAATCTTAGTTGTAATGTTTATTTTAAGTCGAAAATTTATTTTAGGTGTGGAAGACTTGAACTTTGGAATGTTTATTTTAGGTGTGGAAGACTTGAACTTTGATGTTTATTTTAAGTTTGGACTTTTGGAAGATTTGAACTTTGATGTTTATTTAACTTTGGACTTTGGAAGACTTGATTATAATTGAACTTTGAATTGAATATTTATTTTCATTGTCTTTGATGATTCTATTAGAAATTTGGAATGCTTATTTTGACGATTATGTTGAAATGGGACTTCGATTTTATTTATACTCCTTTGGAAGATGTATTACAAAATGGGCTGCAAGTTGTTTTCATAGAAAATTTTTTAGCTATTGGGAAACCCAAAAAAAAAAAAAAAACTGAACCGGGCCAAAACAGAATCGAGAAAAACCGAACCGAACACAAACTAATAGAAAGCCGAACCGAATGGAACCGAACCCACCCCTAGTGTGCGGCAGCGCAGAGTGGGAAAAAAAGAGAAGAACAAGGAAAATAGGTTTGAGCGGCAGGTTGGAAGAGTTTAGGTTATGATCACGCGTATTAGTTTGTAACAACAATAAATCGTATGCAAAATTCAGATGGGCCATGTGGCATTCAGATTAGGATAGATGATGGGCCAAAGCCCATATCTGAACCATTGAGTGGGGCAAAAATACGTTGCCCACTGAGAGAGGGTGTAATTTTTTATTTATACAACGATTTTTATATGCTAAGGGGATGAGAAAATAAATTGGTTGTAAACTTATTGTTTCCGAGATTCAATCATAAAACCTCTCCTTTACATGTAAATAGGAAGAGCAATAGACTGCAATATGTTTTTTGCATTTTACAGGCTTAATAATTTATTTTTATCGAATGTAAATACGAAGAGCAATAGACAATCTCCAACCCTTGGGCTAAAACCTAAATTTTTTAGCCCAGAAAATTTAGGGCCTGTTTGGTATCCTATTTGAAAATTTTTATCATTTCTCAAAACATTTCTTAAAAACAATTTTCTTTAATACTCAAAAACTTGATTGGTTTGTGATTTAAAATTTTTAAATCTTACAATTTAAACTAGACAAAGAAATCTAAAAAGAGAGAGTCACAAGAGAAGGAGAAAGGGGGGAGAGGAGGAGAGAGGAGGAAATAAAATAAGAGATGATTGAAGGAAATAGAAAGAAGAGAGAGGATTGGACGAGATAGAGAGGAAGAGAAGTGAGAGAAAGAACCGATAAAATGAAGAGAGCGGATTGGAGGAGAGACGAAAAAGGTAAAAAAAAAAAGAAGAGAGAAAGAAGAAAATAGAGAGATTTGGAGTGAGAGGGGAGGAGGGAGAGAAAAGAAATGAGTAAGTTTAAGTTTAAAAATTCTAAAAACTCACTTTTTATGTTTTTAGAGAATAGACTATATTTTTTAGTTAGTCTTGAGTTTAGTTTTTGAAACTAATCATACCAAACAAGTTTTTAAGGTCTAAAACTTGAAAATTGTTTTTGAGTCAAAAAAATTGGATTCGAGTAGAATACCAAACAGGCCCTTAGGTTTTAACCTAGCTTTTTTGCTCCAATCCTTCTTTTTTTTCCCTTAAAGTAACATTTTTAAAAGAAAAAAAAATTATGTAGACTATCCTAATTTAATTTTATGAACATTTTAACCTAAAAATAGGGAGACTTTGGATGCGGTCCCTAGTTATGAATATTCTTTGACTGAAACCTTGTTGGTTTTCAATTTTTGATCGAAGTCCCTGAAATTAATGTGATAATTTATTTCTATGTATGTTACTATTTTTTTAAAATTAAAAATTGAAAGTTATAGTTGTTTATATTAATGAGATTTTAAATAAAAAAACCATAATTTGTGGGATTAAAAATATTAAAATATAAATATACTATTTTGTGTGTGTGTGTGTGTGTAAACATGGGTACATTAACCAAAAACTTATTACCAAAACATGGGTACATTCTTCAAAATCACAAAAAAAAAAAAAAAAATATTAGGCTTAATAACATTAGTAAATTTCTTCAATTAAACTTGACATGGATACATTTTTCAAATCAAAGAAAAAATAATGTACCCATATCAGTTTAAAAATTGATTAGAAAAAAAAATTTTGAATACATTTTATATAAAAAAAAATAGTACATTTTACATATAACAAATTGGTATATTTAAGAATGAGTACATTTTAAGATTAAAAATTTGAAAAAATTACATGCATGGATACATATAATTAGCATGGGTACAAATAAAGAAAAAAATATGGGTACAAATACAAATAAAACTTTAAAAAATATGGCACAAAAAAGAAATTAATATATGGGTACAAATTAAAACTGAAAGGAAAATTTGTACAAATTAAAAAAGGGTTGTAAATTAAAAATGGGTACAAACTAAAAATAAAAATATATGATAAAAAATTTAGCCATATATATAAATATATTAATTGTAACATTTTTAACACTAAATGAATATATTTAGAAATAAAAAATCTTTTATTATTGAAATAATTAATGATGTTATTAATACCCAAGGACCTTGATCAAAAATTGAAAAGGAATAAGGTTTTAATCAATGGAGTAGCAAAATGAGGGATCAGAACCTAATTTCTCCCTAAAAATATTTAGATTCGGACAAATATTGAAAAATCACTAACCAACACCATGAAACTCGTGAAACACTATGAAAGAATATGAAACCCATAAAAGAAATTTATGCAAGGACTCCATGAATCTCTATAAGAATCTTCGAGGACTCCTGGTCCCTTCTTGTTCAACCAAGATTACAATGGAAGGGTTAAGTAAATGTACAGATTTTAACAAGTCAGATATCTTCAAATTATTGCTCAAAGTATTCAAATGAAAAACCAAATTCACTGCCAGTGTTTCGTTCCTCTTTTTCCTCAAGTTTACGAGCTTTGAGCCTCTCAACAACCCTTGAAATTCAAAAGCAAGATTCTGAAACCCCTTTGAGAAGCTTGTCAGTCTGTTCTCCGTTTCCCGTAGCTCATCCACGCTTCTTCCAAACCTTGTTATTCTGAGCGATATTCGCTTTCTACTGCTTGCCTTCTCGGAGAGAGACTGTATAAGAGATGGCCACTGAAATCCATAGGAGACATCGAAATCAATAACATGTAATGATGATTGTTCTTCTCTTCTTCCTTCTCAAAGGCCTCAATGATTGCTTAGTTTGTCTTGAAATGAGCAAACTGGTAGTACGGAGACACCCGGTAAAGAGCAGTGAACGCTACAAACTCTTCTTCACTCGTCGGTTCCTTCATGATCATGTCATAAAAGGGCGATCTTCGTGTGAGAAGCCTTGCAGCCAAGCTGTCCGCGAAATAAGCCCCTACTCGTCGGACGGAGTCATCGCATAAGGAAACACTCTTGTACAACTCAGTAAGATGCTCCAAGGCTGAGCCTGCATTGTTTTCGTTAACTGCAGTGGCCGTTATAAGCAACATAAGGATCAGGTAGAGTCCTTTTTCGGTCTTCATCATCAACAGCAACCCCTTTCTTCTTGTGGTGGTCTAGTTTTTTTAGCATTTGTTCCCTTATTTGGAGAAGCCTGAATATATTCCCTTCACAACCTTCATAAGAGTTTAGAGCGCTCACCGAACTATTAGCAACACCGTCATCTCTTGATCTCTTCCTTTTTCTAAATCTTTCCCTCCCTGAACTTGTAACAATCGCAAGGCTAAGATTCAAAAGCTCCTCCTCCTCATCTATGTCTTCCATGGATTTAGAGAGAGAAAAAACACCAAACCCTAAAAAATAATAGTGAGAGAGAGAGAGAGTGAGGAAATCTATTACTAAATTGAGAACATGATGAAAGAGATCATGAATGAGCATTTATAAGGCGGAATTGGATCCTCGCCGGATCTAATTCCCGGGGATCTTAGGGATCAACCCACGTGGGTCATTGATCAAAAATCGTGCGGTCACAATTAAATGTTTTAAAAGTAAAACAGTCTCTTTTTGCGTGAAAAATATAAAAAAGAAAAAAATTGTGACCGCACGATTTTTGATCAACTGCCCACATGGGTTGATCCCTAGGATCCCCATGAATTAGATCCGGCGAGGATCCAATTCCTTATAAGGCAAGAAGGGATGGAATATCTCATTATGAAAATTCCATTCTGTCATTTTTTAATTACTTTTTATTTATTATTTTTTGTAACTTATGAGATGGAGAGACAAGAGATGGGTATCTTTATATTCTTCTTAAGAGAGAATCATGTCTTCGGTTTAGAAAACACTAGCTAGCTCGCAGAGCTTAGAACGAATCCAAATAGGTGCCTTTGTGGGGCCTTAGGTATAGGCCTTGAGGCTTCCTATCAGAAGTCGTTCCATACTCAAACGTTCTAGCCCGCAGAGCTTAGAACGAATCCAAATAGGTGCCTTTGTGGGGCCTTAGGTATAGGCCTTGAGGCTTCCTATCAGAAGTCGTTCCATACTCAAACGTTCTAGCCCGCAGAGCTTAGAACGAATCCAAATAGGTGCCTTTGTGGGGCCTTAGGTATAGGCCTTGAGGCTTCCTATCAGAACTTTGTTCCAAGCTCAAACGTTCTAGCATAATCATAATACAACAGTGGTAAAACTACTAGATCAGTCGATTACTTGCGCCCCAAGTAATTTCGGACTTCTTTGTTTATCAAGGATTGTCGTGGATGGGTTAAGTCCACATAAAGTTCTTTTTTATGCCTTGAGACCAAGGACTTTTACATGATCACTCTTATATGTCAAGGAAGTTAGAACTTAGATCTGATTTAAATAGTGAAGACATCTTTAAATCGGATTTAAGAACTGAAAGACTCTTTTAATCATCATGTTATTTGAAATAACTCGAATACAGCTAAAAGCATACAACATAATGCTAGTTTAATAACTGAAAAGACAAAACCAAGAAGGGACGGGCAAGGTTTTCACCTTGTCAGGCAAAACTGGGCGTCTTGCAACTTCTTGGGTTTTAAGGTTGGACAGGGGCTCGAGAGTTTAGAAGAAAAGGGTTTTTGGGAAGGAAATCGATACTACGACAAGTGTTTGACAAGGTAGCAGAGCTGATAAAAAGGGTTGGAAGTGATCCCGAGAGGGATGAAGGCTTTTGGCTTACTACAGCTATCGTTTGAAGGCAAATCTGGTTTTGAGCAGAGTTTGTGCTTTTGTTTGTTTGTTTGAGTGTCTTCAATCCTGATTTCTCTTTCTTCTTTTATAGACAAACCAGCGTGCCTTCCTGTAGCAGCAAGCTTGCCCGAATGCGGTTTGGGGATGATGACTCATCGGTTTTTTTACATAAAATGCCACCATAAAGTACTTTATGGGCTATGTAGCTGATCAGTCTATACCACTTGGTCCTTGGGTAGGTGGGCAAGTGGCCTTTGTGAGCTGTACCAAGGCAGAGGAGGCCCTTTCCTGCCTTCCTGGGCTTCGGCTGAACCACTGGGCTTTGACCGACTCTTCCTTCAAGCTTCCTTTTGGGCCGGCCCCCTCCTGGAGCCCAAAGTTTAAGTTTTGGTCCAAACACAACCAGTGGGGCTTTTGTTCAAGCTCAAATATTTCAAAACAATAAAAAATAAAACAACTTACATCCCTCGGCCACCAGCAAGAGCTTCCTCTGATGGGTATTTCCATTCATCAATTCTTAAAAATTAATCCTAATTATTTCACGCTTAATTAATTACGTTGAGAGAGAGAGAGAGAGACTTACACCCAACCGTAACGGCTGTCGAACAAAAGGCGTTTGGTAGGCGAATTTGAGGACGCTGTACCGGAGATTGAGGAAGCAGCTGAGGACTCCATTATCTCTCTCTGAACGTCTCTCGAGTGAGAAAACAAGAGACGAAGCAGGACAAGTCGTTGGAAACTTGGGCTGAATATGATATGGGCCTGGCCCATTTTCTTGTGGCACTTTTCGTAAATATAGACAACTACCGCAGTTAATATTTGAAAAACAGTTCCACATTATAAACCGCCTCAGTTTTCCCGCTTCCCTCGAATCTCCCTTTGCTCTCTCTCCCGATTCTCTCTCTCTGGGAGCTCTGGGAATGGCGAACGTGAAAGAAACAGCTCAATTTCCACAAAAATCCATGAATTCAGGTACTTTTCCTTTTACTTTTCACCGATTCATCAATTCACCCCTCTCATTTTTCCTCGGAAAATTTAGAAACTGAGTTCTTAATTTGAATTGGTCTGAATTCGATCATTTTCCAGTGGAGCAATTATCTGTTTGATACAAATTCTGGATAATTTTATTGTTTCGGTTAACTATTTGATTAGAATTTCGATTAGAAAGATTACGATTGATTTGTGCTGGAAATGGTAGAATTAATGGAGTGAAGAAATCTTAAATGTTGGATTGTGATTGCAGGTGGTGGTGGTGGGGTTTGTATGATGAGCAATACATGGAGGGACGAACAACATCCATCCTTCATCAACTTCGTCTCCACTTTCCTCGCCGCAAACTCTTTCCGCCTCAACTTTGTCCCAATTACCCCCGTAATTTCCTTCAATTTAATCATGTGATCTCATGTTAAAAGGACAAAAGAACTGAAAAGAAAATAATTTTGGTGCATCTGATGGTTGGATTTGCACTGCAGGACTTCATTTTCAACTGTGGGGGTTCATCTGTGGCCTTCATTTTCATGACTAGCTTGGATTCCGGTACCATCTCGCAATTCTTCGGCAGGTGAACAAGTTAATTGCTTTCTTTTTTCGATGCCTCTTGCATGCGTGTGTGCTTGTGTTTTGTGTTTGACGTGATCAATTTTATTATTTGTACAGAGTTCAGAAGCTAAAGCTGCAATTTGCAAATCTATACGTTGTCATCACGCTCCCAACCAAGGAGCAAGGAGCAAAACGATTTGTTTGTTCGTTCTTACTTCAAGTGAGCTATGTCAAAACTCGAAAGAAACTTCTGTCCAATTGATTTTTGATATGTCAAAACGATACAAATGGTTTTTCAATCTGTGAAGATTTGGGATGGAACTCGGCCAGCCAACATTCGTTCTGGTTAAGGACTTGGAAATGGGGTTCGAGAAGATAACGAAAATAGCTCATTCTCGTGGGGGTAATAAAATCTTGCCCAAGGCTCACTTACCTTGTTCATGAATTGTTTTCCAAGTAATTTGTCTAAGACTCTTAAGCAAACACTGATTACAGTGTGCAAGCGAGAGGATGCCACAACAAAATTGAAGGCTGAGGTTAGTGTGAATTTTGACCGTATTTATGTAGAATGCTTTGGTTTTTAGGAGTTAGGACCTTAAAACATCCCCATTTTGTTGGAGAAGAGGAAGCAAACAGTGCAAACACCAGGCATATTTCAAAAAGTAATCACAGCCAATCCGGGTATCGACAATCATGATGCAAATGCGGTACTCAACTCATCCTAATGAACGAAATTGATTTGTTCATACGTTGGTTTCTTATTCTGGGTAATTTGTTCAGCTTAACCAGGCTATCGGATCGATCGCAGGAATTGCCAAAGTATCAAAGGAGCACATTATGGAAAACACAGACCTCTCAGCTGACGAGGCACAAGTGCTTTCAAGGTTTTTCAGAGATCCAAAGTTTTACCTCAGTCCTAAGATCAACTGAGAGTAGCTCGTTTATCTCAGTAAATGTCAAAGTACTGCTTTAAACACAATCAGGGTCACGTATTGAAAACCATGATTATTATCATCTCTTTTTAGTTCCGTACATAAAGGATTTGAGACGGTATCAGTAGAGACAAATAACGTGCTTGCATCCGCTTAAACACTCCCGAATGAACGAAAATTATATACCCCCAAATCCCTAGCAGGTAATAACTATTCCTCATATCAAGAAGCTACACTTGCACTTCTCAGGAGCCACAACAGATCCGCATCTCAAAAAGCTACACTACTCGGGCTCTGTTACACCATATTTCAATCTTCGGGCTTCCCCCCTATGACGGGGCACCAAGGTATGAAGCAAGCCGCAACAGGTCACTGGAAGACTTCGCCAGCAGTGACTTCAGCGGCAGCACCAGGTCCACGTATTATTTGGGGTTGAGCTTTGTATCTAGTTGTTGTCAACGCTTGTATCTAGTTGTTGTCAACGCAATTATATTATTTGCCCCGGAAAGCTGAGCAAATGGATGATCATTCTTGTACGTCTGCAGCTTCACTTCCCCTTTCTGAAGGACCATGTCAACCACCCCAACAAATCTCAAGACCTTCAGATATCAAAAAGAAAAGTCAGGAGGGAAGATGAGAATCATTTAAACATATCAAAGACCCAAAAAATAAAAAAAACAAGAGGGGAAAGTGCTCATCATCTACTATATTATTGTACATCCCTGCCCAGAGAACTCGGAAAATAAAACTATTTGAAACTATTATCGCCAATAAACATCCATAGCGCATGTCAACACAACGTAAAGAAATAATGCATCATCGAAGGAAACCAGAATGATATGATTCAAATATTTATAAGAGACGTCCAATGGCCCATAGACAGCTAGTAAGCTTCTAAACAACTACTCGATTAATATATCGCTAGGTTAAGATTGTGGTATCACACAGGAATAAGAGAAGAAATGCATATGAGAGATGCTTACTCCTCTTGCATCCTCAGCTGTCTGTCTCATCTCTTGATCAAATTGTGGAAGTTTCTGCATGAATTCCTCGGCTGATGCACTATCCTGAAAACATCTCATCCAAAACTAAGTGACTCACGAACGTCCTCCAACTGGAATTACTCCAAAATTCGTCTTGTTTTGCTCCAGAGGAAGTCGAAAGTCCTATTTTGAAAATACAATTCAAAGTATCCAAATTCTTCCAATATATTATTCAAAATATACTAAGATTAGGGTAAAATATATAATATAAAATCTACTCATCAAGGTTCACTTGCGATCAGAAAGCTAGTGGAATTGTCTAGGTTTTATGCTATTGGATTAGGTGATATGTACCTAGAAAGGTATGTGAAGTCTAAATTGCGTAAACTTACTTGTATTGATGTCAAAAGTACCTTGAACTTGGCTGAATGTGAACTTCTAATTGCTTGCTTGAATGATCCATGCACTGGGGGCCACATAACAGGTTAGTTTTATGTGCAATCTGATACTATTAAAGTATTCTGATTTTATTTTAATAAAAAATAATATTTTATATCCTGTTAAATTAATTTTATCTCATTATATTCTTAATTTGTTTTTACAATTAAACTCTTTTACAACTAAAGGGGTTAAAAAACTATTTCAAAACACAGTTCTTAATGTTATGAAGAAGTATTATGGACTTTTAACACGAAGTTATGAAAGATCAATTCTTTTAAGATGCAAGTAGTTGAACCTGAAGATCCATATTTGCTTCATAATGTGGACATGGAGATTTTGAAGAGTGTAAAAGAGCCATTTTAAGAATACATACTCTATTACACTCTTCAAAAGCTCCACGTCCACATTATATAGCAAATATGAATCTTCAGGTTACTTGCATCTTAAAGACGAGAAGAATTGATCTTTCATAACTTCGTGCCAAAAGTCCATAATACTTCTTCATAAGACCAAGAACTGTGTTTTGCAATAGTTCTTCAACCCCTTTAGGTGTAAAAGAGTATAACTATTAAAAAAAATTAAGAATATAATTAGATAAAATTAATTTAACATATATAAAATATTATTTTGTATTAAAATAAAATCAGATTACTTTAATAGTATCAGATTGCACATAAAACTAACCTGTTATGTGGCCCCCAGTGCATGAATCATTCAAGCAAGCAACTAGAAGTCCACATTCAGCCAAGTTCAAGATATTTTTGACATCAATACAAGTAAGTTAAAGCAATTTAGACTTCATATACTTTTCTAAGTACAAAGCACCTAATCCAATAGCATAAAACCTAGAAAATTCGCAAGTGAAACCTAATGAGTAGATTTTATATTATATATTTTACCCTAATCTTAGTATATTTTGGTTAATATATTGGTAGAATTTTGATACTTTGAATTGTATTTTTTTAATATAGGACTTTGAATTGTATTTTGGTTAATATATTCTTGCAGATCCAGCACAGAAACATCATTTTGAGCAGTTAATTTTCTACAGCTCAGTTTTGCGATGCATGGAGACTCGTTAAATCATAGATCCATACACCGCAGAACTGAGTACATATATTATTACCAGATCTACAACAATTCAACTTGCAAGGGATATGAAATTTTACCTCCCAGATGCACCGATCTGGGCTCTTGGAAGCTTGTGCCGTTTTGTCTATTGAAGCTGATGTTTGTCCATCCACTTTCCTTCCCATGGGCTCTATCAGGGATCCGCATTCCCTGCACACATCAACACAATGAACCCATGCTAGGACATAAATATCATTTTTACAGATCAGACTCATCCCAACCCTGGACTCGTTTTACCTTCGTATGGGAGGCGGATCTGTGATGTCCGAGCTGTCCTGTTTTCTTCCTTTGTTCCGGGATCAGATTGTCGTCCTGCACAGTTCACAACAGAAAGACTAATGACACTTTGATTTTCATGATCCAGGTTCTATATCACTTAAAACACACAACATTGTGAAAGTCGTTCTAGGTCTGCAGGAGAGCGTGTTATACCTTCAATATCGACAGATCGAGAACATGTGCCCAAACACGAATTACACATAAAAGCTGAAGGGTTTCAGGTTTCCGCAGAGACAAGCGCGTGGTGTAGATCGGCTCGGATTTGCAACTATTGGGGGTCCTCACACCGATAAAACGTCATGCATGTGTTAGATCTCGCTGCCTTTCACTCATACACCTAAATCCGAAAATGAAACCACAAGATTTGAGCAGGGATTTACCTTCCTGCATATCAGCTTTTCCACTCATGTCACCATGGTTGCGTTCGAGAAACACGGAGGTGTGTAGATAGCTGGGCTGTTGGTTGCAGCACAGATGCAACGTTTAGCGAGGATGAAGAAGCAGCTGTGGAAAGGAGGGAAAAATGTGGGGGAAAGAGATAATTTTCATTTTACAGAGAAATGGGGTCGGAGAGGAAACTGAGAGAGGGCTGAAAAATTAAAAAAGAAAAATGGAATGGTTGTATGAAGAGGGATGAAAGCACACAGAGTTTCTCTTCCGTTTGTTTACCGAGAGAGACTGATCTTGCGGTTCTGAGAAGCCATGAAGGAGAGAGAGCAGAGAAATGGGGTCCGAGAGAAATGCGGAAAAAAAAAATGGGAGGAAGAGGACTTGCTGTGAAATGGAGAGAGTAAAAGTATTTTCAGAATTTCTAGAGAGAGCTAGATGGGCACATGGGGTTGATCTTAACCCTTGATTTGGAATCCTATGGAGCTACCCTTCCTGATGCATGACACGGGTGCGCATCATCAGTTTTTTATGCTTCCCTAGGACACGGTTTGAATTAAAAGGGGAGAAGAGCCGTTCGCCTCGGTGCTCGAGGATGCCAGCTGTATCCCATTCATTTCGCAGGGAATCCCATGTTTATATTAGCATTTGTAGGTGGGTCTACTCGGCCACTTGTGTAGTTTGTCACGGCCCACCTCACACCATGACCGTCCAATTCAAAAGCCAGGTGTTATGCTTTCTTTCATTTACATTTTGTTTTATATTTGCTTTCTTATAATTTTGTTTTTTTAGGGGAGTTTGTTAGACTTCGTTGTTAGGTTTCTTGTGTTTTTTTTATTATTTTATTTTTTTTCATTTATTGTGCTTTTAGTTTCTTTTATTTTTCCACAGCTAGAGGACAAAGTGTGAAACAAGTTTGGGGATGGGAAAGTAAATCTTAGTTTTTCATGGTCTTTATATGGCTGAAAAAAAAAAATCCAAAAAGATTTTCTTTTTCTTGAGTCGTTTAGTTAGACCTTCCATAAGTCAATGATAATAATTCGCTTTCTTCTAGGTCAACAAACTTATTTGAATTGGTTCTTCTTTTGTGAAAATTCAATTGTTTTATATGGTTAATCCGATTCTTACATGATCATTCTCAAGTTTATTTTATATCAATAACCAATGTCAGTATGATTATCTCTTACTTAGAGAATTACGAGAATTTGATCGATTGGATTAGTTTGGAGTTTGCTTTTATTATCTAGACTATCCAATGCTTGTAGCATTTAACGCTGTATAGCTCCAAAAGTAGAAACTCTTGTGACAATGCTTGATAAACTGTTATGAAACATTAGATTCTAAAACTCCTGACAAATTTAACAAATTAGATTCATCCACAAAATAGATTTTAAGATAATCTCTCTCACAAAGGTTCGGGCTTAATAGCTGATGAAATGGGTGGTGGAGATTTTGATGGTGATCTATATTGGGTCTCAAGAAACCCTCAGGTTGACATTTACCTAAAGCATGATTACTTCGTCATTATTTTGAAACTTCAACATGCACAGACCATCTATAACTACTTAACCAGTTTATGCATGGAATGGAAATAATTTTGTTCATCATTAATTCTTGGAATTATTTCAGCTTTTAGAATGTTTCAAACAAAGTGAACCTTGGATCAATACTTCATCAATGCCCAAAGCTGCCACCACCTTACCACCAAGTGCACTTTTGCCCGATCATATAGATGATGCGCTTTTTAAACAACTCTTCCTGTAAGAACGAAGAAACAGAGCATTAACAAACACACATGCACAAATCTCAAAGGAAATTGGTAAGAAATCATCCTAATTGAGAAAAAAAATCAGAAAAACAGAGAGGACACAACTGAAGCAATAATGGAATCCTTAGTGTTTACAGTGGCTGCATTTGCCTTGGCTCCTCCTTGTGCATTGTTATTATGCTTCTTAAAACTGAATATTTGAAATAAAAATCATCAAACCCTAAAATTTCCAACATTCTCAAAAATTCCAAAACAAACGTATTAAAAACCTCAATTTGAAATCCTAATTCAAAGCAATATAATTGCATAGATTGTTAAAAGTGATGGAAAACTGATAAGACACAAACCCTGCA
Source organism: Malus fusca (assembly GCA_035220775.1). NCBI lineage: Eukaryota > Viridiplantae > Streptophyta > Magnoliopsida > Rosales > Rosaceae > Malus > Malus fusca. Next base: position 5,476,924 of record CM069068.1, on the reverse strand, counting down.
CAAAAACACATGCAAATAAGTAGATACGACACACAGATATATATATAAGGCACCTGCGGTTGGAGGAGATGGAAGGGCCGAGCCCACGGGCACCGGTGCCCATAGGGTAAGTGCGTCATGTGAAAAATATGAAACCATGTGAAAAAGCGCATGTGGGAAAGACCAATATCAGTATCAAATACATAGAAACCACAACAGTAATAACATTCAAAAAAGTCTTTGTTCTATACGATATAGCACTGAGGCATAAAAAGTAAAAATAAAAAAATTAGGGATTGTAAATTGTAATCTAATCACCCAATAAAATAAAACAGAAATTACGCACAACAATATCAAAATTAAAAGGAAGGAATAATATGAAACCTTGTGCATAGAACGCTCGTGATAATGAATCACACAACAATCAAGGGTGGAGAAATCACAAAAGTGACAATTAAAGGGCACCTAACGGACACCCCCATCTCTCTTTCTGCAATCCCAGAAATCCCTCGGGTTTCAGGAAGCAAATGGAAAACAAAATGATTTTCCATCCCTTACCCATACCCATACCTCCCTTACCCATTCCCTTTACCCTCGCAGAAAATCCTCCCATCTCTCTCTCTCACCTTTGTCTCATCTCTCTGTCTGCAAATAGCAGAAAAGAAACCCTAAACAAATCCCTGAAATCCCTCGCCTAAATCCTCCCACATTTCTCTCGGACACCCCCTATCTCTCTCTCTCTCTGCAAACCCTAAACGAAATCTCCTAAATCCTATCTCGGAAACCCCACATAGAGCGAATAAGCCAAGATATTAAAGCAATTTCTACATAATACTTTGGAACAATGAAGCAAAATGGTACTTACTTGTTCCTTGTCCAAAACTGTTGGTGCCGCCACACATTACCCATACCTCCCTTACCCATTCCCTTTACCCTCGTAGAAAATCCTCTCATCTCTCTCTCACACCCTTGTCCCATCTCTCTGTCTGTAAATCGCAGAAAAGAAACCCTAAACAAATCCCTGAAATCCCTCGCCTAAATCCTCCCACATTTCTCTCAAACACCCCCTATCTCTCTCTCTGCAAATCCTAAACCAAATCTCCTAAATCCTATCTCGGACACCCCACATACAGCGAAGAAGCCAAGATATTAAAACAATCTCTACATAATACTTGGGAACAATGAAGCAAAATGGTACTTACTTGTTCCTTGTCCAAAACCGTTGGTGCCGCCACACATTGTTATCAATTGTGGGTTTATCAAATCCTTCATGGCTTAGACTGCATGAAGAATTAGAAACTAAAAGATGAATATATGTTGTAAATCATCATATAAATGTAATTGCATTTAAAAAAAAGAAGGGAATGAACAAATTGAATTCTATTTCATCAATATGTAACTGCATGAAAAGTTACATTGAATGCAGACTCAATCAATTCCCCCAAAGTCATTGTTAACTGAAAATCGATACCAAACCCATAAATAACACCATTGAATTTGGCAAAACCCAAAAACAAAATACAAAAATTTACTCATATAATCACATAAAAACATGAAATTTGAGCACCCATTTGGCCAAGTTAAAGGATAAAGGCACTCACATCATCGTAGTACTCTTTGGGAAGACCTAATACCGGTTCTTCCTTTTTCTTGCTCTTCCTCAGAACTGCCATAAAAAACCCCAGAGAAGCACACAAATTCAGAAAAGAAAATGTCCAAAACTGCCATAAAAAAATCCAGAAAGCATACAAATTTATCAGACAGAAAAGTTCAAATTACAAAAACCAACTGATGGGAGTGAGTAGTGAGAGGTTGTGTTAGGCACCTGAAAACACGTTTCCTAAGCTAAACATTTCTTAACATCTCCATTATACGTGCCCTAAATGCATTTTGTTGGTTTACCAAAAAAAAAAGTGTGATGTTGAATCATCTTTTGTTTGTATATCCAGGCCAGTTTATTGACATATCTATTCAGATTTAGTGCAAAACGTGTTAATTAAGCTGAATGAAACAAATAGATCATGCTCAAAACTGTTGCACCATTACTGGAAGAATAAATTTCAGTTGATCAATCATATCATGGTTTGGAAAAGTGAAAATAAAAAACAAATCAAATTGTATCTAATAAAAACTCTAAATTCGAACAACAAATGCAAAAACTACGTCATTTATTAGGACGAAGAATTGCAACTCACATGGCCGTCGGGATTTCCAGACTGCTCCCAATAGATTGTGTGGATGTCCAAAACCTTCAAAAACCCAGAACTATCTGGCTCGATATCTGGATACAGGTTCCGTTTAAACTCCGGAAATTCCTTCTCCGATTCCATCGAATCGCTTGCCAGTTTCGGCTCACTCTCAAAGATCAAACTTTGCCCACACAAAACTATTTTCCAGGAATTCCTCTTTCCTGCATTCACAAACACGCCATCAGTTTCCTGTCAATTTTGGACTTAAAAAGAGAGTGAGGAGTGAGACAGAGAGAGAGGGAGTGAGGAGAGAGAGAGATACCAGTGAGGTTGTTGGAGGAGAAGGAAAGCGAGGAAGGTGAGGGAGTGGAGATGGTGGTGGGAGTGAGGTGGAGGCGAGAGAAGGGAGACAGTGGCGAGAGGAGGATAGGACAGAGGTGAGAGTCGTGGGTTTGCGAGATGGAGAAGGCAAGGAGGTTTTGATAAGGAAACGGAAAAGGTGCTTTGCCATCATCTTTTTCGACCAAAATCACTTCTCAAAGAGATTATACACAGAAGAGAGTGGAAGCTTACCCAAAGCCAATTTCGTGTTGTTCACTCCTTCTTCTTCTTTTGGACCTAACAATCTGTGGGTTTGATTGCAGCATAGTGATTTAGTTTAAATTTTCAAAATTGATTATATATATGTAGATAATCCTAAACACTTCAATTAAATCTCAAATTGAAAAGAACACGTCAATCTGACTAAAACTACAAAAAGGAAAAAACAAAGATAGAAAAATGTTCAACCCAATCTAGAAGCCAAAATGATCCCCCAACATCAGTAAATTAACAATAAAAATCTAAACCCATATAAATTCACAGGAAAATCAAAACGCGTGAAAAAAATATTTGGATCACAAATTGTCGGGTACAAAAGGATAAATTGCAAATCCAAAAGAAAAAAAAATCACAAACAAACTAAAATTTCAAATTGGTGAAGACCGTACCTTGAAAAGGGTATACGCACAAAAAAATTGAACTAATAATAACAAAGAGTTGGGATCACGATACTCACCAAGACTGATCAAGGAGAACATTCTGATCAGCTTTGATCTCGTTGATGAAGTCCGTCAAACTTTTAATTGAATTCATTTACATATACCCTACATCATTAAGACTTAGTAATAAATTTATATTCATGTATTCCATAAAGAAAAGAAACTCGTCATATAGAACAATTATAGGTACATAATGATTTGATAAGATAATACTTAAACTGTGCAAGACCTTGCTATTGTACCAGCATGGTGGCAAAGCGTAAATTATTTTAATCAGGTACATACCAATTGGTTGTGAATTTTCTGACTGCAGGTTGTTGAAATACCAGCCACAACAATCTTAGCATCAACCTCGTCCTGCAAGGAAATGAAGTTAAACTTAAAACAGATCATTCTGGGAACACATGTAACCTAAAAAATGTTATACATTAAACTTGTGCTTCCAAGCATATATTATAGATGACTTGTCCTGGATGTTCTTCTTATATTAAAGAAACCATCATTATTGTTGCGTACACCTTAAGCTGTGATAGTAGCATATATACAGCCCGATAAGTAGGGTCTTCTGTGCTTTCCACGATAAACATAAACTCTAAGGGACCACCATAGAGAGAAGTGACCTGTTTTCATTAATTAAACAAAATAGTTCAGACCATATTGGAAGGAAACCTTGGATACAAATTCAACCTATTAAATCAGTTAGCAGAAGGATTTTGAACACTTCACCAGATAAGACATCCCTACAGTGCAAATACAGAAATTTAGACATGCCCACCAAAAGAAAATATAGTTAAACTACGTTAATCTAATATCACAAAGATATTGAGTTTCCAAGTCTCAGACCCAATAGAGTGTAATTTCAACTTCTTATGAAGAAAAACCTAAATTTTCAACTCGAAAATAATACAAAAACATGATTGGCTTTGACCACTCTCATTCCAAATGTTCTAGCGTAGCCCTTGACTCAAGGGCTCACCAAATGGGTTTTCTATTTATGAATGAAATTAGAAGCCTAAGTAATGTTTGATGGCATATTGAATCATCAAGAGCAGGATTTATATGTCCCCTTCATTGCACAGAACCTAAATATGATCGAAAAAGAATAATGAAAACCTAAACGAATTATAGAGGAACTGATGGGTTTATGCATCAGCAAGAGGAAGAAAAAAATGACACACCTTCCCGACGCCACCTCAACCCCTCGCGTTGTCCCCATCACCTCGATTCGATCGAATCATAAAGGCTCGGCCCGACCGAAACGAAGCACAGCCTCTCTCGCCCCTTAAAATTCGAAATCCCCACCGCAAAAAACCACGCATGGGCTTTCCTGACGCAAAAGGTGGAGTAAGATGACACAGGCGAGAGAAGGGAGATGGCGGTGAGAGGAGGATAGGACGGAGGCAAGACCGTCTGTGTCGTTCTCGCGGGGTCTGCAAGGCGGAAGAGGCAAGTAGGGTTTGAGAAGGAAATGGAAAAGGGCGGTTTTACCATTCTTCTTCCCTTCCCACGATCATCAACACCTGTACATCACGATTAGCGACGGTGGCAATTTTGTAAATAAAGTGAAATTCGGCTCCAAACACTGTTCATTTGTACAGTGCAATTGAAAAGCCTTCTTTAGACTAAAGTAATATTTGATCCATAAATTAAACCGTTTGTTTCATAGATCCCGATGGCTAAGAAGATGACGTAGGCATTCTTAAAAAAAACAACAGGGAAAAATTATGGTATCAAACCTACCGTCTTGAAACATGGTCGTCGTCGGCAGCATTTGCTTCTAGAAAACTATGTGCCCGAACAAATGCTAGTTTCTAGTTTTTTTTCCCCACCAAATCAAACCATGTTGCAATATTCTCCTTTACTTCCTTTTCCTTTTTGGGTTTTTTCACAAATTGTCCTTTATGTTTTTGTCAGCTTATCAGTTTTGTCATTTGTGTTTTAAATTCATCCATTTTGTTTATCATCTATTGATTTGGTTATCAATGTTGTCCTTGCCATCCAACTCCGTTAAAAGATGCGTTAGTGTGCTGACATAGCAATCATGTGAGATCCACAAAGCTAATTAGATGATGCCATGTAGATTAATAATAAAAAATAGGCATTTTAAAGCTCATGGCAAGGACATCATTGATTACCAAAATAAGAAATGAAGGATGAAATTGATGAGTTTGAAACATCCAAGACTAAACTGAAGAGTTGCCGAAACATATGAGATCATTTGTGATAAAAAGAAACCCCTTTTTTTATTCTACAAAGAAAAATGGCAGCTGATTCCAGTTTTGTCAAATGCTTTTAGGAAAATGGCTTCATGATCATTTTCTAAAATTCTAATTGCTGAAATTATCATTTTATTAATATATCATCAACATTTGATCATTATGTCTCATCGATAACTTCATATTTGATGAATATATTGTTGGTATATAGTTTTAATTAAGTCAACACTTAATATTTAATTTTTGATCGTGTTAATCAATGTCTTAATAAATTTTGACATTTGACCCCAATAGAATAAAAACACATCAAAGGTAATATTTGCTCCTATCATCTATTATATATAAGGATTTCTCTTTGTAATGTGTTACTTTTTTATCCAAAAAATAAAAGAAAAAAAGGAGAATGTGTGTTTATAAAGGGTTGGGGAGAGAGTGATCAAAGTCAGCAACATTATCTTCCTGACCAGCTAATTGACTTTTTCAATGGGTTTTTATTTTTGAAGATAAAAACACTATTACAAACTAGATCATTTACGGATTCTATTACCATGCTTTTAGGTACGAAATTCCTCCCCCCTAATTAATTTATGGGAGTCTTAATAAAACACTTCTGGTACTGTTCATTTTTAACGTTAAGGACATTTTTACTCTAAAAAGTCACTCCTAGTACTATTTAGTTACAATACATTTTTGTCTTTTTGGTTAAAACTCAAAGTTTTCAAGCTATTTTCATTAGTTTTCCTTTTATTTATTGTAATAGTTTTGAAACATTCCCCTCTCTTAATAATAATAATAATAATATTTATTTTAAAAAATGACCCTATTATCATACAAAGCAAATAAAATCAAATACATGATTGACAGTAAGTAGGTACACATTTTAAAATATAGTTGTTCATCCGATTTGATTTTGTAATTTACAACAATACTTTTTGCATGTTTCCATACATATATATTTGTTTACATGGAGGTATAGCAAGCTGCAGACTGTTTATAGCTAACAAAAACAATAACGAATTTTTTTTTGCGGGTAGAGCATTAAATATATGATGAGTTAAAGAACAAATAAAAGACAGTATTTGTAGAATTATCAGAGAGACGGGCCGAATGCCCACTTTCAACAACACCGATATTGTCACAAACTTGGTAATTACCACCTGCACAATTTGTCAAGTGGTGGGGTTCTATCACAAAAGGCATCGGTCTTAGTTGAAGTGAGGTTAGGATATTTAAACTCTTCTTTCTTTCTTTCTCTAACTGATGTGGGATTTCAACAGTACTCGCACTCATGTTTACTTACTAAACACCCATGTTAACTTTAGCCATTGATCTTTTTTAATTCATTTGATTTGACTGAGATGGGTGTATGAAAAGTAAAAATAGGTATGTGGATGACACTACCCTAAATAAAACGGGAGGGGGAGAGCTAAAACCACAATGGAATTGGGTTTCTTAGATTTTCTTTGAAACAGCCGTCTGAATGAGTCCAAAGATGACCTTGAATCCTCAAAAACCATATAAGAACATGGAAGCATCAAAGTTCTCTTGGTTGTATTGGTTATGGAGGACATAGTTTAATAAAATGGAACTTATAATGTGTTGTTTACAAGTATTCTGTCGCATCGAGTCTGAGGTCGGCATATGGCAGATTCCCAGATGCAATTTCAAATATATGCCGGGCTATGCAGACCAGTTTAGCTTATCATGAAGTGTACGTAATGTTCTTAGACTACAGTAACTTTACCATTTCAATGGTAGTTGATGACATACCCTGGCGGTATGTTGGGATCTCTCCACTTGGTGATCACCTGAGGGTGGTCAGATGCAATAAATTTGCAGTATTACAACTCTTTCAATGTGGCTTTTTCAAATTGAACACAGTTTGTAACTCTTACTTTTTTGGTCGGTTGTAACTCTTTTAATGTAAGGATGTAAAATTCTTGACGTTTTACTTTAAAATAAACGAGAGTAAAGGTCCTGAGTTCAATTCTTTATATTTTTTGCGATTAAACCGTTAGATTTAGCGAAGGTAGTCAACCAAACCAAAATCATCCATCCTCCACCGCTAAAAAGATACAGTACAATTTGTCGTTAATAGAGAAATAATAACAAGTCCAGGGCAGCAGCCAGTGAAACAATACCCGAGACTGCTGGGCCATACCGATTGAGGCCCATTTTCAGCCTGAAAAGGATGGAGTAGTCGTGCCTCCCGAGCTTTGTGAGGTCAAGGAGCTAGTCGGCAATGCTCTCAAGCTTCTGGGTCTGAGTCTCATTTGCTGCAGTGGCTGTGCTGAGGGCACGGGAAAGAGTGGAGGAGGCAAATCTTGATAAGGACCTGCAGGGAACTTTTGGTTGTTATGTGTTGGACATTCCGGCAACCTTTGATGCAAAAAATATTTGGATACTCTGACTATTCATAACCTAGCAGTAATAAAATGGTGTAATTAGTTTGGATTTGGTATTGACTCTAAGAAGGGCGGTTTGATTAGTTACTATGCAAAGAAGTCAAGATGAAATATAAACACGTATTTAGATAACTTCAGTAGAAAACATAAATATGATTTCTGACGGAACATTTACATTGTTTAGCAAAGACCCTGGTGCAGAAGATTACTTTAAGCATAAAGTATAATACCTATGTACCACTATTAAGTTATTGATAATAACAAAAAACATCCTTTAGACAATGACTTGTAGCTGATCATTTACACCGGTGAGCAGAACATCCAGTTGCATAAAGACCTATCTTATGCAAAAAGTGTTAAAACCTATCTACTGCTGTTAACTGCAACACAACAGTAAATTAACAAAACTTTGAGAAGATCGATCAATGAAAATGCTTCAAAACAACAACTAACAACAAAAGTTCCTTTAACCATAGGTTACATGTCTTTTGTAATGGGCTTATGTCCCAGGATAAAACATTTACCGTTCTACAGACAACTGCTCTTTGACGATATGAAGAATAAAGTAAACGCACATTGTGAGCAGTAGTTATGCAGTCGCCGAGAAAATGGCAACCTATACCCTTTTTTTGGATAACTTTATAGCAAGTCCAAAGAACTGATTACATTTCCACGATTTCACAAAAATGCATTTCTTTTAGTTCATACACCAAAGTATGGGGAAATGGTTGTTAGGAGGGCGACAGACTGGGAGAGAAGGTGTTTATATGCGGCGTCGGAATAGAGAGACATTCGTGGGTGGTTGAGGGCTGAGAGAGGGAGTCGGTGCGGAGGGGCGAGAAAGTGAGACTGAGATTTTAGGGCTTAACATCCATTAGTGATTAGGTGTTGGAAGGTACATGGTATATCCTCCAATAACCAACTCATGTTTGTGCCACGTCAAAAAATATAGTTAGTGTTATTTTCTAGGGTAAAAGACTGTTTACTACCCTTATGTTTCGTGGTTTTCAACATTTAGTACATCAACTTTTTTTCGTCCCAGAGTCATACCTAAAGTGTAAATTTTGGGACAGTCTCATACATCCGTTAGTCAAACTGTTAAGTCTGCCGTTAACAGTGACGTGGCGCCCATGTGGAAAATGATTGGGCGCCACGTGTCATCAACGTGGAAATTAAAAAAAAATTAAAAAATATATATATTATAAAATAATAAATAAATAAATTTAAAAAAAAAAAAACTGTTTTTTTTTTTCCTTCTTCTTCTTCTTCCTTCTTCTTCCTCTGAATCTGGGTAGCAGATTCGTTTTTTTTTTGTTTTTTTTTTCTTTCTTTCTTCTTCCTCCTTCCTTCTCCTTCTTTCTTCTTCCTCCTTCCTCCTTCCTTCTCATTCTTTCTTCTTCCTTCTTCCTTCTCCTTCTTCCGAATTTGCCCATTTTTTTTTTCTTCTTCCCCCTTCTTCTTCTTCCTCTTTCTTCTTCTTCCTCTTTCTTCTTCTTCCTTCTTCTTCCTTCTTCTTCCTCCTTCTTCTTCCTCCTTCTTCTTCTTCTTCTTCTTCTTCGAATCTGCCCAGTTTTTTTTTTTCCTTCTTCCTCCTTCTTCCTCTTTCTTCTTCTTCCTCTTTCTTCTTCTTCCTTCTTCTTCCTCTTTCTTCTTCTTCCTTCTTCTTCCTCCTTCTTCTTCCTCCTTCTTCTTCTTCTTCTTCTTCTTCGAATCTGCCCAGTTTTTTTTTTTTTTTTTTTTTCCTTCTTCCTCCTTCTTCCTCCTTCCTTCTCCCCCTTCTTCTTCTTCCTTCTTCTTCCTCTGAATCTGGGTAGCAGATTCGTTTTTTTTTATTTTTTATTTTTTTCTTCTTCTTCCTCCTTCTTCCTTCTCCTTCTTCTTCTTCGAATCTGCCTAGTTTTTTTTTTTTTTTTTTTTCTTCTTCCTCCTTCTTCCTCCTTCCTTCTCCTTCTTCTTCCTTCTTCTTCCTCCTTCTTCCTTCTCCTTCTTCTTCTTCTTCTTCTTCGAATCTGCCCAGTTTTTTTTTTCTTCTTCCTCATTCCTTCTTCTTCTTCCTCCTTCTTCTTCTTCGAATCTGCCCAGTTTTTTTCCTTTTTTTTTTCTTCTTCCTCCTTCTTCTTCCTCTTTCCTTCTCCTTCTTCTTCTTCTTCCTTCTTCTTCCTCCTTCTTCCTCCTCCTTCTTCTTCTTCTTCTTCCGAATCTGCCCAGATTCGGTTTTTTTTTTTTTTTTTTAAATTTTATAATATATATATATATATATATATATTATTTTATTTTATTTTTTAAATTTCCACATGGATGACACGTGGCGCCCATTCATTGGCCACATGGGCGCCACGTCACAGTTAACAGCTGACTTAACAGTTTGACTAACGGATGTATGAGACTGTCCCAAAATTTACACTTTAGGTATGACTCTGAGACAAAAAAAATTTGATGTACTAAATGTTGAAAACCACGAAACATGAGGGTAGTAAACAGTCTTTTGCCCTATTTTCTATTATATTTACTGCTCACAGACCCTTGTTAATTTTTGTCTGTTGATTTTTCCAATTCATTCGATTCGACGGTCAAAAATTAAGAAGGCACCATCCAAAATAATAAAGCACGGCTTGTATGTCGTGTTAATTACAAAAATTAGGTTTGAGAAATTACACTAACACATACCTCATATTGTCAATTTTAAGAAAACGTGCACCGTTAATTTTTTATTTTATTTTAAAGAGGGACAATTGATGGCAAGACTCACAGTCACAAAGGCATTTCAGCCTCTCCCTGACCACAAGTCTGACATCCATACCATGTTAACTGAAGGCATTCACTTGTTTCATGCACTAATAAGTGGATGCGATGGAGAAATTGAAGCGCACCATGTCATGGATGCAACCATCGCTGACAAAAAGTTTCAAAATGTCATCGTAGTCGACTGATCCAGACTCAACCGGTTTATCATCTTCTTTCATATTAGCTTAATACAATGCAAGCATTCAGCGACAATCTGCTAGGGCGAAACAGTTTCTTACATGTATTATCATATCCTAAATAAATTTCTGAGCTTCTTTTGCAATACAATTTTAAGTGCAGAACCAACCAATGGCCAACTTGTGGCGATGCAAACATAAACAAGCAACCACAACGACCACTTACATTGTCGGGATTGCTGATCTAAGCATCTTCTAACAGTAGTAGTTACATCAAGAGGCTTCGCATCCTGCATGCTAGTAACTTGTTCGGATGATTGTGGGATTTCTGCAAACAAGTGTGATTCTGCCTGAATCATCTCTTCATCTTGTTCTCCAGAAACCATTTCGTTAGTTGCTCTGTAATGGATCTTTTGCGGTTTAAGTACATCTCCTATCTTATTGTCCATCGCCTGTTCATTTCCCACGGCAGCTACCATTCCATCTTCTGCAACGTTTACGTAGGGGCCTTGATGATCTATTGAAGAGTCCAACGACAACTGTGGGCCACAACTCACCATCTGGAAAACATGAAGATCATCAATATTAATCTGCAAAAATGGCCGGTATCCTGCAGCGTACTAATAATAGAACACAATGTGATGAGCAACTAAAACGCAGACTTCATGCACCCAATAACTAAATTACTTCGTTAAGCACTCGAAGACTAAGGAAAATAAAATTATACCTTCTGTACATGCATATATTGGCTAGAGTGTAGAATTTTGAGATATTCATCAACAGCCCTTACCCACCTGCAAGGGAAAGAAAATCACTCACGCATGTTAGAACAAAAGTTATGACGAGGTTGCCTAAAAGTGCACATACCAACCATATCAAAGAGAGTATTATGATCACAACAGCCGCAACGAACATATGATGACACAAAGACACCATACTACGACAAGCTTAAAAGGACAAAGCTATAAAGTAACATGGAATCATGAAGTACCAGATGCCAGAAGCAGTTAATCCTTCAAAGAAAGCCAAGTGTCCACCATGCTTTGTTGTAGCGAATACAATATTTTTGTTTGCCCTGTTGCGGACAAATACAAGGCATACGCTTAAATGATGCGAAAGAAGAAACCGTTAAAAGAAAACACTTTAAGAGGTCCACCTGCATTCATCCCAAGGAATGGCTTCCCTGGTGCAGACTGGATCATCTAAAGCACTGATACAGAGTAACGGGACAGCTAAATTTCCCACGTAAGTAGCACTGGTACAGCGCCTGTAAAATGTGTCCACAGTCTGTAAAGAAAAAACAGAAGCTTAATGCAATAGATAGAACAAAGGTAAAGTGAGAGGAATTAATGAAATCTCAGACCTTATACCTCAAATTTCCCAACAATGCAGGTAGCATGCTGATCAAAATCACGAATGGAGCGTGACTATTGAAGAACAAGAACAAAACAAAGATTAGTATAGGGCAGGTACCGCCAGTCAACGAAGCACAAACACACACACACACACCGAGATTATTTCCACAGAACTGTTTCATTTGGATGTTTCCTGTTTTCCATGAGTAATATAAATCCACAATCAACTATTATTATGTGGTCCATGGGTTCAAAAGTTGAAAATTCCAGAAGTAAAATTACTTGTTGCAGGTTTTAACAATATTTCATAATGTGATAAATCGACAATTCAGTGTTTCCTTTCCAAAGCAGAAAGAATCACAAAGTAAAAAAAGTTGTTTATTCTAATCAATTTGTTTCTAGCAGGGTACAGAGGTCTAGTATCAACTTTATTCACTGTTCGAACAATGATGCTGAGCTAAACCAAAAACTCTTAAAGACAACACCAACCTTTTTAATGCCTTCCCAATTAGCGAGGCGCAAGAAGTGAGGCTGGTGTCTGCATTTACCATTCATGATTTGTCATAAATATATTTTAAAAAGGATAGAAACTATTGTTTAAATAAATAGATCCCATTCCTACCTTTTGTATATTGTAGGAAACTAAATGAATATGGCGCATGCACATTGAGAAAATATATATACATATAAAGTAGCACACTACATAATGTTTTATGAGGTATTTACTACCCAAATTAAGGGAGGAATAGACATACAATTGAGCATAGCCTTGAAGGCCAATTGTTAGAGCTTTATCATAAAACTTCTGCAACAGCCTACGGCCTATAAATCTATCACCAAGCTGCAAAACAACAAAAAAAACATAGGATACACATGTGAAAGGAGCAAACACCGTTTTTTAAACAATAGCATCAAATGCACAATTAATTTTCTTATCTAGCTGAAGCTTATTTTGTAACTTGCAGATAGGTGTCAGGGGAGGTGAAGGCAACAGCAAAATGGTTTGTTTGTCCATTTTCTCAAACAGATGTCTAATATGTCTAAGATGTGTTAAATTAGAGTTGCTGCTACATTGGATGAGCTAAAAGAATAAGATTAAAGTCCAAAAGTTGACATGACCTATGTGACCACAATGGCTAAGGCCCAAAATAACAGTGATGTCCACGTAAGCCCAATGAAGAATATATATTAAGTCATTCTGTACCACACCATACAGCCCCAAATACCAAAGGCCAGTGACACTCTTATGACAAGCTACAATCTAGGTGTGGCCAATCCACGTGCTGTCACGCTACACTGTGAAACCAAGCATGTCTCATGCTATTCTGCCATACCAGCATGTTCAACCTCTACACAATCAAACTCTAATCCCTGAATCCATACTACTGAGCCATTATTATTATCCCCTGCTGACCCACCATGGACATACGCAATGGCCTAAATGATTAACAGTAGAAACCAAAATTTGGGACAAAACCATATAAAGAAACTTGCCCACACACGCTGCCAATGCATTTAATCACAAACGAGAAATATTGCCCTTCACATAACCATTAAGTTGAGGCACTAACCAAAAGGTCCCAAGGGGAACAGACAGCTACAGCCCCAGCAGCAGGAGTCTTATCACCATCCTCCCCAAGATACTTGACCTGAAAACAGTTAATTAAAATGGATGTTAACTTCTGGCGATTAAACGAAACAGAGGATGTTGAAAACTAAGTTTATAATGAAAATTATTTTAAAAGATGTCCTAAAACCCACATAGCTAGGTGCTTTGCAGAGTTGATGCCAATATTACTGGCAAATGAGAATACAGAGAGATAATGAAATTGACTTCATAAACATTCTATAAGGATCTGTTTGATATCAGAAACATTAGAATAGTTCTAGAAATTGCAAGGCCAGCGCCTCTAAAACATACATGAAGTTAAGATATGATAAACGGATCCAGAATTAGAAAAAGTCGTGAAATCAAATGATACCGTAAAAGATCAAATCTAACTTAACAAAAACAAAATGCTTAATAATGAATCTAACATGGCTAAATAGCATACCAAAACATTGGCACCTATACTTGTTCCAACAAGAAATAAAGGAGCCTTGGGGTATTCATGGTGGAGGTTATTAACAACACTCCGTAAATCCTCTGTCCATCCAGCATTATAAAAGCAATCAGACTGAAAATAACAAATAACAAAAAACTTAGATTACCAATATAATTCATTGGCTTAATAAGAAAACTGATTATTTAAAGAGAAATGAACAATATCCAGAAAGTTAGACAAGGAAGAAGCAACATACAACGCATTACTATAACAAAATGTTTGTTTGGATCCTCTTTTTCTTTTTTCTTTTTTTTTCTGTTTGTATTTGTAGAAGCTGTTTAATAGATGCTATTTGTACTTCAGTGGATAGCTTGTCCACTTTCATTCTTTTCGAGTTCATAGATTATGAATAAGGTGTGCTTCTCAGTAGAGAAATAGCAAAAAAAAAAAAAAAACTAAATTTTAACAATAGAGAATTATCAGAATCTTCAAATATCATTAGCTTGTCCGCTTTTGTTGTTTATAAAACAGCTTCTTACAGTAACTGAAACGCCACCCAATCCTCTGTGATTGCTAACGACAGCATTCCATCCGTTTTTCGCTGTATTGAAAGCAAGATGCTTTATATACTGCAGCAACAGGTAACATCAGCTAATCATCATGAAAGCACACAAAGCACATCTTACACATGCAAAAGCTTATTATGGAATGAGTCTAAAGAAGATATCAAGAGGACGCTTATAGTTTTTTTTCTTATAAATGAAATAGACTTCGTGATTCATATCATGGACTATATATTCATGAGTTAAATAGAAGAACATGATTTATTGATGTAAATCCTGCATAAGGGTGTGGAATTTCTTTAGATTCTGTGGTCGCTTGTTTATTGTAGGTTGTGGCCAGCTCTTTAGTTTTTATGGGCTGTTGGTCCACTTAGATTGTACTTCCTTCAATTTAATCATTATGTTTCCTATATAAACAAATGAAAAATCATAGTGTTTCCTATTGTAACAGCACAATGAAGTAAATGTGAAGCATAAAAAACAAAGTAAAAATAACTCTAAAGCTAGGAGTTGGGTCCTCTCCTTTTTCCATTTCCTCCTTTTGATGTAGTAGAACAATAGTGAGAGAAAGTAAGAGGAGAGATTCTTACCCTAAAACCTGAAATCTGGCCTTTACAATCCCAACAAATGTGTATTTTGTTTTTATAAGAAACAAAAGTATTAATAAAGAGAACACAGGTGCATGAATAGTGAACATGGAATCCACTTCTACTAAATCATGAAACCTAAAAATCAGCTCTACACAAAAGAATAGATGCTAAGGTCAATGTCTGACTTTTTTACAACTGAATCGGGTCAACACCTGACTTCTGTGTAAATTAACATTCCATGTGTAGTAAGGAATGGAAATACACTCTTCACTGGAATTCTAATCCTCGTCTTTGTTAGAAATGACTGGAAATGCCAGCCTGACAACGTGCCAAACATCACATCTTGGTAAAATAGAAATTACTTTCCCATTCCTGGACTGGATTATGACAATACAAACTGACCTAACAGAAGGGGACAACTCCTCCAACTCTACAGATGCCCAAAAAGAAGCCCCAACTAAACACTTTTCTGTAAGCCCTCCACCTTCTCACCAATTACTTCTCAAGCACCCTCCTAATCCATTCCACCTATACAACCCACAAAATTGCTACCATAGCATTTCCACAGAAATATGACCCATTTCTTTCCTTCAAAAGATTTAAACTTCTCACATTATAGTGCATTACAAGAAATTGGGATAGACCAACTGACGCTTCTCCTTCAGTAATCACGACCATAAAGGCCTGATCCACTTCTGGGTACATTAATGTCAGCGTCTATGGAATGGTGTAGGCAGTTCAACATCTATCATTATTACAGGGTGCACTCTTGTTGTAGATCAAATGGCATCGTTTGGGCCAACTACTTCGGTTTGAAAAACCCTGGAGAATTTGATTCCTATTTTGGCTGAGACTAGGACTGATGTTTCCATGGCCAGGTCTAATGGTAGTTAGTATGTGTTTCAGACATATAATAACCAACAGGAAAAAAAAGGTCCTTGCAAAGATCCTAAAGTTCCCAATGTAGTACTAAATTTTTAACTGCCAGGGAGCTCTAGCTCAAATTCCATCGGGATAGGGCGGGAAAGTGGTAGTAGGTCCTATCTCAAAGACTTTTTTCCTGAAGAAAAAGAAACCCAGTTGAGATTCCAAGATTCAACAGCTTTTCAGGTTTCTTGAGATATTTATTTTACTATTTTAACTTCTTGCTTGACTAAAACCAAATATTTCTATTTAAACCAACTAAATTAGTTCATATATTTTATTCCTAGAGACAGACACCAGAACAATAACTAGTAGAATTACAGATACTACGAAATTGAGTACCAATAAGGGTTTAGTTGAGTAGCTTGCTCCCACGTGGTCAGGGGTTCAATTCTTTGTAGTACCAATCTAATCTAGCTATTTGCAAGAATTTCCTACCTTCTAAATTGTAGGGTTTGATAGGGGACACCAGTTTCAAACCAGAGCCCTTCATGTGGATTTGGGGAATTCTCTAAGTACAAAAAGGCAAATAAATAATGAAGAAATAAAGATGAAGCTTACAGGAGATTCAGAATCGCTGGTTAATCCAGGAATCACCAGCACGATAGGGGTGGTGTCATCCTTAGGAATAGCATTGTTTGTGCTAAAAGCATCTCCCAGAACTGCAATACAAACATACACATGGATCAGAATAGAAAAAAAAATCTATAACTACTATAACCATGAAATCAACTGAGTGTCATAGCACTTCATACAAGAGCATGATAAATACATACTAAGTAAAGACACCGTCACCAGCATATACATTTTATGATTATGAAAAATCTTTTTGTAACCAATGAAAAAATGGTTTTTATTTTATGAGAAGAACCAAAATAATCTTTTTGGTGGGTTTGGGTATATAGGGCTTTAGAATATACAGGGGTTCGAATCAAGGAATATATATCAGAAACATAAAATTAAAATGATAAAGTAAGTATAATTTGGTTCTAACTACATTACACACCCTTGAAGCTTGGGGTGATTTTCAAAATGTGTCATTAAGTTTCAATTTTCTTATTTAACACCATAAAGCATCAAAATATGCATTTGGTCAGATTGATTGCTTGATCCTTCATTAAATTGATGACATAGTGAGTGTGAGATAACTATATGGGCTAACGTTTAAGCCACATTTGCACCACATTGACAAAAACTCATCAATTTAATAGAGGGTTAGATATTCAAAGAGCAAAAGGTGTAAATTGATACAATTTCAAAACATAAGGGTGCAATGCGAGAAAATTAGAACCACATAGTCCATTTTGAAAATCACCCTCAAACCTGAAGGGTGTAAAATGTAGTTAACCCTTTACTTTGCATTCATAAATCTCTATAAAAGGATATATGTACATGGTCATTAATTTCAGGTAAATCAAATAATAGTTACCATCAGAGTTCCTTAGCCAATCCAAAGCAATGGTGCCACCATCAGATAGATGAAAAATTTCTCTGAGAGGGAATATACATGGCTATCTGTTACTCAAAAGCATAAATCAAAATTCAAGAGGAAGAATAGTCGCTGTGACATTTTATTATCTGTATTTTAAATAAACATTAGCAAACCTATGTGAGAAATCAAGTTCATGGAAAAAAGATGTAAAGTATCAGAGACCCTAGTCAACCTTTCAAAATGAGACAGAAAATTTTAAGGATCAAAAGAGAATAATACAATACACAGTTACATTTCTCATTTTGAAAGCAGTAAATTAGTAAACTAACAAGCCAACTGATTCATTTCCCCAAATAGACACATCTCATGTATCCTTACGGCTATAAATCACAGTGTGTCACTTTATATCTATCATTCGGTGTCAAACAGGACTAAAACCACCTTATATAAAGTTAAAGTCAGATTCCAGGAAGCTCATTAAGCTTCGGTTACAGCAGGGCTTAAGAGACATTTTTTTCTCTGATGTTTAAATAGACGGAGGGCAGCTGTGTGTTAATATCCGCTAGGATACACTGTATTGTTTCCCTCTAAAACCTTGTTCAACAACCCAAAAATTCAGACGACTATCTGCTAACCTTAAAGCCCACCAGAAAAGCAAATACGGTGTTTTTATAAGCCCGATTTAAACAACACCAAACTGGAAACACAATGCAATTTATATACATCAAATGCCAAAAATGGCCATCTCATATGGTGTTTTTCTATTGAGTGTTAAATGTGAAACAAATACGGTGGATGAAAAAATTTACGAAAAACCTTTATGAAACACGGTACACAGATTACTATCAAATTCCTATTCAAATGCTCATTGTTATAACTTTTTTAAGAATAATATATCGACAAGACTATGCCTGAACCAAACGAAATCAAACATATATCAAACGATATATAAAATCCGCTGAACACTAAAACCCCCTCACACAATCACACTAACTCAAAGACAGAGCACTCTGGTTTAACATATCTACCAGACATAGTCTTGTCGATATATCTACCAGACTTGCTTTGCAAAGCAAAATTTCAATGAGATTTATGAATTTTTTTCTTATATTGAATTTTTTGAATTATTCTTAAGTCTGGTAGATTTTTCTTATATTAATTTGCAGTTTAAGAATAATTCATAAATCTACCAGACTTATTCAAAATAAGTCCAAGTCCGAAATTTTGTTTTAACAACCTAAAAGAATAGTAAATTAGTGTGTTTTTACTATTCTTAAAATCCTAATCCACATACGAAGATTTGTAGTAACAATCCCAGCTGAATTGGGTTTTGCAGTGGTACATTAATACTCTAAACATTTCACTTCGAAAAATGCACATTGCACACAGATGCAGCATAACCCATCACACAAAAACAACCACAAATTTCAAATCTCGAACTGACCCAGATGGCCAAATGCGAAAATATAAATAACCCCCTTTTGCCCACAGAATTTGATAATTGGGTCCACGAGTTAAAGACAGATGCAAGGGTACCTTCGGTAGGTGAAAGCAGGAGGCCGCCCAAAGAAGCCGACGAAAAGAGTCTGGAAATGGGGGCTCGAGAGCCACGGCGTCGCCAAATACCTGCAAATTAATCGACTCATTAGTTAATTGAACAACAAAATCAAAAAATTAATAGTTGGTTAATCAGAAAGTATTGAATTGGGACCTGGAATGGAGAATCCGGCACTTGGAAACGACGTCTTGGTAGATGTGGGAGGAGGGGTTGAAGGTTAAGGAGACGGCGGAGCCTCTGAAGGCGGTGAAAAGGTCCTGGAAGAAATGGAATTCGAGGAAGTGGTATAGAAATGCAGAGGAAATCGCGAGGGAAGCGAAGAGGTAATGCCAAACGGGAATCACAGAGAGGTCGTTGAGCAGAAGAATGTAGGGGTTGCCGGAATAGGAATCCTGACGGAGGAGGAGCTCCCTGCAACTGCAATCCATCGTCACCTATGATTTCAGGTTTCTGGTAATGAAAGTTGATCTTCTTTCGACTTATAAAATGGCGGGGACAGGTGAAATATTCAGCTGCCCTTCGGA
The DNA here is from genome assembly GCA_035220775.1 of Malus fusca. Lineage (NCBI taxonomy): Eukaryota > Viridiplantae > Streptophyta > Magnoliopsida > Rosales > Rosaceae > Malus > Malus fusca. The sequence goes on along the minus strand of CM069068.1, from coordinate 5,457,183 downwards.
ATGGGACCCATGCTGACGGATACGACCCGTTGATGAATGGGATTGCCATTCAACCGTCTCTTTTTATTTGCAAGTGACAGGTCGAATCTTTATATTATTGTTAATTTATTATAAGACTAAACTCATAAATAATATCGTTTATTTGAAGGGAGACAAAAAAAAAGGCAAAGTTATGAATTAAATCGAACCGTAGGTTAAATCAAAAGTTATGAATTGACCATCTAGAGAAGGTTCGATTGTTCAATTTGATTAAGAAAAATGCGTGGGGCTATAATAATTAATTCATAAAATTTTGAAAGTGATGTAAATTTTTACTTACAATTGATGAGAACGTGCTTTTTGATTGATGAGGCTCACATTTATTTTACTGGTTCAACCAACGAAGAAACATCCAATTTTTCAAGCTTCTTTGCCTATACTATGGCAATGACATATTGACAGAGGGATTTAAATGTAAAGCTAATAACTAGTTTTTACCCTTAAACTGTCCTAATTAGGAACATTTCTTTATTCAAGAAACATAATCAAATCTGACAAGGATCTCTAAAATAATTCATATATTATTATTTATTTAATAATATCTCTAAGAATTATTCTCTAGCATACTTAAGATATTTCAACATCTTAAGATTCTATTTTTTACTGCATCCAACAAATAACACAGTCTAGCCAATTAGACCGACACATAGCATGAGAACTCTAAACATGTGGCTCCTACGCTCTATAACTATCTTAATCTACACACTTCTCAAGTAAGTTGATTCTACGCAATTCAATCCTAAATCACTCATCATTTCCACAGAATTTATGAAATAGCCATCAACATTTGGGTCTAGCAACTATCATAAGAAATTGATAACATCACATATTCACGAAAATGATTTATATAACACGATTACACCGTCATATATCATTATGTTAATCAAATTAAAATATTTAGACAAATATTTGCCCGGTACACCACGGTCACAGCGCCCAGGCGCACGCACCACCACAGCCGTAACGTTTTATTCTTTCGCATAACAACTACCACTACCAGCCACACCCAGACCCACACCGCTCCAACGTCTACCCACAGCAGGCCCCGTAGAACCTCCGTCATCTTCTCCGGCTGCCAAAGCACAACTTCTTCGCGCCTCTTCCACCGTATTACAGCTGTGGAGGTGAGATTCTCCGGGATCAAAATTATCAACATAAACTCATCAAATACTTCCAAAACACAATAATCAAACTTTGGATTTGATAGCTTAGCTTTGTCAGGGTTGTGGGCGGCGTTTCTTTCCATTTCGATCTTACTTCTTCTTATTTTCTAATTATATGTTGTTCTTCCTCTGCAAATTTTAATTTCCTTCTTTTAATTATACAGTTGTTATGCTCTGAATTTCTGACTTTTAGCTGCTTTGTATTAGGGTTTGGGATATAGGAAATTAGGACTGAGGAATTTAGGAAATTAGGGATTCAGATTTCAGCTTATGTTTCTCAAATTCAGTTTTCAAGTTATGGGCTGGAGAGCTTTTTCTTTTTGTTGTGCACTGAAACTTCAGTTTGGTCCAAATTGTGTAAAGTTTTGAGAGGTTGTGTAAAATTTAGGGAATGCCATAAAAAACAAACTCTGCAGTTTTTTATAGTCTTTCCTCTAAAGTAGATTTGGCTTAAATGTTCAGGTCACCCCAATTTCAAATTATGTCTCTGCGTGTGCAGCCGCGTAATTTATGATGTTCCTCGTATAGGGTTTAGTAGCTCTTACAACAAAACAGATGGTTTTCATGATTCCTGCTTAATTTTAAAATGAAACTAATTGAAACCCTTAAAATTCAACTTATACTTTGGAGAAAAAAAAATTGTGCTAGAGAAAAAGCCTTGAGCTTTAAAATAATGTGGGAAGAGGCTAATATGCAAGAACGGGTAGACTTGAATATGTGAGTACTTAAATTGCTTCTTTTATGGTTTCTAGCGGTAAGTCTGTTATAACATGGACTATTGTCAAATTGAGCTGTGTGATGTTTGATCAAGATAAGGTGGGAAATTATACTCTTCTTGATTTTTCAGTTTTAGTGGGGTTGTATGATGAATTGTGATTTCGGGTATCATGATTTTGGGGATTTTGTTTGTAGGTTCGGATTCCCCATCATGGTGTCTAATTTTTTTTGTTTTTGGCTTTAGGAAATTGTGGTTTTTTTGGATTTGGGGCTTTTGTTTGCAGCCTTCAGAGCCATGTGTATTTGAGGTGAGCGATTTCAAGATTTTAGAGTTCTGATTTAGAGTTTTGTTTGGTATTTGGTTATATTGGACTTGAATTTGCTTTTTTGTTGTCAATTATATTGAAATCAGAGCTTGGGTTTAGATTTTTATTTGGTTTTGATTATAATTTTTTGCACTTATTAGATTTGATAAGTTCAGAATCGGTTATTAGTTTGGTTTGACAAGTGAGGGAGGTAGGTAGAGGGGGAGAGATAAATTGTGGTTTGTCATTTTAAGTTAGTGGTCTGCTGCTTTGGACTCATTAGTTCAACCTCTGCTGGACAACCAAAACCAGGAATATAACATAAGAAAAGAAATCAAAATCTTAAGTATATGCTATTGGAATAAAATGATATCACACATTCTTTTCTTATAAAATAAATGACGAACAGAACCAAAGTATCTCAAAAGCATTGGAGCGCTAAACATTTCTAAGGAACACATATGGATGATCATGGTTAATTTTTGGGTTTAATTGAGTTGTTTCGGTTTTTACCGTGTGTCAAGTTATTTTAGTAACATTTACACTGTTATCTGTCATGATTAGACTTTCAGTTTGTTTCTTTTTTATTTTGTAAATTCTGTCTGTTTTGCCCTTAAATTGGATTATGCTAATCTGCATAAAATTGAGAGTCATGTTGATAAAAGCTTTGTTTTTATTCTCCTGTTATTGAAAGTAGCCTGGAAATATTTTAAGTTTGTTTTATCTTTATTTGAAAATGAATTATTTTTGTGTTTGCAATCATCTGCAGGTTAATTTCAATTTGAAAAAATCTCTGCCGCATCTTGGTTCCTACAATAATTTTAGCTGCTGAAGTAGCTTTCAGCTGTCAAGGTTTCAAGCGTAAGTGCTTTTTGCTTTCGTAAGATTGTGTTAAAGATTATATAATGCTATCACCAAATATATTTTATTGCATAAGACACCAATTTCCATCTTTGTTGTACTAAACTGCAAAAAAACTTATCTTTTTTGAGACGTTATTCAAATTCTCAACCCAGGTATGTATCCAATTTCACTTACTCTTTATTTTTCAATGCATTTGTTAGTATAAATTAACATAACGTTAGTCAAAACTGAACAACTTACAAATTATGCTCAATTTATTTTTAATAATTTTTTAGTTGTTATTACCTACAAACTTTCTTATCCCGCAGCAACGCCCGGGTACCACCTCATAGTGGCAACTATTTCTGTGAATAAATGGCCGATAAATTTCGGTTGGATTGAAATTTGGTGAATTTCTTGGATTAGTTATTAGAATTTCAGTCAATGAATTTAAAAATCTGTCTTTGCTTCAGATCTATTTCAACAGTGGGAACATAAATCTAACTGTGAGTCTTCTGCATAATTGGGAAGATGTCAACTGCACGGCCTTTAAAGAAATTGGTGTCCTGCATTATCCTTGATTTGGATGGTACACTACTGAACACAGGTCTGTGCTCTGAAGAGCATTTTCAGTATTACTTTAATGTCATTTTAGTGTGGTATGTGATAAGGGACTGATGCTTCTTTTGGCTTTTCTATGCTGGATCAATTTTGATTCTTGCATGTAGCTATTTGCTTTCTACTAGTGTTGGTGACTCTTTTTCTTTTCATTGTTTTAATTAATCACAGATGGTATTGTAAGTGAAGTTTTGAAAGTTTATTTGGGTAAGTATGGAAAGCAGTGGGATGGGCGGGAAGTTCAAAAAATAGCTGGAAAAACACCACTTGAAGCTGCAAGTGCTGTTGTGGAAGATTATGGGTTATCGTGTACAACGAATGAATTACTTTCAGAGATTACCCCATTGTTCTCCAATCAGTAATTAACTACTATACTTGTTCTTATGTCTGTTTAGAAAGACTTTTTGTTGCTAGTACCAAGTTATTTTCTTTTGCCTGTTATGTGTTGGAAAACTGTTGATTGGATTTTGACAATTGTCACTATAGGTGGTGCAACATTAAAGCGCTTCCAGGTTCCTATCGGCTACTTAAACATTTGAGTGGTCATAGAGTGCCAATGGCATTGGCTTCAAACTCTCCAAAGGAAAACATTGAAACCAAACTTTCTTTTCATCAGGGTATACTCCTGTTCTTGAAAAGCATGCAGTGTTTGCTTATGTCTTACGTCGTTAATTGTCTAGTATCAGATTTATCCATGATATTATGAGTTAGTCTTATCGTACCAAACAAGTACTTATTTACTTATTGTTTTCATATGCAGGCTGGAAGGAATCTTTTTCAGTCATCATTGGTGGTGATGAAGTAAGTTCGGGGAAGCCATCTCCTGAAATGTGAGATGCAAAAACTTGTGTATATTGACTTGAGTGTTTTCTATCATGGATGAGATATATAGTGTTCTAAAACTGTAAATATTTGTTTTGCATGTAGATTCCTTGAAGCTGCTAAAAGGCTCAATGTTGAACCTTCCAGCTGCCTTGTCATTGAAGATTCTCTGTACGTATACCTACTCTGGTTCTTTTATTAGAGTTAAAACAAAAAATGTGGCAGGGAACATTTTTCTTTTGAGTTTTATAATTTTCATCATGTTCTCTTTAATTAACCTTGTTTACATTACATCTAAAACTTCTTGATAGAGCCTGAATGAAAACCTTTATTTTTGCCATTTTTATTTTATTCTATATACAAATACTTATTTCAAAAAAGTTATATGTAGACTAAATTTGATAAGGCTTGTGCATGCTGTACTCGAATATAAATCATATTGCTTTTCTGGCTCATATATGAACTATTTATCTGTACTTTTGTTAACGGACTTGAAAATGTAAATTGTGGCTCTTTCATATTGATAGGTCCAATAATTAATTTGAATACTAGGTTAATGAATTAATTAAACCCACTTTATGGCTACCATTTATTCTCTCCCAAATTCTAGTTTTTTGTCTTCTTAATGCGTGCGTCACTCTTCCATCACAATGCACATGACATGCACATGTGTGCAGTGTTTCTAGTGAAAATTAGTAATTTCAGTTATAGATGGCAACTTGCTATAAACGAATAATTGATGTTCTCTCCTTCATTAACATTCTTTCCTTTGATAATTGCATATTGGATGCTAAATTTCCTCCTTATGATGTGTGTATGGTCTTCAAACTGATGTCAGTTTCCTTTGAGTTTCTTCCTTGAACATTTTCGTATTTGGGTTTTGTCAGACCAGGTGTTACAGCTGGAAAGGCTGCTGGAATGGAGGTGGTCGCTGTACCCTCCATCCCAAAGCAGTCACATCTCTATACATCAGCGGATGAGGTGATAAACTCTCTACTTGATTTGCGACCTGAAATGTGGGGCCTACCTCCTTTCCAAGATTGTAAATCCCAGTATCTGTGTCTCTGTTCAACCGTGGAGAGTTTCTGCTGCAGAAGTCATTTTCATTTTATTTAATTTGTTGTTGCAGGGATAAAAGATACTTTACCAATAGAACCTTGGCATATTGGTGGTCCAGTTGTTAAGGGATTTGGTCGGGGCTCAAAAGTACTCGGGATCCCTACAGGTGTGTTAGAGTGTAGCACATAACTGGTGTTCTTATTTGGAGACGACATATACCAGTTAGTTGTATTTCATAAGTAGCACATTTTTTGTGGTAAAAATAGGTAGCTAATATTTTGAATGCTTCTGATATAACTGCTGTTCTCTTCCTGTTATGCTCAATTACATTGCCCCCTTTCCTCATTTTGTATCCTTATTAGTGCACTGCATCTTTTCTTCAGCAAATTTATCCACAGAAGGATATGCATCTCTTCTTTCCGAACATCCCTCGGGAGTATATTTTGGTTGGGCTGGATTATCAACACGGGGTGTCTTCAAAATGGTCATGAGTATTGGTTGGAATCCTTATTTCAACAACACCGAAAAGACCATAGTGAGTCTTCCAAGACACTCACGGTTGCCTTTGCAAGTATTTTTCTTCTTGGCTTGTTTTTTTAATTTAGTTTGTAATGCAGGAGCCATGGCTGCTTCATGACTTCGATCAGGATTTTTATGGGGAAGAACTGCGTCTTATCATAGTTGGCTACATACGGCCTGAGGTATTTACTCTAACTTGTCCATTTTTTTGTGGAAGGTGTCGAATGGTCGTTCCTGTCCTGACATCTATCCTCTGTTTTAATTTTCGGGTATGGACTGAAACAGGCGAATTTCTCATCGCTTGAGAGCTTGATAGAAAAGATTCATGAGGACGGGCGAATTGCGGAGGAAGCTCTTGAACTTCCGTTGTACTCAAAGTACAAGGGCGACTCATATCTCAAAATTTCTACCTAAGGATGCTACTGCCTTACTCGAAGCGCGCTTTCGCTACACATGATGGGCTAAAACAATAATTGAAATTGTTCACTCATTATTGAGGAAATTCTATGTCCGTTCATGAATGTAGTATGATTGGAAATATCGATGGATATATTGATATTGATATCAGCTGCCTTTGATGGAAATGATGAAATTTGCTCAAAAAAGTGAAAATTAAAATGAATGATACTTATCCGATGTCGGAAATTTGCATAAATATGTCGATTTTAACCGAAATTTAAAGAGTTTTTTTTATATGGATGAAATATAGACTTTACCCCTCTTTACATCTCTCTCTTATGATTAGTTTACCCATTTATGTCTTTCTATTGTGATTTTTCTCTAATGCACAATACTAAAAACACATCGTATATACACATTGAACAAGAACCGTCAGACTAAAATCTACTGACAAGATAAAGACTATAATTTGGACATATTGCCTTTGGTTCTTGCTCTTTTAGGCCAGGAAATGAAATTTTTGTTTTTGTTGACGATAAAAAATATGAAAGGGAAAAAGAAGTGTGATATCATTGGCTCCAATATAGTCAACCTTTACTCCTCTCATGAAAAAATGCATGAGAGAAAAAACATTATATATGGAGGAGCGGCATGATTACTTTTCGTGAGCGCTAATAAAAAGAATGGAAACAATAATGAAAACTCAAATGCTCTTCCTCATTATACAAAGCTAAAGATTTAGGGGTTCAACCTTGACGTCTTTTATCACGAACATAAAGCCTTGACAGAAATAAATACAAGAAAAGAAGAAAAATTGCGACTAAATATATCCTGCTTACGCTTGGATGCATACAGTATTGATTTTTTTTTTCTTAAGATAGGTAGGGCAAGCAAATCAATGGAAGGCAGCAACGGGAGCTCTTGCATTTTTGTTCGATGGAAGATCGGGTGGCGGAGACGGTAGCATAAAGAGAGCCAATATTCCACTTGCGACGGCAGCAACCGCGCCGGCGACAAATGCCGGTAAATTACCACCTCCAAACAAATCATCCCACGGTCCACTTACGACGGATACAAACATCTGCAAGTTCAATAATTTAGTAATTAACTATGTAGTTAATTTGAATTAAAATTTAAGATAACATGTATTTTTTCAAGGAAATTTTACTAAAGAGATGAAATTAGGGAAGCATTACGTACCTGTGGTACGACAATTGCAAGATTTAGGACTCCCAAAGAAAGCCCTGTTTTAATTTAAAGATACAAAATAGGATAATTCAGAAAATATTAATCACCAAAACATAATGGTTTCTGTCAGGTTTTGGAAAATTAGTATAATTAATACGTGTAAAAATTAAGTTAAATAACCTTGGCCTGCACCAGAATTGCTGGAAAATATGGATGCCAGAGCAAAGGGAATACTGTACGTCACCTGTGTAAAGATAACAAAAAACATGATTAGGTGGTAGGTAAAATTCCAACATGATGCTCTCTGGATCCTTTTGGTGAGGATCCTGAAGATCCGTGAATCGTGTACGTTTATCGTATATCGTGCGGTCAATTTTTGCCAAGTACTGTTTATATTTAATTTTAAATAAAAATATTTAAAATAATTTTTGACCGCACGATGTACGATAAACGAACACAATTCACATATCCTCATAATCCTTACAAAAAAATCCAACAAGGGTCAGAACTCGTTAAAATTAGCAGAGGTCAATGAATATTCCTTAATTGTCACATCACATATATACAAACGCATCACATATGGATGGATTTATTTAATTGTAAAAATGGATTGCATCTAACTTTCACTTTGCCTTCAACTGATTAAATGCTTGAGAATTATGAAAGGTTGTTTTGTTTAATTTAATTTTGAGGATGGGGAAAGTTGTTGATTAAAAGGAGAGATTTAATTTGTTCAAAACACGAATACATACGTTATATGTCATTATATAAATGAAAGTAAATAGATAATTTTGGAAGAAAAAAAAAAAAAAACTTTTCTCAACTTACATGATAATATATGACTTATTCTTCCGTATTCCAAACACGTTAAAAAAATCTTCGAAATAAAGGAGTAGAATAACGTGGGAATTGTACCGACAAATACAAAATAGGAAAAGTGAACTATTATGGATGAAAAGGATGGGATCGAAAAGAACGAGGAAAAAAGGTAGATGGTGCCGGAGAAGAATAGTTTGTATGTTATGACTACTCTGTGACACGACGTGAATAAAACATTTTTTCATGTTTTTATTTTATAGATATGAGATGCAGTTTAAAGATGTATTTGTGTTATACAAGTCATTTTCATATTAGCGGTAGAAAGAATAATCAAGCACATAATTAATCAATCCCCTTAAATTATGAAAAATTAATTTGTAAAATAAAACCGCAATTGCGGAGTTGTTCAAAGAAGCAAAATAGTTTTCCTTATCCTAGTAAATGTTCCTAGTAAATGCATGATGAAACCCTTTCTGCATGCACTAAAAGACTTCGGATAAAAACAAAACGAAAACACCTACTGGATACGATAACGGATAACACTTTGGTTCTTGAAAAACAAGGCAAAAATATGTTACCACCAAAAATTAAAAGGTAAAACAATGAAACTAATTAGTCCCCAAGCTCCCAAGTGAAAATCTGTTGTATTTTTTTTTTTTTTTTGTCGAATGAAAATCTGTTCTAATTAATAAATAATTATTTGGTATCAGATATCTTTTTTTCCTTTTGTGTAAGAAATCGGTTGTGAAATTAATTAAGAATTAATAAAACGTGTAAAAAAGATTTGCAGACTTACCGCTAGAGGAATGCCAAGCACGGTGAACAGAGACAATGCGCCGGCCTTGATACCGGCAGGTGGCGGAGGCGGCTCAACTCCGATGTGACCGTGTCGGCTGGCCTCAGCCAATTTAGTGATTAAAACAGTCAAGGCCATGCAGACGGCGAGCAAGAAGTTGACAATAGCCCACAATCTCTTGACCCCACCAACCCAACGGCCGAGATGCTCGACCCCGAGAGACATGAACCCCAAAACGACAGAGTTTAACAAGAGGCCGAGCGAACCGGCCCTCACCCCCAAATCGTACAGTCGCCCTTTACGGACCTGGCCGCCGTACACCTCCTTTCCCATCCAGTCAGTGTCGAACAGCAAGAACGGGAACCACGCAATCCAGTTCAGACACGTCACCAGAAGCAACACCAGCATTGGCCTCTGCAACTCCTTGAATGCCCCAATCATTTGACCAAAAAAGGGCACCTTCGGAGTTGTCGTTGACTCCTCCTCCGGCTCGTCTGGAGCGACGTCGGCGGGGGTTTCCTTGACGATGGTGAGGGCCAATACGGTGAGGGTGATGAGGAGGGCGATGGAGAGGAAGAAGCAGCTCTTGAGATTGGCGCAGTAGATGTCGCAGGCTTTGGTCTTGGTGAAGGGGAACATTTTGTGGAGGTTGTTGTAGGCCCCAGCGGCGTAACCTAGGACGTTTCCGACAGCCATAAAGAAGGCGAACAGCGCGTTGGAAGTCCGCATTCTCTTCGGGTCGGATCCCGAGATGTCGGCGAGGAGGGCCCTGCATGGCCCTTGCAGCGTGTTGTTGGCGACGTCTAGGATCCAGAAACCGACCACGAAGACGGAGACGGCACGGGGCTTGGTGGTCTTCTCAAGGGAGTCGCCGGTAAGGTGTCCAAGATCAGCAGCGTAGCCAATGAGGAAGACGGCGACGGCGACGAGGGCGGAGCCAGCAGCGATGAAGGGGCGACGGCGTCCAAAGCGGGAAGTGCAACGGTCGCTGTGATAGCCGACGATGGGCTGGACGAGCAAGCCAGAGACGGGGCCGCAAAGCCAGATGAAGGCGGCCCAGGTGTGGGGGACGCCGAGGAGCTGGACGTAGGGGGTGAGGAGGGAGAGTTGTAGGGCCCATCCAAATTGGACTCCGGCGGCAATGGAGGCGACGGGGATGATTTTTTTCAGCGGGCTTGCCTGCTGCTCCTGCTCGGCGTGAGGTTTCTTGTTGGCGTTTTCAACTTCCATGGCTGGATGGCAGGACACACACTTTCTGTCTTCGTGACTATCTTTCTCTCTTTTTCTATGTCGATGTCGCTCTGTTGGGGAAACAGAAAACTAATCCTTATAGAGAGAGAGAGAGAGAGAGAGAGAGAGAGAGAGAGTAGTTATGAGGAGTGTTGTGATGACTTGTCTGGAATTTATTGAGGTGGTGATGGCGGTGTTTGCATGGAGGAGGAGGAGGCAACTGGTGAAAGATGGAGTTGGGCTTATCCGTTTGGAGTTGAATGCTATTGAGTCAGTCAGTCTCTTCCTCTCTCTGAGTCGTAAAATTCATTGAATAATTGATGCCAAGTGTAGAAAACTGCCTTTCTCACTCACTTTTTACTTCTTCTTTTTTTCCCGAAAGGGATCCTCTCCCTTTCTCCTAACCGACAAGACTTGGTTTTGGTGTCAGCAAGTCAGCAAGTCAAACCTCTCATTCAATTATTTCCTCCTTTTTCTTTTCTTTCATTAATATATTTCTTTTTGAGAAGCGTACAATATTCATTTATGGATAAAAGAACGTACAAGATGAGAGATTTTTCAGTGTGATCGGTACACAGGGTGGTATACCACGTGTCATTATACAAATTGTGGGATATGTGTGCTAAAAAGTTAATAACTTAAAAAATAAAATTTCCCACCACTCCTATTAAAACACGTGGTGTACCATTTGTATTCCCGTCACAATTAAAATTTTCTCGTACAAGTGAACGCGGTGCGATTCGTTACAAAATTGGCACTTGAGCTTTATATTTTTGTAAATTAGAAATCTTAAGTTCGATTTTTATGTTATTTAGTATTATAATTTAGTGGTATATATTTTTATTTGTAAGTGAGAAATCTTAGGTTAGTTTTTGCCAAAGACGAATTTGAACTATATTATTGCTAACCCATTGTAAGGCTAAACCCATTCTCCTTCCTTTTAGTATAAATATTATTTGTTCAAACAAAATAAAAGTTCGATTGTCCTTAATAGCAAGTTTGATACTAAATTATTTTTATAAACTTGTGTGACTTAGTCCAATCTCTCACCTCTTCTTTAGTATAAATAATATCGTTGTATTCAAAATATATAACAACATAAAATGTTATACTATCCTCCGTTAAAACATTAGAGATGACACTGGGTTCTTCAAACCAAAAACAAAATACACCAAAATATATAACGCCATAGGAGAAAAATAATTTTTCATTGGATATTTTTCTAAACCTGAGATCCAATAATTAAATGTCTTTCATGATAATTCAACCCGTTTAATGTTCAGCCACTTGGTACTACAGTTCAATGATATTTATCTTCACTGGTAGATGAGAGGTCTTAGGTTTGATTCTCGCCACATGTGAATTTGAACCACATATTGGTAGTCCATTATGAGGCTTAACTCACTTTTCACCCCTTTAGTGGAGATAATATCGTTTGTTTAGAAAAAGAAAAAAAAAACCCGTTTAATGTTAATTACAAATGTACACATTAAACATAATTTTTGCATCAAATCGAAGGATCAAATTAAATTTATTTTTAAATTATTTGTTATTAGGGCTAGGGAGATAAGTTCCAAACTTTACAATAATAGGAGAGGAGAAGTTTTGAAGTCGGACGCATGAATAAAAACTCAACACCTTATCCACAAGGATATTGAACTATGTGCCAAATTAACTTCTTATTTCATGTTAAATTGTGTCATTCTCATGTTAAGGAGAAAAACTTGTGTGGGGCTTGGCCTGCCACTAGACTTCGCTGAGTGGCACTACAGTCCACTTAAAACTCGCCACGTGGCAAATCTTAAATATAATCTTTTATCTCTCTTTTATATTTAAAATTTTTATAATTAATTTTTTAACTAATGAATATATTATATATATTAATTATGTTTCCTTTTTTGTTTCTTCCCAAATCCCCCCCCCCATGTTTTGCCGAAGGTTATTGCCATATGTTTTCTTTTTTATTTCTTCCTAAATCTCAGCCCCCCCCCCCCAATGTTTTGCCGAAGGTCTTAGGCTTCAAAACTCCCTCCCCTTTCTTTCTTTCCCAGTTTTGTTTCTTTCTTTCTTTAAAAAAAAATTTTTTTTGCACCCACTCCAATTTTATCATGGAAAACAACCAAGAATCAGTAAGTTTCTTTTCTTTCTTTATACAATAGTTGCTTTGATCATATAACATGAATAACCCACATATATAGTTGTATTAGGGTTATTTTCTTTTCTTTTAATTGGGGGTTTTTGGGTGAGGGTGAGGGTGTTTTTTATATTTATAATATGAATTAGGGTATCTGTTATGTTTGCTACCTTCTTTATTATGAGTCTTTAATTAATATGTTAGTCTAATCTTTGATTTTTTTTAATTGATAGGTTGCTGCTGAGGCAACGGAGTTTGAAGAAGATCTGAAAATCGGAATGGTGGTGCATTCAGACGCTGAAGCTTTTTAGGTATGCAATGCTTATGCTTTGAGGAAGGGGTTCAGTCTTCGTAAAGGGCATATTCGAAGAGATAAATTAAATAATATTACGCAACGAGATTTTTTGTGTTCCAAGGAAGGGTTTCCACTGTTTAAAGACTTATGCGATGACAACATGGTTGATAAACTTACTACACGAATAGGTTGCAAGGCTTTAATCAGATTTTCAGTAAATCAAGGTGTATGGAAGATTTCACATGTTAATTCAATTCATAATCATGAGCTTGCCAAGCCCGAAGAAAGACAATTTCTAAGATCGGGTAGAAAAATACATGACGCTCATGCTGGGGTCATTAGTTCTATGGTGGATGCAGGTATAAAGCCCTCACAGTCATATTGTTACTTAGCAGAAGAAGTTTGAGGGGCTGAAAATGTTGGATTCACAAAGAAAGATTGTCAAAAATTTTTGTATAGGAAGAAGTCTGAAACGATGGAAGGAGGAGATGCACAAAGTTTGTTTAATCATTTCAAGGAAAGGCAAGCAAGGGATTCCAAATTTTTCTATTCGATACAAGTGGACCAACTGAATCGGATGACAAATTTTTTTTGGAGAGATGACAGATTAAGGTTAGACTATGATTGCTTTGGAGATGCTTTATGCTTTGATACTACATTTCGAACTAACAAGTACAATTTGATTTGCGATGTATTTGTTGGAGTTAATCATCATTGGAAGAATGTGCTACTTGGTTGTGCTTTTTTGTTAGACGAAAGCACCGAATCATTTGTTTGGTTATTTAAGACATTCTTAGAGTCGATGGGTAATAAACAACCAAAGACTATTTTCACTGATGAAGATCAAGCAATGGCAAATGCTATTGAGCAAGTGTTTACAGGGACACGTCATCGGTTGTGTACTTGGCACATCGCACATAATGCTACAAAAAATATTTCTAACCTTTATGCCAATCCTGAGTTCAGAACACATTTCAACAAGGTGTTTGGTGGTTGTCAAAGTGTACCAGAATTTGAAGCTGCATGGGATTCCATGACTAGTAAGTTCAACCTTCAAACTCATCCATGGCTTAATAAGCTATATAACCTTCGTAATAAGTGGTGTCCTGCTTTTAGCTTAGATACTTTCTCTGCAAATATGAAATCCACTCAAAGAGTTGAGAGTACAAATAATGTTTTCCATCAAATGTGTACAAAGACAACAAGTATTATTGAGTTTGTGCTTCACTATGAGAAAAAGCTAGAAGACATGCGTTTGACAGAGTTGCAAGAAGATTTTCGGTGCAAACAAGGTATGCCTCGTCTCAAAGTAATTAGTGGAATTTTATGTCATGCAGCTGAGGCGTACACCAATAAAATATTCAAGTTCTTTGAAATTGAGTACATGAGTTGTTTGACAGTAAGGTTAAGAGAAGTTAGTAATGAAGAAGAAGTTACTATGAAACACCCCAACCCCTTTTATATTTTAAAAATTGTTTTAAAGCCTTAATTGGTGAGCCCGTGGGGCCCACCTTATGATTTTTTTTGGTTTTTCCCCGGTCTCTCTCCTCTTTCAGCTCTCTCTTCTACCTCTCTCTCCCGTAACTCTCTCTCCCTCACTCTCTCGGCTCTCTCTATCTCCACCCCTCGGAGAGTTTTTCTTACCAACAAATACCACCATCGTCTTTATCTCGTCGCTACGAACTCAACCATAGTATTGGCATCTTGAAAATCGAACCACGAAGCCCCGTAAACGAGCTCCGGCGAGCACCGCCCCTTTCGAGGATATTTCCGGCCAAACCACGGCGAGTTGGCCGGCGTGTAAGTATAAATCTCTTCGTCTCCTTGAGTACTACAACTTTCCTTTTTGTTTCACTCAATTTCGTTGAGTATTGAAGAAGTTATACTCATTTGAATCTTACCCAGTTTCCGGCGAGTCCGACGGCTTTCGAGGCATTTTCCGGCCAAACCACGGCGAGTTAGACGTCGTGTGAGGTATCATTCTCTTCGTCTCTTCCAGGGCTACAACGTTTATTTTTGTCTTGCTTGATTTCGTTGAGTAGTGACAAAGTTATAGTCGTTTAAAGTTAGGTGGTTTTCCGGCCGATTTCCGGCTTTCTCTCCCATTGGATCCGGCGACCCACCAAAACCCAAGGCTTTGGGCCTTTCCTGCCGAGCCCAACCCAATCCCCTGGCCCGTTTCATTTTTATTTTTTTTTATTTATATTGTTTTAAAGACCCAAAGGGCCTTGGGCCAGTTTCATTTAAAAAGGGCTTAAAGCCCTATTTTTTTTAGTGAGGCCTTAGGGCCTTTGTGACCCATGTGTGTGTGTGTGTGTGTGTTTAAGTTTATATGTTTGGGCTTAATGCCCAAACCACCAATTTTCCATCCTAAATCCTTTTAACCCAAAAACCTTAGAAGACCCAAAACCCAATAGATCCTAATCCTATTTAACCTAAACCCTAATTCGGAATTCAAGCTTAAAACCCGTTAGACCTAATTTGACTGTTGACCCCCGGTCAACGTTGACTTTAGGGTTGACTTTTCGGGTTTTCGTCTGGGACCCTTCTTAGGGTAATTCGACGTTCTGAATCCGTTTCCAATGTCCGTTTTCCCAAATTCAATTTCTATTATATAGTTTTATTAATTGTACCATTTAATGTGCTTAGGAGCAATTATTGTGACGTTTCCGTCTTCGCTAGTGGCGTAGCTTTTGGCGACTAAGTACTGTGAGTGGACCCCTTCTAAAATTGCATGATTTGATAATTCAATTGCATAAATGATTAGCATGCCTACGAATTTATGAAGTGATTTATGTGAAGCATGTTTATTGAATATATTGATTTTCGTCTCGTGTTTTTGGTGAGGAATTAATTGTTGGCCTATTGTGAGCTATATTTTAATATATCGTATTTTCTATAAAAACCATGAACTGGTAGACTATCTGATAGATGACGATAGGATGCTAGAACATGTTTTTGAACCCCTATTTATAGTGTAGACGATGATCGGTAACCTATGCTATGAAGTGGTTATTTAAGAGAGGCGTAACTATTTGTGCGTACCTAGTAGACACTATGCCGCCTGGGGCGAGGATCTGGTGTTGGCATGTAGGCCGGGAGAATTAATCCCTAGCGAAAGGCTGAGGGACACGGAGACAGGCACTGGGCCGGGAGGGAGTTATCTCTGGCTACGGGCACAGAGACTGAGGTGCAGGCATTGGGCCGGGAGATATATTTATTCAGTGATCTTTCTAGCAGCACACCGCGTTTACGAGACGATTTATGATGCGTTTACTGTTTTGATTTCCGCGATGCGTTTCCGCGATGTGACTTTTGAGATATTGTGGCATGCTAGGATTTTTATTAAATCAATCACTTATTATGCTAGTAGTTTCCATTATATATAAACTTTGGGGGTTAGTACATTGATAACTGTTTTATCATTATTATATATATAAACTTGGTCCACTCACCCTTGTTTTGCGCCCCCATTCAGGACTTAGAATCAAGGCACATAATCCCGGCGTCAAGATACTTCCGCAGCAGCATATTTGAGTCCTCTCGATGTAGGACCCACTTCTCTATTCATTCAATTTTATCTCAATTCTTTTTAGTGATTAGGTTTAGTTGTATGTTCTGAACACGTTCCTAAATTATTAACTCATTGTTTTTAAATTCATAAACTTTATTTATTTCTTATTCTTAGCTTTTGTATCAATTAATGGCTTTCGTCACCCTCGGGTGTCGGCCAGCACGTGTCTATCCTGGTATTCGGGGAATATCAGGGTCGGGGCGTGTCATACTATCTATGAAGCAACCGAAGAAGGTCATAAAAGAGTGAACACAATTGAGTTTATATCTCATACTTCCATGGTTTCTTGCTCATGTAAAATGTACGAAGCTAAAGGCATATTGTGCCGTCATGCTTTGAGGGTGTTTGATTCAAAATATCTTACTAGTATACCAACCCAATATGTATTAAAGAGATGGACCAAAACGGTAAAAGAAGGGATGCTTTTGAGTAGTGATTTAGATGATTCATCACCACAAGGAAATTTGAAGTCTGCTCAATCATTACGTCTCAGTCAATTGATGCATAAAGGAAATAGTCTTTTCAGCTTAGCGTCAATGAGTGATTGGGGTGCTCACGTTGTTAGTGAAAAATTATCAGAGGCAATGAAGTTGGTTGAAAAAGACATAAAAGCAAAGAAAGCCTCGGATAAGGTTAAAAAGAAAAATAGCCTCTCTACTTCCGGTGTTCAAGATGATGATCAACATATATTAGATCCTCCAACCGTGAGAGCTAAAGGGGTAACCAACAAGAGATTGAAGAGTGCTTTGGAAAAATCGAAGAAAGTGGCAAAAGTTAGATATACCTCACAAATGTCACCACCTAATACTATAGTTTCTGGTAATACTCATTTAATATGGTACTTTATACTTTTTATTGTGAATATACTATATTATTATGTAATGAATATATGTACTCTTGTAGGGCAACATAATCAAGAGACTATCAATGCTCCATCAAATATGCCAACCTCGTATCCATCATTTCATGACTTTTATAATCAGGTTTGTATTGAAACTTATATTTGGGGTTATAAGTCACATTTTGTGTTATCATTCTAACATTTTGTTTATTGATTTAGGTTAATGGCAGTAGACATCTTGGATAACACAACTGTGGAGCCAAAAATATTCACTAGGCGACACGTGGACTTTTGAACGAAAGAGGACAAAAATACCCTTGAGGCATACCGGGATTCCTACGCGCAAGCAGCAGGAAATTATCTTTCAACCAAGTCAAAAGTGCTCAAAATAGGTAACGATTTAAAGCCTATTTCATCAAATCCTTTATATAAGGTAATTCCCAAAACCTAATTCTTTTTATATGTTTTATATTCCATTATTTAGCTAATCAATTGGCTAAATAATATTTTCCTTTCATGTTTCCTAAAAATTGACTAATTAAGGGATTAATCACCTAATCAATCTCTTAATTATCAATTTGAAACATCCACTCAAACCTAAAAAAATACTATAGGGCCGGCTATCCCATTCAAAACCTAAACCATTACCTTTTTTGTTACCTTTTCCCACCATTTCTTCCCTTTTATTAGCCAATCAATACCATAATTACTATAACATTTCTTTTCATATTTAATTAGCCAATTAATTGGCTAATTAAACCATAAATTCACCAAAAAAATGGAGAGAGTGGCCGGCCATTCCTTGAAGAAAATGGAGAAGCCTAATCCTATAAATAGGCTCCTATTTTCACCAAAAATGGATTCCAATTCTCTTACAAAAAATCACAAATACTCTAAACACTATTTCTCTCTAAAATTCTAACTTTGGCATCGGAGGTTCTTCGGCCAAAGCCCCCCCATTCATCGTGGGCGCGTGAGGCTTTTGGCCTTAACCTAAGGTGCTAGTTGTTTTGTAGGTGCAAAATCGTTCAAGATCGAGGAGGAGAAAATTTGCATCCACAACAACTTTAGCTCTTCAACTTCAAGAATTCTTAGAAAAATGAGCAGATGCTGGAAACATAGAGCTCATGGATTGAAGATGGATGAATTGAAGAGACGATGTGGGATTTTTTTTCTTTTTATTTATGTAGTCTGGTTGCTTGACAATTAGTCAAAATAACTTTTAGATTCACCTTGGATATCAAGTTTTTTAACAGCTTATGGTTTGATCAAAGTTTTATTTCAAATAGTATTATCTATAGTTCTTAATTATATTTGGTAGAGATGTACTGAAACCTAAGACACGGCAAAACTGGGAAAGAAAGAAAGAAACAAAACTGGGAAAGAAAGAAAGGGGAGGGAGTACTAAAACCTAAGACATGGCAAAATATTGGGGGGGGGGGGGGGGGCTGAGATTTGGGAAGAAAAAAACAAAGGGGAAAGAAATAAAAAAGGAAACATATGGCAATAACCTTCGGCAAACATGGGGGGGGGCGATTTGGGAAGAAACAAAAAAGGAAACATAATTAATATATATAATATATTCATTAGTTAAAAAAATAATTTTAAAAATTTTAAATATAAAAGAGAGATAAAAGATTATATTTAAGATTTGCCACGTGGCGAGTTTTAAGTAGACTGTAGTGCCACTCAGCGAAGTCCAGTGGCAGGCCAAGCCCCACACAAGTTTTTCTCCATGTTAAGCCGCTTGACCAAAAACTCAAACTATTTAATAATCATGACACGAACACAAACTATTTAATAGCAGTGCTAAAAATAGATTCAAGAACAACATTTTCGGTAAATTAATTTAAAAAGTCAAGAGTACTTCTAATAAAGTGATATATTATTAAACAATAATACAATGCAATGTGACATTTCACAAACGTCTCACAACTATTTACTCGTAAATGAAATCGGTTAATAAAATTAAATAATATAATTGGCGTTATACCATTACAAAACGGCTTTGCAATTGTCGCATAACACATGTACAAAAGAAAAAGCTGAAAACTTAATACAAAATTTCATATTTTTTAAAAATTTATAAAATAAATACGAAAAATGTTAATCCAATGCAAATCAAGTTCTATATATATAATAAAAAATAAAGGATAATGCAAATGAAATCGGAAATATATAACGCACAGCAAAACTATCATAACTTGGAAATATCACATGCATAATTACATATCAATTATATATTCTTCTTCAGAACAATTATATAAATTTTCTAGCATGCCGAAAGGAAAAAAAGAAAAGAAAAGGCAGGTAGGTATATATGCTGAACTGCTGAGCTGAGCATGCATTGTGGTCAATGGAGGAATGCTCGTGAGGGACACTGGGGTGGGGGTAAAGTTCCTTTGACCTTGACGTACTACGTTATCCATATCATCTGTGAGCGATTAAAGCTCCCGAACCCCAAAAATTGCTGCAAAAACAATAAAAAATCGGCAGAGATCTGTAAGTAACGTTGGAAGAGATGACCCGCTTGACTTGAATTGCTGTTACCCTCCTCATTGGATCATCATATTACATTGATTGATTTATGACTCGAACATTTCGTTGTGTGTGTATATATAGAGTAATGCTTGAGAGACTTAATTTATAGACAAAATTTATAAATTAAATGATATATCACTTATAGAAAATGAGTACGTTTATCAATGCTCAAGTAATAATCCAATTATTAACTTCTATTTCCTTTAGTTTACAAAATTTTGTCTACAAATTTAGTCTCTCTAGCATTACTCATATATATAATTGCTTTGAAAGATGTGATACTACTTATTTCTGGGGACCAACCTCATATCATATCCATTAATTTGTTGAAACCATGCATGCATATTCCTTTACTTCAAGGACATAAATTAGAGTTCAGATTTTCTTTTTTCTATTTTGTTTCTTTCACTCAAGGCATGTCATTAGTGAAAGAAACATTTAGGCCAACGGAGGAAAAAATGAATCTCAAAAAGTTAGATACAAGAGGGATTAGAATGCAGTGCATGAGCATTTGTTTGGACCCAAATTTACACTATCGGCCCGTGTAATCAAGGCCATTGAGTAAGCATAGCTATCAACCGTCGGATGGAAAAGTAGAGATAATTTTTATTATTGTTAAAGGATAATATTATGGTTTTTATCATAATAATTATCTATTAATATGAATTATCTTGGCATATTCTTAAATGGGATGGCTAGGATGCAGATTATATCCCCAAGCAAGCGGTACAGTTCAAATTGATTTGGGATATCTGGCGTGTGGTGGTGGTGACAAATTGACAAGTAGTCAGAAATGAATTTAAAATGGTTTGAAATTCATTAAATGGGATCACGATGCATGGATAGGTGATGGAAGTATGACAAGAAAAGAAAGCCTAGCTAGGCTAGGTTTTTAATTACGATGGGATAAGTCAAGATGGGTTTTTATTATCTTTGAAGAATCAGCCATCTGAAGATAGGCTTTAGCACTTATGTCGCGGATCAGTCATTTTTACGAGTTCGAGTTTCAGTCGGTTTCTGCTTATTATCCAGGCCGTGCCAAACAAAAAATATGTTCCTATAAATACAGATGCCATGCAACGGAGATGCCCCTCCAACTCAACACACAAACTGCCCTACGCAAACCCTCGCTATACGCGAAACCTCTCAACAACCTTGATATTTTTATTTTCTTTTTCGCCAACACATCTTCAGTTTGGATAAATAGCACTGTTGCCGTAGAATCAGCTGACTGCGAAGCACCTTCAGTTTAGATAAACAACATTACGTCAAGGCCGACTGGTTATCTATCCAAGTCTCGGTCGAGAAAGGTTTCCGAATCCTTATTGGCAAAGGTCATCTTATGAACCTTCTCGGCGAAGTGAGGTGTTACGAATCACTAGACTCGGTGCGTTGAACGCCGAGTTATTTTATGATTGGATACTCACAAGTTGGATTTAGAGTTCGGCATTCTGACGGTCGAACCACATTTATGATTAATACGTACATCTGCTTTGAATACTTGTCCATATAGTCTAGTGTCGATTCGGCGTGCTTATACTCTTACGAATATAATCACCGTGACCGAATCCAACACCGACGATTTGTGAACTTCGTAGAACTAGCAGCCTTGTCTTTAGGCTTTAGAACCCGAAGGCCGAGATGTGTTTCTTCCTCGGCCGCAATCACAAGATCGAGAAGTCAGCAGCGCATCCGATGCAACATCAACATAATTTACTCCTCGGCCGAGCTCAGCCGACGAGTTGGCACGCCCGCATACAACCGAAGGACGTAGTTTGCTCATTAGTTACTCAGCCTGCGCGCCACTTAGGCTTGGTAATTTTTAGGGTCAACAGCATTACAAAGACATGTGAGTGAAATTTGTAAAAAACTACTTGGTAGGAGTTATTTGTAATGATCATGTAATTGATTTCTAATCTCTCCTATCTAATGTTTTGTAGTGCATATTTTTCTTAATTTAATTTGCATAAACATCTTGAAACTTAGAAGTCGCTCACACAACCAATGTTTTTTAAATTCTTAAAATATTACAAAAAACTTATGGAGCTCACACAATTATCATCGTTGTTGTTGTTACTAGGAAGTATCCATAAGACAAGAAGAAAAAAAAAATTAAAGTATTATTACTATTTTATTGATCATTAGCTTCCTACTGGAAAATAACCCCTTGACTTTATTCAAGAAGAGAGAAAAAAAAAAGACAAATTAATCTCTTTTTTGGTCGATAAAGAAATTATTCTCCTCCAACAAATTAAAAAGCAGGAAAGAGGAGAAATTATTCTGCTGACTATTATATATATTATAGTAGTACTTAGTGCCATACCTTGGTTTCCCTTTGTCGATCTGTTTGAGCCCATGCAGAAAGGGGGAAGTACGTACCTGGCATGGAATGTATTCTTTGCCGGCAAATGAGTAGAAGCATGCCAGCATGTATTCACGTCGGCAAAAAACCGAAAACTAAAAAGAACAAATTGAACCGAAAGCTATTGGTTCAATTCCAGTTTCAGTAGCTTTCAAATCAAACTAAACCAAACCGATTCGAATAATCTGTCCTTTTCATACACCCACCAAATTGTTGTCGTTTTATGGTATGATATGACCTAAACGCTTCACTCTCCTCTCCACTCTCACTCCGCACGCCTCCTCTCCTCAATTTGTCGCGTCTTCATTTTTCAAAGGAATCAAAATTCAAAGGACTAATCAATTGGTGATTAAAACATATAAACTTAGATTATGTTAGTAAGCCAAGCACGGACGTGCCAATACAGTAACACACAGGGGCTGATCAACAGTGGGTCAAAGTGGGTCAGTTGACCCCTTGGTCGCAGAAAATTAGCTGAGAAGTCTCTCGATTGATCCTGTGATCATCTGGACAGCGGGCATTCTGTGCACACTATGTGTTTGACAAAATGCTCTATCCAAAACTAGGCAGCAACATGAGATTCTATTTTTAACACCTGGCCAAAACGACGCTGTTTTGATCCAAATTAAAAAAAAAAACCAAAATACAAATAACACAACAAAGGCATAGAATAGAAATTTCAGAAATGAAAGTCTCACACAAGTTTGTCCTCTCCTATGTGTCCATAAAATAACTCAAACGCTTGACGCAAAAAAAACCTTTTTCTACGCGAAAACCTTCTCACAACCCTGAATCCCAACTCCTTCAGCAGCACTTATTCAGCTCGATTGAACACCACTGGTTGACAATCAGCAATATACTTAGTTCAAGTGAACATCACTAGAGCTGTATAACTAATTGGTCTAGGAGTACATTCACCACTTCTAGTTCTATTGATTCTCTATCCAAGTCTTAGTTGGCGAAGAGCTTTCAATTCTTTCGTCGAAAGGATTCACTTCATTAGTTTTCCCAACAAAGTGAAGTGTTCAATAATCAGTTACTCACAAGTACATTTTAGAGTTGGCACCACCACCACATCTACTTTACTCGCTCGATCAATCTCGGTTGTGAGTTGGTACATCCGCATTCACAAGAAGGACGTAGTTAGCTTAATATTTGCTCGACATGGGCGCTGCATAGGTCTTGTAATTTTTAGGGTCAACAATTCTCATCTCCACCTTCAACTAAGGTGGCGCCACTCTGCCCTCGCCTCTCTCTCTCCATCTGAGAAGGTTGTAAGTTGAAAGAAAGTAAGGATTTGCAATTTTTTCATAACCTAATTAGGGTTTAACAAATTTCGTTTTGAGTTCGAATTTTATAATATAACTAGAGTTTGTAAATTGTAACATGGGCCAAGGGGTCAATTACATGATACGTAATTAGAAATTAGAAGTGAACTGTTATTATCACTATAAAAAATATCATTCTACACTCCTCTCAAGTGTATTTTTCTTTCTAATTATAGAAATTTTGGATTGCCAACAACAATTCCTATTTCGAATTTGTTGAAACTTGAAAGAAAAATGGTGGTGAAGGTGCTTCAAATGATTGTTGATGATCATAACAATGATAGTGTGGGTGAAGAAAATATGTTATTGTTGGAATACTAACTTTTGAGTTTTGAGTTTGTGTTTAACCTATTTTCGTTGAGATCCATCTTAAGAGTGACAAATGATTTGTCACAAGCATTATAAATAAAATATCAAAAGATTGTGAATGCAATAAATTTAGTCAATCATGTAAGCCACAACTTCACCCCACAAGGAATAATTAGTTTGATCTTTTGGTTGATTACACATCTTCTTGTGAGAAACATCATATCCATGTTCCTAAACTTGATGCCATACATAAATGGAGGGAGGTCATAGCGTAATACTCCAACAATGACCAACCATCACCATTATCTTGTGGAGGGCTTTGTTTATGTTATCAATGGGCAACTTGCAAAGTCAGATAATCGTTTTGATAAGATAAATTCTGAGTTGCTTACTTAATTACTTGGTATGTTTGAGTCTAAATGAAAATTATACCATAACTAAACGATAATATATGTTTGGGAAATATGTTTTTTTTCTTGTACTGACAACAAAGCTATCATGCAACGTTTTTTAGTGTTAAAATATGAGCATAAGTGTATGTGTATTTAAATAGAGGTCACTGCTCTCACATAAAAAACCATAATGCAATGTTTTGAAAGGGATGGTTTGTCTTCATGAACAATGACCACTACTCTCACAGAAAAAACCGGCTCATTATTAGATTTAAACATATTGGAAGTTGACTATATTATTTCTGCAAGGGAGGAGAAACTTACTATTGAAATCAGTTATGACTTCATCATTTGGTTTCTCAAGGTCAGATTATTCTAACATTTAGAATATGAAGAATCGTTATGAACAATTGTAGCTTCTAATATTTTTTTCTTAAATTATGAATTAATGTATTACCGTTTACTTGTCATTGTTATTTCTTATTAAATTCTTTTTAATCACGTTTACATCTTTGACGACATAGTGTGAAAATCTTGAACCCACCCACCACGAGTAACACGTTTAATTAGTAAGACAAGGACAAATATAAAATGTTTTTGTATCAATGATATATAGGTTACAATTTTTGTGTCTATTCTATTACAACAAAAAAAGAATCTTATCTGATTGGATCCGACTCTAACATTTGGTTTAATATCCAAATGCGATGAACACGTGATGAGTTGAAATTGGACAAGAACGTCAAGGGCTGTCACGTCGTAAATCAAATCAGGGTCACGAGAAAGTATATCGTCGGAGCCGCGTAAGAACCAGGAACTCGTACAAAACTTCACCACTTTTTTATCTTCTTAATATAACGAAATATTTTACATTAAAAAGAGAAGAAATTCGATTAAGGTATAAAATAGAAAACTTATTTTAGTATCAAAATTACTATTTAAGATATTCGAATCTAAAACATTTTACCTATAAGTGAAAAAAATATCACCAAACGTAATACTCCCAACTCAACCACTTTTTAAATTGTCTGAACTCTAGTGAAGGTGCAACATTCCGTCAAAAGTAAGGTCCACTGCTGCTATGAGCGTGACTATATGTTTTCAAAGTTATAACACTTTAGTCTTGTCCTTAAGTTTATGCTATAATTTTCTTAATACTAAATGTCACGTGAAATCTCTAAATTTCGCTACAGTTATAATTATCCATACTAATACCTCTCTACTCACGGAGTATTCATTTACACTTATAACTAAGATCATCTCCAAATGAGATATCAATTTTTAAACGTAAAATTTAAATTTGAAGGCTTATGTGACACATTGATCTTTTTTTTTAATTTTGTTCTCCAATCGATATGTTAAATTTTTATTACATTATTTGCTTTTTATAGTTGTTTAGTATTTTAAAACAAAAGATAAGTATAAAAATTATGAAAAGCATTTATTAATTACTAAAAATAGATTTGAAGTTGTTGTCAAATTTGACAGCAACTTCCTCTGCTGCCCTTTCGGGCTGGTTTGGTATTGTTGTGCTTTGAAAAAAAGCTGCTTCTGTTGTGCTGTAAGAATAAGCAGCTATGAAATAAAGCAGCAAAGTATTTGGTAAACTTTTTTGTAAAAGTGCTTTTGGAAAAAAAGCAGTATGATAGTGTTTGGTAAACTTTTATGTAAAACAGTTGTGACTGTGTGAAATGACCAAAAAGGTATAATACTAGATGTGCTATGACAAGCCATGACGTCGTTCGTTGGCAACCTTCTCCCTCCCCATCTTCTCCTTCCGCATGGTCTTCAAAAATGGGACCCACCTCCTCACCTCCTTCGTCGATCGCGACCCTTCTCTCAAATCCCTCCTCTTCTGCCTCGACCTCGCTGGCGCCGGCATACCAACCAACGCTTCCCCAGATCTCTAGCCGAGTCCCCTTCTCCGATCTCTCTTCGCCGTCGACACCACCCATTTCTTCACCTCACTCGTGTCGGAACCTTAGACGATGATTTCTTCTCGACGATGCTGGCTTGCTCTTCGGCCCCAATCAGATCGCCCCAATCCTCATTTTTTACTCCTCTTCTCACTCCACCTCCAAATTAGGGTTTAATGGAACTTACGTGACTAAGGTTTCTGAAATTGTGCGCTCCAGCCTCACGTTCAAGGCTGAGAAATTCACCATTTCTGATGATAGAGCTAGAGGCAGAGATGGCGAAGGAGAAAGCAATGAAGGGGAGGAGAATGGCGACGATGAAGAAATGGACGATCGGGCCGTCAATTTGCAATTCTTGATCAATGGATTGGAGCTAGGTCGCCGGGACGTGGCGAAGTTGTTCTTCCTCCTGAAAGTGTGAGGAATCAGGAGAAACTTTGAAAATAAGCCACTTTTTGAATTTGCTTTTTGCAACTTCCACTTTTTAGCTTTTTTTCATCTAAATCTTTAAAAAAAAGCTGGTTTGGGGTGTTTACCAAACACCAAAAATTCTCCCAGCTTTTTTTCATACTAGCTTTTTTTTTTAAATCACATCAACCCCAAACCATACCTTCATGTCATGCCACATAGGAATTGACATTTCGGTTGGAAAACACTAATCATGTCATTTTTTACCGTTATTGCTGATATGGACTTTTTGACATCTCATTTGGAGATGCTCTAATACCTTCTAAGTTTAATTTCTATTTTTGGCTAATTTGACACCAAATTGTAATTTTATCCAAAACAATTTTTTTCGAACTATTCAACTCCTTTTCATAACTTCTCAACCTTTTATATATATATAGGAAAGCGATCCTCTCCGAAGTCTTTCCTCCTAATCCATCAAGTTCGGCGATCAGGATCGTTGAAATTTGATCCAACGGCTACAAACAGGGATTCACTTTAAAAGTTAAAATAACTTTAGCCGTTGGATCAAATTTCAACAATCCAAATTTTCGGACTTGGTGGATTAGGAGGAAGGTATCTGAAGAGGATCCCTTTCCTTTTTTATATATGAACCCTCAGTTTCTCATTAGTCTAACTAAAACAAAGGCGTATCTCTGTACAAATTGACAAGAAAAGAAGTTTCAACACCACTTATTTTTCAGTTTGTTTAGTAACTTTCACATAGCTTTTTTTCATAAAAAAAAAATCTATGCTTTTTCTAAAGGGTTGTTATCACAAATGATTCATGAAATGATCTGTCTTACTAAGGCCTGGTTTGGTACTGAGGTGATTCTGAAAAAAGC
This sequence comes from Malus fusca, assembly GCA_035220775.1. Lineage (NCBI taxonomy): Eukaryota > Viridiplantae > Streptophyta > Magnoliopsida > Rosales > Rosaceae > Malus > Malus fusca. The sequence continues at coordinate 5,429,682 of CM069068.1, read as the reverse complement.
TGGTATCAAAAAAAGCTGGGAAGCTTTTTTTGTGTTTGGTAAACATTCAGCTTCAGCTTTTTTTCACAGTTTTGGGTAAAAAAAGCCAAAAACAAGAAGCTGCAAAACTCAGCTTTGAAAAATCGGTTTTTTTTCACATCTGTTTTACATAAAAGTTTACCAAACACTATAATACTGCTTTTTTTTTCAAAAGCATTTTTACAAAAAAGTTTACCAAACACTCTACAACTTTATTTCACAGCCGCTTATTCTCACAGCACAGCAGAAGTAGTTTTTTTTCAAAACACAGCAATACCAAACCAGCCATAAGATTGTTTCTGAAATTGAAAATGTAAAAATGTAGTTCTTGAAAATGGGTATCGAAATCAATGTGGTCCTTTCACAATTCTGTAAAAAAAATCTGTTATGTTTTGATCGAACATGTATATAAGTCCCACAAATTTGATAAAATATCATCACGTGGATAAATGATTCAAAATAAAGAAATAATTTGATCATCTATCGTAGCTCTGCAGTTTGATTGTTAATTTTTTTTATTTGTTATTATTTCAGAATTTAAAATTAACTAATTTTTTTACATTTTAATTCACATGACAATATTTAATTAGACTTGTGATTTAGTTTGTTTTAAATCAGCACATAACAGATTTTTGACAAAATCGTAACGAAATGATCACATCGATTTGCGATACCTATTTTTAGGGACTACATTGATCAATTTTTAATTTCAGGAACCATCTTGATGAGGTAGGTTAATTTCAGAGACAATTTGTGATAAAAATCTTTTTTAAAATTATACAGCTATGCAATTAACCTAGTGTAGGCCTCCACAAACAGCACTACAATCAAATTTAGCAACAACCAATCAAGGGCGCCAAATAATGCGACAAACCACATTTCAGTTGAAAAGTCCAAAAAAGAACCCGAAACACAAACCATGTGATAGTAAGTTTTTCAGAAAATTAGAGTGAGATGATAAATTAATAATTTTAAAAAATTAATATGATAATTCAACAAATTAAATGACATTTCAAAAACTTTCCCTTCCTTAAATCATGTGTGAATGTTTACGAGTTATTTGTGATTTATTGTTAGAATTTTTTAGTTAAAATGGTTCCTGAATCGATAGAATTGATCTCTAAGTTTGTCCACTGTTAATTATTTTGGTTATTCTGTGAAAAATCTCCGTTAAATAAGATCAAAATAATAGAAATACCCTCAAATTTTGTCAAATTATTTTGGTCTATTGATTATTAAATTGAACCGATCGATTAAACCTTACCAAAAAGGAAAAGAAAGAAAGAAAGAAAAGATAATGATACTATTTACACATATGAGACCTTTATACAGAACATGTTGATCTGCAGCTACTTGGAGCCTTTGGTTGTGTCAAGTCCATCAATGACATCCAACAGTTTGATCCGGTCGATATCAAAGTCGATCGGCCTAGGCCTCGATGTCAGACTCTGAATGGGGAATGGATGTTTCCTGGTTTCACTTGCTAGGGAGTGTCCGCAGCTCTTACTCAGCCTATGGTGTTTGCTGAACCTGGTCTGTCCCGTGTCATAATTCTGACTCTTACTCGTTCCAAGCCTCAGGTTGTTCTTACTCACATCTTGAAGCATCTCTTGATCTTCATCTGTCAACACGGGGGACGAACAGTTGGCGTTGTCTGTAGATGACCGATTAATAACAGGAGTTGACGGCATTCCACCAACACCAGCCCCCGCCTGGCTCATCAGATGGTGTAGCCAAACGATAAGTTGACAGATATAAGCCTCAGTTACTGCCTTATCAGCATGGTGTAGTGTCTCAATCATCAGAATGCCAGTCTGGTGACTATGTTTCCAGCGTGCCTCAAACCTACAAAGTTCAGTTAGAAAAGTTTAATAAATATATAAGGGGGGCAAAGCATAAGTGAGAGACGATAACTTACTCTGCATTTTCCCACTCTCCGACCCAGCCAAAGTTATGAAGAGCTCTACACAGACCAAATTAAAACAGTCACGACCAGTCCAAGTTAGAAAGAAAACCAAAAGTAAGTTTCAAACAGTCAAATCATCGCAGAAATATAAACGGAGCAAAAATAGCATCTGGTCACTTAAGCATTCATCATGATATTCCCAAAGTGTTTTTTGTTGTGAGAGTTTCGATCTATACTCTCATTTTTAAGAAGGGTTACCAGATGTTATCAGGCCCAATTAGTATAAATGTAAAGAGTAGGAGCTTTACTTGGTTGTGTTACATGCAACGGGAACAAGCCACTCCAATGTTTTCCCCATTTGAGCTTTGATTTGAGGTATGGTGAGCTGCATGAAACGCAGTTTGTTCAGTTAAATCTTCAACAGAAATTGCTTGAAAGGGAATAACTTTTGGAATAGCAGTGCAACAAAGAACATAGCTCACCTCAACTAACTGTAATTTTGAGCGCAAACCTGACGTTACACTGGATGGCAGCCCTTGATACAAAATATCCCTCAACTTTTGAGCCACCAAACTTGATCGAGACAGAGACACCTGGGTGCATTCAGATATTAGCTCAGCACAAGCCCGTGACTAACAAGATTCAATATTGAGCATCTCCAAATGCCTTTTAATTTTCACACTTAATAGAAAAATGAGTGACCTCTGGAGCGAAAGTTGAAAAAGATTGTTAAAAAATAATATGAGAATCCTCTAAGATCCCAAATATAAATCCTAATGAACAGCCTGTTTTATCTTCTTCCTCAAATAGGACATAGTTTATTAGTTTTGGGTGTAGAGTGGGATTTAAGCCTTAATGTTTACGGTTTAAGGAAGTGAAAAGAAAACAAACATGGTGTTCAAATGGCAAGGGATCCAAGAGTGGAGAATCCTGTTTAAGAAGCCTTTCGTGCACACTTGCATGTATACATAAAACAGAGTAATTTCAATCAGTCATATATAACAGAAGGGCAAAATGGTGTCTGGTTCTTCGTTCCAATGCCCAGGAAGACTACATTATCGCACAATGAAATTTCTGGATAACTTTTATATATCTTACGTCCACATTTGAGCAGACTGACAAAAAAGGCTGTAAAGAAACTAAACTAGTGTGTAAGACTATATTCCCAGCCCGGCGAGTTAAAAATCGATAAAAGAAACAGGAAAACACACTTAAAATCTTTAAAAAAATCGTGATATTTGGCTACTTGGCTTTTTGCCACTGCCTCCAAATGACTTCTTCTCTAAACACTTAGCTCATCAAATATTGATCTTCGCTTTATCCATTCACTTCTCCTTGACATCAGAGGTTGTTCATAAATGGATCTCAGCAACACCCACCAGATATTATACGTGGATCAATTATGTCAGGTAATATGTAAAGCATGCATTAGACCTAGAACATTTATGAGTTACATGTTCTAATATCATTATTAACATTGAAGCATATAACCTAAAACCAATTGGAAAGTAGTCGACTGATCTAGCTCCTATGCATCGAGATGCAGGGCTTAGAATGCCCAACTTTGGATATCCTATTTTCAAGAGAACCTAGCATGGAAGTATTCAGTAGCCTCCATAACCTTAATGGTCTTTCGGCAAGGATATACTATTTCCTAGACATGGTCTCATTAGAATGGAGCTTATACCTATACAGAATTGCCTAGATTACCGAGTTAGAAACAATTGCAGTGGCCAGGTCTGGTGTGAGGCAGAACTTCCCTCTGCGAGTCATGGTGTGCGTGAGCTTCTTTTGCTATGATCTTTGTTAAGAATTAAATGCAGTTTAGTTGTCCTATGAGGTTGAGGTTTGACAACAAAACAACACATATTACTTCTCATGACCCAATTCAAACAGACTCCAAAACTTCTGCAAGCTATGCTGATTTCAATTTCGACTCATTTGATGGACTAATAGTGGAATGGATTATAGAGATGATATAAGTTTATAGAGCATAACAAGGAAAAACATCACCAAAGGTAAAAGAAAAAATAAAAACGTTGCAGGTGATTCACTTACAAGTGTGTTAATTTGTGTTATAATACTTGCATATTGTAATGCAATACCAGCAGGCCCCAACTTCTTATGGTTCCACTCAGAACTATCCACTGGTTCTTCATCTGCAGGGGAGAAGGGGGACATATCAATATCTTTGTTAAACTTGCGAACAACTTGTACTCAGAACTTTCAAGTTTACTATTTAAAGCCACAAAGAGCAATAGGACAGACGAGTAATCTGATTTGTAAAGTCTAGAGGGAAGATAACACTCATCAATAACTTTCTTTCAGAACGAAAGAAGAATTTGCCTATCACGTGCTTCTAGATCCTTTGTCACCATATTGTAATTGTAACAGTCTTTTTATCAAGTCGTTACAACAGCAACGAAAATAGTATGAGGATGAAAGGACAAACAAGGCGGGGCTATGATTTAGATATTTCATCAAATATTTGAATACATACCAGGACTGCCAAAAGCTTCATGAATCATTACATGTAATAAGTCTACAACGTCTATAAGCTTCTGCACAACCTGTGAGCACAAGATTTTAGTTAGATAGGGTTTCTGGAATATACTTCACCAGATACTACTTCTGGAGTGAATACATGAGTGATAATATCATGAAACAGGAAAACCCATCAAGGTTGATTATCAATACTCGACGCATTAAATTCTGCATATTCCTTCCTGTATGCACCTAGAAAGAGTTCAATAAAGCACAATAACTTGCTACCTCTTCAAAAGTCTTTGACCAGAGTGATTTGTTCTTTAAACTGCTTACAAGCTTCATTTGCTTGGCTCTTAAAATCGCAAGGCTGTCTCCTACATGTCAACAATATATTCAAACCACATGATGAAAATTTCTGATTTTCCTTATAGCTACAAAGATAAAACTAAGAAAGAAGCCAGTTTAATAATGTAATAATCTACTGAAAGAAATTCAACTTGATACAGTAGCAGCGGTTCCAAGCCCTTTAAACTCATCCATCATAAGTAAGAAACAATTTTTCATTTTTACCGCAACGCCATAATGTAAAATAAAATGAAACTTTTCTAAAGAACAAACCGCATGATACCTCTTCTAGCAGCATTTGAACTATCATCTTTAAGCTTTTGCAGATAATCTTGTTCCATTCTGTCCAGCAAGTGCAACTCGTGACATAATTCCTGGAACCAAGAAACAAATTTTTCTTTCCATCAGTAAAGTTCAAAAAGGAAACAATACATATATACCATAAACTATGCTGTTAAGTATTCACTCGTCAACATCATTCCTATTATATACAATTAAAATGAGAGAGAGAGAGAGAGAGAGAGATCCTTCCCCTTGGGTTCGTAAGCCTTCAACTAGTTAATGATCTAAGGAGTTACTATTCATCATTTTTCTAGTTATTGGAACAATTTTACTGGAATATGGAATCCCTAGTAATGTTCCTTCGAGTTCAACCACATTATGTTCTCCTTTTTTTTCACCCACATTAGATTAAGGACCTGAGAATACTGCAACAGTACCACAATTTATGGTCTAATATCTGATACTTGAAGAAATTTGAGGTTCTAGATAAAACCAATTGGCAATATGGGGAATTCTTTCTCCCATCATGTGGGATTCATGTGGTCAATTTTCAAGCCAAACACGTGGACAACATAAACGGGGTGAGCACGTATGGCTGTTGGGGGCTTCACAGGTGGGACAAGCTGCTTTGATCCCATGATGAAAGTTGAGGTTCCACTTCCACCATAAAACCAAAGGGCAATATGGGGAGTAGCCCAACTCCTTGTAAGTCCATGCAAGGTCCCTTGTCCCTCAATGTGGGATTCATTCTCAACAATACAGCAGGGGCTCTTTTCTACCGTTTACTTACGGCTTATTATTCGTCTATCTACAGTGCAACTATAAGAAAAATCTCAGCAAAACAAGTGAAGTGCAATTTATAGATAAGTACATGTAATTCTGATCCAGAACTTCAAATAAATGCACTCTTTACCATAGATGCATGTCACTAAAGGTACCCTGATTTGGTGATAAAAGTGTGCCTCAATGTAATCCCTCTTAAGTCTTAACAGACGCTTAGATTGCCCTAAAGGATGAGCATATAATTACTTCTAAATACTTGTGCATTGTAAGTTATGCTGGACCAAGGACAACCGGCCAATCATTTCCATCACTCATTTACCATCTAATGCGAAATCCTCTTCAGTTTACCCTCTAACAAAGTTTTAGTCTCAAAACTACTAAAACCGACAAATACTCAACATGATTTGCAATTTTCACATTTAATGAATCTAAGTTGACATCTATCCAACAGCAATATAATAGCCGGAGCAATAATAGCAGTGACAAGCCTTGCCTATTTCTCAATTGAATGCATAACGCAAGCAAAATGCTAAAGGAACATCAGATAACTAAAGAGATAATGGTGGCTGGTAAATGACTAAAGTGAAGCACTAGCTACTTGTGTGAATACATAAAGAAACAAAAACTTTTCCTCTGCATTTCACACATTCCTTTCTGATAATATTCATGCCAAAACAGAATTTTCGACAGGCATAATGGCATCGGTTCATACTTGACTAGCATTTTTTTAAGCAGTACTACTATGGCAATGAATTTTTAGCAATGAATTTGAGCAGTTCCACTAAAGGTAAATAGATTGAGTGCACTTCCAAGAGTCAATCTGAAGAAAACTTTAAACGGAAAATCAGACTATACAGGCACTTACTTATTTAGGTAATGGTGTGAAGCGTAAAAAGAAGATAATGAATGTTTTCTCCATCCTATTCCTTAATAGAAAATAAAATGTTAGGTAGAAAACTCATTTAACCACTACCCAGAGATCAGAGCTAATGTGCATGCATATAACGTCTTCCAAGGGAAAGAAAAGGACTTTGTGTTCTGATGTTGTTTAAACTTGACCTGAACTGTGATAAACAGATATACGAATTTAAGCTAACCCATTAACCAATACAAGCGTAACTAAGAGAGCAGCATATTGTATTGAACATTAATCCGTCAATACTCACTGCTGTTGATTGAACTAAAGCCATCAATTCTTTCATATCTGTCTGCGCTTGCTTCTTAAAATGCTTCTGTTGTGTATCATTTGAACCAATCCTAATAGAATGCACAATTCCAGATTGAACACATCAGAATCTCAGTTAAAATGTTGCAAATAACCAAGAAAGTAAATAGTCACAAAATTTCATTAGTATTACTGTTTAAAGTAGAGATCCAGATTATGAAACGTTGGATCTTTCGAATAGTTTCCAAAGCGCACTACATCTCTGATGAATAATTTCAGTTCTTCTCTGCCAAACCAAAACAGGATAACATTATTCAATTGATATAAAAAACATGTAAGGAAATAATCAGAAAATTAACGGTAAATAATAAACAACAACAAATAGTATTATTCTTATCAACCACCTCTTGTCAGCAGCAACAATTCTCAGCAGCTCATCCATGTCTGTAGATATTAAAGTTTGCACCCCTTTTGATGGTAACACCACCTCCTTTAAATGTCTGATGTTATCCTCTGAAAGGGATTGCATTAGGTTGCCACCCTTCACAATTGCAATTCTGTGGTTTGAAACTCGGCAGCAGAAAACACACACAACCACAAGAAATGTTCATCAATTTTACATCTGCACACCTTTTAATCAATAAGACGGTACCAATCCAATTTCCAACAACAACAAAAAATTCCAATTTCAAACGAACCAGATAAGTAAAACAAAGTTGGGAAATTACACCAAGGTGATGAATTTACCTTTGGAGCAGCAGTCCGCTTAGGAAAGCAAGGAAACGCATCATTGATTCCTTTGTCAGACCCATTGTTACCATATTCGTGATTGTTGTTCGGAAAAACTATATCCACATGCTGTACTTTAGGCGGCTTCTTCACCATGTTCAGAATCCCGCCCATTAATATTGAAAGAATTCAAGCCCAAATCAGTAGCAATTCCGGAAGATGTGAACAGTGGATGTGTCTATAGAGAGAGAGGTGGTGATGGAATGAATGAATGAATGAAGGTGAAAAGAGAAGAAGACTAAGAAAATTCTCGGACGACTTTTCGGGGAGATGTCTATATGTTTTAGCGCCTTTTTTGTTTCCCTTACCAAACAGGCGTTGGAGGAGTTGTCTTCTTTTCTCCGCGGTTACCAGGTAGGATCCTTTTCCAACATTGAACCTCGCCAAATAAGGCCTCGTTTGGATTGGTTTGAGAGTATGAATTTTCAAAGAGGATCCTCTCCTGGGCTCATCGATGGGGATCCTCGTGATCACGAAATCCGGGCCGTTCAAATTTAATCCAACGACTCCAAACAGGGGTAATTGCAACCGTTAGATTAAATTTGAACGGCCCGGATTTCGTGGTTAGGAGAATCCCGATCCTGAGCTTAGGAGATGATCCTCTTCCATGAATTTTATATCTGGAAAAAAAAAAAGTTATTCATTTTAATTTTTTAAAAATATGAGAATGCCACGCCATTTAGTACTACGATTGTGATATTTCTCTTTACTTGTAAAGGAGATGTCATATGTTCGATTCTCGTCAAAGACGAGTTTGAACCACATTATAGCCCTACTATTTAGAATAGATAATATCGTTTGTTAAAGAAAAAAAAAAAATGACTTACATTGATGTTCGAACTTTAATTATTTTGAGTTTAGAGCATTACACGTCTTAAATCCAACTCAGACAATTTCAAAATCAAAGTATGATTAGTCCATATACAACCTTCTTCACCCTAATAATCCTCGCATTAAAAAATAATAAAAAAATTCATAAAGAAGCTGTCCTTTTTCCTTAACCGCCAAGCCTAAAATAGGTCAATGTAGGCATTACACCTCAAAACATGACAACTAAGACTTTACTCATGATAAAGATAGTTAATCATTTGATTTAAAATACACTTATTATATTAGCATCCCAAATATTGTTGAATATACCCCATATATTTAGTACACCTAACATTTGTTTTTTTTAATTTAAAAGTTATCTTAATACACCCATATACTTTCTTTTAATATCCTCACATCTCACACTTTCAACATACACCCCACATTTTTTTACCTACACTCCACCTCACATTTAAGTGCAAATACATATTTCATGTTTTTTTTTTTTTTTTTAAGTTTTATAACTTTTTACTCAATGAAACCGGATTGAAGAAGAATGTGGGGTTGATAGAACACCCTCATGAATCATTGGATTGAAGAATTTCATTGTATGTACAAAACAACCAATCATATGTGCATCTACGAGAGCTTTTGGTATCACATCTTTTGGTACCACATCCAAAGAGGTAAGTAGCTTGACTTGGACGCTCCTCTCCTTCCCTTCCTGTTTGGGTGTAATTTGAAGCGTCATAACGAGAATCCGCAAGTTATGAGTCCTCTTTGTGAAAATCGTCAAAACAAGGCAGATTTGTTGATTTCATATGGAGATGAAGTTGTAGTGGTACGGTGAATGAAAATCAGGAGGCTATTGATTAATATCCATGTGCTTTAAAGTTGTGATCAACGTGTTTGTAGTTCCATTAATTTAGGTTTTGTTCTACAATAGAGGATGATATTGGTTTTGAGAGTTAAAGAAAAATAATTGTAGGATATACATGTTAAAGTTATGATTTGGGGTGTATTTAGATTTTTTATTTAACTTTATGAGGTAAAAATTGTCATTGCATATTAGATATATAAGTAATTTAATATTGAGTTTTAATGTCGGGTGTATTTAACATTATGTGAGGTGTTAATAAAAAAAGCCTTTAAAATATTTTGTGATAAAATATGGAACTCATTTCGATTTCGTCAATAATCACCTCAAAACAACATACACGGGATTTTGATTTCCAGATAAGAGACAAGTTAACTCTAAAACTGAGAGTTGAGACGACTTTGCGCTTGCTCGTGTCATGATATTTAGCGCATTTTTTCACGGGATTAATGGACATAAGCGCCGCAGACGAACTTTGGATAAATGTTATCCTATCATGTTAATTGTTAGTGTATTTTGAGAGAGCAAGGGAGGAGCATGAACTTTGGATTATTAATTGAATATTCTGTACATACTAGCCACTAAGGAAAGTATAAAACCAGCATCCTTACCATCTACAGAAATTTAACTTCCATTGATCAAAATACATTTCTCACCCTACATTTTGACATTCAAAACGGCCATGACTTATCTCGTTTCTCAGCATCCATGCCCGCTTCCATGACATCGCCACCGCCACAACAAAGAGCACACGACAGGGACAAATGCCGCAGATGAACTTACAAGACATACATACACAAGAACCACTTCGCCTGTGCATTCAAATACTTCGAATTGTGTCCACCCGATCAACGACATCCAGTGCTTTGCTCCCCGGTGTCAGTTGCGGTGTCAAATTCTTGACTCTTACTAATCCCCGGTGTCAGTTTTCTCTTACTTACATATCGTAGCATTTCTTGGTCTTCTACCGTTAATATGGGTGATGAGCAGTTGGTTTTGTTCATTCATAACTGAATTGCCTTCTGGCTGGGGGAGCAGAGAGGGGATTCAACAGGAGATCTAATTCCACAGTTTCTAACTATTGCTTTTCTAATTTTTGAGTTTGTATTTCATTCATGGAGAAAACTATCTCACAGATACAACATATATAAGAGGAGGCGTGAACAATACACTGATCACCTCCTTGATTGATGCCTTAACATCTGCTTAGGGAACATAACTAAAAGCAGCTCCTTAAAACAAGGAGTTGACTTATATAAACCACTATACATGCATTCCTAATCACAAGAAAAGAACAAGAAGCTATTAACTGATAAACCAAGTCCGAATTCAAAGGTTCCCGCCACAACACTTACTGAAGATCGCAATCAGATTAGTCAAAAGGATGGCTGAGATAAGCCTTATCTGTTGAAAGTATTTTTGAATTTAACTAAGTTATTTATCATTTGTAAATTTGGTTTGCAGAGTTTGTTCTTCATCCAAATACTTCTCCTTGGTTTGAAGAGTTTGTTCTTCATCCAAATACTTGTTGTAATCACTATAAAAACATCAAATGGAATACGCTCAGATTAACGAGCACAATTCTTTTATTAACCACCTAGAGACTCAACGCAATACGCAGGGGTAAAACATCTTGTAGTTGACAGAACCCAAATTACCCGGTGACCCTAATTACCTAGAGGTCTTTGAATACTTCCAATACTTACCCTCGATTGGTTGACGAGATGGTGGAGCCACACCACCAGTTCAAGAATGTAAGCCTCAGTTCTATTTTTATCAGCATGGTGCAGTGTCTCGATCCTCAGCAAGTCAGTACCAGCAGGTTTCCAGTTCATCCCAGACCTAAAGAATTGCAACTAATAAAAGTAAGAAAATATCGGGAAATCATAAGTAAATGGAAAGGCGCCCGCAATTAAGAACTCACCCAGTGTTTGCCCATTCTCCAACCCAGCCAGAGCAATAATGAGCTCTACATAAAACCGCATCGCAAAAAGTAATCAGTAAACAGAATTGAGGAAAATGAGAGAGAGTTGTGAATAATTACATCGTCAAAAATGAAGAATGTGGACACCAAAAAAATTGGATAATATGTAATCACTACAGTTAAGAGGGATAAAAGAAAAACTAAAGAAGCTTTACTTGGTTGTGTTAGTGGCAATGGGAACTAGCCACTGCAACGTTTTCTTCATTTCCGCTTTAATTTCAGCGATTGTATGCTGCGAAAAGAGAAAAGCATTTGAAGATAAGTTATAGATGAGTACATGCAAGGGCATACAAATATGAGCTTACTTTGTAGTAGTAAAATACAATGTAGGCGAGTTGTTACAATTCCACTTGTTGAATAAAAGTATAGATACCTCTTCCTTCAACTGAAATGACTGTAGTTTTGATCGCAAAGCTGATTTCACACCAGGCGGGAGCCCCTGATATAAAGTATCCCGTGTGTTTGAAGGCACAGAACTTGATCGAGACACCTGGTTACATTCAAACATTAGCTCAGAGGTCATGGCCCAAGTGATCTGATATAAAGCATAAAATTCCCATTTATCAAGCAACAATAAACATAAAATTTGATTGAAGGGAAGAATGATTATTGTGCTTTAACAGAAAGTAGAAAACTTCCCGTCATATACCAGGTAACTACTATAACCTGCTATTTGCTAGTTATGCTATACACAACTGAAGGAAAGCTAATACACATGCATTGTCCGAACTGTAAGGATGACAAGGATCGTGCTACAATCAATGATCAAGATGCTGCCATTTGTCAGTAGATTAGGTGGTAAGAGTTGTTAAGTTTGTTGAGAGAACGATTACTTAGAGAGTAAGCAAAGTAACAAGTATAAAAGGCAAGATTACTGTTGTATTCATTACCCTGAAAAATATACAAGAAGCATTTCTCATCTCTCTCTCTCTCTCTCTCTCTCTCTCTTTAACACTCAAAGTTGGTTGCTCCACAATAATGACTAAGAGGTTGCATGACCCCATAATAAACATATCGAAGTCTAAAAGGGTATTGAAACTTAAAACCTGCTCTTACGGTAAAACAATTGTATTTTCACCACCGTAATAAGTAGTTCACTAATGATATCACATACTTGTTTACACTTGAATTAAAGGGACAGAAAAAATATTATCACAACGGTTGAATATTTAGGAAATAAATATAACATCAACTCACAAGAACATCAACTTGAGTGATAATAATATTCGTATGATGCAACGCAAGACCAGCAGACCCCAACTTTTTGTGATTGTTCTGAGAACCTAAAGGACGAAGAATATTAAAAATGAATTTACATCAAACTCACAAGCGTATCAATTTGAGTGATAATATTTGCATAATGCAAGGCAAGACCAGCAGATCCCAATGTTTCGTGATTATTCGGAGAATCATTCACAGGTTCATAATCGGTTCCTGCAGGACCAGATAGAATCACATAAAAGTCACTTGATAATCGATTTCAATGGTAGCTTCCACATATTTCTTTTGCAAGTTTAAAAATTACTAGAGATGAACGCTATCAACAAGGTCAACTTTCCACTGCATCTCAGAGCGGAACTAGAAGGCCTCGTAGAAGACCATTATCAGACATCTCATCCAGACTTTTGAAGCATACCTGCATTGCTAAATGCTTCGTGATGAATCTCCTTATGTAAAAAACGCACAACATGGACAAGTTTCTCCACGACCTGTAAATATCATATATTATCAGAGTTTTGAAAGAAAAGTAATTTTCGTTTGGACCTAAATGAGATACAGAATTAGAAACACTTATAACCTACGTCTTCAAACATCCTGGACCAAAAAGATTTTTTCTTCAAACTTCTCATAAGCCTCCTTCGATTTTTCAACTCTGCTCTTAAGATTGCGAGGCTTTCTGCTCCGCGTGATAAGCAAACAAAGTACAATTAAGTTCCTTTCTTTACGATTGTGTAGCCATTTCATTGGCAAACACAATAATTATATAAATTGAAGAAGACACTATTAGATGAGACACCCCACGGGAATCGGAGATGTATTGACTTGGACCACCCACAGGAGCATTTGAGTGGCCAGGCATGGCAAATGTAAAGTTACAGAGAAAAACTTAATGGATAATAACAGTAAATTAATTACATATTGAACAAACTTCGGAAGTAGTATTAGTGTAAAATTATTATTACGTAAACATGGGCATAGCAAAACTGGCAACAAAAAAGTCTACAGTCGTGCACACACACAGCACAGGTGAACTGAAAACCTTTTAAGTGAAATCTAATCTTAATTTCTTAATACACTCAATCATCAACTGCAAAAAAAAATGCAGACAAAATGTCACTACGTTGTAAAGGAAATAAAAAATGCAAATACCTCTTTGGCAGGTTTCTGGATTCTCTATTTGCTCTTGAAGCTTACACCGGTACTCTTTGTCAAGTTTGTCCAAGGAACAAATCTCATGATATAATTCCTGTAACCAAGAAAAGAAAAGCTTAGTTCTTCCCTCGACAAATTTCCAAGGAATAATATCAGTCCAGCAGTAACTTTGCAGTTAGAACATTTACTAGCAACTCCAAGGCTTGTTTATTTATTAAAAAACAGAACCAAAAATACACGGAGACTGACGTAATTACATGGACGCATTCTAAAAAAGTCAAAGGCATGAGTAACACTCATTTTCAGGCAATTCTCTCTCTCTCTCTCTCTCTCTCTCTCTCTCAGTGATAGTATTCAGTTACTCAATGTGGAAGGTCTACTGAAACGGTGCATAATGGTTCTGAACACAAGAAAGATCTAAATCCAGCATGGAGAAGAGTTAAAAGTTAACAATCATGCGGCTTGAAAGCCCTTCAACTCAACGAGGACTATGAGGATGCTCAACAGCGTTTTCAGCATAGCTGTAACAAGAAGATTAAATAGGACTAATTTACAAAAATAATAGACAAGACCTCTCAAATAGGACTAATTTACAATTATGAAAATCTGAACCCAGACTCATTTTACCAATGCAGTGCTAACACGCATCCATCATTATAGAAGAACGAGAACAATCCCTGACCTCATTCGAAGGCAAGTCACAAATGGATACAACTGCAACTAAAGGCTGCATTCATTTCTCTATACGTTTACTTACATCTGTATTTGAAACTAACATCATCAATTGCTGCATTACCACCTCTGCATCTTCCTTCAATAGCTTCTGTCCTGCAACCATAATGTTTGAGAGAGGGCACTGGTTAAGATAGCGATCCAGATTATGCCACTGAGGGTCTTTACAAAAATTTCCAAACCGCACTACTTCTCCCGAGAGAATTTTGAGCTCTTCTCTGCCAGAATTGTACCAGAACATTATTAATCTCCGACTTCATATACAATTATTCAATAAATAAACACCACATGTTAATTGAAAAAAAATAGTTATAGCTTGTTCTGATTGTCCAGAAAATTATACTAGGAATTTTCAGTTATCAACCTCTTGTCAGCTGCAACAATTCTCAGGAGTTCATCCATATTTCGTGAAACTAAATTCTGGACCCCTTCTGATGGAAGCACAACCTCTTTTAAATGTTTAATGTTATACGTTGACAATGATTGCATTAAATTTGATCCCTTGACAGTTGTGTTTGCAACTTCAAAAGCCAAGAGTGAAATTTTACTCCCTTTTGTTGTCGCCCCAGAGGTAAAACCAGTGTTTCTGTTCAGAATTGCCATGCTACTACCAAGGCCATAGATTGCATCCACTGCCCTCCCAAGGCCAGATGTACTAGCCCTGCCCAGCAGTGAGCTCATTTCCGATACCTATAACCGAAAACAAAAAACAAAATACAATTTAACATGTCTATTCAACATCAAAGCAGTACCATTCGTACCCTAAATCTGAGATTCTGAATAACATAGGAACAGAAAGAAACCAAGTTTGAAATTCAAGATGATAAGAGCAGTTGTACAGGAGAAATAATTAGCCATGATTATATATATATATATATATGTATGTATATATGTATGTATGTATGTATGTATATATGTATATATGTGTGAAGGTTGTGATTTACCTTGGGAACAGCCAGCTGCTTAGGCAAGCAAGGAATCCCATCATTGATATCAAGTTCCTCATCAGGGCCATTGCTGCTGTCATGCTGACTGTTTAAGTTTATGTCAACATATTCTACTTTGGCCCTCCTTCTCACCTTCTCAAGAATCCCCATTATGTTTCTGTCGTCAGTAAAACACACACTGGATTTCGATTGAAGAGTTATGGAAGAAGAAAATATCAGAATGATGACCTGAGAAGACACAAGTCAACCTACAACTCAGAGTTGAGACCACTTTTCACTCGCTCATGTCATGATATATTATATTTTTTCCGCGTTTTTTATGCCACGCGTTATCACCCAACTATTAACTTATACGATAAGGGGGCAAACCAAAATTTTAAATTAAATTTGTAAATAAGAATGCTAGGAGATTAAATTTTAAAGAGTAATGTTTGGAAGATTAAATTTATAGATAAAATTTGTAAACTAAATATTTTGTTACCCAATAATCAACTTTCATATCACTTAGTTGACAAAATTTTGTCTATAAATTTAGTTTCCCTTGTATTATCCAATTTTAAAATTAAATTTTATAAACCAAATGATGTGGTTATTTATTATTGGATTGTTGCTTAACATGTTTATTTTTTATTGGTGTTGGTGGCATATTGCCATATCATTTTGTTTCAAACTATTTGAAAAAAAAAAGAAAAAAAAAAGAAAAAGAGCTTTCATGAAAATGGCTTGAGTTAAGTAAATTGTAGCAATGGTCCCTGAACTTTAATCAAATTGGAGCAATGGTCCCTCAACTAAAAATTCATTACCATTGGTCCCTCAACTTATCAAAATGTGTAGCTATAGTCCTTTTCATCAATTTCTTCAAAATTTTGTCAAAATATGTTATGTTGGAATAACCATTTATATAATTAGGGTACCTCACCTCATCAAAGTGTGTAATTATGGTCATTTTCATCAACTACGTAAAAAATTTTGTCAAAACGAGTTATGTTGGAAGGACCATTGCTACAATTGGGTTAAAGTTAAGGGACCATTTCTCCAATTGAATTAAAGTTAAGGGACCAAATGTAATGGATTTTTAGTTGAGGGACCATAGCTGCACGTTTTGATGAGTTGAAGGACCAATGGTAATGAATTTTTAGTTGAGGGACAATTGCTCCAATTTGATTAAAGTTCAGGGACCATAGCTACAATTTACTCTTTATGAAATGGCCCAGCAAGTTGTGTTTTTTTTTTCCTTCTAAATGTGTTTGTCCTTATTATTAAATAAAATTAATAGATAATTTTTATTAAAATGTAAAGTTTTGAAACTCTTGTCATTAGTTTAGCTTCTGAACATGAATTGCAGGATTTGCAGTTCTGTCTTCTATCAACCTCGATAAAACTGAATAACGTGGCACTGCCATACTAAACTGACTCCTATAAAATATAATTCTTCTACAACATTGCTCTTCTATAAAATATAATGTATACTTATTATATACCTAATCACATGTCACATGTTTTTTTATTTAATTCTAGTTAACTTTCATATTAAATGTTACATTTTCAATTTTGAAATAAAATTAACTAAAGTTAAGTGAAAAACATGTAACAAATGATTAGGTGTATAGTAAACATACATCATAATTTATAGCAATGAGCAAAAGTACACCCTAAAAAATTGCAGCTTCAAGAATAAAAAGATGAAGTTGCTAATAGTACACCCTGAAAAACATGCAAACCAGCTACCAGCTTGCATTTTATACAGTTTGTCATAAAAAATTCCCATCCACAACCAATTAGAAAACATCATCTAATATGGGTATTTAATTAGGGAACTATTATTAGCACTCAAAAATCTCATTATACACTCCTCACAAATGTATTTTTCTTTCTAATTATAAAAAGCTTGGAGTGTTAAATGAGATTTTTGGAGTGCTAATAACAATTCCCTTTAATTAAATGTCTTTTAATTTTTGCAGTGTTGTTAGGTTTTTGTGCGGGTTGAGAAGGCCAAAACCGAAACCAAACCGTTTTCCTACACTGCAGGTCAGTTTCAAACCAACACTGTTTCAAAACCACAAAAATTGACCTTTGGATGCGGTCTGATTTGATTTGTGTGTCGATTTCGGTTTCCTGTTCCAAGCGCCTACCCCTACTTCTCCTAATGTCAAGATGAAGCTTTTCAATGTATTGGAGGCACCAAAGGAAAAGGAGTAGCACACAAAATTTGCTATGCCAGATAGAATAGAATTGTCTTCAACAGTAGTAACAGATAAAAAAATTAAAATTAAGCTCTTAAGTGGTGGTAATGATAACTACTCTATTTATCACTGTTGAATGAATTTAAATTTTGAGATTTTTGTTTATCCATTACATAGATCTTGAAATTTAAACTCATCTCTCGTTGATAAATATGATATTAAGCACCATCATCAAGTATCGCTATCATTTGATGGTGATGAGTAAAAAAATTGACTTTTTTTTTTTCACACAACATCTATTTAAACACGCACTTGTTGGCCCACAAATGTACTTTAACTGTTGAAATAAAAAATAAATTTAAAGACTTAGTTGAAAAGTGGATTAAAGCAACAAACTTTTAGGAGATAATAAAATTGCCACTTAAATTAGCAAATGATATTTTGAAAAATAGAATTTGATAAATGCTTTAAGAGCCAAAGTCTGAATTGTTTTAATAGGGCATAACAGTGTCAATCCTATCATGTTAATTGTTAGTGTATTCTGAGTGAGCAGTGGAGAAGCATGAACTTTGGATTATTAATTGAATATTCTGTACATACTAGCCACTAAGGAAAGTATAAAACCAGCATCCTTTCCATCTACAGAAATTTAACTTACATTGATCAAAATACATTTCTCACCCTACATTTTGACATTCAAAACGGCCATGACTTCTCTCGTTTCTCAGCATCCATGCCCGCTTCCATGACATCGCCACCGCCACAACAAAGAGCACACGACAGGGACAAATGCCGCAGATGAACTTACAAGACATACATACACAAGAACCACTTGACCTGTGCATTCAAATACTTCGAATCGTGTCCACCCGATCAATGACATCCAGTGCTTTGCTCCGGTCGAAATCAAAGTCAATGATAGGAACGGAGGATGGCCTCCTGATTGGAAATGGATCCTTCCTACGTTCACTTGTCGGGGAGTGGTTGCTACTCTTGCTCAGCCGGTTATGCTTGCTGAACCTGGTCCTTGAGGTGCCAAATTCTTGACTCTTACTAATCCCCGGTGTCAGTTTTCTCTTACTTACATATCGAAGCATTTCTTGGTCTTCAACTGTTAATATGGGTGATGAGCAGTTGGTTTTGTTCATACATAACTGAATTGCCTTCTGGTTGGGGGAGCAAAGAGGGGATTTAACAGGAGATCTAATTCCACAGTTTCCAACCCTCGTTTGGTTGACGAGATGGTGAAGCCACACCACCAGTTCAAGAATGTAAGACTCGGTTCTATGTTTATCAGCATGGTGCAGTGTCTCAATCCTCAGCAAGTCAGTTTGACCAGCAGGTTTTCGGTTCATCTCGGACCTAAAGAATTACAACTAATAAAATTAAGAAAATATCGGGAAATCACAAGTAAATGGAAGGCAATCTGCAATTAAGAACTCACCCAGTGTTTGCCCATTCTCCAACCCAGCCAAAGCCATGATGAGCTCTACATAAAACCGCATTGCAAAGAGTAATCAGTAAACAGAGTTGAAGGAAAATGAGAGATAGTTGTGAAAATAAACATTGTCATAAACGAAGAATGTGGCCACCAAAAAGATTGGATAATATGTTAAACCACTCCAGTCAAGGGGGATAAAAGAAAAACAAATGAAGCTTTACTTGGTTGTGTTAGTGGCAATGGGAACTAGCCACCGCAACGTTTTCTCCATTTCAGCTTTAATTTCAGCGATTGTATGCTGCGGAAAGAAAAAGCATTCGAAGATAAGTTATAGATCAGTACATGCAAAGGCATACAAATATGAGCTTACTTTGTAGTAGTAAATACAATGTAGGCTGAGTTGTTAATAATTCCACTTGTTAAATAAAACTATAGATACCTCTTCCTTCAACTGAAATGACTGTAGTTTTGAGCGCAAAGCTGATTTCACACCAGGCGGGAGCCCCTGATATAAAGTATCCCGCGTGTTTGAAGGCACAGAACTTGATCGAGACACCTGGTTACATTCAAACGTTACCTCAGAGGTCATGGCCCAAGTGATCTGATATAAAGCATAAAATTCCCATTTATCAAGCAAACATAACATTTGATTGAAGGGAAGAATGATTATTGTGCTTTAACAGAAAATGGGAAACTTCCTGTCATAGACCAGTAACTACTATAACCTGCTATTTGCTAGTTATGCTATACACAACAGAAGAAAAGCTAATACACATACATTGTCCGAACATCCTACATTTATGGAATCCAACTGACAGAAATCAGAACCCAATACTTTACAACCACGCTTGAAATCCCCCAGGCATAGGACTGCTCATTAAAAAAATAGTCTAGAGGTAGCAAAAACTTTAAAAGAACAGTACGGAGAGAAACAGACAGAAGGATTTTGGCACTTAAGAATAAGAGGTTGCATAACCCCACAGAAATACATTTCCCAAACTGACCTGGATACAACCCACTCTCACACTCAAAGTCGGTTGTTCCACACTAAGATAACCCCCATAATAAACACATTGAAGCCTAAAAAGGTATTGAAACTTAAAACCTGCTAGCTTACAGTAAAAAAACTGTATTTTCACCACCGTTTTAAGCAGTTCACTGACGATACCAAATACTTGTTTATACTGAAGTAAAAGAAAAGAAAAAATATTATCACAAAGGTTGAAAATTTAGGAAATGAATATAACATCATCAACTCACAAGAAGATCAATTTGAGTGATAATATTTGCATAATGCAAGGCAAGACCAGCAGACCCCAACTTTTTGTGATTGTTCTGAGAACCTTTCACAGGTTTATCAGTATCTGCACGATCACAAAATTCACACAAAGTCACTTAATAATTGAACACTATGATTAACTTCTAAATAATTGTTATGCACAATTGAATATTACAAGAGATAAACAATACATGTACAGATATATTACAAGAGACGTTAGCTTTAATTTTGAGATGTTATCTTTACCAGATTGGAGTGGTTCCAATACCATACCATATATCAACTACACTTAAATTTGGGAATTGTTATTAGAAATCCAAAATTTAGAAAGACAAACACTTGTGATGAGTGCACAATGAGAATTTTGGAGTGCCAATAACAATTCCCTTAAATTTTTATACTAATTCAACAATGTCAACTGTTTAGCAGTCAGGTGCAAATTTGTTTTGTAAGTATTAAATTTAATCAAAAACAAGAAATAGCCATTATCTTTCTCAGCCTCCTGTCCTACTCCCAACTGTCCAAGCAGACTCCAAGCAGACTTAGAATACCAATATAAAAAATTCCATCCGAACTTTTGACGCATACCTGCATTTCCAAATGCTTCATGAATCTCCATATGTAAGAAATGAACAACATCGACAAGTTTCTCCATGACCTGTAAATAAGAGATATAAGGATAGTTGGAGAACTTCAAGGGAAATTCTATTGGCACAGTGCACCCACAATCATCGTTCAACAACCCAGAACTTAAGCACAAGACATAGAATTCACACATCCTAGAATATTCTCAAAATGTCATAATAAAAAGAACAATCTTTTTATTTCTTCAGAACCAAAAAATTTAAATCAAATAAAAGTAAAGGTCCCCTCCCTATCGCTGGCTTTTTTTGTTTATTTTTTTCTTTTCTCCAAAAAACCAATTAAGTAATTTGTTTTCCTCAAGTGGTTTAGGCTTTAATGTCTTTTTATGACATCCCTTCTAGACATTTGGAAGAAGAGTACTTTAAAATATATGGGTGCATTCTCTAGCCGCAAATTGAAGCTTCCAAAGTTTTATTATGTGACTAACAAATATATACCATCCACTTTATGTGTGCTACATTCGATCAACAGAAAGTTATTTTCAGTTGCACCTAGGTGAGATACACAAATAGAAATATTGACTTGCTACCTCTTCCAAAATTCGGGACCAAAGTGATTTTTTCTTCAAACTTCTCACATGCTTCCTTTGACTCTTCAACTCTGCTCTCAAGATTGCAAGGCTATCTCCTACACGTGACAAGAATATACAGGCACAATAAACCAAAATTACTTTCAGGCAACTCTAATCATTTCGTTGCAAACAAAACAATAAATAGAAGGAAATCAAAATTTCAAAAATATGGAAGGTTTTGTAGGACACGTTTAGATGAGGCCAACCGCCGGTATTAAAGGTTTATTGGCTTAGACCAACAATGGAAGAACATTTGAGTTCCCTGGCACGGCATTATAAAGGTACAAACAAAGAAAAAAATCCGGAAATACCAAAATAGTAACAATTAAAAAATTACATAATGAACAAACTTCAGAACAAGTATTAGCATGGCATCATTATTAGATATGAGAACTGCCGAAACAGACCATGGAAAAATCTACAGTTCCACAGAAATACAAAGGTATAGAAAGTAGATTGATGTACTCCTTTCTTTATGACACTCAGTCATCAACTAAAAAAAAGACTGGATAAATACAAAACAGAATAACTTTATTAACCTACAAGACCAAAATATATAGAAAAATTTTCATATGACATTGTAAAGGAAATACAAGATGCAAGTTACCTCTTTGGGTAGTACTTGAGTTGTCTTCCTCTTGAAGCTTCCGCCGATAATCTTGTTCAAATCTGTCCAAGGCATGTAACTCATGATATAATTCCTGCAACCAAGAAAAAGGTTTGCTTTCGTTCAGTAAAGTTCTAAGGAACAACATATGCCCAGCAGTTGCAGTAACATTTTTTAACACCACCAATGCTTGTTTAATGATTCTGCAACACTAAAGAGTGCTAAATCCTAAATGCAGAACAGAAAATTTGACTGTCTTGCTTGCAAGCCCTTCAACTGAATTAGGACTACAACAAAGCTAAGCAACGTTTTGAGTAATTAACTGTAATCTTCATACGGATAGATGATTGACCAAATATTTGGTACTTCAAGCAACAAAACCTATTATACTTAGAATACAGCTGACAAAATATAAAAATAAGGAAAGTTATCAACTTTTAACGCTACAGAAACAAAGAAACGAGGAGAAACAGCCTCTTTGATCCATAATATGAAGCATTTTAATTCAGTTTCATTTGATCTCCTAGTTATAGAATTCAACCATGTCAGACAAGAAAGCACATAGCTTGAGGAGGGAACCTCATTCAAGATAACTACAAACAATAATGTAAAACTAATCCAATGACATTCTTATGCCAATTATGTTTCCCAGTGGAAAGGAGATATTAAAATATTATTATTTTTCTCTTCAACATGTGCATGCTGTTACAGAAACTTCTAAGGTAAGTCACTAATGTCATCAACTGCTACTAGAGGTTGCATTCTCTATACGTGTACTTACAGCTGTATTTAGAACTAACGTCATCAATTGCTGCATCACTGTCTCTGCATCTTCCTTCAATTGCCTCTGTGGTGTAATTTCTGAACCCAACCTAACATTTGGGAGATAGCACAGGTGGCAGTGTCAGAACATTGTCTAAGGAGTTAAACAGAAACAGACATGAGGAAAATATCAAATTTCTTGATAGGTTTACTTTTCAAAATAGCGATCCAGATTATGCCACTGAGGATCTTTACAACGATTTCCAAAACGCACTACTTCTCCCGAGAAAACTTTGAGCTCTTCTCTGCCAGAATTTTACCACAAAATATTAACTCTCCAACCTTCATGTACAATTATTCAAGACATAAACACATGTTAAGAAACAAAAATAGTAATAGCTTGTTCCGATCATTCCGAAAATTATACAAGGAATTTTCAATTATCAACCTCTTGTCAGCAGCAGCAATTCTCAGGAGTTCATCCATATCTCTTGATATCAAATTCTGTACCCCTTCTGATGGAAGCACAACCTCTTTTAGATGTTTGATGTTATCCTTAGAAAGGGACTGCATTAAATTTGAACCCTTGACAACCGTGTTTGCGACTTCGAAAGCCAAAATTGAAATTTTATTCCCTTTTGTTGTCACCCCTGAGGTAAAACCACTGCTTGGATTCAAATTCGTCATGCTACTACCAAGGGTGTCCAATACTTCCACTGCCTTCCCAAGGCCAGCAGTACCAGCCCTGCCCAAAAGGGAGCTTACTTCTGATACCTATAACAAATGAATAATAAGAAAAGGAATTAAATAACGGATAAACTGATATGACAACGATGGTAAATAGTTAAAAATAACATTAAAAGGGAACATCCCTATAATTGAGTTGCATCCCCTGAAAAGGATTTTCACATACAAATGGGAACATCTTTCTGTGAAGCTCTTGATCTGTGTATAATGGCCCTCCAATCGGGAAAAGAATTCCTCTGGAGACCTAAACCCACAAAAAATTCCAAATATCTGTTCTATTCCACAAAGCTTCCACCCTCTCCCCTTATCTGTCAAAAAAACCTTCTACTTTTCTGCATTCACACTACCCAAGAGTCAAGACACAGCCTTTGTTCAACACCTCCATAAAACTAGAGCCTTTATCCCTTCCCCAAAAGCCTATAATTGTATTCTTCTCACTAAATAGTGTGGTAGATACTGGAATACCCTAGCTCAAATCTGCTCCCTTATACTTCCTTCCTTACTTTCTAACGACGTGTTCTAAATATTTGTTCAACCAAAAGACACTCTAGAAAAAGCCCTGATAATTCCTGAAAGACTTTCGTGTTTAAAGTATTTCCCTTGTATTATCACCAAGTCCAGTCAACTCCCTCAATCCAAACCAAGTGGGAGAAACAGACGGACAAACTTTTCTTCTAGTCCAAGTTTCACGCTCAACCTAATTAAAGGCCAACTCAATACGCAATAACACATAAAACTGGCGTCTTTGAACAGCTTGTCACCCTCATTCTGATGACTACACTTTTAGAGTAACAGTTCCATCCCAACTTGCTACGGAACAAGTTGTGGTTCCAAAGGTATAGAAACTAAAATGTGCAATTTGTGTTTCCAAAGGTATAGAAACTAAAATGTGCATACCGCAATTTCACATCATTCATTCCAACAAAACAAGAAGTGAAGGACTAAAAATTAACATAAAAAAGTCAATATTACCTTTGCCACAGCCTGCTTAGACTTGGTAGATCTATTTTTGTGCGATAAGGTCCTCGACAAGTGAGGAATCCCGTCGTTGACATCATCTGTAATGAGCCCATAAGGTACCATATTATTTGTCTCCGGCAACATAAACGGGTCTCGCAATTGTTTATCCACGCCTTCACTAACTGGGGATGGAGTCGAATTGGAATTCAATTTCGGGGGCAGACCACGAGATCCATTACTAGGATGGCCATTAGCAGTAGGAATGCCTCCATTGGGGGCATTATTTACATTGACATCGTCTACAGTGGATCTCCTCGTCTTGGAGCACATCCCACCCATTGTGTTGATAAGCCACAAAGTATATTTCATACAAAATCCAAAGACAAGAACTTGAAGCCTCTTCAAGAGTCAAAGCCAACCCAACTCCGGACGACTATTGCTATCTATAAAAAGCTAAAGATTGAAGCAACCAGTGGCGAAATCGGAATCATCCTCAACGAGTCATAAAACAAGAATGACCAACTCCAAAGCTGTGAAATAAGTAATACAGATATCCGGGTTCAACATAGATTACCGCAAAACCAATTCTGATCACTTTTGGAGTTCCAATCCATCAACTCTGGATCACAGAAGCTGCAAATTCAAGAAATTAACCATAACCCATCAATCAGAAACATTCATAACCAACATTAAACTACAATGAGGATGGAATCTGCAAAGAACAGAAAAACCCCACATCCAAAAGTTAGATAAATTGCAATATTTGAGATTTTACAAAAAGATACAAAGCAAACCGAGCAATGGTAGTTAGAAATGGTACAAGTTAGAGAGAGAGAGATGGAAGAGGGGAGGGGACTTACAGCTGGATCTGTGAGAAGATGGGAGAGATTCTGTACTGCAATACTTTTGAATAGGTTAAGAAACAGATATGGTGATAGGAATGGAAAGATGGGTTTTTTATTTCCTTTTTTTTCAGTACATGCAAAGGGAGGTACAGCGAAAAAGAAACTAAGAAGAGCAGAGGGAAAACTAGAAAAACCCAGCAAAAAGCAAAAGAGCAGCAGTGAGTGAGAGGCAGTTTTTGCACTCACTCTCTCTCTCTCTCTCTCTCTCTCCTTATTCTCTCTCTAGGTTTGGTCAGTGGAGGCTCTGGGCCTGGCACAAACAGTCTCTTTCTTTCCCGTTTGAGGAGATGGTGAAGGTAGTCAAAACGCAAAGTCACCAACCGGACTGCTAATCTTATGTATTTTGCTCAATTTATTTGCACCAAATAAAAATAAAAAGACCAATGAAAAATGTTTGAAAATTTTAAGTTTTAACGATATAGATAAAATAAATAGTAAAGTTAATAGTACTATGATTGACTTTTTAGTGTAAAAATGTAGTTTTTCGTTAAAGTGAACAGTACTATAAGTTTTTCGTTAAAGTTTCCTAAAAATAAAACAGCAATTGACCATTTATCATAATAGTGAAAAAGTATTATGTTTTTACATGACGGCATAAATTCAAACACCGTTGATAAATAATTTAATATCTAACTTACTAATACTATCGCTCAACTCAAAAAATAAAATTAACATGTAATTGTCAACTGAAAAATCATTAGCATTTGACAAAAAAAAAAGAGTCTTAACGATTAAGCTTCGGTTGGCACTCAACTTTTCTAATATACGTTTGGCCCACCAACAAAAATAGATCTATCTTTATTAAAAATATGGTATAAATGTGATATATAATTTTTAATAAGAGTAACATTTTTGCTAGGTTTATTTAGTTTAACCGGACTAATCAGAATGAGGATCCTCTCTAGATCATCTTTGTGAGAATCCTGAGATCCTCAAATCGTGTCCGGTTATCGTACATAGTGCGATCAGAAATCATTTTAAATACTTTTATTTAAAATTAAACATGAATAGTATCTGACGAAAGCTGACCATACAATGTACGATAAACAGACACAATTTGAAAATCTCCAGCATCCTCACAAAGAGGATCCTCATTCGACTAGTCATATACCAATATTGGTATACCGTACTAGATGTGTTAAGTGAATGTGTAAACATCACATTAATTAAAGATTCTATCTTATCCAGTATTATTTTACCTTTTTAGGCGTTGATTGAATATTACATGAAGTGAAACTAAAAAATGTATTACAAATATATGGTAAATCTAACATTATTTTTTTGATGAATTATATTTTACAAATTTGTCATTTTAAATTCTCATTCATAGAAAGTTAGAAATTATACTTTTTGCATGAATTTTAAACTTAGGAATTGGTAGTCCCAAATTTCAGGTTTTTTTCACGTGGAAATTCTAAATTTCTATACTTATGAATCTAAACAAGAGAATTGATACATGTCAATTTATAAACTATGACTTTTGTCAAAATTTCAAGTTTATTCCCTCATCTAAACATAATGCAAGGGAAAATTCAAGAGGAAATCGGCATTTCACTCCCCAAATATTACCAAACAATACTTGTCTCGATAGCTGTATGAACATTGAAAATTCGTTGCAAATAATATAAGGTGAAGGAGAAAGACACACATATACATCTAAAGAAAATAATATTTTTATTAGGTTTGCAGAATGCGACCAAGGAAGGTGTAGTTTTCATGGATTAATAATGCATGTTTTCTTGTAAGTAATGCTATGCTTTGTCTTTGATTTAAATCCAAAACTAGTTGGACGACCTTCTTGTAGATCAATGATGAACTCTTGCCGAGTCAACTGAGTCATGAGATGTAGGGTCCTTTTGAAAATGATGGATGTCAACTTTAGCATTTGGATTCTTTCTTGGGACAAATATTTTTTTACAAGCAAGGATAAGGAGATTTCACTAATTAACTAACACAATTACACAAGCTATTAAATGGGTAAATTCTCCGATGACTAATAATTTGATCTGAGGAAAACTCTTACATGACCGTCATATGAACAAGAACCACTGAGAACACACAAAATTATCACCAAACGGCGAGATCACATCACCTGCTAAAGTGGCACAAACAATTACAACAAAACAAAACTAATCTTAATTAAAAAAGAACGAATATGCCAATCAGCTTCATCTTCACAGTGAGTGTTAAACCGACAGCGTCAACGACATAACTATAT
Source organism: Malus fusca (assembly GCA_035220775.1). Taxonomy (NCBI): domain Eukaryota; kingdom Viridiplantae; phylum Streptophyta; class Magnoliopsida; order Rosales; family Rosaceae; genus Malus; species Malus fusca. Next base: position 5,401,866 of record CM069068.1, on the reverse strand, counting down.
GCCTACATTCATATAAGATGAACAGTTGATGGTCAAGATTTATTTGGTGATGCCAAGATGGATAAATGATGTGTTGCCTTCGTTTTGAGCAAGACCAAGTCAAGTATGTAACTTGGAAGATCAAACAAAGACTTCTGGGGCATTTTTCGTCTCAAAAATGGTCATATACTTTACTTTGATCTACGGGGTAGTCGAAAGCAACCTTACCTAAAATCAAAGACATAGATAAAACGATTGAATGTATTTGATTGGGAAAAACTTACGCAAGGAAAACGGTAAGAAGACTCTCTCAATGGGATTGTTTATGGAACATCTGTCACCTCACAGTTCGACATAATATTTTATAATATTAGCACGAAAATTGACGTTAAAATGTGAGATGACAAATAATCCATAGAGAGTCTAACTTTTGAGATAGTCTCCTTATCATTTCTCACTTACACAATATATATTTGTAACTTATGTTGTAAGAATGTTCCCTTTACATTGGGAAGAGTAAGGGAGGAAGACTTGTAGCATTGCTACTCTTTCATGGACTTATAAGTTGAGTTACGCATTCCCCTTATCATCAATTGATTTTATGGTGGAACCTCAACTTTCTTCACACTTCTCATATTGGCAATTAGTTTATGGTAGAACCTCAACTTCCTTCATGGTATTGTGGAGCCTCAACTTTCTTCATACTCCTCATATTGCAAATTGATTTATGGTGAAATCTCAACTTTCTTCGGTTTGAAGTTCGCTCATGTATGAGATAAATTACACATTCTTAATTGATATGAGATTATTGATTAAAATATGTTGACTCCTTTTTAGTTTAATTCCATATGTGTCGGTAAAATATACTGAATGATACTAATATCTTACCAACTCATTCGTGATAACAATCTACTAAAAAATTAAAGGAAATTATTTCTATATTGTTATTCGATATGCTACTGTATCCATGATTTATTTAGAGTGATAATTGTCACTTTCTATGCAATATTAATAGACAATTAGACATGATGCTGAAACTTTTGTCATATTGTAATTATGAAAAGCTTTTTTTTTTTTTTTTTTTTCATATATGTTGTGTTACTTGTGTATAAAAAAGGCAACCTTACTAGATACACTAGAATTTCTATGAATTTTATTTTGTTCACACAAAAAAAAAAAAAAAAAAAAAAGAACAAAGAAAAAAGGGCAACCTTGAGCCAATATAGTTTTTCACTTTGCAAGAATCGGGAGAAACGTCTATCATACACAGCCTTTATCCTTACTTTGCAAAAAGTCTTATTTTCACAACTTGAACTAATAACTTTTCGGTCACAAATGAGTAACATTTTCGTTGCATCAAAATTACGTTACTTGTGTATAGATTGTGCAAGACTATGGCAAATTTCTCGTCCGAAAAACAAAGAAGCTTACAGCAGAATACACATAAAGCAAAGTTGTATGGTCAACATCGGGCGGGATCCTGCTGGAGTCTAAAATTGTGGTCAAGATCTGAACAAGTAGCAGCAGCTAAATTGCATTTACATCCTCAGATTTGGCAAGAATTGAATCTGCATCTGAATTATCAGGCATGCGTTGCAGGTTCGCTCTTGCAAGTGAACCAACATTTGATGTCGCTACGCGCCATATTACACAGCCACCATGCATGCTTGAAATACATATCACATCCAATTAGCAAAATGTTGAGCAGGAATGCCAATGAGCAGTTAATACAACCTTTCGATTATCGGAGTTATACGATTTAGACATACAGAGTCATACTTGTCAGAATCATACGGCAAACACCTTTGAGATGCCTAATCATTACGATCCCTAGTGCTCTTGTGTCTCTTGTGTTATGAAATAGTGGAACAGATGATTCGGGAAGAGTTGATAAGCTCTCAGCAGCACTCTACTTGTTCCACAAGAATAATGATGCATCAGATTGCTGCGAAGTGCACAAATACCGGCAGAGTTGGTCAATAAGCAAGCGGACTAATTCCTGCTTTAACGAGCATTGCCGTTATCATTAAGCTACTGCCAAAAGAACAGGAGACAAGGAACGGACAGATGTTATTCAAGATTAACACAGCTATATGTCAGCTGTTCAACAAAAGTGCTATCCGCTGCACAAGTAATCCTAACAATACTGCGGACACTTTTAAAACACAAGAATTAAGAACGACAATGGGCATACCTATTTTGAGTTCGTTTCGCTATTCAAATCTGACATGAGCTCTTCCAATTCATCAACTAAGGCAGAATAACAGAAAATATATTGCTCCTAATAAATCACAAGTTCAAGAGAGTTAGAACAATTGTTTTAGTAAAGTTGGCACACATAGTGACAGAAAACAGTAATCTAAAATATTATTATTTACAACAAAACAAACCAGTATTCTGAAATATCAGTGACATTTGCTATCAAATTTATGAATTAAAAATTTCCAATAAGATCTAAATGTTGTAATTCTGACTCTCTCTGGATTTTGCTCTTTGATGTATCCGGCAATTGACTAAACTTAGCAAATTAGAGAACAACTAGAAACAAACAAGATTTATACTGGTTCGGTAGAACTTTTGCCTACATTCAGCTGTGATTTCCCTAAGTAGAGAAACCACGGCTTCTTTGATTAATAATAGAGTTGTGGTACTATTGCAAAACCCTAGAACTAATCACCCTTTATCCCTCTCAGCTGTCTCTGGCTTTTCTCTATGTTTCCCTAGCCTTGCCGTACCCTATTTATAAATATAGGGTGTGGTTTATAGCATGTGCATTATGATTATTTTACTCTCTTCAGTTTTGTCTGCAATTTAGTCCAAGGGGAGTTTCCAATTTGCATTACTGCAAGATACGAACTGGGTAGTTCATATAATTATCAAATACCTACTAGGCATCTAGTTAAGTTTTCGACAGTGTGTTCTATTCTACTCTCAAAGCTGCCAAAAATAATAATAATAATTGCATGCAGTGAATGGCGCAACGAAATGTAATTGGTATTCGTTAGGCAGTTCTGGTTTAAGCCTTAAAAAGAATAATTAACAGTGGATATTTAAACAAGTGAGGAAGAAGTTACCAGTGTCTGGACCATTCCAATTCGCTGAGACCTAAATGTGGTTATTGTATCAACAAGATTTAAAGCAGACATGTCCCCAGCAAGAATTCTTTGTACTGCATTATGAATTGTGCAGTATGTTCCAGTTCTCCCAATACCTGCACTGAGTAAGGTAGTGAAGGTGTCAGGAAAACATACACATATAAATTACCAAGCATCACCCGGACAAGCAAGTCATAAAAGTGAGTTTAACCTGCAATGCACCACAATTGGGCCAAGGTTTGGTGGTACTTGATATATTCTTTTCAAGATTTCACGGACCACAAATGTGTTCTTTGGAACTCCATGGTCAGGCCATTCAGGATACTGAATATGCAAAACAGACATGGGTGGTTCTTCGGACTGCAGCATAACAATAAACAAATAGAATGTGAGGAAATACCACTGCAATCTATGCACAATGGTGATCATAATTCCAACAAACCATTCAAATAAAATATGAGGGAATACAAAATCCAATATTTTCATAAAACATTTGAACAAGAAAAAGGCACATTTAAAGGAATATGGACCAGAACCCAAAAATTGAGTTTTATTTTCTTTTTCTAATGTTCAAATGGCGATTTCGGGACCAAAATGTGAAGCAATGGACAGGCATATTAAAAAATAACTTCTAACCGGGGAAACAACAAATAGAACCTCAAAACCGAACTTAAGACAACTAAACACCATGTAAATATCAAATAACAGAACTAAGGCCCAGAATAAGTGGTTTTTCAACATTCAGAATTTCAGATCCAGCAAATATTGGAATCATATTACCATGAATGACTCCAAAGCCAGGTAAACTCACACAAAACAAATTAAAAACCCGACAACAAAAGACATAAACAAAGATGCACACTATCGATTATCGAGAATGCATGTCATGGGGTTATGTAGCATGCTCCAAGACATCTGTGCCTCAAGGTGATGCAACAGAAACGGCAGAGTATTTGGCATATGCCTCACACCTTTATGCTGAAGGATATGCTTCAGCCTTCAGGGGTATCGTGGCATCGAATTTGAATTACATATAATAGAAACCCAATTCCTCGTACATTCCCGGGCTAACAGCATTCTCCTTCTTTGTGTTCCCTCATTAATGGCTATCTACTGTTTTTGGCAAGAATTTTCCTTTGATATGGCCAGAAAACAAAGGAGATAGGAACAATGTTCAACGAAGAAGATTATAGTACAGAAGCCCTAACTGTCCTACAGCCATCGTCACGACTCACGCATAAACTTCAACTCAATCAAGTCAACTAAAGGTCTTGTTCAGAAACAAAGTTTGGGATTGCCAACAAACTATGGAAAAGGAAAACGCCTCATAGCTCCAAAGTCGTTCCTAATCCGTAAAACGTGCATCAAAACAGTCAAAACAAAACTGTTTCATCTTGAGAGTGAAATAATATAGAAAATCTGTTCAAAGACCAGTCTATTTGGGAGACTGATATTAGCGCATTGCTCAAGAACCCAATTCACGCAATAACTATTAACATTAGATTGACTCTTTGACTAACTCTTCAATGAAGCTTAACAGACAATGAGTCTTAAATGACATTTTTCCATTTGATTACCTCCAACCAAATGAAACCCTCATTACTATTCAGAAATGACTGCATTATTATATTCCTGATGTACCAAAACGCTCCCCAAGCAATCAAACTTTTTAAAGACCCTGGCAAAATCTATCGCTCCTGTCCCCAAATTCTATTAAAACAAATAGGATAACTGATATAGCATGAGTCTTAATTATGTTCTTTAAATTGGCTTAACAACCATTTGTATCCTGGACAAGAATGAAAATCATGTGATGCCTTACCTCTTTGTAGTTAACCTCCAAAAGGCGCAACACTAACGAAGTGTCAGTAGTTCTCAGCCACTTGGTGCTTATACATATGTTACCGAATTCCCTAGGGCCATCTTCAGCCTGAAAATAATCTCCACATTTAACCATCTGCACATACATGGGAAAAAGGTTAAGAAATCAGGAGAAAATAATACTTGTAAATTTATTTGTTCGCGTAATTTCAAAATGAAGTTGTCACTCAAAACCCATAAGCATGAAGGGGCAAACTAACCCCGGTAGCATTATTTTGTTAAGAAGAATATATCATATGGATTAACAAATAAGTAGGTAGCATCTCTCAAAAAAGGTCTGTACAATGTAGAACAAGCTTCTTATTGCATTTTTTCATGACAATCAAAGCCTCTTTAACTGTATATCTTCCGATGAGATGCCTGACAAAAAGTACATGCAACTCAAGACAGGAAAGTACCGTGTAACAGTCAACTAAGCGAGTAAGCATGATGACCACCGGGCAGCGTTGCTCAAGTACCATCTCCCAGAAATCCTCATATGTGTGCGGAAGTGGACCTTGTGTTGCTATAAACCGAGAAATGCTTTCGGAGGAACTAGTCTACAATTAACAGATTACTGAATATGAGTGGTCATTAATGTGTTACTAATATCATTTCAGATCATAATTCTCTCTTTCGGAAACATGAATGTAAATACCGCGATTAAGCTGGCGTTGATGTAGCCCCTCGCAGAAGGTCTGTAATCCTTACAGGAGTTGAGAACAACCCTATTTTTGTCAACTGAATCCAACAACAAAAACTCAAATCAAATTATCAACATTGTCAATTGGGTAAAAATTTAAAGTGAGCCCAGATTGAGGCATACATGGTACGACATCAGTGTATCGGTTTTTGCTGGAATTGACACTGTCAAGAGCCACAGTGCAGTTCCTCTTCATCTCAGATAATGTAATCCTCTTGGCCTAATAAGCATTCATGGCAGATGTTAATTATTAATTTTTTTGAGAGAAATTAAATAAATCAGGAGAAAAAGCAAAGACCTGTAGCTGAGCGAACTCCTGTTTGATATGGTCAGGCATCTGGAGCTTTTCTTTGAAGAGCTTGAGAGCCTGAGAGCAGTACTTGTACTGGTCGGGGGTGAGGGCGAGTTTCGGAGGCGGAGAATCGGCCGAGACTTTCAAGGAAGGGAGGGGTTTGGCTGCGGCTGAAGAGGCGGTGGCGGCCATCGCCGTGGATCTCCGGTGGCTGCGGGAGCGCCGGGAAGTGGAAGTGACGTTCCCCAGTTTTTGGGGTTTGGGTAGTACAGAATTTGATTGGGTAATTTTCTTGGAATTGCAATATTCTGTCCACAGTTGCGATTTGGTTGAAATCAGACCCCGACCCGAATATTTACCTGGATACCGAAATCGAGGGTATGCGACCAACCAATACGCGTAAAAGGTGCGAATAAATCAAAACTTAAAACTAACTTTATGAACATTGTGATCTTGCTCTTTTCACTTTTAGTTAAGCTTTTAAAGATGAAAACTGGACAAGAGCATTCGATGAAGAGATTGTGTGAAAAATCATACGTTACAAGGGAAATATGTGATTGGATTAGAATGGGTCAACAAAGAAGATGGCTCGGCACAGGGCACCACTGGTGCAAATGGCTTTGTTCGGTTTGGTTCAGTTCTAAGTGATATTGGTAAAATCAAGTCAAATTGAATCATAAGTGCTAGTTGGCTCGATCATGCTTTTTATTTTGAATCAAATCAAACTAAAGCGCACCACCAACCCTTAAAAGAGAGGATTTTCGCCCGATCATCTTATTGAGGATTTCGGAGATCCTCCAATCATATCCGTTCATCGTATATCGTACAGTCAGTTTTTATCAAGTACTGTTTATATTTAATTTTAAATAAAAAATTTACAATGATTTTTTATCACACGATGTATGATGAACGAATGTGATTTGAGGATCTCTGAAATCCTCACAAAGAGGATCCGGCGAGGATCCTCCTAGAACCCTTTATAATAGGGACATTGATGTGTCACACCACTACGTAGCACCATGTGGGGTTGCACCAGTAGTTGTTCTTCTATGTCACGATAAATTATTCAGTGTACTAGAAACACAAGAGAAACATCACATATCATTGTACAATTGGAGCAAAGTTTTCTTTAAAGTGTTCCTTCCCATTGTATGAGGACATGTGATATTCTCTCTCGTGTTCCCCGCACACTAATAGCGCGTTTACTAACCCATAATCGGAATGAGAATAAGGAATCCGATTCCGGATTATACCTGTGTTTACCAAAATTGGGAGGAATCAAAAGTGTGTGGGGCCCACACAAAAAATGGAATTCAATTCCTGAAATTGGAGGATTTGGATTCCCAACATATACAAGGTAATTGGATTCTGGATTGCCCAAGCAATCAGAATGATAATTTTTTTCCCTTTATGCCCTCACTTACTTTCATTATTTCCAAGATTATCCTTTTAACCCTAGACTTATTTTCCCCTTGTTGCATGTGCTACTAGCTCATTAAGCATAATTATATGCTCATTCACATTATGCACAACTTTATACATATGCCGAAGAGAAAAAACTATAACTTAAGCGAGAAAATTTAGATATTAAAGTCAATACTTAAATTTATAAAAAAAAAATAAACAAAATCATTTTAGTATGTCTATGAAATAAAAAAGCAATTTAATTTTTTCTTACTATTATATACTATATCAAATTTTATTAAAAAAAAGTATATAAAATATTTGATTTGAGACAATGGCATTTTAGTTAGGGCTGGGCACGGGCCGGGCCGGGCCCATTTTTGAAGGGACCGGACCGGACCCGGAATTAAAGGAGACGGGGCGGGCCGGGCATTACAATTCTGAAAATAGGAACCAGACCTTACCCGGCCCGGTTGAAACGGGCCGGTTCGGTCCGGGTACACATGTCCTTTTTTTTCCTGTTTAAAAATGTTTGCTGCACACAGATTGCAGTTTGAAAAAACTGCACAGATTGCAGTTTTTACACAGAACATATTTCACATATTGCAGTTTGAAAAAACTGCACAAATTTCACAGATTCCACAAATCGCAGTTTGAAAAAACTGCACAGATTGCAGTTTGAAAAAACTTTGCAGTTTCTCAAACTACACAGATTGCAATTAAAAACTGCACAGATTGCAGTTTCTCAAACTGCACAGATTGCAGTTTCTCAAACTGCACAGATTGCAGTTTTTTACTGCACAGATTGCAGTTTGAAAAAACTGCACAAATTGCTTCATTTTAACCAGGCTGGATAAGAAGAATCAACAATTACTTCATTTGTATTAAGTTAATACATCATGGCACACATTGCTGCATTTTATTACAATATAAAGTAGACTAGACCTTACATTAAGTTAATATAAACAAACTATCAAGCGATATCTCGTTTGAGGTCAACAAATATTTTTGATACAGATCCCGTCACATGGTCTACACATATATGCATCATAACCCGAACTACGACTACTCACTTTAACATCTAAAATATTTCCACCATCTTTATCCTTGTTCTTGTCACCATTCTTTGTACCCAAAGTAGCAGCATGGTGCGCAAAAAGCTCAATGACAACATTCATGTGTTTGTATTCTTCTACTACCAATTTAAGAGCAATATAGAAAAGAGAGCAAACAGAGAAGTTACACCAAAACTGCAGATTAATTATGAACAGATGCCAAAACTCGCTACGTTCTGAATGACAGTTATATCGATATACTAATCAACTTTTCAGGTAACGAAAGCGGCTAACATATCAGGAGAAAACGCTGCTACAATCTTTACCGAGGCTCTTGTCATGTTTCTGTATGACTAAAGCAGCTACAGTTCACGCAAAAGGCTCAATCACAATATCTGTATCAAGAACAACTAAAATCCAAAGAAACCCAATACTTTGCACTAAAACAATTCCTCATATACACAAGAAACAATGTTAATTGTCATACCATCAGAACAACAATAAAGGTTTCCAATTTCAAAACCAGAGAAGCATCCACCACAAACCCATACAATTAAATTCTTATTTCTTCTTATTTAAACTGTAGAACCATTAGAAAAAAAAAAAAGAACAAACACATTATATATGAATTTTATTATTTATATTTGTCACATAGCAGACGCTTGGGGTGCCATGGAAACAACAACCTTACCATCTTGAATTTGATTCAATACACCAGCAGCAGCTTGTCTCCCATCTACGGGCACCGGAGCAACCGTCTGATATCAAGACTATTCAAAGTCTCAACTAGGACCTACAAAATAACTTATTAAAAGCAGTCACGGACTCACGGCTGCAATAGTAACAACAGAAATGAAGCTTAACAGTAATTACACTTGCACGATTAGATTGAACATAAACCTAAATTTAAAGACTATATGTTGAAGGACAGAAGAAGCAGAGGTTCCCGCAGGCGTGCAATTCCTCTCTTTCTGAAAAAAATCAAAAGAGGAATATTTTTTATAGCTCAATCATCGATCTACAAATTCTACAAATTCTAACTTAAAACCCCTAAAAATCCCTACACCAGAAATTCACATTAATAGTAAAACCTAATTCAAAATTCCATAAATTTTAGAGGGATGATGGTTGGTACTTGCCTTGGTACTGGTAGTAGCAGTGTCCTCGACGGTGGTGATGGGGTGATGATGGTAGTTGCGACGGCGGAGGTGGTGATGGGGGGTGATGATGTTGGTCGCGACTCGCGACAGCGCTGTGAGAGTGGTGAGGTCGTGAGCACTGTGAGTCGGAGTCGAGGGAGGGAAGGGATAGGGAGAGGGATTCGAGGGAGAGGGATAGGGAGAGGGACTCAGGGAGAGGGAGTCGAGGGAGAGTCTGAGGCTGCTGAGGAGGCTGAGGATGCTTCTGGAACTCGGGACTCGGGGAAGGTTGGCTAGGGTTGAAAGTTGAAAACTTGAACTGACGGTTGAGATTGGATGGAGAGATGATATTAAATCTCGTCCGTCCAATCTAACACAAACGGGCCGGTCCGGGTACCCGCGGATCCTATAATTTTGGAACCGGCCCGCCCCTAAAACTTCAATTACCCGCCCTGCCCCGCCCCGATCTATTTTTACAAAACTAAGAACCGGCCCGTACCCGCCCCATACCCGTATTACCCGCCCCTACCCGCGGGTCCAGGACCCGTTTGCCCAGCCCTAATTTTAGTAATCATACTGGTTTATATTCCGATTATGCTAAATTAGTAAACAACTTTATGGAATTTTATTCCGATTCCGGACAGTTTTAGAAAACAATTTCAACATGAATCTGATTCTAATTCCACCTCAATCCAATTTCTATTCAATCTAATTCCTCTAAATTTGATTACAGATTAATAAACACGCTATCAGAATCCTTCCTGTGTCACGGTCTTAAGGAAAAACAGTGCAATTCGTAAAAAAGAAAAGAAAAAAAAGTGCAATATCCCAAAACCCTCCTTAAACCCTCACCAAACGGAAGAGCGAGGAACAAAATGTCTCCAATATACATCGCCGTCCGCCGCTCTCTCCCAAAATCATATTCTCAGTCCTCCCGCCACCGCCACACCCTCCACAGAACCTTCTTCGTCGACGCCACCACCACAAAATGGGTCCGAGACCGAGGCCTCGACCACGCCGTCGAGAGGGAGAAGAACCTCAGGCCACTGATCAACATCAAGAACTTCATCAAATCAGAGCCGTCCAAGTCCCTCCCCATTTCCATCATCGCTCAAAACAGGGAATCTCTCATGATACCCACCCGCTCCATCGAATTCATCCGCAAATACCCTTCGATTTTCGAGGAATTTCTCCCCGGCGGCGTTGCAGTCCACCCCCATGTCCGGCTCACTGCCCAAGTGCTCGATCTCGACACTGAAGAAGAGCTCATGTACCAGAGTGAGAGCTACAAGCAGGACGTCGCTGACCGGCTTTTGAAGCTCCTAATGCTGGTAAGAATCAATAAACTGCCCCTAAATGTGATTGATCGCTTGAAATGGGATCTGGGTCTTCCTCATGATTTTGAGAGAACCTTAGTCCCTGAGTATCCGGACTATTTTAATGTCGTAGCTCGCAAAAGTTCGGCTTCTGGGTCCGAAAGTTTGCGGGATTTGGAGTTGGTGTATTGGAAAAATGAATTCGCAAGTTCGGTAATACAGAAGAAAGCTTTAGCTATGGAGAAGAAGGCTTCTGCTAGGAAGAAGAAGGCAATGAGTGGGGATTCTGCTTCAAAGGAGGAAAATCAAATTGTTTTTCCTATGGAGTTTTCGAGAGGTTTTGAGGTGGATAAGAAGTTCAAGAAGTGGATTGATGAGTGGCAGAAGTTGCCTTATGTATCTCCATATGAAAATGCAGCTCATCTTTCTTCAAAGAGTGACGAATCAGATAAGTGGGTGGTCGCGGTTCTGCACGAGCTTCTGCATATTTTGGTTCCGAAGAAGACGGACAGGGAGAATATCCTGTGTCTTGGAGAACATTTGGGTCTTCGGTCGAGGTTTAAGCAAGCATTACACAATCACCCAGGTATATTTTATTTGTCAAACAAGATAGGAACTTATACTGTTGTTTTGAGAGAGGGGTATAAGAGGGGTGTGATTGTTGAAGATCATCCATTAACGAATATGAGAAGCCAGTATATTCACCTTATGAACACGGTAAAGGAAGATAGTAAAACGATCAGCGTGCCAGGTAAAAGTACTCAAGAAAACAAGAAGGTAATTCATGCTAAAGGAAAAGATGAAGAGGAAGAGGATGATGAAACTGAGGACCAGCAGGAAGGGGAGTTGTGTGATTCATCTGATGATGAAGTTGAGTCTGATGATGTTGACGATGATAGTGATGAAGAAGATGAAGATCAGAGTGAGACAACCGTTGAACAAAATGCTATCAATAACAGAGGACGAAGAGGTAGGAAGTCTAATTTTGATGGGAAAGCACCTTTCAGAAATGCTGAAAGAGGTAGGTTGGACGGCAGAAGAGCTAGGAAATCTGATTATGATATGAAAGAACCTTCCAGAAATGCTGAACGAGGAAGGTCGGATGGAAGAAGAGCTAGGAACTCTGATTTTGATGGGACAGCACCTTTCAGAAATGCTGAAAGAGGAAGGTCGGATGGAAGAAGAGCTAGGAAGTCGGATTTTGATGGGACAGCACCTTCCAGAAATGCTGAAAGAGGAAGGTCGGATGGAAGAAGACCTAGAAGATCTGATTTTGATGTGAAAGAACCTTCCAGAAACTCCGAAAGGGGTAGGGATGGTAGACAACACCCTGGTAAGAGCGGAGATGGGGTCTATTCGGAAACTTCTAGAGGAACACAAACTCATTTGAGGCATGATATCCATCAGAATGCAAGAGGAAGATCAAATTTATCTCGAAGCAAGGGGAGGTCATTACCAGAGAAGAAGACTAGTGCTTAGAGAAGATTCAGCTAATTTTTCTGCTACGACATTTTGATAGGTTTGTATCAAGTTCTAAATCTTCCTTGTAACGAGCTTCGAAATTTATAATTACCTTGACCTGCTTAATGATTTTGTGATTGATTATAACTTTGCACTTGTAAGCACATGAAGACTAAAGGAATAGTTAATGGATAATAACTTAATGGTTTGAGTTATATATATTGATTGTGCGTAGAAGAAAATGGCTAAAAGTAATTGAGAAAAAGATTAGTGACATAAGACATTGTCGCTTAGTACAAAATTTGGTTAGGGAAAGAGTGTAAACTCTTCAAAATATTGATCAATATCTCTGAGTCTGTTAGGATGCTGTGGTTGGAACTCTGCAATAGATTACTTCCATGTTGCTGACAGTAAGAGTTAAAAGTTCTTTGGGAGCTTGGCATGACTAGACCGCATACGCTTTGTTGATCTGAAATTACATTGTCATTTGTTGGATCTTTGGATTTTCCATCATAAATAAATGAACTTGTATCTATTAAAGTTGAACAAAAGAAAAGGAAGAGGCCTTTTTACATATTTCATTTGCCATACAGGATGAAGTTTCATCAAAATCCAAAAGGCCTTTTTACATATGTCCCAGCACAAGCATTGCATTCCTAGAGTTCCCACTATGCATGCCTAAATTTTAGCTCTCCTTTTGATGAGACAACGGGTTCACAACTTATGGATCTATTGGGCATGGTAGGATGGCTTTCCAACTTTTATACCTCTCTTAATGAGTTCCCTTTTTTCTGGCTAGTGATTTCTGTTTTCTTGTTCATCGTTTTAGTCCCCTTCATTTCTTAAGATCCAGTTGTACTGTCGTTGTAAAAGTTGATATTCATAATTTCATACGGGAAAGTGTTTTCCCCAAAACACTTTTATTGAGGAAAACCTTGATCCTAAAATCCCTCCTCAACAATTTAAAAGTACATGCAAAGTAAACTGTGGTCAAACAATTTTTACAGTTTGATGATGGAGAAAGTAGAGGGTATATTGTAGAGTGGAAGAAATTTCAAGAGGTGGAAGTTTATTCTCGATACCAGCAGTTTTAAGTATCTTGCCGATTTATTATCTTTCCATATTCCAAGGAAAGGGGCATGCGAGCTGGAATATTGAATGAGAATTGTTTTGTGGGGAAGGCCATATCAGTAGTAAAGGTAATGCAGAATGGACTAGGGTTGTTTTTATCTAGGGCTGCTACTTATTCTGTTTTTGTTTTTGTTAGTTTACTCTTTACCTATTAGCTCCCAATTTTTTATCATGTTCAGTGTCCTGTTTCGAGAAAGATGAGATCCTTATAAATACTTACATTTCCTAATTGATTGTAAGATATTATTTTGACATAATATCTTGCAATTACACCCAAAAACCACAAGTGGCCGGACCTCTTTTCTCCAAACAGGGGCCGGCCACACCCCTAGGAGACCATCTCCAACCGAATGGTCCAGAAGGCCTAAAATAGCCCGAAGACCGTCTCCAAATGAAGGTCAGACCAAATGGCTCGTGGGCCCAGCTAGACAAAAAAGGGCCAAAAGGCCAACCGTCCCCGGGCCGGGCCAGAATTCAAATTGCAACTGCTAGCTAGCTGACGTCAGCTAGTCGTTATTTTTTATTTTTTTTTGAATTTTTTTTTACAGTTTATTTTATTTTATTTTATTTTATACAAATTTTTTTTTATATTTTTTTAAAATTCTATTTTTTTTCCTATAACTTCCTAAGCCATTAAACAACATTAAATTAAATTAAGTAACATGAAACAACATTAAACAATATGAAACAACATTAAATAATATTAAACAACATAAAAAAAACATTTAACAACGTGAAATTTAAACAACATTTTTAAAAACATTTAACAACATAAAACTTAAACGCCTACTCCATGTTTCTTTTGGCCCAAAGATGTGCAACAAGAACTTGTTGTAGGTACTTGTTTGTGGCATTAGAACGTATCATCCTATAGCGCCTCATGTACTCATTTATAGAGATACTATCAGTTCTTGGATTGAAAGGCAAATTAGGCCCATCATATATTTTTGCACGAGCCCTTCTTGACCTATTTGGATCCTCTTGGTCGTCATCAGACTCTCCATCAATATACCCATCTCACTCATCATCCACAATCATGTTGTGTAATATGATGCAAAACATCCCATTGAGGTTGTTCCTCAATTGGCTGACACACCATGGCTGCCACATATTGTGTGTTGCACCATGCTTCATCTTCTTCATTAGACTCCTCATCTTCTCGTCTCATCTGCACCCATTTTTCTTCCAATTCGGAATTGGATGAGGACCCCCAGTTGGAATTCGAAGATGATCCAAAGTTGGAATTCATTGTAAACTTGAATTGAAAGAGATTGAATAAAAGGTGTGTGAATTATAGCCTAATATCCATCCTATTTATAGCAAAAAAAAATTCAAATCCAACGGTTAGCTGGCTAGCCGTTGGATTTGAATTTGAAATTTTTTTGGCCAAAATTGTTAAAAAAATATTTAAAAAATCTCAAATTGTTTCCTATAAATTTAAGTTGTTGTAGTTTTTAAATATAAGTTGTAGTTTTTAAATTTAATTTGTAGTTTTTAAATTTAAATAATAAATTATGTTTGGCCCTATGGCCCTCGGTTTGAGACAGTTTTTTGTGACAGGGCTAAAACGAGCCCTATGGCCCTTTGGCCCTCGGTTGGAGATGATAAGAAATATGACCATCTCGCCCTCATTCGATTGGAGATGGTCTAAATGCCACCTCATTTCTCCAAAAACCTAATTCCAACTCTTTTGCAAAACTCTCCCAATTTCTCTAAACATTTTTCCCTCAAATTCTAACTTTAGCATCGGAGGTTATTCGGCCAAAGCCCCCCATTCATAGTGGGCGCATGAGACTCTTGTCCTTGACCTAAGATGTTAATTATTTTGTAGGTGCAATTTCGTACAAGAAGAAGAAGGCGGAAATTTGCATCCACAAATTGGTGCTTTCATTGAGAGTATTGATTCACATGCTCGAAGAAGACTCTCGCATTCAAGATTTCTAATTTTTTGTTCATTTGTAGATTTTTCGTACGTTCTCATTCTTAGAAATTTTATACAAAAATTCTAAGAATAAACGTAAAAGAAAAGTACAATGACAAGAAATTCGAAAACCACGATGAACGGGGTTGGTGTGACGACCCGTCCCTAATTTTCCATGTAATTTCCTTCCCGATTGTGTAAAATGACGATTATGCCCTTGTTGGCAAAGTGGAACTTGACGTGGACGTTGTTATTCAGCTTCTAATTTATTTTTCCTATTATTTTAGTTAAGTTGTACTCGTTGTTACGAATGCGTGAGTGCGAGTTAGATCCGAATCGGATTTGTAACGAAGGAGTTACACTTAGTTAAAGTATGTTAACAAGGGGGTAAAATTGTACATGTGTGTGCTAAATTATTTAGTGCTGGGAATATTGTTTTTGATAAGGTGAGATGGATTTTGTGTACTTTTAAATTGTACAAAATCTATACATTTCCCTTTTTAAAAACCGGTCCCGTGACCCAATCTCACCCACTAATTAGCTTTCCCCCTTACTTTTCTCACCCAATCAGAAACCCTCTCCCTTGTTCAATCAGAGGCCTTCCCTTTCTCTCTCCCTTTCTCTATCTTCTTCTTTTTCTGTCTCACACCGAGTCTCTCTCTTCTATCTACAACACAAACACCATCATTAAACATCATAGCTTGGACTTCAAATCACCACCATCGTACCCATCTCATCCCCACGAGTCCATCCGTACGAGCCGATTAAAAAATGACCGAGTCTTGAGCTTCCAACTCGGACCTCCGACTCGGGTGTAGGTTCTCCGGCGACTTTCCGTTTGAGTTGCAAGATTTTAGAAGGTTTAGAAGCAACTTTCCGTTTGAGTTGCAATATTTAAACCCTCCATTTGAGCAAACTATGGGGAATTTTCCTAGCCTTTTAGTGTATGTCCTAATTAATTAATTACTATAGTTGTTTCACATATAGGAGAAAATTATCCTGAGGAGATACGAGGTTAAGTAAGGTTAGGAGGCTACGATCCTACTACGTATCAGTAAGTGGGCATTTGTTTTTATATATTATATATAATATTGTTGAGATTTATAAATTGTCATGACATGTTCATATACATTTTACTTGTTCATCATGCATGCTTGCACTGGTATAGTACTCACCCCTAGCCAGGGTCAAGCTTCACCTGTATGTTCACATCCCACCGCATGCTCACCTTGGATCCATTGTAGGTGTCAGTCCTGTCCTAGGTTTGCAATAGGCAACTAGGACTTGTATGTGATGCGCTTAGCGCCAGTCTTCACGTGATTGTAGTACTATAGTGTATATTATGATTACACCCAGTCCTTTTCATGTCAAAATTTCTCTGCATGAACTCGTGTGTTAGCATAGATTGATGAGCACTTGATTTTCTTATGCCATAGTTGAGATAGTATGATTTGTGTGTCTCTTGAATTATTGTTGAATTACCTTTCATTTCATACTTATACGGAGTATGGTTTTCTGGAAACTATACTTGTTTTACGGTGAGAGGTTAGTATGTTCAGAAAATAAATATGTTTCATAAACCTTTGTTTTTGCCCACTCACACCTTATGTTTTTCGCCCCTCCAGGACTTAGTTAGCTAAATCCACTGTGGCACATGAGGGATCTTTGACAATTTTGACATTCCCCTAAATAAATGTAGGAGCTTATTTCCGGTTGTGTAATAAGTACCATAACTAGATTCGACTGCTCTACTTATATTGTACTGTCATCTATGCTCTGACAACTTATGTTTTATGGGTTCTTCCCACTAATGCGCACTCTCTTTATTAGTTTAAATAAATTATAGCTTTGGTTTAAATTTATCCATATTTTATACGTCACCTTCCTTGTGGCTACGTCACCTTCGGGTGTCGGCCAGCGTGCCTCAACTCCGGTCAAGGTGTGTCAGTTGGGTTAATGTGGGATGGGTGAGAGTTTGTTTGTGGTAGGGATGATGTGCAACAGGTTGCATACGAGGGGATGGGATTTGCAAAGAGAATATTTTTTTTTCTTTTGTACTTTAATTTTAGCTTTTCAATATTTATGTTTATTGTAGTAATATCAAAAGATTTTTTATTTTTGATTAATTTTAATTTTTTTGGTGGGGCAAATGGCCTGCCACGTCATCATTTAATGAAAGATTTAACTGATAGGCTAACAGAAGTATGATTTTAGGAGCAAATTGTAACTTTAGGTATGAAAGTGATACGAAAAAAAAAACCTAAGGGTAGCAAAATGTGAATTTCACGATACTTAAGGATAATAAAGTGAGAATTACCCTCATTTATACTAGATTGTAATTAGCCTTTTAAATTTGGATGTTTTTAATATAAGTTGCAAAAAGTTTGTAACTCAATTGATTAACAATATTTACCATTGTTTGTTGAGTTTGATTCTCTCATCCCCTAATATCTCTTGTATAAAAAAAAATCATGTTACACCCCAATACAACCAAAACCCTTGAACAATATTACCAACACCTTAAGTAAAGTCATCATCAAGCTCATCGTACTTAACGACATTATAAAACATAGAACGAAATTGAAGATAACATAGTCTTCAGTGATCCAACAACGCATAATAACAAATATGGCTAGGATAATAGCAAAGAAGAGAGAGTGATTCCATCGAAGGGGCCAAAGAAAGTAATCCAAAGAAAGTAATGGAGTAATCAAAGAAACAAGAAGAAGAAAACATGAAAATATTGGTATTTAAATACAAATAAAAATACAATGCCACTATCCCACATCGCTCAAAACAAGTTTTGCATTAGGTTTTATAAAATTTTGTGCCTTGAAGTTAATGTAGCTAATTAAATAAGAGTTCTAAAATATGAAAACTGAAAAGGATGTGAGTTCAACACATATGATTCAATGTAAAGACAATCTCTTTTTTGTCCCCTTTTTTGTCCCGCCCAAGGTCTGACCTCCCATATCGATACCATTCGTGATTCGACAAATAGAATTTTGAGATGAGAAATGCTGAAGAGATTTTCTCAAAAGTGGAATTCTTTATGGAGTCTTCATGCACCAATTGAGGAGATTGGCCCATCACTTAGCGAGTAGGCTCAACCCGTCCCTAATTTTACGATTTTATTAATTTTAGAAGAGTGAATTGATGAAAATGCCCCTAGAGGAGAGGATGTTGACTTTCGTTGACCAGCGTATAGTGAGACGTACAAAACATTCTTTTAGCATATCCTTGAAGTATTCGACGGTACGAACGCGTAGGTGCAAGCGGAACTGAATTCAGATTTACGACGAAGATTTTACAAATTACGGAGTGTTAATGACGTTTTGGTAAATTCACGTTACGAGAGATACTTTTCTGTATTTTCATTGGTGACTTTGAGCTGTGTGCCAAGTGGAGCCCACATACCACTCCACATTGGACTTGGCTTCTCTGCCCTCTCACTTCCCATACATTCTCATCCCCTTCTATTTGTGAGGTCACGGTTAAGCCACGTCAACATTTTATATTACTATTGTTTTTTGTCTTATTATCTCTATAAAAAAATTAATATAAAATGTTGACGTGACTTAACCGTGACCGCACAAAATAGGAGGGGATGGGAGTGTATGGGAAGTGGGAGGGCAGAGAAACCGGATCTTCCCATCCCCTCCTATTTTGTGCGGTCACGGTTAAACCACGTCAACATTTTATATTACTATTGCTTTTTGTTTTATTATCTCTATAAAAAAATTAATATGAAATGTTGACGTAGTTTAACCGTGACCGCACAAAATAGGAGGGGATGAGAGTGTATGGGAAGTGGAAGGACAGAGAAGCCGGGTCCCTCCACATTTCCCTCTTGTCTCTCCCGTATCTCTCCAACACTCAGGTCACCTCTCCCTCACTGCCACCTCACTAATTTCACTCTTTCATCCCTCTCACTTCTCTCTCTTTCTCTCTGTCTTAGACTTTTTCTTTCACTCTTCGCCCCACAACTCTTTCTTCCTTTGTAAAACTACCATTGAACCACAATTCACTCGCTACCTCTCTGGCGAGCCTCACCAGAACCGCCACACCACTATGCCTATCCCTTTTTTTGTTTTTCTTCCTACATTTTTC
This sequence comes from Malus fusca, assembly GCA_035220775.1. Classification (NCBI taxonomy): domain Eukaryota; kingdom Viridiplantae; phylum Streptophyta; class Magnoliopsida; order Rosales; family Rosaceae; genus Malus; species Malus fusca. The sequence continues at coordinate 5,382,400 of CM069068.1, read as the reverse complement.
AGTGCACACTGCATAGATTCACAACAAGAACACCACAACGAACCACCAGACCAAGACCTCACCTTCTCGTCCTAAACCTAGAAACAAGAGTAGGCTCACGATCTCGAACCAAATACGAAACCCTACATTGCACAGTGGTCATTGCCACTGTTCACTATCTTCTCCGACGTGATATCAATTTTTCCGATTAGGGTAAGCCTTTGGAACTCTTTCTATCTTACTTTTTCATTTTCTATGAAAGATCTTAAGGTTTTAGACATGTCTTGGTAGGATTTTGGGACAGATAGGACGAATGGGAGATTTTCCCATTTTTTGGGCCAGCACTGACCATAACTCGACCCTAGTTTGGTATGGATTTGTTCTCTACATTTGTAGCTTCAAATGGGTTTTTATATCATCGACGTTTGTGGTGAATTGAGCTAGATATTAGCTATGGAAGTTGGCCCAGAAATTAGGCCGAACCTATGCTTCGTGAAGAAAGCAAGTACGTTTGTACTCGTAGGCGCATGGACGCATGATAGTGGTCAGTGCGTGCGGCGCGTGGTTGCCTGTGAAAAGCATCACAAGGAGCTTTGATGCCCGCGAGACGGGTTCAACCTGACAACATGATTTGTGAGTGAGTCTTTGCTTTTAAATATTATATATCTATTTAGTTTTCATTTATGTAGTTAATAACGAATTTTCCACGCTACACTTATATTAGATTAACGTTTATAAGAATTAGCGTATTAACGGAATTTATGAAATTATGTCACATCTTACGGGATGCATAGGTATGCGTATTATTATTTAAGAATTTTCCCTGTCTTTTTCCTTCTGCAACCCATGTCTTTTTCCTTCTGCAACCCGCACCCTCTCCCCCAACCATCCTTCACAATTTCTTCCCCCATTCCCCTTTCCCTCTCTAAAATCCCTCTCTGCAACCTGCAATCTGCCATCTCCTCTTCGCAATCCCAAAACCAAATACTTCACATCCATTTCCAATCGCCAAACAAAAACACCAAAAACATCCTTCACAATCTTCTCTCCGATCTCATAATTTTCTGCTCAAATTCTCGTCGGTTTCGACTCCGATTTCCCTGTTCGTTTCAGAGGCTGCATCTCCTTGTCAGACAAGCTAACGACGCCGTTCTTGACTAGGACAACAAAGAAAACGTCGTCGCCGAGCAGTTCTCCGCCAGCCCCAAGATCGGCAAGGTATAATTCTTCCGACTTCCCGTTCGGATTCGAGACTCCATTACTGCCTTAGATTTGCTCCATTTTCTTGGATCCCGATTCTTTGTTTCTGTTCACCGAATTCACCATTTTGGTTTAGAATTGAATTTTTTTACGGATTTGAAACCCTAGAATCTTTAGCATGTAAGACTTGTGTTCGACTTTGATTTGGTACTTTAATTGCTGGTTGCTACTGATCTAGAACCCTAAACCCTTGTCGTTTTTTTCTTCATTGTTGGGATTGAAGCCAATTGAATTTCCAGAAGCCCTAGAAATTGCTGTTTGTTTGAATTTGAGTGAATTCAAAATTTGACCCCAACCAATGTTATCTTTGGTTTCAGACAAGGATTTTAGAGAGAGAGAGGGCAATGGGGGAAGAAATTATGAAGGAAGGACGAGAGAAGGGAGAGTGGTGCAGGTTGCAGAAGAGAGAAGGAAGGGAAGGGGTGCGGGTTGCAGAAGAGAGAAGGGAGGGAGAAGGTGCGGGGGGATGAGGGAGGTAGAAGACGAAGGAGAGGACGAAGCGGGGGATGAGGAAGGTAGAAGCTAGGACGAACGAGGGTGCGGGTTGTTGGGGGATCTCCGTTAGTACTTCAAGTTTTTATTTTTTATTTATTTTTTATTATTTTATTATTATTATTTTTTAGAACCCCTTCTCTAAAAAAAATAAAAAAATTTCCGCTTGGACCCTTAATGACGCGTGACGCCCAGTCATTATCCACATAGAGACTTAACAGTTTGACTAACGGATGTATGAGACTGTTTCAAAATTAACACTTTAAGTATGATTCTGGGACGAAAAAAACTTGATGTACTAAATGTTGAAAACCACGAAATAAGAGGGTAGGAAATTGATATTTACCCTAAAATCAAATTATTCTAAATTAGTGGACTTATGTTTTTCTTTTTTCATTCCATTTCTCAATCAAACTATATTATAATTTAGGATGAATTGCTAATTTAGTCCCTGAATGATCACCTGACTGAAAATTAGGTCTCTAAACTATTTTTTTTCTTCAGAAAAATCAGTGCTTGAATTATAAAAATCTGTCAATTACAATCCTAATATTATATTCCAAGTTATTATATTCAATTTTCCATCAATTTAACTCACGTTTGCATGTGATACATTTTGGAGGGTAGATTGATAATTTTACATAAAGAAATAGTGTATGGAGTTAACTTTGGAGAATGAATTAGACGTTAAATTTGCAGCCTATATGAAATGTTAAGGGCTTATAGGTGAGAAAAGAACAGCATTACACTCTAAAGTGTATCAAGTAACTTAAGTTGATGAAAAATTGGATAAAATAGCTTTGAATATAATAATTCACTACGGGTTCCTTCATAGCTAGCAGATACATGATGAAACACATGGTGAAGCATAATGGGTTCCTTTACGAAAGAAAATCCTCGAGTAATGAGCCGCTAACATTACAAGAAACAAAAACACTTGGATCGTCGGGTTGATTGTTGCCGCTAACATTTCAAAATACGCACACTCGGATGCAGTTGGTAAATATTAACACGTAAACAAGAAACAAAAACACAGAACACCAATACCTGCTCACAATGTAACCACAAAGAATGGATGTTGAGTTTAAGTTTGTACTCTTAGGTCATTTACTCTGTGTAGAATTACAACCAAAACAAAAATAGCAAGTCATCAGCCTCTGGATCATCAAATAGCTTCTAGAAAGGCACATGTGGTAAGAAGAAAAACAAGACATGATACCTTACATAACAATGCAGGTGCAGCAACCATCAATGCCAACGCATTTATATCCAGTTGATCTTGATGCCCTGCCAAATGAGATCGTACAACTTAAAAGAAACTAAATGGTGTATTTGACAAGAAAAATTGTATTTATAGTAGCTGTGTAAATGCAATATAATAGCTTACTGCAGAAGGAGATTAAAAGCCCGAGGTTCCAAACTGCTTGTTAGGAAAAGAAAAATTCAATGAACTTGCTCTGATATTATACAATTATAAACAATTTTACACGATAACATATCGAAAATAGAAGTAGAACACAAGAATGAAACAGGTGTGGAAATGAAATTCAATTTGGGTCTGACTGTAGAAGGGACGCAGTTGCCTTCTCCGTATTCCTCCCTGATGTTAGCGGCGATACTCCTGAAACTTGCAATGATGAAAATGAGGAGGGAGCTGGGGCTGAGGCTGCAGTAGCGGATAGAGTGCTGATATCACTGCTCACATTCATGCTGGTTCCACCGGCAGACCCTTCGATGGCAGCCCTTGGGCCTGGCGGGGTTTCAATATCTGTAATTCCTTCCAGCATCTGCAAAACTTTTCCCATCATCGGCCTGTGAGATGGTTGTTCCTGTATGCACCAGAAGGTGACCTGAATCGCTCTCTTCACTTGATCCATATCAACATCTTGGTCGACTAACCTTCTATCGACAATTCCCTTGATGTTACCCTTCTCAAATTCCTCAAAAGCCCATAAGGAGAACTTTTTCCTATTTGTCTCCTCAGAAACTTCAAAATTCCTTCTCCCACTTACAATCTCTAGCAAAACCATACCATAACTGTAAACATCAGATTTGGAAGTTATTGGAAGATTTGCTAGCCATTCTGGTGCCAAGTACCCTCTAGTACCTCTAACACTTCGATACATGTGGTCCTTTGCACTAACGAGCTTTGCAAGGCCAAAATCTGACACTTTGGCATTGTAATTCTCATCTAACAGAATGTTCTCTGGTTTTATATCACAATGCACAATGCAGTCTCGGCACTCCTCATGAAGGTATGTGATCCCCCTTGCAGTGCCGAGGGCAACGTTGAACCGAGACTCCCAATTTAACAACTTTCCTGATTGCTCTTGTGTTGCAAAAAGGAAACTATCGAGGGACCCATTTTTCATGACCTCATATACCAGAAGCCTATGGCGCCCCTCCGAGCAAAAACCAATCAGCCTCACCAGATTCAAATGGTGGGTGCTACTAATCGTTGCAACCTCCATCCTGAACTGTTTCTCCCCTTGCTCGATCCCCTCAAGTTGCTTAACTGCAACAACAGTTCGATTAGCAAGAATGCCTTTATAAACAGCTCCAAATCCTCCTACCCCAAGCTTCTCCTTGAATCCCTTAGTTGAGCGCTGGAGCTCCTTATACGAGAACTGAACCGGTGCACCAGAAGCATACTCAAGAAGCGCATATTGAGCAGACAATCCACCAAAGGCGGGACTGTTTCTGCAAAACCACCACCACAAACCACCTTCCAATGCCATCATAGCAAAGAGGGTGGCAATAACCACAACAACCACTATCCAAGCACGCAATTTCCAATCCTTTTTCTTGTCACCAGTCCCCATTGAAGATGACGGATTTGGGATCACTGGTCCGCATACCTTGATATATGAACTACTGGACATAGCTGGACTGTGATAACCACTAAGAAAACCTGGTGTCTTGTAGTAACATAGCCCTGTGCCATCAGACAAAGACGTAGAAGCATCACAAGCACTATTTACAAGACAATTCGACCTGCCGGCCGATATGCCCACAAAGAAAATCTGCGACTCCGTCTCAGGAGGGTACGTCAAGAACCGAGTATGTACCAAGTCCAACATAGTAAGACTCTGAGGACAATCCTCAGTCTTCATCTTCCTCTTATACCCTTTCCTGCTATCCTTGGGATCAACAAGCTCAAAGTTAAGAGACATACATCCACATACCGGATTAGAATCGTTATAACTACAAACTCCCATGTCCCCACAATACCCGAAAACCTCACACTGATCAGTGACAGCTGCCCATCTCTCAGTTATAGCCCCACTATCACCAGTAGAGTTATAAATCCTCAAATTCCCATCACTCCCTAACTTCAGAAAGGACCGAAAACTATACCCGTCTTCGGCATGATCGCTACTATAAGCAACAATAGCAGCAGTGGACAATTTTGGATCAGAAATTGACAGAATACCAATTGACTGCAATCCTAGAGTAGGCGAACTCAAATTCGTATTAACAGAAGAATTCAATCCCTGATTCCAATACACAATACTATCATTCCACAAAAGTGTAAGATTCCCATTTTTTACAAAACCATACCCACAGTGAAGTTCTGCCCGGGGACGATCGAATCGGTGGGGTTGTCGAAGCTGGACCAGACGGTAACGGTGCCGTTTCGGAGGACCAAGTTGCCCGAATAGTCAATCTCTGCCGACGAGACGCCGCGGCTGGCAGTGTTGGAGTCCCAGAGAGTGGCGCCGGAGCCGTTGACGAGGCGGAGGGTGCCGGATTGGAGGAACTGGAGGGTTCCACCGGAGTCAACTGCTTTGCCTGCACCGGCGGACCAGACCGGGACGCCACCGTGGTAGGACACGGGGGCGATGTAAGAAGGGGGTGAAGTGGGGGGGTCGGTGGGGATGAAGCCAAGGAAGAAACCTGGCGAGTCCCAGGTGGTGTTTAGGTTAGCGGCGGAGAGAGAGGAGCCTGGTGCGATTGTGGTGGAGGCGGAAATGGCGGCGGAGAGGACAGAGGCGATCAAAAGAAGGAGTGAAAATCGGATGTGGGTTTGGAGCGCCATTTTTGGGTGAGTGTTGGATATTGGGTATCAGTTCATCGGTGGGTGGGTGGGCAGAGGAGAAAGTTGGGTGAGTTTAAGGAGGAGGAGGAGGAGGAGGAGGGAGGACAGGAGTGAGGTCAGGTATGCAATGGAAGAAGACTTTGACTGCCAAAAAATCTGGGGGAAGGGTCATTCACGGCGTTTGACTAATGCGAGCTCGGATCTGCTGCATCCGGTTTTACTTTCTCTGCGAATAGCAAATTGCAAACGCCGTTAACTCATATAGAAATGTAAAAGTCAAATTAGGTATTGAGATTTTTCAAATATTTTTAATGACCAAAAAGATTCAATTTTGTTAATATTATCTCTCATGTTTACTTTTAGTATCATTGTAGTCAAATGGTTTAATTTTCATAAATCTATAAAGCATTGATTTTATTTTATAAAAGCTTGAATTAACTGGTTTGGAGTTCATTATCCCCCCCCTAAGATTAACCCCTTTAGTGAGATTAAATATTAAAAAAATATTATAATTCTCTTCAACATAGACCATATGGGGATGACCAATCATACAAATTAAGGAAGATTGGTCGTTTGAGAAAATTGATATCTAAGAGCATCTTCAAAAGAGTGTCAGGATGTTCAAGTCAATACTACTAGTAAAACAAAGGCAACAACAATGTTTTTCAACTTAAAAGTCAAATCTTATGTGACATGACTTGGGTTGGTAACGCTTTGCCAAAATGACAACTGCAATTTTTTTCAATTAATTATTAAATATAATTAATCATTTTTAATAGGGGCTTTTAGATTATAGGGTTTCAATAAAATTGTTTTTAGATTTTAACCTGAATGGTTTTCAAAATCTAATATAAGTTCCTATTTTTAAAAATTACCATATTTAAATAATTATAGCACATTTATTATTTATAAACTTACCATTCGAAATTTTTTACCCATCCATAATTATGTTTTTTATTTTGTGCTCTAATCATATTAATAGATAAAAATGTATTCAAAATTCATATTCTCATTATCAAACAAATTCAACAACAAAACAAAATCAATTTATACATAACATTCGATACCTTATTTTATTCATTGGTACAGAAGTATCGGTACATAACTTTATGTACCTTATATTACTTATAGGTACAAAAATATCGGTTCGTAAGTTTCGGAAAGAATATATCGGTACATAACTTTCCGTACGAATGTATCGGCGTACAAATATGTCGGTACAAATGTATCGGTATGTAACTATAGTATCTAAACATACATATGTACGTAATATGCATATACATATATATATGGAGAAATTCAAAGCACAATGAAAAATATATGACTTTTCTTATTATGGGAACTTAATAAGAACTATCAATGATAATTAACATTTTTATTATTTATGGGAATCAATATATAACCTGTAACATCCCACATCGCCCAGGGGAGTGATCCTTAAATGTATATTCTCATCCCTACCTAGCACGAGGCCTTTTGGGAGCTCACTGGCTTCGGGTTCCGTAGGAACTCCGAAGTTAAGCGAGAAGGAGGCTAGAGCACTCCCAGGATGGGTGACCTACTGGGAAGTTGCTCGTGAGTTCCCAAAAACAAAACCGTGAGGGAATGGTAAGCCCAAAGCGGACAATATCGTGCTACGGTGGTGGAACGGGCCCGGGAAGTGGTCCGCCCCGGGCCGGGATGTGACATAACCTACAAACAAAAAACTCAATAATTATTACAACCTATTTAATATTAAAAAATTACAATTAAATGCCAAGGATTTGAATTAGTTTTTAATCTTAGATAAGATTTTATTCAAAAAGTAATATTAGACAAGGATTAGAATATAATTTTCCATTTTTATTATTATTTTTGTTTAAAATATTTATTATAATAATTAAAGGGTTTTTTTTATTAGAACCCCACAAATTATTGAATGCACCCCACTCAATATTTAATGTTAAATGACTTGTATGAAATGACTATTTAAGCCCTAAAAAAACATTATTTTCTTCCTGCACCCCAAATCATTTAATAAGATTTTGACTTTTTCCGTTCTTTCCCTTATTGTTCATTCTCTGTTTAGTTATTCTCAATTTAATTTGTATGATGTGGTTTCTTGATCTGCTGTAATGCATTATTCATGAATTAAAGACTACAACTAATATGGGTATTGATGAACTGCTCGAAGTAATTTTTCACAGTTTTGGAAAAGAAGAAGCAATAAGTAAAGAATACAGTAGTCAAAACTGATATTTGTAGGTTGCAAATGTTCATTTCCCTTTCCTCTTTTTCACAAAGTTTTATTTAGAGGTTGCAAATGTGCTAAGACAAAGACTTTAAGTTTTTTTTTTTTTTGGGTACAAGATGAGGACTTGAGGTGGATTTTGGTGTGGGGTATGTGGGGTGTATGGAATGTGTGGGGTGTGAGGGTAGATTTGGTTAGTAAGTGTTGTGTATTGAGATAATTTTTAGTTTAAAAAGTAAGTGTGTGATGTATTAAGTATGTGTGGTGTATTCAACAATACGTGATGTGTTAATATAGTAAGCCTAATTAAATTTGATATATAGATGAAGATAAAATCTTAAAAGATATCGAAGTGCCTTGTAAACTATCAAATTTAAATTTTATATTTAAAATTAGACATATCATTTTGGAATGCTAAAATTAACCTCAACAGTACCAAAAATCACTCGTACTATTTTGTGATTTTTAAAAAGGAAAACTAATGAAAAGGGCTTGAAAATTTTGAGTTTTAATGATAAGGACAAAATAAAGGGTAAAGTGAATAGTCGCAGGTTTGACTTTTTAGTGTAAAAATATGATTTTTCGTTAAAGTGAACAGTACCGTGGGCTTTTCGTTAAAACTCCCTTTTTAAAATGCAACACTATATTTTCTGACTAAAATACCAAATCATTATTAAATTCCTTAACTTTTCGTTGGTGTGGTTTCCAGCCGTCAATAATTTTTTTATTTAGGAAAAGTAGTTTCTCAAAAATTGAAGACGTGGGTTGGGGGTTAGAGAAAAAAGAGTCCAGCCTTCAACTTTGACATGAGTTAACGGTGTTAAAGCTTGGTTAAAAAGGCAAGAGCGAGGGAATCGGGGTATTCGGGAAGATCACGGCTCTCGACAGACTGGTGCACGCTGCTGGACCTGACAACTTCTGACTGATGCCGCCGGATCTCTGTTTTCTCGGACTTCAATTTTTTTATTTCGGAGTAGGATTCTCTATTCTCGTCCTCTCATATTTTGCTTTTTGATTTAGGGTTGTTTTATTAATACTCTACATATTGATGAAGACATCTCTCACACTTACTTTTTAAACTAAAAATTATCTTAACACACCCTACGCACTAATCGAAACTACCCTCACACCCACACATTTCATACACTCCACACAACCCACACCAAAATCTACCTCGAGTCTTCATCATTTCCTAAAAATAAATTTAAACCCTTTGTCTTCAGCACACAAAAAGTGCGCATGGTTATACTGCATCAAGGTTTTTGCCAATTTAGGGGAATTAAGCTCTAAATGTCAATTTGGTATTAAACTCAGAAGTAGCTACTTTGCTGGCTTTTCTTAAATAAGAAATCATGAAAGGACTAGTTGATTTTGCTATTGCTTTGTCCATGCATATTCTTGGTTCTGCAATCATGCTTGAATGAAATTGCACCACAAACCATCCTAAGAAATAAACAGCAAACATGCTTGAACATTTTTAGCAAAATAAATATCATTTTGATCACCTTTGACTCTTCCTTGATTGAGTCGTTCTTGTCCGTTGCATGCGCGTGGGAATTTCGGTGTGCCTCAAGGGTAATTTTGTCTTTTTAACCCAAAAGTCCAAGTGTCACCTCCATAATTTTCTTGATTTTTTTGCTCCACAAATGCCCCCACACTTATTGAGATACTCACAAGAAAGGGCAACAGGTGTAGAGATCTTCCCTTGCTTTAGATCATTCTAGGAAAGGGAAATAAATCACTTCCAAAGTCTATTTAAGTCTACCTGAAGTAGATATTAAAATCAACTTCAGAGATCAATTTATTCTACCTTACAAGAGAGAGAAAGCTAGAGGATATTTGTTTCCCCTCCCGTAGCAATCTTCTTCATTTGCCCATGCAAAGGACCATATTTCGTTGTTGTCTTCGTCTTCATGCCGCACCAAGGTGAGAAAAAAAATTAATTTTCCTTGTCTTTTTAATTTGGGTTAATCTCAGTTTACTACCCTAAAGTTTTTTTAGTTTTCAACATTTGGTACATGAAAATTTTCATCCCAGAGTGGTACATAAAATTATAATTTTGGGACACTTTCATACATCCGTTAAGGTTGCTGTTAAATTTTTCGTTAACTGATGATGTGGCATCCATGTGGACAATGACTGGGCGCCAAGTGGATATTAAAAAAATAAAATAAAATAATAAAAACTAAAAAATTTTAAAAATAAAAATAAAAAACTTTTGGGCGTTTCTCCCTCACCCCTTCTTACCCCCCTCCATTCTCTCCTCTGCACCCACCCAAACCCTCGACTCCTTCCCTGATTCAACATCATTTAACCCTAAATTGGGCAACAAACCGAAGAATCCAACTGGGGTTTCCCATTTTTCCGATCATCCGACACAATTTTGAGCAAATAAATGATTTACACTCCCGAAGCTAGTTTTCGACGCGAATTTGGTATAAGGGTCGGTGAAAGTAAGAGCCTGCGAGGACTTACCTTAGGTGGCGAGGCGGCGCTTGATGAATTGGGTTATGGCGGCGGCGTCGGGAGCTACAGACAGAGTTAATTGGCTGGAGATCAAGCGGAAAACGTAGAGGAGCGAGCTCTGACATTCTCGGGAGTTTGGAGTCAGTGGGTGAGATTCAAAATTGGGGTTTTGGGAGCGGAGGCAGATGACGAACTCTTTGATCAGATCTGCAGCTTTTTGCTGGTCTTCTGCCTCCATTAGTGAAAGAGGAAGGTCGAAGTGGGAAGGGAGAGTGGGGATCTTGCGGGAGTGTGGGAGTGATTTGGTGAGGGTGAGGCCACGAGGGTGGGTGCAGAGGAGAAATGATGGTGGTTTGAAGGGGTGAGAGAGAAACGCCTAAAAGTTTTTATTTTAGTTTTTATTATTTTATTATTTTTATTTTTAATATCCACGTGGCACCTAATCATTGTCCACATGGATGCCACGTCATCAGTTAAAGGAAAATTTAACAGCAACTTTAACGGATGTACGAAAGTGTCCCAAAATTATAACTTTATGTACCACTCTGGGATGAAAAAAACTTCATGTACTAAATGTTGAAAACCAAGAAATTTTAGGGTAGTAAACTAAGATTAACCCTTTTAATTTTTTAGAGTCTTGGGGCTTGAAATTTGGCTCAACAGGGGTCGAGGAAGTTGCAAAAAAAAGTGTTGGAAAGCCATGACATGGCTACTGCCGTGGATGACTTGGTGCAGTGGTAGGTGGCTGGGCCAGGTGCAGCTCGGCTTGGGTCGAGGTGATTAGAGTGATGGGATGCTGGGCTGGGCCTAGCACGGGGCATGCATGTGAGCAGCGGGCTGGGCTTTGGGCTTGGCTTGCTAAGGTGGTGTCAAGGAGGTATGGGGGCGCCTACCCCCTTACAGCTGAATTGGGTCGATAGGGAAATGGACCAGGCTGTGGACCCTAGTGCGCTGTTTTTTTTTTTTTGTACAGCCGTCTAACGATTCTTCCTTGTATCTTTGTAGAATTTCTTCAAGTATATCTTCTTCAAGCCACAAGAGTCGATGGTGTGCCGCCGTTGTATCGTTAAGGCGGGTCTTTGAGTAAAGTAGGCTACTTCAAGGTTGCTCACTTCAAAATTAGTTTCGATGATTCGTTTAGAGATTTCCTCGAAGCATATAGGCACACCATTCTATCTGGAGTGCATGTCAAGTGTGTCAAGGAGGGTATCAGTCATGAGCCATGTAGTGAGGGCTTAAAGAGCTATCAAGTTTCACCCCTATTACTTCGTGTTGGGATTTACTTTTCTCATGCCGCATTTTTTCAAGAAGTGTGCCCCTGCTCAGTGTTCTCCAAATGCGGTCCGTGTGATTGTGGGATTCCTCAATTTGAGCCAATTCTTTCACTTGGATCTAACTGTCAATGAATTATGGTACTTCTTTGACATAGGTCAAATTGATGGAGTTGGATAGCTCCGATCCCACCACAAACATTGCATTCCTAGTGTTCCCACTATGTACTCATCTATTTTAGCTTTCCTTTTGATGAGACAACAGGTCCAAGACTTGTTGATCTATTGGGCATAGTAGGATGGCTTTCCAACTTTTATACCTCTCTTCATGAGTTCCCTTTTTTCTGGCCGGTTATTTTTGTTTTCTTGTTTATCACTTTATTCCCCTTCATTTCTTAAGATCTAGTTGTACTATTATTTTAAAGGAAAACTAATGAAAATGACTTCAAATCTTTACATTTTAATCAAAACCCATACACTAAATTTTATTTATTGATAAGGACAAAAAATAAAAATAAATAAAAAACTTAAAAAAATCCAAGTGCGCTGAGCGCACGTCCCTTTCCCCCTCCCCCCCAACTCTGTAACTCCAACTCGCCCTTTTCCATAAACCCCATCCCAATCCCCTCTCCCACAATACTTATAGTTTATCCCTCCTTCACTAATACCACTAATTCCGCTGTGAGATCACCTCCATCCTCCACTCCTGTTGCTCGTTACTCCTCGCCATCGTCAATTTTCGATCCCCCAGCCTTTACAGAAAGCTTCGCCTACGACCCATTCGCCCAACACTTCATCGTCAGCTCCATCCACAAACGCACCATCCTCTCTGTCTCCGCGCCTCCCTTCACGACAAAGCCTAGCAAACCTATACCCTAATTGCCTAACCTTCAAATCAAACCCAGTTTCCTCCGTGCCTCATTTTTGGAAAGCCATAGCTTGATGGAACAAGGTTGCCTAAGGAAGGTTTGCCAATAATAGAAGGGAACAATATCAAATCAAATCAAGTCCATTAACTACCTTTTTCAATACAAAGTGAATTGTTTGAGAAAATTGCAAATTCTGATTAATCCATGGTATCGCAGGTTCTAGATGATTGCTAACTCTGACTATATTTTTATAAACAATGTAGTAAGTTTCATAAATAGTGTTGTAAGTTTTCATAAACAATGTAGTAAGTTTCATAAACAATGTAGAAAGTTTCATAAACAGTTTGTGTGCGTGTGAAATTTTTTTTTAATATTAAAATTATGCCTTTTTCATTAAAATTTAAGTTCTTTTGTCATTTTTATTAAAATTTAAGGGTTTTTCATTAAATTTTAAGTCTTTTTAATTAAATAAAGTTATAGCATGATTTTTTATTAAAATAAACTTTACCCAAGCCATTTTCATGAAAGTTCCTTTATTTTAAAAGTTGATATTCAATTATTCATACAGAAAAGTGTTTTCCCCAAAACACTTCTATTGAGGAAAACCTTGATCCTAAAACCCCTCCTCAACAATTTAAAAGTACATGCAATTTGATCATGAGAAAGTTCCTTTATTTTAAAAGTTGATATTCAATTATTCATACAGAAAAGTGTTTTCCCCAAAACACTTCTATTGAGGAAAACCTTGATCCTAAAACCCCTCCTCAACAATTTAAAAGTACATGCAATTTAACCATGATCAAATAGTTTTTAGAGTCTGATGATGGAGAAAGTAGAGAATAGATTGTAGGGTGGAAGAAAATTCACGAGGTGGAAGATTATTCTCGATACAAGCAGTTTAAGGGGTCTTGCCGATTATTATATCTTCAATATTCCAAGGAAAGGGGCATATGAGCTGGAATATTGAATGAGAAATGTTTTGTGGGGAAGGCCATATCTGTAGCAAAGGTAATGCAGAATGGACTAGGGTTGTTTTTATCTAGGGCTGCTACTTATTCTGTTTTTGTTTTCGTTAGTTTACTCTTTACCTATTAGCTCCCAATTTTTTATCATGTTCAGTGTCCTGTTTCAAGAAAGATGGGGTCCTTATAAATACTTACGTTCTTATTCAGGAAGACAGACTCAAATGTTTGAATAAACAGATTTTTCTCCCTGAGTATCTTCTTTCTGTGTCTTCCCTTCTATCTCAATCCTCACTCCTCAGGGCATGTTTCCAACCCAAAACCAATAGGACCCACCTATTCTAGTTAGTAAACACACGAATACGGATGGTATCCATTCCTTGTAAGCAATCATACCCTAATTTCTGTTACAGATTATCAGTTTGTTTTTCTATTCTTCTCATGTAGTCTACCTATTTCTCCCGCTCATCTATTTCACTTCTCTTGAACCCTACTTACGCTTCCCTTCGAAATCCTCCCCAGTTGCCATAGTCTTGTTACTGGTTTTACATCAGAGGGTTCTTAGAGAAAGACATTTTCCAATGCTATAGTCCATTTTCTTCTTGCTGTCAGGCTATGGGGAAAGGTTATGTTTGGGAGAAAAGTTGGGCAATCACCTTTTTTTGTTTAGTGTAGTCATTTATATAGATCTCCGCCTTTCATGCCATGCCTATTGCTATATTGTCAATCTGCTAGTTTCTTCCTTTGAGCTGGATTTTGGCTTTCAAAGAAACATAAATGAATCTGCAATTGGGGAACTCACTCCTCTGCTGTCTTTGTAAGAGAATGCCTGAATAGTATCAGATAGCAGTTAGAATCTTCTGTGGTTTTGTTTGTGCAAATCATATTTTAGAGTCACGTGACAGTTCTCCTTCCACTTTCCAACCCTGTCCTTTGATTTGGAAGGCTAAGGTAGTTCCTGAGGTACGAATTCTAGCTCGGGAAATTTGTCATGGTAGGGGTCGAAAATGCAGATTGTTTCTCTTCACTTCCCTATAACATTAAAGTTGTGGTTGAGGCCGGATAGAGAAGTTAAGTTCGAGTAAGTGCTTCGAAGATATATATAACGAAATTATAATACAGCACATATAATCCATAAAAATTTTGAGTAGTAGTTGTCATTGAAGTGAAATGCGTAAAGAGTTTCATTTGCTCTTTCTTGTCTTATTAGTTGGTGCACTGAAATGTACATGCTTGTTATATTTTCTAGGAATCGCGAAGGACATGGATTCGGTTCTATCAGTGCGACTATATGGTGGTGAGCGGTGACTTCAGTTTGCCGGCAGAAATTGTTCCAAGCAGGAGACTTTCTGCCCTCTAGTTGGTTGTTTTCGGAACAAAGCATCGTTCCTTTCCTACATTTCAACTCGTTTGCAGTTGTGTTAGCTGATCATTCTTCTTGCATGCGAAAGTACAGCAGCAAACTATATAGCCACTTTGCTGGCTGTTTTTGCAGGTTAGCTATTCACCAAAGACCTGGGAAATGACAAATCTTGGAAGGCTTTCTTATGTAGCTTGGTTTACATTAGTTATTGTGTTGTGCTCAAATTAAGATTACTTGATTAACAAACTTGTTCGTAAATTATCTGTTTAATATCTTTACACAAAATAGTGGAATTAAAAGAGCAAATGGTCTTGTTGATTTGGGGATAAAATATCATTTTCGTACATGTAAAATGTGGGCTTCATACCCACAACAACTTACCAAAGCGAAATATTATTGCCACCCGAATCCATTGAACCGCGTTATGAAAATACACCTCATGTGCTAGGGGCGGGAGCAATTGAACTCGAGATTTTGGGTACAAAGGTAAATGCTGGTATTTCTTGACCCGTTGAGCTAGAAATCCCTTGTACATTCGTATTCAGTTACAATACTTACATGTAATTAATACAATATGGTGATTGTATTACATACATATATTCACATAAATTATATCTCAACTTTAGATGGTGAGTGTACTAATATAAATATTGTAGACAATCCCATCTACTTATAAATTTATGTATAAGTCACCCAAGAAAGTTACCCCAAAATACCATAAGTAATTGATAGGGGTGATTTTCAGTAGGATTGGATCAGAAACAAGCATTCGAATGCCAATCCAAAAAGGTTTCGGAACCAAATATTAGTTCTAACATCTAGAAATAAATATATTAGTTTCAATTTCTGAATTTTGGATTACAGGAATTTTTTGAAATTTCGAAACATATTTCGAATCTCTTACGTTTTGCAAGACCGAGAAAAAATTGTAAACTTTTTATGTATCCAACATTCAATTTTTTTTTTTTGAATTTTCACGATATTTGTAGACCGCTGTGTGTGTATGACATAAATCATATTAGACAAGAATAAATAATATATATGATTATACTCTTCATATTTAAAATATAATAGTAGGGAGTTTTCATCTCCACTTTCTCTCTCCTCTATTTGCACTTACCATTTCCAATTGCCATCCAATTTTTTTCGAAAATTTTTAGAATCGGAAATGTTCGGATTCAGAATTTGGAATTTTCAATCCATCTTGAACCCTAGTAATTGAACACCCACATATGCTTTTAAAAATCGAACTCTCCTCTCACATCATATACGATCCTAAAAAATTGTACTCCCATCATATTTATTGCGACGAATGAGTGAAGGCTACACTCCATCTCCCCCCCAAAGTGTAAATGGCTCGTCTCCCTTGCCCGATGAACTATTATTTGTTCCCCAAGTCTCTACTTTTGGCTAGGGCCTCCATGTAGAAGCTCTTTTATTCGCCCGTTGTATACGGCAACATGCACAACCATGTAAATCTTGTCTAGGATCACCCCATTGTTTAGTGTCTGTAATCATACGTGAGAGATATTGTCCAAGCAACCAAACTCAAGAATTTCTCCATCTCGAGTTTTGAAAATTAGACACAAATAATACAGTTACTATGGACCAAAAAAAACCCTAAAAGTAGGACTGTAGGCCATATTTAAACTTGGCTGGACCCTGGCGGGCGAGTGACACATTGCAAACTGCAATGCCCATCAAAACTCTAGCTTTTTAAAATCCAACCAACCAAATAGTCAACATAAAAAATAAAATAAAAAACTGTTAAAACTACTACCGCAGAGTCAACAAAAGTAGAGTCTCCGACAAAGATCCCACACAAAACCTCTAAATAAAACCATCTCCACCGTTCATCATCAATAACCCTTTGCTTTCTTCGTCATCTTTCTCATGCCCTTGTCCTTCGTTTTTGCGGTCACCCATTTCTATCCCGGTCAGCATCTTTGCCTTCAAAGACTCTGCCTCCCAATCAGTCCTCGCCACCACAACATACAGAATGGACACAGCACACGCCACCTGAGCAGATAAAAGCCCGAACCAGAGCCCGCCAAACCCTACCTTGAGCCAGAAGGCAAGTCCGACCGCCACAGGGGTGCCCACGAAGTAGAACGACCCCAAATTAATGCGGGCACCCACAGCCGGGCGTGCTGTGCCACGTAGTATGCCACAGCCAGTGGTTTGGGGGCAGTTGCCTAACTCACAAAGCCCCATGATTGGCATGACTGATGCAACCAAGGCTTTGACGAGCTCGTCCTTGGTGAAGAGGCCTGCCCACCTCTCTCTTAAAATCACCGTCCACGTCACGTTGATGATGCCGATCACAAATGCACATCCCAATGCCACCATCGCTGCTAACTTTGCCTTGTATGGCTTCCCACAACCAAGCTCATTCCCTACCTGCAAACAGATATGCAGATTCAAACATCCATATAAGAAGCAAAACGCTTGCATAAGTGATTGTCAACCGTTGACAACAGTGAAACCCATAATATTTTATCAACGGATGACAGTCACGCTCCTGTGCCCTAGCACGGCTCATATCGGCTCATATCGACTCATATAAAAATGTCATTGTGAAATGTGAATATAAAGATTGTGCTTCCCACACCCAAAGCTCATTCCCAACTTGCAAAACATGGGTGCACATCACATTCAAACATATTTATAATAAGAAGCAAAACTATACTAACAATCGTTCACACACACGTAACTGTTAGCAGTTGACGAAATTTCAAAGGCTCGAGTATGGATGTCATTGTGAATATAAGATTGTGGTCGTTACTATACCACTAACAAAATCAACATTTTCAGATATTTCATGGGACCCAGAATCCCAGATATTGTTCGTAATGGGTAGTGTGAATGGTATACATCTAAGGGAAGCAATGGGGCTGCTGGTGCTGGATGGTCTCGCAGAAAGTGGAGGGAAGCTTTAACAAAAAAGGAGGCAATTGAATTGGGTAGCAAAACACAAGTACTTGCATGTCTTATACTAATTTTGTCCTAACATATCGCATGTGTGACCTATCTGGTTCCATATAAGTGATGCAATCCCCTTCACAGATAATGACGGCATATCTTTCACAATAAAATAAGCGCTTATTAATTTCCACTTCAAAAAGTAGGAATATCTCTACTCGATATCTTATGGTGTTTCGAAATATTCTATACTAAAAAATTCTCAGTGTTAAATCTTTTTGTATCTTTAAGTAAGAATTTAAGAATTAAAATTTTAAAATATAAAATACTCCGAAGCACCGTAAAAATCGGAGAATTTATTTTGCAAACAGTGAATTATACTTGTCTTGGCGTTTGGCAATGTTGCAAATATTATAATAAGAGCATCGAATCTTGTTTTAAGTGGAACCAACGAGACTGTTCACCCATAAAATGAGACTAGAACACGACAATATTCTAACTATACTAGATATACAAGTTCACATAAATCTTTGTTGCATATAAATTTAAACCAACTTTAGACTCTATATAACTAATTTCAAGTATAAAAAAACAGCAGCTACAGCACTAGAATCCTCATTGTGTTATAATTACATGTATAGTAGGAGATGCAGATTCGAACTTGCGTTTGTCAAAGGAAAGGGATGATGAGACATATTTTAGCATTGAGGAAAGAAATCGATTATATTTAAAACTAGCTAGTACATTGAATAGAGAAATTTCGTTGAATTTGACCCACAAATGCTATAATTGGTTTTGGGAGGGCAAATCATGCATGTAGACTTCTCGGAAGTGCTAATAACTAGTCACTTAATTACTTAAACCTAAGATTAATTTTGTCCTTTTTGTTCCTTATCATACCAAGTTGACCAAAAACCAAGGGAAAAAACAGTATATATATGTGTGTAACTCAACTGGTTAACAAACTAAATCCTGTCATTCAGTATTACGGTCTGATGATATTCTTATTCACTTGAAAATGAAATGTCTTAGGTTCGAATCTCGTGGATGGCGAATTCGATACCAAATTAAGTTGCCCATTGTATATAGCTTAGCCGAATTTCTCCTCCCACTAGTGTAAAAATATCGATATACTAATAAAAAAGACAAGTAAGGAAAGTTAGGAACTTACCCTGGCAGAAACACAGCCAGAAAGGGCCAAGGGGACAGTGTACATCATGCTAGTGGTCTGAATAAGAATCCCGGTGGCGGCCACCGCCATAGTGGGATTCGGCAGATATCCAGCCATGACAGTCACAATCTCATACCACCACCACTCCAAACATATCCCCAAGCAGCTCGGTACCGCCAGCTTCACCAGCGGCCCAATCCCACTGCACAAATCTCCAATCCCAGCTGTCCATCTCATCTCCATCTTCCTCCACCTCCACCACACGTACCCCGCCATCAGCACGGCCATGTTCAGGTTCGTCAGCACCGACGCCACCGCCACCCCTGGCACTCCCAGTCCCATCACCACCACCAAAACCACGTTCAGCGGCACGTGAAACGCCACAGCTATCATAGAGCAGTACATCATGGGCTTGGTCACTTTCTGAGACCTCAAAAAAACCCTCAGAGGCTGCAAAACCGTGTTTGTCAACAAGTCCGGGAGAGAATACAAACAGTAGGTGGCGGCCATTGCAGTGATGGCCCTGTCCTGTCCCATGAAAACCATGATGGGCTGGAGATTAATCCAGAGGAGGCTGATGGGGATTACGGCCAGGAGTAGGATTAAAACCATGCGCTGGAGGGAGAGGGAGAGGAGGTCATAGTTCTTGTTGCCGTATGCTTGGCTGCAAACAGGTTCGAGGCCGGATGCTAGTCCCATCAGGACAGAGTATCCGGTGATGTTGGTGAAGCCGAGGGACAGTGCGCCACCGGCTAGCTCTAGACTTCCAAGCCTGCCCAGGAATAGGACTGACACCGCGGCTCGGATAAACACCAAACAGTTCATGGCCGTTATGGGAAACGCCATCCCCCATAGCTCTCTAAGCTCATCCAACACCTGTAAAAAAATAAAAATAAAGTAAATGTTTGAAGGCAGAGAGACAAAGTAATGGAAATTTGACGACATGGGTTGGTTAAACTAGTACCTGAGAAGCAGAAGGGAACTTGTGGGAGCAAATATCCGGGTCCTTATCTGCCATTTGTGTTTGCTGCGCAAGAAACTGGTGGTGTTTTTTTCTTCCTGAAAGAAGCGTTTAAAAAACAGTTGGTAAACTAAAACCAAATGGAACCCAAAAAGGATTTGGAGTTGTATCCTTTACTTGGTGAATCAAATGGAGAAATAAACAGAAAAGAAAGCAAAAGATTGGAGAAAAATTAAAGGAAAAACTCACTTTTGGTTAGCTTGTATAATCTGTGTTTGCAGAAAACCGAAAGAGGAAGTATGGAGTGAGGGAGGAGAAAAGTAGAAGGCTTAAAATGCAGAGACAAGAAAGAAAGAGAGAAATAATGAGAGAGAGAGAGAGAGAGAGAGTTGGGGAATGGGGTTACTTTTATTCGTCGATATGAAAGGTGAGGAAACAGAAGAAGCACGCAGGGCTACTGGCGGATATAGACTGAGAGTGTATACATAGACTGTCTGGGTGTGGGTGGGGTTTTAAATTTCGAGGCAGATGAGGGGAGGAGAGATAAAGACAATGGAAAGGAACGTTTTCTATTGTTTGGGAGGTGGACGCAGAGAGACAAGGCATTTTTAAGCTTTTCGTTATAACTATTGTTGCAGAAAAAGAAAACTTTCAGTAAAGAGAAAGCTACAGATTTGAAGATGAGAGAGGGAGGGAGACGTTTGGAAAGACCAGGGTCGGTTAGATTTTCAAACAAACAATATAAATGAGTACAAGTAATTCTCACTTTATTACTTTCATGTATCATCAAATTTGCACTTTATTACTCTTAATTTTTATTTAATTTTTATTTTTTATCAAATGCTACTTTTATTTTTGGCTTAAATGTCAAAATTGTCCTTATGTTTTAGTCATTAGGTAAATTTAGTCCTTGTGTTTTCGATATGGCCAATGTGGTCTTTATGTTTATCTCTGTTAGCCAATCAAGGACATTCCATCTAATTTATGATTTTTTTTTTATAAATGATTATAAACTTATTTATAAAATTATTTATTTGATTTAAAATATTTAAAAATTAAAAATTTAAAAAAAATTATTCTCCTCCCAACTCTCCGACCTCCCCCCTAACATTACCCCCTCTTTTCTATATCACAACCTTAATCATTTTTCAAATTGGAAGTTTTATCTCTTTTATGAGTTATTTCTCAATGTCAAAACCTTAATCATTTTTCAGATTTGAAGTTTTATTTCTTTTATGAGTTATTTCTCATCGACTTTCATTTTTCTGTAAAGAGAAACGGTAATTATATATCATATAATTTTTCTTATGAATTTTTTAAAAGAGATTGTGTCACATCCCGCCCTAATCATTTTTCAGATTTGAAGTTTTATTTCTTTTATGAGTTATTTCTCATCGACTTTCATTTTTCTGTAAAGAGAAACGGTAATTATATATCATATAATTTTTCTTATGAATTTTTTAAAAGAGATTGTGTCACATCCCGCCCCGGGCCCCCACCACATCCCGAGCTCGACTCCGCTGTAGCACGATATTGTCCACTTTGGGCCCCGACCACGCCTTCACAGTTTTGTTTCTGGGAACTCACGCGAGAACTTCCCAGTGGGTCACCCATCTTGGGATTGCTCTCGTGCGAACTCGCTTAACTTCGGAGTTCCGATGGAACCCGAAGCCAATGAGCTCCCAAAAGGCCTTGTGCTAGGTATAGATGAGAATATACATATAAGGCTTACAGGATCCACTCCCCTGGGCGATGTGGGATCTTACAAATTGAATGAAATGTCCTTAATTGGCTAACATAGACAAACACGAGGACTAAATTAGCCAAATAAAAAACACGGGGACTAAATTGGCCATATGGCTATAACACAGGGACCACTTTGACATTTAAGCTTTTTTTTATTTTTTATATATATTTTTTTTGTCTCATTTTCATATTAAAGTTCCATTTTTTTTCTAAAATCATACTTTCGTTAGTCTAGCCGTTAAGTTCTATGTTAAATGATGATGTGGTAGGCCCTAGGGCCACCAGAAAATTTAAGATAGTACAAAAAAGTTTGAGCAATAAAAAAATTATCATTAACTAAAAATTAAAAATTGAAAAAAAAAACTACAAAATTAAAAAATCTTTGCCTACACTTTTCGACTATCGTTACAACTCCACCCTCCTCTTCCTCTGCTGGGGAGTGGGCGCAACATATGTTCTCGGCGCTCAAGTAGCTAATATCTCCACCATTTAGATCTTAACACTTCACTTTATGGGCATACTCGCCCCCACCACGCACCCACCGAGCAAAAACCGATTGTGGACTAGCTACGACCAAGTCATTGTCACTCCGATTCTTGAATTCCACTGCCAAACCAAACCCATTTCTAATCTATTCATACCCACTTCAAACATGTACCCAAGACTCTGCTACACAAGGTTCAAGCCAAACGACATTGTTTTTTACAACACGATGAAGAAGAACTACGTGAACATGGTCGGTGCACAGATGGATGCCGGTGAGAGGAGTACTTGCCGAGATAAAGATAGAGGGGGATGCGTTCTTGTAAATTTGGAGTGGGTTGGGTTCATGTGGGGTGGGTGAGAGTCTGTTTGTGGTAGGGATTGTGGATGAAAATTTCCGACATCTTCTCCTTTAACGAAAATGCACCTGCAAAATAATAACACTTAAGATCAAGGTCAAAAACCTCACGCACCCACGATGAATATTGGGGGGGGCTTTGGCTGAAGAATCTCCGATCCCAAAGTTAGAATTTGAGAGAGAAAGTGTTTAAGGAATTTTTAGGGAGAGAATGAACTAGCTTTTTGGTGGAGAAAATGGGACTATTTATAGGGGTGTGGCTGGCCCTATTTGGAGAATAGGGTCGGCCATATATGGTGGGAATATGAGTATAATTGCAAGATATTATGTATCTTGCAATTAATTTGTCAATTAATCCTAAATTGAAATAGGAAAATTGAGAGTTACCTTTTGAGTGAGGATTTGATGAGGAGTGATGAGAGGGTTTTGAATAAATATCATTTTGATTACCTTTGACTATTCCTTGATTGAGCCGTTATTGTATGTTGCAGGCGCGTGGAAATCCCGATGTGCCTTGGGGGTGATTCCCAAAAGTCCACATGTCGCCTCTATAATTTTCTCGATTATTTTTTGCTCCACAAGGATGACGTGCAAGAGGTTGCATAGGAGGAGATGGGATTTGCAGAGAGAATTTTTTTTCCTTTGTATTTTAATTTTAGCTTTTCAATATTTATGTTTATTGTAGTAATAAAAAAAAGATTTTTGATTTTTGATTAATTTTAAATTTTTTGGTGGGCAAAAGGCCTGCCACATCATCGTTTAAAGAAAGATTTAACTGATAGACTAACAAAAGTATGATTTTATGAGCAAATTGTAACTTAAGGTATGAAAATGATACGAAAAAAAAAAACTAAGGGCAGCAAAATGTGAATTTTACAATACTTGAGGGTAATAAAGTGAGAATTACCCTAATTTATACTAGATTGTAATTAGCCTTTTAAATTTGGATGTTTTTAACATAAGTTGCAAAGAGTTTGTAACTCAATTGATTAACAATATTTACCATTGTTTGTTGAGTTTGATTCTCTCATCCCCTAATATCTCTTGTATAAAAAAATAATGTTACACCCCAATACAACCAAAACCCTTAAACAATACTGCCAACACCTTAAGTAAAGTCATCATCAAGCTCGTCGTCTTAACGACATTATAAAACTGTTTGGGCCCAAAATGACAATTTGGGCCGAGTGTAGAATCATTCTCGGCCCGGGAGGCCTTGCGACAAGAAGACCATGGATCGTTCAGCTCGTGGGCTTCCAAACCGAGGTCGGTTAGGTCAAAACGCAATGACAAGTCGAGTCCTAGTACAATAGGGAGTCTCGGCAGGATTAACAACCCGGAAGGGATCCGACTCAATAAGGGACTAGGTTCACAATCCTAGTCAAGATAGGACTGGTCGAGGTGATGTTGATCCGGAGAAGAAAACCTAGTTCGAGTAGGATTTTAACTCAAGGTCTAGTGCTATAAATAGGGGCAGCTGTGCGTCAGTAGAAGGACCTCCAATTCAACACACAAAACTGCCCTGCGCAAACCCTCTCAACAACTTTGAGATTTTTTTTATTTTCTCTTTTCGCTGACACATCTTCCGTTGGCATCAACAACACTATGAAAGAAACCGGTGATATCTTAAGTCGGCATAGATAGCTCTGTCACCGTAGAATTGGCTGAACTCGCAGTACCTTCCGTTGGCATCAACAGCACTGCGGCGGGCACGGTCGATTGTCTATCCAAGTCTCGGTCGAGAAGGGTTTCTAAATCCTTTTTGGTCGAGGTCATCTCATTAGTCTTCTCGACGAAGTGAGGTGTTACAGTTATTACATTCGGCACATTGAAAGCCGAATTTGATTTGTGAGCTTCGTAATAATAGTAACCTTGTCTTCAGGTTTGAGAATCCAGGAGGCCGAGACGTGTTCCTTTCTCGGCCGCAATCGCAAGACGCAGAAGTCAGTAGCGCGACCCAACGCAACATCAACAAATTTACTCATCGGCCGAGCTCGGCCGACGAGTTGGCACGCCCGCATTCACCGAAGGACGTAGTTAGCTCATAGATTATTCGGCCTGCGCGCCACGTAGGCTTTGTAGTTTTTAGGGTCAACATTTTGGCACGCCCAGTGGGACCTAGTGCTAAAACTACGAAGTTCACATGATCTATCTCGACCAGGCTTCACGGGATGAGTGTTATCGCCTATTAAAGAAGCAAAAACAACTCCTTGAAAGATTGAGAAGAATTCCTAAAGCATCGGTGGCCTCCTCCTGACTATGTTTCGGCCACTTTTCTTTTCGTTTGCTAAAAAAATAACTATATATAATAAATTATTTTCTTAACCATTCGGCCCCTTGACCGATACTTAAGAAAATAAGAGGGGCAACATGGTGTGCTCGGCAAAATTTTGGTCATTTTGTTTTTAGCAGAGCTCGACAAACAAGCCGACCTGAGAAGAGTTATTTTCGCTGCTATCAATAGTATCATGCCTATGGTCAAAGTGTGGGGACAAGTTTCAAAATCATTTAATCAGGAAGATGTTAGGGTCAAAGTTTGGCCGAATAAATCATGATTGCTGACAATGGGTTTGATATGCATATATATGTAGGTTGGCTGAGCTGCCAAGAAAAGACTCTTCTCGACCTCGGCCAAATTTATCCTCGACCCCAATTCCAATTCTTCTCGACCCTGGTTCATAACTGTTTATCTTCGGCCATGAGTTGTTCTTTGGTCGAAATGAGCCGTGAGTAAACAGCAGCAAGGGATGACGGTCAAAAGTACATCTGATTAGGCTGAAGATACTTAATTTCCTTAATCATTCGGCTTACGAGCCGAAGTTCAAGGAAACTGGGGGGCAATGTTTGGGCCCAAAATGACAATTTGGGCCGAGTGTAGAATCATTCTCGGCCCGGGAGGCCTTGCGACAAGAAGACCATGGATCGTTCAGCTCGTGGGCTTCCAAACCGAGGTCGGTTAGGTCAAAACGCAATGACAAGTCGAGTCCTAGTACAATAGGGAGTCTCGGCAGGATTAACAACCCGGAAGGGATCCGACTCAATAAGGGACTAGGTTCACAATCCTAGTCAAGATAGGACTGGTCGAGGTGATGTTGATCCGGAGAAGAAAACCTAGTTCGAGTAGGATTTTAACTCAAGGTCTAGTGCTATAAATAGGGGCAGCTGTGCGTCAGTAGAAGGACCTCCAATTCAACACACAAAACTGCCCTGCGCAAACCCTCTCAACAACTTTGAGATTTTTTTTATTTTCTCTTTTCGCTGACACATCTTCCGTTGGCATCAACAGCACTGTGAAAGCAACCGGTGATATCTTAAGTCGGCATAGATAACTCTGTCACCGTAGAATTGGCCGAACTCGCAGTACCTTCCGTTGGCATCAACAGCACTGCGGCGGGCACGGTCGATTGTCTATCCAAGTCTCGGTCGAGAAGGGTTTCTAAATCCTTTTTGGTCGAGGTCATCTCATTAGTCTTCTCGACGAAGTGAGGTGTTACAGTTATTACATTCGGCACATTGAAAGCCGAATTTGATTTGTGAGCTTCGTAATAATAGTAACCTTGTCTTCAGGTTTGAGAATCCAGGAGGCCGAGACGTGTTCCTTTCTCGGCCGCAATCGCAAGACGCAGAAGTCAGTAGCGCGACCCAACGCAACATCAACAAATTTACTCATCGGCCGAGCTCGGCCGACGAGTTGGCACGCTCGCATTCACCGAAGGACGTAGTTAGCTCATAGATTATTCGGCCTGCGCGCCACGTAGGCTTTGTAGTTTTTAGGGTCAACAAAAACATAGTACGAATTTGAAGATAACATAGTTTTCAGTGATCCAACAACGGATAATAACAAATATGGCTAGGATAATAGCAAAGAAGAGAGAGTGATTCCATCGAAGGAGCCAAAGAAAGTAATGGAGTAATCAAAGAAACTACAAGAAGAAAACATGAAAATATTGGTATTTGAATACAAATAAAAATGCAATGCCACTATCCCACATCGCTCAAAACAAGTTTTACATTAGGTTTTATATACTTTTGTGCCTTAAAGTCAATGTAGTTAATTAAATAAGAGTTCCAAATCAATTTTTTTTTTGTTTTATATTTTTTGGCTTTTTTTCCCCTTCCCTTGGACTCTGATATAATGCCCAAAACTGGAAATAAAATTATACATTAGAATTTTAATATTTATAAATTATACAATAATTTAAAGAAGAGAGGAGAACGATGACAAGGAATTCTTGTCTTTGTTTTTGTTTTGAAATACGAAAATTGAAAAGGATGTGAGTTCAACACATATGATTCAATGTAAAGACAATCTCTTTTTTTGTCCCGTCCAAGGTCTGACCTCCCATCTCGGTATCATTCGTGATTCGACAAATAGAATTTTGAGATGAGAAATGTTGAAGAGATTTTCTCAAAAGTGGAATTCTTTATGGAGTCTTCATGTACCAATTGAGGAAACTGGCCCATCGCTTAGTGAGTAGATTCAACCCGTCCCTAATTTTACGATTTTATTAATTTTAGAAGAGTGAATTGACGAAAATGCCCCTAGAGGCATGGATGTTGACTTTCGTTGACCAATGTATAGTGAGACGTACAAAACATTATTTTAGCGTATCCTTGAAGTACTCGACGGTACGAACGCGTAGGCGCAAGTGGAACTGAATTCGGATACAACGAAGATTTTACAAATCATGGAGTGTGAAAGGCATTTTGGTAAATTCATGTTATGGGAGAT
The DNA here is from genome assembly GCA_035220775.1 of Malus fusca. Classification (NCBI taxonomy): domain Eukaryota; kingdom Viridiplantae; phylum Streptophyta; class Magnoliopsida; order Rosales; family Rosaceae; genus Malus; species Malus fusca. Next base: position 5,355,096 of record CM069068.1, on the reverse strand, counting down.
ATTTTTCTATATTTTAATTGGTGACTTTGAGCTGTGTGCCAAGTGGAGCCCACATACCACTCCACCTCTCCCTCTTGTCTCTCCTGTATCTCTCCAACACTTGGGTCACCTCTCCCTTATTGCCACCTCACTCATTTCTCTTTCTCATCCCTCTCACTTCTCTCTCTCTGTCTCAGACTCTCTGTTTCACTCTCCACCCCGCAACTCTCTATTCTTCTGTAAAACCACCATTGAACCACAACTCACTCACTACCTTTTCGGCGAGCCTCACTAAAACCGCCACACCACTATGCCTATCCTTTCTTTTGTTTTTCTTCCTACAACTTTCAGTGCACACTACATAAATTCATAGTAATAACACCACTGATGTCGCCATAATCCACGATGAACCATCAGACCACGACCTCACCTTCTTGTCTTAAACCTAGAAACAAGAGTAGGCTCACGATCTCGATCCAAATACGAAACCTTACACTGCATAGTGGTCGTTGCCACTGTTCACTATAACTTGGCCCCACTTTAGTCCGTTTTTCTGGCCAGCACTGACCATAACTCGGTCCCACTTTGATATGGATTTGTTCTCTACATTTCTAGCTTCAAATGGGTTTTGTATCATTGATTTTGGTGGTGAATTAAGCTAGATATTAGCTCTGAAAGTTGGCCCAGAAATCAGGCTGAACTTGTGCTTCGCGAAGAAGGCAAGTACGTTTGTACTCGTAAGCATGTGGATGCGTGAGGGTGGTCAAAGCATGTGGCTTGTGGCTGCCTGTGCAGGTAACCTCTGGCAATGCGTGGAGGAACCCGAGGTCATTTCTTAGGCTTCTCGATGTGCAGAATCCGAATCCGCCGTCCATTTTTTGAAATTCGACTGTTTTAAAATAGTTTCTTTATTAGTCGTACGTTGTACGAAAACACGTATGTATGTTAGTACGTTATATATTTACGTAAGTAGTTTCGTTTCTAGGTGAAACGCATCACAATGAGCTTGGATGCCCGCGAGGCGGGTTCGACCTGACAACATGATTTGTGAGTGGGTATTTTCTTTTAAATATTATATATCTATTTAGTTTTCATTTATATACTTAATAATGAATTTTCCACGTTACGCTTAGATTAGATTAATGTTTATAAGAATTAGCGTACTAATGGAATTTATGAAATTATTCCACGTCTTAAAGAATGCACATGTATGTGTATTATTATTGATGCCTTACTATATTTGCGGCCATGAATAATATTATGTTGACTAAAATTATCGAATCATTGTGGCATATTCATATTTACGTTATCTGCTCATCGTGTGTTGCACCAGTGTTAGTACTCACCTGAGATCAGGACTAGTCTTTCACGTATATGTTCACATCTCACCGTACACTCACTTTTGATCCATTGTAGGTGCCAGTCCTGTCCTAGATTGATATAGGCAATTAGGACTCGTATGTGATGCGCATAACGCCAGTCTTCACGTGATTGTAATACTAGAGCGTAAATCATTATTACACCCAGTCATGTTCATGTCAGAATATTTCTACATGAACTCGTGTGTCATTATATGTCGATGAGCACTCGATATGATATGTTGTTTTATGCGAGTTTATGTGATTATTGGACGTTAGGTGTTTATTTACGAAATGTACATGATGTATAGAATTTTGAGATATTGCAGGCTACGGTAAGTATTTTCACACTATAGGTAGTATGTATATTTGGAAACTATACTTGTTTTACAGTGAGGGGTGACTACATTTTCGAAAAGGTTTTTACAAAGTTTTATTTTTAGGCCCACTCACCCTTGTTTTTTTTTTGCCCTTCCAGGATTTAGTGGTAGTGTTTGTGTCGACGAGGATTTCTGGCAAATGCTGATATCGAAAACTACGTCCAATGATATAGTTCTTATTCTAATTTCACTGTATTTTACTTATACTCTAACATCACGTGTGAAATTGATTCATTCCCCCTCACAAGCGCACTCTTATATTTAGGCACTTTTAGGTTTCAATTTACTCACATTTCCACATCACTACACTTTATGGTTTCGTCACCCTCCTGGTGTTAGCTAGTACAGCTCGATTCGGAGTCCAAGTGGACATTGGTGTCAACTAGTACAGCTTAATTCGGAGTCTAAGTGGACATTCCGGGTCACAGTGTGTCAGTTTAGCTTAATGAAATGGAGATTTTTCCAGCAAGAACCACGCAATAGCTCAACCTTGGCAAGAGGCAGACACAATGTTACCATGCACTTCATCTTTCTGGCACAATATTTTATAATGTTGGCACGAAGCTAAAAAGATGAGGCGGCGGATAGTCCATAGAGAGCCTTCTTTTTGAGAATTTCCTTAGCATTTCTCGTTTGAGATATTCCTTAATACAAAATTATAGTCAAACTGCCATTTAGTACTACGGTCTAGTGGTATTCCTCTTTACTTGTAAGTGAAAGGTCTTAGGTTTGATTCTCGCCAAATGAGACTTTGAACCACATTATTATGGCTAGCGTGTGAGGCTTAGCCCACTCATTCACATCTTATTATAGATAATATTGTTTGGTCTAAAAAAAAATATAGTCAAACTATGAAGTGAAAAAATAAAGCGTGTTGTGTTAAGCTCACTTCCCAACCCTCTTTTTCCACTCACTCTCTCATTATTCACTCCAAACATTTTATATCCAAAAAAAAAAAAACACTTTTGAACAATGCAGAATGAAAATATTAAAGTGTCAATAATAGTTTTCAAAATTTAATGACATATTTAATCTTGTGCAAAATGACTTTTAAGCCCCCGATAAAAAATAAATAACAATCTATTATTGTAGCCAATATAATAAATAAATAAAATTAAAAGAAAAACAGGACTTTTAGGTGCGCAGAGGAGTTTTTATTTTTCAATTAGACTTTGGTTTTTTATCTTAAATTTTACATATAGTTTAGGAATATAAGTGGGTACGAAAAACGTGCTCTTTCTTTTCGACTTTTTAAAGGGTTGGAACAATAATATTAGTGGGAAAAGAGGGTTGAGGGGTGTGCTAAGCACCACTCAAAATAAATTGGTATCGAATTCTTTAAGGGAAATTTTATTTAGACCAATTTATCATCTTTTTACACTTAACTTATTATTATTATTTTTTAAATTCCAGTTGTGCCCAACAATTCTCTCTTTACACCAAATTGAAAAAGAACAAAAAATAAAAATAAAAAAAATTCCAGCACTAGAAAATTCCAGCCACCCCATCTCTCCAAATCCCGACCACCCTCAATTTCTACCCTCCCAACCCCCCGCCGCCACCTTCCTTACCACCCACAATGAAAACCCCAAAGATCTCAACCATCACTACCCCTTTCCCAATCTTTCACGCAATCCTTCTAACAATCCGAATTCTCTGAAGCAGCCGACCATTCGATCTAACGCTGTAGTAGAAGTAAGATTGAAAGATGAAAATTGTTAAGTTCAAAACTTCAAACCATGTGGTAATCCTAAAACAGAATAAACATTACAACTAATTCACAATATGCAAAATTATATCCATCGATCATTCAACACGATTTGATAAGAAAAATGATTAATCAACTAATCCCAATAAAACCCAAAAATAGTTTGCATTGATAGCTTGATTTAGTTTGCATTAGAAAATAGAGTTCAAACAATTGAGGTGGAGTTTTTCGCTAACAGTTTGGTTCCAACAATTATGCATTTGCTAGCAAGGTATTAGGTATCGATACCAATGCAAATAAGGGTCTACGCTAAAGCAGTTCTTGCATTTTGCATGAGAGAACTTAGTGAGTTCTGATAATCCAAGTCTACACTGTTGTGGGCACACACCCAGTTTCAAGTCCCTCAACGTTCTTCACTTGCGACAAGTTAAGTGAGTGATGGAATTCTCGAGTACCTTTTGTCTAACTATCCAGTTCTTGAACGACAAGTTAGAGTGAGTGATGGCTGAGATCTTTGGGGTTTTCATTGTGGGTGGTAGAGGAGGTGGTGGTGGGGTCGGGGAAGGGTAGAAATTGGGGGTGGTTAGGGTATGGAGATAGGGTGGGAAGAGTTTTCTTGTGCTAAATAATGATAAATTGAGTGTAGAAAAATGATAAATAGGTCTGAATAAAATTTCTCATTCTTTAATTGTAAAATTCGAACCTCAAATTTCTCATTACAAGTGAAGAAAAATACTATTACAAGTAAAAAAAAAAAACTATTAGACTGTAGTACTAACGAACAACATTTTGAAATATTATGTTAAACTTAAGTTTTTATTCACGTTCTTCAAACGTGATTGATTGTTAAAAAAAAAAATGAAAAGGCAAAAAAAGTACATTCTAGAAACAGGAGCATGTGAGCACTTTGTGATACTATATTCATGAAGGTAGCAAGTGACATATCCACTATTGCACTCTAATGTTTATTTCTATTATTTATGATAATTATCGTACGTTATTAGTATTTGAAAATTGACCAAATAATAATAGTAATTATTTAATAATTATATATTAATAAAATTATGAAAGATTGTATGTCACATCCCGGGTTCGACTTCATCGTAGCACGATATTGTCCTCTTTGGACCCCGACCACGCCCTCACGGTTTTGTTTCTGGGAACTCAGACGAGAACTTCTTAGTGGGTCACCCATTATGGGATTGCTCTAGCACGAACTCGCTTAACTTCGGAGTTCCGACGGAATCCGAAGCCAATAAGCTCCCAAAAAACCTCGTGCTAGGTAGAGATATGAATATACATATAAAGCTTACATGATCCTCACCCCTTGACGGTGTGAGATATTACATTGTAATCATTCATCGTAATATGCTTTGGCACTTACGAGAGAGTTGCTATTTTTGCGGAAAGATGATGGAGTAATTAGTTAGGTAGGGAAAGGAACTTATGCTAAAACAAACAATCCAAAAGCACATCGTTAATAAAGTAGATTACAAAGACTAATAATTAATTAGTGAACACAGAGAGACAACCTTTATCCCCTTTGTCCAGATCAAATCCAATACAAAATCTTGTTTTACACTGGCTACATAAATTATTTATGGTTAGTATTATTCATCCAACCAAGACCAGAACATTCTAGTGGGAAATAAAATTAAATTATTCTAAATGAGAAGACTTATGTTTTTCTTTTTTCATTCCATTTCTCAATCAAACTATATTATAATTTAGGATGAACTGCTAATTTAGTCTCTGAATGATCATTTGACTGAAAATTAGGTCCCTAAACTATTTTTTTTTTCAGAAAAATAAGTGCTTGAATTATAAAAATATGCCAATTACATCCATAATATTATATTTCAAGCTATTATATTCAATTTTCCATCAATTTAAACCACGTTACTTTCATGTGATACATTTTGAAGGGTAGATTGATAATTTTACATAAAAATAGTGTATGGGGTTAACTTTGGAGGGCGAATTAAACGTTAAATTCGGAACCTATATGAAATGTTAAGGGTTTATAGGCAAGAAAAGAACGGTATTACACTCTAAAGTGTGTCAAGTAATTTAAGTTGACGAAAAATTAGATAAAATAACCTTGAATATAATAGTAGGGATGAAATTAGTAATTTTTAATAAATTTAGGAACTTATTTTACCGAAAAAATAATTCAATGACCCAATTTTCACTGAAGTGATAATTCAGGAACTAAATCGGCACTTCAACCAAACTTTTAAAATTACCATATTTCTGTCAACATGAACGTAAGTGAGGTGAAATGATTCAATTATGACAGTTTCGAAGGACAAATCAATAAATTAGCCTTTGGACATATATGCACAGGAGGATTTCATTCTATTAGTCCTTGTATATCTACGTTCAAAATAATGCATCTTTTTTATTTGTGTTTTTTCTTATTTTATATTTTGACTCTTTTCTTTCCATATTTAAGAAGTTTGATTTATGGGTCTACTGTGCAGCGGGTACGATCTCCTTTTGAAAGGAAATTATTCGAAAGTTGTGGTGGTCCTGGTGGAGCAATTAGCACAAGTGAAAGCCAACAAAAACTGGTACAAACATGAGCCAAAATGAACGTCGTTGGAGACAGATCCACAAATTTGCTTTCTGTTCCGCCTGATACATTCTTGCAAGATTATATAGAACAAGAACGAGACCTTTTATTCGACCAAAAACAGAAAGAACGAGACTTTTAAGAAGAGTAGCTTACGCACTCTCTCAAACGTTTTCTCGTGCTCCCCAGCTCTGCTCCTTGCCGCCTGTTTGAGAGTCGATGGTAGAATTTCTCTAAGATCCACCGGTATTGAAAAGGTGGCATCTGCAGAAGCAGCAAAGGCAGAAAACTCCGTGGTAGCTTCAGAATGCAAGGCACCTGTAACAGGATTCAGGTGTAGCATTTGAGCTGCAGAATCAGAATAATGAGTGAGACCATAGTTTAAAGTCACCATTTGGATCATGTCACTGAAAGACCAAACTTTACCCTCGACTCTTGAAGACACAGAAAATGTAATAATAATGCGAAAAAGAATGTCGTGAATGCCATGTTGTCTACTTCAGTGCCTTCTGATGAAATATCACATTCTCTGTACAGGCACCAACAACATCGGTAGAGTACCAAGACAAACATGCAAACCTTATATGATGACTTTAACAACATTGACATCCATCAATAATCATATAGAGTGAATGAAATCCTTTTACAAACATAAGCAATTTTGTAGAAGCATACTCTATTCAGAAAGGCATACCATACTCACAAACAAGTCACTGTCAACACTTAATAGCTATCAACAACGATGACATGCTTGTATTTGCACAGTTACAGAGAATATTTTCCTCGCTTTTCAACATAGGAGAAAAATAATAAATCAATCAATGAAAGGCATTTTGTACATCAGAACTATAACAACTTAATCAGAAACTTTTGTATGTGTGAATAGGCATGGAGGCTATCTCGGCTATGACCTATAAATCACTTTGTATGAGGAGTCAAACTTCCAAAATAAAAAATATCTTTCTATGCCATGAATCGTATGCTGCAAATTATCAAGAGAGGGAGAAGAAGATCATGCTTATACAGTATAGAATGACTGATGTACACTGTTTATATAATATATACATAGCACTGCTTAGCAATACAAAAGAATGATTCACTAAAGGAACCTTACTTTCACACAGTTTTTCCTAAACCGCTTGCATGCTTCCCTCCTAGCAAAGCAGTTACAAACTTACATGATGTCTCACATGGTTAAAGACAAGGGCTCCTTTTACAAAAGAAAGGCACCAAGTAATCAGCCAGAGCATTTCGCATTAATCCTTTGAAAAGGTAAAAAATCAACAAAGACGTAGTACTTGGGCAATAACAAACGTTAGATAAAAATATTATGAAAGGAAGAAATATGCACATGATGAAACCTTCATGAACGACAAGCGAATGCATAACTACCAAGTACCAAGCTTGATTGGGTACAACCTAGAAGAGCCAATTATATACACATTATTGAAACACACAATTGCAAAGGAAATTAAAGGTTTATTCGCTCCAGAAACCAGAAATAAGAGCTCACATAACTAAAAGGTTAATTAGGAGAATAAGGAATTCAATATGAATGATGAATCCAGAAATACTGGCCCTTGTAAAAAGAAAATTTTAATTCATATTACATCTCATTCGTATGAAAAATTAAATACCTAACTGCTTATCTAAGCGTATCACAGATTCACATTAGCAAAGAAAATAATCCATTAATCAAAGAGGAACCTTCTGTATATTTATCTAACAAATAAAACACAAAATCTCTGCACATGTTAGAGCCTAAAGGCATGAAGACTAGCTTGACTATGAACTTTAAATCTTCTTGGTAAGAGTCAACTGAATTCTGAAATCAATAATTTCTTTCTATACCATATACCACAAAACTAATTAGCCCCAGAAATTGGCTCCACTTAGAACTAGAGATTAGAGAAACCAAATGCTGGTGATTATTAAAGAGACCCTTCTATATTTCAACAGGTTCAAAAGAATAATTCACTACGGGTTCCTTCATAGCTAGCAGTTACATGATGAAACACATGGTGAAGCATAAGGGGTTCTTTTACGAAAGAAAATCCTTGAGTAATGAGCCGCTAACATTTCAAACTATGCACACTTGGATGCAGTTGGTAAATATTAACACGTAAACAAGAAACAAAAACACAGAACACCAATACCTGCTCACAATGTAACCACAAAGAATGGATGTTGAGTTTAAGTTTGTACTCTTAGGTCATTTACTCTGTAGAATTACAACCAAAACAAAAATAGCCAGTCATCAGCCTTTGGATCATCAAATAGCTTCTAGAAAAGCACATGTGGGTGGTAAGAAGAAAAACAAGACATGATACCTTACATAACAATGCAGGTGCAGCAACCATCAATGCCAACGCATTTATATCCAGTTGATCTTGATGCCCTGCCAAATGAGATTTGTTTGTACCATACTTGACCAATCCCGAAACTACTGAGCACCGGTCAACGTTATACCGTCAAGGACCCAGAAGAGTTTCCCTCCAACCAGGAGGCCAATCACAGCGCGACACGTGTCGACATCAGAAGCCAATCATAGCGCGACATGTGTCAACATTAGAAGCCAATCACAACACGACACGTGTCAATGTCTGAATGAAACTAGAAACTCTCTTTTATAAATAGAGATCATTCTCTCACAATATTGCCTAATGTCATTTGTACTAAATCATTCACTTGTACTCACTAAAGGAGAGCTTGAACCTATGTACTTGTGTAAACCCTTCACAATTAATGAGAACTCCTCTATTCCGTGGACGTAGCCAATCTGGGTGAACCACGTACATCTTGTGTTTGCTTCCCTATCTCTATCCATTTACATACTTATCCATACTAGTGACCGGAGCAATCTAGCGAAGGTCACAAACTTAACACTTTCTGTTGTACCAAAGTCCTCACTGATTTTGTGCATCAACATTTGGCGCCGTCTGTGGGAACGACACTTATTCCCACTATCTTCAACTTTGTCAAGCTGGTTTCCACCATTCGTACACTCTCTTTTGACCAGGCATCCCTCTCCAACACGGAGAGTGAAGGAAGCCACAGCACACAGAATGACACCCATCTTGCACCTAGTGCGAAGCAACGAAAGAAGGAAGGAAAGAGGGTTGCTCTTCAAGCTAAAGTCGATGAGCTAGAAGCTCAGAACAACAAGATAGCAATAAAGAATGAGGTCATCCAGGAGCAGTATGAGAAGCTCTTTGAGACGTTCCACGAAACTAGGCGTACTCAAACATGCGAGCTCGTTACCCCTATGGACATCAATCATCACCTGGGTGCCCCCCAACACGGAGGGTCACCTTCCTTCGACATGGGTATCCCTGATGAGGAGCGAGCTAATCATCAAAACATTGATCAACATGAGACTTCTCTTAACCCAGCTGCTTCGACCCGAAGCAGGAGAAGTGGAGGAAGACACCTCATTGCAGAAGGTTGGAAGGATCGAAAGCCGTTTATCGTAACTGCCAAGACTTCCTAAAGCAACGTCGAGAGAATCCCCTCCACATATGCTCGAAGATCAATGACCCAAGGGTTTCTGAAAGACTCGGTCCCCTCTCACGACCCAGACTAGCTGCTAATCTAGGGAAGGAACGACAGGTCCCAGAGGAACATGAAGGTACAAGGGACTCTAAGGTATTCCGACAGACTCGCCCTAGAAGTCAGTACGACGAGTCCAAGGAAAAATCACACGCCCTTGCTCAAACTTTCCTACTTCCAAGAGGCGATGGAGACTTACGAAAGAAAATCCCAGTGGTACATGACTCCACTCAGGACCCCCTTGTCCTACAGCTCCTTGAGGAAGTAAACAAGTTGAAGGCCGAACGTCAGGCCGAGATACCTGACTGGAACCAACCCAGGCCTGGCCCTCTCACAAGGAGGATCCTCGACACCCCCTTCAAGCGAAGACAAAACAAAAGCTTGGTTTACAACTCTATACTGGAAGGGAGGACCCAATTGAACACCTTAACCTCTTTGAGTCCACCATGGCATATCGGATGTACACCGACGAAGAACGATGTCTTCTCTTCCCCTCCACCCTCTCTGACAGAGCTCTAAACTGATATTGCCGTCTTCCACCTGAGACAGTAGACTCATTTGAGGAACTGAGGAAACTGTTTGTCTCTCAACACATCTTCCAGACCGATCGCTTGCATTCTGCAGATGACTTGTACACTATTCGCCAAAAGCCAGACGAGTCATTACGTATGTATGCTGACCACTTCAGCCATGAGTATTCCCATTATGCCGAGGCAGACGACAAGACTGACTGCTCTCAAAACCTTCACGGCAGGCCTACGTGACTGTTTCTTCAAGTACATGATCAATGCCAACACTTGGAAGACTTACTCTGAGGTGATGGCACATGCTTATAACCATGCCTCCGCCGAGGCAAGGACATATCAAGGGAAACCCCCTACAGCCACCCCTTATCAGCAAGTAGGGAGTGTAAGCCAGATCCAACCAAATGAGAAGACATCGACCTTCCAAACGGCAGCGGTGCCTTCCCCTGCCTTACTTAATACTTTGCCAAGTCAACAGACATATCAATCTCAGGGCAAAAGGAAAGATTTCCATCCTCACTAGTCTCATTTTAGTAAAATGAGTAAGGGACACTATCGCGATAACCAAGGGTATCGCCATGATAATCCCCGACCCCAGGCAGTCAACATAGTGGGTCAAGCACGTGTCAGGACAGCCCCTACCCCGAGGTATAAGACATACACACCTTTGAACGCCACATGCGTGGCCATTTACCCCAGCATAGCACATTTAATACCAAAGCCAAAGCCGAGGCACCCAGATTACAAGTCCACGAAAAACACGGGCACGTTTTGTTCTACCACGAGCATAACGGCCATGACGGCGAGAAGTGTATCACCCTTCGTGATCATATTGAAGCTTTGGCACGTGAAGGAAAAACTGATCAATTCCTCCTTCACCCTTCAAGGGGTAACCGTAACCAACGCTAGGTGAATGTGATATATTCCATAAGTGGTGGCACACCCATATCTAAATCTTCCAACAGGGCCATGAAAAATAATGAACGAGCTTTAAGGTCTGGCCACCAAGTGTTTCACGTGGAAGACATCAGGGGAGGTAAGTATCAAAAGCCTAACTGGGATCCAATATGTTTCTACCCTGAGGAAGAAAGAGGTATCATCTAACCTCACAACGACCCACTGATCGTGGAAGCTTACATAGCCAACTTTGAAGTACGACGAATCCTGGTAGACACGGGGGCTTCGGTCAATATCATGTTTACTGAAGCTTTCAGGGCACTTAATGTAGCTGAACACTTGCTCGATCGCTCGATTTCCCCTCTGATAAGATTCTCCGGTGATATCGTGCAACCTTTGGGGAGCATACACTTACCTTTCACCATTGGTACAGGCCCTTACATAGCTACCATTACCATTCACTTCCTGGTGGTTGATTGCCCAACGGCATACAATTTCATCTTCGAACGCACATGCATCAATGATCTCAAGGCCATGGTATCCACACATATGTTGTTGATGAAATTTCCAACCCCCTATGGCAATGGTTACATCAGAGGAGATCAAATTAGTGCACGATCATGTTACAACACTTCAGTCAAGCAACATCACCTGCATGCGCCCAAGGAAACCCTTTCTATACATGACCAAGTCATAAAGACCCGCCCAGACGAAGCCAACTTGGATCTTCACGGTGGCAACAGTTAACTCGACGATCCTCGAGATGACTCTTTCACCCAGCAAGCACAGCCCGCTGAAGAGTTGGAGAAGGTCTTTATCTCAAAAGATTATCCGGATCGCATGGTGAAGATTGGCACCACCTTGTCACCACTCATTCGGTTGGCATTGATCTTTTTTTTGCAAGAGAACACTGAGGTCTTCGCCTGGTCATACGAGGACATGCTAGGCATCTCTCCCGATATCATCTGTCATCACTTAAGTATTGACCCTAAGACCAAGCCAGTGAGACAGAAGCGAAGATCTTATGACGCTGAACGGTACCAGGCAATGAAGGCAGAAGTTGAAAAACTCATAGGCATAGGCTTTGTCCGCGAAGTCAATTATCCAACGTGGGTAGCAAATGTTGTTCTTGTTAAGAAGAATCCGACCAAGGAAAGTCTCTTGCTCCAAAAGGTCTTGTGGAGAATGTGTGTCGATTACACCGACCTAAATAAAGGATGCCCGAAGGATAGCTTTCCTCTTTCTCTCATAGACAGATTTATAGACTTTACGGCAGGGTGTGAACTTCTAAGCTTTATGGATGCTTACTCAGGATACAACCAAATCCTCATAAACCTTCCAGACCAAGAACACACAGCCTTCATTACTGACAGGGGACTATATTGCTATAAAGTCATGCCCTTCGGCCTAAAGAATGCAGGAGCAACTTATCAGAGACTGGTCAATTCAATGTTCGCCGAACAGATTGGGAAGAGCATGGAAGTTTACGTTGATGATATGCTAGTTAAGAGCAAACATGCTGACCAACACATCACTAACCTATCTGAAACTTTCACCGTTCTGAAGAGGTATCGAATGAGATTGAACCCCAACAAATGTGCTTTTGGCGTAGGCTCTGGAAAATTCTTAGGCTTCATGATAAGTCAATGAGGCATTGAGGCTAATCCCGAGAAGATCAAAGCAATCCTCAACATGAAGGAACCGGTAATTTCAAAAGACATCCAGAGCCTTACTGGCAAGGTGGCAGCCTTAACTAGGTTCATCTCTAAGGCCACAGACAGATGTGCTCCTTTCTTCAAAGCACTTAAGGGAAGTAAGAAGTACATTACATGGACTGATGAATGTGCTGAGGCATTCAAGAACCTCAAAGACTACATGAGTAAAGCCCATTTGCTCTCCAAACCTGAGGTTGGTGACACTCTCATTATCTATTTGTCGGTATCGACTTTAGCAGTAAGTTCCGTTCTCATTCGAAATGATGGTAATGTCGAACGGCCTGTCTACTACGCTAGCAAGGCCTTACAAGATGTGGAGACACGATACTCCAACATTGAGAAATTGGCTCTAGCATTGGTCATGTTTGCTCGAAAACTTCGCCCTTACTTCCAAGCACACTCCATCATCGTGCTTACCAATCATCATTTTCGATAGATATTCCAAAGTCCTGACACTTCTGGGCGAATGATCAAATGGGCGATAGCATTGGGTGAGTTTGACATCTTCTACCAACCAAAGCCAGCTGAGAAGGGCCAAGCAGTGGCAGACTTTATCGCCGACTTCACATATCCTGTTGACATTGTTTCTACACCTAAAGAAGTGGTTTCATTACCCTCAGAAACTCAGAAAATAGAACCAACAGCCCCAGCATGGAGTCTATATGTTGATGGCTCGTCCAACCAACAGGGTCGTGGAGTAGGACTAGTTCTTACGACCCCTGACAAAGTGGTGATGAAGTATTCTGTTCGTTTCAAATTCAAGGCGTCGAACAATGAGGCCGAATATGAAGCCCTCTTAGCAGGCTTACGTTTGGCTAAACACCTTGGGGTTAAACGAATTGATATCTTCAGTGACTCCCAATTGGTGGTTAACCAGGTCACCAACAACTTTGACGCTAAGGATAGCTCCATGGCAACATATCTGGCACAAACACAATTGTTGCTCAAGCACTTCCACCACCAGATCACCCAAATTCCTCGAGTGGCAAACAGTCATGCAGATGCTTTGGCTCGCCTCGCCTCAGCGATGGAAGACAAGATTGGGAGAAAAATTCAGGTCGAATTGTTGGCAGCACCAAGCACCATGGTTGCGGAAGTGTGCAACTTACAACAGGGGGATAGTTGGATTACCCCGATTTATAGATTCCTTGCTCATGACACCCTTCCAAATGACAAAGTCCAAGCTAAGCAGATTCGATACAAGGCTACCCGTTACTTGATCATTAATGACCAACTCTACAAGCGGGGTTTTAACCTACCATACCTAAGATGCCTTACGCCCGCAGAGGCGGAAACTGTCATTCGGGAAATACATGAAGGAGTCTGCGAAGATCATGCTGGATCTCGATCCCTAGCACACAAGGCTTTTCGCCAAGGATATTACTGGCCAACACTCCACCAAGATGCCATCAGAATATCCCGCTCATGTGATAAGTGTCAACGCTACGCAATTATTCCTCACTCCCCTCCCGAGCCGTTCACTCCTATGATTAGCCCTTGGCCCTTTGCCCAATGGGGACTTGATTTGATCGGCCCAATGTCTGCAGGGAAGGGCAAGGTTCGCTATGCAATCGTTGCAGTTGACTACTTCACAAAGTGGGCCGAAGTAGAACCCTTGGCAACCATTACTGAGGTAAAAATAGAAGACTTCGTATGGAAGAACATCCTTTGCAAATTCGGCATTCCCAATGCGATAGTCACTGACAACGGGCGACAGTTCGACAACAATAAGTTCAAGATGTTTTGCTCTAAGTTCAACATCAACTTATGTTTTGCCTCCCCAGCTCATCCCCAGTCTAATGGACAAGTTGAAACCATCAACAAAATAATCAAGCGAACTTTGAAAACCAGCTTGGACAAGGATAAAGGTTGTTGGCCAGAATTTGTACCCCAAGTTCTTTGGTCATACCGCATTTCGTATCGGACATCAACAGGAGAAACCCTATTCTCACTTGCCTTTGGTACAGAGGCAGTTGTCCTAGTTGAGCTTGAGCAAACAACGTTCCGAGTCCAGAACTACGTGCAAAGAGAAAATGACAAACAACTTACCCTCAACTTAGATCTAGTCGAGGAACACAGAAACCAGGCTCACTTGAGGAATGTCGCCTACAAGCAGCGCATCTCCAACTACTATGACTCCAGGGTCAAACCTCGTTATTTCAAAGTGAGGGACTGGGTATTGAAGAAAAGATTACTCTGCGACAGAGTCCCGAGTGAAGGAACACTTAGTTCAAACTGGGATGGACTATTTGAAGTTGTTGGCATCAGTCGCCATGGCTCCTACAAGCTTAGAAGCTCCGATGGCAAGACCCTTGGCCATCCATGGAACGTTGATCACTTAAAGTACTATTACAAGTAAACTCACATTGTACAAGTGTTAAGCTTGAGCATTTTAGCATCCTATGTAACGAAGGCTATTTGGCATGAATTCAATAAAGAGGTGATTTAGACAACTTGGTCTTAATCCTCTTACATTCCTAGCAATGAAACACTTGGGTTCAAAGCTTCAACATGAATGCTTCCAACATGAAACAAATTCTAAGTATATGTCAACAAGACTATACAAATAAACAAACAGCTTCACAGTATATTCGTTCAATCATACATTCCAACACATTCATACATAAGCCAACTGTACTTTGAAAGGGTTCAACATACTTTGTGTCATTCGACACTTGCTACATTGTGCCTAGACACCTTGCCCTTATTCTCACCAACCAGGTGATGAAATGTGAAGAAGGAACTCATCTTCATGCCACCAACCAGGTGATGAAATGTACAACCCGTACTTTCCTTCATGCCACCAACCAGGTGATGAAATGTACAACCCGTACTCTAATATCATTTGGCAACTTGCCACTCATGCCACCAACCAGGTGAAGAAGGAACTCATCTTCATGCCACCAACCAGGTGATGAAATGTACAACCCGTACTCTCCTTCATGCCACAAACCAGGTGATGAAATGTACAACCCGTACTATAATATCATTTGGCAACTTGCCACTCATGCCACCAACCAGGTGAAGAAGGAACTTATCTTCATGCCACCAACCAGGTGATGAAATGTACAACCCATACTCTAATATCATTTGGCAACTTGCCATTCATGCCACCAACCAGGTGATGAAATGTACAACCCGTACTCTCTTTCATGCCACTAATCAGGTGATGAAATGTACAGCCCGTACTCTAATATCATTTGGCAACTTGCCACTCATGCCACCAACCAGGTGAAGAAGGAACTCATCTTCATGCCACCAATCAGGTGATGAAATGTACAACCCGTACTCTCCCTCATGCCACCAACCAGGTGATGAAATGTACAAGTCGTACTCTAATATCATTTGGCAACTTGCCATTCATGCCACCAACCAGGGGAAGAAGGAACTCATCCTCGTGCCACCAACCAGGTGATGAAATGTGATGAAAGGTGATGAAGGAACTCACCTTCGTACCACCAACCAAGTGATGAAAGCAACTCACCATTCATTCCATCTACCAGAAGACGAGTGGTACAACTTGTACATGTGAACTCCTAGCATTCACAAATAATCAAAAACCCTCAAGCTTGACAACTCAACTAGGGGAGCACTTATCCCCAACAAGAGTTATAGTCACCAACAAAGCCTTATTGCAAGCCAACAACAACTTCAGTGCATGGCATACGAAGATCAAGCTATTCAGCCCTCTTGCATCTGCTTCAAACATTTCCCCACTGTAACAATGCAAACACTACAACTCGTAGAAAGCTTCACACACTCTTGATCAAGACAGTGTGAAGCAAAATCAATTTATGGTGCCAACAAGAGCTTCATCAATGGAGGGCAACCACAATTCTCAAAAGCTTCACACACTTTTGATCAAGACAGTGTGAAGCAAAACCAATTTATGGTGCCAACAAAAGCTTCATCAAAGGAGGGCAACCACAATTCTCAAAAGCTTTACACACTCTTGATCAAGACAGTGTGAAGCAAATCCAATTTATGGTGCCAACAAGAGCTTCATCAATGGAGGGCAACCACAATTCTCAAAAGCTTCACACACTCTTGATCAAGACAGTGTGAAGCAAAATCAATTTATGGTGCCAACAAAAGCTTCATCAAAGGAGTTCAACCACAATTCTCAAAAGTTTCACACACTCTTGATCAAGACAGTGTGAAGCAAAACCAATTTATGGTGCCAACAAAAGCTTCATCAATGAAGGGCAACTACAATTCTCAAACCTTCGAAGCAAATTCAAGACTGTTCGAAGCAAATTCAATTTATATGGTTCTTCCAAACCTTCGACTACTACAAGGTGTGGCTTGCATCACAATCTCTTGATCACCAGTGTGGAAGCAAAATTTGTATATGTTGTCTATCACACATTTTCAAATTTCTAGTTTCCCAAAAAAAAAAAAGAAAAAAAAGGGAAATTCAACAAAAGCTTCAACTCCAAAGCTTCACCAACAAAAGCTATAACTCCAAAGCTACAACTACAAATTCTCAAAAGCTTCACACTATCTTGATCAAGATAGTGTGAAGCAAAATCAATTCATGGTACCCAAAAAAAAAAGCTTCAACTCCAAAGCTTCACCTACAAAGCTTCAACACAAAAGCTTCATCAATAGAGGACAACTACAAATTCTAAAAAACTTCACACTATCTTGATCAAGATAGTGTGAAGCAAAATCAATTCATGGTACCCAACAAAAGCTTCAACTTCAAAGCTTCACCTACAAAGCTTCAATACGAAAGCTTCACCTACAAAGTTTAAAAAAAAAAAAATTATATATATATATATATATATATTCGGAAATTCAAAAAAAAAAAAAAAAAATTGCCTAGGCCTCATCTTCTTTGAGCCTAACAACTTTCATAACAAATATATATGAAAAATGAGTTTTGGGCTACCACTTAGAAAGGAAATGCCTCATTCGTCAACTTCCTCGACCGGAGACTTGGGGGACTCCTACCATATGCTACTGCACCTTGATACTCGGAAGTCTCACGACCACTCAGTGACTTGGATTTTTCAAGTCTCCAAACGAGAAGTTTTCCTCAGTCGGGAAATTAAGGGAGCACTACCTCAACCTACATGTTTCACTCACAAAGTTTCAACATACAAGCTTCAACAAAAGGAAAAATTCAAAGAACTTAGTGAAGAAGACCTTGGTGTATTTAACACAATACGTTGAAATGAAGCAAAGCTTGTTTATTGATATGTCCGATAAGTTAAAAATATGTACATATACATGAATCAAAATAAACAAACAAGAGGGAGCCTTCACAAAGGTTTCTTAGGAGAAGTCTCAGCAGTCAGCAGAGCCCCAGAAAGAGGAGGCACCAGAGGGTGATTATTCGGAGCCTCAGTACTAGGCAGAACCCCAGAAGAAAGAGGCACCGAAGGTTGATCATTTGGAGCTTCATTACGCGGTACAGCCCCAGAAGACGAAGGCAATAAATGCCTTTGGAACAAACCCACAAACCTCTGATGATCAAGTAAAATCTGACCATCAGATTCCTGCAGCTGGTCGAGCTTCCTCTTCATGTTTGTAGCATAGTCATGTGCGAGCATGTGCAACTGTTTATTCTCATGCTTGAGCCCTCTAATCTCTTGTTTGAGACTTATCACTTCAGCCACCAATGATTCAACTTGGTGGGTTCGAGCAAATAGGCGTTGGGCCATATTAGACACAGAACCTGCACACTGAACACTGAGAGTTAGAGAATCCTTAACAGCCAACTCATCAGACCGTTTGGAAAGTAGTCTGTTATCTTTGGGAGTGAGAAGGTTCATGGCCACCACCGCAGCGGTCATATCATTCTTCATCACAGAGTCCCCAACGGTAAGAGAACCAGTAGGAGATAAGAAGGATGGGCGCCATATGTTGTCTTGAGAAGGCATGACTGCCTCTTCACCAAAGTTCAAGTCAAAACGACGGTCGGATGAGCTAGACATTCTCAGAAATGATGAAAGAGAAATGAGGTGCAATAAATCTCTGAAGTAAGGGGAAATTCCTACAAGCAATAACTCTCTGAATGTACTTCTTGCACACAATTAGTGCCCTTATAAAAGAAAGGGCAACAGGGCCGTTGGTTCAAAAATCGAAGAGGCACCACTCTCCGAATTCTGAAGAGGCATCACTTTCCACACGCAACATCAGCTCCTCGGGTACCACAGATAACTTTGCTAAAGATCTCTGACAAAGGTTAGACACATAAATTTTGAAGGTACAGCTACCCTACTATACCCACAAGGGTAAAGGAACAACACCACTACTTGATAACTAGAAAGTCCCAATGTGTGTCAACCTTCGTGCTCCGTTGCAAGGCAGACTGGCGAAAATGCCCAACCTTTACTCTCATTCGAGAAAAACACTCCCAACAGGATTACGTGCTCAAAAATCGAAAAGGCACCGCCCTCCGAATCTGGAGAGCCAGACCCCTAACATGATTACTTTCTCAAAAATCGAAGAGACACTGCTCTCCGAATCTCAAGAGTCAGACTCTCAACATGATTGTTTTCTCAAAAATCGAAGAGGCACCGCTTTCCGAATCTCGAGAGCCAGACTCCCAACATGATTACTTTCTCAAAAATCGAAGAGACCCTGCTCTCCGAATCTCAAGAGTCATACTCCCAACAGGATTGCTTTCTAAAAAATCGAAGAGGCACCGCTCTCCGAATCTCGAGAGCCAGACTCTCAACAGGATTACATGCTCAAAAGTCGAAGAGGCACCGCCCTCCGAATCTCGAAAGCCAGACTCCCAACAGGATTACTTTCTAAAAAATCGAACAGACACTGCTATCCGAATCTCAAAAGTCAGACTCCTAATATGATTGCTTTCTCAAAAATCGAAGAGGCACCGTTCTCTGATTCTCGAGAGCCAGATCCCCGACAAGATTGTTTGTTCAAAAACCGAAGAGGCACCGCTCTCCGAACTTCGAGAGCCAGATTTCCTTGGATAAAGCTTGTCTGCAATCTTCACACGCAACATCAGCTTTCCAGATACCACATATCACTTTTTCAAAGTGCTCTGACAAAGTTAAAACACGTGAAGCTTGCAACTCCCACTACATTGCGATGACCAAGAAGGGTAAAGGAATAACACTACTACTTGTTGTTAGGGAGACTCCTATATATGTCGACCTCCATCCTCCACAGCCAGCCAGACCTGCAAATAAAAAAAATGCTCAACTTATGGTTTGTGGAAGCCCTAAACGTGTGTAATCACTACAGGGAGAATTGAAAGTAAGTTTCAATTCACAATCGATGTAAAATGGTTTTAATCGCCCACTGCCTCGCTAAAAGGAACCTAATGTATCATACACCGTGTAAGGTGGAGATTGAAGAAACAAAGGAGATGAGTAAGAATAATTAAATGGTTTAATTATTTATGGCAAGGATTAATTAATATGTTAATTAATCAAACGAATAAGTTCGTTAAAGACCTCGGGATAGTTTTGGACCTTAAGGCCCAATGGGCTTCGAACGTCAAAGCCCATTGACTTAAGTTGTATGACAACTTAATGAATAAAGATTCACAAAGGCCCAAAAGCCCATATCCATTAATGTGGCCGGCCATTTAGTGTTGAATTAGGGTTTTTGGTTCTTTAGGTCATTTAATGAAGTGACTATATAAAGAACTTTATAGCCTAAAATTCATAAGTTGTTGATTTTAGAGAAAATTGGTGAGAACACAAAGCTTCCATTTCTCTCTAAGAGGCCAACCACCTTGGGGGAAATTATCTAGCAATTTTACTTCCTCAAGGTCACTCATTTCTTCTCCAATCCAACCTTGGTGTAGAATCTTTAGAGGTTCTCTATTTTGGGAACTTGGAGAATCTAATTCATTCAACCAAATCCATGGAGCTAAGAAGCAAGGAATGAAGGCCCTATCTCTTGGGTGATTATCCTTTGCATATGCAAAGAGGAATCTACAAAGGTAAATATTTCTCAACTAACAAATGTTGATTTAAGTTGAGTCAAGGTTCACCAATCTACTAGGCTTTGAATTTCATGGTTGATGTTTTTTTTTTGAATGCATGAAAGCATGATTCCGCCTTTAATTGTTAATTGCATGCTATATGATGTTATTCAAATGAACATGTTTTTCAGAAAATTTCCTTCAAGTGGTATCAGAGCCTAGGTCTAGTAGTTGGTGAATCATTTTGGGTTTTGTAGTTCATAGTTTTTGATTTAAAAGTTGTAATATGTTACAAGCTTTATTCTTGTTTCTTTGAATGTAAATTTTGTTAGAAAATTTGCCATCTCAAATGTTGTAGATGTAGTTCATATGAGCATGAATTTTGGAGCTAAAATTTGGTGCCATGTTTTTGGGGAAATTCGGCCAAATCCAAAGGATGATTTTTTGGGTTCATGTTTGTCTTGTTAAAATGGTTTTAAAGTGACTTTTGGAACCCCTAAGTACCCTAGGATGTTATCCCTCTTTTGAGTGGTGAAAATTTGAGTTTTGGTGAGTGAAAACATTCATGGAGCTATTATGAGTTTTCATGAGTGTTCTTCAATGTTCTTGAAGTTCTTGCCAAGATCAAAAAGTTTTGAAGTTTTGATTCAAAAAGTTTTATGTTTTTACATAAAGTTTTGATTTAATTTTAGTGGGTGATTTAGTGGGTGATGATTATTGGTAAAGTATTATTAATGGTTTTAATGGTAGACAAACTTTTTAAAAGTTTGACATAAATTCAATTATTGGCTATAATGGTAGACAAACTTTTTTAAAAAGTTTGACATAAATTCAAAATATTTCATCTTTACCTCACCTAACAAAACCCACTTACAAAAACTTTGTAAAAATCTTATTTTTTTTATCATGGCCGGCCACCCTAATAGAATAGGGTATTTTTGGGTCTTTTATTCAATTACATAAAGTTTTGATACTTTTGTGTATTTGCACTTTGGCCCAAAAGTTTACGTTTTTACGTTAAGGCCCAAAAACGTTAAAGGACAAATTGTTTTGCTCCTTTAATGAAGTTTTTTTGTATTTGTTGAAATTTTTGGGTTCTAGTTGTAATTACATGAAGTAGTGGACTTTTGTGTTTTTACAAAGTGACCCCAAAAGTTTGTGTTTCGCAATATAGCCCAAAAAGTTGTGGTTATTGCATGATGGCCCAAATTAAGTAGGGAACAAAATTGTTTTGTCTCTTTAAATGAGAATTGGATTTTCATTTCATTTAGCTCCATTTAAATCAATTTTATGGATACAAAAACAAAATGAAAATGTTGCATTCAAGTTTAATTAGTTAAAGTGTTAATTAATTAAAGGGTGATTATGAACCTAAGCCTACGATAATTGAGCTATGTGAAAGGCCGTTTCAAATTTGTTTGAACCATGGGAATGTGTAGATTAATTTTGGTTGTAATTTCATTTGATCAAATGTTGTAAAAGAGCATAAGCTCTTCTTTACTTTAAAGTAATTTGAATTATGCAAATGTTGTAATGAGCATAAGCTCACCTTTACTTTGAAGTACTTCTTTCTTGCTTTATTTGATATGCATGAAAATGAAGTAGTTGGGTCCAACGCCCCTAAGACAACACGCCTTAATGTGATTAAACGCGTAACTAAAATCAATCTCCATCCCTAGTCCGAGATTCAACACAAGGCTCGTGTTGAATCTAAACAAAGGTTCATAGTCATCCTAAGGCCCTAAGGCAACTATATAGTCCATAAAATGAATGCAAACCTTATGTTAGTAGTATCATATACTCTTGCTTTAAAAACCGTTTTATAAGTATAGTGGGAGTATTATATACAACTAAATTGAATCAAATGGACCAATAGTTGTAATAGGACCAAAATTGTTTTAATAAAGATTAAAATGAATATGTTTATGTGATGAGACCTAAAACCCTCAACCAAACCATTATTATGTTGAAAAGCGTGAGAGTGCTTAGAACACTCTTTCGTGGCCTTCCACCGTGGTAGCTCCAATCGTTTATGACTTGTACACCGGCTTCACCCTATAATGGGGGAGTACAAAGTGCATGCTTATACTCAGGAGGAGTCTATATGCATACATGATGAAGTGAGGTAGGCAACGAGTTTAGCCAACATGATATAATTCTGAGGCTATGCTTAAACCCCTACACGAACTAGGCATGGTGGGAATGACTTAACTAAGTACAATGACGCCAACATGACATAATTCTGAGGCATCATTTTCTAGAGGTGGGCTTGGTGGGAATGACTTAACTAAGTACAATGGGTACTTGCATTAGTTGCAAATGAGTAAGTGTACTCTCTCATTATTATTAACGCTAGCCAACATGATATAATTCTGAGGTGGGCTTGGTAATAGTGAGTCTCCCATAACCTACTAAGAGTTTCCTCCAAAACTCTCGAATTCCAATGAGGGATATGGAATTTGCCAAAAATAGTGGGTGGTGCTATTTGATTTAAAGACCCGAATCAAATGGCTTAAAATCAATCAATTTATATTCGTTATGTATTTGTTTACCAATATATTTGCAAACGCTATCCAAAACTTGACAAAGAAAAGCCAAATGTTTTAGTTTCCGGACTTGGTAACACAATCCCAAAGATTGTCTTAAATGGATTGTGCATGTACCTAAGAAGTCTCATCCTCACAATCTTCCTATTGATAATGTATCATTGGAAGAACATGTTAAAAATGTCTATCATGAAGAGGACAACACAAACAACCAATGCTTATTCCTTCGTTATATGAACAAAGGAACTTACGAAGATTAGCATAAAGACAAGGACACTTTTAGTGCCATGATTCTTCACTTACAAATTGTTGTATGAAGAAATGAGTGTTGCCTTGAACAACTCTTGAAAGTTTGTAATTATGTTTAGAACATAATGGTTAGTTGACAAAAATAGTCCATCAACATAGACTTGTGATGATTTTGAATCATTAAGTGTTGAAGTGAAAACCACTTAACGAGACGGAAACTAAGCTAGGACTTCACCTTTATGTCCCTATCCTAAATGGTTCACTAAGTTTATTGTAAACTATGTAGTGAACAATAACCACACATTCTCCAAAATGTTTGATGTGTATAACACAATTGAAAAAGGTTTCAAGAGAGATAGTGGGAGTTTAGGGACCATGACTATTGTAGTCAAATGAGAAGTCAAATGAAGAAGATAAAATTAACTCCAAGGGAACAAACTTTCTTTATGAAAGGATGGACATTGGAAGGGGTATTTGCAAGAAATGTCTTGCAAGTGTCAAGAACACACCTTTCGAAGGTGTTGTAAATTGTTCTTGAATAGTTCAAAACAGTTGGTTCTTCTACTTGAATGCTTGATTCCGTATTAGTAACTATGTTTTACAATCGTTGTAAAAGTGTGGCTAATAAGAAGTAGAAGATTAATGAGAGAAGATAAAGTACTTCACATTCGGAACGTGAATAAAATATAGATCTCTGCGAAAGCAGATGGTACTAACTTCCTCATATGAACTACCAAAGAAATTGGAAAAACCAAAGATTGTCTTTACATTCCAATTTTGAGGAACTTAATTTTGTCACTATAGTAGAGATGGATGAATGTTTTGTTTGACAAAACATTGTTCTTTATTAATAACTGATTGGATTATAGTAATCTAATTGATTGTCTCTATAGTAGAGATGATATGGTAGCGTTAACTATTTAGAATATAATGATGCTTAAAACCCAAAAGGTTGCAAGATAGTGACTAATCCCAACTGAGTTGTGATACCTCTAAAACATAAATTACGAGTTGGTCATAGATGGATGCTTTGGATCGTTAGATCCGGATCCAATACCTTCTTGTCAAAATTGTATAGAGGCGAAATGTTCGAATCTTTATTCTTTTGGAAAGAAGAAAGAATCACAAAGTTATTGAGGTTAATTCACCTAGATGTTAGTGGCACTTGTCCACAACATAATACTACTCATGTTGTTTGACATTCACCGAAGATCACTCTCGGTTGGACTATAGTTTATTATGAATAAACACAAGTCCGAATACTTTGCAAAAGGTTTCAAAGAATTCAAGAAATGTAAGTTGATGAGTAAGACGTCTAAAGTACTTACCTCCTTAGATTTGATCTAAGGAAAGGTAACACTTTAGATGAGTTTCCTTGAAAGATATCAAGGAAATTAGCATCATAAGATAATGATTTTCTCCATTAGGAGAAGAACGAACTCGAATAAGATTTAGTTCGTTGGATGTTATCAATTACCCATATATATAGGATATATACTTCTAAAACAATATGATTGTCAATTAGAAGATCTTCCAAAATTTTCATAACTCCATAGGATGTAGTTGGAAAGAAAGACAAATCTTAATTGTGTTAAGATTTGGGGTTGTGTGCTAATAAGCAATATTTGTTTAAAAATTATCTTGTGGACATCCTTAAATTAACCTTTGGATATCACTTCTATAAACCAACCAACAAATGTTGTTTGTTGAGTAGTTCATTGTAATCCAACAATGTGATTTGCCTTAAAGCAAATGAACTAGGAATAGAACTCAAAAGAATGGGTTCTTTGAGAGACAAGATGATAATCAACAAATATAACAACCTAGTTCCTATACCACAAGCTCCAAGGTAGTCAAAAAGAATTTTAAACCGTCTCAGTTGAATGGTTTGAACTTTATGACTACATTGAGTGTATATACAATATATACTCAAGGAAATAGTAAAGTACCATTTGACCCGAAATAATGAAACCTTCATAGCTAATTGGTAGCTTAAGGTGGCTACAATCAAAGAGAATGGTTGACTTTGAAGGAACCATTTTTGACGTAGTCTTAGTTTCAATTAATTTGAAGATAGCTAGCTACAACTAAATGTTGATTCAATGTTTGGACATAATATAGGTTTCCGAAACCATTATTAAGATAGTCCTAATAATATATGTCTAAAACTATGAATCACAAAACATGTAAGTTGTAGAGATCCAACCATCATGGATCTTAGCAAGCTAGTGGGAGCCATAAGCGTCTTATGAGAGAAAGATCAAAACGTTTGATTTCTCATAAAGATGTAAATGAATCTTTTGTTTACTAGGTTTACAAAAGATTAGTGGGAGTTAATCATATTCCTAAATTTAAATATAAGTATGATATATTAATTTTGGAAATGAAAAGAATACTTCATTGTTAAAGTTATGACTTTAAACTTTCTATAACGATAGAATGTATATGGGAGACATAGTCTATATACATGGGATGGAAATCTATAATGATAGATTTTAGGATATAATTGGATTATATCATGCCCTAATAATAGACAAAAGGATGCTAGGAAGTTTCTCATATGATGATAAACTTCAATAAGAAGAACAACTCTAGTGAGACTAGGAGGTAGCTCTTCTCAAAGGGAACGTACCTTTTGACTCCCAAAGAAATAATGCGTAAATTGAATCCTTTATGCATACGCAGAAAAGTGATTTATGTATTTCATATTGTATGAGAAACATTGATATGAGTTGTACCTAGAAAGGTACAAGGCGATATCAATGCAAGGCCAGGATCAGAACCATGGCAACTGTCAAGTGAGTCCTTAAGTATTTGAGAAATACTAAAGGACAGGTTCCTCGAAGAATGAGGAAGAATCAGAGTAACGTAATGGAAGCGTAAATGTATTAGATTGTGAATCTAATCCATCATTGGATGTTTCTTCATTATGAATGAAGAAATAAACAGATATCTCTTTATTATGACTAAAGAGATGTTTGGATGGCAACATTAAAGTAATGACTTTAGTGTGTTCCATTATGAATGCAAAATATATTGCCATATAGAAGTTTACAACAATGTTGTTTGGATGGGAAAGTTCATTTATGAACTCTCTATTCGGTTCCAACCAGAAAGTGTATGACACTAATGGGGCGATAGCTCAAGCCAGGGAATCAAGGTCTCATCAAGATCCGAACTCATATGAGAGAACTGAACCACATGATTGGGAATCATGTATAATGGTGACATCGATATTCTCAAGGTTGCTTCTATGGATAACATATAGATATCCATTGCCTAGGCCTACTACTCAGCCATTTATGAAATGACCACAGAAGAGGAATCATCACAGATGAACAAGCTGATTGGCTCTAGTGCAAGTGGGAGATTGTTGGAAATGTGCCCTAAAGCCAATCATATGATGATACTTTACGGACATTTCACATGTTAAACTAATCTAGTTTACATATAAAGGGCAAACATTATTGTTTGAGCCGTCTCATATAAAAGTTATATGCTTAAACGATAAAGTCCAAGGAATATGTGATTGGGAGAATGCAATCTAATGAAGTTAGATTAATGAGACCATTCTTTCGTAGACACATCCTAAACGTTCCTGATCATAGGATTGCCAATTGGGCATTGACAGTCCGATAAGATCAGTACGTACTGTGCCTTCTCTCAGGGAGAGTGACTAGTCTCGAGTCATTGGTGTGTGTGACATCAAGACAAGTACGTAGGTGCTCAATAGAGAATGAGTCCACTGAACACGATCAACGAGGAGTTCTCATACTCATGTCACATGAGAACTCATGGTTGGGATAATGCAAATTAGTCTTTTGACCTGAGGCATCACAGTTGTCTTGTGGTTAAGTCCTTGATCTTTGATTATGTCAAAGTCACCCCATCGGGGTGTCCACGACATCATTGGGGTTAAGCCACTTAGTTATGGAGACAAGTGAA
This sequence comes from Malus fusca, assembly GCA_035220775.1. Classification (NCBI taxonomy): domain Eukaryota; kingdom Viridiplantae; phylum Streptophyta; class Magnoliopsida; order Rosales; family Rosaceae; genus Malus; species Malus fusca. Next base: position 5,327,762 of record CM069068.1, on the reverse strand, counting down.
TGTGCAACAAGGGATCTCTAACCTTCAAATGGTTTGAGGGAGAATACTCTATGATATGATTAAATCTCTGGCCAGAGTATGAATGAGATTTGGGAATGCGTTCCAATTCACATTCAAGGTAATCATATAAGCAAACGAATCACATTGGATAGTAGACATGAATAAATAAACTATCAAACCAAACAATGTGGTCAAGAGTATTAGATTAGAGAAAGACCGTATTGCATTTGTAATCCTAAACTGAATAGGTTCTCTACCTCTTCTGATTAGCTTGGGTAGCCATGATATGCTGCTAGGTGTCACTCATGGTTTGTGGAAGCCCTAAACGTGTGTAATCACTACAGGGAGAATTGAAAGTAAGTTTCAATTCACAATCGATGTAAAATGGTTTTAATCGCCCACTGCCTCGCTAAAAGGAACCTAATGTATCATACACCGTGTAAGGTGGAGATTGAAGAAACAAAGGAGATGAGTAAGAATAATTAAATGGTTTAATTATTTATGGCAAGGATTAATTAATATGTTAATTAATCAAACGAATAAGTTCGTTAAAGACCTCGGGATAGTTTTGGACCTTAAGGCCCAATGGGCTTCGAACGTCAAAGCCCATTGACTTAAGTTGTATGACAACTTAATGAATAAAGATTCACAAAGGCCCAAAAGCCCATATCCATTAATGTGGCCGGCCATTTAGTGTTGAATTAGGGTTTTTGGTTCTTTAGGTCATTTAATGAAGTGACTATATAAAGAACTTTATAGCCTAAAATTCATAAGTTGTTGATTTTAGAGAAAATTGGTGAGAACACAAAGCTTCCATTTCTCTCTAAGAGGCCAACCACCTTGGGGGAAATTATCTAGCAATTTTACTTCCTCAAGGTCACTCATTTCTTCTCCAATCCAACCTTGGTGTAGAATCTTTAGAGGTTCTCTATTTTGGGAACTTGGAGAATCTAATTCATTCAACCAAATCCATGGAGCTAAGAAGCAAGGAATGAAGGCCCTATCTCTTGGGTGATTATCCTTTGCATATGCAAAGAGGAATCTACAAAGGTAAATATTTCTCAACTAACAAATGTTGATTTAAATTGAGTCAAGGTTCACCAATCTACTAGGCTTTGAATTTCATGGTTGATGTTTTGTTTTTGAATGCATGAAATCATGATTCCGCCTTTAATTGTTAATTGCATGTTATATGATGTTATTCAAATGAACATGTTTTTCAGAAAATTTCCTTCAAAGACAAGGAGAAAGAGAGCAATCAGTCCGCACTTGGAATCAAGCTTCCAGTCAGGAACTGACTGCCTGGAACCCCTTGCCTTATTACTTACCTGGCATTGCTCTCGAGTACTCATCTTCAACATCTTATGCTTCCGGAAAAGATACCACATCTGCCTGATGAACAGATAGGGCAAGAGAGAAGGATAAAATGAAACATGTGGAGACAAACGTAACATAACACGTGCCGATACATCCACTACTTTGTCAACAGCAAAAGTATCTCATATCATCAGGGTCGAACGTACTCTAGATTTGATGGACTTGTTTTGACCCTCAAATTCTTGAGTCGGCCTTATACTCTGGAGGAAACCAAAAAACCCTCCAGCCCAGTTCAAGAATAAGCCTGTGGAAAGTTACCTCTTCAAAAACAAAAGTATCTCATATCATCTATTCTCCATTTGCTTCTCCTTATCCTTGTTGTTGTTTACAACACAATGAGAAGGAGAACAATCAACCGGAAGCCGAAGTTGAACCTCCGATCCAGGTTGCTTGCTTGGAAGTCTGATTGCTTACCTTGTCTGTTACCTCCTTCGGTAAATCTCCTAGCTCGGCGACTTGGGGGACTCCTACTATAGAGTTTGTATCGCACTTGACCAAGCCCGAAACTACAAGTAAGCTTCAAGTGAAATTGATACATTACCTTGTGCATCTTCATCGGTTAAAGATACCACCCCTGGATGGAGGAAAAGTACTTTCAGAGAAGATGCCACATCTACATATGAGACAGATAAGGCAAGTGAAAATGATACCACACTTCGGTACTTAGAAGTTTCGTGATTACTCAATGGCTTGGATCTTGCAAGTCCCCAACCGAGGAGCTTCCCTCACTCGGGAACTTAGGGGAGCACTGTTTGTACCATACTTGACCAATCCCGAAACTACTGAGCACCGGTCAACGTTATACCGTCAAGGACCCAGAAGAGTTTCCCTCCAACCAGGAGGCCAATCACAGCGCGACACGTGTCGACATTAGAAGCCAATCATAGCGCAACATGTGTCAACATTAGAAGCCAATCACAACACGACATGTGTCAATGTCAGAATGAAACTAGAAACTCTCTTCTATAAATAGAGATCATTCTCTCACAATATTGCCTAATGTCATTTGTACTAAATCATTCACTTGTACTCACTAAAGGAGAGCTTGAACCTATGTACTTGTGTAAACCCTTCACAATTAATGAGAACTCCTCTACTCCGTGGACGTAGCCAATCTGGGTGAACCACGTACATCTTGTGTTTGCTTCCCTATCTCTATCCATTTACATACTTATCCATACTAGTGACCGGAGCAATCTAGCGAAGATCACAAACTTAACACTTTCTGTTGTACCAAAGTCCTCACTGATTTTGTGCATCAACAAGATTGTACAACTTAAAAGAAAGTAAATGGTGTATTTGACAAGAAAAATTGTATTTATGGTAGCTGTGTAAATGCAATATAATAGCTTACTGCAGAAGGAGATTAAAAGGCCAAGGTTCCAAACTGCTTGTTAGGAAATGAAAAATTAAAAGCAATAGCATGATTGCCATGAAGTTGTCCTGGCTTACTGAGGAAATTCATGGCAGACCAGCAATTCTTCTCCAGAAGTATAGCTTGATATTCAATGTTCGATAGGCCAATTATGGGTTCAAAAACATTTGGAAGTTTTGATAATATCAGTTCTCTCACTGGGTGCATAACTTACTTGTTTCTTCAATGAACTTGATCTGATATTATACAATTATAAACAATTTTACACGATAACATATCAAAAATATTGTCTTAATATGAAAGTAACACTATGACTTCCTAGTTTCACTGTATTGAATTGGATAAATAGAAGTAGAATACAAGAAGGAAACAGGTGTGGAAATGAAATTCAATTTGGGTCTGACTGTATAAGGGACGCAGTTGCCTTCTCCGTATTCCTCCCTGATGTTCGCGGCGATACTCCTGAAACTTGCACTGATGAAAATGAGGAGGGAGCTGGGGCTGAGGCTGCAGTAGCGTATAGAGTGCTGATATCACTGCTCACATTCATGCTGGTTCCACCGGCAGACCCTTCGATGGCAGCCCTTGGGCCTGGCGGGGTTTCAATATCTGTAATTCCTTCCAGCATCTGCAAAACTTTTCCCATCATCGGCCTGTGAGATGGTTGTTCCTGTATGCACCAGAAGGTTACCTGAATCGCTCTCTTCACTTGATCCATATCAACATCTTGGTCGACTAACCTTTTATCGACAATTCCCTTGATGTTACCCTTCTCAAATTCCTCAAAAGCCCATAAGGAGAACTTTTTCCTATTTGTCTCCTCAGAAACTTCAAAATTCCTTCTCCCACTTACAATCTCTAGCAAAACCATACCATAACTGTAAACATCAGATTTGGAAGTTATTGGAAGATTTGCTAGCCATTCTGGTGCCAAGTACCCTCTAGTACCTCGAACACTCGTCAAGGTTCGATACCTGTGGTCCTTTGCACTAACTAGCTTTGCGAGGCCAAAATCTGACACTTTGGCATTGTAATTCTCATCTAACAGAATGTTCTCTGGTTTTATATCACAATGCACAATGCAGTCTCGGCACTCCTCATGAAGGTATGTGATCCCCCTTGCAGTGCCGAGGGCAACGTTGAACCGAGACTCCCAATTTAACAACTTTCCTGATTGCTCTTGTGTTGCAAAAAGGAAACTATCGAGGGACCCATTTTTCATGAACTCATATACCAGAAGCCTATGGCGCCCCTCCGAGCAAAAACCAATCAGCCTCACCAGATTCAAATGGTGGGTGCTACTAATTGTTGCAACCTCCATCCTGAACTGTTTCTCCCCTTGCTCAATCCCCTCAAGTTGCTTAACTGCAACAACAGTTCGATTAGCAAGAATGCCTTTATAAACAGCTCCAAATCCTCCTGCCCCAAGCTTCTCCTTGAATCCCTTAGTTGAGCGCTGGAGCTCCTTATATGAGAACTGAACCGGTGCACCAGAAGCATACTCAAGAAGCGCATATTGAGCAGACAATCCACCAAAGGCGGGACTGTTTCTGCAAAACCACCACCACAAACCACCTTCCAATGCCATCAAAGCAAAGAGGGTGGCAATAACCACAACAACCACTATCCAAGCACGCAACTTCCAATCCTTTTTCTTGTCACCAGTCCCCATTGAAGATGACGGATTTGAGATCACTGGTCCACATACCTTGATATATGAACTACTGGACATAGCTGGACTGTGATAACCACTAAGAAGACCTGGTGTCTTGTAGTAACATAGCCCTGTGCCATCAGACAAAGACGTAGAAGCATCACAAGCACTATTTACAAGACAATTCGACCTGCAGGCCGATATCCCCACAAAGAAAATCTGCGTCTCCGTCTCAGGAGGGTACGTCAAGAACCGAGTATGTACCAAGTCCAACATAGTCAGATTCTGAGGACAATCCTCAGTCTTCATCTTCCTCTTACACCCTTTCCTGCTATCCTTGGGATCAACAAGCTCAAAATTAAGAGACATGCATCCGCATACCGGATTAGAATCGTTATAACTACAAACTCCCATGTCCCCACAATACCCGAAAACCTCACACTGATTAGTAACAGCTGCCCATCTCTCAGTTATAGCCCCACTACCTCTAGTAGAGCTATAAATCCTCAAATTCCCATCACTCCCTAACTTCAGAAACCGCAAAATATCACCGGCTTCGGCATAATCGTTACTATAAGCAACAATAGCAGCAGTGGACAATTTTGGATCAGTAATTGACAGAATACCAATTGACTGCAATCCTAGAGTAGGCGAACTCAAATTCGTATCAACAGAAGAATTCAATCCCTGATTCCAATACACAATACTATCATTCCACAAAAGTGTAAGATTCCCATTTTTAACAAGCTTAAACGAGTACAACCCAGATCGCAAAACCTTACTCACAGTGAAGTTCTGCCAGGGGACGATCGAATCGGTGGGGTTGTCGAAGCTGGACCAGACGGTAACGGTACCGTTTCGGAGGACCAAGTTGCCCGTATCGTCAATCTCTGCCGACGAGACGCCGCGGCTGGCGGTGTTGGAGTCCCAGAGTGTGGCGCCGGAGCCGTTGACGAGGCGGAGGGTGCCGGATTGGAGGAACTGGAGGGTTCCACCGGAGTCCACTGCTTTGCCTGCACCGGCGGACCAGACGGGGACGCCACCGGAGTAGGAGATGGCGGCGATGTAAGAAGGGGGTGAAGTGGGGGGGTCGGAGGGGATGAAGCCGAGGGAGAAGGTGTCGCTTGGCGAGGACCAGGTGGTGTTTAGGTTAGCGGCGGAGAGAGAGGAGCCTGGTGAGATTGTGGTGGCGGCGGAAACGGCGCCGGAAAGGAGAGAGGCGATCAAGAGAAGGAGTGAAAATCGGATGTGGGTTTGGAGCGCCATTTTTGGGTGAGTGTTGGATTTTGGGTATTAGTTCATCGGTGGGTGGGTGGGTGGGCAGAGGAGAAAGTTGGGTGAGTTTTAAGGAGGAGGAGGGAGGACAGGAGTGAGGTGAGGTATGCAATGGAAGAAGACTTTGACTGCCAAAAAATCTGGGGGAAGGGTCATTCACGGCGTTTGACTAATTCCAGCTCGGATCTGCTGCATCCGGTTTTACTTTCTCTGAGAATAGCAAATTGCAAACGCCGTTAACTCGTATAGAAATGTAAAAGTCATATTAGGTATTGAGATTTTCAAATATGTTTAATGACCAAAAGGATTCGATTTTGTTAATACTATCTCTCATGTTTACTTTTAGTATCATTGTAGTCAAATGGTTTAATTTTCATAAATCTATAAAGCATTTATTTTATTCTATAAAAGCTCGAATTAATTGGTTTAAAGTTCATTATTTCCCCCTAAGATTAACCCCTTTAGTGAGATTATATATGAAAAAAAAATTATAATTCTCTTCAACATAGACCAAATGGGGATAAGCAATCATACAAATTAAGCGGATCTTCAAAATAGATGTCAAAATGTTCAAATCAATACTAACAGTAGAAAAAGAGAAGAACAATGTTTTTCAACTGAAAAGCCAAATATGATATGGCATGACATGAGTTGGTAACTCTCTACCAAATTGACATCAGTTTAAAAAATAATCAATTAATTATTAAATATAATTAATTATTTTCATTTAAAATATTATAATAATTTAATTTGGTATATAGGGTGAAGAGAAAATCTTTAAAAAAATGTTAAAGTGCCACATAGACTGTCATGTTGTGGCTTATTTTATCTTATAAGGGAGAGAGGGAGGTGTAACAAAGAGAAACATGTGTTTGTAGGGTTATGCAAAGGATAAGTTATTCCTCATACGCATTGTCTTTATTTATAGTAATATGGGAGGGAAGAATCATTCACCTCCAAGGAATACAAGTCCTAATATCACACTTTAATACAATGTTTATAACATTCACCCTTGATTGTGTAAATACTCAATTAGATTCGGCATCATGTAGAGTTGAGGAAGTTGACTCGTCGGTATTGGTTCTGGGAACACACTAGTGTCAAACAAAGTAAGAACTTGCATATGGATCTAAGTCTCACAAAAAACCCAATGGCTATGGTAAAACCTGAGTAGGGACAAAACTCATAGTCTAAGGAAAAATGCGTGAGAAATGCAAAGTCAAATGAAACGTCTACGAGACGTCATCAGGGATATGATCAACCCAAGGTGGGTGCCTCGTCAAAACCTCATTAGGTAGCAAAAATCCAAAGGGAAAAATGCTCCTAATTGTAGGAAAAATAGTACATTAAGATCAAGCAAGTATACTTCATGATACTCCCCCTGAGTTCGACATAATTCCAAAGAGAACTAACACTGTTACAACTCAGAAAGTTTACATATACCTATTCCTTAAACAAACTTCTGAAACATCGCCTTCGGTAGTGATTTGGTGAAGAGGTCTGCCAGGTGTCTTGTGAACGGATTTGCATGATTTCAATCTTCTGATGCTCTTGTTGTTGATGTGAGAAGAAGAACTTCGGCACAATGTGCTTGGTGTTGTCTCCTTTAATGTAACCCTTCTTGAGTTGTTCGATGCATGCTGCATTATCTTCATAGATTGTCATCGGGACACCAACGATGAGGTAAAGATCGTAGAAGCTTCGAATATGGCCCACAACTACTCTCAGCGAGAAGCATTCCCGAGTAGCTTCGTGTAAAACGAGTATTTCAGCATGGTTAGATAAAGTGGCAACTAAGGTCTGTTTAGTTGACCTCCAAGATATTACGGTGCCTCCAACGATGAAGACGTAACCCGTTTGAGAGCGCGCTTTGTGCGGGTCAAATAAATAACTTGTGTTGGTATAACTAACATGTCACATCCCAGCCCGGGCCCCCATTGCATCCCGGGCTCCACTCCGCCGTAACACGATATTTACTAGCTTTAGGCCTCGACCACGCCCTCACTATTTTGTTTTTGGGAACTCACACGAGAACTTCCCAGTGGGTCACCCATCATAGGATTGCCCTCGCGCGAACTCGCTTAACTTCGAAGTTCTGATGGAACCCGAAGCCAGTGAGCTCCCAAAATACCTCGTGCTAGGTAGAGATGAGAATATACATATAAGGCTTACAGGATCCTCACCCCTGGGCAATGTGGGATCTTACACAACAAGGCGATAATCGACTCAAGAACCGACGGGGGTTGCGGCATCACTCGAGGATCCTTAGGGATAGAATAGGCTTAGATTCGTAGTACCTTTAAGGTAACAGAAGTACCCTTAAGGGATAGAACAAGCCCAGAACCGTAGTACCCTTACCGTAGCATTCGATCAGGTTGGATGGGTCTAAAAGGGTTGTCAAATGTGCATTCTTAGGTACGAAGTTAGTGAAATAGATGTGTTCACGCAAATGGTGTACGTGGTTGCACTATTTGCCAAACAACTAACTTTCCAACTAGTCATACCTAGAAAAAATTAATTTGAATTGGTCACAGGCATAAAAGTTCTAAAAACAAAATTTCATTCAAAATAATTTAAGTATTCGATGATGGTAATTAAAAAAACTTAATATCCAAAAACAAATCACCAACAAATAATCCAAACATAAAGGAAAATTGCTTAAACTTAAACCAAAAAGAAGGGGGAGGTTCGGCCACTTAGTGGAATTCAGCCCCAACGGTCTAAAATTCAAGAAGGGGGAGGTTCGGCCACTTAGTGGAATTCAACCCCAAGGGTCTAAAATTCAACTAAAATAGTTAATGTCTAAGATTCTAATCTTCCATAGGGGTAATGGCCCACAACCATGGTGTCAGGTGCTTTGCCTTTATTCTTGAAGTTTAGGGTCTTGGGAGCCAGGTTAAAACGTTTTTGGGCTAGATTTCCTCCCTTAGATGGGCCTTAGCTATGTTGACCTTGACAGGGTGGCTTATACCACGCCTATGTTGGCGTTTTGGGCGTTGATTTGTGCTATGGTGTGCTTCAGGCACAACAGTCACCCTAGTAGGTCGAGCTTGATGATTTTTCATCAACAATTGATTCTGCTTTTGAGCGAGAAGTAAAACAGAGATCAAATTCAAAAGCTTAGTGAACTTCTGAGCCCTGTATTGTTGTTGCAAGACAATATTGGTAGCAGAAAAGGTCGAATAGGTTTTCTCTAAAGATCATTTTCGGACAAGTTCTCGTTACAGAAGTTGAGAAGTCATCGGATTCGACAAACTTCATAATTATGTTCATTCACAAACTTGGAAACGCAGATGCTACTAGTCATGTCTTGCTTCAGGCAAGAAGATGTACTTTTGGTGATTAAAGCAATCAGCCAAAGCGACCCAAAGTGCTTGTGGATCTTCCTCAGCAAGGTACTCGGTTTTGCAGTGCATCATAAATGTGTCTTCAGATGAAGATTATTGTAGTGGCTTTCTCAGCTTCGCCAATCGGGTTATCCGTCTCATCTTCAATAGCGAGATGCAGATTCTTTGTGGTGAGGTGGAGTTTCATATCTTGGACCTACTTAAGGTAGTTTCTTCCAAAGACCTCTAAAATGGTGAAGTCGAGTGTGTTCAAATTTGATATGTCCCTGTCACAAAAATAAATGGACCAGAATATGGTTAGTGTAATGGAGACAAATCAATCCATTCACATAGGAGTAGAACATTCAGGTTCTAATTAACATTTGTTGGTTTAAAGTTACATGAAAAAGCTTCGGGCTTTTCATGGGTGATGTTTTTAAGAAAAACCTCAGGTTTTCAAACAAGGCATATTTCAAAAAAAAAAAAAAAAACTTCGGATTTCAAAAGAATTATTCCTATTAACAAAGACAAATATATATACATAAATATGCAAATTGATCTTCAGGATCTAGAATTATAATTGAATTAATTATTTGGACTTTGGAGCAAATTAAAGTGTGGGTGAAAAATTATAAAACCCAAATTGCTTAAAAAAATATGCAATTAAAACTTGGATCCCAAAAATATGGACCAAAGCCCACGGGTGGACTGAGCAAATTTATGTCGTGAGGTCCAGGCCCAAAATTAGACTGGGGTAGGCACGGGTGGGCTGCATGCCCAATAGACTAGAGGCCCAGATGGGTGTGGATCAAGTGTGACGCAGTGCATTGCACCTATACTTCAGCAGCTGGCTGTGATCGTGTGTGGATAAGTACACAGATGCACTAGCCAGAGTTTGGGATCTAGTGTGTCGCATGCGTATGGACACCATAGCCTTACGAACTGGTGTTGTTCGAGGTCGAGCCATAATGTTGGGCCGTAACATGCGAGCCTAGTCAAGAAAAAAATTCTTGTTGCAGGCCAAGAAGGCCATCCAAGTTTTGGTGTCCAGAACACCCAGTGCACCTTGGGTTGCTTCGCCTGAAAAGGAGATCGGCACCACCGCTGCGGGTAGTTGAATTATGGGTTGGAAAACCTCGGTGTAAGTTCGCAGGTTCAATAGGGAACTAATCCAAGTGACAAAGAAAGGTTTCTCGATCGGGTGATTTAGAACCAAAAATTTGAATTTTAAATTTTTTTTGAAGGAATTCTTCTGGAATTCCGTTCAATCATCGTTGAGGATGATGACATTAGTCCAAGAACAAGGCTTCAGGTTGTGGTTGCCCAGAAAAAGGACGGCAAAACCGTGACTCGTGACGGTGAGTGATGGGTTTTTGGGTTTTGGGACAATGTCAGGGACGACGTCATTTTGGTTTATTCACGGAATAGAGCTTCAAGCTTCGTGGCTCGGGTTTGACTTCAAAAGCGGAGTGGCCTCAGGCTACTGCCATCTGGGTTCGAAAAAACCCTAGAAAATTATTTTAAATTTTTTTTCTTAATTTCTAGATTGTAATTTATTATAATTGCATGCATATTCAACATATAATTTAATGCATGGACATGTATTTGATACAAATTCATGGCAATATCAATTCATATAATTCAACAATTATGGATATAATGCATACACAATTTATGTAGAATCTAAAATTCAAAAAACGTAAAGTTGGGTCATGCATTATGGTGAATGTCATGTTATCAGGGCTGCAAAAATATCGAGATAAAAACCGTTATTTTGGAAGAACCTGATTGTGTGATAATATTGATGAACTGGTTTGATGCAAAAAACTTTCATGTCAAATTCTTAAGTGCAGCAATAGGAGCATGTTGATAACAGGTTGTGACTTATTTTATCTGATAAGGGAGAGAGGGAGGTGCGGCAAAGAGATAGTAGAGAGATATGTGTTTGTAGGGTTATGTAGAGGATATGTTATTCTTCCTACACATTGCCTTTATTTATAGTAATATGGGAGGAAAGAATCATTCTTCTCCTAGGAATACAAGTCCTAACAGAGAAGAAAAACTAATATCAAATCTAATCTATGATTTACACAATCACACATTAATACAATATTTATAACATGTTAAATTTAAATTTTATATTTAAAATTTGAGATATCATTTTCGAGTGCTCCAATATAAACCTTAATAGTAGACCCGGCAGTTTCTGACACGACATGAAAACGATCGAAAATAACGGGTTTCGGATCAACACGATAACTTATTGGGTGACCAACGGGTATACACGTGGGTAACTCGTTTCGACCCTTTAAGAAAAAATTTATTTTGATAATTTTAAAGTTTAATTACTAAAAGATTTATTATAAAATACAATAGCCATATTAATATATACAATATATTCTATATTAAATATATAGTTTTGTATTATTATTCTATATAAGTTTAAAAAAAAAAATTTAGTCATTATTTATTTTTATTATGAGAGTTCCTTATTATCATTATTAAGATAAATTTTACTTAACATGTTGTTGTCCAAAATTAAAATAAACTAATATAGTATTTGTATAGGCAAATAACTAAGAAGACATACATACAAGTATGAAAAATGTGAAAGAATATATAAACACTCGTGATTCATCATTATTCCTCCACGAGTAGATAATGGTTACACTTACATTATTGTTTAGATTTTTAAAATCCTCCAAACCTTCATGAATAATGTTTTTTATTTGAGGGAAAATTAATAAAATTAATAATAATTATTGTAGAAGTGTAAAAAATGTAAAAAAAAATATACAATCACTCATAGGGACAAACTTTACAACTTTCATGAAGGGATTAACTTTGAAATCCAACACTATAATTCATAAACCTTAAATTTATATTTAACCGTCGATTGTCATTTACGCTTTATTCTTCTTACTGAATTTCATTTTTTAAATTTTCATTTTTTAAAACATGATCATCTGGCGGATGTAAGAAGATGAACGGTTCAAATCTTTGATATCACGTTTTGATATTTACAGTTAACTGAAATATGAGTCGATGTCATATAGTTTGTAGAAACTTTATAAACATCAAGCAATATTTTCACTAACCGTAAAACTCTGAATATAATATCAACAATCCAAACCGTTCATCTTCCTGCATCCTCTAATAGATCAAGTTTTCAAAAAAGAAAATCTGAAAAAAACAAAATTTGATGAGAACAATGAAGCGTAAATGTAAACAACAATTAACGGTTAAATTTTGATCTATGATTTATATGATTATAGTGGCGGATTTCGAAGTTAAGCTCTTTATGAAAGTTGTAAAGCTTGTCATTACGAGCGTTTATATATTTTTTCTATATTTTTTTTACACTTCTACATTAATTAAAAAACTATTAAAGACTTCAGGTAAGTGAAAATATACTTAAAAGAAAAATGCGTTTTTATGTTTTGGATGTGACAATATGATATGTATATACTTATTTAGTAATATGTTTTTCATTTGATTATTTATTGGTTTAAAATATATTTTCCTTAACGGGTAACGGGTCGGATCATATTACCTGTTAATATTATCGGGTCGATTTCGGGTCGGGTCATTTTACCCATTTATTTTAACGGGTGTTACACGACACGACCCGTTACGATATCGGGTATGACACGAAAACGACATGAACACGGAAAACACAACACGAATGCCATGTTTACTCAATATTACCATTTTGTGATTTTTATATATAAAAAAAAATTGTGATTTTTAAAGTGCAACTCCAACTTTAATTTGACTAAAATACCAAATCATTATTAAATTCCTTAACTTTTCGTTGGTGTGGTTTCCAGCCGTCAATAATTGTTTTTTATTTAGGGAAAGTAGTTTCTCAAGAATTGAGGACGTGGGTTGGGGGTTAGAGAAAAAAGAGTCCAGCCCTTAACTTTGACTTGAGTTAACGGCGTTAAAGCTTGTTTAAAAAGGCAAGAGGGAGGGAACCGGGGTATTCGGGAATAAAAGATCCGGCTCAACTGACTATTGCACGCTGCTGGATCTGACAACTTTTGACTGATGCCGCCGGATCTCTGTTTTCTCGGACTTCAGTTCTTTATCTCGAAGTAAGATTTTCTCCTTTTTTTTTTTTTTTTTCTTTTCTACAAAAAAATCAATCTAAAATGTTGATGTGATTTAATCTTAACCAAGGTATTAAATATCGATGATATCGGAAATATCGGTAGTTCAAAAACACGGAAATATCGATGGAAATATCGGGATATTATCAATATCGATAAAAATAATATGGAAACCACGGAAATTGTAAGAAAAACTTGGAAATTTTTATTGAAACTTTGCAGAATGTTTATTTAGTCAATTATCTATTAGTTTATCACAAAAAATTGGAAGGAAATGCATTGCATGATGGATTTAACTGATTTAAGTTGATTATATAGCGAGCTGGCAAACATTGTGAATCTAGAAAATATGTAGTAATTAATGAAAGAAGTTTAAACACACCATAATCATTTATATATAATGAATTAGTACAATATTTTACACTTTATACATTGCATGGTAAGATACATGAGTGACTTAGTACCACATAAAGTTCCTATGAGGTTCAAAATTTTCACTATCTTCATCATCTCTATTTGTAGAGTAAGTGTATTGTAAAGAGTAGTCAACAACCATGGCAATGGTTTTCAAGAATCAAAACCCAAAAGTCAATAGGAAACCGAATACTTCGGTATTTTTCGGGATTACCAAACAAATGGGATTTGGAAACCAATCCCATATCGAAAATTTCGGTATTTTTCGGGAAGGGATTCCTGAACTTCAGGATGGTTTTGGTTTGGGATTTTTCGTTTTGGGTTTGGGACTTTTTCGGTTTGGTTTGGGATTTTCGGGAATTTTTTCCAGCCCTGCATGTAAGTGACCAAATAAAAAATAGAAAAATTAAAAACCACATGCCATTGACTAAGTAATTAATTGACACAATTTAAAATATAATACCACAAAAAATTTGGAATATGTGCAAATTTGTTTCTTGTAAAAAGAACTCAAAACAAAACCATAGATATAAATATTTTAGCATATTATCACAACAACATAAGTGATATGGTGGTTAAGGTGTTAGGGAGTCAAATGGGAGGGGTTCGAATCCCTCTATGCTCAAAATTGAGATTTTTCAGAAATTTTCAAGATTTTTGGATGTCATATCGTGATATTATCGATAATATCGCGATATTTTAACGAAAACTCATTGGATACCCATTATAATATCGGTAACTCAAAAAAACGAAAATATCCATTTTGGTCCTTGATCTTAACCAATCAAATATGAGAAAAGAAAAGGAAAGAGAAACAAAAGTACACGTCTTTCTTGGTCCAGTTGAGCTTAGCAACAAATCTTGTCTTCCTTTTCCTCCTTAGAGTCAAGTTTTTTTTTTTCTTCACTTCCACTTAAGGTTGGGTTGGTATTGTTGTGCTTTGAAAAAAAAACTACTTCTCCTGTGCTGTGACAATAAGATCATTTTTGCTGCTTCACGTTTTGAGCTTTTTTTCACCCAAAAATATGAAAATAAGCTGTTTTTTAAGTGTTTACCATACGCATTTTTTAGCTTAGCTTTTTTTTATACCCATTTTTTATAAAAGCACCTCAATACCAAATCAGTACTTAATAGTTAGTATTATATTGTAGTGGTATTCCTCTTCACTTGTAAGTGAGAGATCTTAGGTTCGATTCTCACCAGAGCAAATTTGAATAACATTATTGCTAACCCACTCATTCCCCAATAGTGTAAAAATATTGTTTGTTAAAAAAAATAAAAAAGTTTTCTTTCTTCACTTGTACAGTGAATCTGAATTTGTCAAAGTTAAATGTATTCAAGCTGCGTGTCATTAGGGTTTGAGTAAGTCATAATAATATTCTTTTTTTTTATTTAATAAAAATGCGACTCATCTTTGACTTCTTGGTTTTGGGACGGATCCTAAAATTTCAAAAATGGACTGGACTAAATTTAACTTACTTACAGTATAAAATACGTTAAAAAACTCGACCACAAATTTCACGTTCATGCTCTTTCACGTGTTAGAAATTTTCACATCTTACAATTTTTTTCGTTTTTTTTATAAATGAGTGGTTAAGTTCTTATTTATAATTGTCACTCAGTATTAAGGTCTGGTGGTATTCCTCCTCACTTTGAAGTGAGAGGTTTTAGGTTCGAATCTCGTAGATGGTGAATTTGATACCAAATTATGTTGCATATTATGTGGCTTAGCCAAACTCCCCCTCCCTTAGTGTAAAGATATCTCTCTAAAAAAAAAAGTTCTTATTTATAATTAGACTTTTGGATACTATATATATGGTTTTTTTAAGGGAGTTTTAACGAAACACTTCCGGTATTGTTCAATTTTAACGAAAAACATTTTTACTTTTCCCTGATACTATTCACTACACATTTATTTGTCATTTTTCATTAAAACTAAAGTTTTTTTTTGGACTTTTCATTAATTTTTTTTAATTCATAATTTTAAGATTTTATTTTTGGGTCTGTCTTCTCTCTTAATCCCCTTTCTTCTAAACTTGTCATCTTTTAACAATCTAACAGTCAAAACTCATTCAAAGTTTTTTTTATTAATTCAATAATAATAAGAACATTTTGTTTTAGGGATCTTTAAGTAATTAACTTTCTCATAATTTGTCCAATTTTATTGTGTATACATGTTTTTTATTTGAACAAACAATAAAATCTACACTAAGGGGTGAGGGAGTAGACTAAGCCTTACAGTGAGCTTGCCATAATAATATGGTTCGCCTTTAGCGTGAATCATACCTAAGATCTATCATTTACAAGTGAAGAGGAATATCACTAGACTATAGTACTAAGTGGTTATTGTGTATACATGTTAAAAATCAATACTCACAACAAAATGTAATTGAAGATGAAAAAGTTGCATGCATTATGTTTTTCAATCATGACTTTAATATTTTCCGACGACCAAAAAAAAAAATCCGTCCACAATGACTGCAACCAGTGACAATTTCTAGCACTGACACCAGTGACATGTGCGTCATGTGCAATGGAGACAAAATATAAATGTTCTTATGCTTATAATTGGGCCTAATAGGATAAATGGTCCCCATGGTTATAAGGTATTCGGAAGATAGCCCATGTGGTAAAAAAATTCAGATTTAAACCCCTGTGGTCTAAGTCCGTTAGGATTTATGTCCGAAATTAGAACTTCTGTCATTCCTTCATTAGGTTTAGGTGTTTTGGTTAAGGAGAGCAATTGATTTTGGTCACATTTCTTCCTCCCCATTCCCTCAACTTAATCTGCACCATGCAAGTAGCAGTCAAGAACTTCACACTCTGCAATGGACTTAGCAAATCCAACAACCCCTTCAATGTCTTGAGCCTCACACAATCCGCCGCCTTCATCACCCCCTCCAACCCATTCAGCATCACCTTCATCGCCACACTCACCAGTCCTTCCAGCTCCGCTGCCGCTTCCCCGTTCCTTTCGCTCAGGTCGCCAGTCGGGCTAATTCCACCATCCTCATGTCGCCATCGCCACCTGCTGCCTTTCCATTTCCCTATCCACCTTATCTTCCTCGTACCTCATCTTCTGCCTCAGCTGCTCAACCTTCCTCACATGCTCCTCCGACATGGAAACCAGCCTCGTCGTCTTCAGCGACTCAACGAGCTGGAACAACATTGATGGCTTCCACCTGGTGACCCAAGAATACGCATTCTCCAAAGGGCTTGACCAAACAGGGCAGAAGAAGGCCAGGACATCATCCCGAGCAGCAGCCCACTTCACGAGGTAATACTCCTTGTGAAGGTTGGTGGCTTTCGACACCAAAGCCCGAAGCTCCGCCTCGTTCTGTCGCGTCTCGTCCAACAACTTGAGAAGTTGCTGCTGGAGCTGCTTGAGCTGAAAAACCCACTTCTCGAAAAACTCAGAGAAACTTTGCTCCACCTGCAAGCTACTAACAGAGGAATGACAAAAGTTCTAATTTTGGGTATAAATCCTAGCAGACTTAGACCACAGGGGTTTAAATCCGATTTTTTTTTACCACAAGGGCTATCTTCCGAATACCTTATGACCACGGGGACCATTTATCCAATTAGGCCTTATAATTGTATTCACTCACAATTTGTGGCTTAGTCCAAATAGAATGGGAAGTACACTTTTAAGCACAAGAAAATTTAAAAGCATTAAAATTGGCAGAACAATTATCTTTCTTCAACTAAGGTTAGTAAAAGCAATTTTCCTATTTAAGGTCAATATCATTTGCTAAAAATTATCGGTAAGTTATAGACCTATCCTCCGAAGCATGAAATGTTAATTGAAACAATCCTAGTATTGAAATATTTTGTCCCAAGTAGCCTTTTACCACAGTAGTGGAAAGGAAATTAAGCCCTTGCATGAGGACATGAGTTCGAACCCCATTAACTAATCTAACAAAATCTATTATTTGACAAAAAGAAAAGAAAAAAAAATATTTTGTCACTTCACAAGAATAGAGTAAGACAACTCGGTTTCTCCTCAATCCGAGAATGAAGTTCATAAAATCTTCCACTTTGGGATTTTTAAGTTTTCTTGGTTTGAACTTGATCTCCTGGAGCTCTACTAAGTAACTTATTGTCACATGCTCCAAGGCAAAATATGAGTATTGTACCTTGGCCCATATTTGTGCTAAAAAAATTCGGCTATCTTACTTGTAGCGTTAACTTCGTCATCCTTTCAAACCGATATGACTGCTAATTTAATTAGTATTTCATGCTCGCACAAAACACAATAAACTAAATTATAACTTTGTACGTGAGCGCATAAAGATGGCCCCTCCCACCAAAGGGATTCGTAAAATTGACTTCATATTTTATTGGCCAAATTTGTCGTTTGGATGTCACCAAGTTTTAGGGGGCATGATAGAATGTAAACCTTTAGCTAGGATTCCACAAGTATATATTATACTTATATTCAAATTAGATTTTCTTACTTTCTAAGGAATTATATTCCGTGAGTCACAAAGCTTGTGATGTGTATATATAGAGTTTAACCCTATGAATGAAATGAACCAATTCTATATTTCTACATTAATACTCTCTTCCCATCCAATTAGTATAAAATAAAAATAAATAGATATTTGACGGATCAAATCCGACAGTCGATTTAGTATGGTCGGATTTCAATTTTCTAAGAGCAAACGGTCATCCCAAATATTTACCTAATACAAGTGAGAGACAAAACCAACTTGACATAGGGCTCGTTTGGTGTGGAGGATTAGATTGAAATTGATAACCTTTGAACTTAATGTATTATGAATGATGCAGGTAGCCAAGGAGTCTATGGGAGACAATGGATAATTAACCTTAGAATCACTCAACCAAGGGCAACGGAATCACTCACGTTACTAATCGTGGATTCACTTGACACGACCAAGCCAAACGCTTGATTTAAGAAGGAGGAAACTCACTAACTTCTTGGATTAATTATAACTCACTAATTGATTTATTTTTTTAGTACATAAGAATCCCTTTAAATAGGGAGATTACAATACATTGGTAGGATATAAATCTTAATACTAAAGATTGTAGTTTCTACACATGTAATTAGAACATGACTTTGAAAGCTGAAAAAAAGCCACCAACAACATGTTTAATACATGGATCATATTAATTATGTGGACTGCATCAAACTCCTCTTCTCGGAAAGAACTCGTCCTCGAGTTTGAAACCTTTTTGTATTTTTGTTTGAATTTAGGTTTTTGACCTGCCAAGATTTCAACTCTTTGAGCTCTCTAAAGAATTGAGTATCAACAACTTGGACCAATAATATCTTCAAAAGAGCAGACAATGAGTGAACACATATGGCACCGAACCAGATTTTCAAAGTAGTACTGGTTGAAACATTTGAAATCATCTTCCAACCAGGATTTTTCTTCTTTTATTGGAATATGATGAAAAACTGTAGTCCTGAGATTTCCTCTTGGCTCAAGACTTCCTCGTATAGTGGTGGATGGTGTAACTTCCTGAGCAAATTTTTTTGGAGTTACCTCTTTGGTAGGAATCATCAAGTATCCATCATCATATATTGGAGGCAAATTCCAATCAACAACTCTTTGAGAAGAACACAAATCCTTTTTCAATAATATTTGACTCAGATTATGTTTGGATTAAAACTTGAACTTTGGGCTCACGAAGAAGCTAGCCCAAAGGGAAGCCTAGAAGAAGAGATAGCCGAAGCCCAGCCGAAGCCCAGGAAGCAGAAAAGGGGCTTTCCGACTTGGTGCAGCCCATGTGAACCACTTGCTCACCTACCCAAAGACCAAGTGGTATAGACCAGCTAGCTCATCAGCCCAAAAGCACTTTACTATGGCAGTACAAGTAAATAACTGATGAGTCACTACCCTTCAAGATGCATTCGGGCAGGATTACTGCTACAGGAGGCCAAGTCAAAGTGTCTATAAAAGAAGAAAGAGAAATCAGAAATAAAGACACTCAATCAAACAAACAAATACAAGCACAAACTCTGCTGAAAGCCAGATTTGCCTTCAAACGAAGCTGTAGTCAGCCCAAAACGAAGCTGTAGTCAGCCCAAGCCTTCATCCCTTTCGAGATAGACCCTCACTCAAGCCTTTATAATAGCTCTGCTACCCTGTTCAACTCTTGCTGTAGTATCGATTTCTTTTTGTAAACTCATCTCCCTATCCTTTTTCTAAAGCTCTCAAACCCCTTGATAAACCACAAAGATAGGAAGTTGCAAGACGATCAGCCTTGCCCGACAAGGTTAAACCTTGCCCGACCCTCTTTGTTTTTGTCTTTTCATTCATTAGCCTAGCAATATGTTGTATACTTCAAGTTGTATTCAAGTTATTTCTAGTAAGATGACTATTAAAAGACTCTCTCAACTCTTGAATCCGATTTGAATATGTCTTCACAGTTCAAACTAGATCTGAGCTCTAAGCCCTCGGGCATGTAAGATTTGATCATTTAAAAGTCCTTGGCCTCAAGGCATAAAAAAGAACCATATGTGGACTTAACCCATCCAC
The DNA here is from genome assembly GCA_035220775.1 of Malus fusca. Taxonomy (NCBI): domain Eukaryota; kingdom Viridiplantae; phylum Streptophyta; class Magnoliopsida; order Rosales; family Rosaceae; genus Malus; species Malus fusca. The sequence continues at coordinate 5,307,720 of CM069068.1, read as the reverse complement.
GACAAGCTTTGATAACAAGAAGTCCGAAGTTACTTGGGGCGCAAGTAATCGACCTATTTTCTTAGTTTTATTTCCGTTATATTATGATTATCGTAGGACGTTTGAGTATAGAAGGAATTCTGATGGGAAGCCTCAATGCCTATATCTAAGGCCCTACAAAGGCACCTATTTGGATTCATTCTGCTATTCGGGCTCGAGTAATCAGAAGTATAATGGTTATAAGGCTCGTGCAATCAATGAAACGACCATTATATGTTCGAGTACTGAGTTAGTTATTGACTGGAAGCCTCAAAACCTACATCTAAGGCCCCACAAAGGCACCCGTCATAACTAACACAGTCTCTCGGATATATATACAACTAAAACTCAACATCCGTTTTACATATGCCATGCTGAAGATGGCAGTGGCACGCCTGAGCACTTAAAAGTTAATCTTGATTGTGAGCCTCAAGGCCTACACCTAAGGCCCCACGAAGGCACCTTTCAAAGTTAACTCTGTCCTTCTCTTTCAGCTTTGCTCGACAAGCCTTGCCCGATAAGCCCGCCAGTGAAGCAGAAGCCCGACAGCAAAGCCCCAACCGACGCCAACCTCTCGGGGAGCTGTGTGCTCGTCGTTCAGGAAACATCCCCTATGGGAATTCCCATCACGAACAGATTAATTACTGATACCTGATTGTCATCCATGGGAGCAAGATGCTGGTATATCCTCTCTATTTGGAAGAAATGGCGTTTGCAGATTTTCGCGCACAACCGCACATCCTTCAGTATTTTCTAATAATTTTCTATAGAAAACTCTGATTGACGCACTGTTGGTTGCGTTGGTAATAGACTTCCAGAGCTTTCCGGAGATATATAACTCTCCAAATGAAAGTCATGGAAACTAGGTCAAATTTGATGAACAACAGATATTATTCCCACCGCATAGTAGTGGTCTTCAAATTGTCTTCTTTCGAGGCTTGCCTCCCGCATCAATGAAGGTACATAGAGGAGAATGATTTGTCATTTTATGGGAATTAGAAGAGGATTGGACATGAAGAAAACTTCTTCCTTCTAATCCTCCGATTTTGGGGGGGGGATTGAAATACTTTTCTTTAGAAGTAATTGATCTCCTACCTCCAAGTTGGACGTAAAATTTTCTTTTCTATTTTGAACATACCTTGAAAACAGTTAATTATCCATTCAAATCCAATTCTTCATACCAAATGAGACCTTAGGGCCAATTTAGCAATTAACTACGAGTTTCTAATTCATCAAGAAGAAGTCTAAACTAGCTAAAATAGCCAGAGTTGATAATATTATCGACACATTTATTGGAAACGTAATAGAAAACAACCTAGCTAGCCGCATATTACAGAGCCATTCGACTCATATGTATTTAAGTTCCTACTAGATTCATAAGCAACTTCACACGTAGTAGACCATACAAGTTCTGGAGAGTCTGGTCTGATCTGATGATAACCCTACATATTGCGTGTGGTCATTCGCTCAATATTGGTGGGATAAACTTCAGTTTTAAGGGAAGAGGCGAAGGCCTTGGTTGCTATTTGAACGTTCACAGCTTCCGTTGGATGCAAGCCATCAAAGAACACAAGACTGCTTCTGTTTCCGCACACTTGCCCTCCCTTTTTGCACAAAATTCCATTCCCTCCTTCATTTATTGATGCCACTTCACAACAAGTAGTGCTAGCATCCTTGAATCCTGCAAATTTTCATTATTTTTTTGTTATAAATAATTTACATGCTTTTGATTTACAAACGTACTAATTGTACTAATTGTTTATGAGCAACTTTCAATCAAAATCTTGTTTTACCGTAGCAAAAACGGAATATATGTAAAGGACCATCATACAGATTCCCTACAGGAGCCTTATCCTCTCGTTTTTGCTACAATAAAATGGGATGCATGCTAAGAACATCATCATATATGCTAATTTATTAAGATTGGCCATAAGGTGGGCCAAAAGAGTGTTTATGTATCTAACATATCTTGATCACGTAATTTTACTTCGAAGACACTTTAGATGGATAGGTGAATGAATGTTAAGAAGAGAGATCTCTACGTACCTTTGGAGATGGGATTTTTTATAATGTCTCTAATGATCTTGTAGGAGTTAACAAATACAAGAGCGGAGCCCGGCATCTGTGCCCTCATACCATCAACCAACGACTTCAAGTGAGTATTGAAGAGATGAGCTGCCCGCACTACTACAAATTTTAACATACATGACGCAGTTTATGGGTCATGTTAAAAGTTTAATGACGCAAGGATTTAGCGTCATCTTTGTGGGTGTCATTAAAGATACTTTTTATGACGTTGAAAAAGTGTCATGTATTAATTTTAAGGACGCCTAACAAGCGTCATTGAATTAAGAACTTATGTCATCTATAACCATTTAAGTTGCATATTAAGTGTCATATACAGAGAAATGAGCGTCATGGTATACTAAACATGACATATGCACAGTGTCATGTGTAGCTTCTACAGACACCTAACAAGTGTCATTGATTTAAAAAAGTATGTCATCTATTTCAATTTGAGACACAGATAATATGTCATAAACAGAGGAATGAGCGTCATGGTATACTAAACATGACATCTATATAGCGTCATGTACTATAGCACTGAAACCATTTGCAACGTCATTGAATATTAGCAATGACACGCAAAGCGTGTCATAAACCGTTCAATACATGTCCTGAAATATGTTTGATGACATATATAATGTATTTTTAATTTGAAAGCACGACCTACATAATTCATCCAAAGAGCAAGATATTGACCTCAAATGAAACAATATTGCTTCATAAATTTGAAATTTATCCACCACCGAAGTATTACAAAAGACAATATAATGTATAGAGCTTTCCTACTAATAAAACTGTAAGTTCACTTAATTTAAAATCTGGTTCTTCTCACAATCTGGTTGAGCATAAGATCACCAACAACAAATATCCTCCTCCCTTGACTCAGGAGAGACTCCCACCTTTTCTACACAAAAATTATCAACATTAATTAAAAAAATCAATAAGAATAACAATTCTTACTTTCACATGCTAAAACCAAAAATAAAACTGCAAAGGGTCATTCTGATTATCTCTAGAATCTTGGAAAATTTGAACTTAAAATCATTATTTCCGTATCCTGCGCAGATGAATCAGGTCAAACAAAAAGATCAACAAAAGTGCAGTGTAGTTTTAAGATCACATGGAAGAAAATAAATGAACACAATAAATTCTCTTTAACCATTCTAGTATAAAATCAAAGGTTGATTTAAAGTAACCGTGCAATAAAAATAAAAAAAGGCATCCATTAATCTGTGATAATCTAGAAAATAGGGCAGCTATACATACAAGTAACAAAAGCATCCAGTAATCATATTGTTTCATAAAAAAATAGCACAAAAAATTAAAGGCAAGAAGAGAAAGAATCTCACTTGCATAGGATCTGCATGAACGGAGGATTGACTGGTAGCAGGGGCAAAGGCACTTGATTTGGATGAGGCCTCAGACTCTTTATTTGTCTGACTACTTAATGCAGAAATCTATGGGACTAATGAGCCTTTCTTCACACGTTTTGCACCAGCAGTTGTTGAAACCTACAATTTACATAATTAAACTGCCCACCAGTGCCAGCCCCAGTAAATTAACAATTAGAAAAACAAAACCAATATAAGTTCACAGCAAAATAAAATGTGAATCGACATTACTACCGAATTGGCTCCAAATCCATCCAAACCTACTCAAACAACAAAATACCCAATTCAAACTAGACAACAGATTGAACATGAAAACCACAAATAGCACCAAACCCAGATAAACTCACACTAAATCATATAAAATCCATATCACATAGATCTCAAATCATCAATTAACTTATGTAAATGAAAATAAGGGATTTACCTAAAAATTGACGATGGCCGGTGATGGCTGACGAAAGCGTGGAGCCGTGAGGGCAACGACGCATGGTGTTCAGATGGCTGGATGGCGGTAGCGCGGGAGGGACTTTTGCTGGCTTGCAGCCTTGCTGTTGAATATCGTCCTCTCCAATGGCAGAACAAAGTCCTGATGGGGAACGAAGTCCCACACCGTTTATGTTATATTTTTTTTTTACGAGCATATTAAAGAAAAAGGATGAGATTTAGGCTGAAGAGGTTAACTGTTCAAACGTGCAATTGTAATGGGTGTGAAACTGATCTCTTTTTGATAATTGTCTCTTGGTTTTCTTATCTTTTTATTTTAATTTATTTATATTTTTTATAAGTTGCGTCATAATTTTATTTCAGTGACGCTTTTAATAAAAGAATGTCATTAAAAAAATTTCTAAGTGTCATGAAAGTCCTATTTTGTAGTAGTGCCGGTTCATTTTCTGCATGCAACCATTATGTGTTGGTCGGCCCATCCTCACTACAGGACTACACCCTAATGGATTTATTGACATCAACACAAACTTTCGAGCTCCTAAACTGTGCAACTTCTGCAATCATCACCAAATATTTCAAGCTATATATTAATTGTTGACATATTTAATTGTTGTCTAGCTTGTGAATATAGAAAAATATTATTTTTTCCTGAAAAAAAAGAAGAAAGTTTTTGCTTGATGTGATGAAATTAATAATGTTACAAGCTGATTTGTTTTTTCAAATATGTACAATCACTCACGAATAATACCTAGTGAATCACTCAGAAACCATACCCAATGAATAGAAATAATTGGTAATGAGAGTTCCTTTTATATAAGCAAATATTAGAAAAGGAAGATTCGACATAGAAACTAATTCTACGTAAAAGCTAAACACTATTAATCACTTAAGCTATAAATCTTCTAAATCCTCCACAGCGTACGGAATTCAACGTGTCTACTTTATATCATCCTTTACTTGTATGTGTAGGGTCAGGGTGTGGCGGTAGAGAAAATTTGAATGGGTTGGGTTTGATTAATGAATTTTACTGGTCTATCTGATTGCACCCCACCCCACATCATATTCATATATAAATGTTAAATATACGTGAAAATGGTCCTACACATATAGAGATTGTAATACTAATCATTCAAGAGCCTTGCAAACAAGAAGGTTTAGTAGATTTTCTTTGCAACCGATGACATCACGTGACAACTATTTAATAGACTAATGTTGTACACTAATTAAATACATGACAAATTTATGTCATTGAGACTATCTATTGATTTTAAGAGAGTTTTTCTCGACCTTGTTGTTGAGAGATTTTTCAATGCACCCGTAATAAAACGAGATGAAAGAAAGTTGAAGTTTTACTATAAAATAAATTGACAATACGAAAAATAATCTACTACTTATAAAGCTCGTATAATGTCATTTTCTTTTCTTCCAAATTTCGGGTACATAACAAAATATCTGCTTGTCGTGGTTGAAAGATTAAATATGGGAGGTGTGGTTGTTGAATGCTGATGGTTCTTCTTGACTCAGTCGCTGGTTCCCGACAATAATGAAAGCAGACGTATCATATACAATAAATACCCTACCATCTACTACTTATCAGATTATTTACTACGTACACCTGACCCGTTTTATTTGGAGCTTGGACCAACTGCATACATTGGAACTGAATGCATTAAACAAAAGGAAAACTAATGAAAATGGTTTGAAAACTTTGAGTTTTAATGATAAGGACAAAATAAAGGGTAAAGTGAATAGTACTAGGATTGACTTTTTAGTGTGCACGAATATGATGCTTGTTTTATAAATGTGTATTCAGAATATTAAAAAGGGGCCTAAGTCCCTTGATCAACTACTTTAAGGGGCTACCTTCAGAGTACAATACAATCAAAATGATCATTTATGCATGTACCGAATTGTGTTTCGAATACATGGAAAAATCTCTCTTACATGCACATACATTTACGTTTTTGTACACTAACATGCATAATTAAAATTTTCTGTAAAATAAAATAAGTTAACGGTAGATATATACAAGTTGGCAACAATAAAACGGTGAAATGTTTTGAGAAATTGGCTAATAAATATGATTACTTTTCAAATTCTGTGTTGAAATAAACATTTTTCTGTTGTAGTTATCTGATATATATTATTAATTTTTTTGTCGTTATATCATCGATCTAATAATTTTAATTAGTTCAATAATTAAGATTTGATTTTAATATTTTAGTCGATTTCCCAAACATTTTTTTATGTCTGATTTGATTGCATATCTATAAAATCATATGAGAATAACATGGATATATATATATATATATACATACATATATACATATATAGTAGTTAAATGCATGCACCTTTAGTTGCGTGGACAAAGAGGCAGTGAGATTGGCAGTGAAGGTTTCAAGGGTGACGTTGCGGGTGGAGGTGGTCAGGAAGTAGTTGAATGAGTAATCGTTTCCGCCAGTTCCCACCACAAACAAGTAGTCGTCAAGTGACTGAGAGGTTGTGCACCGGCCTCGCTCCGCTTCCAACTCTGGCAACGTTACCTCCTCAAAGTTTCTGATTTGCTGATTCAGATTTATCACATGCCCCTGCAAATATATGATGAATATTTATATGCCATCTAAACCCATCATATATATCATCATTTTCCCATAAATTCAGTATTCAATAATTCAGGCCATCCAAACCCATCATATATATCATCATTTTCCCAGAAATTCAGTATTCAATAATTGAGGTTAGCCGTAAGCTTCTGCTTTTGGTCCAATTAATAAATTAACATAGGTATATGATCAAATAGAACTAGAAATAGCACATGCATGAGAGGTCATGGGTACCCTCTTACATACATGCATTTACTAACACATTCATCATCTAACGGTCAAATATACAAGAGAATACCGTATCTTACTAATAAATGGTGAATGTACATGCATATATTGTAGCCAAGTCAATATTTCTACTTGATATAGTTGCAGAAATTAATGGCTAAACCCTAATTCCTGCTCTATATTTGGATGGATAGAATTTTAGCCCGAATTGTTAAAAAGAAACATCACAACTAGAGCGCTAGAAATGCACTACAAACATCAAACGAAGGACTTTTAAAATGCCACATGAAATGCACAGGATCTGGTTATTTCCGAAGTCCCATCATCTACTTTTTATAGTATTATTATTACAAACTAATTCAGGATTTAAAACTTCAAAATCCATGGTCCAAACACAGTGTCACGGATTCACAGTGATATATATAATTAAGGCAAGAAAGAAAGAATTTGATGATAGCTATATATTGGAAATAGATACGACGATAAGGATGAAATAAATTAAAAATTACGGTTATATTTATCATGCATACGCACCGCTAAAGAACCAGTATCATCAAGAATACCAGAAGCACCAGAAGCAAAGTTGACGCCATGAAGGATTTTGGTTCCTTTAGTTTTGGGGTCAGCAAATGCTGGAACGAAGGAAGGAAGCTTGAGATGGTCGCCGAGAAGGTCGATAACATTCTTCCCGTTCGTAAATCTCCCAGAAGGCCCGATAGGAAAATCGATTCCGTACGGCAAGTAATCAGCTTTGGCCAGTGAGTCCGGGAGGAAGTTGTTGTTGCCACTGTCGACCAAAGAGCTTCCAAACACAAACATGCCTTTGATCCCTCTACTAGCTGCCCCCGCCTCACCGTCGTGATCTTCAGTGTTTTTGTTTACGCTGACATCACAGTGGCAGCTACTGCAGGGAAAGAGGCAAGCAAGGACTAGGAGGGGGAGGCCTAAAAGAAAATTTACTCCCAAACGTGAAGACTTATTTGCAGCCATATTTTAGTTTAAGGTGGTGGTGTTGTCTAGATATTTGCCTTGTTGGTTGAAGCATGATATATAAGAATAGGCATTATTGACGATGACATCCATATTCAACTACTTCCAATTAGTGGATTCAATGTGTGCTCTTTTTGGTGAAAAATATGGGGCCCAAGACCGAAATTATAGAGCAAACGATGTAAGACGATATCGTTATTAAAAAGAAAAACTAATGAAAATGACTTGAAAACTTAAAGTTTTAATGAAAAGAACAAAATAAAGGGTAAAATGAATAGTATCAGGATTGACATTTTAGTCTTTATGGGTTAATTCGTCGATATTATAACTCGTGCTTTATATGATTACATGTATATGAAGATCAATCACTTTGGGCTTTTGTTAAAGAAAAATGCTAAGGAAACCATTTTTTGATTAATACATAATGTGACAGTTGATAGTTTCTTTAAATCATTAAAAAAGAATTTCAACTATCAATCTTCACATCATGTGATTTACACTTTATAAAAGATGGTTTAAGTAGATGACATCTCTTGCATCACCCTTTGTTGAAAAAATAAGAGTAGAGATTATGGGAATATGATTTTGTTGTATTCATTTTCTTGTGATGGCTCATATTTATAGAGATATATACCCTTTTGTAGATAAAGATAACAATAACTCATTATCCATTTACAATATGAAATAAAAACATGATTATATTCCTATTTTAAGTTGGACTCACAATGCTCATTCTCAAGTTGGTGCACAGATATTACTAATGTCTAACTTGGCAAGTGAGTCAAAACATGCCTCAACCTTAATCAAGACTATAGATCTTTGGACGGTAACACGTGGCATTCGGCGTGGCCAGAATTCCTTGAGGTACCGTTTGGTACGTGGGACAGGACGGAACGGAGTGGGACGAGGCGTTCCGTCCCACGTTTGGTGCGCCTAAAACGGGTGGAACGCGCTGTTCCACGAGAACGAATTTTGGGTGAATTTTCGTTCCACCTCATCCCCCCTGGAACGACTCGTTCCACATCCGTGGAACACAAAATTATAACTTCTCCGTCTCCTTCTTCATCCTCCTTGTTTCCATCCGAGGGCATCTTTGCTCCCTCTCCGTTCCGTCCCGTCTGCATACCAAACGATACCTGAATGTGTACGCAAAGTCGGACTAGGCTCACCGGATCAGACAGTTGGGCCCGGTCAACGTGCTCCAAAGGTAGGCGGGACTAATCTCGTCAAGGAGGATTTCTTGTCCCATAAAGATGGGAAACCTAGTTGAACTCTAATTAGGAATTAATCCCGAGTAACTTGAGAGTTTAAGGTTTAATGGGATTAGGATGCACCACAAGCAAAGAAAATAAAATCTCTCCTTGTATTTTCTCTAGGATTTTCCTACCCGTCTTCTTACTGTAGATAATATCGTATGTTCAAAAAATAAAAAAATATCCCTCTTAGTCTTCATATCAAAGATACTAAATACTTATGATTTCAAGCCCACTGCTGAATTATAATACTTGTTTATTGACTTCATTGTTGGAGGGTCCTCAATTAGCCGATACTGGAAGATGGTGACAAAAAACAAAAGAGAATAGTATGAGCACCTTTCCAAAATACTAGGGTCTGTTTGATAGGCCTGATGAGATTGAGCGTTAGAGATAAGACTGGATTGACAGAGACTTGTAAGACAAGACTTATAACCTATGTATAAGGATAGGTTATATAACCCACTCTATTATAGATTCATAACCCATCATGTCTAGTCTTGTTCATCTCATATTTTGACACAACAAACAATGGACCAAACTCAAGTCCATTTTAATTGATCACAACCTATTCCATCTAGTCCACCAAATGGGACCATATGCTTATACGACAATTGTTCGCACGTCCACTGGATGCATTCCATATAATTTGGTGCATAGATCCAAAGTCATGCTATGCTTGGAATTTCAGTGGCATTCTTTAAGTACTACAGCCACGCAGGTAGCAAATCCATATGAGAACGAAGTCAGGGAAACTTGAGGCAGGTGATGAAAGACGATTTGTCGTGCAACAAAAGCTCAAAACAAATCAAGCTCAAGTAGCAGTTGCATTAACCAAGAAGGTGATGTCTGAGCTAATTAAATTGGAGGGCCACATATCTTGTCGCAAATGTCTTTGTCAAAGGCGCCCAAGAGTTGTCGGACTGTGATGGACAATGCATATACCCATGTGTAAATTGCGTATGGCTTGATATCTCTCTTTATAGTTGGATGTAACTGTAAAATCTCGTAATTATTTTTCTCTTGAATCAAGAGATGAGCTGCGTTTGACTTGATTTGTTCACAAGATAAGTAGGTAGTGTGGTTTTAGAGATTGGATGCAGTCATACATCACCAAAGTTATATTCTTCTAGAAATAGCATATGCATGTGGTTAAAATGCTAAGAACTCAAATCATCTGACCCAAAGAGTATAAACTGAAAACAACAAAAATAAGTGTAGCACCCTGAACGGGAATGACATTTAGTGTTGGGAAAATTATAAGGAAATTATGATATTACATAGACAATTAGACTGGGGTGCGGATATCTTGATTTTAAAGAGATTTAGCCTACTGCAGTTTGACAAAAGTTAAAAGATGATACATGCATTACTTGTTGTGTTATTTTACGTGACTGATTACTCTAAATAGTATTTTTTTTTAAATAACCAATAATCAGACATATTTAATGAAAACATAGTGAAGCGACAAAACCAAGGTAGGTAGTTGTGGGTTACTAAACATTGAAGAGAAATGCGGAATTTTTTTTTTTTTTTTAACAAATGATATTATCTACATTAAGGGAGGATGAGGTGGGCTTAGTCTCACAATGGGCTATCAATAATATGGTTCAAACTCGCCTTTGGAGACTCTTTTAAAGTGGGACTCTTCATGAACTCTACGACACCTCATGGTTTTTGGCAAATTCCTATGCCAACATTATTCCTCTTCACTTGTAAGTGAAAGGTCTTAGGTTCAATTCTCACCAAAAGCGAATTTGAACCACATTATTGCTAGCCCATTGTGAGGTTAAGCCTGACCGAGTTCCCCTTAATGTAGATAATATCATGGGAGCTTTAATGAAAAGGGCTTGTGCCAACAAATATTTAACTAAAAATCATCCTAAAATGTTATTTAACCAAAAGGGTTCAAAGTTTAATAAAAAATCATCTAAAACTATTGTCCACCTTTTTCGTGCCCTTATCCTCATCTTCCTCGTCATCGTCCTCATCCTCATCCTCTTATCTGCACCACGAACAATTTATAGTGTTAGTGTTTTATTCCAATCATATCCAATAAGGACCTACGGTCCTTGTGATGTACGCACATGTCAGGCGTCTGTAAATAGGAAAGAAAAAAAAAACCAAAACATAAAACTGTTTCTGGAGAACCCAAAACATGACACTTTCTGGAAAAAAAAAGAAAGATACAGTGTTTGTTTTTTCTGTGCACAAACAAACACTGTATCTGGAAAGAAAAGAACCAAAATCCATAAACAGTGACTTAAATTTCAGAAACAGTGACTTTCCATAAACAGTGACTTAGATTCCAAAAACAGTCTATGTTTTAACCTTTGATTGTTTCTTTTCTTTCATGCATCAGTTAATTATATTTAAGAAACAGGATGTTTATTTTGCTTTGAATCCAAATACAATGAATTTCACTATTTCTTTTCTAGCTTACATTTAAGAAACAGTGTGTCTATTTCATTTGGATCCATAAACAGTGACTTAGATTCCAGAAACAGTAACTTAGATTCCAGAAACAGTGACCCGTCATTATTATTGAATAACATGCAGATCTCAAATGTATTTTATGGAGAACCAAACGATGAACTCCACTAACGAAGAAAAATTGAAAAACAGTACCTCAAATATTTTATGAATAATAACGACGATCACGTTTCAATGAAATAGTACAAAATATAAATTAAATAGCATGAGGATCTATATTTTTGTTTCAAAGAAAAAGAAGAAGGTATGCAAAACAACGATGAACTCCATTAACGATGAAAATCTGGAACTCAACATAAAAAAGTTAGGGGTAAAATCGACAAATCATAATTTATTATAGTTAGGTCATTTTAAGTTGGGCTACTTTAATATGGGCCTTGTACTAATCATTAAACAAAACTTATAACATGGTTTTTTTTTATTAAAACTAAAATTTTTCAAGCCCTTTTCATTAGTTTTCCTTAATATAATTTGTTCAAAAAAAAATAAAAAATTATGCCAAAAACTGTTGGAAAAATTAGGGTCTAATTACTATAATAAATCACATAGAAAATCAAGAAATAATTCATGCAATTATATATCACAATAATGCATGCACATGAGTAACCAATGTTAAATGAACATGATATAAGGGATTAGAAAAACCTAGAAAATACGGTTGAGACAAGTGTTGGACACTTTGTCCTTAAGACAAGTGTTGGACACTTTGTCCTTAAGACAAGTGTTGGACACTTTGTCCTTAAGACAAGTTTACGCCTCATTACGGTGATCATGTTTGATCAGCGCATATCTCCCAAGATACAACGACCACGTCCTTGTAATAGTAGCACTCCAAATCACAAGGCTCCATGAACCACGATTGTGTTGAAAACTCTCTCATATGGACTCAATGAGACCCTCTAATATTTAGTGCACTCTATGTATGATTATGTAAACAATGAAAAGTTCTATAATGATTATAGGGGGCTTCCCTATTTATAGAATGTGAGATACCTCTTTGGAAAATATGTGATTATTCATGAAGAGTCAAAAGTTGCAACTCTTCATTTAAGTAGACAAATATTTCTACCAAAAGGCTCCACTTCTAATTTCCAGTCAATTAATAAATTTAATATAATAATATTATTATTAAATTTTCCAACAAAAACATAAGGTGGCAAAAAGTCCCTTTTTTGAGAGTCTCCTTAGCAATTCTCAACATTGAATATAGATGGTTTCCTCACATTATCAATCTAATTAAATTTTAGACGGAATTTAACGGCAATGACTAATAGCGCACATTTTGTTAAATTTAGGGACTTTAATAACAGATTTTTAGTTCATGGCCCAAATCTAAACTTAGGTGAAAGTTCAAGTACCAATTCTAAATTTTACTCTTTAAAAATTGAAGACATGCTTGGTATTTGTTATTTTAAACGGTAAGTTACTATTTAACCTGATTATAATCAAAGGTTGTTTATTATAAAAGGGATAAAAGAGGTGACCTTCAAATATTAATTTTCTTGTCACTTCACATGATCAGTGGCGGAGGTAGTTAAGGACTACAGTAGTCCTAGGCCTACTCTCACTTAAAAAATAAGATTAGTCTACTACACCTATTTCTATTGCTTTGCAGCCCTTCTCAACAACTAAAACAAATTCAATCATTATCTATTTTTCATCGCATAGATACCATCCCAAAAATAAGTACATATTTTAAATGGTCATTTATCACAAAGAGTAGTGCTATCTGCATACATTTTTTTACCTTTAACACACTCTTGTTGTAACATCCCACATCGCCCAGGGGAGTGATCCTTAAATGTATATTATCATCCCTACCTAGCACGAGGCCTTTTGGGAGCTCACTGGCTTCGGGTTCAGTAGGAACTCCGAAGTTAAGCGAGAAGGAGGCCAGAGCACTCCCAGGATGGGTGACCCACTGGGAAGTTGCTCGTGAGTTCCCAAAAACAAAACCGTGAGGGAATGGTAAGCCCAAAGCGGACAATATCGTGCTACGGTTGTGGAACGGGCCGGGATGTGACAATACGATTCATGATTAGGCCAAAAAGGTGAATCGACGATCCAACCGTCGGATCGTCACCAAACTTTGATACGTAATAGTACGTAATATTTGAGGATTATAGGAACTTACGGATCGAGAATCCGATTTACAGATCTTTCGGAATTGGAGTTGTAAGTTCATAATATAGAATGTTAACCGTCACTTGGTTTTGACAATTGACGGAGATCCGACCGTTGGATGGTAAGGAAATTTTAGGATGTTGTTCTAGAGATATATTGTGGACCTCTGGAAGTTATGGATTGGAAATCTGAGTTGCAGATCTTCCGGATCGAACTACGTAGTGGCGTGTTTTATATAAGTTATATATTCTATCGATATGATTTCTGAGGTTGATTTGATGATTGTTCTAGGCGCTGATCGTCATGACGCCTTGATGTGTTGTGCTAGGGAGTTGTAGGGCGAACTCCAGGTGAGTGGGCAATATTTTCTGTATTTACCTACATACTATCGATTTTCCCAGAAATTGAATTTAAATGAAAGTATGTTTTAAAATGCCATGCATACATATACATGAATTATATGAATTAGTATTTGGTGCATATATATGTTAAATGGTGCTGTGGACGCACATGTGAGTATCATGTGAGTTTTATGTTCATCATGTGATTTATTGTGATGTGAATTATGTTGAGAGCTCATAACCTGCACCCATGGTGTTAGTGCTTATATTATTCACCCTGCACCACACGCTCACCTTGGATCCAAGTAGGTGCATGTCGTACAGATCACAGTGGTGATTCCGACATGTCGTACAGACCACGAGAGGTGGTTCCGACCTGTAGGTGACTTTAGATTATTATACAGCTGTTGATGAGAGAAGCACTAGAGCGTATTCTTACACCATTCTTATCGTACAGACTACTTCAGGTAGTTCCGATTTATGTGCAGAGTAGTGTCGTACAGGTCATCGTGGTGACTCCGGTTGGTTTGGATATTGAGCTATAGAATTAACCGTATAGGACCAACTGCAGGGTCTCCGGTTGATTCCTTATTTCACCTGTTATATTGATGCATCCTTATTCTGTTATTGAAATTTATAGCATGGCATACTTTCTGGTTTTTGATAAAGAATTGTGATTTGAGATATATGAAGATTTATATGCTATTATGTTATTTTCTAGGAAAGTATACAGGTTTTACAGCGAGGGGTTAGAAATGTTTTAAATGAAATGTTTTCGAAAAACTTTGTTTTACTGACCCACTCAACTTTGTTTTGCGCCCCTCCAGGTTCAAGATATCAGAGCTTTGGTGGCCACGAGGAATCCAACGGTGTTCTGACAGAATTCACAAAAGTAGGATTCACCCTCGGGTGTTATATCTTAGTAATGGTATCTTTAAAGCTTCCGAACTGTGTAAATGGTTACGTCGCTCTCACGTGACGGCCAGCATGCTCTCCTTCGGGACGGGGTGTGTCACTTGTTAATTTATGTCATTCGATATTCAATTCATTCAATTAGACGATCGCAAATTGAGAGGGTGTATGGAAAGCCAAAAGAAGTGTGTGGATAGCACAACCCTCTCACAAATCAATAACATTAAATTAAAACCCATCATTCACTTTTAATTAAAATAAAATCGTCTTTCACTTATGCACGGGGAGAGTTTTTACCTTTTCTTATTGAATTTCATATATTTAGCCATTCTAAATCCCAAATTTATTGAATAAAGAACAAAAAGGTTTGTAATACTCTATTATTCACTATAAAACATTTGTTTCTATTCTATCCCACCTCTTACTTGAGTTTTAGGGTTTGCAAAGATTTTCGTACTTCTCTCTATTCAGTTTAATAATTATTTAAATACTATAGATGACATTATGCAACTGTTTCATTGCAATTCGTCAAGAATAATTTTGATTACTATGGATAGATAAAATTATCTATGCATATGTTAATTTTGACTACTTAATTATTTGGATAAATATTATGATGTTTTGCATTAGTAATTTTATAACCACTATTCGTTTTTTCTTCTTCTATTCTTGTTTGAGGCCCCTCCTCACAAGAAATCTTGGCTCCGCCACTGGCTGCAAGGGATTCGCCACTTTGTTTGCACCGGCATGCTCGAAAAAATCCAGCCGGAGAGTGTAAAAGGCCATGGCAAACACACAAAATGTTTACCTCGCCATCTCTAGCATAAAGAATCCCTTCAATCTAAATCATGCCTGCTCCTAAGGGAAGACATGTTTTGATGTCCTTATCTGAGAAGGCAGTGTCTCACATTTTCTTCTCCTGCAAAGAATTTTCACAAGTCAAAATCTTTGAAGAAATTTAAATATCGTGAAAGCAAGTTAAATACTTTATACTAATCTTCTTCTACAACATTCAAAACACCCTAAACGGTCAAAATAACCAGAAGACCGACATTCTATGAACAAAGGATGAGTAGGAAAAGAATTTGAGACATACAAGGAAGAGATTGAATTTTGAAAACAATACATTCAATCAATAAGATGTTAAGAGAAATTATTTATTTGGTAATTAAATAAAAATTGAAAAGAAAAATAAATTAAGCAACAAACAAGTAATATATATATATATACCTTCTTCCATTTACGCCCTCTCCTTGGTCCATTTTCTCCCATGCCACTCATTTCTATAGTAAAGTAATAATAAGTTCCATTTAATTTTTTCAAGTCTCTCTCAATCTCAATTGCACTATTCACTTCCCACTCTCTTTTTCTCCCCTTCCTCCTCCCTCTAAAATATAAAAATCCACTCTCAGCTTCTAAGTTAGTAACCATGATCAAATGAAAAAAATTAATTGTGAAGAATATATTTATCACTTTCTGTATTCATAAAGAAAGTTGGGAGGTACTTATAGAAAGTTGGACGATGAAACCTATGTTGGGTGTTCACTTATTTCACGTGAATATACAAAGAAGGCAGACGGTGGTTGCATAAAAGTAAAAGCTAATTGACACAATGTATGACCACGTATTAATTACCTTATCAGTTCACGTGATAAGATCATATAGCTAGAAGAAAAGATTTCTTTATATTTTTTAAGGGGTTTTAACAAAATGGTCCATGAGATCGGTATAACTCCTTATTTTGGGTCCTTGAAGTTAAAATCAATCAATCTCATCCCTAAAATTGGTTGTAGCAAATTAATTTGATCCTTCTGTGTAGTTTTCATCCATTTTTGCGTTAAAAGTGGTCATGTAGGCCCATGTGACCATTTTTTAGGAATAAAACGTCAAACACACACCACCCCACTTATCATTTGACCACTTTATTATTTTGTCATCCGCCCCAACCTTTTGTTTTGTTGAAATTCGACCCTCCACCTAGGGGTGGGCACCGGCCGGGCCGGGTCCAAAATTGAAGGAACCAGACCAAACCCGTTTGTAAATAACACGGGGTAGAGCGGGGCGGGGCATGTTTTGGATTTTTCAAAATGGGATCTGAACCTAACCCGACCCTTTTGAAACGGGTGGTTCCTACGGGTCCCCACGGGTCTTATGGTAGCAAGGTAACCTTCAAACGCTGCATACTCGTCGGTGGTGGATTAGCACTCTAAATCAGAGGTGATGATGCATTTCTAGCTGCCATCTCTTGAAAAAGTTTTAATTTGTTCGTCCATGGTTTTGAATCTGCAATTTCTCAACCATGGCCCTCATGACTCTGGCGAGGGATGTGGTCATCTCTTTCAATGAATGGTTCCAAACCCGTAACAACGCCTTATTTGACAGCATCTTCCTCATCCTCAAATCCTCTATCGACAGTGACACCGCCACCGCCACCACCACCGACCGCTGCCTTAACACGGCGATAGCGACATCCTTTTGCGCTATAATATCCCTTACTCCTTCGCCGACTTGGCCCTCTCCCATCTCAGTCTCAACCTCACGGAGGCCTTCTTCCTCAAGGTCCTCCATTACAACAACAACAACCATGATATTCTCTCCTGCCTCAAGTTCTTCGATTGGGCCGGCCGCTAGCCTGGCTTCCACCACACCCGTGCCACCTTTAACGCCATCTTCAAGATCCTTTCCAAGGCCAAACTCATGTCTCTGATGCTCAACTTCCTCTCCACCTACGGCAATCAAACACTCAACAGTGTTGCTCACTACGGTTAAACATCGTAGCTCACATCAAAATTTGGAGACTGGAAATGGTTGCTAAAACGAAGAAGAACGCCGACCAGTTAATGAACGGACAGAGCTAGGAGAATTCGAGATTGAGGTCGAGAGTAGTCAAGATTTGGAGGCCGCTGTGATCAAAGTCAGGATTTAGGACTCTGGAGAATTCTGCATAACCTAAGAAATAAATGATGGAGATTTAATCTTCCTATAATGAACGGTGGAAAATGTTCGGCCCGGGGGCTCATTTTCTCTGAAATTTGTAATCGCCTTGGCCCACTAATTAAATGAACCTGTCCCACCCTGCCCCGTTTTGAATTTACAATATATGTACCCACCCGGTACCCACCCTGACCCGTGGGTCCATGACCCATTTGCCCAGCCCTACCTCCACTTCTACGTAGGAAAAATCCATCTTTCTCTTTCTTGCACCAACTGGTTGAGGGGAAACAAATTATTTTTAGGGTCACCACAAATATAAATCCACAACGATTCAGACATAATACCTTGACAAATTGAAGGGCAAAAAAGAAAAAATAAAACTTAACAGCTGAAAAGAGCATTCAATGTGGAAATTGTGAGGGCGACGTTTAAGAGGTAAAATCAGTGTAAAGAGGAAATTAGGAGAAACATAGTGAAGATTAGGGTCATCGTGGTTGTATGGGTGAAGATCTTTATACCCATTTTCTTCAACTTCAATTCTCGTTGATTTGGTGCAGGAGATCTTGATTTAGTGCAGAATCAAGAAAGGTAAAGGCAGAGAGACAAAATAGAATGATGGACTGTCGGAGGGAGGACAGCTGACGGTGACTGGGTTGGGCAAGGTGAAGATTTCTTTCGTTGGCTTTTTTTTCTTTTTTCTTTTTTTAAGTTTTACCCTAAAAAAAGGTCATGTGATCGACATGACCACTTTTAACAGTAGAATGGATGAAAAATATACGGATGGACCAAATTGATTCGTTTCAATCAATCTCATGTGACCACTTTTAACGCTATAATAGATGAAAAATAGATGGATGGACCAAATTAATTTGTGTTAACCAATTTTTAGGACGAGATTGATTGATTTTTAACTTCAACACCAAAATGAAGAGTTACACTTTTAACGCTAAAATGGATGGAAAGTAGATGGATGAAACAAATTGATTTGTGTTCGTCCTAAAAATGACAAGACCTATGTGGTGCACATGCCGAGCAACTACTGAGGTAACTACATCCTTCTTGTTAATGTCCAACTCACGAGCGAGCTAAGTTTGGCAAGTAGAATATATGTGGTGGTGGTGGTATCGTATGCGCTACTGACTTTTGCACTTAGCGACTATGAAGTTTAGACAAGGTTGCTATATTCAATGCAAATTTCAAGATCTTCTGCATCAAGTTCAGCAACTTTAACTATATTTGTGAGAATGTAAGTGCACCAATTCGATATTAGGTTGTACGAGAAAAGATACTAAAAAAAGATGTGTCTTTATCGTGAACGTGGTTCGGGCGTTTGAGTGCCGAACTATGAAGTGTACCTGGGAGTAATCGATCATAGAATACCTCACTTCGCTACAGAGCTAATGAATTGACCTCTTAGACAAAAGAATTGAAAACCCTTTGCCGGCAAAGGCTTGGATAGAGAACCAACCAACCAACCAGAAGCAGCATACACTTAGATAAAGAACCAACCAACCAGAAGCAGTGTTGTTAATCCAAAATGAAGATGCTCCTAAATTGCCTGATTCTACGGCTCCAGTGCTGTTAATCCAAATTTTAAATTGCAGAAGCGTTATCAATATATATTCCGAAAAATGAAATGGCAGGGCTTATTAGTGGGGTGCGGGTGGCACCTGGAGCAAACGCCATTTCTCATTTGTTTTTCGCAGATGATTCGATGGTATTTTGTAAAGCGGATGAAAATGAGACGGGGAACGTTATCAGGATTTTGGAGAAATATGGTCGGGAGTCTGGGCAAATTATTAACTTGGCGAAAAGTTCTATTTTCTTCGGGAAAGGTTGTTTTAAGAAGAATAAGAAACGTATTGTGTCGAGAATGAATATTCAAGCACTAGACGGCTTTGGTAAATATTTGGGGATTCAGGCAGATTTTGGACACTCGAAGAAGGCGGTATTTGAATCAGTAGGACGTGGTATGGAAAGTCGCATAGATGGATGGGTGGAACAATTTTTGTCCCCGGTGGGAAAGGAAGTATTGATTAAATCGGTCGCAATGGCGATGCCGAATCATGCTATGGCATGTTTTAAATTGCCTGTGACTATGTGTAAGAGATGGAGCGAGTCATTGCTCATTTTTGGTGGAGGAATCAACAGAATACCATGGGATGCTATTGGGTGGCATGGGATAAATTGACTGAGAGTAAGAAGATTGGAGGATTGGGATTCCGTGACCTTGTTTGGGTTTAATTTGGCCATGCTCGCTAAAATTGGTTGGAGGGTGGTGGACAAACCGGAGTCGATGCTTAGTATGGTTCTTAGGGATAAATATTTTCCCCATTCTTCGTTCTTGGAGGCAAGGCAGCCAAAGAAATCTTCATGGGGGTGGAAAGGGATTCTTTTGGGGAGACAAATTATGCTTCGGGGGCTTCGATGGAGGGTGGGTAATGGCGAGACGGTTATGGTGGCTGGCCCATGGGTTCCTAAACCCCATTCGCTTAAGCCGGTGTTGAGGAATTTGGATCCTACTACAAGGGTGTGTGCATTGATGACGGTGGATAGGCAATGGTGGAATTTGGATGCGTTAGCAAGGGGAGTGGCGCCGGTGGATATTGATTTGATTCGAGCTATTCCGTTTAGTCGCCATGGGTGTGAGGATAAAAGAATTTGGCATTATACAAAGACCGGAGTGTATACGGTACGGTCGGGTTATCATGTTGCAATGGATATGATGAAAAATGGTGAGTTTGGAAGGAAATGGAGGGGGATGTCGAGTTCTTTGGGTTCTTTGGGAGGGCTGTGGAAGAAGATATGGTCTCTCGCTGTTCCGCCAAAGCTCCGGTTTTTTATGTGGAAGGCTGGTAGGAGGGCGTTGGCGGTAAGGCACAATTTGGAACGTAGGCGGATCCATATAATGAATAGATGTGATATGTGTGGAGCAAGTGATGAAATTGAGGCTCATCTATTCTTTAATTGTGAGTTTAGCCGTAGTTTTTGGTTTGGAACGTCTTTGCAATTAAATATGGCGGCTATGGATGTACATGATTTTTTGGAGGGTTGGAAGTTGATTGTGAAACCTTTGGAGAATGTAGAGGGTGCTGATTTGATCTTGCAACAAGTGGTTTTTGGTTTCTGGTGTATCTGGAAGTGCAGAAATTAAATGGTTTTCAAAGGGGTGACGACGGATCCACATGTGGCAGTGGAGCTTTGGCAGCGGCATGTGGAGGAGTTTAGAACTGCTATGGATATTTCGGGATGGGGGATGATGGGGTTTTGGGAAGTGGTATGAGGGATGGGGTATGGGGTACGGGGGGGATGTAGGTCAGACATCGGGGAGGGAGGGGTGAGTTATGGGGATGTCATCGTGGGGGGAGAGAGGGGGGAAGCGGCAGGGGCGATACAGTGGCAAAAACCAGTGTCTGGAACACTGAAATTGAATTGTGATGCTGCTTGGAAGAAGGCCACGGGGGAGGGAGGGGTTGGTTGGGTTCTTAGGGACTTTGCAGGTATTCATTTGCTCGCAGGAGGAGTAGGAGGGGGACGGTTCGGGGACGTCATTATGGCGGAGGCTAAAGCAATTAGACATGGCTTAGAGTCGATAGTGGGGAGTGAGGTTTGGGCGGGAACTACATGTATGGTGGTGGAATCAGATTCTAAAGGCTTGATCAACATGTTAAATAAGGAGACGACAATTGATGTGAATTTGAGGTCTATATCAAAGATATTTGGAGAATGACTCGTTTATTTCCGTTGGTAAGGTTTTGCTTTACCCCTCGTCATTGCAATCGTGCAGCCCATTCGATCGCGGCGTACGTCGTTAAGCATGGCGGGAGATTTGGCTGGGATGAATTAGGTCCTAAGTTCCTATTTTATATTTTAGCAGAAGATGCAAATGTAACGGTTCGACTTTAATTTTTAATAAAAAAATTTATCTTTCGACAAAAAAAATATATATATTTTTATGCTTAAATTTTTTGAGCAATTTTGGAAGTTAGCAATATAATTTAACATGGGAGTGCTCTTAACCAAAATTAGGGTGCTAATAAATCACCCTCTGTTTAACTATAGACAGATAATTTACTGGTTTCATGTGAACATTTGAAAGCATGTATGAAATTACAGAGTCGCTACAATAATATTTATAGAAATCAAAAGCTCATTGAAACAACTTATAATACATGTATTATTTGTTATGTTATTTTACGTGACCGATTATTTCAAATATTTTTTTAAATAACTAATACATAGACATATTTAATGCAAACAAAGTTAAGCGATAAAACCAATAAAGAGATAAGAGTTAAAATCTAAACTTAGGTGAAAGTTGAAAGTACCAATTCTATATTTTACTCTTTAAAAATTGAAGACATGCATGGTATTTGTTATTTTAAATAGGAAGTTACTATTTAACCTGATTTTATTAAGGGAACTTTAACGTAAAACTCTTGGTACTGTTTACTTTAACGAAATACCACATTTTTACACTAAAAAGCCAATCCCGGTACTATTCATTTTACCCTTTATTTTGTCTTTATTGTTAAAACTCAAAGTTTTTAAATCATTTTCATTAGTTTTCCTTTTTATTAAAGGTTGTCTATTGTAAAAAGGGATAAAAGAGGTCAAATTCAATATTAATTTTCTTGTCAGTTCTTGTTATGGTGGTTATATTGGTTTAGCCACAGACAAAACGTTCACCAATTTCACGTGAAATGACAGAAAAGAACACACATATATAGTAGTTACGAAATTCAAATATCTTTGACTTGTTTCACGTGAACATACAGAGAAGGTAGTTACATAAAGTAAAATATAACTGAAACAATTTACGACACACATACTAAATTTCATGTCCGCTCAAGCGCCCACGTGATGTTGGTAATAATTTAGGGAACAAATTGTTCTTCATTTTTTTAGGGAACAAATATTACACACTCAATGACATAGTAGCAATAATTTTATGGTCATCTTTACAATTACATAATATTTTTAGATGATATCCTTGTAGTCTTACATTATAATTAATCTCTATGCTAAATCTCGGTGTAGTTCAAGGCCAACCAATGACAAAGGCTTGATGTAGAGCAAAACCAACAAGTGTGCTTTATGGTACCTATACTAACCGAAAGTTTATGTATATGTTCAAATACATAAGCTTTGACATCATCTTAGGGTGTTTACAAATTAGTTAACTGTATGTTAACATTCCAAGGCGAAAGAGCCAATGCCATTGATCTAATCAAAAGAAGAGCAGACAATTATATGCTGCAAGGGATTCGCCACTTTGTTTCCATCGGCATGCTTTAAAAAATCCAGCCAGGGAGTGTAAAAGGCCGTGGCAAACACACAAAATGTTTACTTGGCCATCTCTGGCGTAAAGAATCCCTTCAATCTATATCATGCCTGCTCCGAAGGAAAGACATGTTTTGATGTCCTTATATGAGAATGCAATGTCTCAACATTTCCTGCTCCTGCAAAGAATTTACACAAGTCAAAATCTTTGAAGAAAGTTAAATATCGTCAAAGCAAGTTAAATACTTTATACTAATCTTCTTCTACTCTACAAACGTTTGAAACATCCTAAAGGTTTCAAAATAAGCAAAAGATCGATATTATATGGACAAAGGATGAGTTGAAAAAGAATTTGAGACAGAACAACACATTCAATCAATAAGATGTTAAGAGAAATTAGTCATTTGACAAATTTAATAAAAATTGAAAAGAAAATTAATCTAGCAACTAACAAGTAATGAATATATACCTTCTTCCTTTTATGTCCTCTCTTCGGACCATTTTCTCCCATGCCACTCATTTCTATAGTAAAGTAATAACAAGTTCCATCTAGTTTTTTCAAGTCTGTCTCAATCTCAATTGTACTATTCACTTCCCACTCTCTTCTTCTCCCCTTCTTCCTCCCTCTAAAATATAAAAACCCACTCTCAGCTTCTAAGTTGGTAACCATGATCGAATGAAAAAACTAATTGTGAAGAATATATCTATCACTATGTATTCATAAAGAAAGTTGGGAGGTACTTATAGAAAGTTGGACGATAAAACCTATGTTGGGTGTTCACTTGTTTCACGTGAACATACAAAGAAGGCGATCGGTGGTTACACAAAAGTAAAAGCTAATCAAAACACTGTATGCCCATGTATTAATTACCTTGTCAATTCACATGATGGTGGTTATAAAGTTGGTTTAGCCACAAACAAAACATTCATCAGTTTCACGTGAAATGGCAGAGAAGATCACACACACATACAGATATAT
Organism: Malus fusca; assembly: GCA_035220775.1. Classification (NCBI taxonomy): domain Eukaryota; kingdom Viridiplantae; phylum Streptophyta; class Magnoliopsida; order Rosales; family Rosaceae; genus Malus; species Malus fusca. The sequence goes on along the minus strand of CM069068.1, from coordinate 5,283,660 downwards.
ATATATATATTAATCAGTTACGAAATTCAAATATCTTTCACTTATTAATCAGTTACGAAATTCAAATATCTTTCACTTGTTTCACGTGAACATACAGATAAGGTAGACGGTTATTACATAAAGTAAAATATAACTGAACAATTTACGATATATGTATTAAATTTCATGTCCGCTAAAGCACCCAAGTGATGTTGGTAATAAAGTGGGGTTAGCCACAGACAAAATGTTCATCAACTTCGTGTAAAATGACTGAGGATGTCTCACATGCACATAACAGTTACAAAATTCAAAGAGAACTATTATTGGCACTCTAAAATTCTAATTGTGCAATCGTTATAAGAGTAATTTTCTTTCTAATTTTAAAGAGTTTGATGTGCACAATTAGTATATTTTTCAAAAGGTCGCTGAACATGTAGGTGAATGGCTAACAGCTGGGCCCGCAGGGCAGAGGGACAATAACTTGGTTTCAAGCTCAGTCTTTCAATTTATCAACCGTTGGTTATTAATGGTCTAGATCAAACTCTCTATGTCTCAAATTTAAATTCAAAAAGGTCAAAATAATAAAATAAGTTAAGTTTTATATTCTCGAAGTTAATGTACATTGATAAAATATTTAGTCCATTGCCACTCACAATCCGGTCAATTGTTCCTCATTTTTTAGGGAACAAATATTACATACTAAATGACATATTACCAATAATTTTCACTGTGTCTAGAATATAATGATCTTTACAACTACATAATAATTATAGATAATATCTTTGTAGTCTTCTTTACAATTTCATAATAATTAAAGATAATATCTTTGTAGTCTTACATTAATAATTAGTAAATATGCTAAATCTTGGATATAGCGCAAGGCCAACCAGCTACAAAGGCTTGATGTAGCGCAAACTAACAAATTATAAGGAGACAAAAAGTATGCTTGGTGTGCTTTATGGTACCTATATTAAACAATAGTTTGTCTATATGTCCAAATACATAAGCTTCGACATCACCTTAAAGCCATCCAAACATCCGCAGTTAAATAGAAGAGGACTATATATAAGATAATATACAAAATAACCCATAAAATGAGAGCTAATTGCTCAAATTAGGGGGTTTACATATTAGTTAACTGTATGTTAACATTCCAAGGTGACGGAGCCAATGTCATTGCCCTAATCAGAAGAAGAGCGGACAATTATGTGCTGCAAGGGATTCGCCACTTTGTTTCCATCGGCTTGCTCGAAAAATCCAGCCGGAGAGTGTAAAAGGCCATGGCAAACACATAGAATGTTTACATCGCCATCTTTGGCAGAAAGAATCCCTTCAATCTATATCTTGCCTGCTCTGAAGGGAGTAAAATGTTTTGATGTCCTTACATGAGAAGGCAGTGTCTCAACATTTTCTTCTCCTGCAAAGAATTTTCCAAGTTCAAATCTTTGAAGAAAGTTAAATATCGTGAAAGCAAGTTAAATACTTTATACTAATCTTCTTCTACAATGAGCATTCAAAACATGCTAAGGGGTCAAAATAACCAGAAAACCGATATTCTATGAACAAAGAATGAGTCGGAAAAGAATTTGAGACAAACAAGGAAGAGATTGAATATTGAAAACAACATATTCAATCAATAAGATGTTAAGAGAAATTAATCATTTGACAAATTAAATAAAAATTGAAAAGAAAAATAAATTAAGCAACCAACAAGTAATGAATATATATATACCTTCTTCCATTTATGCCCTCTCCTCGGCCCATTTTCTCCCATGCCACTCATTTCTATAGTAAAAAAAATAATAACCTCCATTTAGTTTTTTCAAGTCTCCCTCAATCTCAATTGCGGTATTCACTTCCCACTCTCTTCTTTTCCCCTTCTTCCTCCGTCTAAAATATAAAAATCCACTCTCAGCTTCTAAGTTAGTAACCATGATCAAATGAAAAAACTAATTGTGAAGAATTTATCTATCACTTTATGTATTCATAAAGAAAGTTGGGAGGTACTTATAGAAAGTTGGACGATGAAACCTATGATGGGTGTTAACTTGTTTCACGTGAATATACAAAGAAGGCAGTAGGTGGTTACATAAAACTAAAAGCTAATTGACACAATGTGTGACGACGTATTAATTACCTTGTCAGTTCACGTGATAAGATCATCTAGCTAGAAAAAAAAATCTTTATATTTTTAAGGGTTTTTATCAAAATGATCTCTGAAATTGGTACAACTCCTCATTTGCGACCTTGAAATTAAAAATCAATCAATCTCATCCCTGAAATTGGTTGCCGCAAATCAATTTGAATCTACAATGTAGTTTCCATCCATTTTAACTTTAAAAGTGGTCACGTAGGCCCACATGACTACTTTTTGAGATATAAAACGTCAAAACACACCACCCCACTTATCATTTGACCACTCTATTATTTTGTCATTCGCCCCAACCTTTTTTTTTGTTGAAATTCGACACCCCAACCTTTTTAATGTGGATATAACCCATCCACGACAATCCTTTGATAACAACAAGTCCGAGTAACTTGGGGCGCAAGTATTCGACTAAACACAATCTTGTTCTACATCTGTTATACTTGAGATAGCAGTGGCACGCCTAGCACTTGGTTAGTTTTGATTACGAGCCTCAAGGCCTATACCTAAGGCCCGACAAAAGAACATTTCAAAACTAACTCTATCCTCTTCTTGCAGCACATCAACAAGCAAGAACCCGACTACACACCCAAAGTGCCAATCCCTTGGGGAGCTGTGTTGAGAGCCGAGAAGCCCTATCCGAAGAAATATTTGCATGAACATAGTTTTGGCACGCCCGGTGGGATCACATTAGTCTTGTATGCCAAGAAGAAGAAGGAAGGAGAAAACCTTCAGATGGAACACAGAGTACAGGCTACCCCAATGTCTACCAAGATCAAACGTGACAGATCGTCCAAAGAATGTTCCTTCCTCACAAGGACCAGCTGTTCTGAGAAGCCCGACCTCATCTGAGAAGTCGGGCGGAATAGTAACCAATGAAGACTCGCAAGCCACCATGGTGCAAGTGTTAAGAAGTATGGAGAAGATTTCCCTGGAAATTAGGGGATAAGTGAGCTTACTCTGTTCTTTGACAGGTAGTTTGTAAAGAAAACTGGATCTGGAGTACTCTACTCCAAAGAATGGTTGCCTGAGGGGAGCAAGCCTTGAGGAAGAACCAGTTATTCCATTCTTTCCTTTTCTCAAGGAAAATGATGGTAAAGATAAAAACAAGGAGGATCCTAGAATTGATCAACCAGTGTTGGAGGACATTCTAGAAACAGAGTTGCCCAACCCCCCCTCCCCCAAATTATTCTCACTTAATAGTAGGGGCAGAGTGAGCAAGAAAGAACGAAGAATGGGATGCCCCAGTTGATCGGGGAATCTAGTGGAAAAGGCGAGCCTACCAAGGTAGACAAACCTCATCCTTATAGGCAGCCACCATTGGCCAATAAGGGAGGGGATGCCAAGTGGAAGAAGCTCGAGCCAAGAAAAGAGACTTTCTCGGTCAATGATCGTAGCCCGAAATGGGAATTTCCTCATACTCTTCCTGATAATACAGGTCACCAACAGCTCAAAGATGAATTAGCCGAGTTGAGGATGATGGTGGCCCGGAATGCTTAGCCACAAGCTCGCCCTCTATTTAGGATCACCTATCAGAAGCTCTATCTCGAGTACATTGATGAGCATAACCCATTTCCAGTCAACTTCAAGATGCCCGCGTTCCCAACATTCAGCGGAGAAGACAGCAATGTGTCTTCCAGAGATCACATTTTCAAGTTCTCTAATCACTGTGTGGCATTTGAAGACAATCCCAACTACAAGTTGAGATTGTTTGGAAACTCCTTGGTAGGCTTAGCATCTCAGTGGTATTCTTGGTTTCCCCCTAATTCTATTGCCAACTAGGGGCAAATAGAGATGGCCTTCCATGAACAGTTTTACAAGGTCGAGCCCGAGATGACTATCAATGATCTGGTTGAAGTCAAGCAGTATGAGCATGAGTCAACTGAAGACTTCATAATGAGGTTCAGAAGGACAAGGATGAGGTGTCAATTCCCTATAAATCATGCACAGCTCATATCCATCGCTCAGAAGGCGTTGAGATTGCCTTTAAGAAAGAAGTTCTATGATGCACAATGCAATGAGCTACAGGAGTTGGTGATTGCTGCCACTAAGTATGAGAAACTATTACTGAATGAGCAACAAGTAAAGCACTCATCTAAGGTGCCTCATTTCTACAAAAGTAAAGCTGCAATCCATCAAGTGGAGTTTAAAGGAGAGCCAGAAGAGAATAATGGCCACGAAGGAGAGGGAATGGACATGTGCGCGGCGAAAATGACTACCCCTTTTAAGCCTTTAATAGTGAAGGGGTTAGTCCAGCTGGTCAAGGACCAGAAAGTGGTTATGAATGATGGTGGATTTGTCCCTATGAACCCCTCAAATACCAGAGTTATTCTTTTGAATTAACCAAGGCCGCAGAGATCTATGAGGAGTTGGTTTGGGCGAGATTGATTGTGCTCGACAGCACCAAAAAGATGCCCAAGCATGAAGAACTGAGAAGAAAGAAATATTGCAAGCTGCATTACACTTTCAATCACTCCATAACCAACTGTGTCCAGTTCTGGGATTGGATACAATACCTTATAGTGAAAGGAAAGTTGTTGTTGGAGAAACCACAGGCCAATATGATGATTGACACTGACCTTTTCTCAGAAGCCCCAATAAACATGATCAACTTAACGTGGGCTAAAAAGGGGAAAAGAAAAGCTAAATGGGAGGTGAAAGCAAAATGGAGGCAAGTTGATAGGCCAACTGAAAGAGTTATCAAGTTGCCCGAGAAATCCAAAGCAGCCATAATCAAATGAGTGGTGTTGTGTAGCAAGTGCCAATGCGAGTGTGAGTTGGAAGTCCCAACGTCAAGAGACATTATCTATCAGGAGCTGATCAGGAGAAGAGAGAGAAAAAAACAAGAAGCCCGTAGAAATGTCATGCAGGCAGCTGAGAAAGAGACCTCTAGAAATATTTTCCAAAGGTTGGGAGGGGACTCTCAACCAAATGACTTGTCAAAATTGTTCAGGAATTACGAAGCTTCTGAAGAGGTAGAGGATAGAGAAGCCAAGGTGCCAAGGTGGATGGATGTGAGGCCACCCCAACCAAGCTATGCTGGTGGAGATGTCAGAAGAAAAGAAAAGATAGTGAATCTAGTCACGAAGAAGAATCTCGCCCGACTCGGACATATATGGTATATGGTTGGAAAGGATGGGAAACCCGTCAAGGAAATGGGAACCTCCATGATTAGGAGAGTCCAGAGGCAACACAAAGCCCACATGAACTCATTGAAAGTCCTCATTGCCTCATAAACCTCTGAGAATGTAAAGTTTGAGAAGGTACCTGATGGGGGAAGAAATCAACTCTATTGGAGAACCAAGAAAGAGGTTGAGAATGCTAATTGCAAGACCGAAGGGGAAGGATACCATGTGCCGTAGAACCCCCATCCTGGGAAATAGATAATCTTGAGGAAAACTCAAGAGGATATGGTGATGATGCCAACCCCAAGATAGAGCCTAAAACCAATATGTTTTGGAACTATCTCACCTGAGAGGGGGTTGTCCGCACCATTGTTGGTTAATACTCTATGTGAAGTCCCACGACAAATGTCGAACTTTGGCATTACCTAAGAGGAAGCACTGCCTAAATTAATGATGCCCACAGAAGCACATGCCTGATTGGATGAGTTCATGGGCAACATTAGGAGCAAGAATGAGGACTTGTAAGGACCTAGCAACTTCCACGTAAACATGACATATGTTTTATCCGCCATGTTTTGTGCTGAGCCTAATCAACCTGCCACAATGGATGGTGACTATTTAGCAACAGAACATATAATGGCACATGTTAGTGTTGAAGAAGCGGGAAAAGAGGAGTCGGGCAGAGCAAGTTTGCCTGAGCCTACAAGGAAGGAGCCCAAGAGAGTGTACACCGACATAATGGCCTTCAGTGACCCGAGTATAACCCTATCCAACCATCTCAAGCCTATTTATGTAACTGCTCATCTGGAGGGAGTACCCTTCAAGAGGGTTTTGATTGATGGAGGAGCCGCGGTCAATATGTTGCCTTTCAATCAGATGAAGAGGGTATGTAGAAGTGAAGAGGATCTCATCCCCACGGACTTAACAGTTTCCAGTTTTTCTGAAGCCATCACTAAAACTCATGGGATATTGCCCTTAGAGGTTGACTTGGGTTCCAAGCATATTATGCTAGCCTTCTTCGTTGTGGATAGTACTTCCACATATGAAGCTTTACTGGGCCGAGATTGGATTCATCAGAGTCTCTCGATGCCTTCCACCCTGCATCAACAAGTGGCAGTTTACCACGAGGAATGAGCTATGAGACCAGGATTTTGGGAGATGGTAGAGGCCGAGTCACAACTATTCATTCCCACTGCCAATGTGCCAGAAGCCAACTTTTATAATCCTAGCATTGGGATTCTCCAATGCTTGGGAGCTAATGAGAACAACCGCCCGACTAAGGTGACAGCCCAAAAGCTTTTGGAGCAATGATTGTTCCTCACCAGGGAAGAATGGGATATACCTCATATTGTCCCAACTCCCCGACACCAATAATGTTAAATCAAAGAATGATGGACCAAGTGATTGCAGTCAGGTCCTTAATCCAAAGACTGTTGGTGTATGGAGGAGAGAAAAAAGCCAAAAAAGGAAAATATTACTTGACCGATGTAAGGAAAAACTTGCAAGACCATCCAATTAGTGCTAAGTTTTTAAGAAATGCCATCCACCTATCTGGGGTGTTAGAGATCATTATATTAAAGAGAATTAATGATTTCAAAAAGAAGTAAAGTCAGAGGAAAGAATAAAAACTTCAATATAATGCAAGAGGTGAAACAAGTCAAGATGAAAAGAAGTATGTTTTATTTCATGAAAAGGGATTACATTCGATCCTAGCCTAATAGATGTACATCTTCACAAAGAGTAATTATTCTGGAGTAATAAGTCTGCATAAGTGTGAAAATTCTAGTAGGCTCGGCCAAAACCATAATGTTATTGATAAGTTGAGACTCGGTATATTCCAGTTTTATATTTGTTTTCTTCACTTCTTCAATTTGCTGATGAAGTTTGCCGAGGAGAGTTGCATGTTCGGTCTTCAACACAGCAAGTTGCTCTTCTAGTTTTTGGATATCAGATGACACCACCTTAATCCTTTCATCTGTGGCTGAACCTTTATCCATTAGCTGCTGAATTTGAGTTGAAGTATTGGATTGTTTCTCCTTGAAACACCTTACTCGATTGGCTTGCCTCTCAGCCCGACTATGAATGACTCGTATTGAACTCTTGATAATTGATCAGCCTTGAACAAATCAATCACAACTTTATCTACATCATGAAGGGCCTTGAGGCTGAAGTATGTTGAGAAATCCCTCATAGACCATTCTTGGAAGACTCGGCATTGATCTTGAAGGCCTGAAAACTCAGATGAATGCCTTGAAGGTCTCAGCTTTGTTTAAGCTGCCCGAATTCCTTAAAAAGCTCAGGCAGAGATACTGTTGAATGAACCAGTACAGGAGAAGAAGGTCGTGCTCCAGCTATTTCAGAAGGTGCAGCAAGGGGGGGAGGTTTCAACAGAGGGAGGAGCCTAAGAGATAGAAGCAGTAATGGTCTTGGTATTCTTCTTGGGCCTAGGGATAAGAGTCCTTGTTACCCTAGAAGCTAGAGGAGGTCGAGGAAGTTCTATTTTGCACACCAGGGGCGGTGGAGACTTGTCCAAACCTTCCCCAAAGCCCTGTTGCAACCAAGGGAGAAAAGTTAAGAAAATAGTTTATAATTCAGAGTAGAGGAAGGTGAAACAAGAAAGGTCAATATACCTAAGTGGAGCTCAAAACCAAGGAATGAGATGGAGGAGGAGTTGCTTCTTTTAGTTGTGGAGAATGACCATCCTTGCTTGTTGAAGAGGGATGAATAATGCATGAGCCCTCACTAGAGGCCTGTAAACATCAAAGAAGAAAAATGTCAAAATGATGGTTTGTAAAAAACAAGAAGCAAAAGTTTAAATAACGATATACCTGAGGTTAAGAGATAGGTACTTCAGAAGCAACAACTACGTCAGGAGAATCTGCCTAAGAAGCCCGCGGGCTAGTCGCCTCTAAGACCACAGGGATCTAAGAGACTACGAGTTCCCCAAAAGTAGATGATGTTGGTGGGTGAGTTTTTTATGCTGGAGAAGGCTAAAAAGAAAAATGGCAAGAGAAAATAAGTATAGTAAGAAAAAGGGATTTTGAACATAAGAATGACAAGATAAACACTTACTGGATTACTATCGTGTCTACAAAGTATAGTATATCTCCAGTGCTTGGATCAAATTGGGAAGTAAGAGCCACCACCAAGGGAGAAGAAGTTGAAGGAATAGAAGAAGAACGTTGCCCTATATAAGTGGCGAGCTCTCCAACCTTCGCCTACCAAGAAATGGAAGTCAATTGTTAAAACGCTGAAATTGGTGAAGATACAAATTTAAAGAATAAAAAGATATATACATTCGGGGGCTTAGCCTGAGGAGGACAAGTTTGCACCATTCAGGCTGAGGGTGAAAAGGCCTCGGGTGGAGAGATCATTTCTTCCCTTATGGCCTATTTTAGGCAAACGGATAAAGAATCAAGAAGAGAGAAAGGGAAGAACTCAAAGGAATGAAACTTAAGATGCAAGTTATACCTCCAGTTCTTCTAGGATGGAATCTTGTAGATCTTTGGCTTGTTGATACATCTCGGCCCCCAGAAGATCATCCTTAGAAACAACAGTAAGCTTCTTGGTTTTATAAGGCCCTAAACCCAGAAGAAGTTGAATGTTTTAGCTCTTAAACACGAAATGCAAATAAGAAGGAAAGGTTAAAACAACATTTACTCACTGAAAGCTTTCTGTTTCTTCCTACCAACGCCCGCCTCAGCCAAGGAAGTAGAAGACTTAGAGGCTTTAGAAGACTATGCCCTTGTCCTCTTTTTGGTGAGGGTTGCCCGCTAACCAGAAATGGAGAGTTGGGCCCAAGGTCGTTCTTCGGGCTTGGACTCTGAAGATTCTACTACCATTGCCCTTATCCGCCATGTGGTACGAGTTTTCACAACAGGCTCAACTTCGCCTTCCGAGTCTCCAAGTAGCTCAAAAACATCGCAACCTGCTCCAACGCCTTGTCTTTCTACCTCAGCTACGGCTTCTTGAAGGACAAAGGCATCCCCAACTTCTTCATCTTGCCCAATGACCACCTCTGCAGGGTTGTCTTGGGCTGCAAGTACAAGGAAACCAAGGAAAGAATTAGAGAGGGCAGATTCATGAAAATTTTAAGTTAAAGAGGTAAGAAATACCTATCAAAAGAAGTAGATTCTTCTGATAAATCATTTCCTTCCAATCTTCAAGCTTAGTTAGTTTTGGATGAGACTTGATGGATAGTTGCTTGAAGAGGCGGTCATGAGCTTCGTGCAGATCTCCTCCATATTTCTTAGTCCATTTTGCTTCCCACCAAGACAAGAAGCTTGAAGTGCATTCGAAGTTCAGAGCCATGGGCTTTCGGGTGACCTTGCTCATGACCTCAAGACTGTGTCGGGCAGCTTGAAAAGTGACTGCGGGTGGGGAGCGAAGACAGTAAAAGGTACCACATTGAACAGAGTAAAAAAATGGGACTGGAATGGCTTGCCTGAAGCCCAGTTGCCTGCTACAGAAGTTTGGATGATAAACTTCTAACTCGCGCTCATAGCGATCATTCCTCACAGCCTAAGCCAAATCCCTCGATTGGATACAGCTAATAAATCTCTCTCTACAAAAGGGGCAAGCATCTTCTCTAAAAGCATCCTGGAAAGTCTAGTCAGAAAACCAAAGGTATCTCCTTAAGACTGAAGCACATCATTCCAGATCTGCCCGAGTCTTGCAGACTCTGAAGAAATATAGACAAGTGAAGGTATAGTGATTGGTTGGAGAAGCTTCAGCTAAAATTCGGGCAAGGGCCACTCTTTCTGGAAATTCTAAGTTGGGAACCCGAAGCTCAAGGAAATACCATTGAAGCCAAAGCTGGATCATCCAAGTTGGACCATTAAGGTTGGTTTCAAATGGTTCACCCTTTGTAATTTCGTACAAAAGATGATAGAGATGAGCAAGGAGAAAGAGGCATGTGGCTACATCGTCAAAATTATGAAAAACCTTTACTAGAGGAATCCATTCCACTTTCACTCTTTTAGATTTATTAAGGAAGATATGTTTGTTAAGCCAGTAGAGGAGAAAGTACATATGTTCCTGATCCCTGTTAGCATTGGAAGAGGAAGGGCCAAAATCCTTCTTAGCAAATGGGATAAAACCCATGAATGAAGTTCCATAACTCTTGAAAGTTGTAGAGTTATACTCTAGATGAAGAAAGGGAGGAAGATTGCTTAAGCTCTCAGCAGTCGGGCAAGAAGAAGGGGCCCAATCGTGGGTAACGTCCACAATTCTGCCCAAGGACCTTAGCCTGAATACTTGAGCCATGTCTAGGATGGTCGGGGACAAAGGGCCCATCCTAAAATCGAAAGTGTTGGTGTCCGAGTTCCAGAAGATGACTGTAGTTGTCAGCAGCTCGAGCTTGGCAATCACAGTTAATTTGGATAACATTATCATCTCATAGATTCCGTTGTTCATCCATTTTTTCTTAAAGATTGGCTCGAGCTCGTTAATCCAATAGGTCCATCATTCATCCTTCATTAGAAGAAAGCCGTGACGGTGGTTCGACCATTTGGAGGACGAAATGCCCAACTTAGCCTGAAATAGGTTAAGAGTGAACCATTTATCCTTGCGCATGTTGTTGTCAACAGCAATTGGGACCTAAGAAGTCCCAGCAGGCCCCAAGGAGTGCACTTCTCTTTCCTCAAAGAAGAGTTCGGTGCGCATGCCTGCTCGAGGGTGATGAAGGCCGTTGAGCAAGTGGCGCATAGTAGAAATGCCTTCGCCAGTTTCGCATGAGGGTTAGGATCGAGCAGTTGTTTTTGGTGCCATTGAATTTTGAAAAAAAGGTTGGGACTGGGATAGCAAGGAGAAATTGCTGAAAGATCAAAGGCTTGAAATTGCTAAAGTGATTTGCCAAAGAGATTAAATAAAAATTATATAAGAGAACAGTTAATTAACGATGGAGTTTGAGGGTTAGTGTAAAGGTTTTAGATAACCAACGCTTGCTTTAAATGGCTCAAGTTCCGAGCAAAGGCATGCGACGACTATTCAATCATTATTAGCGCCTCGGTTTGCAGGCTCAACAACGATTGAAATGAGCACTATTTGGGTTAATATTTGAACATTAGGTTGTAGGTGTTTGAAAGCCTAAGGAGGACAATTGGAAGAAGACCTGCTCGAAGCCCATCATCAAGCCCAGAGACAAATTAGCACCTTCTCATTAATGCATAGGCCATGTGCCTATGGTTTAAATATCAAGTGATGGGGACTAACTCACAATCAGTCAAAAAGCATTTTTCAGTGGCAATACAAGTAAAAAGCTGATGACTCACTACCCTTCAAGTGCTTTCGGGCAAGAGCAAAGCCACTGCAATCAGGTTAATCTGCCTATAAAAGGAGGAAGAGGCCCCAGAGACAAGGACACTCAACCAATCAAACAAACAAATATATAAACTCTGCTCTCAAGCCAGATTTGCATCTAAAAGCTATAATCAGCCCAGATCTCAGTTCTTTTCAGGATCATTCCTTACAAAAACCATTTTTTGTCTAGTTTAGAAGCTCTGCTATCACCCCTAGTGGTGTAGTATCAATTCCCTTGTATAAACTTGGTTGCCATCCATCCCTTTTTAGCATATAAACCCTGTAAACTCGAAAGAGAAGTGATTGCAAGAAGTTCAACCTTGCCCGACAAGGTGAAATCTTGCTCAAAGCTCTTTGTTTGTTTAACAAGTTAATATAGACTTAACCCATCCACGATAATCCTTTGATAACAAGAAGTTTGAGTAACTTAGGGCGCAAGTAATCGACCAAACACAATCTTGTTCTACATCTGCTATACTTGAGATAGCAGTGGCACTCCTAGCACTTGGTTAGTTTTGATTGCGAGCCTCAGTGCCTATATTTAAGGCCTGACAAAGGCACATTTCAAAACTAACTCTATCCTCTTCTTGCAGCACATCAGTAAGCAAGAACCCGACTACACATCCAAAGGGCCAATCCCTTATGAAGCTATGCTGAGAGCCGATGAGCCATATCCAGAGAAATCTTCGCCCGAACAGCACCAATCTCTCTTTATCCTGTACCAACTAGTTGAGTGGAAACAAATTATTTTTAGGGTCACTATAAATACAAACCCACAACAATTTAGCCATATTACCTAGACGAATTGAAGGGCAAAAGGAGAAATTTGAGATTTGAAAAGAGCATACAATTTGGAAATCGTGAGGGTGACGTTTGGAGGTAAAATCAGCGTAAAGAGAAGATGAGGAGAAGCACAGTGAAGATTAGGGTAGTCGTGGTTGTATAGGTGAAGCTCCTTACTCCCATCTTCTTCTCTTCAACTTCAGTTCCCATTGATTTGATGCAAAAGGTCATGATTTAGTGCATGATCAAGAAAGGTAAAGGCAGAAAACAAAAACAAAAACTACACGTCCAAAGTAAGCTATCTCTCGTTCTGTGAGCTTCAAAACCCATATCCAGAAGAAACCCAACCCCAGTTTCAAAGTTTCAACCGCTGCCCCTTGCTCTTGCTCGGGGTAGGCGGCAGCCCACTACTTCTTCCTTTTTTCCTCCTCATTTCCTCTCATCTCCTCTCATTTGCCCTATCCCTCTTTTCCTCCATTCTTATATCCTCTGCCCATTCTACCTCTCTGCATCCCACCTCATTTTCCTTCCTTTTTTCTAGTATTCTCCTTCGTTTTTATTATCGGTTCTCCCCTTAGTTTTATCTCAGTTTTCTTTGAACCAAGTTTCAACTCTCCCCTGAGCTTGTCTCGGATTTGGACTTTGTGCCCATTATCTGGTCTTTTTCGCCTACTTTTACTGCTTTCTGTCTTTTAATTTTTCTTCCTCCCTCGTCCTTATATGCTCAGATCAGTAGATTCTAAACAAAAATTGGATACTAAATCCACTTCCTTCATGTACTTCATCTCCCCTAACCAGCATGCCGAATCCCCATTGAGGCCAAGAGTTTTATGTCCTCTGCCACAATAAGGGTATTTTACATACCTCTTTAGTCTCACTTTCTACCCATAAGATACTTTATTTGTATATATTTGCAAGGGTTCATGAAGAAGACTTGGATTTGGTGTCTACTTTCTCAATTCAAAATTTGGCTTCATCTAAGGATGTGACAGTGGCGACAATCTGGTTTATGCTAATTATGATTAGGGTTTTTTGTTGTTTGTTTTTGCAACCTTCAAGCCTAAATTTATGTCGGCCTCCTGTTATATCTTGGGTTGCAGCTCTCATTTTTCTTTGGCCTTTTACTTTATCAATTGTTGTTTACCAGGCTTTTTTTGGGCCTTGTACTAGTTTTTAATGTAATGGAAGTTTTCTTACTTGGCCAAAAAAAAAAAGAACGAGAGATTGTCAGAGCTGGGGCGGCTGACAGTGACTGGGTTAGGCAAGGTAAAGGTTTCTTTTGTTGGCTTTTTTATTTTTTCCTTTTTGCCCTTAAAAAGTGATTATGTGGCCAACGTGACCACTTTTAATGCTAAAATGGACAAAAAAATAGACTGATGGACCAAATTGATTTGTGTCAACCAACTTCCAGGATGAGATTGATTGATTTTTAACTTTAAGACCTGTTGATGCACAAAACCGAAGGTCTTGGAACAACGTAAATCCGACCGTGAATCTGCAAGTAATGTAAATAACACAAGATGTATCGTGGTTCACCCCAAGGTTTGGGCTACGTCCACACTGAATATGTATTTATCTGAGGGAGAGAGAGCTCTGAGAGTGAGAGCTTTGAGAGGGGTGATGAGCCTTAGGAATTGGCCTCAGAAATGGCCTCTCTCAATTGTGAGGGTGAGGGGTCCTTTTATAGAATAAGGACTCCTCACTTATTACATATTTGCCCCTTCCTTTATCACATGATTACATTTAAGTCCCCCGAGTATTTGTACATGATCTAAATACGAGGCCCTAAATATGGTATAAACACTATTCCCCCAAGTCTTCAGTCGAGAGAGTCTTTTGGCTGGAGACTTGCAATTCAGTCCATGTGTAGGCCGAAGTAACTAGATATTGTCTTGAACTGATGCTTAATATGAGGCGGTGCTCAATCTGAAATGATGCTCAACTAGAAGTAGCACATGCTGCGAGGCTGCGAAGCTCGTGGCTTGTGTTGCCTTGGTTCTCTCGGCTTATGGCGTTGAAGGTGAGGGAGTCTCTTTTATAGAATAAGGGCTCACTCCTCAATACATAAGTGATGGGCTAAGAGTTGATGCTCGCGGCGAGGCGGTTGCTCAGCTGGCGGCGATGCTCTTCTAATGATGGTAAGGGAGTCCCTTTTATAAAATAAGGGCTCGCTCCTCAATACATAAGTGATGGGTTAGGAGTGATGCTCGTAGCGAGGCGGTTGCTCAGTTGGCGGCGTTGCTCTCTAATGAAGGTGAAGGAGTCTCTTTTATAAAATAAGGGCTCGCTCCTCAGTACATGAATAATGGGTGCTCTCTAATGAAAGTGAGGGAGTCCCTTTTATAGAATAAGGGCTCGCTCCTTAATACATAAATAATGGGCTAAGTCCCCCAAGTATTTTTCATGAGGCCCAGTTGAGGCCCAATATATGGTACATAATGTAGTCCCCCAAGTCTTCGGTCAATAGAGTCTGTTGGCTAGAGACTTCAAATTGAATCCATGTATGGGCCGAAGTGGCGGTTGTTCGGAGGCGGTATTTGTGTACCCTGCACTGAAGCTTTGTAGGTGAAGCTTTGCAAGTGAAGCTTTGAAGCTAGAGCTCTGTAAATGAAGCTTTCGAAGCTAGAGCTTTTGTAAATGAAGCTTTTGAAGCTAGAGCTCTGTAAATGAAGCTTTTGAAGCTAGAGCTTTGTAAATGAAGCTTTTGAAGCTGATTGACATGAGTGATGCTCATGAATGTTTATGTTGATTGACATGAGTGATGCTCATGGATGTTGTCATGAGTGATGCTCATGAATGTTGACATGAGTGATGCTCATGAATGTTTATGTATGATTGATATGAGTGATGCTCATGAATGTTTATGTATGATTGACATGAGTAGTGCTCATGCTCATGAAGATGAGTTCCTTCTTCACCTGGTTGGTGGTATGAGTGGCAAGTTGCCAAATGATATTAGAGTACGGGTTGTACATTTCATCACCGGTTGGTGGCATAAATGGCTAGTTGCCAAATGATATTTAGAGTACGAGTTGTACATTTCATCACCTGGTTGGTGGCATGAATGGCTAGTTGCCAAATGATATTTAGAGTACGGGTTGTACATTTCATCACCGGGTTGGTGGCATGAATGGCTAGTTGCCAAATGATATTAGAGTACGAGTTGTACATTTCATCACCTGGTTGGTGGCATGAATGGCTAGTTGCCAAATGATATTTAGAGTGCGGGTTGTACATTTCATCACCTGGTTGGTGGTAATAGCGGCGGGTTGCCGAATAATTTTGAAGTACTGGGCGTACTTTTGATCACCTGGTTGGTGGTAATAGCGGCATGTTGCCGAATAATTTTGGAGTTTTGGGCGTACTTTTGATCACCTGGATGGTGCTATTTTGGGCTTATGGGCCTTCGCCCTCCACAACATTCCAGCCCATTTATTTTGGGCTTTGCCTTTTTTTTTTCATTACCCTCTGATAGGGTTTATACATATTACCCTCTGATGGGGTTTATACAGATGTTTCCGAAAGATAAGGAAAATAAATTACATCATTCGGGTGGGGTGTTTATTCCTTGCTTTTGCAGTGTTTTTCTGCTGCACTCTCTCTGTCTCTTCATCTGGCAGACATAAGGAATCATAATAATAGAAAGATCTTTTGCTTTTCTTCTTTTCTCTTTTCCTTTTCTGCTTTTCTCCTGCTTTGCTTTTGCTTTCTCTTTTCACTTTCTCAGAAAATGATTCCACATGGCTTTCTCCTTTTGCTTTCTCAGAAATCAGAAAATGATTTCAAAACACCGAGCACATGGCTTTCTCCTTTTGCTTTCTCAGAAATCAAAGATTTCAAATGCATGAAAACGCCATCACTGACAAGAAATTTCAGAGCAGGTCCGGGACTTGCGCTGCTACCGATGCGGATGTTGGTGGTGATGGCTTCGGATGGTGCGATTGGAGAAAGGTCAGTCGGCGGAGGAGAGAGAGATGCATAACTGACAGCGACAATCCAGAAGAAACTGGACAAATTCGTTGCAGTCGCAACTCATCTTGGACACCCCTTGTTCTGCATAGCGGACCCACGGGATAAGATCGTCGTCATTCATATCCCAGTACACTATATGTGGCACCACATCCCCGTAATAGGCTTCTTCAACGCCGTCGTATTCCTTGTACGATTCGCGCGGGAACACCTTCCTCGCGATGCTTTCGCAGATCAGAGTGGCCTGATCGAACGAGGAGTCGATCGAAGGGTTCGCCAGTTGCGGGTTTGGGCTCGCATTTGGGTTCGGGTTGAGACGGTGGGGTGGTCTGTGCAGGTTTGCTGAACTTCTTGAGGGCCGAGAAGAGTCGGGGGATTTGATCGTACGGCTTGTGATGATTGGGCACAAACTGCGTTGTCTTCCGCTGTCTATGGAGGAGACAATGAAGCGACGGTTGAGATCGTACCACTTGGCGCACTCGCGGAACCAGCTGGTGCTGTGGTAGTGGTAGACATGGGTGGCGGGTTTGGCGAAATTTGTCGATAATCGCCAGCCTGAGATATGGAAAACTGAGAGTTGCAAGTTGTGATTTCAGACTGAGAGTTCACGAAAGGGTAGCAGGGGAGCTTCATTTTTCTAAAGCATGGAGCTGCAAGTTATGAGTTCGCGGTTGGTGAGACTGAGAATGGCTCCTTATTTCTCAGTTGAGCTTCTTCTCTGGCCCCATTTCTGGGTTTCTAGAGAGAGAGATAGGACTGGGATTTTGGTTTGGTGTTTATGCAGATTCACAGTGGTGAGATTTGATGAAAATATGAAAAAGAACCGACATAGTTTTTTGTGTCGATTCCCACAAACGGCGCCAAATGTTGATGCACAAAACCGAAGGTCTTGGAACAACGTAACCGACCGTGAATCTGCAAGTAATGTAAATAACACAAGATGTATCGTGGTTCACCCCAAGGTTTGGGCTACGTCCACACTGAATATGTATTTATGTGAGGGAGAGAGAGCTCTGAGAGTGAGAGCTTTGAGAGGGGTGATGAGACTTAGGAATTGGCCTCAGAAATGGCCTCTCTCAATTATGAGGGTGAGGGGTCCTTTTATAGAATAATGACTCCTCACTTATTACATATTTGCCCCTTCCTTTATCACATAATTACATTTAAGTCCCCCGAGTATTTGTACATGATCTAAATAAGAGGCCCTAAATATGGTATAAACAAGACCAAAATGAGGAGTTACACTTTTAACAATAAAATAGATGGAAAATAGACGGATGAAACAAATTGATGTGTGTTGGTCCTAAAAATTTCAAGACCTACATCGAGCGCACGCCAACAACTACATATTTCTTGTTAATGTGGGCATGCCAACTCGCGATTGAGCTCTGTTGGGTGAGTAGAATAGATATGGTGGTGATGGTGGTGTCAAATGCACTGTTAACTTCTGCACTTGAGCGACAATGACCGAGGTAGGAATACCTCTCAACCTAGGGTTCTAGAACTTGAAGGCAAGGTCGCTTAATTTACTGTGAAGTTTAGGATCTTTTACACTAGGTTCGACAACTTCAATTGTATTCGTGAGAATATAAATGCATCGAATCGATGTCAAGCTGTATGAGAAAAGATACTCAAATAGATGAGTGTCTTTATGATGAACGTGGTTCGGGCATTTGAGTGTCGAACTATGAAGTGCACTTGGGAGTAATCAATCATAAAACACCTCACTTGGTTAGGTAGCTAATGAAATGACCTCTTTAGATGAAAGAATTGAAAACCTTTTGCTAGACGAGATTAAGATAGATAACCTACCAACCAGAAGTAGTGTTATTAATCCAAGCTAAAGATGTCGCTGGTTGTCAATGAAGTGTTATTTATCCAAACTAAAGATGTGTTGAATAGGGGGTTAGGTTAATTAGTATTTTTCTCAGGGTAGTGAGAAGGGTTTCATGTAGAGTGTGTTTTCCGCTTTCATCATTTTGAGTTGTTTGTTGAGTTGAAGAGATTTTCTACGTTGCAAAACCTCATATTTATAGAGGTGATTTTCATGATGGCCAAGTCTACCTGTGTTATAAAATTCTGATAAAATTCCAATTCCTTAGCATATTCTCTAAATATACTCGGAATTAATCTCGGTAAAAACTCTATCACCACCAAGTCTCATTGTCTTCGACTAGGACTCTGAAACTAGATTGATTATGCGAATGATTCAACCTTTATCTGAAAACCAAATTGATCCTTAGTATTTCGCTCATCTAACAGCCTAGAGTATATGGGTTGAACGAGTGCAAAAGCAAGTGGAAATTCGATTTGCATGTCTACAACAAGTCCAAACAAGTTGTGTAAACCAATTTCCAAGATAAGATAGATTTATTTTTAATTTCATAACCAAAATGAGGAGTTATGTTAATTTTAAAAAACATTAATCATAAAACCCAAATCAAATGGGATATATTGGATGTATGTACGTACCCTAGCCAGTCTCGTGTATAGTATTCAAAGTTGTTTTTTTTTTTGTTTTTTCTTTGAACAAACAATATTATTTACGAAGGGAAAGAGGAAGTGAGCTAAGCCTCACATAAGGCTAGCACTGTGGTTTATTTTTTTTTTTACAAGAATCGAACTTAAAACCTCTCACATATAAATGAACACTAAGTGACAGTCGTACATAATTTGTTACAAGCCCAACCGTCTACAGAGAAATTTGGGGTGGGACAATGACACCACTAGGCGGACCATCCCCAAAGAAGTCACGAAATTTCCCAGAATTGTAGAATGTTATGATCCTCTCTCTTCCCTTTACCAATTACCGCGCATAAATACAACGTAGTCTCCACTCTTTCACTATCTCTCTCACTCTCTCGCAGAAAGAATCAACGCCACCAGCCACCACTGCCCTTAGCATTGCACATCAAACTCAGAACACAGAAGGTATGTATGTCTCTCAGATCTCAGATCCTTTCTTTTACTTCAATTTATTTTTCTTATTAGATCTTGCAGAATTGTTTTTTCATATTTGCATGTGTTGATATTTTTCTGTATTTGTTGTCTATTTGGTTTTTGGTTTACTGTGTTCTGGGTGTTTATCAATTGAATTGCTCTAACTCCCTACTTTCTTAGAATCCATTTTGTTCAATTGCCTGTGCTGGGTTTCCTTGATTGTTCTTTGAAGGGTTTTTTCCCAACAAGATCTGGGGGTAACAAATTTTTTGGTGCCAGGAGGATTGTGGGGTTGGGTTCTAATGCAGTGTTTAATTTGGAGCTGTTTTTCATTTTTTATTTTCTCTATTTGATTAGAATCCTATCTGCATTCAATTTTCGAGGGTAAGAAGTAGAAGTCTAATGTACGTAGTATTCAGAAGGTGTCTTACTGTGCCTGTAGAATCGGCTATTTGAGGTTAGAAGCTATCCGAAAGCGTAAGGGTATAAGTGAATGAAACCATCTTTCAAGGTGAGAAACCTTTGTAATGTTTTAGGTGTACAAATTTCGTAATGGATTAAAAAATGAATAGAAGAATTTGACTATATAATTATTTGGTGGGAGTTAGACGTCCTTAAAGCTATACAAAAATCTCGAACTAGTTATGAATACGCGTTAAGAAATATTGGACATAAATTGAAACACTACAACACAACAACAACAACCAAGCCTTATCCCACTAAGTGGGGTTGGCTGTATGAATCTAGAACGCTATTGTGCTGTATTTTGCACCAAGGAGGGGGATGAAACACTAGAACACAACAAACATAAATAATGGCTATGAATTCTAGTGCTCCATTCCATCATATCCTAACTCATAATTTTGTGAGAGTCGCATTATCATATCTTTCTTAATTACCTTTAACCATATTATTTTGATTTTCCTCTTTCCCTGGCACCAAATTATTGGTTAAGTCACTTTGATGCATCTATTGGGGCACTTATTGGTCTTTGTTAAACATGTCAAAACCACCGTGATAAGTTCTCTCTCATTTTGTGTTCAATTGGTGCTATTTTAATTTTTTTCTCTATGATCATTCAAATTGTTTCCTTGTCTCCAGACACATCCATTTGAAGATCCTACTTCTGGCAGTGTCACATTTCGTTTCAGGGTATTGATATTGGCCCTCCAAAAATCACTCAAACACAAAACACACCCTATTTAATACACCCTAGACCAAAAAGGAATATATGGATCATCATATATCAGTTTTCTTAAGAATACCTTATGACTTGAAGTTTCTATCATCTCAAGCTCATGGCAATCATAGGCGACACCAACCTTGTGTCATCCTGCATCGTAATCTCACAGTTGTCTAATACTATTAATCGAGTTCCTTCATGTGACATTTAAAATTTTCACCTACGAATGTGCGTGTTTGGAACTTGACCAGGTTATTTTCAAAATCCAAATGGTTGGGTGTATTTTTTTTTACTTCCAAGTTTCCAACCTTTTAAGCAAAAGTGATAACCTCTTGCTCAGCAGTTAGCATTGCTACAAATGACGAGTTCAATACCTTGTCCCTTTGTGTGGCTTACCCCAAACATCGTTGTATCAATTAGCACTACTACCAATGATAAGAACTGGTTATGTACTCCATTTAATAATAATATTCCAAGTCCTTGATTAACCCTTAGGTGAGGTCTGACAACATTATGGATTATGTATTTTTAGTTACCGAGTGACCATACAAATGTACTTGACCAAACCTTCAGAGAAACAGTTCTTAATTTTGTCATGAGTGCTCACACACATAAATGAAGCATTTTGCTGAATCAGTGCGCAGTTTTTCACACTCTATTCTATGTTGCTTAATCGTCACTTTGTGGTTGTGTTTTCTTATCATAACTATTACAACATGAGAACAATACTCACTCTTCAAAAGTCAAGAATACCACTTTGATCTCTATTACAACATTGGCATAATGTGCTGTCCCCAGTTTCTATTGCTTCGATTACCTGGTCTGTTGCATTCCTTGGATACAGAATTTACTTGTTCTCAATGACTACAAAAGGTCTTATAATTGAAAAAACAATTTCCACCTTTTCATTCTTCGTTTTTGCTTCCCCATCTATATTCTTCTCTTTAAGTGGTGTGCTATTTATTAATCTATCATCTAGAATATGATAACTTTATGGTTCTAACTTCTATCTTTGATGTAAATTGCAGATTTTAACTCTGCAGTCAGTGTCAGCTTGCAAGTCTAAGTATGAGCTTGGCATGCCTTGTGTGCAGCGCAGAAAGTCCGTCACACTCTTTTAGGAGTTACTCTGTATCGAGCACAGAAAACGATGGAAGATGTTCTGCTATTGCCAACTGCTTAACACGGAGGCCATCTCTTCCGCTGCCAACACATTCCAACATTGCATCATCCAAAGTAACCCCGCAACCAACTCTTTCAAATGGTGGTTCCATACCGGGTACCCCAAGGCTAGTACGAAGCCGGGCTGTGAGAAGGGATATCGTGAGAGACTGGAACTTTGACGAGGCTGTGATGGGGCGTTAGAGTTTTTCAGTTTGACTGGAGAGTAGAAGGCTCTTACCATGGTATAGTTGTAGGAGCGAATAATGCAGTCTATTTTTGTTAGTTATGGCTACATTGAACTCACTTTTCCCTCTGGGAGAGTTTGTGCATTTGTAACCATCCCAGAAAATCATTGCGGTTGTTTAGGGTCTGTATGGTAGCCTATTTGAAAAATTTTATTATTTCTCAAAACATTTCTTGAAAACAATTTTCTTTAAGATTCAAAAACTTGATTGGTTTGCAATTTAAAATTTTTAAATCTTACGACTTAAACTAGACAAAGAGATCTAAAAAGAGGGCGTCGTAGGAGAGAGAGAAAGAGGAGAAGTGAGGAAAGAAAATAAGAGATGATTGAAGGAAAGAGAAAGAAGAGAGAGGATTGAACGAGATAGAGAGAAGAGGAGTGAGAGAAATAACCGAGAGAATGAAGACAGCGGATTGAAGAAGAGACGAAAAAGGTAAAAAAAAAAAAGGAGAGAAAGAAGAAAACAGAGATAGATTTGGAATGAGTGGGGATGAGGGAGAAAAAAGAAAGAAGTGAGTTTAAGTTTAAAAACTCTAAAAACTCACTTTTTGTGTTTTTAGAGAAAATACTATATTTTTTAGTTACTCTTAAGTACAGTTTTTTAAAATAGTCATACCAAAAAGTTTTTAAGGCCTAAAACTTGAAAATTGTTTTTGAGTTTAAAAAATTGGATTCAAGTAGAATATCAAACAGACCCTTATAATCTGGCCCTTTTCGTAGTCTTTTTGCAGTTCAGTCGTATTGAAAACCATTTAATTATGAAACTATAATCAAACATACTAACAAATGATGTGTTTTCGACTTCCAAAAGAAACCTGGAAGAATGTAAAGTACCAACAGTTCGGACATGCTGCTGGTCTCAAAAACTAAGATCCACTGGTTAAAATGTTCTGAAACTACGCAACACTACAGATCTTTTGCCTTTTATCAGGGATGAATTCCTCGTTATACGGAAGAATCCCTCCCATTCCACACTATGAAAACAACTGAAAACATGTCTCAAGAGATTTTGGGGAAAAGGAGTCATGATGAAGGGCAATGGGAGAGAATGAAAACAAAATATTGACAGTGAAAGCAACTGAAAATCAGGGGTGGGCAAACAGGTTTTTAGACCTGTGGATTCGGACCGTATTACTCGGCTCGATGTAAAACCATTTGGTTCTTACTTTTAATTTTTAAAAGGTCCGAGTTGGACCCGGCTTGTGTAAAAATGAGTTCAAACCGAGTCCATATTTTTTATGCGTGGGTAACCTGACGTAAACAGTTAAGGATTGTCTTAACACTTTGGTTTCTTTGTGGTTCACATGAAGCGCATGATCCATGATTTTATGTCTCTCTAACCCTAAAAATAAGTAAAACAACAATTGTTTAGTATTGGTTTTGTTAGATGTAACCCTTTCATGAAAGAAACACATAGAGATTGTTTAATATTGTTGTTTTGTTATGTGACATAAAATTGGAAAATGATCCGTTTGACCCATAGGAATCAGACTGTATCAAACGAATCCAAATGAGCTAATTCCACTAATAAATACATAAACTCGAACTCGATTATATTAAAAAAAGTCGAATCAAGATCCATCAAAAAATAGACCCAGCTCAACCCGCACCCACCTCTAAAATCGTTCGTTTTTATAATTTCCTTGTGTGTTTCTTCTACAACATTCCTCTCCTTCTTCTGTTTCCCTCTCTAAAAATTTAAAACGACAAATTACAAACGAAATTGTTATCAAACAGGTCTTAAACTGCATGATACACTCACGTGCCCGGAAGGTAGTGTATTCCAACGGCGGTAGCGTCTACGGTCGAACAGCTAATTTCAAAAGGAAGCTTCGGAGGAGCAGGATAATATTTGATATAATAGTCCTTCCTCGGTTCCTCCAGATCATGCAAATTATGGGCTGTATTTGTATGGAGCTGTGCCTCGGTGGAGATGCCCAATAACGCGCTTATACCTATTATTCACCAATCTTTAGAAAAATAATACAAGATATGAGATAAAAAACGCTGCTTTTATTACGTATTTATATTATTATTTGCATCATTTTTTTAATAAATATGAGACTCATATGTGTTGGTGGGTCATATCTCAATTTGAGAGATGGTAAATATGTAGTAAGTGTAGTATTACTCATATAAAATTATTCTTAACAACGTTATAAAAAAACACATCCAGTTTCAATCGTATTTGCTTAAAAGTAAAAAGTGTTTGTTATTTTCCACCCACATATTCTATTTCCTCAAACCATTCTGTGTTTAAATCATTCTCATATTTATTTAAAATGTGGGTAAAGAAATAAAGTAAATGAGTGATAATAGTATAATTCAAAGTAATTATAAGAATACAAATTAGTACTCGTGTCATGTCTATTGTTATTTATCTTTATTTGAAATAAGAGGTCTGATATTTGACTTTTATGGATAATAAAGACATATTATACGTTTATTAAGTTCGATATCTAATTAGTGGCTGATTCATTATGTGGCCTAACTCAATCCTCTCATCTTCTAGTAAAATATTATATTGTTGAATAAATAAATAAAAAGAAAGTAACTAAGAGAGTGGATTACACTTAGTAATCATCCTAAAAGTAATAGTATTTTAAAGTGAATTTAATTGATTGATCATACCTAGACATCTAAGTATGGGTTCAATTTTCATCGATTTCCCCCAACCTTAATAACTAACTAATTAACTCGTTAACTGTATCGCTCTATTAAAAAAATTGATTGTCATTTGAGTTAAGTTTGTTTGAGAGTCACTAACGCTACTGAGAAAATTAATTCTAGGTTCGATTACTAGCATTGGTGGTTAATCAATAATGGCCAGGAAGGCTAAATGTCTCTCTAAATCTTTCTAATCCCGAAGGAGTGGACTGCAGCCCCCACTTCAAATGATTAAATTACCAATACCAATTGTACCGTTTGGGGGTGGGTTTGTTTGGGTTGGGTTTGTCTGGGGGTTCCGGCGCTCCCATATATAATTGCAATTGCAGTGCAACCGAGAAGGAAAGCAAAAGGCATGGCAGTAAAGAGCACCGCCACAACGACAGCTTCTTCATCCGTATGCTCTGTTCCCACTCTCTTCTTCGCATTCACTCTCCTCTGCGCTCTCTCTCTTTCTCTCTTCTTCCTCTCCAATCCTTCACCTTCTTCCTCTCCTCCTCCTTCTTGGTCATCTTTCATTTCCCAAAACGCCCCTCTCTCTCCCCAAAATTCCCTCAAAGTTTACGTAGCAGACCTCCCCAGATCCCTCAACTATGGCCTCCTCGAAAAATACTGGGCCTCCGGGCCCGATTCCCGCCTCCAAACCGACATTGACCACCAAATCCCAGACACCCATTTGCCCAAAAACCTTGAATTTCCACCCTATCCCGAGAATCCATTGATCAAACAGTACAGCGCCGAGTACTGGATTTTGGGGGACCTGATGACCCCTCAGGAGCACAGAACTGGGTCGTTTGCCAGCCGGGTTTTCGATGCCGCCGAAGCCGACTTTGTTTTCGTGCCCTTTTTTGCGACCTTGAGCGCCGAATTGCAGCTGGCTACGGCTAGAGGGGTGTTTAGGAAGAAGGCTGGGAATGAGGACTATGAGAGGCAGAGGCAAGTGGTGGACTTTGTGAAGAACACTGGGGCTTGGAAAAGGTCAGGTGGAAGAGACCATGTGTTTGTGCTTACTGGTATGTTAGTTTTTTAATTTAATTTTTTGTTGGGATTTAATTGCGGTATTAAATTGGATTTGTGCTAATGGGAACTGAGTAATTTCTGGGATTGTTCACTGGATTTGACGATTAGGTGTTGGTTTTGATGTGATTCTGTGATTATTTATGTGGGTCTGTAGATTTAAATGTGTTATAGTATTTGCAATGAATCTGTCTGCATTCTTCATTTGATCCTTGGAATTTGGAAAGTTTGGTCCTTTTATTAAGCCGTTGTGATTTTCGAAGTTTTCTTATTTTCTTGGATACCATTTGATCAGTTGGAGGTAACTCGGAGCACCGGTAAAATGTTAGAGAGCAATGTAAAAGTAGTATATGCTGTAGCAGCTTTTGATTTAGCTCTGGGTTTGTAGGTTGTGTTAAAACTTGAAGCATTTTTGGCAGACCCGGTGGCAATGTGGCACGTTCGTGCAGAGATAGCCCCGGCGGTTCTTCTCGTTGTAGATTTTGGAGGGTGGTACAGACTCGAATCCAAGTCATTAAATGGCAACTCATCAGATGTGATTCAGCACACACAAGTGTCACTACTCAAAGATGTCATTGTGCCCTACACCCATCTACTTCCTCAATTGCAACTGACAGAAAACAAGAAGCGTCCTACTCTACTTTATTTCAAAGGAGCTAAACATAGGCACCGGGTCAGTATGCAAGATTTAAATCTTTACTTCTCCTGTTGTATCTGATACATGACGTGATTTTCAGTGCCTTTCTGTTTTGACTACTCGTAACTCGTCGCTTTGTAGATTGCACTTTCTTCTCCAATTTCATCGTTGAACTGACAGTGTTTAAACTGCATTTAGTATTAAAGTAGTTTGTTTATATAGTTATTTGGCAAACTCTTGAAGTTCCACCTGACACACTCTTTATATGTCCTAATGCATTTCGTACATCTCATGTCATTAATCGCAGGGGTTGTCGTAAAGTTTAACAATCATTATAAATGCTTTATATGATATAGGATACTATGTTTGTGACCTAATCTAGGTTGGTATAAAATTAACTTGTTTATGTTGTGTAATTATGTTTGTAACATAACGGAGTTCTCTGATAACAGGGGGGCTTAGTTCGAGAAAAATTGTGGGACTTGGTGGTTAACGAGCCTGATGTTATCATGGAAGAAGGCTTCCCTAACGCCACTGGGAGGGAGCAGTCCATAAAAGGGATGAGAACTTCAGAGTTTTGCTTGCACCCAGCTGGGGACACTCCCACTTCATGTCGGCTGTTTGATGCGATTCAAAGTCTTTGTATACCCGTTATTGTCAGCGACAACATAGAACTTCCTTTCGAAGGGATGGTACATTATTCAGAGTTTTCAGTTTTCGTGGCAGTCGATGATGCATTGAAACCGAACTGGCTTTTGAGCCATCTTAGGACCTTTACTAGAGAGCGGAGGGATAGATTTCGTCGGAAAATGGCTCAGTTTCAGCCCATGTTTGAGTATGACAACGGTCATCCTGGTGGCATCGGGCCAATTCCTCCCGACGGTGCAGTGAACCACGTATGGAAGAAGATTCATCAAAAGTTGCCAATGATTAAGGAATCAATCGTTCGTGAAAGGAGAAAACCTCCCGGCGTTTCATTTCCACGCCGTTGCCACTGTACTTAACTTTTACAGCCTTACACATAAATATATCTCTTGTTGTGCAATAGCTTTTGTCACAACTTTTTCTTTTTATTCTTTGTGAGAACGGTAAATTGGTTACAAATTTATAAAGTTCATCAACATCTAGAGTAAAAAGCCTCTCTCTGCAGCAAGAAAGGATACCCAATTCCCCTTCTCTTAGAAGGAAACAACACAAACAAAACACTAACTACAAACCCTACCACAAGAGGAAGAACGTTGGTCACCCTCCGAGGCATTGCCGGATAATAACAACCCACGACATCATAATGCAAAGCTGCAAACGCCAGAAACGCGACTACCGAAAGCGATGCATGGAAGAGATCCGCCCATCTCAACCTATAATCGGAGGGCAAACGTGGATTTTTCCGGCCACCATTGAAAGTCCGTATCCCCCGAAATGTGGCCACTCCATAGTATAACCTGCCAGTCGCTGTTTTGAAGCTATCAGTGAGTGTAAAGAAGACGCAGGATGCTGCTGAAAGAGCGATAAAGAAACCCGTCAGCCAGCGGTTGAGAGGGGTGCATACACCGTCGTTGGTGAAGAGAGGAGTGAAAATGGTGAAGGAAAGAACGGGGGCCGTGGGCAGGAGAACGTTGAGACGTGCAGTGCCACTTAGTATTGCGTTCATAGCAGACATGAAATTGGATTCGTTATTTGGGTCGTCATCGTGTTCTTCAGTGCCTTCAATGAGGTCTTGGATGATGGAGTTGTTGTCCATCGTTTCTCAAGGAGGCAATTTAGATGGAAAGGAGTTTATAAACAACTGCCCTGCAGAAAGGGAGGATTCTTTGTTCAAGCGAGGGGGACAAGCAATTCCATGTTTGTTAAGTATTGAATTTCTTGTTGGGAGGTTTTCTTCGTTGATGACAGGTCCGCTGATTCTTTAAAAAGCACTTATGCTCAGAAGCACTTCCAATAAAAGAGCTTTTATTTGGAGTACATCGAAATATTTAAGAAAAATTAAGTGCTTTGCTTCATTAAGGAAACACACAACAGATGCTTCTTCCACAAAACACTTCAATTGCCTTTTCAACCCATAAGCACTTTTAAAGTTTTATGCCAAACATTACCATAACCACTTTGTGTGATATGAAAGTGCTTTTAGTTATTTTAAAAACACTTTGAAAAAAAAACCGGGCAATTACAATAGCCGAAAACGCTTTTGGTTACCATGTTGTGAAAAGTTGACAGTGTTTATGGGTTGTAAAGGCACTTTCAAATTTTTATTTTCTTAAACAAGCACCTCCTTGCACTTCCAATTGCTTTTTAATAAAGCACATTCTCGTCAATAAATAAAAAATTGGCATGCCTCTCATAAAAGCGATTCCAGCAAAAGTTCTTGGGATGTTCGTAGACTGAGTAGATTAGTGAGTCCACAAATAAGCCATCAACTCCCTATGTGCACAACTAGAAATCCTAAATCGACCAATTTAGTATGTAAAGACCAAACAAACCCACATATACAAATCCTACTTCACAGACCAAATGCAGAATTTTAACCAAATGAGCTTCAAGCAGAACCGAAGAAAAGCCGAGAGAAAAAGAACACAGAAAAACAAAAACAAAACTTGAGCAAGAGCAACAGATTGTATAAGATTTTTCACGAGCTTGTATTTTGTGCACTTCCGACACTGAAAATCGATGAGTAACATTTACAGATGTACCAGAAACAATGTCATCAAGAAAAATAATGGCTACGACGTTTCACTGATTCCAAATTAATCACGGCTTTTCCACCACCGCAACTCTATACTTCCTTAATAGGCTTTACAAAAAAATTATACTTCTTTCTAGCTGCACATTGTGACCGATAGGTCCAAAACTATCCCCAGAAATTTGCTAAAAATCGCACAATAACAGGGCAGAACTGAACGAACTATTTACAGTACTTAAAGCTGTCAAAAGGAGCAGCATTGATATCTGTAGATGGAAAAGGAAAAATGATGATACCAGATACAATGAAGGGTTAGGCTGAAGAACTGTTGAACCCGCCTTTCCCTTGGGATTTTGAATGAGAAGAATCATCATTTCCAACATCACATTGGTGACAGGGGTCAGAGGATTCTGGTGAGCACCAATCATCGGGGACGCTCAAGAAATGCTTAGACATGAACCTTCTGAATCTCCTCTTGTACTCTATTGGCGAGATGACAGTCGGCAAGACATTTTTCGGCACAAGTGAAGACTTCACCCATGTCTCTAGTTGCTTGTCCCATGTATACTGCCTAAGATAATCAATAATGCCACATACAAGCTCCTGACGTTCAGTATCTACTCCCACAAGCAATGAATAATCCATAACATTGATTGACTGAAAATTTAAGAACAAAACCATATCAGTTTATAGATAGTTGGCGGAGTTTGAAATAGAATTAGAATATAATTGCAACCAATGGACAATAAACCGGGTGGAAGACAATTGATAATGTAGAATTAAAAAGAAATTATCATAGAACGGCAGATACCCCTTCTAGATAGCGTAGGACCATTAATATCCTCTGCCGTCATTAAAGGAATTTCAGAAGATCCGGAACTACAAACAAATGGAGGGAAATATGTACAACTCACATTGAGGAAAGTTGTGTCATTCCACACAGCCCGCTGCAATATACGCTTTGCTTTGTTACTAACATACAGTGGAGATGAGTTCATGTCATTGACAAAGTTCTGATCCAAAAGGACATCTCCCGAACCACCACTAGCAGAATTGAATCGAGCATGTAGAGCACCTTTAAGATCATACTGGCGAGTGATGTTCCGACCAAAGGTAAGATTCTCCATGACCATCAGATCATGCCTCATCTCTTTCCCACTTTTTGTCTGTCTCACAATCACCTACAAGGAAAAAATTTAGTACAGAGAAAGAAACAACCCACCGATGGAAAGAAAATCAAATGCTACAAACCTGATAAATCCCAAGAACTTTCGCAAGGCATGTTTGATTCCCATTGTCAAATGAAAGCTTTACGTGCTTGAAATACTCATCGGAAAACTTCATAAACGACTCAAATTCTGTCTTCTTGATTTCTTTAATAATCAACCTGTCATCAAGTGTTTTGGCAAAAAAGGATTTGCTCTTCCCACCTTTAGCATCCCAGTTTCTGCAACGGCTAAGGGAAGCAATGTAATCAACTTCAGATTGGCAGCATCGATTGCGGAGATCACGAAATTGATTGGCATATGGACATATCACAGTATATTTATCCTTGCCAAATGATTTTGAAACTCCTAGAGGGACTACTGGGTTAACAGTTCCAGGCGGAACCAGAGAATCCAACAAATTCAACCCATCAAAACTGGAGAAGCGTGACTCATCTGAAAAAATGCTTGCCATATTATGGACAGAATCTAAATGTAACGAACTATTTGAAGACCAATCCAGGGAAGTATTAGTGGGAAGTCGAGTCAGACCGTGCAAATTCTCAAATGTTCTCGCAGCAACTCCACTCTCTCCCTTGCTATTGTCAGCATGAACCTCTGTTTGTAAAGGTAGATCTTTCAATAAAGCCAGTGCACAAGCAATCATACTCGACAGTTCTCCTTCATAGTCTGACACAACATGGTTATCAGTTCCAAGAGGAATGTGCAGCATTTGCCCTTCTTCCGTGATCAGCTGATGCGCTGTGGGTAAGTTCTCTGCAGTATAGCTACTAATTGATTCAAACTTCTGAAAGAACACTCTGTGTAGATCTCTCATGCCAACTTGACGAATTTCGGAGAATGGTGCCCAAAACCAGTCATGCGAACCTTCCAAGTTGAATGATAGTGAACGGTGATAAGTGCCTTTCATTGATAGATCTGAATCGGCAAAAGCACCATCCACATTTTCTGCTAGCTGATCAGTCTCACAATGATCATAGCTGGAGCCATTCCCCAGATTGGACCCCTGCCTGGCCAACCGTTTTGGGCTTGAACCATCCACATTCGGTGTTTTGAAACCCTCAGCCGAATCAGACACGTTAACTGGATCAGCTCCATTAGATTCTTGAACAGGACCTTCAACTGGAATGTCTTTTATTGGAGATCCATCAGCTTCTGCAGCTGTATCCAATTTGACTTCTAAACTGGTACCAATATATGAATCAACTTTTTCTGGCTCTGCCTTCACAGATTCTCTAGAATGGATCATCGTAGGATCTGGTGAGAGTAATGACTGCATGCGCCGTTCCCAAATACATGCTTCAAGGAGCAGTTCCCAAAGTACTCTGTTCAAGCTAAGTAGTTTGTAGGCAACCTGGTCCGAGTTCTCCGTCCTGGTAACAGCATTCTTGAGCACTACCTGTTTTTGTAATAAGGATTAGGTGAGAAGGATAAAAGCAAATTTGCTACAAATGATATTGCTACACAGAGAACAAACAAATCCGTGACAAAGGACATGGAAAGAAAAAATAAAAGTCTAGGAGAAGAATGTCAAGCTAGACAAATAGAAGCATTTGGAAAGTAAGTTCATGAACTAAATATTTCTAGGCAGACTAAGCTCCCATCCTTCATACCAGCATTCTTATATGTTTAAAAAGAAAATCTTAAAAGTTCAGTTCAAAACAGATAACAAAATGAATTCACTACATCTGAAAAGTAAAATAATATTTGGAAAGGAAAACAAATCTATACAAGAATGTCATACTACAAAAAACTGAGAAGATTTAGACCAAATGTCCAAACACAATCAAATTAGGCAATTATCATGGAAATACTATAGAACACTCGAACAATACAACCTTTTTCACAGATCACAATAGCCATTACAGAAGTATGGGCAGCGTTAGCAACAAATTGTAACAAATGCATTCACATTCAAACAAAGACTACCAAGCAATCCTTTCTGCAATCCATGCCACAAAATTTACAGGACAATAATATGTACGGAGAAAGTTGACCTCTAACTCAGATTTTTCTTGCTTTAGCATCTCTTCGATGTCAGAGAATTCTTTAAATGAGCCTCGAAGTTTCAAAGTCAACCCATCAAATTGAGATCTCATCTTCTCTAAAGAGTTGGCAACCTCTGTGAACAAGTAAATCAATTTCATGTACACCTGGATTGAAACAAAAAGGTCACATCCAGTGCAACGAAATAGGAAAAGGGTAGGTAAGAGAAGGCTAATGTTTCTGCCATAGGCAAATGACATATTAATGAATCATCAGAAATCAAAGAAGCAAGCAAAATCAGAAAAGAAATATACATTCTGAGTTTCTTTCATAAGCCAGTCTTGTCTAATTGAACTGCTGAATGGAAGCTTCAGAGGAGGCACAGAAACAGTATAAGTCGTAACAGGGGAATACTTGAACAAGGCAACCATAGGGCCTAATCTGCAGATCGTCCAAAATAAAAAAATAAGGACAAACAAAATAAGTGCACAGTTGCTTGCTTGCAGACTCAATATAAAAGCAGATACACCAAAATGTACTAATAGATCCAATCCAAAATAATGTAGAATCTTTTCCCATTATTTTTATTCTAAAAATTAAAATAACCATAAAAACAGAATATCGCACAGCATCAAAATGCTTTTGAACCTAGGAAATATCTTCCCATGCCCCAGATAAGTGCCAAATCCCACCTCCCATAATGCATAATCCTAAGTGGATTTCCCCATGTATTTGAATGGAAATCCTTTCATAAACTAGAAGGTTTCAAATTGCACTTTAAACCCTGATATAAGTTGAAAGTACCACTAGATGAGAGGGAACAAATTTATACCCAAAGAAGTAGAGAAAGTCCTTCTGCAAAGAATGGCCGCAGCTAGAAAATAAATTAGACAAAGATGGCTTCGAGAAATTGAGCTCCAGGAAATTTCCAAATGATAGACCACGTGCAGAAGTGGAAATCAATACTCTTTTTGTACACTTCGAGATTCCATTCCTAGATTTACATTTACCACATCGACTCCACATCCAAAGTTTCCCTTCTGCTCCACCGGGCAAATGCACTTCTCCAGGGAGCCGTTTAACTCGAATAGTAAGCTGCTTGTTACGATGTGCATAATAGTAGAAGTGAGCTTCTGGAAGTCCACCACATGATGTGCACTGGCTTTGCTGCAGGATACGAGTTTCATTCAGTTCCATCTTCAAAAAAACTCATTGTTTTTAAGTTTGAAAAAAATCAAATCCTTAAATGTAAAGAAACTGAAAGTCAGTACTTCAATGACTGAACATTAGGTACAGTTTTTAATAAAACTCAAAGTAGCAACCTTCAGCAGAATAACACTGAAACATTCCAGAAAATATATGTACATAATGGATTAGGATCCGAAGACACCTTTTTGAACCACGTTTTGCTGGGCCCACTCTGTAATGTATTTCAACGATCCAACCGTTATATTTATGTGTTACCTCAAAGATCACGACTACTAAAAATCACCCAAATCCAAAACCATAGGATCATTGGATTAAATTTAGTGTTCCTCTGTAAAACCGTAATCGTCCATTGTCTTGACCACAAATGAATGTCTTAATGGTTTTGGATTTGTCTAAATTTTTGCAAGGATGAACTATGACTGATGAATTGAAATATAGACGGTTCGGATCCTTGAAAAAAGTTACAGAATGGGAGCCACAAAAACGTGTGTCAAAATGTGTGTCCCCAGATCCTAACACATACATAATAACAGTATTGGACTTAACCATTTACAATATACTATGCAACAAGTAAATGACAATAAAATGCCAAAAGTTAGAGATATGTTCAACCTGATTGAGCAAATTATCTTGAAGAAACTTTCCAATGGGAACATCGAAATTCTTGTAGAACATGATATGAGAAAAACGGCTCTGCTCACAAACAGTGCCTCTTAATGCATTCTGGCTAGACATCAAAACCAAAATACTCTGAGAATCCAACACAGCACTGATTTGGTTCTTACTTTTCATTTGATCTTCACTATTTCCATCATCTTCTTTCACCTCAAGAGAAGCTTCTGTGCATGTAAATGAAGTCTTATTTTTCCCATTAAGTGATCTCTCTTCATCAACACTACCTTTATCTTCAACATCACAATGCTCAGTTTCCTCAGGAGTTGTACAAACGGAAACAGATCTTGTGATTGGGTCATTCAGTTCTCTTCCACTGAATCCAAAGTATGAAGAAAGAGACTGATAAGAAGAAGATGCTAGGGGAAAATTCTCCCCTATAACTTTCCTTAATGATGCTGAAATGGACGACAAGCTAGAAAGTACAGCAGGATTGTATGGTTCATCGAATGTGGAACAGCCTTCGACGTCCAAGGTAGAACTGTGGGAACATCCTTCATGAAATCCATTGGAAATGGGAATATCAACTGTATCAGACCCAGTTTCAGCACTAGTCTCTGTATTCTGACGGACACATGAGTTAATTGATCCTAAATTAAGGATTTCTTTATCAGTGGACAAATCCGTTGCTACATCAGCTAATGGAAGTGTAGAGAACATTGCTCTCTGGTCAACAAGGAAAGCAGTCTCGAGCATTAAATGATACGCCAGAATAACTGCACACTGCACAACACACTTGACCTTCTTCAATTCATCACTCCGTGCTCCTTTCAGCAAAATCTGTAGGGTCAATTCAAGCACAGTTATTCATACAAGATGCTAAGCAGCCTACGAAAGTTTTCATTCTCTTATCGAATTTGACAAAATACTTATCATATGATTGCTCGTGTCAGATCAAAAAAGAATGTTCAAGAAAGTCCAATGAAAAAAGAGTGGTCTGAACTAGACAGTTCAGATTTAAAGTTATGACTCAATAAAAATGATGGCGAAAGAAGGCACATTAACTGAATAAAAAAAAAAATAGGGCTCTGAAAATTGTAGATTAAGGAAGGCATATTGACTGTGAGTAAATGTTTTCCGGTAATACAACAGCTCCTTTGAGCAGTAGTTCTCTGTATGGCACTATTTTAAGAAGTGTGAAAAAATAAGATGCAATTATTTAAGTTAAGCTGAAGCTATTTGAACGTAAATGTTACAGAAAGAACAATGCAACATGTAAGTATCAATATATTATACGAAAAATTCATATTCAAAAGGTGGAGTCATTAAAGTATTCAGCACTGGAATATGTGTGTATTCGTATAGATCATGCAGATATCAGAGTAAGATGGGGTGGATTATTGACTAACCGTACAGCCCAGGCGTGTAGGACAGCCCTCAATAAACATTAATGTTTTACTTGGGACCTTTCCTCCACCTCCAGCATGCTCCTCTATAAACTTTTCAATGTGAAAAGAGTCACACTGTTTTAGTTTTTTGCTCGTCATTGTATCTGATGATAAAATTGGTGATCCAGTACAACGAGCAACTCTCTCTAGGCGATGGAGCTTCATGTCAAAGATCAGTGTAATTCCATTCCCAAGAATAGCCTCTTGAATATCACGAGAAACAGTTTTTTCCACTAAAACCACATTTGGATGGCACAATTCTAACATTTCGATAACAAACTTCAGATAATCTCTTTCCTGTTAGCAATAAAATATGAGAACACATATTTGTTTAGTTCCCTGAAATAATGACTGACATTATTATCCTATTACCTGTTCCATTGAATCAAAGGATGACAATCCACTTGAAGACTGACCAAGTACTCCCTTGATTAGCAACAACCTTGGATTCTTGTACTTGGTCGACATATGTTTGTGTGCAGCATGCTTTTTGAAGACCAAACCTTTTACTAGTTGACTGCAATGGCATACACAGATTCAGGTTTTCATATTATCAGATGACAAAAGTATTCTCAGAATATGCTAACTAGAATTACCAGTGAGGTGATTATTACACTGTTGAATTGCATCTCACAAGTCTTAAAAACTGATATAATGAAACAAAAGAAATTTTGGGTGGTGTTTCTAAGCAGCCAACCAGGCAAGCATTCCCTTTCCCTTATTAAAAAATGCATCTAGTGAGTTCGAAGACAAAAATTTAAATATCTTTTTCGGGAAATCTGTAATGGAAAGGAGGAAGAAGCTGCTATGTTTTTTTGTATTGAAGGAGAAATAAGTTTCTTTTGAAAGATTATAAGTTGATGAAATCGAAATAGCTGACTCTTCAGCCTCACATAACTTTGAGAAAAGAAAGAAGAAGCCCAGATTGCATTCGAAAATTTTGCAAAAGCAATTTTCTAAAGAAACAAATCCGAAACATGCAGCCATGATTCTTTCAATCAATATAAAGATAAATACCTAAACTTCATAAAAGATGAAGATAATTAACAAACTAAAACTAAAACGTAAAAGAAAACCAGTTGTTTATTACTGTCACCTTTGGGTGCGAACACCAGTTGCAATGCATTTTACTTTCACATAGCCATCTGGATCCATTGCTTTACCAACAACAGCATCAGGTTTCAAAAATGAAGCAGCTTCCCATGACAAAGAAGCAATAATGTCCACCCAACTTTCATCACCCTCCCCCAAAGATGCAACACCCACGGATTTAAGTAGCTGACTGATCAAGGCTTTAAACTTTCCATTAATCACTGCTTCCATTGCTCTTTGTTTTTCCTCTTTAAACGTATAACTTCCCCTTCCTTCATCTCCAGAATGACTCAAAGAACTCGGTGTACCCCATTTCATGCCATCACCACATTCCTCATCGTCATCATCATTGAAAGCAACACTACCCTCCATGTCATCCTCTGGATCATCAGGTTCAGGGGGTTCCCATATCTCAGCATTTGTATCATCTTCTAAAGAATTTGAGTTCTCAGCTCCATCACTATGTGAACTAGTGCTTGCATTGACATTAGCTTTTGCTTCATGGTCATCACTTGTCTGTATAATCTCAACATCTCTTACTGTATACACATCACTGCCACAACTACTTTCGCTCAGGTTGTTTTCCATCTGTTTTTCTGATCTATCAAATCCATTTACTGGATGTTCAAAACTTGAGTTTTGTAACCTCCCATTAGACCGACAAAAGAGATCCTCTTGAGAACCGCCTGTCGTGTTTTCCTCTTGAATACCCCTAAAATAATTAAAGTAGTATATTGGTCATGCAAAGTACTTAGGAAAGATCACTGTAACCGGAAACAAATTTTAAAAGGAGGGTACATACCTATCGCATGAGCTCACATCAACAGAAAACTCACCTAATAGAGCAGAAGTTAAAAGAAATTATCAAACACATCATCATAGGCTAAACTTTTGTTATTTTAAGAAGGCCAAAATGTATCATATAAAAAAAAAACAAAATTGGACACTTACTGCAGCTAGAGACACAACTGTCACTGCTTGACAAGGAAGTTGCTGGACTGATCATTGGCATTGTATATAAAATCGTATTACCCTGCTTGATAGATTCTCGCTCCTGTTTCTCCACACAAAATTTGCAATACTTTCTGGGGCCTCCTTTAGCTAATGGAAATAATTTCGAGTTCTCCTGTTTTTTCTTGTTTTCCTTGGACTGCGTCAATTCTGCACCACAGTAGTGACACATACTGCTGCACACCCAATTTCATAAGAAAACCCAAAACAGACCGGTAATTAGTCACCTATTTGGTTCAAACAAAGGAAAAAATTCAACAATAGTACAAGGAAAAACCGGAAAACCAGCTACCAATCGTATCTTCGCTTGTTGAAAATCTACGTTTAACAGTCTATACACTTTGAAGATTGACCATTAAAAAATTAATAAACCGGGATTCCTTTATGGTTATCTAATATTTCTAAACACGAATTCTAGTTACGGGGATCAATATGAATCAATCCATAATCAAAAGAAAAAGGACACGAAAGTTGAAGAACGAGTGCAAATGACATGAAAGTCCATGGTTTACTGTACAATGTCAAATAGCAAGCGAACCAATTCAATTGAAATTTGGTCACCAAATAACCACATGGTACCCAAAAAAATGAATATTCAAACGGAAAACGCACAAATCTTCCTAAATATTTACACCTTAAACCGAAAATTCGGATTTTTTCTGTAAAAAAAAATCACAAACAAAAGA
Organism: Malus fusca; assembly: GCA_035220775.1. NCBI lineage: Eukaryota > Viridiplantae > Streptophyta > Magnoliopsida > Rosales > Rosaceae > Malus > Malus fusca. Next base: position 5,245,559 of record CM069068.1, on the reverse strand, counting down.
TCCAAAGTGAAGAAAAATACCCAATTCTTGAACGAATACCAGCTTTACCAAGAGATCAGAATATGAACAGATAATATGAAAACTGATTCAGAAAATCGATATGCAAAATTCAGAGAAAACCCCAACAAAGAATTTGAAGTGAAGAAAGTGATCCAGTAAATAAAATCATCAATCAAAATCTCAAGTTTCGAAAATTAAAATCATGAAGAAATTCGACAACTGGACCAAGATTACAATTTACACAAACAAACTAAAGAAATAAAAACTATTAATTAATATTTAATAAAAAAACCCTACCATTTTCAGCACTCAAAGAATTAAACAAGAAAAAGAAAAAAAAAAGGAAGAAATTGATTACTTACTGTTAAAGAAATCCGCAGGAACAAAGATGGAGACCTCCATATGATCCAGAGTATAAAACTATTTGGCGTGTATTTGAAAAGCAGAGATCGAAAGTTTATGGAGAAAGCAAGGAATATTAGAAGGGAGTGAAGAAGTTGTTGCTGTTGTTGGTGAGAGTCCACAGACAGGGTCTATCAGACGCGGAGCAGAGCAGAGAGACAGGAGGCGTAAGATTTGGAGAGGGAAAAAAGGGGCCTTGTCAAAAGAATGAATTAATTGGATAAATAAAGGAAAAGGAAGGAATTGAATTGAATTGAATTTTCCTTACAACGAAGCTATTTCCAACAAGTGGGGTCCATGCAACACTGCCTTACTAGCTGTAAAAATATTGAGTTCAAATATTCTATCGGCACGTTACGATTTATCTACTTGATTGACATGAAATTTTTTTATTTAATTTCTTTTTAGTTTTTAATTTTTTTAGTTGAGGAGATGAGTTTAAGAGTTAACATTGTTAAACGGGTTTAATGTATCAGCAAATGAGATAGGTTATAGAGGATTTTTGGTGCAGAAGTTTGTTCTAACAAATATAATGGAATGCTAGCAATCTTCTCACTTGAACTTTCTCGTTTTATCGTTTCGACTTTCTTTATCATTTGGCATTGCTGCTTCATAATCGGAACTTAGAAATTGTTTAACCATTCGATTAACATTGACAAAATTTTAGTGTTTAAGTGAGAAATATAGTTCGTCCATTTATTGTATAATTGGTAAATGACAAAACGATTTTGGACTTGGCTAATTTTTTTTTTTAGAGATGATTTTGAAAGAGTGATCTAAATAACAGACCGTTCATATTATCATGTCACATTACAGGAAGAGAACGAGAAGGTCCAAACAAAAAGGTTGTTAGCATTCTCAAAAATATTATTTCCTTCTTTTTTCAAGTTTTATTACAAAGAATACCCCATACCTTACCTTGTATGTATTTCTTATTATTAGAAGAAAACAATAGACTTAAATTGTAGTTACAGTGCAATGATATTTCTCGCCACTTGTAAGTAAAAGTTTTTAAATTTGAATTTCGTAGATTATGTGTTCAATACCATGTTCTTATGGAGTGGTTTAGCTCAAATTTTAATGTAAAAATAATATTGATGTATTTAAAAATAAATTACCTTTAAGTTTTGCATTCATTTCCCAAATAGTTATAAATTAAAGGTCTTAGGTTCGACTTTTATAGATAGTGAGTTTTATTTTATTACAAACGATAATCTACACTGACTCGTTTACTAATCTGTAATTAAAATGGGAGAAATTGAATTGATAAAAAGTTGGAATGTAGAGGAGTCAAAATTTGATTCATATTGATGTTGTTTATTAAAACCTTCAGGAATTAGAAGGGAATTGGTACGTAGCTAAAAAGCCACGACCACTGATCAAAAGGATTGAAGTGGAATTATACAATGCTGTATTTTGACTAATGGCAACAAACCGTAGGCCCTTCTTGTTATAAACTGTTTACTAGTTCACTTGAATCAGAATAAAAATTAACATGCTTACTAAAATGTCCTTATTTGCAATAAAATATTATATATACTAATTTTTTGGTTAAATTTTATGTACTAATTAATAGAATAAAAGTTAAACACCTCATTTCACTAAATATTAAATACACTAAAATTTAATTTTTTTTAAATTTATTTATATTAATGTTATTATTATTGTTGAATTTCATATTAAATTGCGCAGCGGTTGGTGGTGTTGGGTTAATGTGAAGGACAATCTTAGAATCTTAGAAATAAGTGAGGGTCTAATGGGGATGAAAAATCCATTTCGAATTTCCCCAACAACCAGAATTCAAATACCAACTAAATGGTTGGATTCCAAAATTCGTGTGGGTCTCGCCAACTTTTTAATTCTTCAATATTTGATAAACACTGAGGTATCTCGTAATCATAATTCAATTTCACATTTTGATTATGATTACCATTACGTAAACGTGCCGTAAGGAGAGGGAGGAGAGTTGGGACGCAATGGATCGATGATGAGAGCAATCCATCACTTACTCCGTGGATAATAAGTTTGATACCCAATTTACTAAGGCTGGCTCATTGTATGCCTTAGCAAGAATCCTTCACTTCCCAGTCCCAATTTATTAAGGTTAGCTCGTTGTGTGAATTAGAGGTAAAGAATTTTAATTAAGCCACATAATGAGACAACCACTTTATGTTTAGCTGCTAGAGATGCACTTTTATTTTGATTAAGTTGGTACCCGTTATAATTAATTAGCCTCTAAACTACTTTTATGCTATTTGTCCATAAAAATTTAAAAAAAAAATATTCTGCTTAAACACAAAATTATGGAGTATGAAATAGTCCTGAAAAGAAAAAAGCAAACCTTAGCCTCTAAGGGGATCCCACTCTCCACCTTTCATCTTCTTTCTTTATGTTTCTTTTGAATTAGAACCGTTCGGAACTACTTCTCCATAAAGCATTTTTGTTCATAAAAATCTTCTACCAGTTTTATTTGGGATTGCTTTTAAGTGTTTTTGTTAAAAGAGTTTTTATAATTAAAGCGTCGAAATAAGAACTTGACAAGTACTTGTTGGAAAATCATCTGACAAGTGTCTATCAAAAGAGATTTTAATAATGTGAGAATTACTTCTAAATCTTTTTACCAAATGTAGTTAGAAAACAAATTTTTCCTTAGGAAAAAGCAAATCCCAAACATGTAAACCGGTTGAAACATTTATTGAAAATTCAAGTTCTTGGGGAAAAAGCACTTTTAGCCCTTCCATCGGCAATCCTTATTCCTTTGTGGTGACTTGATATAAACTATGATAAAGATTTCGGTAGTCCATCACATTTTGTCGACAAAATTGAATCCAATTCTTCTCTCAAAAGTCGGAACATGGTTGTTGAATGATTTTGTTGCCATCTACTCATGTGATTTTCGTCATCATTGTCAAATAAGGACCCTTATTCCTTATTATGTGATCCTTCTACCCTCTTATGTGTAGTTCGATCAATGCATGTTTTCTTCATATCACCCCTTGTTCCAACATCGGTTTATTTGTAATTAGACACCCCGAGATTGATCACGATTCAGGAATGTTTATTGTTTTAGGGTTTTTGCCGTTTTGGTATTAGGGTTTTGTTGTATTTTTTACAATTTTGAAATATGGTGGCAACTCTTTGTATTTTCTCTTTACAATTTAAAAAGGGGATCAGTTGGTGGCTAAGTCACGACATTCCACCATATTAAAGGGTTGGAAAGACTCACAAAGGTATTTCAACATTTTTCTCCTGAACACCATCGTGTGATTCACCAGCACCATAAATCGAACCTAGAATGAGCCCTGAAGAATAGGGGCCTAGAATTCGCCTCATAACTGGGCCACCCTATGGTGGTTGCCAACTCTTTGTGTTTTGATGTAGGCTGCTATGTCATCGTTGCGTAATCAATATATGATCAATGAACTGTATTTTAAAAGAGTAATAAATTGAGGTGATATGCATTTATTGGAAGAATTAATAAAAATTGATTACAACATTGAAGAATTATCATTAATACCATGAGAATAATACAATAAATTTTGCTATCATCACGATTCACGTCAATACGGAAATTTTGCTTATGTTAATTACATTGAATAATTGTTGCATGTAGCTACATATACAAGAAGGAAATTTTATCTCGTCACCCTGTATCCATAAAGGTCCGTTTGGTTCACAAAATGAGTTCTTTTCAAATGAAATTCACCTGCCTATTCAATTAAAAACATGTTTTACAATTGTTTGAGCGGAAGAAATTTTATTAAAAACAAATATGTTAAACGTGTTTCTTAGAACAACTCAAAAGATTGCATATATGAAAAGAATATCACAACACCTCAAAAATACAGTAGGGTTCTTCAGTTTTGGAGATCCTTAGTTCTAAACCTTAAAAGAACTATAAGAGAGGCTGCACGATGGAAAGACCACACCTATCTCTAATGATTTGCATTCGATGACAAAGAAGCCCTACGATGAGTCCCCTCCAACAAATTAACATCGAGTTTTAATTTGTTGAGCGCATAAATCACAACGCTACAATCTCATATCTAAACAACAATCGCCAAAAAGATTCTGAATTGAACAAACTTATCGCATAACTAAATATGATAGCCACAAAACTAAACATCTCTATAGTGATAATCTATATATGAATAACCTCTTTTTAATCATAAAACATTTTGGTCCCAACTTGGGCCAATGATATATAGGAATATGCTTCACATTGTAATAAGTTATAATTTGTTCTAAGTCTTGTCTTAAGAAACTTACCTCCTTATAGTAATAATTGTCAATAATTCCAAAAATATGTAATGTCACAAATAAAAATGTAAGATGAAATAAAATATTTCTCTAAAGTTGTCTAGGCAATGAATTATTCTTTAGAGTTGATTCCATGTATTTGAGGTTGCAATTACGTAATAACTCGTCAATATAGACACCTTGTTGAAGTCAAAATGTTTTTAGCTTATCAAGAATATTTACAGACTCTTGGTATGAAACTTTTGACGTTAAAGAGAGTGCTACATGTAGCTATTAAAGACTAGGCTCTCTTTCTTTCTAGTGTCTATATTTGAAAATTAACATGCTCCATTATTTGTAACCATACAAGTTTCATTAAGGAAAAAAAAAATTAGCTACACCCTTGTTAAATAATAACATCCTTATAGTAACTATATAGAGGTTTTTTGTACTAGAAATGATACCCCATCACCTTTGTCCAGTAAGGGTAAATATGTTTGCAAATGCTGAGAAATGGTAATTACGAGTGGACTGATCATTTTGTAGCTTATCATTAAAAGATCAACAGTGTAAAAACTCATTGATGTGGAGCCAAAAATAATCACAAGGCGACACGTGGATTTTTGACAAAAGAAGACAAAACTACCCTTGAGGCATACCGGGATTCCTACGCGCAAGCAGCAGGCAATTATCCATCAACCAAGTCAAAAGTGCCCAAAATAGGTATCAACTTAAAACCTAATTTATTCATATATTTCCCATTTCATTATTTAGCTAATCAATTAGCTAAATAATATACTTATTCCTTTCATATTTCCTAAAATCATAATAATTGACTAATTAAGGGATTAATAACCTAATCAATCCCTTAATTATCAATTGAAACACCCATCCAAACCTAAAACTACTAAAGTGGCCGGCCAATCCCATCAAGAAAAGTAAACCATCTTATTCTCCACCTTTTCCACTATTTTTCCTTTTTAATTACCCTAATTAACTAGCCAATTAATTCCAAAAACCACCAAAACATTCATTTTATGTTTAATAGCCAAATAAATTGGATAATTAAACCTAAATCAAACACAAAAACCCTAGCTAGGCTGGCCACCCCTATCCCTATAAATAGATTCTCATTTTCACCAAAAGATCATTCCAATTCTCTTACAAAAAATCTCAAATACTCTAAACACTATTTCTTTCTAAAATTCTAACTTTGGCATCGAAGGTTCTTCGGCCAAAGCCCCCCCCATTCATCGTGGGCGCGTGAGGCTTTTGGCCTTAACCTAAGGTGCTAGTTGTTTTGTAGGTGCAAAATCGTCCAAGATCGAGGAAGAGAAAATTTGCATCCACAATTGAGATCGAAAAACATTTAACCGATTAAGTTAATAACACCGTATTAAGTTACTAACCTGTTGGTGCTTGAGCGCTCATACGTATATATATAATTATTGTTTTTCGTAAAATGAGACTATGATTGCGATTTAGAAAATCATGTGCACTCCTCCATGTATATATGAGTGGATGATGACTCTTTTGCAATACCAATACTTACAGCTCCCTTTTGAAGATAGAAATAGTTGCTATAGGCATCCAAAAACTACACACTACTCTTTGTCAAATTATAATAATTGGGCTTCTATTGCCATTTCAAATAATCCACCCTGCACTAATTTTTATTGAGAAAATTAAAGACGAGAAGAGTGGGTCAATGATCCACACGATATTAAATTAATTTTTTTAGGGTGAGGGTTCACTACAATAGCTAGCTATTGGGGCTTCGGGTGTCGTTCAAGTATTGCACTTCTGCTCGGGCCTGGCACAACCCACAACAAAGAGCAAGTGGCTCTCTACCACAGTAGTAGAGATGAGTGTTGCCTTTGCACCATAGCATGAGTTCGAACATTGTCGGCTCTCTAATTTAACATCTAATCTAATAAATTTATCATTTGACAAACAAAAGAAAAGTATAAGAGTGCACAATGGTTTTTTAAGAGTGCTAATAATGATTTCATATATATTTTCGTGTCATGTTGTGTCGTGAGTTGCTATCACTTCATTAGTTAACGAATGACTTAACGAATGCATGAAATTGGTAGAAAAATCAATGTTTTGGTATGGGAGTAAGACAAAAAAAGCTTTAGGTATAAAAGATGGAAAATTGGGAATTTTTGAGGTAGAAAAATGGGGATTTCCCTTTATTTTAGGTCACAAAATATTTTTAACATTAAAATTGATTCAATTAGCATTTTATGCTTTTAGAGGTCAACATTCGCGTGGTTCAAATTGAAGCGTTAAATTTTATTAGAATTTTTAGCACACATAGTTAATTTCAGCAATATATGATATAATTTACGTACACCCAAATTTTCTTGAGGTGAAATTAAATTTGATTTTCTGTCTATTAACATATGATATGTACCAAGGAATTGTAATAAGATTCTTATTGCTCCATTGATTTATTATGTTGTGACTTCTGAGAATACCACGTAGTGTGATTTAATGACCAATTGAGCACGGCATCAGTGGATTTTTATATTAAAATAGAAAATTGGAGGGTCAAAATTTCTCAACATTGGAGTGAGAAAGGCGGATTCAGAATTGGAATCTTTTGGTTCCAGCGTTAAGAGCGTGAAGTGTGCAAAAAAAAAATTCTGCTTATTTATTGAGACATTTTGTCGAACGTTTGGTGGACTTATTGTCAACCAAACTATGTTGTACATATGTTAACAAATAACGGCATATGCTGAAGGAATATGATTAGTGAATATAGAGAATTGAGATATGTCTAGTATGAATTACATCAAACATTTAGTAGGTACAAAAGAAATCTGTACTAAACATTTGGAGGTTCCTCGAACGACCTTCACATGTATATTTTTCAGACTTCGGGTGGTCCTAAGACTACATTGGTCCCTACTTCCATCCACCCCTGGCTAAAGAGATTCTCTCAAAAGCAGAACTCTCATGAACTCTCAGACACCTTATATTTTTGACATAATATTTTATTAATTGACACAATATTAACGTTAAACTATGGGGTGATATAGAATCCACAAATAATGTTAATTTAAAAACCGGCTTAGCATTTCTCTTGTTGCGTACTAGGGCGAAAAACCTAAAGTTGACCATTGGTGCTGGTAGACAACGGCTGGAATGCTTTGTGACGTTGCCGAATGCCATCCAGCCGTAAAGAGTCTAAAGACGGCTTTGTTATATACATTTGTTGTTTTTATTTGGCAAATAAACAAGTGCTTGCTATATTCTTGGAGGACCTTCTTTTGTTGTTGGTAACGTTAAATGATTGGCAAGGGCAAACGGCTGTCGTGGTAGTTGGCCACGTGGTGGTAGACTGGTAGTACAGACAGAGGGTGTTTAATGTCATTTTCTATGCTGCAGCACAATTACCAAACTATCCATTGCCGTGACAAATGGGAAGTGAAACTCTTATACGTGGAATGTTGGTGACAAGAATTCTCTTGGTTCAATCTTGCAAATTTTGAAACGTGGTGACAAGGTTTGGAAAAATCAATTATTGGCCCTTCATTCTCACTTCTTTAACAACAAATAATTGGTCTTTCATCTAATTTTCTTTTAGAGAAAGATATGAAAATGACGGGTGAAATTTAAACTTCGCTTCATATTTGAGAAACTTCTAAGTTTAAACTAAAATCGACAAATTTAGTAGATATTTTTAACTCGTTGGTAAAATATCGGAGAAATTATCATATTTCCTTAAAATCAATGTTTGACGATCCTTAAAATTTCATTTTAAATTTCCTTCATTTCCATCAAAAGCAACTAATATCACTATTAATATTCAATATATCCCTCAATATTTTTATAGATTTAAATATAAATATTTTCAACGACACCGGAGTTTAAACACCTCATAATATTGACTTTATGCATAAAAAAGGAAATTATTTTTCGAACGGGAAATTTATTTATTACTAATTTATGCGAACAAACGCATTAGTTTCAGCAGCTAAATTATTAAAAAATGTCATTGTAGTCCAAAACCATGATATTGGGAAACACCTTGTTCTTTCGAAAACGTATTTAGGCACATCATGGGCTGCTTGGTTCCACTTTCTTGGCGAAAACTTAAACACCACGAACCTCAAGTGGAAAGCTAGCAAGTGTATGTTGTGAATAATTTCTTTACTAACATCCCTATAGGGGGCGAGTTTGAAGTCGGGACACAATGGGTTGAAAAGAAACCACCTATTCATTGGAACAATTCACTACTTGCAAATCTCAAAGAGTTTTATGAGAACACGAAAAGGTTCAAAGATGATACAATATATAATCATTACATTATTATAACTTAATGTTGGTAATCTAACGGGTCCAATTTTCATAAAATTAGTTATTTAAAATGTTAAAAAAAATTGCTACCAACTTAAAATTACTTTGAAAAATTGAGTAGTTATTTGTACTTAACTCTATGTATTTTTACCAAATATTAAAGTAGTCAAAATTATGGATGAAAAGTCAGTCAAATAATATTTTGAGTTGAGTTATATATGCAAATTAACTACCTTGTCCCTCAAATTGGGTTAATTTAATTTCCAACAACTTTTGAAAGGCCCATTCTTTGCTCGTTGGACGAGACCAAGACCTACTTTACTGAAGGGAATTCTTTGGATGAGAAATGCTAAGAAGAAATTATAAAGTTGGACTTTTTATGGACTGTTTGTCACCTTATATTTTTAGCATAATATTTTACAATATTATTATAGAAATTGTGCCAAAAAATAGCTCGTTGAAGGTCCATAAAGAGTCTCACTTGTAAAAAAAGTCTGTAATCACTTCTCTTGTTAGTAATAGTTGGAAATGGTCAAAGTATTAGACTTTGGACTTTCAATTGTGCTTTTCCTTTAGGAATTGGTAGTCTTCTGTTTTGCAAGCAAGAGGCTACAACTTTAAGAATGGCCCTCCAATTTGGCAGTTCTAGCACTATCATAAAATTGCTGTTCAGGGCGATTTTAAGATTTTGATAGAAGCAATTAAGAAAGGTATTCAAGTTCCTTGGGCAAATTTTAGGGTAAACTATTATTTGACTTCTTGAATTATTACTCCAGTTGAAATTAACCCCTTGAACTATTTTTTTAGTAAATTAACCCCCTGAACTATTTGAAATCAGCCAATTGACATCTTGTCAATAGATTGCATCAACTATTTTGTCAAATTCAAAGGAAAATTAGTCATTCCTTCATCAATTCTTACTTGTTAACTGTAACCATCAATGAACTTATTACATTTGAAAACAAAATAATGTGTAATGACAATATGAGATGATCCGTTATATAAACGTTTTTTTTTTAATTTTATTTTATGTTTTCTCATTATATTATATGTTTTTGAATTATTCTGTGTCTATGTGTCAAAATTTATTGGTGGTTATAGCTGACAAGTAACAATTGATGATGAAATGACTAATTTGCCCTTGAATTTGACGGAATTGATTCCCCAATCCAATGGCAAGGGGTTAATTGACTGATTTTAAATAGTTCAGAAGGTTAATTTACAAAAAAAAAAAAAAAAAAGGTTTAAGAAGTCAATTTCAACTGAGATAATAGTTCAGGAGGTCAAACCACAATTTACCTCAAATTTTATGTAAAGGACATTTGGCACGTACAGCATCAAATTCCTAATTATACGGTAAAGTCTTATCATTCGTGCGGCTAACATGGCAGTAGATAGGGTCGCTACGTTAGGATGTAACTATAAGTAATCTTGTATCTGGTTTAGTAATTTTCCCTCACGTAATAGTTCTTAGGTTAGACTTTGACAAGTTTGTTAATAGGATCAACAAAGGATCCTCGCTCGCTCTAACGTTGTTTTACTTGACTTTTTTATTTTTATTTTTTTTCAAATTGGAGAGATAGAAATCAATGATGTTTATGCATTCTGATACGAGTTTGATTTCTAAAACGATCTCCTCTTATAACAATTAACAATTTAACCTACTAACACCATCGTTTGTCAAAAAATAAAATTACTAATTCAACCTGGTTATTTAAATGTTGTAAGCAAGAGTAAAAAAATAAAAATCGGAACAGAAAACATCGGCGGCGGACATGGCAGAGCATACGGGAACATTTAAGGGAACATTGAGGGAACATTGAGTATCTTAATTAATTAGTTACGTGTCGAGAGTAATGTTGCACGATGGCTCCATTACGGCGTTGCAGAAACTCGAAACTTACCGCTCAAAGTCCTTGGATTTCATGGAGGTAAAAGCCCTGGACCTGCTATGGGGAGTGGGGGCATTGAGTTCTTGCTTTTCTTTGTATTTGCACATTTTTCCTACTGATCTCTCTCTCCTTGTTGCTCTGGGATACTGATTTACCTTGTTGCTGTGGGATTCCTTGTCCTCTAAGGTAACGAGAAGGGAAGGTCCAAAACGAAAAAGGATTTGGTTTCCATTGGTTATTTAAAGGATTTGGTTTCGTCGTCGTTTCTTGTCCGGATTGTTTGAGTCTAACACGATGCCCTGTCCTAGGATCACACCTGTCAGCTTCAACACTACTGGATGGGTGATCACTCATATATTTCATGCATTTCTACCATCCATTTCTAAAGTCTTTGTGATGTTTTTGTGTTAAAATTGTGGCATTTTACCTTACCTTGTGTTAATGTGCAGTTAATTTTGTTTTAGGATCAAATTCAAGCAAAATGAAGAAAAGGAAATAAAAAAAAAATGATAGCTGAAGAGAGGAGTGGGAGAGCACGGACGAAAAATATATGTGAAAGAAAGGAAGACGGTGCGCATGGGACAGAAGTGGAACAAAAAGCAGGAAAGGCAGCAGAAAAGAAAAGGAATAAAATGAGCACTAGGAAGTGGAGTGCACACAGAAGGAATAAAGAAAAGAAAAGAATAAAAAAAAATAATAAAGATTGAAGAAAGCAGAGGACATGCGGGACTGGTGGAAGGAAAAGAAAAGAATAAAAGAAGATATACAAGAGAGAAAACAGAGGGCAGACTGAGGCAGACAGAATAGGAGAGAGCGGGGAAGGAGGACTGGGACTGACGAGCAGCAGAAGGACAGAAGCAGAAGCACAGGAGACAGAGGAGACTGCGCAGCAGGCAGAGGAAAAGATCAAAGAGGGCGCATAGCAGAGGAACCAAAAACGGGTGTCTTCTTTCTTTGTTATTTTTTTTATGAATAATTTCTTATGTATTATTACAATTATGTGTAACTAATTTATTATGCTAGAGTGAGGCCAGGAGCCGCAACATGAATACGTAGTTTTATTTTTCAATTGCTTAAGTGTTGTTACATGCTTGTTTTGATATTTTCAATCACTGAATTAAACTATCTATGTGTCTTGATGATTGATCACCATTAGGATGCTTAGAAAAGTTATCGGATGCAATTTTGAACGAATGTCACGTTAAAATTGGTTGTGCTTCTTGTGATTGAGGATTGTACTCTCCTAAGGTAAATATCATGCTCTTAGGGATTATATGGTTTAACAAAAGGATTTTCACCAAGATTAATGAATCACTCATGTTTATATTTAATCCAAATATCATGGATAAGTTGCATGTAGTGGTATGCGTTTTAGCTTGAATGTCACAAGTAAAACATACACAAGGAAAATCCAACCTTCAAAGCATGTGTGTTTTCAATTATTTAAGCAATTGGAATAGCTACGTAGGAGTGTTATTGGTAAAGGTTGAACTCTAGCATATTGTCAATCTATTTTTCTTTAATCATTTATTTTATCTTGAATTTCCTTATTTGCTTGTTTTGTTTAAATTGAATCATTATTCCTATAAACCAATTCCCATTTTAGATATTTGTTTAAGTCACATCCAGTAATATTTAGTTTCGTCAAATTAGTATAATTCTTAAAGTTAAATAAGTTAAATACACAAAAACTTGTAAATTGTTTATATCAGTCCCTGAGGAGATCGACCTTGCTTGAGCCATTCTATACTACAAACACTTGTTCTCTTGCAAGAATTTTCTATGGTTTAACCCTTTGTTTTACAAGTGGTAAAATCGTTATCAAGAAATTGGCGCCGTTGCCGGGGACTGTGCCAACAGTTCCCGAGTTTTTGTGTTTATTTCTCTTATGCTTATGTTTATGTCTTATTTTTATTAATTATTAAATTTAAAAAAAAAACAGCAATTAATTTAGTTGAGTTTTGATCTTTGATTAAGTGTAGTGGATGTGTGGTGTGAGATTTTTGTCTTCGTCTAATTAACTAGTGGTTGCCAATTTGCATAAATTGTGTTTTTAATTCATCTAGGTTTACTTACTTTCTTTTTCTTTTTGTTGTTTAGATAGTTTCTGTTAAGTTTTATTTTATTTTACTTTTACTTTAATTGTGGCTTAATATTTCTGTTGTTTGTTTAGGTGTAGTATATGGTGATTGGAACAAGGTCCAAGAATCAAGTGCTTATTCCTTACGACCCTGAACCAGAGAGAAGTGCAAGGAAGTTAGCTCGAGAAAAATATTTAGCACAAGATTCCAACCTTGGTGTTACTTTTCTTAAGGATTTGTTCTGTGATCCTGAGAGCAGCACATTTATTTTCCAACCTTTGGCACCAGTTGCACACATGGCCCTAGCCTTACCTGCAGCAGGTCAACCTTTAAAGAATTCATTGGCGGCGAGAATCAATGCAGTGCCAAGGTGCATTATATATCCAGATGTGGAAGATGGGACATCCTTTGAAATCAAACCTCACATCCTCAACATATTGCCATCCTTTCATGGGTTGCCAAACAGTGATCCCAACATGCATTTGGTTGATTTTATTGAGGCATGTGACAACACCATAATCAAAGGTTTCTCTTCTGAAGCTATCAAGTTACGTTTGTTCCCATTCTCTTTGAAGGACAAAGCCAAGGCGTGGCTGCATTCTCTGCCTGCCAATAGCATTACAACATGGACAGAATTGCAAGAAAAATTTCTCAATAAGTTTTTTCCTTCTTCCAAGACTCTTGCACTCAAGAAAGAGATATTGGCTTTCGCTCAAAAACCAAATGAGTCTTTCCATGAAGCTTGGGAACGGTATAATGAGATGTACACAAAATGTCCTCATGCTGGGTTTGATTCTAACCTTCAAATGAACATATTTTATGATGGTCTCAATGCCACCACCAAGAGTCAAGTGAATGCATCTGCTGGAGGGTCACTAATGTCAAAATCAGCAAGGGAAGCATTTGAGTTATTTGATATGATGGCTTCTGAATCCCAACAATGGACAGAAGAACAAACACAAAAGAGGGGAGTTTTTGAGATTTCTCAGAGTTCTCCTAATGTTTCTGCTCAAATTGCTAAAATGGAGAAGAATTTTAATGCCAAATTTGCTGCCTTAATGCAGGTCTCTTCCATGCCCAATGCCCAAGAAGCTTGCATCATTTGTAGTGAGACAACTCATGACATCACTCAATGCCCCAACAAGGATAGCTACCCTGAGCTTGTGCAAGAGCATGTGAATATGGTGAATAATTTCATTAGACCCAGAAGTGACCCTTATTCCAATACATATAATCCTGGGTGGAAGAACCATCCCAATCTCAGTTGGGGTGGTAACCAACAGCCACGTCAATACCAACAGTCTTACCAATCAACTAGTGAGACTAAGAAACCATCTCTTGAAGACCAAATGTCACAACTAGCTCAACATATGTCTGCTCTCTCTAATAGCACCAACAGTTTTGTCCAATCCACACAAACTAGCATTCAGAATCTCACGGCATCAGTGGGAAATTTGGAGACTCAAGTTGGACAGCTTGCTACCATGTTCAATGAAAGAGAGAAAGGAAAGTTCCCGAGCCAATCTGAGCAAAATCCAAGAGGGATGGAGCATTGCAAAGTAATACGGACATTGAGAAGTGGCAAGAGTTATGACAACAGAGAAGTGGTGCACCATGAAGCCGAAGTGGAAGAAGAAGAACTTATTGAAAGTGCACCGTTAGCTACAAAGTCTCGATCAGAGGCTATTTCTGCAGCAGGTATTCCAGATCCTAGTGCAAGTGACAAAGTGCAATCTCGACGCAACTTTGATGCAAACAAGGAAAAAGGCCTTGGTAGTTTATTTGCACCTTCTGACAAGCCACCATACAAGTCACCTTTGCCATTTCCACAACGACAGCAACAACGTTCCAAGGATCAACAATGCATTGAATTCATGAAGACGTTGGCTAAGGTTCAAATTAATTTGCCTCTATTAGATGCTATTAAACAGATCCCATCATATGCCAAATTTCTGAAGGAGCTATGTTCTAAAAAGAAAAAGTTCTTGGAATATGAGAAGGTGATTTTAACTGAGCAATGCAGTGCTGTCCTCTTACATAAGCTACCACCCAAGAAGAAAGATCCGGGGAGTTTCACTATCTCTTGTACTATTGGTAGTCTTGATTTTCATAAAGTATTGATTGATTTAGGAGCAAGTGTTAACCTTATGCCTTATTCTGTTTTTCAAAAATTAGGTGAAGGAGAACTCAAGCCCACATCTGTGAGTCTTCAATTGGCAGATAGGTCCGTGACCTATCCTTTGGGTATTCTGGAAGATGTGATTATTAAAGTGGATAAATTCTATCTCCCAGCTGATTTCATTGTACTTGACATGGAGGAAGACAAGGAAGTGCCTCTCATTTTAGGCCGACCGTTTATGGCCACCGCCCGGACACTTATTGATGTGGAAGCAGGTACTTTAACCTTAAGAGTGCAAGGAGAGTCAGTTGTATTCAAACTCTTTGAAGCTGTCAAGCGTCCTTTCGAACCTGAAGAGTGCTTTCGTGTTGATGTTTTGGATGGGATTGTGCATGCAAACTTTGCCTCACGATCATCTAATGATGAGCTGTTAACTTGCCTCACCAACCATGATGCTACTTTATCTATGGAAGAAAATGTGGTGGACGTCATTGCTGCATTGGATAGTGCACCAATTCATAATCCAAAGTGGCGACATGTTTATGAAAGCCTTGGAGTGCCTAAGCAGCCTCTTCTTCCTTCAAGTGAGCAAGCTCCAAAGTTAGAGCTCAAGCTACTGCCGAGCCACCTCAAGTATGCTTATCTCGGGGTGAACGAGACCTTGCCTGTTATTATTGCTGCTGATCTTAATGACACGGAGGAAGACAAATTACTAAGAGTTCTTCGCAAGTATCAAGATGCTCTGGGGTGGACACTTGCTGACATAAAGGGCATTAGTCCAGCCTTGTGCATGCATAGGATTTTCATGGAGGCTGGGACTAAACCAACTGTTGAAGCTCAAAGACGTCTAAATCCGATCATGAATGAAGTTGTAAGAGTTGAGGTGATGAAGTTACTCGATGCAGGTATCATTTATCCAATCTCGGATAGCAAATGGGTGAGCCCGACTCAGGTGGTTCCAAAGAAAACTGGTATTACTGTGGTGAAGAATGATAACAACGAGCTTGTGCCTACAAGGATGACCACCGGATGGCGAATGTGTGTTGACTATAGAAAGCCCAATAACAGCACTAGAAAGGATCATTTTCCGCTGCCATTCATTGATCAGATGCTCGAGAGACTAGCTGGTCATTCTTTCTATTGTTTCTTAGATGGTTATTCAGGGTACAACCAAATTCCAATTGCCCCTGAGGATCAAGAGAAGACAACATTTACATGCCCTTTTGGTACATTTGCATACAGACGGATGCCATTTGGATTGTGCAATGCCCCTGCCACTTTCCAACGATGCATGATGAGTATTTTTTCTGGAATGGTTGAAAATATTGTTGAGGTTTTTATGGATGACTTTTCTGTTTTTGGTAATTCTTTTGATATATGTTTGGATAACTTGTCTTTGGTTTTGGAAAGATGCAGGGAGACTAATCTTGTGTTAAATTGGGAGAAATGCCATTTTATGGTTAAGCATGGCATTGTGCTAGGACATCTAATTTCAAGCAAAGGAATAGAGGTTGACAAGGCAAAGATTGAGGTGATCTTCAAATTACCACCACCAACTTCTGTGAAGAATGTGAGATCTTTCTTGGGACATGCTGGTTTTTATCGAAGATTCATTAAAGATTTTTCCAAAATTAGTCGTCCTCTTTGTAATTTACTTGCTAAAGATGCTTGTTTTGATTTTAATGCAGATTGTCATGATGCTTTCAACAAATTGAAGGATCTTCTCACATCAGCCCCAATTATAACAGCTCCAGATTGGACCCTTCCTTTTGAGCTCATGTGCGATGCTTCCGATTACGCTGTGGGTGCTGTTCTTGGTCAGCGACGTGACAAGCTCCCCTATGTTATATATTATGCCAGCCGCACTTTGAATGATGCTCAGCTGAATTATGCCACTACGGAAAAAGAATTATTTGCAGTGGTATTTGCTCTTGAAAAGTTTCGATCGTACTTAATTGGTGCTAAAGTCATTGTGTATTCTGATCATTCTGCTCTCAAGTACTTATTGTCTAAAAAAGAGGCCAAACCACGATTGCTTCGATGGGTCCTTCTCTTGCAAGAGTTTGATTTGGAGATCCTAGATAAAAAGGGACGTGAGAATGTTGTGGCGGATCATCTCTCAAGATTAGTAAATGCAAGCACTGATGAGGCAGATTCATTGCCCCTGCAAGAGAGCTTTCCAGACGAGCAACTTCTAGCAGTTACTCATCAAGTACCATGGTATGCTGACATCGCAAATTATTTGGCATCTGGAGAAATACCATCAAAGTTCAGTTACCAACAAAGGAAGAAGTTCATCTCCACTGTAAAACACTACTTTTGGGATGAGCCATACCTTTTCAAGCATTGCCAAGATCAAATCATTCGTTGGTGTGTCCCCTTAGAAGAACAAGAAAGCATTTTGAAGTTTGCTCACCACTATGCATGTGGTGGTCATTTTGGACCAAGAAGGACAGCGGCCAAGATCTTACAAAGTGGTTTCTTTTGGCCATCTTTATTCAAAGATGCATACCTATGCTGCCAGGCTTGTGATAAGTGTCAAAGAGTTGGTAATCTTTCTCAGAGAAATGAGATGCCCCAACAAAGTATTTTGGTGATTGAACTATTTGATGTCTGGGGTATAGATTTCATGGGACCTTTCCCTTCTTCACATGGAAATCTCTACATCTTGGTGGCGGTTGATTATGTCTCTAAGTGGGTGGAGGCAATAGCTTCTCCAACATGCAAAAGTTTTGTGGTGTTAGGTTTCTTGCAGAATACTATTTTTCCCCGATTTGGAGTACCTCGTGCTATCATCAGTGACGAAGGTACTCATTTCTTAAACCGCACCATGGCTTCCCTTTGTGCCAAGTATCATATTCACATCGCATAGCCACTCCATGCCATCCACAGACATCTGGACAAGTTGAAGTATCTAATCGGGAGCTCAAGAGGATTCTTGAGAAAACTGTCAGTTCATCTCGAAAGGATTGGAGTTTAAAGCTTACTGATGCTTTGTGGGCATATAGGACAGCTTATAAGACACCAATTGGGATGTCTCCTTTTCGTTTGGTGTATGGGAAAGCTTGCCATCTGCCTATGGAACTTGAGCACAAGGCATATTGGGCTATTAAGCACCTCAATTTTGACTACCAAGCAGCGGGAGAGAAGCGGAAGCTGCAGTTGAATGAACTGGAAGAAATAAGGAATGATGCTTATGAGAATGCAAAGATTTACAAGGATAAGACCAAGAAATTTCATGATGCTCACATCCTTCGTAAAGAGTTTCAACCGGGTCAGAAGGTTTTGCTTTTTAATTCAAGATTGAAACTATTCCCAGGAAAGCTCAAATCACGTTGGAATGGTCCATATCGTGTTGTACAGGTCCATCTTCATGGAGCTGTGGATATCCAAAACATGCAAACTGGTTTTGTCTTCAAAGTTAATGGGCATCGCTTGAAGTTATACAAAGAGTCTCCATATGATCTTGCTAAGGATTCCATCACTTTGAAGGAACCTGTTATTTGAATCAAACTGCCAACAGAATGTCTAGCTCTAGACAGTAACTAAAGCGCTTCTTGGGAGGCAACCCAAGCTTTCTATCTTTCATCTTTATTTTGAATAATTTTAAATGTTCTTGTTCTGTTTTTTTTTTCTTGTTTTCTGGTTTGTGTGTTTAAGTCCTACTTTTGCTCCCTTATGCAGGTAATGATTTTGCAATCTCTACCACAACTTCTTGCAACGTTTCTTAATCCCACGGGTTACTCACACATTTGTTATGCATAATGGGACGTGTTGAAACAAGTTTGGGGATGATTTGGAATTCTACCATGGAACAAAAATGCATCTCTACTGCTGCTCTCCTCGCCTACACAAATTGGTGTGTTCTTTCCTTTTCTTTATGTGTCTTTATTTCATTTTGTATTTCTTTCCTTTCATTATCATTGGGGACAATGCTACAATTAAGTTTGGGGGTGGAAATATATTTCGTAAGTTTATTTCTCTTTCAAAAAATAAAAAATAAATAAATAAATTAAAAAAAAAATTAAAAAAAAAATTAAAAAAAAAATAAAAAAAAAAAAAAGTTTTTGCATTTTTATTGTTGTTTGTAGCTACTTTTCAATTCAATGATGAGATTTGATCTTAATTTCCTTCTTCCTTTCAAGAAGTCTAAGTTCTTTTCGGTGTCTTTGTGTTAACTGTGATTTCCAGCAATCAACTTGAAAAATAAATGTGCCTAGTCTTGTCAATGTGAAACTTGAGCATGATTTAGCGTTTCATATGTGAATCATGTGAGATTATGTAAACTCTGTGAGTTTTTGAGCCTATACTTGATTGAACCATTATGCATCAATCTCATTCCTTCTTGTGCGTATGATCTCACTGTACATGTATCTCTAGAACTTGCTTTATACTTCTCGATTCATTAATCAATTCATGTAATAACTTGGAAGTGATATAGGCCATCTTTGGATCGTTTGAGCCTTTCATGCCTACCTTATATGCTATGTTTATCCGTAGTAGCCCGTTGAGCCTTTAACTAAGCCATTTCTTTGTTAGCCACATCTCTTTACCTTGCTCCGATATTGGAGTTGAGCCCATACACAGAAATTGATTCCTTATTGTTTTGAGAAAGTATTACATGGGTTGTGCTCTTGGGGGTTTCATTTATGTAGAAAGATGGATGGAGCATGTGTATTACAATGAAATGTGAATTTGATGGGTGATGTAGCTTTTGCAGATTTATGCATAGCTTTGCAGTTTTGATTACGTAAAAAAAAAAAAAAAAAAAAAAAAAAAATTGGAGAGTGTTGTTTTGTTGAAAATTTGTCTGCAGAGTATAAATTTCCTTTTGAAGTTGAATTTGGGGAGTAACGGGTGCTCGAGGTTTTATTATTTTGCTTACAATTTGAGGTGGTGTGATATTGAGGTGTTGGAAAACTACCAAAGTGTACTTTCTCAAAATTTTTGATTTCCATATCCTTTCTTTCATTAGCCTATCACCTTTAGCCCCATTACAACCGTAATAAAGTCCTATTGATCCAAGGTATTACTTAAATATTGATAGCGAGTTAGGTGGACAAGCAAGCATATGGCGGCATATACAATGAGATCACTTGAGTGAAACACATTAACTGAAACATATGAGTGAATGAGCGTATGCCTTGTGAGAAACTCACATGTTTGCATATGATGATTTAAAGGAGCTTGGAATTGCATTGACATGGCTAGCTCACACATGACATTTCAAGTTTTGTTTGAAGGAAATTCGGTTAACTATTGGATGATTTTTTGAGCTCTTGTTACTTACTTCTTGGCAGTGTATTTCATGGTTGGAACTTATATATGAAATCGAATTGAGAAGTTGGCTACTAAGTTGTTGAGTCTAGTCTTAGTTGAGTGGTTTTGTTTTGTTTTGCTAGAGGACTAGCAAAAATGTAAGTTTGGGGGTATTTGATCACTCATATATTTCATGCATTTCTACCATCCATTTCTAAAGTCTTTGTGATGTTTTTGTGTTAAAATTGTGGCATTTTACCTTACCTTGTGTTAATGTGCAGTTAATTTTGTTTTAGGATCAAATTCAAGCAAAATGAAGAAAAGGAAATAAAAAAAAAATGATAGCTGAAGAGAGGAGTGGGAGAGCACGGACGAAAAATATATGTGAAAGAAAGGAAGACAGTGCGCATGGGACAGAAGTGGAACAAAAAGCAGGAAAGGCAGCAGAAAAGAAAAGGAATAAAATGAGCACTAGGAAGTGGAGTGCACACAGAAGGAATAAAGAAAAGAAAAGAATAAAAAAAAATAATAAAGATTGAAGAAAGCAGAGGACATGCGGGACTGGTGGAAGGAAAAGAAAAGAATAAAAGAAGATATACAAGAGAGAAAACAGAGGGCAGACTGAGGCAGACAGAATAGGAGAGAGCGGGGAAGGAGGACTGGGACTGACGAGCAGCAGAAGGACAGAAGCAGAAGCACAGGAGACAGAGGAGACTGCGCAGCAGGCAGAGGAAAAGATCAAAGAGGGCGCATAGCAGAGGAACCAAAAACGGGTGTCTTCTTTCTTTGTTATTTTTTTTATGAATAATTTTTTATGTATTATTACAATTATGTGTAACTAATTTATTATGCTAGAGTGAGGCCAGGAGCCGCAACATGAATACGTAGTTTTATTTTTCAATTGCTTAAGTGTTGTTACATGCTTGTTTTGATATTTTCAATCACTGAATTAAACTATCTATGTGTCTTGATGATTGATCACCATTAGGATGCTTAGAAAAGTTATCGGATGCAATTTTGAACGAATGTCACGTTAAAATTGGTTGTGCTTCTTGTGATTGAGGATTGTACTCTCCTAAGGTAAATATCATGCTCTTAGGGATTATATGGTTTAACAAAAGGATTTTCACCAAGATTAATGAATCACTCATGTTTATATTTAATCCAAATATCATGGATAAGTTGCATGTAGTGGTATGCGTTTTAGCTTGAATGTCACAAGTAAAACATACACAAGGAAAATCCAACCTTCAAAGCATGTGTGTTTTCAATTATTTAAGCAATTGGAATAGCTACGTAGGAGTGTTGTTGGTAAATGTTGAACTCTAGCATATTGTCAATCTATTTTTCTTTAATCATTTATTTTATCTTGAATTTCCTTATTTGCTTGTTTTGTTTAAATTGAATCATTATTCCTATAAACCAATTCCCATTTTAGATATTTGTTTAAGTCACATCCAGTAATATTTAGTTTCGTCAAATTAGTATAATTCTTAAAGTTAAATAAGTTAAATACACAAAAACTTGTAAATTGTTTATATCAGTCCCTGAGGAGATCGACCTTGCTTGAGCCATTCTATACTACAAACACTTGTTCTCTTGCAAGAATTTTCTATGGTTTAACCCTTTGTTTTACCAGTGGTAAAATCGTTATCAATGGGCAAGCCTTCCTGCACTCATCTTTCTCATTCTCGACAGGTTGCCGGAACCAATAGACCATGCTCGTTTCGCTGCCGTTTGCAAGGAGTGGCGTTCTCTTTCCAAACTCTATAATCTTGCAACAAACCGGTGGCGTCAGTTACTTCCCATGCTCTTGATCCCCGACGAGAATCGCCCACAAGCTGACCAAAGACTCGTGTACAGCGTTTCTGAAGGACGAATCTACAACCATGCTCAGTTACATGTGCCCTTTAGGATGAGGGCTTGCGGCTCTAGCCATGGGTGGCTGGCCACAGTAGAGCTCATAGACGAAGGTCTCGTCATAGCACTCAGGAACCCTTTCAGACAAGCATCGCCAGTTATTCGTCTGCCTCCCATAGATGTCTTCATCCCCAAATGCGTAGCAAGCTACCATGAGCATTTTGTCCGTAAGGTTATCTTGTCCGGTGATCCCTCTCTGAATCCGGATAACTATGTCGTCGTAGCAATTTACGCTTCGGATTCCAGGTTGGCTGTCTTCAAAGCAGGCCAGAAATCTTGGTATTTGATCGTAAAGTCCTTTGAAACTGCTGATGTTATATTTTATAGAGGCCAAGTCTACGCGGCTAGTATGCGGGGAAGAGTTAGCTCACTGGATATTGATAACCCTGGTGCACAGCCGCCACAACTGAAGCTACTCACGCCTAAAGAGCCGTTTGAAAGATATAGCGGTAATGGATATCTTGTAGAATCAGCTAAGGGTGACCTATTTCACATCCTAAGATATTGTTGGATGAGGGAAGTTGCGCCTGACAAGTGTTTCAGGTTTCGGACTAAGGGATTTCTGGTCTACAAGTGGGTTTTCAACGATGAAGAGGATGGATGCATTGCGCACTGGGTTGAGGTAAAAGGCCTTGGAGATGAGGCTGTCTTTCTGGGCGACAATCATTCAGTCTCTGTTTTGGCTTCAAACTTTGCTGGATGCCGCCCAAATTCCATATATTACACCGATGATTTCGTTTCAGGCAGTCCGCTGTCCGACGGTGACGAACCATGTGATATGGGCATCTTCAATTTAGAGGATGGAACCATCGTGCAACATTACTCTCGACACGCCAATTGTCCAAGAGCGCTTTGGGTTGTGCCGTCGTTTAAGGGACTGTGTTAAGCTTATGGTTCATCGATAAGTCGAGATGTTTTTAACTTTGCCGCCGCAATGCCAAGGCATGCCATGCCAAGCAATCTCCTCCTCTTCTTACTTCATCTATTTGTGCCTTATTGCCGGATATGAGAGTTTGTAACTTTACTTTTATTACAGTACAACACTTGTGAAATATGTCCTCCAGTCCACATGATGGATGGCTTAAGGCTTCAAACATGTATTATTTTACCGTCTCAAAGGAGGAAGAAGCAAAAGAGTAAACCTTTTGATTAATTTTTTTTTTTTAGTACAACGACAAATTTTACATTAAGGGGAGATGCAGTTCGGCTAAGCCACACAAGGGGCAATCTAATTTGCTATCGAATTCGTCATCCACGATATTCGAACCTAAAACCTCTCACTTACAAGTGAAGAGGAATACTATTAGACTGTAGTACTAAGTGACAACCTTTTGATTAATTAAGACGTTGGATATAGTATATAGCTCCATCATCCATGTAACAAACATAATGATAAGGAGAATCAACAACTTGAAAATCTTTTCATTTGTCAGAAGACTTGCAGATTCGATTTTGATGGACTGTGTCAGCTTCTATTTCATTTTCCCGGTATGATGTGTGTGTTCTTGTCTATCGACTTGGCAATTCAAGAAAGGCTTCTGAATTCGATGTATGTGTGTTCTTGTCTATTGAGTATCGACTTGCTGATTCAAGAAGGTTCGACCTCCTCATTTTGAATTCAGAGGCCTTCTCCCGTAATTCAAAGGCCATGAGCGGATGAACCTCTTAATCTTTGTCTTCCCATCCCACATCGAAAAGGTCTCCCTCCCTCTCTCTCTCTCTCTCTCTCTCTCTCTCTCTCTCTCTCTATGTACCCCTCTCTATCTCTCATATTGAGTTCAAGTAAATGATGGTGTGTGTGAGAAAGGTTCTTGTTCTGCACCAGAAACGGACGACCGACCTTCATTCAGTGACTCCGCAATGGACCTCCGAACCATCTCTAGGATCGCAAACTTGTTTTCAGTCACACATTACTTGACTCCGGGATCGGTAAGAATGTTTACAAAACTAGTGATGATCTACTATGAAATAAAAGGAACAGTTGTAAGTAATTAACTTTACTTTGACTTGATATCGAACAAACTTAAAATCATAGATGATACTCCTGTTTAGTGTTTCCTGCTGCAATTCATCCAGATGATATGTACGAAGAGGAGGCACAAGGTGTATGACATGAAAGCAAAGTCTCATTGTGTATGTACATGTTAGACACACACAAGAACCTGTCACAAAAACCTATACATGTATCGTAGGTCTTAACAAAGTTTCAATTCTGTCCTCTGTCAAAACTTTGCTCTCTTGACCTGTATGACATGAAATAACCAACAGCCCCAATTCTGAGAAGAAGAAAGTTGCTGCTCCCATCTTTTGTTCGGAATCACTCCATAGAAGTTGTAGGTGTTGTATTAACTTTTAGCTTTGTATAGAGATGAAATTAATCACTATATTTCTTTCTCTATTTGTTTATTGGGTGTGTGAGAGCTATTGGGTGTATTGGGGTTTTGGGTTGTGAGATTGGTAAACCCTTTGTAAACACTTCCATTTGGTTGATAGTGGATTATTGGGTGAGCTCCTATTGCTTCGAGGAAATACTCCAGTTACACTGACTATTGAGGAACCTCGTCAACTCTTGGTGTCTTTTCTATTATCTTTTTGCATTTCGTTTGATATATTTCTTGCGGGTTACCTTGTGTTTGTTTCCAATAGGTTTGGTGCTATTCTAGTACAATAATTGGTATCAAATAACTGGTTGTTCTTGAGTACTGTCTAGTTGTTAAAGATGTCAAATGGGTAACATCAGAATCCTTTTGGAAGCAATTCAGAGGTTGCAAGAACTATGGTGCAAAATGCAAAATTGAAGTGGAAAAGTTTGATGGCACAAACAACTATGGGATGTGGCAATGTGAGGTCAAGGATGTGTTGGATCAACAAGATTTACTTGCTGCTTTGAAGATACACTAGAAGCTATGTCGAAGTCGGAAGTATTTTGTGATGCGGGAGATATAGGCAAATGTGTTGTGGCAAAAATTAGAAGACAAGTATATGACGAAGAGTAGGGAGAACTAGCTACACTTGAAGGAAAAAGCCTCTACCATTTCCCATCTAAATAAGGTACAAAGATGATTAGACACGTTGATGCTTTTTATAAGTTGATTGTCAGTTTAATGAATTTAAATGAAGATATTAAGGATGAAGATATAGGCTTAACATTGTTAAATTCTTGCCAGATTCTTATGAGCAATTTGTTAATACTATTATGCATGGTAAAGGAAACTGCGGAATTTGAAGATGTGTCAAATGCCTTGTTATGAAATGAGACATAGAGATAAAAATCATGATAGTACCTCTGAGGCTTTGTTTGTTAGAGGTAGATCATCGAAGATGAGATTTTTTCTATTACAAAAACAGAAAGTCTTGACCAAGAGGAAACTCTTAAAATAGAAAAAGTTTGGAAAAGAGATGAATGTGCATAATTTCATAGTAAGAGGCAGTGGAAGATTTGTGATGAAAGCTTCTTGATGTAGTTATTTGTATTTATTGCAAGGAAGCGTTGTGACAAATGAAGAAGCGGTAGTCTCATAAAATATGGGCACAACTGATTTAGATACTATTAGACTGTGGCATATGAGATTAGGCCAAGTCGGTGATAGAGCTCTACAAGAGCTTGTGAAACAAGGTCTTCTAAAGGTGCCATGACTTGTAAGTTTGATTTCTGTGAGCATTGTGTCCCGAGGAAGCAAACTATAGTGAAGGCAGTGAAAGTTTGGTGGCCGTTATTGCTTCTTTGTCATGACAAGCTGCTTCAGTTTTGAAACCTGATGTTGTTGCCAAAAGGTTTAGGGTTTAGGTGACAATAGTAAAATGCATTGTATCAAAGTAATGGATCTAGATGGCTACGTGAAGGTAAAATTCTTTTCTAGTGCAATCTGAGCTTCTTTTTTCTTTTCTCAATCAAGTGTGGTTGAAGACTCAGTTAGCTATTTCTCTTTTCGTCAATAACTTGTAATCTTTTAAGAGAAACTTGTGTCTCTCCTAAGTACTTGGTCAGTATTCAGGTGGATTCTCATCCTTTGATTCAATGGAACATGTCACAGGATCATAATAGTCTTCAGTCCTCTTGGGGAAGTTAATAATTACATGTTCTCATTATTTTCTTGCAAACAGGAAAAATATTATCTTAAGTTTATCTTTGAAATGTTAGATTGATGCCATCCAAATGTGGTTTTTGTGGAAAAAAAAAAAACTGTTTCTCCTGATATTGAAGAGTCTATTCTTGCATTTATTCTTGCCAAAGGAATGATACAGTCTTACATTAGGGTTTAGATTTTTAAAATCCTTCAAATCCTCGTGAATAATGTTTTTTATTTGAGGAAAAAATTAATAAAATTAATAAAATTAATAATAATTATTGTAGAAGTGTAAAAAATGTAAAAAAAAATAAATAAATACAATCAGTTATAGTGACAAGCTTTACAACTTTCATGAAGAAGTCAGCTTCGAAATCCAACACTATAATCCATAAACCTTAAATTTATATTTAACCGTTGATTGTCATTTACACTTTATTTTTCTTACTGAATTTCATTTTTTTAATTTTCTTTTCTGAAAACATGATTATCTGGCGGATGTAAGAAGATGAACGGTTCAGATCTTTGATATCACATTTCGATATTTACGGTTAACTGAAATATGAGTTGATGTCATATAGTTTGTAGAAACTTTATAAACATCAAGCAATATTTTCACTAACCGTAAAACTCTGAACATAATATCAATGATCCAAACCATTCATCTTCCTGCATCCTCTAATAAATCATGTTTTCAAAAAAGAAAATCCGAAAAAATAAATTTGATCAGAAAAATGAAGCGTAAATGTAAACAACAATCAACGGTTAAATTTTGATCTATAATTTATATGATTATAGTGACGAATTTCGAAGTTAAGCTCTTCATGAAAGTTGTAAAGCTTGTCATTACGAGCGTTTATATATTTTTTCTATGTTTTTTACACTTTTACATTAATTAAAAAACTATTAAAGATTTTACTTAAATAACAGCCGTAAGATAAATGAGAGTAAATATGTACCGTTGGATTCTATTTCACTTATATTATTAGAATTTTTTTGGACGAAAAAACCCCTTCTCTATTCCATTATTTTCCAATTTTACCATTTGATAAAAACAAAACCCTAATCCCTTCCCTTTTCCAATTCCTAAGTCTCGGACCACTTTCCTCTTCCAATTCCATATCAAAACAAAAGCTGTCATGTCCTCTCTCCGACCACTTTCCTCTTCCAATTCCTCTTCTTCCTTTTCTTCTTCCTTGTCTACTTGTTAGAGGCGCCGCCGCTTCTCTCAACCTCTCAATCTCTCAACCTCTCAACCTCTGAACTCTTCATCGTCCCGTACCTCACACTCACTCTGTTGTAAAGTAAGTCCTCATAAATCTCTCTCTCTCTCTCTCTCTGTGTTGTTTCTCTGCTAATTGGGATTTTGTATTTTGTTTTGATTTTTTTTGCAATTTATTTGCATTGTTTTCGTTACAAGTTATTTTTTTTGCAATTTATTTGCATTGTTTTCGTTACAAGTTCAGATTTTTTTTCTTCATTTGTTTGAATTAAAATTGTACCATTTCTTACCATAAATTTGCTTAAGCAGCTCAAATAGTCATTAGTATAATTAATTAAATTTATTAGAAATTATGATGTTCTTTGTTGCAGAGCATATATTCATTTGTATGTCTTTAAATTTGCCAGAGGAAAAAGAAAGTAACAATTTTTCGTTAAATGGGATAAGGCGGGGGTGGGGCGGAAACCATGAATCGGTTATGGGAGGGTTTGGGCGGAAACGCCAATTACAGCGTCGGGCACGGTTGTTTTCTGAAATTATGTGAATTGTTTTGTTCTTCTGAAATTATCGGACAATATGGTATGTATATCTTTATTTAGTATTATTTTTTTATTTGCTTATTTATTGGTTTAAAATATATTTTTCTTAACGGGGTAACAGATCGGGTCATATTACCTGTTAACATTAACGGATCGATTTCGGGTCGGATCATTTTACCCCGTTTATTTTAACAGGTGTTACACGACACGATCCGTTAAGATATCGAGTATGACACGAAAATGATACGAACTCGGAAAACACGACACGAATGCCAAGTCTAGATACAGGTCTTTGACATGAAGCCCCATGGCCTGTTGTACTGGATCACCATTTTTGACATCAGATACAATGATAAGCAAAAACCTAAAACAACGCCCTTTTTTTGACATTGAAAAGTTTATAGAGGCTTCTCATCCATTTCAGTAGCACTAAGGAAATTCATGGGGGAAAAGTATAAGTAAGAACCTCCTTTTAAAGTTTGTTTGTATGACCACCGTTTCAATTGAATTCTTTTTTGGTTTCATTGTCATGTACAGATCAAGTTAGTTTGATTTCATTTATTTACCGTGTATAGGTGTAGGACTCTTTGGTAATGTCGATAGGCTAAGCGAGTTGCCGTTCAACATCGTTCACCATATAGACTCCTGACTCAAACCAAAGGACATAGCATGCACCTACACTCTTTCAAAGACATGGCACGGTTGGTTGACTACCTGTAGCCATATATTGACTCTTTAAAGGAAGGCGAATTTAGAAGTCTGGCTAAAGCAAATCTCAACCTGAGTTTGGAAGGGTCTTCTTGTCAAAAACACCATAAACTGTCACAAACATATCGAGCCAAACAAATTGAATGATCTCATCGATCGCGTTTTAGAGGGAGGTGTGCGAATCTTGGGGATTTTCATAGCCCCCTATCTCGGGAAGTTTTATGAGCTTCGAGCCCAAGTCGGTACAAGTCCTCGTGTAAAGTTTATAGAATTGGCTAGAAGTTCAACCCTCATCCTAGCTAACTCCATAACCTGTACAGAAGAACTTGTACCAACTCGGACTGGAAGCTCATAAAAGTTCCCGAGATAGGAGGCTATGGAAATCCTCAAGATCCGCACACCTCATTCCAAAATGCGATCGACGAGATCGTTCAATTTGTTTGGCTTGGTATGCTTGTGACAATTTATGGTGTACTTGACAAGAGGGCCTTTCAAGCTGAGATTGAGTTTTGCTTTAGCCAAACTTCTAAATTCACCCTCCTTCAAAGAGCCAATATCATGGCTAAGGGTAGTCAACCACCCATGCCATGTCTTTGAAAGAGTGCAGTGCATGCTATGTCCTTAAGTGTGAGTCGGGAGAGCATATGGTGTATGATGTTGAAAGGCAACTCGCTTAGCCTTTCCACATTATGAAACCAGAGAGTCCTACACATATAAACAATAAATAAATGAATCCAAAAAAACTGAATCATGATGATGAAAACGATAAACAAATGAAACCAAACAAACTTGATATGTGCATGATGATAAACAAATGAAACCAAACAAACTTGGTCTGTGCATGAAGAAAACGATAAACAAATGAAACCAAACAAACTTGATCTGTGCATGATGAAAACAATAAACAAATGAAACCAAACAAACTTGATATGTGCATGATGATGAAAACAATAAACAAATGAAACCAAACAAACTTGATCTGTGCATGATGATGAAAACGATAACCGGTCATGCAAATTTCCTAGAAACAAACTTTAAAAAGAGGTTCATACCTGTAACCTTCCCCCATAACTCTCCTTAGTGCTACCGAAATGGACGAGAACCCAGAAGGTAGAGCAGGATTGTGTGGTACGTCGAATGTGGAGTTGCCTTTGAATTCCAAGGTAGAACTGTCAGAACATCCTTCATGGGATTCATTGGAAATGAGAATATCAGATTCATTTTCAGCACTAGTGTCTGTATTCTGAGGAACACGTGAGTTAATAGATCCTAAAGTAAGGGCTTCTGTAGAACTGCATATTGTGTTTTCTTCTTGATTAACCCTAGAAGACATTAAAGTGAAATGGCGGTCATGCAAAGTTCTAAAGAAAGATTATAGTAACCAGAAACAAATTACAGTACGGGGAGAGTGCATACCTATCACATGAGCTCACATCCACAGAAAATCTGTTGTTTCAAGAAAGGCCAAAATCCCAAAACAAACTTGCAACTTAGTAACCTATTTGGTTCAACTGTACAAGGAAAAACAGGAAAACCAGTCACCAACCATTATCTTTGCTCGTTGAACATCTAATTTCAGGTATGGTTCCTACTACCTCAACCAGCATAACAGCCTAAACCCATTGAAGATTGAACATCTAAAAATTAAAGAAAGCGGGATTCCCTTATGGTTATCGGATTTTTTTTATAACGAAAACTAGTTACAGTGATCATCAACTGATAACTACCTTTCTAAAAAATTCGAATTTCGGGTCTAAACAGTTCCATTCAAAATTAGATCCTATGACAACAAAACAAGGTGGAGGGCATACATACATACATAAACTTTTCCCCAGAGAACAAAAACGAGAGGAATGTTAAAGAACTAGTCCAAATAATATGAAATTCCTTGATTCGTAAAATGTCAAATTTAAAATTTGGTCATCAAACAAATGGTACCAAAAAACCCACAAATCTTCCTAACAAGAAAATGATGATTTTATTTTTACCCTGAACCAAAACAAAAAATGAGATGTTTTTATTTATTTATTCCTGCAAGATTTAATAAAATCCCAAGTTTCCAAAATAAAATTGTGAAGATATTTGACAATTTGACAAAGATTACACATAGGAAATAAAGAAATAAAATTATTATACATTACAATAAATAGATAAAACTTACCAATTTTAGCACTTGAAGAAAGACGGAGAAGTATTATACAAGAAACAATAATTTTAATGGACTCGTTCAAAACAAAAAACACAACAATTTTAATGGAAGAATTGATTACTTGAGATGGGGTGGCCGTCTGCGACCTCCAAATGCGGAAAATAAAGAACTTGAGAAGCGAGTGAAGAAGTTGTCGATGCTGGTGAGAGTCCGCAGGCGCAGAGACAAGAGGCGGAAGATTTGGCGAGAAAAAAATGGAGACTGTCGAAGAACGAATTGAAGCAGAAGAAAATAGGAACGAAGCAATTTAATTTTAAATTTTACTTCAAAAATACAAAGCTGATTAAATTCCTACAAGTGGGCTGCTTCTTAGGCCATCTCTAACCGAGAGCTGGCCAGATGACTCGTTTTAACTCTCTGATCCTCCAAGATATTAATATTTTAATTAATAGTGCATTACTATATTTCTTACTATCTCCAACTGAGGGTCAAAATGTCATATGGCTCGTTTTAGCCCTGTCACAAAAAACCGTCTCCAACCAAGGGCCAAAGTGCTATAATATGGAATGTGAAGAATTGAAATAAAATGAGGTAAAACAGTATGAAATAATGAAAAAATATGTGAGAAATGGTATAAGAAAAAATTAGAAATAAAAAAATAAAATAAAAAATCCAAAATAAAGGCTGCTGGGCATAAAAACAGAAAGTGGACTGGGACCATAGAAAAAAAAAACTAAGCCCTAAACCCTAAAGTGGGCTGGGCAATGGAAAAGGACAAAAAAGGAAAAGAAAAAGGGCTAGGCTAGTGGAAAAGAACAAAAAAAAAAAGAATTGAAATTGGGCTAACCAGCGGGCTGGCTGAAAGGGGCCAGCCGGTTGGCCCTTTGGCCCTTTCAAATTCTGTGGGGCCCACGAGCCCTCTGGCCTAGTCCTTCTTTGGAGACGATTTTCAGACGTTTTTCGACCCTATGACCCTCTGGACCATTCGGTTGGAGATGACTTTACAACGGTCGACATTTTTATTTTATTTGTTTTTAGTTTTGGTCGACGGTAGCGTTACAAGGGAAAGGATACTCGAACTCGATACTTGAGTTGGATCCTAGTATGTGCTTTATTTTGTTGGATTTGTTTGGGCCTAAAGGAGAGGGAGAATTTTATTATTTTTATTACAACAATATATTTTACATTATAGAAATGGAGAGTTCGGCTAAGCCACACAATATGTAACTTAATTTGGTATCGAATTCGTCACCCACAAGATTCGAACATAAAACCTCTCACTTACAAGTGAAGAAGAATATCACCAGATCGTAGAAATGAGTGGTGGGGAGAGAGAATTTAAATCCAAAAATTTTAAAACTGTTGTTAGGTACCATTTTGAATTAATGACGGGTCATTTATGACCCGGTTTCACACTAAACCTCATTTTGATGGCTTTATTTTCAGCCATTCTGATTTGATCCAACGAACATAATTCAGTCAACATATAAGTTTCGCAAAGTGCGGTCCATACCTTAAAAAACACGAGGTAATATATTTTGCAAATGCTGAGAAATGGTAATTACGATAGCCTTTTATTTAACTTATGACCATGTATCAAATAAGAACCTTATTAAATCTTAAACTTTTGTAATGGGAATTGCCTAGCTATAAAGAAATGTAACTCAAGCATGTGAAATTCATACCCAAGTGGGCAAACGAGTATCTCGTGCTCCATACACGAGAAGTTCGAACACATGTCAAAAGTATTACGTGCCGATGAATGTAATTACAAAACATAAAATTACAATTTTGTGTTCATTCTCAAATTTATAACGAGTGTTAATTAGTTCTTAACTTAATATGACTCTAATTATATTTATCTAGGCCACTTCCACAAGACAATCTCATACTTTAAACTGATTGTTTTTTAGGTTATCATTAAAATATCAACCCCGGAAAAACTCACTGAGATAGAAAAACATTTAGCCAGTTAAGTTATTACTTGGAGTTAACATAGATAATGGTTAGCGCCGTATTAAAATACTAACTAGTTAGTGTTTGAGCGCTCATATATGTATATATAATTATTGATTTTCAAAAAGTGAGACTATTATTGCCATTTAAAAATCATGTGCACTCCTTCATGTATAGTATATGAGTGCATGATGACTCTTTTGCATACCAATACTTACAGCTCCCTTTTGAAGATAGAGAAATAATTGCTATATAGGCATCCAAAAACTACACACTATTTTTTGTCAAATTTTATTACATGGGCTTCTATTGCCATTTCAATAATAAAAAAAAAAAATTCAGTCTGCGCTCATCCTTATTAAGAAAACTGAAAAAGATATGAGTGCACAATGACCTTTTAGAAGTGCTAATAACAATTTTTTATATATTAATCAAAATAGCTTCACAATTGAGGGTGCGTTTGCACTAAAGTTTTATTAGTCAAATTCACTACCGATTTTTATTTTGGTATCATGTTGTGACATGAGCTGCTATCACGTGATTAGCTAACGGATAGACTAAGGGCTGGTTTGGTATTGCTGTGCTTTGAAAAAAAGCTGCTGTGAGAATAAGCGGCTGTGAAATAAAGCCAGTAGAGTGTTTGGTAAACTTTTTTGTGAAAGTGCTTTTGGAAAAAAAAGCAGGATGATAGTGTGTCTTTTCATTAAAGGAGCACTGTAGCTCTGTGTGCTTTGAAAAAACTGGCTTTTTTTCAAAGCAGCAAATAGCAGCTTCAGCTTTTCCTTTGATTTTCAGCTTATTCTCACTGCAGCTTCCAAAATAAGCCCTTTTTTTCAGTTTACCAAACACAAAAATGACCCTCAGCTTTTTTTCACAGTGGCTTTTTTTAAAATCACCTCAATCCCAAACGGGGCCTAAAGTATGTATGAAGTTGGTAGAAAAATCAATATTTTGGTATGAAAGTGATATGAAAAATATTTAGGTATAAAAGCTGAAAATTGGAAAACTTGAGTAGAAAAATGAGAATTTGCCCTTGTTTTAAGTCACACAATTTTTTACATTAAATTTGACTCAATCAACATTTTGTGCTTTGAGAGGGCAACATTCACGTGGTGTCGTCTCATAGGAATTGTAGGCCTTGAAATTTGATTCAACGACTACAAACAGGAGTTCACTTTGAAAGTTATAATAACTTTAGCCGTTCGATCAAATTTCAACGACCCAAATCCCCGAACTTGGTAGATTAGGAGGAAAAGATCTGGAGAGGATCCCTTTCCACTAACAAAATATTTGACGGAACTAGACTTAAGGTGGGGAGTATGTCACATCCCGGCCCGGGCCCCCACCACATCCTGGGCTTGACTCCACCGTAACACGATATTGTCCGCTTTGGGCCCCGATCACGCCCTCATGGTTTTGTTTTTGGGAACTCACATGAGAACTTCCCAGAGGGTCACCCATCATAGGATTGCTCTCATGCGAACTCACTTAACTTCGTAGTTCCGATGGAATCCGAAGCCAGTGAGCTCCCAAAAAGCCTCATGCTAGGTAGAGATGAGAATATACATGTAAAGCTTACATGATCCATTCCCCTAGACTATGTGGGATGTTGCAAAGTACCTTTAACATACAACATCTTATAGCAAATTTATTGCTTTTTAAGTGGTTTGAATTCAAGCGTTAAATTTTCTTAGAAATTTTAGCGCATATAGTTAATTTCAACAATATATGATATATATTTACGTGTACAAAAAAATTTTCAAGTTGAAACTAAATTTGATTTTCCGTAAATTAACAAACGACATGTACCCAGGAATTGCAATGCGATTGTTATTGCTCCATTGCCTTATTATGTTCCGAGGATGGATTTTTATATTAAAATAGAAAATTGGAGGGTAAAAAATCCGAAAATTGTTGAGTACTAGGGCAAAAAACCAAAGCTAAATGCTAACGAGACTCTTTCAAAATGGGGCTTCATATTTGTCAAAAAAATAGAATTACTATTTCAACCTACTCAAACCAAAGGACATAGCATGCACCTGCACTCTTTCAAATACATGGCACGGTTGGTTGACTACCCTTAGCCATATATTGACTCTTTAAAGGAAGGCGAATTTAGAAGTCTGGCTAAAGCAAATCTCAACCTCAATTTGGAAGGGTCTTCTTGTCAAATACATCATAAACTGTCACAAGCATATCGAGCCAAACGAATCGAATGATCTCATCAATCGCGTTTTAGAGGGATGTGTGCGAACCTTGAGGATTTTCATAGCCCCTATCTCAGGAAGTTTTATGAGCTTCGACCCCAAGTCGGTACAAGTCCTCGTGTAAAGGTTATTGAATTGGCTAGGATAAAAGTTGCACTTCATGCAGGCTGTTTGCAAAATTTGTCAAAGTTAAGCTTTGGATCCTTCAACGCAAAACTTCTTCCATAGTTGCCCTTATTTAAAAGTCCTTCAAATTGAAGGGAAAATATACGAAGTGTCGAAAGAGAAGCAAATGGTGAGCATTAATTCCATGTCTATGGAATTATGGATCCGCATGCACATCAAGTTCGACCATTGTGATGTCTTAGTATTCAGACATCATATGCGTTCAAGGTTGCTACTCTAAATTTGCCACTTTTGTACTTGGATGACACTCGTGTGCAACCTACAGCTTTCAAGGCTAGATAATGCACGAGGCAAACTGCAAGCCGACGTATTCCTTGAGGTGCCCTCTCATCCACTTGAAAAATGCAAAGTACATTTTAGATCATATACATGAAGAGGAAATAGAAAGAAGTTGGGAGCATTGTATCCGAAAGTGTATCTCTTAAGTCACTTGCAGAAAGCAATAATTGTCCAGCAACACTTACTCGCATAGTTTTGTTGCCTAGGATAAGTGACTTAAGAGATGAGCTTTCGAACAAACCGAACAAAATGTTCATAGTTTCTTCTACTTTCACTTCATGTATATGATCTAACATGTCATCGTCATTTTCTAATGGATTAGACACGCTTTGAGGAATACGCCAACCTGCACTATTGCCTCAAGCATTATAAAGCCTTGAAAGTTGTAGGTTGTGCACGTAGTGTCGTCCAAGTCCAAAAGACGCAAATCTAGAGCAGCTACCTTGAACGCGTGTGATGTTTGAATATCAACGGCATCACAGTGGCCAAACTTGATGTACAAGCAGATCCATAATTCCATTAGACTTGTGGAATTAATGCTCAACATCTGCCTCTCACACTTCGTGTATGTTTCCTTCAATGCAAAAGACTTTACAATAAGGACAACTATGGAAGAAGCTTGCCATTGAAGGATCGGAAGCGTAACTCAGATCAATATGTAAAACTGATAGATTTTCCAAACGGTTTGCAGGAAGTGCAACCATCATCCTGGCCAACTCCATAAAAACTACATAAGGACTTGTCCTGACTTGGGCTGGAACTCTGAAACTACCCGAGATGGAGGGCTAAGGAAATCCTGAACATTCGCACACCTCCTTTCAAAACGCGATTCATGAGACCATTAATTTATTTTGCTTGATGCTTGTGACAGTTTGTGGTGTATTTGACAAGAGAGTCTTCCAAACTGAAGTTGAGCTTTGCTTTAGCAGACTTCTAAATTCTTCTGCCTCTAAGAGCAAGTCCACCCCTAAAGACTTTGCGCCAGCACCCAACGCATTTATCCACTCAAGTAAACAGTAATAGACCCTAGTGAACAGTAATAGGCCAAAGCATCTCCACCCCTAAACAAAAAAATAGGCTAGTCAATTTATTAAATTATTATTATTTTTTATTATAAAATAATAATTTAATTTTTACTTTTTGACTTCTTCTTCCCTTCATCTCCTGCAACTTCCCATCCCTTCCACGCAAAAAAACCCGACTCTTAGAAACTCAGGTCCAATCCCAGAATTCCACTTTCCCAGAAAAGCTCAAAAGTTCCAATCTTAGGTGGTTGAATCGCGGGAGGCAGTCGGATTTGGAGGAAATGCACATGCAGATTTGGAGGAGCTCTGCACCAAGGCCCCAGAATCTCCCTCCGCCCCGAAATCAACCTCAGCCCTGAGGAGCTATGCGACGCGTTGATCGTGCGGGAGGTTGATGGCCCGGCATATGGGTTTGTCGATTTTAGGCCGGTCTCTTGCTTGGCTTGGGCTGGGTGCCGGTCAAAATGCTCGGTTGGAATGGATAGCCTGGGTGACGAGCTGGTTTTTTGGCTGGGTGCTGGCCTATCAGTTCCCCGGTGGACTTGCTCCAAAGAGCCAATATCCTAGCTAGAGGTAGTCAACCAACTATGTCAATATCCTAGCTAAAGGTAGTCAACCAACTGTGTCATGTCTTTGAAAGTGTTCAATGTTAGATAAATTCTTAAAAAACAGTATCATGGCTAAAAATTGAGAACTCTAGATTGCTCACGGCCTCGTCGATTATAACCTAATAAATTGCACACCTCATTCTTGTCTCTGGTGAATACAAAAGTGTTGGAATGGTTTATTAGAATAATCAAAGAAGGAAATAATTAATTAAATAGTTTAATTAATTATGAAAGCTCAACATCCCAATTGGGCTTCGAATTAGTTTCGTATTTACTGGGCCCATTAGGGTCAAGCCCATTTAGACTATATTAGGTCATTTGATGTGCATTTGTTGCACGAAACTATCAAGATCTAAGCTGGACTGACTTAGAATAAACTGAGTTTGACTAATTAGTGCAGTGTTTGGTGTATGTCGGCCTAAGAAGCTGGACTGACTTCTAGTTCTAGTTCAATTCCTAGCCTTCCAATTAAATTACCAATTTTCCTTATATCTTGGACATCAATACATAAAACGCAATTAGCATTGGTCTAACATTCCAACTCTTTCTGTCGAAATCGAATCGCTTAGAACCCTCATAACTAATTTGCAAATTGATCACAATATCTCGTGTTCATGGAATTAAGCCCAATAATTCAAAACTACAATTTTTTCGAGGATTCGCAACGACTATGGATTGAACAGACAACCATCCGAAGAATATAATCAATTTAAAGGCTACACGGCTCTTTTAATCACAATCAAAATTCTAACCTTGTTCAAATTCTAAATAGCAAGAGAAATCAACCAAATTGTGAACTTAAAACCAAACAAATTACGACAGAGAGAGAGAGGGAGTTGATGAGAGAGACGAACCGTGAGCTTTTGTTTTTTCCATAATCCACCACCACGCTTTCCCCTCTGTGGTTACTACCACCGTCGCTGCTGCTTCTGCTGCTACTGCTCGCTCTCCCCAAGCTTCCTACAAGTCGATCATAATTAGTGAAATTATGGATACTAGGACTAGAAATTATGCTATCAAATGAACTGGTTAGTATATATGGCAATGGCAATGGTGACTGAAGACAAGCAACGGGTATGTATATGTAGAGAGAGCTACTCAAACCCAACAAAGTTCTACACAACCCAGCAAATCTTTTTAATACAATCTTACCCATCCAAATAAAACTTTAATGCATAATTACCCATCCAAAACCATAAAATTCAAGAAAACTATAATTATCCCAAAAAAAATGACAATCTTTGAGCTAAAAATTCAAAATTTTCAGAGATTCAAACCCAAAGCAACGAAATCAATCAAAAACACAATAATAATTTCATTATTTGCAAAACAAAATCGAAGAAATAGATCGTCGGATTTGGAATTTACCAGACGAGGAGCAGGGTGAAGACGAGCAGGATGAGGATGAGGGAGCAGGACGAGAACGAATGCACCTCAAGTGACAAAGAAAGTGATTAAGGTGGTAAAGTGACCAAAAAGGCTCAACGAACCCTATGGCCGTTTTTAGCTAGGGTTAGTGGGTTTGGATTGTAATTTTATTTCACAAAATAGAATCAAAATGTGGTGCATGTGGTGTAAGATCATGTGGAAAGGATGGGTGAATGATGAACTTCCAAGAGAAGGTCATTCACCTTTTAACTATGACTCTTCCTTCACAAGCATAATATGACTCCATAAATTTACAAATGAATCTTGAGTTTATGATTTTCGATAACAAGTTTTCTGGCCATTAATTTAGTGAAGAATATATATATATATATATGATCTAATTTTTTTGTGGTGGGAAACTTTGTTTTCTTATTCTTATATCGCACAGCTGGTGATATAGTTTCATCCGTCTGCGGAATTTTCAGGTTCCATTTAATGATTCACTGCAACATCATATATGGGGCATCGCTGGAAATAATGTTCATGGAGGTACAACCAACCAACCGCGGATACAAGTCTTTATGGAATTTTAAAAAGAGCATGCATCGCCAAACTTTTTTTTCAATTTTAAGTGAGTCATTTTGTCGGCATTTGGCCAACCTATACCTATTTTTACTATAACAAGTATTGACCCTGAAGACATATTATAAAACATTAGCTGAGTTTAAGCTACTCATGATCTGATTACAGGTAATGAGATGTGATAGGGATTTTACTACTCATGTGAACGGGCTAAAAACTCCTATTATACTTGCAAGAATCACAAGGTTGTTGTAGTATAAACGGATCTCGCAAGGTCGTTCTCCACATGGATTATTAAAATAATTCGAAACAAACCAAATTCCAATTAATTATTGTAAAGTATAAATTGAGATTATTGATTTTATAACCTACTTAAATTAAAAACGAATTTAATTAATAAAAATAAGACAATCTACACTATTAAAACTAGAGGGAAAAGAAAACAGTTTTGGGAGAAATCAAATTAAGAAAGCACTAGGGTTCCTCCATCACCTAGCAATCCTATGAACTTTTACCAATTACTTATGATCTACACATGCCACTTTGAAGGTTAGATTTTCCTAATTCATATTCTACTTGGAACCTCCAACATAGAACGTATATCTAACATGCAACCCGTCCGGACGTTCGGATCAAATCTGAACATGAAAGATTCATTATGCTTTATGAAAATCCTTTGAAAAACTATGCAACCCTTAAGATGTAGTGTTCATCCTAAGTGAAATTACAATTATTAATCACAAGAAGCCAACGTCAATTTCAGGGAACCTTCCGACCAAAATTGCATCAAATTACATTTCTAAATATCCTAATGGTGATCAGGCATTAAGACAATTAGATAGTTTTTATCTCGGTGATTAACAATTCAAAGTATGCATGCAATCAATCATAAGCAATTAAATAAAAATCACATATTCATGCTAAGGCTCAAGGTTTCGCCCTAGCAAAAGGAATTAGTTACGCATATACATAATTGAAATCATAGAAAATATTATTAAGAAAAAGATTGAAAACACCTTCAAGTAGAAAATCTCCAAAACCCTAGCAATTCTCTCTGTCTCCAAAATTGCATAAAAATAAAGCTTAGTAAAAAACTGTAGACGGCCAAGCAATATATCTACTAAGCCCCCACACAAACCCTAAAAACAGGTCCTTTATTCCCCCTAGGAAACTAAAATTAATAATCAAATAAAATAGGAAACATAACCCTAAATTAAATGGTAAAATTCGCCTAAAATTTGAACAGCCACGTTTTGGACCCATAAGCTGCTCCAAAACTGGCCCAATATAGCTGGATTTAATGTTTGGAATATTCTGAACACTTCTCCAGAAGGCCACGAAACCATCCGAGGTCATCTTGGACTCCAAAAATGCAATTTAAGCCCAGAAACGTCATTTTCCAGCACCACACATCACTCATTTATTTTATCGCCAGAAAATAACCGCTTGGTGGAAAAATCCCAAATTTTGATACGATCAAGCTAAGTGACTCACGAACGTCCTCCAACTGGAATTACTCCAAAATTCGTTCATTTGGTCCTGTTTTGCTCCAGATGAAGTCGAAAGTCCTATATTGGAAATACAATTCAAAGTATCAAAATTCTTCCAAAATATTAACCAAAATATACTAAGATTAGGGTAAAATATATAATATAAAATCTACTCATCAAGATGCACTTGTGAGAAGTTTGGAAGATGGTTCGTACCTTGTTTTGCGAGAAGATTGGCGCAAGAAGTCTAGAGATCTCCAACAATTCTTTCCATTGCTCCTCGATTTCTAACAATCTCCTTGAAGAAGACATTGTAAGAACTCTAGATTTATAAACTATGAAGAAAGATTCTGAGCTATTTTGATTTTGGTGTATGACTTTAGGATGGATGAAGAGTTTATATGGGAAAAAAAAGGATGAGGTTGTAAATAATGCCATGTGGCACGACGTGATTGGTTAAAATTTTTATCGAAATATATTCTCAAGTATTTTAAACAGATAGTGACACGTGGCGCGACATGATTGGTTCAAAATCTTATCGGAAATCTATTCATATAATTCTTACATAATCATGACACGTGGCACTACGGAATTGGCTAAAAATCTATCCCAAAAATTGTACTTTCGGATCATGACACATGGCGTGACAAGATTGGTTAAAAAACCTATCCGAAATTAAAAATAAAATTATTGTTTTATTATTTTATTAAACAAATTAAATAATATTTTAATGCGAATGGCCTAGGATATTCAAGCTAGAGGTGGAGATGCACTAGGAAAGTTAGTGTCAGTTACTATTCATGTGGGTGGATTGAATTGACTATTACCCTGGAGACTTTTTACAGTTTATTACAGGCAGTTACAGCAATTAATGACATCATTGCCGGAACATTGATGGGTATAAACTATAAATCACAGAGATAGAAGGCAAAAAATTCAAATATAATAATTGGCTAGGGAAAAAAAGAAAAACAAGAAACTCGTGATGCGATACAAATTAACTTTCCCCTACAATTAATACATTTTTCTTCTGCTCATCTGAAAATTCTGAACTACAATTAAATCCTAAACAAATTAATCATACATAATTAAGGAAAATCCACTCGCACTAGTTAACATGCATCCTCCTAAGGCCCGTTGTGGCACAGGGCGAGCACCAGGGCCCCAAAAAAGTAGGGGTCACAAGCTTACACATTGTGTTTCTAGCGATGAATCCCCATGCATGCATGCGTATAACTAGCAGAGGCCGTCGCAATGTGGTGATCTGATGATGAATACTAGTTAGAGGGAAAGGGAACATGGTAGTACTTCCCTTTACACATGCACCTGTAAACAATTGGGCATGACTCTGAAATGGAGCACTTGAAGCTCACCATCACTCTTTTACATGGAAAGCACGGTCCGCACGCATGTGAACAGTCCGGCAACCTCGACCCGCTTCCATGTAGGTCCTTCCTCGCTTCTTCCGTTCCTCCTTCCTCGCTTCGGTTTAGGTTGTCTCTGTTACCGGCTCCGACTTCTCTTTGAAGATTTACTGAAGTATCAAGGAAGACAAATTAAGAGTGATTATATATATATATGTAACCAATATTAATTAATGAGATATGGATAATACGTACGAGGGACGTGAGGAGGCCTAACACGTAGGCTTCTGCCTATCGTAATTAGCATGAAGAAAACCAGGAGGAAACTTGTGTGAGCTGCAACTCCAACGGACAAGTTCTTCTTCATATTTTGTTTGTAACCTGTAATTCTTGTAGTGATTGAAATTAACCACACAAAAATGAAGAACTACTCAATATCACGTAAAATAAACGGTAAAGATTGACTGTAAGATATCAAACGATTAAAATTGTTTAAAATATCGGACTACTAAAGGCAAATCATGAAAAGAGATTTCATTACAAAGGAAGACTAAAGAAAAGCTACAGAGAGAGAGAGAGAGAGAGAGAGAGAGAGAGAGAGAGAGAGAGTAAGAAGAAGAAGGTGCATGATAAGGGATATCGATGGGGGTAAATATATATACATAATTTATATCGGGGGTAAAATATTAAATGGAAATTAGGAGGGAATGGTTTTAAATGTGGCATGTGGCAGGAGGGTACATCTGTTGCACTTCACATGATCCACGGCCATCCTTTCAATTTCAAAGTATCACATGTTTTGGCAAGTTATCCAATTTTAACATAAAGTCTCAGATTTTGTAGTGTCCACACAAATGATGATTTCAAAAGCACAAAATTTGAAACTTGTACTATTACTTTAAATATATTGATACTGAAGTGTATGTTTAAAATTATAATATTGGGTCAAAACTCCCAGTGTAAAAATATTAGTGTACTAAAAGAAAATTACAATATTAGATCACATAGTAGAATGTACAAAAATTTAAAAGCTAAACAGCTCTCTTAATCGATATGCTTTAAACAAAAGATAAACTCAGATTAAATACAGAGTTTGACTTCGACTTTAAGAAAAAATACAGGCTTAATTAAATATTATAAAATAGGTCACAAACTTTATTTCAATGTGAACAGTTACTAAATAAAAGATAGGGCAGATTTCTAACTTGTTCTCAAGTTTATTTCTTTTATAATTTTAAAAGGTCCATTATAGTGTGAGGTGAACTTTGAAGGTTTAGGGTTTTCGAAGGTTCGTCAAGGGCTGGTGG
Organism: Malus fusca; assembly: GCA_035220775.1. Classification (NCBI taxonomy): domain Eukaryota; kingdom Viridiplantae; phylum Streptophyta; class Magnoliopsida; order Rosales; family Rosaceae; genus Malus; species Malus fusca. The sequence continues at coordinate 5,202,282 of CM069068.1, read as the reverse complement.
TTGATCATTTTCGGTTAGGGTTTTAGCATTTTATTGGGAGGAGCTTAGGACTTGGAATTTATTTTTGTAAAAAATAAATATATATTTAAATAAGAACGGATATGTGACACCGCATTTTTGACACAAATCTTAAACCGTTAGATTTATACTTTTAATGGTTGAGATCTAGTTTGACATGGCATTTAGTTAATTTTCTAAACAATTATACATAGAAAATTAAAATTTTAAAACTTTTTAGTTATCACTTACATTCTCTCTCCTCAATATTGCGATTGATTTGTTTCCTTGCCTTCCTCTTTTTTTTTTTTTTTTCCTTCTCTTGCCATCACTGTTAGTCGATCTGTTATGGTGCTCTGGTTATTGCATCAATATTCACATTATTTGTGAGATGAAGACTAGTCAATAATTATCTAGAGTGGACACCAAAAATTGACAACAAGATTAGGTGGATGAAATTATAATTAGAAAGTTCAAAGATTTATTTCCAATATAAATTTGTTTGAAAAAATAAATATCTAACTAATTAATTGCCTTACTAGATTAGATCTCAACCGTTAAAAGTGGACCAATCTAATGATCTAAAATTTGTGTAAAAAAATGTAGTTTTACGGATCCACCTCCATTTAAAATTACTAATACATACATATACAGAAAATTATAGAAGTGAGAGGTATTGGAGAAAAATGTGGAAGAAATTTAATTCATTTAAGATTTAAAATTACTAATTTATGATATCCAAAGACAGACAACAACTACGGTTATTAACGTTTGTGTTTGCTCCCTGTGATTGTAACTGTGCGGTGCATCTTGTGACTTTTTTTGTGTCACGTAATGGTGGTTTTCATAGATAATATCTGGCAACAGAATGTCATTGAAGCAGAGTATTTGATTGAATTGTGATTTTGTTCAAATATTGACCATTCAAAACCCGAAGCCACAAGCCGTCACCATTTTTACAGCCTACTTCCAACCAGTGTAGGAAAGAATAAAGTTTAATTCATTAGACGAGTAAAATTTATGAATAATTTAAGAAAAAATTTTACCAATAAATTACACACAGTACACAGAGGTGTTCATCAGAGCCTTATGGCAGGCACGCCTAGTAGAACACCAGAAGTCTACAACTACAAAATATTAAGCGACCTTAATTCCGATAACGCCGAATAATGTACAAGCAAGATCCGCCAAGCCGGCTACATTTGGAAAGTCCTTTTTTTATCTAAATGCGTCTGAGAGGAAACCATCAACAGATCACCAAACATTGTCTTTAACACAGCTTATGATATGCTCGCAGCCGTAGTTAGCTTTTCCCCGAGAAGAAAGGTGATCGACGAAACATACACATAGGCCATCATCAAGAGGACTCCGGTTCAACTACAAGTTAACACGCGCTATTTCTTGCATTTCTGAGATGCAAAACTCAAGAACCTGCATCTTGTGCAGCAACACTAACTTGACTGATCATTGGCGGATCTGAATTAACTTTGTCTTCGGCTACTGGAGCAGAATTTTCTGTATCTGTTGCTAACTGGGAAGAATCCTTTTGGTCAGTTGAAGCAGGAACAGACTTCGTCTTCTCTGTTGCTGCAGGGACAATGTCCATTTCATTTGTCCTGGAAGGAGCAGAGTCCATTTCATCAGCTGCTGGTGGATGTGCCGTCAGCGAAGTTTGAATCTTTTTCTCTATATTTGTTTCAGCGCTTTCATATTCGGAAATGAGATCCATGAATTCATTAAGCAATCTCTGTACTTTTCTATTTGAAGCCATTGCCGGAAGGATATCTTCTCGTAAAAGTTTATGTTTCCTCATTCCCTGCAAAGGCAAAAACACAAGTGAAAAACATGTATATGAACAGCAGGGGGGAAATGGGTTGAAAAATAGCAAGACACCCAACGAACTGTATGGACAGCCTTACAAGCACACAAGGATCCCATGCCGAGTTGTTTAAATCTAAAGTTGTATCGTCCACCATCCCAGTTGGAGGTCCAAGGAAACTCTCACACACTTCTCGTAAACGAGACTCATCTGCTTCTCTGAAATCAGTGAAAACATAAAGTCATCATATATATATATATATGTGTGTGTGTGTGTGAGTATTGCTGCAGAAACTGAAGTTATTATGCATCAAAAGTTTAAAATTGTTAAACATCAACACACACACACACACAAAAATTATGTTGGCATCACATCTTAAGAACAGACATTCAGAGCCCACAAGCAACAACATCCACTGCACGGACATAAATACATCTCTTAATTTTACACTTGCTAACAACATTGACAACCAAACATATACACCCCATTTTGCACAACCAAATTCACACCTCATGTTTTTTGCTGTTTTAAGGGTAAAAGATGATGCCACCAACAATTAAAAAATGCAGAAGCAGAGCATACCAGTAGAAGTTGAAGAGAAGAACCACCAAGGAACATTATAATAATAAAAGAGTTTCTCAAAATTAGTAGAAATGTATGTGCAAATAGCACCAAAGAGCAGCAGCAGGAGGACAAGGACATATAGGTCTTCCTATATTCAATTATATATGCACAAAAGAAAGAAAAAAATACCTTGCAAGGAAGCGAATATATGATAGAAGGCATTGGCAATAGTCTTTGGCTGACTTTAAAGCTAGCGAGGAAGCCAACTGAGCCTCCAAGTGAGCACGTGTCTGCACCCCATCGTCTGTCACCCTACAAGAAAATAAAATAAATCAATTCCAAAAGCAGGATACTAAACTGCAGTGTGAAGGTCAGCACATATTATAATCTCAAAATTCCATAGTTTTCAGTACAAACCTGCTCCAACCTGGCTTTCTGGCCACATACTTCCTAACATCAATCTGCAAAGCAGCCAGCTCACCACCCTGAGTTGAACCTGAATGCCAGGAGCTAGCAAAATTTGACCCAGGAAAGCAGTCATCTGCAACCCTAAGCCAACACATCAGGCCCATGTCAAAGAGGAAGGCATGCCGAGTGGCAAGAACAACAAGAGGAAAACCAGATCTTGATAGCTTTGCTGATATAACTTTGATCACGCCTGGAATGCATGTATAAAAAAAAAATCAGAAATAAGAGATTATATAAAATAAAAAAAGATCAGAAATAAAAGGAGAAAACAATACCAACAGCCACAGTGGTCATGATGTTAAGCACATCTAGACCTCATGCTGACAATACATAGGCTATGGCTATCCGCCAAATAGAGATCCAAAAAGACACTTCAAGGGTTGAAAAGACAAGTGCAATGTGGTACCTGCATCTTTTGCAGATGGGTTTGGGTTTGAAGCGACCAGAGATGCCAATGAGTCATGGAGGAGACAATTCTGCTTGAATAGATCCCATACATAAAAGGATCCTTTTCTTGTGACCAAAAATAATTTCCAGCGCTCATCACAATCTATAAATATTGCTGCAGATCCTACCATCATAGTTGGCATAGCACGTCTCCCGCAAGTTGTGTAAACCTACTCAAGGCAACCAAAAATTTCCATAAGTTAAACAAATTCAACCACTTATACCAAGCTTGGTGGTAATATTTGTGTCTAAATCTATAATGAACATAAATAGCATAATGCTTGTCAGAATAGTTAGGGAGATTGAACTCGCTTTTGAGAATGAGGACTTTGGGTATTCCTCCCCCTTGAATGAACCGTATGTCCAACCAAGAGCTTAAGCCAACCAATTGTGCAAAACCTACCTCCCTTTTTTTAATGGATTTTCACAAGTACCTTAATAAAAAGAATGCTAAGATCTGAGCCTACGGTACATTAGCATCTTTCTCAGTTACAATCACTTAAAAATAAAATGCTGCAAAGGAAATAGAATGCTATTGCTTCAAGGGTAATTCAATAGAAAAGATTGATTAGAAAGAACAAGTTGGCTTCAGAATTCTAGTACCAAGAAGATGTTTGTCATAATGTGTGACTAAGTCGATGTCGAAAGAAACATTTTCGTGACAATTATGCTAAACTTTAGATGGGATCTGAGGAGTGCAACCGCCAAGCAAACAAATTGAAATATATTATGCAGAGTTTTGAACTTAATGTGAAATAAATCTATTAATAACACTTGGGATAAAAAACAAAGAAAAGGAGAAAACTTGAATGTATACAAGTGCAAAAGCACTATCGATTCTCACCTGTATGCATCCATCTTCACACCCAACAGCCCAGAAGTTTGCATTTCCAGCTAAAACAGTGACTTTCCCAGATATCCTATCTGACCAAAGAGTCTGTAACCCTCTTGCGCAAGTAATTTCTGTTTCTTTCATGATAAATGTATTTCCCAAGCCAACGATGTCGTTTGCAGCATGTTCCCGAGGTCGAGCTTCCAAGCATATTGGTACATTGTCTTCCCCTTCTTTCCTATCAAACACCCTAATTGAAAGAGTGGAACATGAAGAACCTGCTGAACTAGACGCCTTCAAATTACCTGACTGTTCCACAGCTATGCTTTCATCTCCCCCTGTGGAAGCAGGAACCTTCTCAATAACAAGGCTCTTGGTAATCATAGCTCTAGCAGTAACCCCATGTCCTTCCTTTATTTCAGTGCTTCTGGCAATTACTCCCCTAACAGAACTTTCTTTGATGCCACTATCAGCAGCAATTAACCCATTCTCATCATTGTTTTTATCAGAACGTTCAGAAGGGAAGTCAAGTGCCTGGGTTTGAACCCCAGCAGATATATTTTCCTGCTGCAGAGGCACCCCAACTGCTTCTGGAATAATCCTCTTTCTACCATCAGGGCGTCTATATTCCCTCTGCTTCACAGGACTTGAAATTCTGGCAGGTATTGAAACCTTATTTAAGCTGTCTGCAGAAGTTATTGTTGCAACCGTTGCTTCAGTAGAAGGTTTTCCAACTGTCTCGTTTTGCTGAACTTCCAGAACCACTTTTTTGCTTGAGGCTTGCTTAGCAGATGCTACTTCAAACAATAACTGAGCTGGGCTTTCTGCTAAATTTGCTTGGCGACCTCTAACATCTCCATAACGGTTTCTCTTCAATTCATCCAGTTCAGCATCGCTTAAACGGTTGCCAAGTTCTTTAACATCAAAATGGAAAGTTGCCACCGAACCATCCAAAGAACATGCAAAAAGTGAATAGCCATCAGGGCTCCTATTTCAATGAGAAAAACATAAACACATTACATAAAAGAATAACCACATAAAATGAATAAAAAGCTAAATTAAAAATGATATAGAATATGAAAAATACTAAATGGTAGATATTTATCGTAAAATGGAAACCATACCAGGATAAATCCACAACACTTTGAGTAAAGAAATGCTTTGCTACAAAGAGAGGTCGGGGACTTGCAGTAGTCCATACTGTTATAGTCTTGTCCTGACTCCCAATAGCAATGACATTATAAGGTTGTGGTTCTTTCTCTTTTCCTCCTGTCTTTGAAGCCCCATTAGTCCACCCGATGGGTGCAGCTTTTTCCTGAACATTGGAAAGATTCCTCCTAAACATTGAATGGTTAAACTTCACTACGATCACAGGGGCATTATGTCCTAAGAAGTCAAATGTAGCAGACCATTCCCCTCTCTCTAGAACAGGTGCAGAATGCCTTGGTTTCTGGAATCCGTGAGTGGTAGTAATGAAGTGGCCACAAGGGGACCATCCTAGCCGCCTGAAAAAGGTGGATCCAAGCTGAAGAAACACAGGCATGTTAGAAAAAGATGTTGGAACTTGTATAATGATAAACTTCATTGACACGATTAACATACTGATTTTTGCCAATGGCCGTCTGTCCTGTGAGCAAGGCTCCAGTCACTTGTTCGCCAAATAATTACAGTCTTATCATCTGATTGACTTGCTATGAAGGAGCCAATTGGATCCCAAGTAACTCCTTTAACCAGGCTAGAGTGACCCCTCAGAACAGCAGTGCAAATACCATTGCTCATGTTCCAGATGTGTATAGTGTTATCTAAACTTCCACTGGCCAACATCAAGTCATCTGGAGACCAATTAAGATCCACCTACTTTAAGCATGGAAAAACAACACCTCAGAAAGACAACACCCATCAGGAACTATAAAAAAAAAAATTCATAGCATTCATTTGGGAAAATTGAAATAAAACACAACTAAACTATCCATGTTTTTTTCTTTGGGAAGGGCAGCTGTAGTCATAGATCTAACTTCAAAGACCCAATTCACTGTAGCTCAAGATAATCCACCAAAAGCAAGATGACTTGATTTTTGAAAACAAAAGGTGGATTATATTCATGAAGCAAAACATACTCCATTTCAATAAACTATAAGATGAAAGAATTTATTTAGGTCGTGACTCCCAAATAGTGAAAGCAATGTCATTACCACATCTGCAGTATGCCCTCTCAAAGTCATTGAAACTTTCCAATTTTCAAGGTCAGGTGGCTCTCCACTGCCAAACTCAGTGGTTCCTGAACCAGGCTTTCTCTCATGAATTAGAATCACTTGGTCATCAGATCCTGATGCAAGAAACCGACCATGTTTAGCCCACCTAACACAATTCACAGAACCAAAGTGATCACGGAGAGTTGCAAGTAGCCTCTGGGCTGATTCTTCATTATCCAAATCCCTGCCAAGGGATTTCATATTCCATACCCGCACCTGTAAGTGGTAAAGTGGGGAGGAATAAATCGCTTCCATGGTATAACAAATGATATCATGTAAGTTGATGCAACAAGTCTGAATATAAATAAATATAAATGTGACTGACAAGATGTGTCTAACACAAGATATACCGTCAATGAGATTATGTGGCAGTTCAAACACCATGTGCAATAATGAATTATAAAACATAGTTTTATGGGAAAATTTGAATGTATGCACATAATGCTCCCACTATTAGTGACGCCAGTGGTGATCATTTGCACTTAATTGTTTTTCTGATTTTTCATCCAAATGTGTTTGCAATGAATTCTAGTACTAGAATATGATAGCACAAATACAATGACATGATTTACTTCAGGTCCAGAACGCACGTAGAAAATGGCTTCATGGTCTTAAAGAATGCAAGTAGCATGGAGTACACCTAAAGTGGAGACATTACTTTCAAACTATGGTGGACCCTTGCCACACCAGACTCAGACTTTGAGGAGATGAGTTATGCCATATGTGAGATGCTACCTCTAACTATCAATGTTTTTCATCTATTGCATTTAAATGTCAATTGCGAATTAATAAAAACTAGTAATGTACAGATAGCACAAGAAGTACTTCAATAACCATTTTTGAAATACGTAAACCATAGTTAAAAAATGATAAAATATAAAAAACACAATAAGGGTTCCATTCTAGTAGACAAGAAACATAAATGAAAACACTAAAATGAAAAATAAAATATATTCAATAAATATCTGCTTAAACTTTCACTATCACACACCGGAAATACATGCAACCTTACAAACAAGTTATGCTCTAAACCAAAAATATAATATCCTTAGTGTCTGGATTTAAAAGCTATTCTGCATTTTTCTACGTAGATTTAAAATGGTGGATTTATATTTGACTACAAAGTTTAATTTGTTTTCATCAAACGTACTCTAACATAAAAAGATAGATTTATCTATCATCGATTCTGAGGAATTTGGAATCCACCCTATTTTGATTTCTATTTGTTATTAACACAAAACAAAATTCCTAATAAGAACTCAGATCCCTTCTAAAAACACAAACCAAACACATCATTAGACATAAGCTACAACTTATTTCCACCAAATTTTCCACCAGCAAGGAAGACACTCTTATTGAAAATTTGAACAAACTAAGCCCATCAAATGCATTCTGAGGTCAAGAGTCTGGAAACTCGAATGTACTATCTGTTTAGTACTTTCCCAACTCAAACACAACAATGATGTAAATGAAATATCACTTAACAAGAAAATTTGTAAAGTTCCTAAAGGAGTACAGGTTGGAGAAACAATAAACAATGAATTTTTTTGAATTTTCTACATTTCCTAAACAAGAAAACAGAGTAGAAGGAGGAGAGGAATTGTACCTTGTGATCACCCCCACCAGTGGCAAGCCTAAGTCCACCAGGTTGAACGTCAATGGAGAAAATTTGCATTCCCTCATGTCTAATCCAACTGGGCTTCTCTGAAATCATCTCTGCTACTTAGTTCCAGAACCTAACAAAACAATACCACCTGATGAGCCCAAAAGTCAGACTATTGGAGCAACAAAAGCCACATTTGAGTTAACGAACCAAAAATATAAGCCAGTAAAAGGAAAAAAAAGCACCTCCTACCTTGAAATCATTCAAAACAGGTATGCAAATTCATGGCTTTTAAAACAACATAGGCCAGAATAAAGTGCCTCACAAAGGGCCAGCTGAGACAAAGAAACAAGATCTCGCTCAAGGAGGGATTTAACTTGTTGCCTTGCCATAGCACCAAGCCAGAAGGTTATGCAAGATTCAGTGGTTTGGAGCAGGAAAACTCGACGATAATGAAGTATAATAAACCAAAACCTATTGTTTGGGCTAGAGGAGTCAGGAGTGAAAACCAAGGGATCACTGCTCTACGAAAATTGCAAGCCACGATGAAGTTTTTGCATCATAAGAATGATTTTTCGGGTCAATTACTTTTTATTTGCATAAGAAAAAATGGTTAACATCGCAGTTATTTACTTATATGCTTTCTGATCACAAGCATATAACAGAGTACAAAAAAAAAAAAAAAACATCATGCAAGATTCAAAAATTAATATACAATTGGAGTAGGTTTGTCAAAGTAATTAACCTTAGTAGATCCCCTTCTACTAATTTCGCCTAATGCATACGATTCTAAACGCAACAAGAAGCTTAACACGAATTTAATTGAAAAAAAAAAAAAAAAAAAAAAAAAAAAAAAAAAAAAAACTTGAGAAAACCACAAAGAAGCTTAATTAATAACAAGGAAATCATCAGATTTCAAATTCCAGAAAGAAATAAAATCCCAGTGTTGGAGCATTGAATCTAAATTCAAAACCGAGGAAACGAAGAACGCCATCAAAGGTTGATCACAGGCCAATAAGCATAAAATACCCACGAAGCATGGTACCCAGAATCCGCAACAACCCTAAAAAAAGCAAATTTCGAACCCGTTTGGAAACCCTAGCGTGGGAATTTGAGTCTGGCATCAAAACAAACGAAACGAGGAGCACCATTGAAACCCTAGAATCGAACGTTTTGAAGAGATTGCTTGCTTACCTTTGTGTCGAAGAAGAGGCCCTTTCTTTGAGCGCGTTGAGAGAGATTGAAGAGAGATTGAGAGATTGTTGTGAGAGTGGACGTTTTAGTGAAGGCTTTGCAGACGAGGGAGCAGATGTTCATCACAGAAACACGGGGGGTAAGACGAGGTGAATTTCAAAAACCATTAAGGGTATTTCTGGTATTTTAAAACCTTTTAAACGTCCTATTACAAATTACAAATTACAATGAGCTGAACTAGTGGAAACCAAAGTTTTGGATTGCTGTCATTTTTTTTTAACCTTAAATAAAATGAATTGAAAAAGATCGATGGTAAAAAATTAATAAATGTACGTGGGAGGTAAATAAGTGTTTAAATAATATTATTCTTGTTTAATTTTCTATTAGGATCCTTGTCGATCTATTTCTTTGAGCTATGTGATCGGTCGATCATCACTTCCAAACTCAAGCTCTTTCATTATTCTTATTTAAATGACAAGACTAAAGCAAGGGTTAAAAGCTATGAGAATTGTTAAGAGTATTGGGCTACTCCTCATAATTATCAATTGATTTTATAGTGGAACCTGATCTTTCTTCAAGAATATTGTTCTCTCATGTGTTGGGAGGTTGCAACTCACCCAAATTGTGCTTTCTAGCCTTCAAGTTTATTGGTGCTCACATCTAATCATCCCCAAAGAATGCCTTTTAGGGATGTTGAAGAAGGGTCTAGTACTTGTTTAGGGCGTTCTTCAGGTAAGGTGGCTTGGTTGTCTCCCTATATCAGAAGGGGACCTTGGCTCAAAGAGGTTACATTGTTGGAATAAAGCTTTTATGATCCGCCATATTTAAAACTTAATTTCTGGTGCTTCTAATTTGTTGTCTAACTAGGAGAAGGTTTATTAAGATATTTCATTTTGGATTGCCTCATTTCCTTTAGTTTGCTCTTTTTTTTTTTTCTTTTTGGACAAACGATATTATCTACACTAAGGGAAAACGGGGAAATGGTGGACTTAGCCTCACAATGGGCTAACAATAATGTGGTTCAAATTCGTCTTTGACGAGAATCGAACCTAAAATCTCTCACTTACAATTGGTCTAAAATATCCATAATATCCCGATATTTCCATCGAAATTTCCGTATTTTTGGACTACCGATATTTTTTTGGACTACCGATATTTCCGATATCATCGATATTTTAGACCTTGCTAAGTCACTCATGTATCTTACCATGCAATGTATAAAGTGTAAAATATTGTACTAATTCATTATATATAAATGATTATGGTGTGTTTAAACTTCTTTTATTAATTACTACATATTTTCTACACTCACAATGTTTGCCAGCTCGCTATATAATCAACTTAAATCAGTTATACCTATCATGCAATGCATTTCCTTCCAATTTTTTGTGATAAACTAATAGATAATTGACTAAATAAATATCCTGCAAAGTTTCAATAAAATTTTCCAAGTTTTTCTTACAATTTCCGTGGTTTTTATTCAATTTTTATCAATATCGATAATATCCCGATATTTCCATAGAAATTTCCGTGTTTTTGAACTACCGATATTTCCGATATCATCGATATTTTATACTAGGGGTGGGTTCAAAAAACCGAAAACCGAAAAAAACCGAAAACCGAACCGAACCGAAACCGAAAAAACAGAACCGAACGAAAAAACCGAACCGAATTGAAAAAACCGAACCGAACCGAACTCTTTTGGTTTGGTTCGGTTTTGGTGGTCTAGAAACCGAATCAAACCGAACCGAACCGAAATAATTAAATTAATATTTTTTTAATTTTATTTATTTAATTATTTGATTTTATTATATTAGAATATGATACTTGGACTGCTGCTTTGGTAGGATTTGTTTGCTTTCCAATTCAAATTGTCTTCTCAGCTTCTCCATCTACAACAAAAATTAGAACTTATACCATTACATGCAATATTTATAGTTTATATCATTAAGTGCAACACATATATAAGAACACATATCTCAACTGCACTGCAGTTGATTAGGGAAAGCAAACAGCGTATAAAAGTCTCATGAGTTTATTAAACACTACGAGATCAAAAACAAAATTCAAACTTTCTCACCTATGGCCAAGTATAGTAGATTCCGTGGCCTAACAATTTTGAAAAGTAATTCAAAAATATTGATGAACACCTCTTCAAAATTTGCTGGTGGTAGAAGCTAAACACAGAATGTATAAATTATATTATGTAACCACATATATGGATAAAAAAAAATTCGGACCATAAAGATAAAGAAAATATAAAAAATTGTTACCTAGACAATAATCAAAATAAATAGTATATTATAGAATGTTTATCTTATTGCTAGTGAAGAATACATGTATATAGAGAGAGAGAGATTGAGAGAAAGAGAGGAATGAATAAGGTCGTACTCCATCATCATCGTCTAAAAAGAAATCTATTTACAGTTAAACTTTAAACCCAAAATATTTTAAAAAAACATTTATGTTATAATTCTAGTTGAACTTTAAATGTTTATTTTCATTATCTTTAAGTCTAGTCGGAATATTTATGTTATGATTGTGTTGGATATGTTAAAATTTAAGATTTCAAAATTTTTCATTTTTTGAAAAAAAAAACCGAAACCGAACCGAAACCGAACCGAACCGAACCGAAATTTCGGTTCGGTTTCGGTTTTGGCAAAAAACCGAACCGATTTAAACCGAACCCACCCCTATTTTATACCTTGCTTACAAGTAAAGAAGAATGCTATTAGTCTGTAGTACTAAGTGGCTCCTTTAGTTTGCTCTTAAAAGTGGAGAAAATTTCTTCATCTCAAAAGGCTGGTTACACCGTTCTCCTTTTAATAATAACTAGCATTTCTACACGCGTCTTGCACGAACGAAATGTCCTTTTTACATTATGGTATACTACGCGCAACATACATAGTTCCACTAATCGCAAGCGCTACCCGGCCCTAAAAATCTTTTAAATGTACGACGTTTATTTGTAATCTTGTTATAAGTCTCTCTATTTTTTACTTTAGATTGATCCATAATGTTTAATTTCTCAGCCGTTCTCATTCTCATAATAATAAATTAAAAAAAGAAAGAAAGAAAGAGAGAAGGCGGTGTTTGGCCCCACAATTAAGAAATAACCGCACAGCAGAGACAGCCCGCGCAAACAAGGCCGTACGCGCAGGAAGGGAGTTCTTGTCCATTAAGCAAACTTGTAAACCACGCGTTTGGTCCGTGGCCAAACACCCTGTGTGTCACTTTTACGTAGCGGTTAGTCCTCTCCTCAGCTACTAATCATTGTTCTATCTTCCCCCAATTCCCTCCGCTTCTGCGACATCAACAAAATCGAAGACGCAGAGAAAAGATTGAACCTTTGATTTGGGAATTGAGGATTTGGATTTTCATCGGCCATGTCGATGCTCGATTCCTTCTTCAACAAGGGCTTCAAAGCGGCCAAATGGTACCCATCACTCATCTCTCTCTCTTTCTCTCAGTTTTTGTGTCCTTTTTTCGTTTTAGTTTCGTCTAAATTTTTGTTGCGATCGAAAACTTGGATCGATTTGGTACCTCTGTTTGTCTGGAAGTGTGAGATTTTACAAAATTTTGATTTTTTAGAAAACCCGTTGTAGTATGATCTACTGAGGATTTTGGGGACGTGGATTTGGAATTATTTGCGTTCTGTGGATGTGCAAAGCAACTTTTGAGTTTTTGATTTTTTCGGTTTGGGTGCTTTTATATAAGTGTGTATTTGTATGTGCAGCAAAACCCTGCTGAAATTGACGACTCCGCGGATAAAATTGTTGAGGAACAGGAGAGAAATTCAGATTAAACAGATGCGCCGCGACATTGCCAAGCTTCTTGAGACTGGTCAAGAGGCTACTGCTAGGATTCGGGTAATACATCTTTTTTCCCATATATTTTCGATACCAAGAGATGCTGCTATTTATGAATTATATATGAGTTGGGTACTCCTATTAGAAAGTAGAGTATGAAGAAAAAGTTTGGTGAGGCTTTTTATAATGGTCATTTTGTAATGGGGTTGTTGATATTTATATTTCAGGTGGAGCATATTATTAGAGAAGAGAATATGATGGCAGCTCATGAGATCCTTGAACTATTTTGCGAGCTTATTGCTGTCCGCCTTCCAATTATTGAATCACAAAGGTTATTCTCCAATAACTTAGCATGCAATTTCTATTTCTGATTTTTTTAAGAAATTTTATTACAACCCAACCTTCTGGTTTAACATTTGTGTGAGCTTATATTCTTGTGGTCAGAACCGTAAGCTGAAATGATGTCATATCTCATATTCTCTCTACGCAGGGAACATTTTCAGTACTGTATATATTCTTAATGAAAAAAACTCGGATGATTTTTGGGAGGGATTATAATGCATGCTGTTATGCCTGCTATCTTGTTGAATGGCTAATTATGCACCAATAGGTTGATTAACTTGGTTTCACCAAATCAAATTTAAGTCAATGTTTGCAAATTTGGAAAATATCTATACATATCTTTTAGTATGGTGAAAGAATGACCGTTTGTGGATTGTATAGAGAGGGAAGATTTAGTTTTTGATCGATGCATGCTTTCACTTTCTTTGTAGAATCTCATTCTTAAAAAGCAATTGATATGTTGTAATCCCTTATAAACTGGCAAGCAATTCAGTTATGTGTTAGTGAAAAATCTGGGTTGATCTAATGTGCGTCTCATGGATTTAGTAACAGGCATGCATTACGGAAATTATGCACCAGTATGATTTAAAAAAGAAAAAGATTGGAATTTATTGTTAATAATCCTCGGTCCATATTGTACTCATTGTTCTTTTTCCTTGCGGGGACAGGGTTGGCATTAAAAAAAAACCATTGTTGCTAGAATAAAGAATAAAATGACACTTAATCAATTAATCAAATCAAATCAAAGGATTATTTTTTAAAATATTTGAGGGATTTGGCGCAGGACCTTGGCTACAAGTGTGAAAGATTTTAACTTCAGCAAAAATCCCTTTGCTCCCCCTACCATACCTGTTTCCCCACCCATATTTTATCAAAGAGTTTTATTGGAGTTTTATTCTTATATGCTATTACCTTAGGATAATCTAAATTAGAAAAGAATGCCCATGTATCTTTGATTTTGAAACCTAACTATATTTTCTGAATAACTTCTTTTCTTTTCTCTTTTCAAGTTTCCTTACAAGACCAAATAAAGCTCTGTGACTTGTTAGTTGTAACTTTGCATTAGATTGATGTGACTAGTTTTTCTTCATGGAAACACCAGACAAACTTAAATCTTGGAGAAGAGCCTTATAAACCACATGTTATAGCGAAGAGGGTAAACAGCCCCTACATTCCAAGTGGGTGTTAACTGTTAACAGAACCAACCTCTTTAGACTAAGACAAAAGCACACAATCACAAACACACACATCATTTTGAAATGTACATGGTGCAGAGATAAAATTGTTAAGAGAAAATTATAGATGAGAAGAAGAGACTTCAATTGCATAGCTACATAAATTCTTACATACGAGGACGTGGGACTTTGGATATGATGATATGGTTTCTCATAGCATTTGTTAAGTCAGGAATACATCATTTTATTACTTAATCAGATGTTGCTGTGGTTAGTGTCTGACTAAGCTTGTATACTAGCCTGTGTTTTCTCATGGTATGCAGAAATTTGGCTGCCTGCATTTTAGGTTAGATCACAGAAGCTTTTTGAAATAATTTGAAAGTGCAATGATCATATTTTCTTGTGCAAGTCTAATCAATCATATTACATGTTAGTTAAAGGTCCAAAGTCAAACAATTTTTTTAATTTTAATCATTTAATTGACTTGTTTGTTATCCCGTAAAATAGATATGCATGAATTTGCAGTTCCATAGAAAACATGCTGCTAACGGCCCTTCTCTCTTTAACCTTGTTCTGGCTTTCTAGTTTCATATATATACTTAAGTTGGCTTCTAGAAATAGCTGGGGAGAGAAGAGAGAGGAAAAAGAAAATTTGAGAACTAGTGATTGGGTTTTCTTCTTGTGGAATACGAGGCACTTTAGCTAAGCTGGACATTTGTTTAGGCTCGTACTTTTCTTCCCAAATTGTTACAAATAAAATATTTAATACCATCTTTTACTGATATATTCTACAAACCAAACAGAGTTTGTCATTCGGGGATTGCAATTCAGTCACTAAACCCACCAAATGCTAGCGGGGAGCACTGTCTGCTCTCTATCCGGTGGTTTATTGTCGTGTTTTTGGAATAGGGAGTACAATAGTATCAGTTATGGGAAGTTTGTTTGAGTTTCACATTTACTCTGTCCTTGTTCCTTGATGGAGGATCTAATGAACCCATTATGAAATTTCTAACTGTACTAAGACTTGCGAACTGTTGTGGAGATTTAGATGGCATACCATGCATTATATAACCCCAACCCTCATGTATCCCAGGGAATTCCATTAACTCACATGGCACTTCCATATAACCCACCATGTTACTTTACAAGGTAGCCTGCGACACATGCACTTCTAGCATCACTTAGCTTGTTATCTTGGTTAGTATGTGTACCTTAACTAGGTTCATATGGTTGATTTTCTCATCTTTCCACTATCTCATTCTGTTGTCTCTGATACTTGATTTACTTTTTTGGCATAGTTTGTTGAAGTCTTGACACAAAAAGTTAGCAAGTTTTGTAATTATTTACATTTTAAAATTCACCTAATCTTAAAAAATTTGGTTATAACTTTTTGTTTGATACAGGGAATGCCCTATAGACTTGAAAGAAGCAATATCCAGTGTGTGTTTTGCTGCGCCAAGGTGTGCTGATCTGCCGGAGTTGCTGCAAGTTCAAATGCTATTTGCTGCCAAATATGGGAAAGAATTTGTAGCAGCTGCAACAGAGCTTATACCGGATTGTGGTGTCAATCGCCAGGTTTTATGAACTTTCTTTTTGTTGTGTACTCC
This sequence comes from Malus fusca, assembly GCA_035220775.1. Lineage (NCBI taxonomy): Eukaryota > Viridiplantae > Streptophyta > Magnoliopsida > Rosales > Rosaceae > Malus > Malus fusca. Next base: position 5,186,173 of record CM069068.1, on the reverse strand, counting down.
CTTTTTCTCCCATGATATTCATCTTAGTCAACTAAAACTGCAAGGGTGTTGTTCATGATATTTAGGCTCCTATGATCTGTTTGTGACACTCAATTTTGATGCAGTTGATAGAACTGCTATCTGTTCGTCCTCCCTCACCTGAGAAAAAACTGAAGCTTCTTAAAGAAATTGCTGAAGAGCATGGCCTGGATTGGGATCCTGCTGCATCTGAAGCTGAAATTTACAAACCACATGAAGATTTGTTGGTAAGCATATATGCCCCTGCTTGGTTTCATTTTTCGTTTGTTCTTTTTCCCTATTTCCTTTTTACCTATGTCTGCTTAAATCTGTCCTCTCATTGTCAGAGTGGTCCAACACAGTTTGTAAGTGGGTCTAAATTGCCCCTTCCCCAAGAAAAACATGATGAAACATTGCAATATGCCCCGGATCAAGCCCAGAAAGAACTGTCTGATTCTGATGACGGTTTGGACTCATTAGACTTTCCTGAAGTTCCTAAGCAATCACTAGGACCAAGTACAAATCCAGCCTCAGCACCAATGATGCCTCCTCCTTTACCAACCCATCCACACCCTGAAATTGATCAAGACTTGTCAAAAAAATGTGGGTCCATTGAAAATCAATCTGAAGAGCCATCCTTTGAGTCCGGAGAAGTGATGGAAGAAAGATCAGTAGCTAACAATCAGGAACAGTCTCATCTCTCGGTTGGCGGTGTGGAAGATAAGCAGTTTTTGCCATTTATTTCTGCCCCTTCACTTTCTTCTGTGTCATTTCCTACAAGACAAAGCAATCCACCACCCTCTCTATCAAGAACAAGAAGTGAGGTCAATGTCGATTTGCAGGATGTGTTAGCTGCTGCTCAGGCTGCTGCGGACTCTGCAGAACGTGCAGCGACAGCTGCTCGCTCAGCAGCTAGTCTTGCACAGGTCAGAATCAACGAGATTACCAAGAAAAACAGCGAAGTAGTCCCTAAAAATTGGTCTGAAAGTGAAAACCCTTTTCATGTAGACATTCCTGGTCAGTTGGCTACTCAAGCTGCTGCGGACTCTGCAGAACGTGCAGCGACAGCTGCTCCCTCAGCAGCTAGTCTTGCACAGGTTAAAATCAACGAGATTACCAAGAAAAACAGCGAAGAAGCCTCTGAAAATAGGTCTGAAAGTGAAAACCCATTTCATGAAGACGTTCCTAATCAGTCGGATGCTAGAGAAAAACCAGACTTCGATCATCATATCCCCAGTGGTGGTTCTGATGGTGTTATGAATTCTCCGGTACCCCATCAAATCTATTTATATGGCCAGGGATCCGAGATATCAAATGCTTCGTCCATCACTATGGAACCTCTTAATGCCAGTTTTGATTCCCCGCTTCCCAAAGATCATGCTTATGAACGCGAGCCTGTTCGTCATCAGCCTCAGAGATTGTCTTCAATGGATGATGACCCATACTTCTCGTACCCAAACTTATTTACATCACAAAATTCAAATGTCGGATCTCATGCTCAGTCTGCTACAGATAATCCGTTCCCTTCCCAAGGACGCTGAGGTTGAGTAGTTTCTGTTTGATTCGTCGGCTCAATCTTTCTTTCTCAGATCTTGCTGGTCAGAGGATATGGTTTATACTATCACTCGAACTTTTGTTATAGGGTGTTTTCAGAGTTATTTGTAGAGTATTGTTTGTGTAAGTTTATTGGGTGAGTTTTGAGTTTTTGATTCTGTGGAGGTGTTCATGGTCAAGAATTCATGGTATGTAGTCTTGGTGACAATTGGGATAGCAATGTACCACTTGGTTTGCTGCTCGAAATGATTACACACACGTATATATAGTTCATGAAATGTTATTTACTCTATGCCTTGACGAGGAAAATTTGAGCTTGAGTGCAAAAAAAGGGCAAACCATTTACCAAAATATAATTGTGATTATGAACTTGTGACAAGATACATTGGGTTCGTCAACTACTCCAACTCATATTTGCATACACAAGCGGCTTTTAAATTTGCTAATTTTGTTAGATTTATTTTTGCACACATATACCTATTAAGATTTAAACTATTTAAAAAAAACATGATCAGTAGCAGGAAAACGAATGCAAAAGTTTTTATTAAGGTCTCCTTTGATAATTATTTCGTCTTTTATTTTCACCTTTTATTCTTGTTGTAGAAAGAAAGAAGAAGTACATTCGAGAATGAGAGACATGACAGAGTGGAAATGCACACAAAAGAAACCCAAAAGACCAAAAACCTAAAAATTATATTGAAGTTCTTTTCACTTCATGATTTTGTTTTCATTCATTCTTCTTTGTTGCTTCCCTTCACTCCTACCACCCTTCTTCATTTCTCTTTTTCCTAAAAAAGAATATAGTTATCAAGCGGATAAAAAAAATTAGATAGAAATTAGAATATCACAACGCATGGTACATTGACAAAATGGCTAATTAGAATATCACAATGCATGGTACATTGGCTAAATAGCCAAAATTGTTCATGAGATTTACATAACTCATCACTTTGGTCCATAACATTTCAAATCAATAAAAGTGGTCCCTGAGATTGTCCACCATCCATCATTTTGGTCATTCCGTTAAAAACTCCGTTAAGTGTCCCGGAGCTCTTGGCCGAAAGTTTGGGCAATTTTCATAGCTTCGTAACTCAATCGTTTCTTAACCAAATTCGACCCATAATATCAAAATGAAGATAGAAAAGTGTAGAATAAGATTATACCTATTTGGAAGCCCAATGGTTGCCAGAGATGGCCAGAAAATAGCCTCAAAGTTGACTGGTCCGAGGGAAAACTTGAAAACTCGCTGGAAACTGGGTAAACTTTAAACGTTCATAACTTCTTCAATACTCAACAAAATCAAGTGATTCAAAAACGAAAATCATACGTCTCGACGAGACGAAGAGAATGGTACCTTTTTTAGACCGCTAAATCGCCGTGGTTTGGCCGGAAAACGGCTCGAAAGTGGCTAACTCGAGACCAAGACAGCCACTTTTAAGCCTTTTTTCCTGTCAAACCACGGTGTGTTAGCCGTCACAAAAGGTACCATTCTCTTTGTCTTGTCGAGAAGTATGATTTTTTTTTAATCACTTGATTTCGTTGAGTATTGAAGAAGTTATGAAAGTTTAAAGTTTACCCAGTTTCCGGCGAGTTTTCAAGTTTTCCCTCGGACCAGTCAACTTTGAGGCTATTTTCCAAGTTTTCCCTCGGACCAGTCAACTTTGAGGCTATTTTCCGGCCATCTCTGGCAACCATTGGGTTTCCAAATAGGTATAATCTTATTCTACACTTTTCTATCTTCATTTTGATATATTATGGGTCGAATTTGGTTAAGAAATGATTGAGTTACGAAGCTTTGAAAATTGCCCAAACTTCCGGCCAAGAGCTCCGGGACACTTAACGGAGTTTTTAACGGAATGACCAAAATGATGGATGGTGGACAATCTCAGGGATCACTTTTATTGATTTGAAATGTTAGGGACCAAACTGATGAATTATGCAAATCTCAGGGACCATTTTGGCTATTTAGCCTTAAAAATACTTCTCTAACAAACACTTATGCCCAAAAGCACTTTAGCTTCTAGTAAAAGCACATCAATATTTTAATAAAAATGCAAGTTATGCTTTGATAAACACTAGAAATGACTCATGAAAGAAACACATAGTAAGTGCTTTTTCTGAAAACTGTTTAAAAACACTTCTAACTTTTTATATTAAAACACTTTTAACATTTTAAGTAATCTAAAAGTGGATTTGATTATTTTAAAAACACTTCCGAACAACTAGAAATTAATTTTTTTTTTATTGGACAACTAGCAATTAAATTTAGAGTAAATTGTAGTTATGGTCTATTAACTTTAACTCAATTGAAGCAATGATCCCTCAACTAAAAATCCATTACCATTGGTCCCTCAACTCATCAAAACGTGCAGCTATGGTCCCTCAACTAAAAATCCATTACCATTGGTCCCTCAACTTTAATTCAACTAGAGAAATGATCCCTTAACTTTTACCCAATTGTAGCAATGGTCATTCCAACATAACTCGTTTTGACAAAAAATTTGATGTAGTTGACGAAAATGCTCATAATTACAGACTTTGATGAGTTGAGGGACCCTAATTATATAAATGGTTATTCCAACTTAATTCATTTTGATGAAATTGATGAAAATGACTATAACTACACATTTTGATAAGTTGAGGGACCAATGGTAATGAATTTTTAGTTGAGGGACTATTGCTCCAATTTGATTAAAGTTGAAGAACCATTGCTGCAATTTACTCTTAAATTTAACTTGTTAATGAGGAAGAGTTTCTCCTACAAAATATAGAAAATATTGGCTAGCCTATAAAGGTCAGCCACGCGTCAAATCATTTATCCCCTCAAGATATAAGTGGCTATGAACTCCAAATTCATGATAAAAGCTCATTCAAATATCAACCGTCAATCCCTCTCCTTCTCCACCATCCCAACCGTCCATCCATCCCTCATATCATCTCCAAAAGGTCCGACTCCAACCCACTTCTTTCCATTTCCACAATCCCTCTCTAACGAATCATCAGAAAGAAAAAAAGAAGAGAGAGAGAGAGCCACCCAATTTCCACCAATGGCCGCCCTCCAACACACCATAATCTCTCTCCAATCCAAAACCCCATCCCCACCACTCTCCTCCACCCTCACCCCGCGGACCACCACTCTCTCCTTCTCCTCCACCTTCTCCCCCCTCCACCTCAAACTCTCCTCCTCAGCCCTCACCGCCCGCCGCAACGGCTCCGGATCCCTCGGCGCCCGCATGAACGCCTCTGCCGCCGCCAGCTACGCCTCCGCGCTAGCCGACGTGGCGAACTCGAACAACACCCTCGAAGCTACCAGCGGCGACGTGGAAAAGATCGAGAAGTTCTTCGGCGAGCCGTCGGTGTTCGACTTCTTCATCAACCCCACAATCGGCCTGGAGAAGAAGCGGCAGGTGCTGGACGACATCGCCAAGTCGTCGGCGCTGCAGCCGCACACGATCAACTTCCTCAACATCCTGGTGGACGCGAAGCGGATCGACCTGATAAAGGACATCGTGAAGGAGTTCGAGGTGGTTTACAACAAGATAACGGACACGGAGCTGGCGATTGTGAGCTCGGTGGTGAAGCTGGAGTCGCAGCACTTGGCGCAGATAGCGAAGCAGGTGCAGAAGCTGACGGGGGCGCAGAACGTGAGGATCAAGACGGAGATTGATCCGAGCCTGGTGGCGGGGTTCACGGTGAGGTACGGGCAGTCGGGGTCGAAGCTTATTGACTTGAGCGTGAAGAAGCAGCTGGAGGAGATTGCGGCGGAGCTTGATTTGGGTGACATTAAGCTCAATTTATAACTCCAAATTTGCTCTTGATTTTGGTTATGGTGTAATCACTGTAATGTGTAAAACCGTACGTTTGAGTATATATATGTATGTATGGGGAGTTTTTACATGAATTTGAGGCAATTTTGAAGGCCTTTTTGCTGCTACGTCTTTTTTGAAACAAGGGAGTAATTGACTATTTATTACGGGGAATAATTTTGCTCGCCATTTTACTTATTTGCGTTGAATTTAGATATAAATTTTAAACTTTAAACTCATTACGTGGTAACAAGTAGAGTGATGAGCAGTATTATCATTTGAAAGTGGTGAATAAAAATACACCCTTCATTACGGATTAGTGATTTAGTTAAGTAAAAATATCCTTTTTAACCTTTAATATAGACTATTACTTTCATTTGATTTATTCAATTTGAGGCTCATTATTAAAAATAATAAAATAGAATATGCGAAAAGCGTAAAAGTATACGTATATGTGTGAAAATCATCTCCTAAGTAAATAAAACCCCCTAACATGTGAGGGGCATTTTATGTTAGGTCATTTCCAAGGGTTGATAAAAGCTTTGGGCATAATTTTAGAGGAAAATTAATGAAAAGAGCTTGAAAACTTTGAGTTTTAACGATAAGGACAAAATAAAGAGTAAAGTGAATAGTACCGAGATTGATTTTTAGTGTAAAAATATAGTTTTTCGTTAAAGTGAACAATACCGAGAGCTTTTCATTAAAGTTCTCTAATTTTAACCATAAAAAAATAGGATATTACTTGGTACTCACTAGTGCACTTCTATTATACTCATAAGCCTCGATTAATGAATTTTTAATTCATAAACTAATTGTAAATTAGGGCGAAAATTCATGTACCATCTCTATAAAAAAATTCATAAAAATTTCTCTCCCCTTGTCCAATAATGCAAATTTCTCTCCCCATGACAATACATTATTGGATAAAGATGCCACGGGACGGCTAAACCCGTTCCATGTAAGTTATTTCATGTAAGTTGTTCTTCAGAATATGGCCTACATGACATGGACGAGATGAGACTGCCTGCGTATAAACGGATAAGATACAAAAACGACCGGACCGCAAATTAAGTATGGAGAGCATAAAGATTAAGACTGCCACAGCTTTCTTATATAAAAAATGGAGGGCTTTGTCACACTGCAGCAGATGATACAAATTGCATCTTACTAAAGCAACTCATATGCACAAGTGTAATGAATAAAACGCAGAATGGACTTATATAAGATACATTAATCAGGATATCGTCGTTCAGAAAGGAAACGAAAATTGTAGGTTAAAAAATTAAGTAGAAAATAATTCCTCACCTCCCATCTTTTTTCCGCGTCTACCACGCCAGGGTTACCTTGGACCGGACAACTCAACTGCATGCAAATTTTCTGTTGAGTCAACAATCCAATCTGAATTCGGGTGAGGAGCTAACTCCACTTCTTGGCGAAGCACTTCGACCTTTTGCCACTCATCCCATCTTTCTGCCAAGCCATCACCTTCAAGCATCCTTACAACTTCTGACATCTTAGGCCGGTCCATTGGGGAGCCTTGTGTGCAGAGCAGTGCAACTTGAATTAGCTGCTCTACCTCAGCTTCTACATAATTACTCTGGAGATCAGGATCAACCAGCATTTCTAGCTTTTTCTCCTTCAGTAGTCCTTTCACCTGGAAAAACACTCAGCTCTGTTAGATGTTGTAGAAATTTCGTATTTTACTCTGTTAGGAATGCGGAGAAACCCACACATGAGACTGTTGATAACTCCTCTTTTTAATCAAAAGAGGAGAGGAGTTGCGCAAGGCATGCACATGAATGGGAAAAATATGACACCAGAGAGCAAATACAAATCTTTTGTCATCTGACTCAACATATACCAAATATGACACCGGGCATTGAATTTAGGCAACGAATATACAGAAAACTAGTCAGACTGCAATTCTCGAGAGTTTCTTGAGACAAGCTAGAAATTTGAGCCATACAACCACTAAGCGGATTGTTTATAATTACAAGAGTCTACAGCAGATAGGAGCAAATAAACAAAAACTTCCAACAGAATCTTCACCTTGTTAATTTACATTTACGGTGTCTCAATATCCATATTTTATTAGTATATGTAAGCAAAGTTCATTACGCATTCCTACCCTACCTAGGCTGATACTCTCTCAGTAGCCTTACCTCCATTCTAAGATTGGATATCATTATCAAGAAACCAGCTTGTTGGTTTCTACAGGTTTTACACAAGGGATAAAAAGCTACAACGCAAGTTCACAGCTACAGTCCAAGAAAATGTTCAACCGCGGCCAGGATCACATCAAAAATGGCAGAAGCAAATTGAATTCACAAAAATGAGTAACAATGGAACAGATACATACCCAATCAAGCAACATGACATCATCATCATTTGCAAGGCGAGCAAGATCAAAAGCCCTCTGACCAGTAATAAGCTCCAGAAGCATGATACCGTAACCAAAAACATCAGTTTTCTCAGATGACTTCCCGGTAGACAGGTACTCTGGAGCTATATGTCCAATTGTGCCACGTACAGCAGTAGTGACGTGGGTGTCTTTGTAGTCCATAAGTTTAGCCAACCCAAAGTCTCCAACAACAGCCTCAAACTCCTCATCCAGCAAAATGTTTGCAGCTTTCACATCACGGTGAATAATCTTCGGGTCACAGTGATCATGCAAATAAGAAAGACCCCTTGCAGATCCCAGTGCAATTCGCTTCCGAGTTGGCCAATCAAGAGGTGGTTGGTTTGGCGGCCGTTCTAGAATAATGTATAAATAAAGGATTGAATTTAACAAGAACATATAATGAGACAATGACCATTAAGTAACTAATAAGAAAGTGGAAACCAGTGTTGGGGTTTTTTTTTTAGTTATAATTGAATAAACAGCACATTGAGTGAGACGAAGAAAACTTCCAAAGTAGAGTATCATCATAAAAGTGTTCTCAAATGCAATGAAGCTATACCTCTTAAACATGAGGCAACACTCCCGTTAGCCATGTAAGGATAAACAAGTAACCGTTCAGTCGGTGTCATACAGAACCCACGTAACCGAAGAAGATTTCGATGCACAGCCATGCTGATCATCTCTACTTCAGTTTGAAACTGCAACTCCCCACCAGGGGTGCGCTCTTCTTTCAGTCTTTTCACAGCGACTAGCGAACCATCTGCAAGGCGCCCCTTGTAGACCTTACCAAATCCACCTCTCCCCAGAATGTTTTTGTTACTAAAACTATCCGTTGCAACTTGTAATTCTCGCAAAGAAAACCTCTTGAGCTGCCCAAGATGTACTTCAGGATCCTCCTCCGCTGCAAGAGATGATGGTAAGCTTTTAAACAAACTATTGAACTGAAAGTGATTCATATTTCAGTTAAATTACTAACCAGGTACATCAAAGAAAAATTCTTGCGGCTTCCTCCGGCGCCACCATGCAAATGCAATTGCAGGGGCAGCAAATAGTAAAGCAGCACCAGCGGCAACTCCACCAGCAATAGCCCCAGTGGCACTATTACCTCCTGATATGTGATGAAATAAAGATTAGATACCAGCTACACACAGTTTCATAGCCCAATAAAAAGGTTACATGCGAATACTTCACTAAAAAAAATATAATTTAGAAAGATAGTGCAGTTGATCCAAACTCTGGAAGCCTGAAATGACAAGACCAGAAGTAAAATGTAGAAATCTACCAACTAAAGATGCAATGCCTGCCTTTGCAGAGATGAATGCAATAAAGCCTCCCACAGGTCAGCAATCGCGTTTTTAACCAGGGGAAAATATCGAGAGAAAAAAAAAATTGTACAACAAAAAGAAAATGAAAAATACTTTTCAAGTAATGTATAAAACTGCGACTGCTATAAACATAACTGATAACTCCTTGCAAGTGAAATTAACAATAATGACCAGGTTACATATAGATGTTAAAACTTAAAACATTCTAGTCCAGGACCAGGTTGTGCCTTTAGGCAAAGACATGCTATGTAGCTTCAGGAAGAAAACACGCTACACACATCACCTAAAGCTCTGAAATTTAATAGTTAACAACAGGAAGATCAATTACCTGGTGTTGAAATTGGGGGTGGTGGGACAAAAGGTGGGGGAGGTGAAAATGGAGGAGATCCTGGGCAGGGGCGACCAGTTACTGGGCCACACAGATCCATGTTGTTAGCAAAACTGCAAATGGGAGAGGACAAGTCATTCAGAAATCATAAAAAACAGAGTCAGAAAACCAAGTTTGTATATTAACAATAAACCTTATGGGAGTGAATAACGAAAAGGAGCCATTGTCTGGAACTACTCCTGAGAGACGATTATTTGATAGATCCCTGCATTTTGAAAGCAATATCAGAGCATAGAATCTTGCAACGAACAATACTAAACATGAGATGTGATGTCTGAGAGAGACTGGGATCAGATTGGCACTCACAGTACTTGAAGTGAAGAGATATTAGTCAAAGACATGGGAATCGGACCCGCCAAGCTGTTGTTGTTAAGCCGGCTATCCATGCACAAAGGATTTCAAGAAAATACATGGTAAGATTTACAGTCAATCAAAGAATATTCCTCATTTGAAACATTAATAGACAATAAAAAAATAATTTATGCTAGTCTAACAAAACAGCACAAGCACGACGTTTATATACGCTTAATCTTTCAACTGAATTGTGGTACACTTGTTTGTATAATATAATTATGGTGATTTTATACCACCACCCGATTTGATATATGTTTTCTATGCTCGTTTATACCATTAACATTGAAGTTAGGCTCGTTTATGCCATCAACATCCCAGGGGTTTTCTATGCTCACGGAACCCTAAATCCTAATTTTACTTTTATACTAAAAAAAATGTACAGAATAGTGCAGTTCGCAGTTTCTTTTTCACTATCTTTGTTAGGTCCTGAGGCTTCAGATGACAAACCAAAAATCCCACGCATGACATGGTACTTATGTTTATAACATGGGCATTAAAGAAATAAGGTAAAAGATAAGTATACGCACAGGAATCGCAGTTTTGACAGCTTGCCCAAGGTGCCTGGGATTAGACCTGAAAAACTATTCAAATAAAGATCCAAGCTCACCAAGCTGGTTAGGTTCCCCAGTTCACTAGGAATTGGTCCACTCATGTTATTACTGTAGAGCTCCCTATCATAAAGGGCAAAAAACATATAAGTTTAACAGATAGTTCAGGAAAAACTGTGCAATACTATCAGATGGTTCAGGCAAACAAATATATGAAAAATCTAGATTGTGATCTCAAAGCGTGTATGTCAAAAAAAAAAAAAAAAAAAAAAAAAAAACAATGCTAGATAGTATTGATTAGCGATTTCCAGTTAATCTCTAGATAGTATTGATTAGCGATTTCCAGTTAATCTGCCAAAAAAACCAACATTCTCAGGGTCTGGGCAATACAAAAGATGTTATTACTATATGGCTTTCCCCCATGGCTCAACTGCAAAGAACATCTCAAAGCAAATTTGATCTGCTGTAACAAGTTAGCTATCACTGAAACTAGTTTAATATCAAAGAACACAGCTACTGGTAGACAATATTTATGATCTGGATGAGAAGCAACTAAAAAACCAATTAACAATTACACAAACACTGAACGAATGTGAGATGAAAAATTTGAGAATATTACCACAAATACTCATGTGACACTTAAATACTGTGAACTGAATAAACTTGACTGCCAATGAGGGAAAGATCTCTACATGCAGCCACATCACATTGTTCAGAAATGGAGAGCTACCAGAACTGTATCGACAAAGAACTTTCAAAGACACTATCTGGTTTGGTTTAGTTTTCCATATATTTAGTAGTTCATGTCACTATCTGGTTTGGTTTAGTTTTCATCCAGGTATAACAGACACAAGTTCTAGTAGTCATAGAAAAACCTCATTTAAAATAGACAACACGAGTGCTCATTAGGATTATAAGTGTGATTCTGCAAATGATGAATGCAACTACATACGTTATCCTGCTAACTGGGCAAGATACGGTTGGCAGATAAAAAATCTTGCACTTACTTCCCCCACACATGTCAACTTTCTCTGAAATGGTTAGCTATTTACATTACCCCATGCATTATGCAATCATCTTGATTTATACTATCAACAAGATGTCCTCCATAAGTTTGTCTACCTATCAACCATCATATGGTTTCACCGCGGCATAAAATGTATAACAAGTCTAAATGTTATTTTTAAAGATACTTTCAAAATTGAGGAGAATAATTTGCCATAAATTAGGAATCCTTATTTTGTTTACCTTTTCTTTTATAAAAAAAAAAATCTAAATGAAGACCTATCACAACACAGTGCCACCTTTTTCTTTAAAGTAAGCCCCAACTCACCACCAACCTTCGTAGTCAAGGTTTAAGGGTCTACTACTTGCCATTAAGATTTCTAAAATTCTCATAACTTTACGTCCTTCCATTAAGTAGATACAAGTATATCTAACTAAACTAGAAAAGATTCAAAGTGCAGGCTAAGTTCTTCACCATCATAGTGCTTGATTTACGTTTATATGACTTAAGTGTATTTATTCCAGGAATTCAATTTATTTGCACATCATGTTTTCCAACCAATCTGACAACCATGTCCCCAATTCCATGTATTAGTATTGCCAGTGAAGTAACTCAATGAAAGATCTTTGAAATGGAGAGAATATTGTGCCCCCAACAACCTGATTGCCATGGCCTAGGCTACACCATGTGCTAAGCTAATAACTACGTTCTTTCATATGCATAAAAATCAAATGACAATGTACGGAATGAGTATAACTCCACTAGGACAAACAATACTTAGAAAAAGAATGAAAGCAACAGCGCATAATTAAACTCCCAAATAACTTACAAATATTGTAAATTCTTGAGAAGGCCAAGCTGTGGAACAAGTTGACCAGACAAGGCTGCATTTCCAAGATCACTGAGATTACACATAAAACAAAGCATCATGAAGATTATTCTTCCCAAATGGAGTGATGCAAGAGCATGTTCTTTAAAGATGTCAGGAGCGAGAAAGCTTACACTCTTATGACGCTATTTTCATTGTTGCATGTAACATGAAACCACGTACAAGGGTTCACAAGAGTAGGATCCCAACTTTGCAGGACATTGTTGGGGTCCTCCAAGTTGGTCCTTAGAGTATGCAAGGCATCACCTGTTTGCGAAAACAAGAAAAGTAATTAGTTGCTCACCATAAGCCATAAATACACTAGAACAGCATAACATATCAGACCACAAAGTTTGAATTTTAAAGAGCACACCTTTCTAGAATATCCAGAAAAAAATATAAAACCATTATGCAGAAAAAAAAAAAAGATTGCTGGAGAACTTAGAGCAGTAAATATACTCCATAAAGATACAAGTTTGTGGAATTTGTGGGACTTGACATACAAAGCAAAACGCGATCCCCACAATTGATCACAAGCAGAAACAAATGATTGAATTTAGGTTTTCAATCATAAAGTTCTGTGGGTACAGAACTACGGAAGGCAACTACTACCCTCAAAGTCTTATTGACATATAACACTTACAAAATATATAGAGGTTTACACAGAAATCACACATCATAAGGCCATAACTAGCAAATCAAATAATGGCACTTAAAATCAAGTGTAACAACCGAAACACCGATAAAAGCCGTAAAATAGTACGATTCTTCAAGGCTTTGTCACATTGAAGTTCAGCTTCCACTTCATTACATTTAATAGTTCTCTAAGCATATCAAAAGCTTAAGAAAACACTCAAATATTCAAGATTCATAAATGGCTTTCAAGTCCCAGTACAAGGTATGCAACTAAGTTTAAATGAGCATACTAAACTCCACTAACCGTAACCCATTTCCAAAAATTCATAATATCAAGAAAATAAAGTAATTTATTTAAATTTTCTGTACTAAAAAAGATAACAAATTGTATAGGAAAAATAATGAGAAAAAGGAAAATCAGCAGAAGTAAAGCCAGCTGAAGAAAGCAAACAAGTACAGACCTTCCATATTAGCAAGCACCATTGTCATCCATAGTGGATGAGCCACCAAGATTAACCATAGACAAACTGAATTCCCAACCTTTCTCTCCATCTCTCTCTCACTTGCTTTTTACAAGTCTCAGATCCAAATGGTGTATCAGCCCCAAACACACCATCCCAGAAACCCCCTCCCAACTCACTCAGATTACCAAAATCCCACCTCACAAATCTCACCCTAACAACAAACCCACCCTTACCCACTTCCCCAAATCACAAAATTCACCCACACTACCAAATTCAAAACCCTAAGAACTCACCACCAAAAGCAACCCACCAGTTAAAAAATCACAAATTTTCAACCATTTCATTCGCTTTCTCTGCTACCATTTTCGCCTAGCTTCCCCTTTTGCTCTCTCTGTCTCTCTCTCTCTCTCCCCCCTCCTCTGAGCAGTTGCGTGGGATTCTTATTTCTTAATAGTTCTCTCTCTCTGTTTTTTTCTAATGCTTTTTCTAATTTCGCTTTTTTGAGTGAGCGTGCGCGCACACAGAGAGAGAGAGAGAGAGAGTGGAGTGAGAGTGCAAAGAACTGGGACAGAGAGAGAGAGTGCTGCCCGAACGGTGCAGACCGCTGCCCGAACGGTGCAGACCGCTGCCCGGACGCAGACTCAAAACGCCTTCGCGCTCATAACGTGAAAAGGGACGTGACCGTGGGCAGGGTTTCCCCGTTTTTCAGTCAAATCCTTGGCTTGAGTATGTGGGGGCCCACACCATTGGCCACCTCAAATTCGGTCCAACCTCTTCACTCCACTTTTTATTATTTTAATTAATATTTTAATAAAATTGTCCATTCTACTTTTATAAAATTTAAAAATCCAATATTCCGGCGACTTAGCCATCTTCAACTTAAATGACTAAACATAACTCTGTCTAGAATTATAATCTTACGAAAACTTATTTTTTTAATGAACAACATCGGGCTATACTCATGTATCATCTCCAACCGAATGAGTTAAACATAGCTCTTCTCAATAATTTATTATTTTTAAGTTTATACTTTAAACTTATTGATAATTTAGTTAAAGTACCGTTGGATTTTTTTCAAATATAATCATTGAATTTGAATTAATTATTGCAACGGAGGAACTGAGTCCTAACAAAAAAAACCAAGAGGGGGGGGCTACATTTGGCTAGCTTGATGGCTATTTGGCCAAATAATGGCCTGATGGGATCCACATGATATAGCACAATCATTGGTTGGAGATGAGTTTTTTGAAAATCAGGCAATTTTTTGGTTTTTTGGACCCTTAGCCCTCTCCATTAGAGATGACCTTAGTATTATGGTCTAGTGATATTCTTTTTCACTGACAATTAAGATATCTTTGGTCCGACTCTCGCCAAAGGTGAATTTGTATTACATTATTATTAGCTCATTGTGAGACTAAACTCTTTCCGTCTCATTTAATGTCGATAATATCTCTTGTTCAAAAAATAATAAAAAATAAAATCCAGCATTCCTTTTTCGTGAGAGGCATTACGGAATACGGAAGGGAAAGGAAGGGGTGTCCCAATCTTGGATTATATAGTGGAGCCAAGTAGTCGTTTTACAACGCATAATTTTATTTGATTAGGACACTACTGAATTATATATATATATATATATATTTTTTTTTTCTTCTGGATTTTGGATTGTTATGCACATTGGAATTATTATCCGTAACAGTGTTTTCCTTTTTTTTTTTTTTTGTGGCAACAAAGTCTTCATTTAACAAATATTAGGCAAAAAAAGAAAGAGAAGGAAACATACAATGATTAAAGTTGAATTGGCTTTGAAGAGTGCATGTCAAAGTAGTATGAACACAGAAATTGTAAAAATATAAAACAACTAGCATGTAATGTTTGTGTTTATCTTAAGTTCCGTTTGAGATCATTTCTTTTTCAATTTTTCAGTTTTTAAAGAGTGAAAAATAAAAGCAAAAAATTGAAAATAAAATAATTATCAAACGGTCCCTAATGAAATCAAGAGAGCTAAGTTAAATTTATTACTTATTCTCTTCTTGTAGACGTGGAATGATAATTGAGTCTCTCACAAACTCGAGTTCAGACCTCCGATTCTAATCTGATCAACTATATCTGATCAAATGATCAAAGAACTATTCATGAAGAAGAAGAAGAAGGTCCCAGCCAATTTGTTTTATAAGGAAGCACTTGGTCCGGGCCTTATTCAAATTTAAAAGGGCTTCAAATTAAAAGGAAGTCTTGAAATCAAAGCGGACATTGTTCTAATTTCCCTACCAAGGTAGTGAAGAGCTTGCTAAAAAGCTCCTCGCAACGAAATGAGTCGGGTGTTCGTCTTCGCTAACTGGAGAATCTTGTTTCTTTTTTAATTGATCAACCTCTAATCGAGATCTAGGTTCTCTAAAGAATGGTACTGAAAGTGTGCCTGCCTCAAAAACTTTATCCCTGTAACCACTGTTTTACTAGATAAACATCTTTACTTCGCAACCTTACTACACAACTTGAGAATAGAGAGAGAGAAAGCAAATAGAGACAAAAAAAATTTGTATTGTAAGAGTGTTATAAATATGTAAAAGTTAGAGGGATAACCTTTTTAGTGAATGTAGCAAAGCAGGTGTAAAATGTCACACTGAAACTATAGCACAAGAGGATAACAAATAAAAGACGAAAGAATAGATGATGTTATTGATCTTTCTTTCTTTTTGTCTGTATTTTTGAAAGCATACGGAGTGCTCTATTTATAGAGCAACTCCAATATTGATGCATTAATTATACTTTGAAAATTTACAGCACCCTTTTGGAAAATATGATCTCCTGCATCCCCAAAGTCAACTTCAATCTATATGGGCATTGAAAATGTGTGTGTGTGTGTGTGTGTGTGTGGGCATTCATAACAATGCCAACATTTTCAACACTCTCCCTTGGATGCCCACATACCAACATCAGTTGCCTCGTTAAAACCTTGCTTGGAAAAACCCAGTGGGAAAAAACCATAGTGAAGGAAAAATAGTACAACTTTACCTACATTGTTGATATAGTGTTAAGTATGCTTATGTTGCCTCGTTAAAACCTTGATAGGAAAAACCCAGTGGGAAAAATCCTAATCGAAGGAAAAAGAGTACAACATGCATGTATCATGGATGCTCCCCCTGATACATATCTCCCCCTGATTTCACATTCTCAAAATTTAGTTGTTTGGTAAGTCGACGTAATCCGATACTTTGCACTAACTTCTGAAACGTGTATTTTGGTAAAGATTTGGTGAACAAATCTACCAAATTTTCATTAGAACAGATTTGTCTTACTTCAATAACTTTAGCCTTCTGAAGCTCATGTGCACTTAAAAACTTTGGAGATATGTGTCTAGTTTTATTGCCCTTGATGAATCCTTCCTTCATTTGGGCAACACAGGCTGCATTATCTTCATGAATGACAGTTGGATCATTTGTTTTCAAAGTTAGACCACATGAATTCTGAATATGATGGATCATTGATCTTAACCAAGAACATTCACGACTTGCTTCATATAAAGCAAGTATTTCTGAATGATTTGAAGATGTAGCAACTAATGTTTGCTTTGTTAAGCGCCATGAGATTGTTGTATCTCCATTCTTGAACACATATCCAGTTTGTGAGTGGGCTTTATGTCGATCAGAGAAAAAACCAGCATCTGCATATCCAATAAGGACCTGGTCATTTGTGAAGTTCTTTGAGTAGAAGAGACCCATGTCTGTTGTCCCACGAAGGTATCGCAATACATCTTTGACACCATTTCAATGATGAATTGTTGGAGCAGAGCTATACCTTGCTAACAAGTTGACTGAAAAAGCTAGATCTAGTCTAGTACATTGGGCTAAATACAATAAAGCACCTATTGCAGTAAGATATGGTACTTCTAGACCAAGGACCAGTTCATCATCTTCTTTTGGACGGAATGGATCTTTCTTAACGTCCAGAGAACGAACGACCATTGGCGTGCTGAGTGGATAAGCCTTGTCCATACCAAATCGTTTCAGGATTTTTTCAATGTAAGCTGATTGGTGGACCAAAATTCCACTAACACAATGCTCGATCTGCAGGTCGAGACAAAATTTCGTTTTTCCAAGGTCTTTCATTTCAAATTCACCTTTCAAATATTCAGCAGTTTTATTAAGCTCTTCAGGGGTTCCAACTAGGTTCATATCATCAACGTATACTGTCATTATAACAAATCCAGAGTTGGATTTCTTAATGAACACACAAGGGCAAATGACATTGTTGATATACTTTTCTTTGATCAAATACTCACTAAGACGATTATACCCAATTCGTCCAAATTGTTTCAGCCCATACAATGATCGCCTTAATTTGATCGAGAGCATACCTCGTGATTTGTTAGTTGTTTCAGGCGACTTAAGTCATTCTGGGACTTTCATATATATGTCAGTATCTAATTTTCCATATAGATACGCGGTGGTGACATCCATAAGTCGCATGTCAAGTTTTTCTGAAACCATTAAACTTATTAAGTAACGGAACGTAATTGCGTCCATTACAGGAGAGTATGTCTCCTCATAATCAATTCCAGGTATTTTCGACAAACCTTGAGCAACAAGTTGTGCTTTATATCTTGCAATCTCGTTTTTCTCATTGCGTTTCCTTATGAATACCCATTTGTAACCCACAAGGTTTACACCAAGCGGTGTTTGGACTACTGGTCCAAAAACATTTCGCCTTTCCAAGGAATTTAATTCTACCTGGATTGCATCTTTCCACTTAGGCCAATCTTGTCTATGTTTACATTTATCAACAGAGTGGGGCTGAATATCATCACTTAATATGATTTCAGTGGCTACTGCGAATGCGAACATATCGTCGATGATTATTTCATTCTGATCCCACAATTCATTAGTACATGCATAATTTATGAAGATTTCTTTGCTCTCATGTACTACTGTCTCTTCAGGGACATGTGTCTCATCAAGGACATTTTCTTTTTCTGGAAGTCCATAATCATGAATTGTGGATTTGTCATTCATTTTCTCTTCCTGAATGATTTCATTTGGATTCTGTTGTGCCTTTGTCTTTCTCTTTCGAGGGGCTGAATCTTTTGAACCTGGGGGTCTACCACACTTCAGGCGTGCACCAGATGAATCATTCGCTGCCACTTTATTTTGTCCAACAGGGACATCAATCCTTGCATGTGCATTTGCAGCTGGTATATGTGAGTTTGTCACCTTCATAGCATCATTAAATGCATCTGGCATTTGATTGGCAATGCTTTGAAGATGAACAATCATTTTCACTTCATTTTCACATTGAGTGGTGCATGGATCAAAATGAGACAATGTGGGAACAACCTATGTCAGCTTTTTCCGTTATTCTGGAACGATATTTTCTCCCCCTAACGATGGAAAGATTGTCTCATCAAAGTGACAATTAGCAAAACGAGCTGTAAACATATCACCTATCAAGGATTCCAAATATCTAATGATAGATGGTGAATCAAAACCCACATAAATTCCCAGTCTACGTTGAGGTCCCATTTTAGTGTGTTGTGGAGGTGCAATAGGCACATAAACATCACAACCAAGAAATGTTTGGCTGATGCCCAAATACTAGCTGTACTGAGGAGTATTGGTGGTTGGCTATAGGTTTCAATCGAACCAATGATGCAGCATGTAAGATGGCATGTCCCCATGCAGAAACTGGTAATTTTGTTTTCATGAGCAGAGTGCGAGCTATTAACTGAAACCGCTTGATTAATGCTTCTGCTAGACCATTTTGAGTATGGACATGAGGAACAGGGTGTTCAACATTAATGCCTAATGTCATGCAATAATCATCAAAAGTTTGAGACATAAATTCACCAGCATTATCAAGGCGGATTGACTTAATGGGGTAATCTGGGAACTGTGCTCGTAACTTAATTATTTGAGCAAGAAGTCTCGCAAAAGCTACATTTCGAGTAGACAAGAGACAAGCATGTGACCATCTGGTAGATGCATCAACCAAAACCATAAAATATCGAAATGGTCCACAAGATGGTTGAATAGGTCCACAAATATCCCCTTGAATTCTTTGCAGAAATGATGGGGATTCAGCATCAACCTTTAGTTGTGATGGTCTGATTACCAACTTCACTTGAGAACAAGCCTTGCAAGGGTTATCATTTAAGATAGCAATGTGTCTGCTTAATAATGGATGTCCAATAGAGTTGGTAATGATCCTACGCATCATGTTAGATCCTGGGTGACCTAGACGGTCATGCCAAAGCATGTAAACTTTTGAATCAATGAACTTTTGGTTCATGACAGTATGTGATTCAAATGTCTTTATGTATGTATAATACAATCCACTCGACAAACCATGCAACTTCTCCAATATACGCTTCTGGGTATCATTGGAGGTAATGCACAGATACTCCACATTTTTTGCACTTTTTGTTTCAATGTGGTATCCATTTAAACGTATGTCTTTGAAACTCAACAAATTTCGAGTAGATCGAGTAACGTACAACACATTATGTATGGACAATATTGTTCCATTTGGTATCATAATCTGGGCTTTCCCTGAGCCTTCAATTACATCTAAATGTCCTGATATTGTTGTTACCCTTACTTTTGGAAGCATCAATCTTGAGAAATACTTTCGATCTCGAAGGATTGTATACGTAGTTGCGCAGTCTGCAAGACAAATATCTTCATCATTTCTCATGTTTTGAGAATGACCATAGTTTTTATCCATGCTCTCTGGGTAAGGAAATCAAAGTTAAAAGCAAGTTATAACAGGAAATTTACATGCCACTTTCATTGAATTTGAAATACTAGTTTTAAACTACAAGTTCAGCATAATAAAAGTACATCAAACATAAATGATTCAGTCAGACCGATACACTTTATTCCTCATTTCCACAATGAAGTCCGAAACATCTAGGTGAGTTGTGTTCAACTGCCTTGATAAGTTGCACACTGGATCAAGTATATCCATTGGCTTAGCCTGGTCAGGAAAATTGGTCTCGACACCCTGCTTCTTGAAGGAGGCTTGATACAGATCCACCAGATGTTTTGGGGTACGACAAGTACGCACCCAATGCCCATTGCCACCACACATATGGCAGGCTCCTTCAAAGTTCCTGGGAGCATTGTTTATGTGAGCTTTGCTTTTGTGGCGATTGACATTTTTAAAGCTTGGGCCTGAATTATGCCTTGGAACCTGGTTGTGAAACTGACCACCATGGTTCTTGCCTTTCCTGTTCCACTGACCTCGTTTGTGGCCACATCCTCGTTTATGATTATGGCCACTAGAGGATGTGGCGTTCACTTCGAGGGAAGAAACATTCACTTCTGGGAATGGTGCATATCCAGTAGGTCGAGAATGGTGATTTTTCATCAGGAGCTCATTGTTCTGTTCAGCTACCAGGAGCACAGATATCAGCTGGTTGTATTCAGTGAAGCATCGTGCTTTATACTGCTGCTGCATGAGCACGTTTGAGGCATGAAATGTGCTGAAAGTCTTTTCCAGCAAATCTTAATCATTAATAGTATCCACACAAAGCTTCATCTTATATGTAATTCTGAACAACGCAGAATTGTACTCTGCCACTAACTTGAAATCCTAGATCATTAGGTGAGTCCACTCATAGCGAGCCCTTGGAAGAATCACCGTTGTTTGGTGATTGTATCTGTTTCTTAAGGCCTTCCAGAGAGCTAACGAATCTTCAACCGTTAAGTATTCGTTCTTTAGTCCCTCATCAAGATGGAGACGAATAAAGATCATGGCCTTCACCCGATCTTGAGAGGATGAGCCCATTCTCTTCGCTGATGGTATCTCCAAGATTCGCTGCTTCCAGATGGATCTTGGTATCCAGTACCCAGGTAAGGTAATTCTTCCCGGTAATGTCCAGGACAGCATAATCAAGCTTTGCCAAGTTTGCCATTTTCTTTTCTGAAAGAAAAATGAGATATGTAAGACCGTGCAATAATATGGATTCCTGAAGGAATATAGTGTTAGAACTTATGGTTCTTACAAATTTTTTATTTTGATCTTCAGGCCAAAATGATAAGCATTCGAAACTTCTGGCTCGAGATTTTCAGGGTGAATGAGGAGGGCGATTGTACCGTACCATTCTTATTGAAATAATATAACATAGAATGGGTGATTATTCCGTACCATTTAATTATCAGGAAAAATTTAAATACCCAGTGCAGAGTGGGCGATTATACCGCACCACCTTAAATTGCAATGAAATTAAACAACATGCAAATTTAAATATGCAGGGTAGGATGGGCAATAATACCGCTCCACTTAAAATTGCAGTAAAATTAGATTTGCAATCCAAGATAGGCGATGATACCGCACCATCTTGGATCGCAGTAAGATTAAATTTGCAATTCAAGATGGGCGATTGTACCACACCATCTTGGATTGGAGTAAAATTAACATAAATAAATATTGGGTTAGTAATCAAGATCTACACCAAACAAGAAATCAAAGATGTATGTAATTGTTAAGTTGAGAACTAAAAGCAGGCATGGACCAAATAGTTCGTCGCAAGGGTATATCGCGCAGTTGAGGCAGAGGAAGAAAATGAACAGTAAAAACCTTAAAGGAAACATTTTTTCTTTCGGCAAAGAGAAATGATTTCTTTCGGTGAAGAGAAATGAGGAGTAGTTATATTTAGAGAGTCGTGCTGATAACATGTTATAAATATGTAAAAGTTGGAGGGATAACCTTTTTAGTGACAGGAGTGAAGCAGGTGTAAAATATCACACTAAAACTATAGCACAAGAGGATAACAAATAAAAGACGAAGGAATATATGATGTTATTGATCTTTCTTTCTTTATGTCTGTAGTTTTGAAAGCATACGGAGTTCTCTATTTATAGAGCAACTCCAATACTGATGCATTAATTATACATTGAAAATTTACAGCACCTTTTTGGAAAATATGATCTCCCGCATTCCCAAAGTCAATTTCAATCTGTATGGGCATTGAAAATGTGTGTGCCTGTGGGCATTCATAACAATGCCAACGTTTTCAACAAAGAGAGAATTTTACACAATATCAATTATGATAGATCTGTTTATATACTTGAGCTAAGCATACTTAATTACAAAGTAATCTAATTAATCCTAACTAATTCTTAATTAAACTTAACAACTCACAATAGATATCTAGAGACTAGTTAATCTATACGTGAGAATCAATTGCCATCTTTATCTCAACTGAGGTAGCTCGATTAAAATTGGTCAATGATGCACATAGACAGATTACAAAACCCTTGGTGAGTGCATCTACAATTTTCTCTGAAGTAGAAATATATTGAATAATCAGATCTTTTCTTTGAACATTTTCTCTGACAAATGATAGCCAAACAATCATTTAATATGAAGCTAGATTTAAGCGCAACTTAAGTCATTCTGGGACTTTCATATATATGTCAGTATCTAATTCTCCATATAGATACGCGGTGATGACATCCATAAGTCGCATATCAAGTTTTTCTGAAACCACTAAAACTATTAAGTATCGAAACGTAATTGTGTCCATTACAGGAGAGTATTTCTTCTCATAATCAATTCCAGGTCTTTGCGAAAAGCCTTGT
The DNA here is from genome assembly GCA_035220775.1 of Malus fusca. NCBI lineage: Eukaryota > Viridiplantae > Streptophyta > Magnoliopsida > Rosales > Rosaceae > Malus > Malus fusca. The sequence continues at coordinate 5,163,248 of CM069068.1, read as the reverse complement.
GCAATGAGTCGTGCTTTATATTTTGTAATCTCATTTTTCTCATTGCGTTTCTTTGTGAATACCCATTTGTACCCCACAGGGTTTACACCAGGCAGGGTTTGGACTACTGGTCCATAAACATTTCGCTTTTCTAAGGAATTTAATTCTGCCTGGATTGCATATTTCCACTTAGGCCCATCTTGTCTCTGTTTGCATTCATCAACAGATCGGGGCTCAAGATCATCACTTAATATGATTTTAGTAGCTACTGAGAATGCGAACATGTCGTCGATGATTATTTCATTCTGATCCCACAATTCATTAGTACAAGGATAATTTATGGAGATTTCTTTGCTTTCATGTACCTCTGTTTCTTCAGGTACATGTGTCTCATCAAGGACATTTTCTTTTTCTGAAAGTACAGAATCATGAATTGTGGATTTGTCATTCATTTTCTCTTCTTGAATGATTTCATTTGGATTCAGTTATGCCCTTGTCTTTCTCTTTCGAGGGGCTGAATCTTTTGAACCTGGAGGTCTACCACGCTCTAGGCGTGCACCAGATGAATAATTCGCTGCCACTTTATTTTGTCCAACAGGGACATCAATTCTTGCATGTGCATTTGCAGCTGGTATATGTGATTTTATCACTTTCATAGCATCATTAAATGCATCTGGCATTCGATTGGCAATACTTTGAAGATGAACGATCATTTTTACTTCATTTTCACATTGAATGCTTTGAAGATCAAAATGAGATAAGGTGGGAACAACCCATATCAGCTCTTGTCGTTCTTCTAGAACGATCTTTTCTACCCTTAATGATGGGAAGACTATCTCATCAAAGTGACAATCAGCAAAACGAGCTGTAAACATATCACATGTCAAGGGTTTCAAATATCTAATGATAGATGGTGAATTAAAACCCACATAAATTCCCAGTCTGCGCTGAGGTCCCATTTTAATGTGTTGTGGTGGTGCAATAGACACGTAAACATCACAATAAAAACTTGTAAATGTGAAATGTTTGGCTGATACCCAAACACGAGTTGCACTGAGAAGTATTGGTGGTTGGCTATAGGTCTCAATCAAACCAATGATGTAGCATGTAAGATGGTATGTCCCCATGCAGAAACTGACAATTTTGTTTTCATGAACAAAGTGCGAGCTATTAACTGAAGTTGCTTGATCAATGCTTCTGCTAAACCATTTTGAGTATGGACATAAGGAACAGAGTGTTCAACATCAATGCCCAATGTCATGCAGTAATCATCAAGGGTTTGGGATGTAAATTCACCAGTGTTATCAAGTCGGATTGACTTAATGGGGTAATCTGGGAACTGTGCTTGCAACTTAATTATCTGAGCAAGAAGTCTTACAAAAGCTACATTTCAAGTAGATAAGAGACAAACATGTGACCATCGAGTAGATGTGTGAAACCCCGTTCCTAGATTTCACTGTTATAATCTACGTATTTGTACTATTGAAATTTTATATTAATTTCCTTGAGAATTTATTTTAAATTGTTTGGATTTAGATCTTAATTAAACTAGTTACGAAGAGTGAATTTTGGAAAATAATTATTTAAAATTCGTTAACCTTTTAAGGTCACAAGTAACGTTTTCGAATAGGTCTCGAAGCCACGAGTGCATAGGCGAAAGCCGTTTGCGAGTCCGAGTTATAACGGTATAGTTACGGACGTTTGAAGTTGTGAACTATAGATTGTGGGAACTATTTAATTCCCATATGTGGGTTAAAGGTTAAGTGAGTTAATATAAGAGTGAGGGACCAATTAGAAAGGGAGAGTTTTCAGAAAAATGAAGGAGTGGTCTGATTTTGACCCGTTTTTGGGGCGTTTTCGACCATTTAACCCACAAACTTGATCCGCTTGTATCTCCTTCATCCGATCTCCGTTTTGGGTGATCTTGGTGTCCATGGAAAGCTCTTGGCGAGCTCTACATCTCTGTATTTTTAGATTTCCCATTTTCTTATCCATTTTTCCAGTTCGAGGCAGCAAAGTCCCGTGGGTTTTCCGGCGATTTTGTCATTTTTCCGGTGATTCCGTCAACCATTTCCTTCGAGTGAGGTATGAAACTTCATCTACTCTTCATAATCTCCAAGTTGGTATGCTTGGTTTGTGCTTTCGTATTCGTTTTAGAGTTGGGTGTTTAGAACCCTAGAAACCCGGTTTTCCCCGATGAATTTGGATGGTTTCCGGTTAGAATTTGTTGTTGGCCTAGTTGTGAATAATGTTTCCCTTGTTGAGATCTTCATTATTGTAAAATTTGAGAATTTTTGGAAAAAAAATCCAATTTTCCGATGTGTGGCATTCAATTTATAAAATGATGTTGGTTGAGTATATTTAGATAGGTCCACCACTTGGATATTCTAACAATTGACGATACTTTAAATTCTTATATTTATATCATTTGTGAATATGGCTTGGTGTTATAAATGTGATTTCTATTGAAATGTGATTTTATACATTTAGCCGTAGACATATGTTTATTAACATGATTTGGCTTGTGTACTGATGATGGTTGTGATATATGTAAGTTTAATTATCTTTTTAGTAATGTGAATGATGAGTATGATTATTTTTATGACAATGTGATCCTAGAATCCTATTAGAAGTATGTTGTAGCACGTATATACTAGAGTGACATATTAGTGATGGCCTTGATAAGTTGATGGTGTAGATGGCTACGATGTAACTCATAGGGGTTGAGATGTGGTTAAGTGGTATGATGTATGTGTGTTGATCTAACTACCCCATGTAGCAAAGGTAAATAGATGATCCTGCTTGGTATATCCGTGATGGGGGATCATATGAATTCAGGGGTGATCATGCTTGGTATATCCGCGATGGATGATCACTGCCTGCACGAAGATATTATGCCTATGGTTCTGCTTGGTATATCCGCGATTGGGGACCATACGCATTTTAGAGGGGATGATGATTAGTTGTGCTTGGTACATTTTGATAGGCGATCATAATTTAATGTGGATTTCGTTGAGTGATGGTCCGGAATCCCTTCTACTCTGCGATTCCGTTGAGTGATAGTCCGGAATCTTATCCTAATTTGGATTCCGTTGAGTGGTCCGGAATCCCTTTGGTGTCTTGGTTCCTTGGATTTGTTTTCAGCTTCAAAGATGTAGGCTTCGGCCGAACTATGTCGCTCTAAACCTACTTGTCATGGTGTTATATGAGAATATGGGTGTGAGATGTTGTGATTGTTTCAGACGAACCGTTGGATGTCTGGGTGACTCATTCGGAGTTTGCGAAGGTTTGGTATTAATTTCTTATGAATGATTTATGTTCAAAGTTTATAAACTGTGATTGACGGTTGGTTTTATCACCATTATCACACACTTTGTATTTTTGTCGCTCACCTGAGCTTCACAACTTATCCAAGTTTTGAATTGCCCAGTGCACCATTTCCATGATGTAGGCACTGATTTTGCATATGACAGGTCTGAGTAGATTATAAGAAATCGCTTGATATTTTGGTTCCGTTGAGTGGTCCGGAACCCGATGTGGTTGGATTCCGTTGAGTGGTCTGGAATCCTTACTCTTGCACATTCCAAAAGGTTAGTCTAGAACCCTAGATTCGAGTGAATGGGAATTATCCATAGACCTTGTGAAGATAAATTAGAATTATCATGTTATTACTCATAAACCAAGTAAGGAATTATATAGAGTTCTTTAACTAAATACGTGAAATGATATGATATCGTATTGATTGATTAATGTAGTTAAATGCTAAGATCATGCATCCTTGATTCATGAATGGATTAATTGACGGGATTGTGGAGTGACGTTGGATATGATGGTTATTATTATGATTATTTTAGTGATCAATGTGGTTTGAGAATAATATTGTGCTTCGTTGGTTATTGGATAAGTTACAAGCTGTGGATGGAGGTATCACGTTGAAAACATAGGGATTTATATGATGAATGAAATGGAAACCTTGAATGTCATGTGGGTTTGTTATGCAACCCTAAGTCTAGTAATTTCATACTTGTCAAGTACTATTCATTGATTGAGAAATGTTATGCCTTTCGGCTTAAACGGACTGTAATATATGTCAATTATAGTGGTTGGTGAACTACGAATGACTTGATCCCTATTAAGGGTACGTAGGCAGTCTAACGAGGAGGTTAGATGCAGTCATAAAGTATAAGGAAAAATTATCATGAAAATTGAACCTTGAGTTGTGCATTATCCATATTCCGGAGGCGGGGTATGGCATGTGCTTGATACATATCCCGAGGGACGGGTATGTTAGATATGTGGTTATTTGATGACGCCATGTGTCGATCACGGACGTATGTCGAGATTGGGGCATGACAAGATGCATTAACCAAAACCATAAAATATCAGAATGGTCCACAAGATGGTTGAATAGGCCCACAAATATCCCCTTGAATTCTTTGCATAAATGATTGGGATTCAGCATCAACCTTTAGTTGTGATGGTTTAATTACCAACTTCCCTTGAGAACAAGGTTTGCAAGGGTTATCATTTGAGATAGCAATGTGTCTGTTCAATAATGGATATCCATTAAAGTTGGTAATGATTCTACGCATCATGGTCGATCCTGGGTGACCCAGACGGTCATGCCAAAACATGTAAACTTTTGAATCAATGAACTTTTGGTTCATGACAGTATGTAATTCAACTGTCTTTAAGTATGTATAATACAATCCACTTGTCAAACCATGCAACTTTTCTAAGATACGCTTCTAATTATCATTGGAGGTAATGCATAGATACTCCACATTTTCTGCATTTTTTGTTTCAATGTGGTATCCATTTAAACGCATGTCTTTAAAACTCAACAAATTTCGAGTAGATCGAGTAGCGTACAACGCATTCTGTATGGACAATATTGTTCCATTTGGTAACATAATTTAGGCTTTCCCTAAGCCTTAAATTACATCTGATTGGCCTGATATTGTTGTTACCCTTACTTTTGTAAGCATCAATCTTGAGAAATACTTGTGATCTCGAAGTATTGTATGCGTGGTTGCGCTATCTGCAAGACAAATATCTTCGCCATTTTTCATGTTTTGAGAATGACCATAGTTTTTATCCATACTTTCTGAGTAAAGGGAATCATGGTTAAAAGCAATTTATAACAAGAAATTTAAATGCCACTTTTATTGAATTTGAAATGCTAGTTTTAAACTACAAGTTAGTACATCAAACATAAATGATTCAGTCGGACGGTTAATTCCTCTTTTCCACAATGAAGTATGAGACATCTAGGTGGGTTGTGTTCAACTGCCCTGATAAGTCGCACACTGGATCGTGTATATGCATTGGTTTAGCTTGGCCGAGAAAATTGATCTCGACACCCTTCTCCTTGATGGAGGCTTGATAAAGATCCAACAGATGTTTTGGGTTACAACAAGTACACGCCCAGTGCCCATTGCCACCACACCTATGGCAGGCCTATTCAGAGTTTTTGGGAACATTGTTCATATGATTTTTGCCTTTGTGGCGATTCACATTTTTGAATCTCGGGCCTGAATTATGCCTTGGAACCTTGTTGTGAAACTGGACACCATGATTCTTGCCTTTCCATTTCCACCGTCCTCTCCTATGGCCACATCCTCGTTTATGATTATTGCCACCAGAAGATGTGGCGTTCACTTCGAGGGAAACAACATTTACTTCTGGGAATGGTGAAGATCCAATAGGTCGGGGCTGGTGATTTTTCAGCAGGAGCTCATTGTGTTGTTCAGCAATTAGGAACACAGATATTAATTGGTTATATTCAGTGAAACCTCGCTCTCTATAATGATGCTGCAGGAGTACATTTGAGGCATGAAAGGTGCTGAAAGTCTTTTCCAGCATAACTTCCTCAGAATTGTACTCAGCCACTGACTTGAACTACTGGATCCTTAGGTGAGTCCACTCATAACGAGCTCTTGGAAGAATCACTGTTTTCTAGTGATTGTATCTGTTTCTCAATGACTTCCAGAAAGCTAACGGATCTTCAACCGTTAGGTACTTGCTCTTTAGTCTTTCATCAAGGTGGCGACGGATAAAGATCATGGCTTTCGCCCGATCTTGAGAAGATGCATTGTTCTCCTCCTTGATTGTTTCTCCAAGATTCACTGCCTCCAAATGGATCTTGGCATCCACTACCCAGGTAAGGTAGTTTTTCCCAGTAATGTCTATGGCAACAAAATCAAGCTTTGCCAAGTTCGTTATTTTCTTTTCTGAAAGAAAACTGAGATGTATAAGAACTTTACAATAATATGTATTCTGGAGGTATGTAGTGTTAGAACTTTTGGTTCTTACAAATTTTTTATTTTGATTTTCAGGCCAAAATGATAAGCACTTGAAACTTTAGGCTCAAGATTTTCAGGATGAATGAGGAGGACGATTATACTGCACCATTCTCATAACATAGGATGGGCGATTATTCCACACCACTCAAGTAGCAGGAAAATTTATATACGCAGAGCAGGGTGGGCGATCATACCGCACCACCTAAAATTGCAATAAAATTAAACAGCAGACAAATTTAAATATGCAGGGTAGGGTGGGTGATTATACCGCTCCACCTAAAACTTGCAGTAAAATTAGATCTGCAGTCCAAGATAGGCGATGATATCACACCATCTTGGATTGCAGTGAGATTAAATTTGCAGTTCAAGATGGGTGATTGTACCGCACCATCTTGGATTGCAGTAAAATTAACATAAATAAACACTGGGTTAGTAGTCAGGAGCTACACCAAACAAGAAATCAAAGATATAAGTAATTGTTAGGTTGAGAACTAGGAGCAGGCATGGTGCACACAGTTCTTCGCGAGGGTATATCCAGCAGTTGTGGTGGAGGAAGAAGAAGAACAGTAAAATCCTTAGAGGAAACATTTTTTTTCTTTCGGCGAAGAGAAATGAGAGAATGATTAGAGAGTCGTGCTGATAACGTGTTATAAATAGGTAAAAGTTAGAGAGATAACCTTTACTAGTGACAGGAGCGAAGCGGGTGTAAAATATCATATTGTAACTATAACACAAGGGGATGACAAAAAAAAGAGGGAGGGATAGATAATGATGTTATTGATCTTTCTTGTTCTTTTTGTATATCTTGATAGTAGTCGGAGCGCTCTATTTATAGAGTAACTCCAAACAAACGTATTATTACATTTTGAAATTTACAACACACAACTTTTGAAAATACGATCTCCTTCATTTCCAAAGTCCACATTACTGTGTGGGTATTGAAAATCTGTGTGGGCATTCATTAACCTGCCAAATATTTTCAACACTGCCAATGTTTTCAACATGATTTTTATTTTGAAACTTTTTCATACAACCTCTCAGAGATTAAAAATAAATAAATAAATAAAAAATCATGGATCCGTCACTGATTAGCTCTAATAATTTATAGAGGCTAACTTTCGAATATAAATTATAAATTTTCGGTTTGAAGATCAATAACCAAAAGTAGGACCGAACTGTTCTATCAGGACACTTCTCTATTTAAGGGATTGTGGGCTTGAAGCTTTAAACCTAAAGGGCTCGTTCTCCTGCATTGACTTTATCTCCATTGCAGTCAATTCATGCATGCTAGAGAACCAGTCCCCTCTCCTCGTGCTTACATCTTTAAAACTTAGTTGAAATTTTTATCCTTCAATCCTTTAAAATATAGAACAATCTATAGGCTAAATTTCAAGTTTAGATGTCAGGTTCCATATCCCACTGTCACTGGTCGTATACTTTGTTCTTCCAGCGTGAAACTGTATTCCAGTCAATAGTTGAGCCTAATCTCAATGAAACGACAACATTACCCCACATGCATCATGCATGCATAAACTTACCAAGATATTGACCAAAACCCATAATTTTAATAGGAAAATTTCAAAACCAATCATCTGGTGCCAATGGTATACAACATTAAATAGGATATGCACCAAACTTAGTTGGCCAACTACTTCTGCCAGGTTTGTATGAATGTATATGGAAATTTGTTCTGCTTGTACTAGTTGGTTAATAGTATTTGACATTTACAGAAGTCCGCGACTACCTCTTAGATCGTTGTATAAAAAATAATAATAGAGAGAGACAGAATCACGAGTATATTTAATGAGATACTTGGGGGGAGCAGGGTAGAAGAAATTAAAGGATGATAAATAATAAAATGGAAGAGTACTCATCATCAACAACATCAAAAGAGAAGATATTGGATGTTTACAATAAGAAGCCATGCCGCAAGTTCTTTGAAGAAACAGTGAGGGCACTTTTCAAGTGTTTGGGTGTTGAGGCTTCTTCTTCACCTGCAGAAACCTCGGTGATTAATCTCCCCCTCTAATATATATATATATATATATATATATATATATATAAAGTATGTGTGCAATTAGGTAATACTCTCATGTTGTATATTTGCATGCAGCGCGGAATCGTATGTGCGGAAAACCCACCTTTAAGCACAGGGAGTGGTGGTCAAATTAATTGATCAACTCTTAATTACCACAAGCCTGCATGATACGGAGTATGGATAATCTGGAAGCCAGAGTTTTCAATCATGTTTGTCAAAGGTTTTATTTTTCACAAATTACAACAGTGAAGAGAACTAGTCCATTATACCATGTCTGTAATATAGATTCGACCACCAATGCAAAGAGATCTTACTTCTATATGAGAAATGATACAATAGGATCAAACATCTTCTTTTCATATAAAAAAATGCGAGTCATGTCACCAAATTTAATTTTTCTCTTATTCAAATAAATTAAAAGTTCTTTTTGTGAGAAATATTTATATCAAACTAAAAAATAATACAAACTAAAAAAAATTTAAAAGTTCCTCCTCCATTGCACATGCATGTGAACAGTTGCTAGTTAAATCAGTAAACTAAACCACATCAAAATAGACCGAGGTCCGACAACCGAAACGATACATGAAGAACGACGTCTGTCTGTTAACATATGCTTGAGCCAGATTTATAATAAGACTAAACTGGACAACAATCGATCCCAAAAACAAAGTTCATCTTCATGTAAGATGTTTCATGCATGATCCATGAGGTCCCCCTACAACTAAAGAGTTCCAAGTTCATATGTAGAACAGATTAGAAACATGATTGAAGATCAGCTCAACAAGTTCCAAAATAGAAAAATCTTGTGTAGAATCGGGCCCCAAGCTCGGAACCAGTCCATGGTATATATGTCGTACCGAAGAGAACAACTAGACGAATGCAACCCACTTCTTTCCTATGACCTATAACCATCCTTAGATATTCCGATGCAAAATATGTAAAACAAGTGTTTTATGTTTTCTGATTATTTTTTTAATTATGTTAATTTCATTATTTGCTTCCGATTGGGGTGCCTAGTGGCTAGTGATGTTAGGGTTGTTTAATTAGGTATAAAAGGGCAACATTAGCGTTGCTTCTTGGATGATATTCATATTTTGTATCCAATAAGGGTTGAGGTATTTCCTTTGAGCTTGTTACGATGCCGTCAGTATAGCTAGACCAGTAAGCGTCTAGCTATACTGAAGAGGAAGCTCCTTGAGTATCTATACAGAAGCATATATTTTCCCACTCAAGTTCTAACCCATCAACTCTCGAAATAAAAACCGCTCACCGTGAATGTTCTAACCCAGACATGTAAATTTTTGTAATTCCAACTTCCACGCTGAATTATTGTTCGGTAAAAATGAATTAATCATGTCTTAATCCATGGTATTTGAGAACACGTGTTCTTAAATTTGTGTCATATAAGTGAAATGTCGTAAGTTTTTTTATCTAAATGATGAATGCAACAAATTAAAATGAGTACTCTAAGGTTTCGTTTAGTCTATAAAATTGGATTGTATTGGATTGAATAATTCGCGATGAAAAAATGAAAAATAGTTATGTTTACCTTGAAGGTAGAAGATGAATTACTTACTAAAGACACCTATCGTTTTCAATTCCCTACCCTCCCAAATGATAAAAGAAAAAGAACACATTTCCTTTATGTCTAATCCCTCCTATGTTCTCAATTGGGCCAATCCGATGACGTAACATACGTGGCCTACACACCGACGCAAATTAGTGGATTAATCAAAGAAAATCTCAGTTGAACATGAGATTAGGTGACAAAAGACAAGTAGATATGTCCGTACAAAGGTATATTCCTTTGACAACATACATAGTCCAAGAGTTAGTAGTGTCGCTGTTATGGCTATTTATAAATTTAATACCTAATACAGGGGTGCTAAAATGGCAGTTATGGTGTTGGCCGTCATTCAGAATGCAAAGGCTAAGTTATGGTGACAATGATCTTTCTTCTTTGCACTATACTACAGATTGAAAATGTCATCAGATGTCGAGTTTGGATGTTCAATTTGTCATTTATCAATTCACAATGATGATGATGTTTCGGATTAGAAGCTCTACCCCTTCCATTGATAATAAAGGGTGCAACAGTATTAGTTTTCCTAGTGGCCTCTTATGTTTCTAATGTCTGGTAAAATCTTTCTTCTTTACTTGGCTTAAAATTCTTAAGACTTGAAAGTCCCTCACCCGAACATAACTTTAGAGCATTAAAGATTTAAGTTGAGCAATCAAACATATTTTTCCCAAGAGTAAGTAAGTTTTATATAAACATATTGAACTAACTCCAAATGATTAATTTGGATACGACTATTCACTATGTTGAAAGCATATTGAAGGAATAAATAGATGACAACTTTCATATTTTGCCAAAGCTGAAGATTGTTCATGGGGAAAATATATCCCTACTTTTTTTTGGGCAAAAAAAAAAAAAAAATCCACAAAAATAATAGGATTAAGGGACATTTTTCTTTCATGGTTAATCTTCAACTTGAACAAAATAAGGAAATTGTCATTCATTTTTTTTTTCTTCCAAAAGTGGTGTGTTGTCATTGAAGTATTGGACTATCGAAGGGAAAAAAATAAATAAAAAACTTCATTTAATCCTTAAAAAATGTGAGTTTTAGATTATAACCATATGTAAGATTAAAATCCAATTTTAGTCCCTAGCACATTTAATCATATCATTTATTAGTTGTATTTTGATGTTTTATTTTATCTTTTTATTTTTATTTTAATGTATTAATTACATTTAAATTTAATTTTTATTTCATTCATCGTAATATATTTTAATGTCTACATTTAGGCAACTAATTTTTTTATAATATATATTCCGATAACAATTTTGTATGTTCTTCATTTAGGTACATTAAAACATTTGAATATTTTGGTATATCCATCGATACAAACATGTAGTTACATTGATTCAATATAATGCATTTCGTTACGTACACTTTGGTACACACATTTGAGTATTGACTTTTAGGTACATTAATTCAATTATTATATTTTGGTAAATACATTTAGGTACATACATTTTGGTATTGATATTTAGGTACATACATTTTCGGTATTGACATTTAGGTACGTACATTTTGGTACATACATTTCGGTATGTACATTTTAGTACATACATTTCGGTATTAACATTTAGGTACATTAATTCAATATAATATATTTCGGTACATATATTTAGCTTCATTATAATATATTTCGGTACAATCATGTAGGTACAAATATTTCGGTACAAAAAAGTCAATTTTATATATTTTGGCACAATCATTTCTATACACTTATGTATTTATATATTTTTGTATCACAAATTTCTTTTAATATTTTCTCATTTACATTCATTTCTAATTAAAAAAAGTTAAATATGTGCATATTAATAAAATTAATATTTAATATGGAGAGATTAAATAAAAATACACATTAAATAACAAAAATTGAATGTAAATTTTGATAAAAGTACACTCAAGGGATTAAATTGAATATTTAATCTAGCACCAGGTTTTTTTTTTAAATTTTAATCTTTTGCAAGGACTAATGTTCAAAAACCCCAAAAATAAATTAAAACAGGTAATTATCGTCAAATTCTAGGTTTGTTTTGGTCAAAAACTAATTAGCAGATCTACATGTTTGCAAAGGAAGTTAAATTACATTAATTGTGGTGAATCAAACGAAGCTTGAAATATTTGTCCCATTTATGAGAAGCAAGTTCTAATGCACTTGGATGGTATGCAAAAAATATCACAAAATGGTCAGAATTGAAAAGGATGGTACTATTTACACACATATTTTATCTTTTACATACTTTTATTTTTTATTTTTGACCGGAATAAATTGAACAAGATCAAAGTATATGAATTAACAAAAGGGTATGAAAAATGAAAAAATGAGTGTAAATAGCACCCAACTTAAAAATGATGGCACCCAATGGAGTCACTTCAGTGGCACATAGCTGCCCCTAAAAGCATCTCTTATAGAGTTGGCAAATGAATAGCCAAATTTTTTGTGATGAAGCTCTAATAGAGTAGTCAATTTATAATAAGGAAAACTAATAAAAATAGTTTGAAAATTTTGAGTTTTAATGATAAGGACAAAATAAAGAGTAAAGTAAATAGTGTAAAAATATAATTTTTCATTAAAATGAAAGGTATCAAAAACTTTTTGTTAAAATTCCCTTTATAATAATGTATTCTAGGTGTAGGAAAAACTAGATCTCACATCTCTATTTATAATAAGGTCTTGTATGTGAGAGGAAGAAGACAAGAAAAAAAAATAGATAAGTAAATATCAAGAATGAAAGAAAATAATAAAATAGAATTTTACTTACTTGGTTCTCGCAACATGACACGTCAACCATAATAGTACAATATTGCATTTAATATTTGCCTACATCATTGCAAATGCTCTAAACCATATACAATGGAGATTTTTGAGATAGAAAAGTTTGAACTGTAGATTGAGGAAAAAAACTATTTATGAAAACAATTCGATATTTTTATGTAACAAGTACATTGCTATTATTGTGCTTCGAGCCACTAAGGGCTGGTTTGGTATTGCTGTGCTTTGAAAAAAAGCTGTTGTGAGAATAAGCGGCTGTGCTGTGAGAATAAGCGGCTGTGAAATAAATCAGCAGAGTGTTTGGTAAACTTTTTTGTAAAAGTGCTTTTGGAAAAAAAAGCAGTCTAATAGTGTGTCTTTTCATTAAAGAAGCATTGTAGCTCCTTGTGCTTTGAAAAAAAGCCATTTTTCCAAAGCTGCAAATAGTAGCTTCAGTTTTTTCCTTTGATTTCAGCTTATTCTCACAGCAGCTTTCAAAATAAGTCTTTTTTTTTCAGTTTACCAAACACCTAAAACCCTCATAGCTTTTTTTCATGGGTATTTTTTTTTAAACACCTCACTCCCAAACTAGGTCTAAATACAAACTATGTAAAGCGAATTCAAAGCTTTACCATCATCGCAGTCAACTTGTTGCATGTAAGGTTTTTTCGTGTAATTGAAGAGGAAAGAGAAGGGCAATTGTGTACATTTATGAAAACATAAAAGAGGAGTTATTAAAGCGATATCTGGAGGGAGAGCAGAACCATTTAAGAGGGTAGTTAAAGTAAGTAGGTGAAGCTGGTTCAAAGACTCACAGGAAGAAGAAGAAGACGAAGATATTTGTTGAAATGGAGTACTCACAGTCAAGCAAAGTATTAGCTGATGATGAGGAGGAGTTGATGGAGAAGAGAAGTTACCATATATTTCCATGCCACTTCCTTGAAGAAGCAGTCAGGGCTTTCTTCAAGTGTTTGGGTATTGAGACTAAATCTCAGGAGGACAACGAAAACCCCAAGAAAGCTACTCTTGCTTCAACCCCAGAACAGAATGATGCAGATCCATCACTTCCGACGACGGACGAAGATCCTCCATCTTCATCAGCTACAACAGGAACCACAGTTAGTCTCTCTTTCTCACGTACATATTCTTTAGACATGGTTGTTTGTATTTGTTTATTTTATTTGAAGGATTAACTCCAGAGCGGAATTTGAACTTGAGACCTCTTTCGACATTGAAGAGAGAAATACCACTACACCGGGTCTGAATTATACAGATCAAGTTATGGTAATGAACAAAATATGGTGTTTTTTTTATGTGCAGGACGAAGTTGCTGCAGATACAAGGACAAATTTGAGAGCTCGTGCAAGACCAGGACTAAGCGTAGGGGGAGGTGGGAGAATTAATTCATCAAACAATTAACCTCAGTTCATCTTGTTTAAACACCCCCTCCATGTTCTGTGGAGATATCTATGGTTAACAAGTCTGTTAATTAAATATCTATGTATATAGGTAATCTCCTGCGTTTTTTTAGTTCTTTTTCCTCCCTTTTTTTTTTTGGTCTGTTTTTAATTTTGTATGAGATATTGCATCGTGTGATTGTGTTAAATGAAAGGAAACTCTTTCTGACAAAAATTCAACTTATGCCGTAGAGTGACATGCAAAAAAATAGTCTCAGAAAAAAGTTAATATGCACCGCCTTGCACGTTTCTGTTAGCAGTGGCATGCAGTGGTGAAGCCAGGAATTATCGCGGGAGGGGCGAAAATTTTTTTTTTCGAACAAATGATATTATCTACACTAAGGGGGTAAGGAAATGGGCTAAGCCCGACAATGAGCTAGCAATAATATGGTTCAAATTTGACTTTGGCGAGAATCAAACTTAAGTTCTTTCACTTACAAGTGAAGCTAAATATCACTATATCATAGCACTTGTGGCGGGTTGGGGCGAACTTAAAAGAGTGCAAGGTTAAAAAAGATTAGCCAATATTTCATCAAACTCAATGTTCTCACTTTGTTGGGAACTACTCAGAATAGTCTAAGAGGACTACCTAAAATATGTAAAGGATGACCACTTGGAATATTTGGAGGAAGGTTTAAGCATTTTTTCTTATAGTATCATTTCATTACGTAATTATATACTATGAAAAAAAAAAATCTTAGATTCTTAATCAATATCAATATAATATAAATTATTCATTAAACAAAATTCAATTCAATTAATCAATATCAATGAGATAATCAAGAATTCAAATTTCACTTTAAATAACAAGTTTATTCATCAATAATTATAAGATTTCATATTCATATTCAATAATTAATAACCATATTGATTAATTACTCTATAATTCTGCGTCAAATAAACAAAATTTTAAATTAAATAAGCAATTAGGCGCATACATTAAAGTTTTTCTTTTTCTTATTTTTTTGTCTTCCTGTCTGGAAGCCTCTCCTCTTGTCTCCTAATCTTTCTTTTTTCATCACTCTCTCCCCTTTGCTCCCTCCAATTTTCTCATAGTCTCTCTCTCCTAATCTTTACGAAGTCTCTCGCCCTTTTCGCCATGACCATGACCAATAGCTGCTAATCACAGGGGTTTTGTACCCACTGGCTTCGTCAGGCCGAGGCTTCATTCTCCGGCCCATTCGTCCCACCGCCGCTGCCGGAGAGGGCCAACACAGGAGCTGGGTACCCATCTCAGCCCCTCTCAATTTTCCACCTTAGAAGTCGTCGTTGTTAAACTCGAGGATGAAACGGCGGTTCGCCGAGAGGCACGACTCAAACCACTAGGGCGCTGAGTCAGTCAATTAATGCCCGTGTGCTTAGTCTGGATATATTTTTGTAATCGGCGCACGAGATGGTACATCACTTATCATTCTACAAATAGTGAGAATTATGTTTTAAAATATTAATAACTTCAAAAATAAAATTTTGTTTCACCGTATTCCTATCACAATGAAAAATTTCTGCTTATTCTGACTGTGCTGAGCGCCCCTGTAGCCCGACTAATTGGGCTGGGGTGGAGAGAGCATTTTGTATTTTGGTGGAATGAATTTGCCCAATTGCCAAAGCAATTGGTTAGCGGTGGACTTGCTGTTAGTAGACTAGCAGTGGCTTAGAATATTAATTAGGGGTGTGTGGATCTTCTCCCACACTTTTTTAGTTTTCGACATTCGGATCGGATGAATTGAAGAAGATCAACTGACAGAAATTAACAAAAGGTGGGTGAGAAGTAAAAAGGGGTGTGTGGATAGCACACCCCTATTAATTAATTGTCAAAAAGTTTTGGGTCATTTACACTGCTAATGGTCAAAAAGTTTTTCTTAGCCTTTTGGGCCATTTTTCACCTACGTCACTTCTTGTGACTTTGAAGCAAGGCCATTGTTCGGAATCCAATAAGCCTCCGAAACCCGAAACTATTTGAAGGCCTAAAATTAATGGCTAATTATCAATATAATTAATTAATTATCGCGTAGTACTACATTTTATTAGTATTGTTTTTCATTTGTAAGTAAGAGATTTTATATTTAATTTTCGTCAAAAATGAATTTGAACAACATTTGCTAGCTCATTGTGAGACTTACCGTTTGTTAAAAAAAAAAAAAAATAAGATTATTTAATTAATCTTATTAATTAATTTCATCATTCCCCTTCGAGTATTTATTATTTACAGCAAAAATTTAACCTCTAAAATTGAAAATCTTAGCTTTTATTTAATCTTTTATATGGACCAATACTGAAGTCAGTTGACCAAAGCACCCTCAAAGTTAAAAACCAAACACCATAAGCAAATGAGCTTGTTTGACAAAAAAAAAATGAAGAAAAGAAAAGCAAATGAGCTTCTTTTTTCTTGTTCTTTGTATTTTTAGGCCACGTTTGTTTGACAGGATTAGCTGGGACAGGACTGGAGTAGACTATAGTCCGGTGTTTGGTGGGCACCGGGATTAGCTTTAATGAGCTTAGGTGGGATTCGCTAGGACTAAGGGGGGGCTTAGCCGTTCTTCACGAGGGATCCCAAAATCGGGCGGACTCGTAAGCCAGAGAAACGAGCGACCGATTTTCTGCGTCTTCCCACATCCCACATCCCACATCGTCCTCATCTCTACGTCTGCCCTCGTCGTCGTCCTCGCCGTGCTCCCACATCGTCCTCACGCTCATCGTCGTGCTTACAGCATCTGGTCGCTGTCATCTGCCTCAAGTTGGTAAGCTTCGAATCTTCGATTTTTTCGTCGATTTGTGTGGATTTGTTTGTGATATTAACTGAGGTTTATTTGATTTTGTTGTTTTGGGTTTGAGAAATTCATAATATACAAGTGGATTTGCAATTGAACAAATTAGGGTTTTGATATTTAGGTGAAATTGAGATTAGAATTTGGGGTTTTCATAAGATGAAATTGAGATTAGTCTCAGGTGTGTGCTCTCTGTGTGTGTGTTTGTGTGTACTGTGTGTAATTTGTCTGTGTGTTTGTGTGTGTGTAAAATGTGTGTATGTGTGTAACCTGTGTGTGTAAAATATGTGTGTGTGAGTTGTGTGTGTAAAATGTGTGTGTGAGTGTGTGTATGTAATCTGTCCGTGTATGTGTGTAATCTGTGTTTGTGTGTGTACGTGAGTGTGTGTGTGTGTGTGAGTGTGTTTGTGTGTGTGTAACCTGTGTGGGTGTGAGTGTGTAACCTGTGTGAGTGTGTAACCTGTGTGAGTGTGAGTGTATGAGTGTGTTGCACTCTGTCCGTGTGTGTGTGTGTGTGTGACTGTGTTTGTGTGTGTGTGTGTGTGTGAGTATAAAAACAGAGTGTGTGTGTGAGGGTAAGAGTGTGTTGCACTCTGTCCCCGTGTGTGTGTGTGTGACTGTGTTTGTGTGTGAGTGTGAGTGTAAGTGTGAGTGTGAGTGTGAGTGTAAAAACGGAGTGTGTGTGTGAGGGTAAGAGTGTGTTGCACTCTGTCCCCGTGTGTGTGTGTGTGACTGTGTTAGTGTGTGAGTGTGAGTGTAAGTGTGAGTGTGAGTGTGAGTGTAAAAACGGAGTGTGTGTGTGAGGGTAAGAGTGTGTTGCACTCTGTCCCCGTGTGTGTGTGTGTGTGACTGTGTTAGTGTGTGAGTGTGAGTGTAAGTGTGAGTGTGAGTGTGAGTGTAAAAAAGGAGTGTGTGTGTGAGGGTAAGAGTGTGTTGCACTCTGTCCGTGTGTGTGTGTGTGACTGTGTTAGTGTGTGAGTGTGAGTGTAAGTGTGAGTGTGAGTGTGAGTGTAAAAAAGGAGTGTGTGTGAGGGTAAGAGTGTGTTGCACTCTGTCCCCGTGTGTGTGTGTGTGACTGTGTTAGTGTGTGAGTGTGAGTGTGAGTGTGAGTGTAAAAACGGAGTGTGTGTGTGAGGGTAAGAGTGTGTTGCACTCTGTCCCCATGTGTGTGTGTGTGACTGTGTTAGTGTGTGAGTGTGAGTGAAAGTGTGAGTGTGAGTGTGAGTGTAAAAACGGAGTGTGTGTGTGAGGGTAAGAGTGTGTTGCACTCTGTCCCCGTGTGTGTGTGTGTGTGACTGTGTTAGTGTGTGAGTGTGAGTGTAAGTGTGAGTGTGAGTGTGAGTGTAAAAAAGGAGTGTGTGTGTGAGGGTAAGAGTGTGTTGCACTCTGTCCGTGTGTGTGTGTGTGACTGTGTTAGTGTGTGAGTGTGAGTGTAAGTGTGAGTGTGAGTGTGAGTGTAAAAAAGGAGTGTGTGTGTGAGGGTAAGAGTGTGTTGCACTCTGTCCCCGTGTGTGTGTGTGTGACTGTTTTTGTGTGTGTGAGTGTGTGTGAGTATAAAAACGCAGTGTGTGTATGCAGTGTATGCAGTGTGTGTGTGCAGTGTGTGTGTGTGCAGTGTGTATGCAATATGTATGCAGTATGTATGTATGCAGTATGTATGCAGTGTGTGTGTGTGCAGTGTGTATGCAGTATGTATGCAGTGTGTGTGTGTGTGTGTGTGTGTGTGTGTGTGTGTGTGTGTGTGTGTGTGTGTGTGTGTGTGTGTGTGTGTGTGTGTGTGTGTGTGTGTGTGTGTGTGTGTGCAGTGTGTATGCAGGGTTTTGATAAGTTTACGTATCCCAATCCCAGAAAGCACAAAGAAAGGATAGAGATCATGATGAATTTTTTTGGGGGCAACTTTTGTATATTCTTGTGTAATAGTATTTTTTTTATTATTTATTTATTTATTTTAATCAAGGTCGTCATAGTAAATTTCATAAAACTACAACTTCTGCATAATTTTAAAATAGTATTATTCAAAATGGAAATTGCCAGTACGAACATGGCATTGTGCAACTCCCTGGCCTCCTTGGATATGTTTTGAGGGAAACTGGGTCTGTTTTAAGTGGATTATTGGCCACATTTGATTTTTTTTTTTAAATAAAAACTTACATTTATGAATTCATGTTTTAAATTTGGCTAAAACGATAAAAACTCTGTAATTTCATCAAAGATGTTTGAGGTTATGCATAATCTATATGGTTCCTTGCTCGCATGTAATCAATTAAACTACATCCAATAATTTAGCTTTCAATGTACTTTCTCTTTGTTGAGAACTTACACCCTTATCTCAGTGTCCTAACATGAATGACCGGAGACTATCCATTCTCTTAATTTTTTTTTTCTCAAACTACCTACTCTCGTAATTGAGCACACATAATGTATATTAATTTATTTTTCCGATTATCAATGTGTTTTTGATAATCCTACGACTTAAAAACAAACTAAGATATGATAGGGAGAAAGTCTCTTGAATCTAACTTTTTTAGATTACTTCAACATCTATGGACAATATTAAGGCATGCAACGATTAATGGGACGATCATTAATAGGGATTTTTCCCTCTGATTAAATTAGTAGATTAATAATTTGTATTATCCTAAATTTGCATCTTTATAATTGACTTTTTGGATATATATCCAACAATACATCCAACAATCTCTCAAGTGAACCACAACCACTCAGAGCGTGGGACGTGGATTGATGATTTTAGTTTCATAATGACGAAGTTACCCTAACAACGTGATCGCATAGTAGAATCTCAACCTAATGAGCTAAGCAAACCAACCTAGGGAAGAAGGATGTCTAAAACTATGAGGCCCCAAGGCTCAAATCACTTGCCAAGCACTCTAGCATGATACTTCTCCCATAACCAGACACCACTCCCCTCCCAAGAGGAGTGGTCAACTACACCATCGCAGCTCAGCCCTCGGAGCACTTGAGCAAGCAGGGGAAGCTCCACTGAGTCCTAGATAAGGTCAAATAATGTCCTACACAACTCCATGTTACATACTACCTCTTACATGGAAAGTTCTCTTGCCGAGTATCCACCAAAGGAAATACTCTTCCACTGGTCGAGGAGTGTCAGGAGACTGCATCCACATTTCAACATGCGTAGTAGATGACTGTTGGACTTCTCCTTTATAAATAGCTAGCCAAGTCATTGCCTACATTTGGTAGTTCAAAACTCTACAGACTTTTCAGTTTTTCTAAAACTCTTTCCGCCTTAAGGCATTAGACTGATTAGAGGCCCTTTGGCAAACACCACATTAAGTTAGTCCATGAATTTCGATTTATCTTTTTGCAGGTTTCCTAGTCAATCTGCTTCAGCATAAATTTGCATCTACACTAAATACTGTAATTTTTGTCGTCATTTACCTTTGAGATGTTTATAATAAGTTTGTTTTGTGAAGATTTTGAATGAAAAAAAAAATGTAGGGCAATGAAATGTACTCTAAGCTTATTTCTTTAGAAAACAACTCACACGTTAGTACCAGACAAACAAAAGGCTCCTACACCATAAAGAAATTTGGAGAAAGCATATCATATCATACCAATTCCATATTGCAAAAATTAACAAAAGGAATTCGCTTTGTAGTTGCACAGAAGAAAAAAGTTGCTTTTTTTTTAATTGTGTAGGGTTTTTAATTGACAAGGGAGAGGTTGTTCATTTGTGCCGTTGTAGGTTGATGGGAGAAAATGAAAAGCAAATTCTAAGAGCAAGTCCACCGGACACAAAATTGCCCAGCACCTTGTCCAAAAATCAGTCAAGCACCTTGTCAATCTGCTCCAGCCCGCAAAACAGCTTGGCACCCAGCCCAAGCCAGGCAACAGACCAGCCCATTTCGGACAGACCCAGAGGCTGGCCTATTTGGCTGGCGCGTGCAGCACACTCGCGACTAGGCGTGAGTAGGAGACAAGGGTGCAGGCGGCGGGGCCCGCTTGTCAGCCCACTTGTGTTCACCCGGATTAGAGCTACGTGGCCCTCCTCAGTGCCGTTGGATTTCCAACGGCTAGTTTTTGTAGACCGTTGGATTTCCAATGGTAAAAAAAATTTAAATTTGACTTTTAAAATGGACCGTCTGATCACAGATCAGCGGTCCACATTTTTTTCACAAAAAAATAAAAATAAAAATAATAAAAAAGGCCCAACGGTCAGAAATATGACCGTTGGCCACGTGGCAACTCCTTGGCTCTTGGATTTGAATATTTTTCAAATCCAACGGTCCAGATTAATTAACTATATTAAAATTTATTAAAAATTATGAAAAAATACAGAAAATTATGAAAAAATACAGAAAATTTTTAAAAAAGTTATTTTTTTTCTATAAACACCTAACCCTCATCTTCCACCTTACATCACATTTCAATATTTTCTACACTTTCTATACTATCTACATTTCAATATTTTCTACACTTTAAGAGAAAAAAATGTCTTCGTGGAAGCTCATTGAAGATGTTACGTTGTGTGAATGTTGGGTTCACACTACTCATGACCCGATTACGGGTAATGAGATGGATAAGCGAGAAATGTGGAGTAAAATTACGAAAGCGTTTTGCGATGTACATGGAAAAGACGCCAGAATTAGTCAAGGTCTTCAAGGTCGTTGGAAAAAACTCAACGCATCCTTTACTTGTTGGAAAAACGTCATATCTCATGCTTCCGGTAACCTGCGTAGTGGGACAAGTTTAGCGGATCAGGTGACAATATTTTTATTTATTTATATGCATTCCACCCACATCAATATTTTAATTTATTTAATTTCGTATGTAATTTTTATGTTATTTCTTATGTAATTTTTATATGCATTCCACTTGCATCAAAATTTTAATTTATTTAATTTCTTATGTAATTTTTATTTAATTTCTTATGTCATTTTTATGTAATTTATATGCATTCCACCCGCATCAATATTTTAATTTATTTATTTGTGTTACACCCGCATTTTTAACACTATCTTATCCCACATTTTTATAGACATTACAAGCTCAAGCATTCTACAATTCAAAGAACCAGGGCTTGACTATCTGACCCACGGCTTCCATGACACGGCGGGAATGTGAGGCCCTCTGCCTTCTATGGTGATCATCCTCATCCTCCTCCATGAAGAAAGCCTCATCTCCACCTCCACCTTCCTCGAGATTCGCCAATTCTGCCTATTGTGCCAACAACCTTTTCTGTTGCTCCTGCAACTATTTATACACTCTCCTTGAAGAAGACATTGTAATAAGAACTCAAGATTTGAAAACGATGAACAAAGATTCTGAGCTAAAAAGAATGATTGAGCTTGGTGTGAGGATGGATGTAGGGATGTAGGGTTTATATGGACAAAAAAAAAAGGATGAGGTTCTGGACAATGTCATGTGGCACTATGTGATTGGTTGAAAATCTTATCGAAATCTTAGCTAAATTATTGTAAACCGGAAGTGACACGTGGCGCATCGGGATTGGTCAAAAATCTTATCGGAAATCTATCCACAAAAAATAGTATGTTCGGATAATGACACGTGGCATGACGTGATTGGTTGAAAATCTTATCGAAATCTTGGCTAAATTATTGTAAAACGACACGTGGCGGGTCGGGATTGGTTCAAAATCTTAGCGGAAATCTATTCACAAAATAGTACGTTCAGATAATGACACGTGGCGTGACGAGATTGGTTAAAAATCCTATCCAAAATTAAAACTATTTTATTTTTTTATTCTTTTAGAAAAAATTTAAAAATATTTTAAATGGGCTGGGTGCCAGCGCATTTTTTTAGGGGTGGAGATGCATTGGCTTATTACTGTTCATTGGAGTCTATTATTGTTCACTAGAGTGGATAAATGGACTGGGTGCTGGCACAAAGTCCTTAGGGGTGGACTTGCTATAACAAGGATTTCTTTCAAAAGAAAAAAAACACAGGGTTGGACTTTTAAACACGTACGTGTCCAAATTGCGGGGGTAGGTACCTTCAATAAATTTTGGGGTGGTGATAACATAACAGTTTTGAAAATCACCCCGCAATTAAGTTAATTCTCCATTTAATTTACGTGTTTTTCTTTAAATCTAGAAATTTTAACTTCATGGCAAGTATTGGGTAAGGGAATAAATAGAGAAGTGAACATGTTCAGGTGATGTAGTACATTTTTCGTACTTCATGTATAATACTGCACAAACATGGTACACTATAAATCACAATCCTTCTCATTATCCTTCCATGACCAAGTAGCTGATGCTCCCTTTGTCGTAAGATCAGCTCCACATGTGCTCCCACTGCCTGGGCATTTGGGTTTAATTGCCGTTAACTCAACAAAATCATCTCTAGGGTTCAAAATATGGCAGTAACTGAACCAAGGGCAGCAGCCCGTTGGACTGCCTAGACAAGAACTGCCGGGCCTTGAGCCTGCTGGCTAGGGATGACAAGGCTGTGATGTCACGCAGCGGAATGAGCCCTCCCCATGACAGTTGAATTTCTGATGGTAAAAATATTGGATATACATGCCACGTAGGCAATTGTCATGTCAGCGATAGCTTTAGAATTAAGTAGTCTTCGAAATACCTTGTATAAATATATTTTTTCCCTCTCATTTGTAGTCGGTTGGATATGTTGTAATAAACACTTTCTCTCTAAAGGATTTTCTGAGCTCTATCTTCTCACACAAGATTGCTTTTCATGGTCTTCCTTCCTGTCAAGATTTATATTTCTGCAATTCATACAAGATAGTTAAGATGGTATCGAACCAGCTATGCTTGCGCGTTGATCTTGGCTAGGGTTTCCGCTGCTCTATTTGGTGTAGATTTCTGGATTTTTTTTCTTAAATTTTCAGATTCTTGATTTGTTCAATTTGTTTTGGGAATTTTTTTTTTCCGAATCTCGAAGTCGAGTTTGCTTCTGTACAATCTGCAATTCATACATGCTAAAGGCCAATGCCAAGATAATATGTCGTATTGATTGATTTCTGTATATGGGTTGATGATTTCTTCAAGGCCGATGCCAAGAATCATATAACGATTGATGAATTAAGGTCTATAACCAGTGATTCATCTCTAGTGTTCGTTGATATTGTGAATTTCTTGTGTTTTGGAAGTTTATCTCACAGATTTGTATATGGGTATTTTTTGGGTTATTACTTTGCCTTTTGTGATTTGTATCTTAAGACATCATGTCAGATTCTATTAAGCTCGGGAATCTTTTGGGTATGCTGACCATCAAGTTGAATGATGACAATTTTATCAAGTGGAATTTTCAATTATGTTCTGTTCTTCGTGAATATGATCTTTTTGATCACTTTATTGGTGAATCTGTTTGTCTACCGAAGTATGTTCTTTCTCCTACATTGGGAGTTACTACTGCTTATAAAACATGGGTTAAGGCTGATATGGCTCTTTTGAGTCTTCTTATTGCTACTTTGAGCGACGATGCTATGTAATATGTTGTGGGTTGCAAAACTACACATGAAGCATGGACTGCTTTGCAAAATCGATATATTTCTATGTCAAGTGCTAGTGTCAATCATCTGAAAGCCGAGTTGCATACTATACAGAAAGGGAGTGATAATGTTGATAAGTACTTGTTGAGATTGAAAACCATTAAGGATAAGTTGCTTGCTGGTGGTGAGAAAGTTACAGATAATGACATTGTTATTGCTGCCTTAACTGGTCTTTCAGCTGATTTTGATATGATTCGTACTGTAATATTGGCTAGAGACACACCCGTTTCTCTCAAAGAATTCAGGGCACAATTGTTAGGGGTAGAAAAGAGTTTGGAGAATAGGATGCAATCTCTGGTTCAAAGCATGGCTGCCATGTATGTTAATGGGTCAATTCCAACATCTGCTAGTGCTAATTCGAATATGCATCCTGCCTCTAATGCATCGAGTGTTTCCAGCGGTTCTAGCTCTTTATCTCAGTTGCCATCGAACTTTGGTTTTGGTTTTGCTGCTCCTAATTCCTTTAATTCGGGGTTTAGTTCCAATGGTTCTCAGCCTTTTCAACCATTTTCATCTCATAAGGTAAATGGTAATCAGGGGCATAGGTTTTTTTGGTAACAATGGCTATCAATCTTTTGGTAATTCTTATGGTAATTCATTTGGCAATAATTTTGGTGGGAATAGTTACAGAAGCAAAGGCAATTGTGGTTATAGGCCTAAGTTCAATGGAAATAGGTATGGATCTCGGTCTGGTAACACTTCATCTCGACAGCATGTCATTCCAGAATGTCAGATATGTTATAGGAAAGGTCACACTGCTGTCACTTGTTTGTTTCGCAGTGATAATACTCAAGTTGTTCAAGAGTGTCAGATTTATGGAAAACGAGGTCATATAGCCATTGACTGCAGACATAAGGGTAACTATGCATATCAAGGTGCACCTCATCCTCCTCATCTGAGTGCTAATTATGCATTTCAAGAGTACTCTTCTCAAGTTCCATATTCTGGTTTTCAGTCCTCCTTACAGATGTTTGATCTCTCTGGATATCAAGGTGTCATTTCCAACTCTCCACAAGGTTCTTCTGGTTTTCCACCTCCTGTGAATTAAGGCCAGTCCTCTGTTATTCTCACTGATAATCAAGCACATACCATGCAATCTCCTATAACTGCTTTGACTGCCCAACCCCCTTCCAATGATAGTTCATGGATAGTTGACACTGGAGCCTCACATCACATGAGTCCGGATGTCACTATTTTGAACTCAGCAGTTCCATATCAAGGAGATAAAAGAATTGTGGTTGGCAATGGTGAAAGTTTGATTGTCAAACATGTTGGCACTGCCATGTTACCTAGTTCTTCACATCCTTTGTATCTTAGAAATGTTTTGCATGTTCCTATGCTTACAGTGAATTTACTATATGTGAACCAATTGTGCAAGGACAACCACAGTTGGTTTATTTGTGATGAGTCTGAGTTCTATGTGTAGGACAAAGCAACATGAGTGATTCTTTACCAAGGAAAGAGTAGTAACAATGAGCTGTTTAGGATTCCTGTGCATATTTTTCCAAAGCTGCTGACTCAAAGTTCATCTTCTTCCTCTGCATTCTTAGGCAAAGCTGTTACATCTTCATTGTGGCATCACCGACTAGGGTATCCATCAAATGAAGGTTTGGAGAAAATGCTTAGGAGTTCTGATATTTCTTTTAGTCCTAATGAACATGTTCAGGTTTGTTCTCATTGTTTTAGTGGAAAAATGAGCAGATTGCCTTTTCAAGATAAGCTAGATAAAATAGAAATTCCTTTCCATAAGATCCATAGTGATGTTTGGGGTCCTTCACTAGTTGTGTCTATTGAAGGCTTCAGATATTATGTGTCGTTTGTAGATGAAGCTACTCGATTTGTATGGCTTTTTCCTTTAATGAATAAATCAGAAGTTTTTGGTACCTTTGTCAAATTTTCTGCTTATGTTGAGAATCAATTTCATACTAAGATAAAAGTTCTACAATCTGATGGTGGTGGAGAATTTCTGAGTACTGCATTTAAAGATTATCTAGCTAGTAAGGGTATTTTGCATTTCATATCCTGCCCCTACACTCCACAACAAAATGGTATTGTGGAAAGGAAACATCGCCATATTGTGGAGACCGGTATTACCTTATTAAATGCTGCAAGTATGCCACATAGATTTTGGTATCATGCCATTGCACATGCGGTATTTCTGATCAATCGTATGTCAAGTAGAAATCTTAGTATGGTTTCTCCATTTCAAAAGCTTTTTCACAAATCACCAGATATAACTTCCTTGAAGATTTTTGGTTCTGCTATATACCCTTACCTCAAGCCATATAACATTCACAAGCTTCAACCCAGGTCTACTCATTGTGTGTTCTTAGGGTACTATTTTGGTTATAAAGGTGCTGTTTGTTACAACATGTTAACAAGGAAACTGTTAATCTCCAGACATGTTATTCATGATGAGCATTGTTTTCCATTTGTCAATATTACTTCTGAAGTAAGCTCTTCATCTCAAGGATTTGGTCAGCCCTCTAGTATTTCTTCCCGACCTGTTATAGTTTATTTGGATGATTTTTCTCTCAGTTAACTGTTGGAAATGTGCCCTAAAGCCAATCATATGATGATACTTTACGGACATTTCACATGTTAAACTAATCTAGTTTACATATAAAAGGGCAAAGATTATTGTTTGAGCCGTCTCATATAAATGTTATATGCTTAAACGATAAAGTCCAAGGAATATGTGATTGGGAGAATGCAATCTAATGAAGTTAGATTAATGAGACCATTCTTTCGTAGACACATCCTAAACGTTCCTGATCATAGGATTGCCAATTGGGCATTGACAGTCCGATAAGATCAGTACGTACTATGCCTTCTCTCAGGGAGAGTGACTAGTCTCGAGTCATTGGTGTGTGTGACATCAAGGCAAGTACGTAGGTGCTCAATAGCGAATGAGTCCACTGAACACGATCAACGAGGAGTTCTCATACTCATGTCACATGAGAACTCATGGTTGGGATAATGCAAATTAGTCTTTTGACCTGAGGCATCACAGTTGTCTTGTGGTTAAGTCCTTGATCTTTGATTATGTCAAAGTCACCCCATCGGGGTGTCCACGACATCATTGGGGTTAAGCCACTTAGTTATGGAGACAAGTGAATGTGCAACAAGGGATCTCTAACCTTCAAAATGGTTTGAGGGAGAATACTCTATGATATGATTAAAATCTCTGGCCAGAGTATGAATGAGATTTGAGAATGCGTTCCAAATCACATTCAAGGTAATCATATAAGCAAACGAATCACATTGGATAGTAGACATGAATAAATAAACTATCAAACCAAACAATGTGGTCAAGAATATTAGATTAGAGAAAGACCGTATTGCATTTGTAATCCTAAACTGAATAGGTTCTCTACCTCTTCTGATTAGCTTGGGTAGCCATGATATGCTGCTAGGTGTCACTCATGGTTTGTGGAAGCCCTAAACGTGTGTAATCACTAAAGGGAGAATTGAAAGTAAGTTTCAATTCACAATCGATGTAAAATGGTTTTAATCGCCCACTGCCTCGCTAAAAGGAACCTAATGTATCGTACACCGTGTAAGGTGGAGATTGAAGAAACAAAGGAGATGAATAAGAATAATTAAATGGTTTAATTATTTATGGCAATGATTAATTAATATGTTAATTAATCAAACGAATAAGTTCGTTAAAGACCTCGGGATAGTTTTGGACCTTAAGGCCCAATGGGCTTCGAACGTCAAAGCCCATTGACTTAAGTTGTATGACAACTTAATGAATAAAGATTCACAAAGGCCCAAAAGCCCATATCCATCAATGTGGCCGGCCATTTAGTGTTGAATTAGGGTTTTTGGTTCTTTAGGTCATTTAAAGAAGTGACTATATAAAGAACTTTATAGCCTAAAATTCATAAGTTGTTGATTTTAGAGAAAATTGGTGAGAACACAAAGCTTCCATTTCTCTCTAAGAGGCCAACCACCTTGGGGGAAATTATCTAGCAATTCTACTTCCTCAAGGTCACTCATTTCTTCTTCAATCTAACCTTGGTGTAGAATCTTTAGAGGTTCTCTATTTTGGGAACTTGGAGAATCCTATTCTTTCAACCAAATCCATGGAGCTAAGAAGCAAGGAATGAAGGCCCTATCTCTTGGGTGATTATCCTTTGCATATGCAAAGAGGAATCTACAAAGGTAAATATTTCTCAACTAATAAATGTTGATTTAAAAGTTGAGTCAAGGTTCACCAATCTACTAGGCTTTGAATTTCATGGTTGATGTTTTGTTTTTGAATGCATGAAAGCATGATTCCGCCTTTAATTGTTAATTGCATGCTATATGATGTTATTCAAATGAACATGTTTTTCACAAAATTTCCTTCATTAACATGCAGCACAGTCATCTGATTAATCTCAGGGTGCATCCATGAGTCATCAGTTTGATTCTGATGGCTTCCAGTCTTCTTCCACAGTTGATATTGGTTCTAGTTCACAACCTGCTCAAGTGTGTGCACAGGATCCTCCAATTGGTTATTCCAGCTTAGTTGCTACTCCTTTCAACACCCCCCACATGTTGCATGTCCATTCTGACCCACAGGTAGCAGTGATGTTGCCTTCTGGTGATAGAGATTTACATGTTACTCAGGGCATTCAAACTAGGCTTCGAACTGGTGCCATTACTCGAAAAGATTATTCAGCATTAATAGCTATATTTCCTGAAGTGAAGTCTCTTATTTTAGATGAAGATTGTTCTTTTTCTGGCGGATTCACTTTTATTGCAGATATCACTGATTCTGCAGAGCCTTTAACTTTTAAGACAACTTCTCAAATTCCTCAGTGGCAGGTGGCTATGCAAGAAGAGTATGATGCCCTTCAAACACAAGGTACATGGACTTTAGTACCTTTTCCACATGATAAAAACATTATTGGTTGTAAGTGGGTATATAAACTGAAGAGAAATCCTGATGGGTCTATTTCTAGATATAAAGCTAGATTAGTTGCCCAAGGTTTCAGTCAAGAAAAAGGCTTAGACTATACCGAGACTTTTGGTCCAGTAGTTAGGCACACTACTGTAAGAATGATCTTGGCTTTAGCTACAACACATAAGTGGTCACTTCGACAACTTGATGTAAAAAATGCTTTTTTGCATGGGGAGTTACATGAGGAGGTTTATATGAAACAACCTCCTGGTTTTGTTGATTCCAAATGTCCTACACATGTTTGTAAGCTAGTGAAATCCCTTTATGGCCTTAAACAGGCTCTAAGGGCTTGGAATGCCAAGTTTACAAGTTATCTGGCAGTGATTGGTTTTCAGGTTTCTCTTTCAGATTCTAGCTTATTTGTGAAACAAGTTGGGTCTGATGTCATTATATTACTACTCTATGTAGATGATATAATTCTTACCGGCTCCAATCCTGTTTTGATTCAATCTGTTGTTGATGATTTGGGAGGTGCGTTTGATCTTAAAGATATGGGCAAGCTTACCTATTTTCTAGGTTTGCAAATACAGTACAAATCAAATGAGGATCTCATTGTGTATCAAGAGAAATATGTTAAGGATTTGCTTCACAAAGCTGGAATGGATAATTGCAAACCTTGTGCCACACCTTGTAAACCTCATACCTCTGTGTTTCTTGATGAGGGTGAAGTCTTGCCCACACAATATAGGAGTCTTGTGGGAGCATTACAGTACCTTACTTTCACAAGGCTCGACATAACTTTTGCAGTTAATAACGTTTGTCAGTTTATGAATGCTCCTACTGATATACATTTTGGTTTGGTTAAAAGAATTCTTCGCTACTTGCATGGTACAGTAAAATGTGGTTTAACATTTACGGTTGGCAGTGGGATTGATATTAAAGGATATAGTGATTCGGATTGGGTTGCATATGTGAACACCAGGTGATCCATTACAGGCACTCCAAGAAACAAAGTTCCGTGTCTCGAAGTTCCACCGAGGTTGAATATAAAGCCCTTGCACATGCTGCTGCGGATATAGCTTGGATTCGACTTCTGCTTAAAGATATGTGTGCTACTATTCCTAATCCTCCCTTGTTATTGTGTGATAATCAGTCTGCCATAGCCTTAAGCATGAATCCTATTCATCATTCAAGGATCAAGCATTTGGAAACTGACTTTCATTTTGTTCGAGAACGGGTGCAAAAGGGTGATATTGATGTTCAATATGTGCCTACACAAGATCAAGTGGCTGACATCCTTACAAAAGGACTTCATGGTCCTGATTTTCTCAAACATTGTCACAATCTTAAATTGGCATATCCCAGTTAAGATTGAGGGGGGATATTGGATATACATGCCACGTAGGCAATTGTCATGTCAGCGATAGCTTTAGAATTAAGTAGTCTTCGAAATACCTTGTATAAATATATTTTTTTCCCTCTCATTTGTAGTCGGTTGGATATGTTGTAATAAACACTTTCTCTCTAAAGGATTTTCTGAGCTCTATCTTCTCACACAAGATTGCTTTTCATGGTCTTCCTTCCTGTCAAGATTTATATTTCTGCAATTCATAAAAGATAGTTAAGAAAAAAAGTTGAAAATAATGTTGTTGTGATGTGTGGCACAATTTGGCGCATCAGCTTTGATTTATTTTTGGAAATCAACAGCTAAGATTAATCAAATGGTAAAAAATCTTAAAAAATTTCAAAAAGTACCCCATTTCTCTATAAATACCAAACAATCTTCTTCATTTTTCACACCACAACTCAATTATTGTTAATATATTTCAAATCTAATTAACATGTATTATTTGACCCTTAAGTAATTAAAAGTTATATATTCTCTTCTTTTGGTGTCTGATGCTATAATATTATATGCTGGATATGTGGATATACTGCGAAGGTATTGTCATAGTTCATCATTTGGTAAAATTTCTACATCAAAATGCTTTATTAAATTCAGATTAGTATAGGGGAGATTACATACTTTTTGGTGGTGCAACTGCAACATGCATAGGGAGTTCATAATTGTTTGCATCTGGTTCCATGTGCCTGCATATTTTATTGCAAAAAAGTCATTCATGTGGGCACGTAGAAAAGCATTTGTATATAAAATTAAGGAAGCTTTAATGAAAAATGTTTGGATTAAGTTCATATTAATAAAAAAATATTTACTAACTTTATTTAATGTAAAGATCATGAAATTTAAAGAAAAAGGACAAAACTAAAGCCTCACAAGTAAGAAACAAGACCACGTTGCAAAACTATTTCTTTTTCCAGCCTATGCCCCTGATGGAAGCTCCTCTGTTAGTTGAATTCCTAATTATCCCAATACGATTTGAACTGGGTGAAAAATATGTCGGGCACACTTCCATTAAATATTTGTTTGGTTGTGTGCCTTATGGGGTAATGGGTGCTCAGGGCCGGGCCTGCGTATTGAGGATCCCTGTGCAAAACTTAGATGGAGATTCTTTATTTTTTTTAATGTTATATTTCTTTATTATTATTATTTTTTATTTTTTTTCATCTATAAAACTAAAATATTACAAGTTAATGCAACAAAAATAAGTTGTTTGATCAACCAGGTGTTTTTCCTTACCTTCAAAGATCCTGAGTTTGATACACGTTAGATGCCTTTTTGTTATCTCCTGTTTACAAATTTGCAAAAGCTTAAAAATATAACAAAACAATGTCACTAGGATTCGAACCCAGCACATGAACTATAAAAAAGAAGAGCTAAACCGCTTGCGCTAGAACCACATATAAGATTGTCTTTTGCATCTAATTATTTTATATGCATCTGTATACATGTAATGAAAATTTAGGAGCCTTTCCGAATCGGGGGTCCTGTGCGGTGACACCTGTTGCACACCTTCAAGGCCGGCTTTGTGAGTGCTAAACGTCAACATATCTGCTGGACTTACATACACGTGGATTTCCACTTCTTTATCAAAGTCTTATTTGGGTCCCAGTTGAAGAAAATCAATTGGAGAAAGAAAAAAAAATTCTGTTTTTGTTTTCCGTCCATCAGGAAGGAGAAGAGAGTGAGAAAGGTTGATGAAGAGAGAGAAAATATTATTTTATATTTAACAAAAAGTTAATAAAGAGAGAGAAAATATTATTTTATATTAAAAAAAAAGTTAATAAAGAGAGAGAAAATATTATTTTATATTATTTTAAGGAGAAATGATGGAGAAAGAAGAAATTCACGTGGGCGGATGGAGATCCCCTTATACTTGCTTTTTGAGTGAGTCTAGATAATATCCTGTGGTTTATTTTGCTGTAGTCTAAAAAATAGTATTTATTTTGTTTTTTTAGAAATAATATATGTTATTTTGGTTCGTTTTTCAGATATAGTGTGGGTAACTTTGCTGTAGTTTAAAAAATAATGTGAGTCATTTTGCTGTAGTTTCAAAAATAGTGTGGTAATTTTGCTGTAGTTTCAGAAATAATGTGATTAATTTTGTTGTAGTTTCATAAATAGTGTGATAATTTGCTGTAGTTTTAGAAATAATGTAAGTACTTTTGTTGTAGTTTCAAAAATAGTGGTAATTTTGCTGTAGTTTCATTAATAGTGTGGTAATTTGCTGTAGTTTCAAAAATAATGTGAGAAATTTTGTTGTAGTTTCATAAATAGTGTGGTAATTTTTCTGTAGTTTCATAAATAATGTGGTAATTTTGCTATAGTTTCAGAAACAGTGTGAGTACTTTTGATGTAGTTTCGTAAATAGTGTGGTAATTTTGTTGTAGTTTAAAAAATAAGTGAGTAATTTTGCTGTAGTTTCATAAATGGTGTAGTAATTTGCCGTAGTTTCAGAAATAATGTGAGTAATTTTGCTATAGTTTCATAAATAGTGTGGTAATTTTGTTGTAGTTTCATAAATAGTGTGGTAATTTGCTGTAGTTTCAGAAATAGTGTGGTAATTTGCTGTAGTTTCAGAAATAATGTGAGAAATTTTGTTGTAGTTTCAGAAATAATGTGGTAATTTGTTGTAGTTTTAGAAAAACCAATACTTCATTTGATAATGCTCAAAAAGCCAAATAACACTAAACCACTCATTAATTTTTAACTTAGAAAACAAAACTCAGATATCCAAATTTAGTAACACCACAAATTCTAATCTCAGAAAACCCAGTTCATGTCCATCACTGGAAACAAAACTACATGAGGCTGTCTGAGTTCAACAACAACACATTCCTTGCAACCCTGAAGGCGTTCATCGCCGATAACCGATCTAATGTGCAGAGCCACCTTCACACAACAATTCTCTGATGCCTCCATTGAATTATAATCAATCACCAAAAAAAAAAAGAAAAAAAAAGAAAAAAAAAGAAGAGAAGAGGTTTTGTAAATGAAAGCAACCATCATGATTTGCTGCAAAATGCTGACCATAAACATTGTCTTGTAAAGTACCCAGCTAACGGGGCACTGAGGACAATTTGGTTCCAAGAAAGAGAAAAGTAAGTTCACTGCAATCACAAAATAAGCATCTATCAAAACTAGACAAGATTTTACACATCAAATTCCTTATTTAAGATTAAAATATGATCAGGAATACCTCCTCTTCATTCACCAGTCTGTAATATAACATCAATTTCACAAGTAAAAACTTCATAAGCAATGAAGGGAACCGAAAGATCATGAGGAAAAAAAAACATTTACTCAAATAATCATAAGCAAAACTCAAAATATAAAAATCTCAAACATTTTGGAGAGAAGCATATGAGTAATAAAAATTGTCAAAACAAATTCTTATTTAAGATGAAATAATACTTGAAGGCTTGTTTGCTTTCAGAATCCTCAGGAGGTTCTCCAACAATATAACGCAATAATTGCTCCACCTGGGCTCTATTCTGTAAACTGAAAACATAAACTTACACAAGGGGATCAATTATTCATCCACAATCAAGTTCCCTATTATACAAGATTTTATCCACGTATAATTCCTCCAAAATTCCCAAAAACTGTAAGGAAGGACAACAAATTCTGGTATTGAATTTAATATATATATAGGAGTCTATTTTTCATGGGTTGATAATATTGTTATGAAACGACATTGAAAGAGAATAGGGAGTTGAAAAATTAAACTAAGAAAAGAGATTTGAAGTTATTTTTTTCATTTTGTTTGTAAATGGTTTAAAACCAAACCGAAACCGTTTCAAGTCGAACCAAACCGAATCAAATGATTTGGTTTCATTTCGGTTTTAGCCTCAAAACCGCACCGAACCAAACCGCAAAAACTTTCAGTTTTGGTTTCGGTTTCGCTCAAAACCGTACCAAACCAAACCGTGCCCACCCCTAGTAGCAGTACAATCCATAAAGATAAGGCAGTGTGTTTGGGTTTATATTTGACACTAGGCTTTATGGTAATGGAGGCCCAAAGGTGCAAAAGCAGATGAAGATAAGCCCGAGCCCAGTCGATAAGCCCGAGATAAATTGAAAGCTATTTCAACAAAAGCATAAGCTACATGCCTATGATTGAAGTGATGGGCAATTGAGAACAACTCACCACCAGCCAACAAGCCCTTTTAAATGGCATGATAAGTAAATAGGCAATGACTCATTGCCCTCCGAAAGATATCAGCAAAAAGCAAGGCCTGAGCAGTCGGGCCAAATTGTCTATAAAAGCAGAGAGGGACACCAGAGACAAGAACACTCAACCAACCAATCTAAAGACATAAACTTTGGTCTCAAACAAGTTCGTACCCAGAAAACTGAATTTTGTCTGGATCCGGTCATTTTTAGCTATAGTTCCCCTATAGAAAGTCATCTTTCGTTGAGATTAGAAACTCTGCTACCTTCCCTTAGTGTTATAGTATCGATTCCGTCTAGTAAAACCCTTTTACTTTTCACCCTCAGAGTATTTAAACCCCTGTAAACATAAAGAGAAGCGGCTGCAAGAAGTTGAACCTCGCCCAATAAGGTTAAATCTTGTCCGACTCTCACTTGTTTGTACTTACATATAGTAGATCTGTTATTTAGTGCATTTTCCTTCATGTTTCTGAATCATTTTCAGTTGTTTTTCACTTAAAAGTTTTATCTGCAATCAGATATAAATAAGCTAATGAACCTATTTTTTATTAAAACTAACTTTAATCAAGGAAATGGTTGAAAGGGCCCTGAACCCCCTTTATTTTAGACATATACAAGACAAGAAAAGAACTTTATACATACTTAACCCATCTGTGACAATCATTTGATAAACAAGAAGTTTGAGTAACTTGTGGCACAAGTAACCAACTTGATTCACACCTATTTAGTAATCTATTACACAAAAATAACAGTGGCACGCTCAGATTCTTGTTACTTTTGATTGTGAGCCTCAAGGCCTAAACCAAAGGCCCCACAAAGGCATGCTCAGATTCTTGTTACTTTTGATTGTGAGCCTCAAGGCCTAAACCCAAGGCCCCACAAAGGCACCTTTCAAACTAACAACAAACTCGTATTGCAGCACACCAAGCAGCAAGATCTTGCCTGATAGGCAAGAAAGAGTCAGAGCCCTGGCGAGGTGTGTGAGGGACCAGATCCAGAATCCAACCCGAACATAGTTTTGGCACGTCCAATGGAACCCAATTGATAGCTTTGTATGCCAAGAAGAAGAAAGGAACGAACATTCATTTGGAAAGTAGAATTTGGGCAACCTCTTTGTCCAACGAAAGCTAGCATGGTGGATCACCCAGAAGACTTCCCTTCACTACGTAACTCTGTGATTCTAGAGAGCTCAACTTCTTCTAAAAGTTATGTGGAAAGGTTACTAATGAGTACTTGCAGGCCACGATGGTGTAAGTACTAAGGAGTATGGAGAAGATTTCTTTGGAGACCAGATGAGAGGTCAGTAAACTTTGTTTCTTAATAGGAACTCTGCAAAGAAAGATGGAGTTAGAATACTCTACACCAAGGGATAGCTATACCAAAAAAGTAATCAGGGAAGCAAGCCTTGAGAAGGGACCAGTGATTCTTTTGTTCCCCTTACTCGAAGAAAAGAAGGATAAGGAGAAGAAGAAGGAAGAGGCTGGAACCATTCGACCCAAGGATGAAGAGTTCCACGAGGTAAGCTTGCCCGACCCTCTGTTACTTCCACTAAATGAAGGGAAGTAGATCGTGCAAGAAGGAAGGAAGTTTCAAGCAACTAATCCAGTGGAAGAAATAAACGGAGAAAGTTCACCCATAGCTGCGGGCAAACCTCTTTCTTATAAGCCTACACCGATGGCTAATAAGGAAGGATAAACGAGATGAAGACATCCAAATCCACAAAAAGAAGCTTTCTCGGGCATTGACCGTAGCCCGAAGTGGGGGACTTCTTACACCTCACATAATAATGTGGCTAATCAACAGCTCAGAAATGAGTTGGTACAACTGAGAAAGATGGTGGTCCAGAATGCTCAGCCAGAGGCTCGCCCGATGTTCAGGATAACATATCAGAAGCCTTATCCTGAGTACATCAATGAGTAGAATCATTTCCCTTTCGACTTCAAAATGCCCGCATTCCCAACTTTCAGTGAGGAAGACTGTAATGTGTCTTTTAGAGACCACATTTTCAAGTTTTCCAATTATTGTGTAGCGTTCGAGGACAATCCCAATTGCAAGTTGAGACTGTTTGGAAACTTGTCGGTAGGCTTGGCCTCTCAATGGTATTCCCTGTTACCTCTTAATTCTATTGCCAACTGGGGGCAAATGGAGATAGCCTTCCATTAGCAGTTTTATAAGGTGGAGTCAGAGATGACCACCAATGATTTAGTAGAGGTAAAGCAATATGAACATGAGTCTACGGAGGATTTCATGATGAGATTTCGGAAAAACATGCTCAGCTCATAGCCATTGCTCAGAAGGCTCTAAGGCTACCTTTGAGAAAGAAATTTTATGATGTACAGTTTAATGAGCTTTAAGAGTTGGTGATCGTAACTACTAAGTATGAGAAGTTGTTGACAGAGGAACATCAAGTAACGCACTCACCTAAAGTGCCTATTTTCTATAAGAACAAAGTCTCAATCACCAGTTAAAGTTTGAAGGCCTAGAGCCGGGAGAAAATGATAGCAGTTTGGGAGAAGGGATTGAGTTATATGTAGTAGAGATGACCACTCATTTGAAACCTTTAATGGTGAAGAGATTGGTCCAGCCTATCAAAGACCAGAAGATAGCGATGAATGATGGAGGGTTTGTGCCTATGAAACCCCAAAAACACCAGGCATATTTTTTTGATCTAACCAAGGCAGTAAACATATATGAGGAGCTTGTGAGGGCTAGAGTGATCTTGCCCGATAGTACCAAGAAGATGCCCAAACCTGAAGAGCTCATAGGAAAGAAGTACTAGAAGCTTCACTATTCCTTCAATCACTCCATAACTAATTTTATGCAGTTCAGAGATTGGATTCAAGATCTCATAATTAAAGGAAAACTGTTATTGGAGAAACCTCAAGCCAATATGATGATTGACATCAGAACGTGTTAGAATGTTGCCTGACAGACCCCAAGCTGCTGTGATCAAAGGAGTGGTCTTATGCAGTAAATGTTAGTGTGAGAGTGAACTCGAGATGATAGCATCGGGCGTCATTATTGATAAAAAATTGGTCAGAAGAAGAGAAATAGAGGAACAAGATGCCCACAGAAGTATTATTTGGGTTGTTGAGAAAGAAACCACCAAGAATGTGTTCCAGAGATTGGGGGGAGACTCAGAGCCCATTGGCCTATCAAAGGTATTCAGAAACTATGAAGCTTCCGAGGAAGCTGAAGATTAGGAAGCAAAAATGCCAAGGTGGGTGAAGGTGAAACCTCCCCAGCCAAGTCATCACAACAACATAAGACAAAGGTGGCGAAAGAGAATCATAAACCCAATTCACCCAGTTACTAAGAAAGATTCAGCCCGACTTAGCCGAAAATGGTATATAGTAGGGAATGATGGGAGACCTGTTAGAGAGATGGGGGCATCTATGATAAAGAGAGTTCAAAGACAACGTAAGGCTCGTATGAACTAGTTAAAAATCCCTACAATTTTAGAAGCTTCTGAAAATGTTAAGTTCGAGAAGGTTACCCAAGGAGGAAGAAGACAACTCTAGTAGAAAAGTAAGAAAGAGATAGAGAAAGCTAAAGTAAAGCTGAAGGTGAGGGAGATCATGTACCTCAAAACTCTCACCCAGGGAAGCACAGAGTCCTGAGAAGTGCTCAAGAGAGTGTAGTTATGATGCCTACACCATGGTGGAATCCATAGCCTATCTGTTTTGGAACCATCTCCCCTGAAAAGGGGATACCTCTACCTTTACTGGTAGATACTCCTTGTGAAATCCCAAGGCAGTTGCAAAACTTTGGCATAGCAAAAGAAGAGGAAGTGCCCGAGTTAATGCTAACCAAGGATGCACATGCATGAATGGATCAATTTGTGTATCAAATTGGAGGAAAGAAAGAGGAAGTACCTGGACCAAGCAACTTATACGTGAACATGACCTATATTTTATCGGCCATGTTCTGTGCAGAACCAGATCAACTAGCAGCAATGAAGGGTGACTATTTGGCACCAAAACCAAATACAGCACTTGTGAACATTGAGAAGGTTGGGAAACAGGGATTAAGCTTGGCAAACTTGCTCGACCCTGCATGAAAAGAGCCCGAAAGAGTTTATTCTAACAAAGAAGGTGTTCAGCAAGGCAAGTCTAGCTTTAGCAAACCATCTGAAGCCCATATATGTGACAACTTATCTGGAGGGAGTCCATTTCAAAAGGGTGATGATAGATGTATGAGCAGCAGTTAAAAGGGAATGGGAACTGGGATCGCTCCTTATGCATTAACATTTAGGCAAGATGTTGTACTCCCTATGGAAATCAATGTAAGTTATGTATGGTTGCAAAACCAGTTTGGATTACATAGTGAAGAGTTCATACAAGCCATGTGTCAAGGGATTGAAGATTTGGATGTAGCCCGAATTGAAGCTTTAAACAAGATCCATGAAGGAAAAAAGGCAGTTGCCCGATCATACAACTAGAAGGTGAAATTGAAAACCTTCAAGGAAGGAGAGTTGGTATGGAAGACAGTTCTACCCTAGGGAGCTCAAGTTAGGGGTTTTGGAAAATGGAGTCTCACTTGGGAAGACCCTTTTATCATCAACAAAGTGTTAAACACAGAAGGGTATTATTTAGCTGATTAAGAAAGAAACTTGCAAAGACATCCAGTCAATACTAAGTTTCTAAAGAAGTATAACCCAACTATGTGGGATGTTAATGATTGTTACATTGATGAAACTTAAACACTGGGAGGACTAGTAAAGTTTTTTTTTGTATAGTTAAGCTTCAAAGTGTAAAAGCATAAAAGTGAAGAAGAAAGTGAGATTTCATTTCAGTATAGAAAAGATACAAAAGACCATAGCCTAATAGTTTTACATCCCTAGCTAAGGCATCTATCCTAGAATGATAGGTTTGCATCATAGTGAAGATTCTGCCTGGCTCTTCTAAGGCGATGTTACTATTGGCTAGTTGAGCTTCAGAGTCCTCCATTTCTTGGTTGACTTTCTTTTACTTCTTTTATATTTTGATAAAGCTTGCTTGAGAGAGTCATCTACCCAGCCTTCAAAACAGAGAGATGCTCCTCCAACCTTTGGATCTCAGAAGTCACCACCATGATCCTGTCTTCCATGATCGAGTGCTCATCCACTAGCTGCTGCAGGGAAATGGAAGTTCTAGAGTGATCCTCCTTGTAGCACTTCACTCGGTTAGCCTACCTCTCAGCTCGAAGATGCTGATCCCTCAAAACCTTCAAGTTCTTGAAGAAGGAGAGGAATGACTCATATTGGACCTTTGATATTTGCTAAGCTTTGTACAACTCAGAGAGAGCTTTCTCGACCTCTTGGAGTGTCTTGAGACTGAAAAAGACCGAGAAATCCCTCTGCATCCATTCCTTGAAGACCTGGCGTTGATCTTGAAGGTGTTGAGGCTCAAAGAGGTGCCTTGGGGACCTCAACCTTGTTCGAATTAGCCCTAACTTTCTGACTAGTTCGGGCATGGAAGTTGTGGCAAGAATGGATACTAAGGGAAGAAGCATCACCCCTGTACCACTAGAAGCAGCAGCAGTGGTGGCAGCCTCAGAAGAGATTGTTGGAGGAGCCTCAGTTGCAACTGCCTTCCTATGCCTGGGGATGGGGATCCCTGTAACTCTAGAAACCTTAGGAGGCTGAGGAAGGGCAACCTTGCTCACTGCAGGCTGAGGGGACTTGCTAGAGCCCTCGCCAAAAGCCTGTTTGAACCAAGAAAAATGTGAGTTAGAGGGTTGATCTACACCTAGACTAAAGAAAGAACAGAAATGAAAGAACTAGGTTCTGTTGATGCTGCTGCCTTAGGAGAAGCAGGCTAGCTGAAGCAATGATGAGCTTGGGGAGCCTTGGGGCTAGTTACCTCTGAGACAACTGGTATCTCAGAGACTATAGGCTCCCCAAAAGCTGGTGGTGGCTGGTGGGTAGTCTCGTGTATTGGAGAAGAATGGAAAAAGCAATACACAGATTGTAAGTTAATAAAGATGCTTGAAGAGACAATATAAGGAAGAACTTAAAGAAAGAAGACTCACAAAGGTGCTGTCATCCTCCACATAATGAAGCATCTCCCTAGTTGTTGGATTAAACAGGGAAGTGGGAGTCACCACCATGACAAGAGGATGAGTGGAGAAGTAAGAAATGTTGTTTGCCCGACTAAAGGTACTGAAGTACCTCCCCTTGCCTATAAAACAACATAAGTGATTATTAAACTTTGAAATTCATAAAACACAACTTAATTAGTGTTGAGGGAGAAGATTGTACCTCTGAGGACTTAGCCCGAGAAGGAGAAGGATCCGCCGATCAGGGTTGGAAGAGAAGAAGGCTCGGGCTGGGAAGTTCCATCTGCTCGAGTATCCTATTTCAAGAAAACAACAAAGGCTTACCAAGAGGGTTAAGAAAGATAAACTTCAGAGTTGCCTTAGTACTTAAGTCTTGAGAAATTATACCTTCAGCTCCTCAAGAATCTTGGCGATGACCTCATTGTCTTCTTGTTGCACTTCTGCACCTGACTGCGCCTCTTTAGTAGTGTGGGTAGGTTTCTTAGTAGCAGGGGGTCTCGATTACAAAAAAAGGGGAGGTTAGCTCAAAACTAAACAAAACCAAAGAGAGGAACCAAGGTTGGGTTACTTACGATGAGAATAATAAGGTTTGGAGGCCTGAGAGGTCTGAAACCTGGTCATTTTCTTTGTGGGAGTGGCTCTCAGGGCAAGAAGAGCAAGCTGAGCTTAGGGTCTCTGCTTGGGCTCAGACTCCAATGACTCCACCCGATGAGGGGCCTTTGTATCCATTTCAGGCCCAACCTCAGTTTCTGATTTACTAAAAAGCTCGAAGATGTCACCAGCATCCCCAAAAGCATGGTTGGACCCTATTCCTTGCCTAGCTTCCTCTGCAGTAACCTCCTGAAGGACCAAGGCATTATCAGCCTCCTTATTTTGCCCGACATCCACTTCCTCAGTGTTGCCTTGGGCTGCAAAACCAGAAAAGGGGTTAGCTAACCATAGACTATAAAGGCATAGTGTAGAAAAGAAAAACAAAAGCAATGTGATTTACCTATGAGTAGAAGCTAGTTTTTTTGGTTGATGGCCTTCTTCTAGGTCTTGAACTCATCTTTCTTGGGGAGAGACTTGAAGAAGACTTGCTCGAAGAGTCTATCGTGGACTTTCTTGATGTCCCCATCGTCATTCTTTGACCACTTGGCCTCCCATCAAATGGAAAAATGGGAAATGCACTTGAAGTTAAAAGCCACAGGCTTGTGGATAGTCTTGCTCATCACTTCGAGGCTGCGTCGATTCCCTCGAAAAGTAACCTCGGAGGGGGATCAGATGTGATAAGAGGTC
Source organism: Malus fusca (assembly GCA_035220775.1). Classification (NCBI taxonomy): domain Eukaryota; kingdom Viridiplantae; phylum Streptophyta; class Magnoliopsida; order Rosales; family Rosaceae; genus Malus; species Malus fusca. The sequence goes on along the minus strand of CM069068.1, from coordinate 5,121,079 downwards.
TCACAGTGAAGGGAGTCGAAAAATGGCACTAGGATGGCCTGCTTGAATCCCAGTTGTCTACCACAGAAGTTGAGGTGGTAGACCTCTAGCCCACGAAATTGAGGTGGTAGACCTCTACCACAGAAGTTTAGGTGGTAAAACTCCGTAAGCTAGATTCGTCTGTTAGATGCAGCTGCTGAACTTCTCTTTGCACGAGCTGCTGGTATCCTTCTTGAAAGAATCTTGGAATATTTAGTCCCAGAACTAAGGGTACCTCCTAAGCACAGAGGTACCCCATTCCAAATCTACCAGAGTCCAACAGATTCTGAAGAAGTAGAGGCAGGCGAGAGTGGGGTGATTGGTGGTGGGAGCCTCTGCCAAGATTCGGGCTGGAGCCATGCTTTCGGGGAACTCCAGATTGGCAGCTTGAAACTCGGGGAAGTACCATTGGAGCTAAAACTGCACCATCCAAGTAGCCACATTGACATTGGTTGGTTGGTGACCATGTGGAGCTCACACACACAACACTCACTCTCTCTCTTCTCTCTCGTGCTCCCTCATCTCTCAGACTCTCTATCTTCTCTCTTGTACGGACGACATGCAAAACCCTTTGAAACGTGACAGATCAAGGAACTTAAGCACACCATTGTGTTTGTGAAGCTCAGACGAATCGATTGGTACCATTTTTAAGTAAGGAAACCTTCGATTTCACGTGGAAACCCTAGCTCCGATTTTGTCACTGTTCATGCATAAGTGAAATATTGTTTTTTAGGGAATTTGAAGCTTATAGGAAGCTTAAGGAGGTCATCACGAGTCTCGGGGTATTTCGTTGGAAGGAAATGGACGTCGGAGGGCTGAGATCGACGTGTATCTAGGTAAGCCGAACTATCGAGCTTTCTCGGGGAAAACCTAGTAAATTTTAAGCATTGAAACTTATATAACATGATTCTACATGTTATTAGCTTCATTTTGGTACCAATTTTGTGGAAAATGGTGAAGAAACGAAGGAGAATAAGCGTCTTAAAGTTTTACCCAGAAACCGGCGAAGTCGGCGGCGACCAGTGACTCGCCGGGGAAGAAGGGAGTATATTCCGTCAAGGTTGACAAAATATGCTAGCGACGTCAGTCATCTTTAACAGTTACCGTTGGGTTTTAACGGAATATTCACTAGAATATTCTTGACGGCGTTGACTGATGCCGCCGGTATGCTTAGCACGTGGCCGCGCGTAGGGCCATGCCCTTGCTGGTGCGTGGCGGCGCGTGAGTGATCAGAAAAAATATTCTAAAAATATGGGGATGTTCGTGGAGTTGTGTAGATCACGTTGGTGTATTCAAACACCCCATTTGAGCATTGTATGAGAAGTTATTAGCTAGTTTTGTCTATGTGCTTTAAATAACGTTTTTATAGTTAATTCGCATATATGTGAGACTTATCCCGAGGACGAGCGTGTTCAAGGGCAACTCGGGGGCTACGACCCTTAGACATACCAGTGAGTGGGCTTTTGGTTTTCAGTATATAATTATATACTTGATATTTTCCCACAAATATGTGTTTAAATGAAAGTATGCCTTAAATGCCATGCATATGAATTTATATTTTGTATATGAATTGGTATTTGATGCATTATATATAATTGTGGTGTTGTGGATACTCAGGTAAGCTCAGGTGAGTTATGTTTGGTTATGTGAATTATGAATGATGCGATATGTGATTGAATAATGTTGAGCTCATAAAACTGCACCTAGGGTGATTGTGATTTAGTCAGAGATATGGCACATGCCTGTTTATTTTGTCACCTTCCGCACCATATGCTCATATTGGATCCAATTTAGGTGCACAGTTTTGTCATACAGACCTTCACTATCGTTCCGACTCATAGGTGACTAGCGATTTATCGCCCATCTATTATGTGAGAGTAGTATCGAGCATGATTCTATTACACCCATTATTGTCGTACAGACCTTCTCATTTGGTTCCGACTCTTGTGCAGTATAGTGTCGTATAGGTCATTGTAGTGACTCCGGCTAGATTGACTTTTGAGCTATGAATTCAGCCGTACAGACTACCATAAGGGTTCCGGCTAACATGTTATATTTATATGAAATTATTCTTACCTGAATTGCTTACTCCGTTATATCTTGGCATGGCATACATATGAATATGATTATGTGAAACATGTTTTGAATTGATATAATTACATATATATTTATGTATATGCTTATATCTTGATTCTGGGAAAAATTATACATGTATTACATCGAGAGGTTAGATATGTTGATAAATGAAATGGTTTTGTAAAACATTTGTTTTTGCCCACTCACGTTTTCTGTTTTGCGCCCCTCCAGGTTTTAGGTAAGCTTGCTGTTGGTGGCCTTGAGGATTTCGGCGGTTCTGACCTATCAAAATAATTGTAGGACATCTTATGGTACTGTATAATTAGTACTTGTCCTACTGGACTGCACCTAGACTTTCTATGCTCTGATTATGAGTATTTACTTTTGTATCTTACTCCTGACACTTCTTATTTAGTAGTGCACTCTAGTAGATTCGACTTTAATTATTCGTATATTTCTTATCTTTATTGCTTCCGCACTGTGCACATGGCTACGTCACCCTCACGTGACGGCCAGCATGCCTTGATCTCGGTCGGGGTGTGTCACATAGGTGTCAGAACACAGGCACAAAAACCCCTAATTAGTGCTTACCTATTTTAGCACAAAACACCTTATTGTGCCCAATGACCAAAGGCAACACCCAATAGAGGGCACACATGATGTTTTAGTTGTTGCATTGTTGCTATTGCCCTATGGGCACATATGGTGGTGTCCTAAGGCCTCATAGGGCACATTTAACCTTTTGTGTGTAATGGTCATTTTTCTTGTAGTGTTAATATCTCTTTAAACCCAAATTTACTATCTAAATTACCTTCACAAACCCAATTTATAATAAAATCTCAAATTAGATAATTTGGTAAAGTTTCTTCTTTATGGAGTTTGACTTCTAAGGACAAGTTGAATAATTTGGTGAATTTTCTACTTGTTTATGAATCTTCCATATTATTGGGGTTCACATAACTTGAACAATGCATACTGCGAATCGGACGTGTAATCCTTTTGACTAGCATCTTTTACTACACTAGGAGAAATGCTAGGGACATCAGAAGTGACGAGTATCAGATAAAACCTTCTATCAGATTGACTCCTCGTAGCTCTTCTCGCTATGCACCCCAAATTGAGAGCAGCTGGGTAGTTTTACAAAATTAAATATAACATTTTTTTAAGTGGAAGACAACATATGCATATTCCTAAACAAATATTAAACAATATCAATACAAGGCTGAAGAACTCTCTAGTTCAGTAGTCTCATCTCATCGCCCCGACTTATCATGCTAATGGCATAATTAGTTCCATCCCAAAGGGTTTTATGGTTCGTGTGTTCTGCTCATAAAACAACATATATTGCAAAGTACATCACTTTAAAAGAACCAAATAAGTAAGAACTCAGCATTATACACTACAGTTTTGTTCTCTTACTCAGAAAATGCAGAAAGTTGAAAGAAAAAAAAAAAAACTTTAACCTCAACCTATTTAGCTATCAATTAGGGTTGTGAATGAGATCCATAGCTTTGCAACTAAGAAGAACAAAGAATGGCAAGAGAAGCTCCCTATTGTTGTTCTCAAAGTTGAAGAAATCGTTTACTCCAAAGGCAATTTGGTGCCGAACTATCCGATTAGAGAACAAACTTTAAAATTACTGGGTGGGGTTTATTAACAAATTTTAGTTTTATTGTTAATTTCATTTTGTACTTGATGGTAATTATGCAATAGGATAAAATAGGCAATTCACATTTAAAGTTTAAGCTAAGTGCAGAAAAAGTTATATAGGTTCAAATAAAATTTCTCTTATTTAATTGTTATGCAGATACTAATAAATATATAAATAAAAAGAGGTTTAGCATCCGAAGAATTGACTCGCAAGACGAAAAACAATATTGATCAAAATTTTGCACATAAAACACACGTTTTTACATGAGCTATGTGATCTGTTTGGTGTTTTAAAATACTCTCTTTATTGGCTAACGAGCCAGATTAAAAAAATGAGAGTATAAATGTATATATATATATATATATATATATATATATATGATCAATTAGGGTTGAATGCCACTGTCAGAGGACAGAGCCTTATATAAATGGCTGGTTGGGTGTACATGATTGGATTAGAATGAATATATAATTACCCATTTTCAAGGTATATTGAAAGTAGAGAAGTGAAAGATGTGAAAGATATGGAGCAAAAAATAATCACAAGACGACATGTGGACTTTTGGTAAAAAGGACAAAGTTACCCCTGAGACACACCGATTGTCCTACACGCGAGTAGTGGACGATCATTCTTTAATCAAGCCAAGAATGACCAAAAAAGGTAACCAATTCCAAATTATCTCATCCATCCTCATCTTAGGCAATTACTTCATAACCTACAAATTATTCCATATAAATGGAGATTAATTGGCTAATTAATGGATTAATTCCTAATTAATCCATTAATCACCAATTAAATCACCCATTTTCACACAAAAAAACCTCTAAGGGCCGGCCACCTCCATTCCCTATATATATGACCCTATTTTTTCTAAAAAAAGGGGTTCCACACTCTTGCAAAACTCCCAAAAATTCTCCAAATACTTTTCTCTCTAAATTCTAACTTTGGCATCGGAGGTTCTTCGGCCAAAGCCCCCCTCCCCCAATTCATCGTGGGCGCATGAGGCTCTTGGCCTTGACCTAAGGTGTCAATTGTTTTGTAGGTGCAATTTTGTCCAAGAAGAAGAAAACGGAAATTTGCATCCACAAATTGGTGCTTTCATTGAGAGATGAGTCCCACACTCGTAGAAGACTCTCGCATCCAAGGTTTTCTATTTTCTTGTCCATTTGAAGATTTTTCGTACGTTCTTATTATTAGAATTTTTTATTTGCAAAAATTCTTTGATAAAACGTAAAAGAGAAGTGCAATGGCTAGAAATTTAGAAAATTCAACAAATGAAAATTTCAACATTCAAGAGATGGGACCACGGCGATCCACGAGGCTAAATGTGACAATAAGTGGAGCGGCACCACCACCCCGAGTTTCCACCACATGAACCACCGTGGTGGCTACCGAGGTAACCACTCGCGGTGAGGTCCATGGCACCATTACCACGGCCTGAGCCGTGCCATCAAAGCAATCCCAAGCCATGTCACTTCAAGCCCAACGCGTTGCCAAGCCGAACCCTAGCCTCGCACCCACATACGCCACACACCGAGCAGCCCACTCTCGTGGCCTAGCCTGCTCCCTTTGAACAGCCCATTCTCGTGGCCCAACCTGCTCCCGTAGCCCTGCCTGCTCCCATGATTTCCCAAACAGCCCAAGTCGGCTCGAGAATATCTCGACCATCCGAAGAAACCATCAAGCCGGGGGCATTTTTACCATATTTCTCCACGGATTTGACATTTCCCAACTCAAATCTCATGCCTGGAGTCTACCATACTTCCACTGCTCAAGGAGGCACATTCCTTCCTAGCTCTTCCAATCTAAATGGTGAACAACATTTGTCTTGACAAGTTATAGAGTTGACGAGCGCCCTTGCACAACAGACGACCTTGCTGAATCAACTTTTGCAACGCACCGAGATCCAGCGTGCCCCGGACAAGGTATCCCGAAGTAGGACAAAGGCAGACGAACCTTTCCAGCAGCGTCCCAGCAAGCAGCCACTTGACCAGCCACGAGCCAAGCGTTCGGGTAGTGTACATTTCTGATTAGGCCCCCGAGATAGCATATACTTCCGTCTTAAAGCGCGGAGGAGTGTGCACTATCGACTAGGCTCGAGGATAAGTATACACTCATAGTTGGGGCCACACTCTGATAATAGGAATGCATTCATTCGCGGCTAGGCCTGCAAGAAGTATTATCCACATCACATTGGAGCAGGCAGCACATCAGACGGAAAGAAGCAGTCACTCAATCCGGCTCAAGTTCAACCAGCAGCTTGTGAGTTACAAGCTCGCCTGCTAGGAACATACCACACCCACCGCAGCCGCGGCATAGACAAGCTGAACATATAGAATAGCAGCTTAGACCAGCACATCACGATCAGAGGCAGTTGAGAGCTTTGCCACCCCAACAAAGGAAAATTCAGGAAGAAGTAGAAAGGCTCCTGACCAAGCGATTGCGAAATTTCTCGCACCAACCAAGCCTCAAAAGGGCACAAGATAAAACACCTAATGATGGCGCAATAATTCAGGGAGCAGCTCATTGCTTTTACACCCTTACATGGGTTCCACAAGCAGTTCAAAGTCTCAAGCAGTTCGCCAAACAAGACCTCGCAACCTGATGATTATTTCAGTTGTCCAGCAGTCCAGCTTTCCTCAGCTGCACTTACGACAACGACTTCCATGCTCTCCAGTGCGAGAGGATAAAGTAATTGTTTTCCAGTGCAAGAGGGTAAACCAATTCCCCGACACCCATATGGGTCTGCTCTCTAGTGCGAGAGGATAAACTAATTGCTCTCCAGTGCGAGAGGGTAAACCAATTCCCTAACACCCAAAAATGTCTGCTCTCCAGTGCGAGAGGATAAACTAATTGCTCTCCAGTGCGATAGGGTAAACCAATTCATCGACACCCATATGGGTTTGCTTTCCAGTGCGAGAGGATAAACTAATTACTCTTCAGTGCAAGAGGGTAAACTAATTGCTCTCCAGTACGAGAGGATAAATACCAGTGCGAGAGGGTAAACCAATTCCCCGACATCCATATAAGTTTGCTCTCCAGTGCGAGAGGATAAACTAATTGCTCTCCAGTGCAAGAGGGTAAACCAATTCCCCGACACCCATATAGGTTTGCTCTCCAGTGCGAGAGGATAAACTAATTGTTCTCCAGTGCAAAAGGGTAAACTAATTACTCTCCAGTGCGAGAGGGTAAAGTAAATCCCTGACACCCATCTGGGTAAGCTCTCCAGTGCGAGAATGCCACATAGTTCAAAAGATCGAATGCTTGAAGATCAACTAAGTAACAAATGGTTAGGGGGTAGCAGCCACTTTTACACTTAACAGTTCGCTCATCCGACACTTCATCTTCAGCAACTCTAATCTTGGCAGCTTCATCCTTGACTGCTTCATCTATGGCAGTTGAAAAATCAAACTCAAGCAATTTCCTCATTTTCAGCAGGCGGCCCAGACGTGGCAGCCCAAGCAATTGCCTATTCCACGCCACTTCCTCGGCCCATGCCGAACCAATCCTTGGCTTCAATCAAGCCGAGCTGCTTAAGCAATGGTCCCTGCCACATCACCTGTTTGGCCCATGCTAAGCCGACTCCTGGCCCTTGCCAGCCAACGTGCTGCACCACCCCGACGACTGCCCCGTGGCAGCACCACCCAAGAAGAAGACAATAAGAAATTAAGTTTTTATTACATTGGTGTGGCACGGAAAAGACGAAGAAAACAACAAAAGACGGTCCTTTGCACGAGCAAGATGTAGAAGATTGCTAGAGGAGGGGGAACAAATATCCTCTAAGCTCTCTCTCTCTCTCTTGTAGGGTAGAATAAATCACTCTCCAAAGTTGATTTAATAACCCACTTAAGGTGGACTTAAATAGGCTTTGAGAGAAACTTATTTCCCTTTCCTAGAAGGATTTAATTTCATATTAAAGAGGGAATCTACATCAAAACAGGAAGCAGTCCTAAGTTTCCTAGAGTAAGAAGATCTCTTCACCTGCTGCCATTTCTTATGAGCAGCCCAGCAGGTGTGGGGCATTTGTAGAGCCAAAAATAATCACAAGGCGACACGTGGATTTTTGGTAAAAAGGACAAAGTTACCCCTGAGACACACCGGTTGTCCTACACGCGAGCAGTGGACAATCATTATTTAATCAAGCCAAGAGTGTCCAAAAAAGTTAACCAATTCCAAATTATCTCATCCATCCTCATCTTAGGTAATTACTTCATAACCTACAAATTATTCCATATAAATGGAGATTAATTGGCTAATTAATGGATTAATTCCTAATTAATCCATTAATCACCAATTAAATCACTCATTTTCACACAAAAAACCTCTAAGGGCCGGCCACCTCCATTCCCTATATAAATGACCCTATTTTTTTCTAAAAAAGGGGGTCCACACTCTTGCAAAACTCCCAAAAACTCTCCAAATACTTTTCTCTCTAAATTCTAACTTTGGCATCAGAGGTTCTTCGGCCAAAACCTCCCCCCCCCATTCATCGTGGGCGCGTGAAGCTCTTGGCCTTGACCTAAGGTGTCAATTGTTTTGTAGGTGCAATTTTGTCCGAGAAGAAGAAAGCGGAAATTTGCATCCACAAAAGATTTTTATTTGAAGGAGATTAGAAGAGGACTATGAAGTAAATTCATCCTTCTAATCCTGCTGTTTTAAGGAGAATTGGAATAAATAAGTATTTTTTTCATGAGTAATTCATCTTTTATTATCTATGTGGGCATAATTTTTTTCATGAGTAATTCATCTTTTATTATCTAAGTTTATATTACAATGTGTACCAAATGAACTCAAACGGTTCAACGCACATCAATTTGAAACCAAGTGACTGATTTTATATTGAAAAGATCTCTGTGCAGGCTTTAGATGCTGCTAATTTACGTCGACGTACTCCATTCAGTTGTTTTCTATTTAATGCTACTAAGTTTCTTTCGAACCGGAACAACTAAAGATTTCCAAGGCCAATTGTTGGATAGGCCACGGCCTAGTTACGCAAGATTATATCCAGGAAGAGGTCTTACTTTTTCATTCTTATTGAGCATATCACGATCTTCCACTGTTTATGATTAAGTTTCAACCATATTACATAAAACAAAATTGGCAAGCCTTTGGCTTCGCCCAAGTTTTGAGAGTTGGTTGGGATACATTAAGATTTGATTAGGTCAAGGGTTTCCCTCCCTAGCTACATTGTAACAGAAAAACAATAGGAAATTGACAAACTACCATGCATGACATAAAGTAACTAGCTAGCATAGGAATATAATTTTGACTTCTGCTTAGGGAGAGGAATAACAGGCAATACAAATTGGATCACCGGTGTTCTTAGTCAAATTCAGATGGACTTAATGAAGGATGTCGGTGCACTTTATATGAATTTTCCCTTGGATCTGCTCTCAAATTATTCAACACGTATTTGACAATTAGCAGCTACATATAGATTATAAATTGTGTAATTTCAATCATTATCTGCTGAATATATAAAGTCCTGCCACATCCGGCAATGCTCCTTAATTCTAAAAACAACGTCAAATATGTTGGAAAGAAATCATGATTTAAATTAGAATCTCTAGTTTGAAGAGGTTAGATTAGACAAGATTTCCTTGTAATTGATTTGTAATGAGTTTGCTGTTATTTCCTTTCCATAGTTGTATAGTTGACTAATAGAAAAATTATGTATAAAAGATCGCATAATTCAGTATCAATGAAATCATTCTTGCATAACATATTCAAAACTTCAATTAATCCATAAATAATATGCGTTTTAGACTTTTAACCTTGTGTAAGATTAAAATCCAATTTTCGTCCCTGATGCATTTAATCACCTAATTTATTAATTTGATGTTTTATTTCTCTTTTTCTTCCTATTTTTAATGTATTAATTACATTTAAATTTTCGTTTCATTTCTTTCATCATAATATATTTTGATGTCTACATTTAGGTAAACTAATTTTGTTATATAATATATTCCAATGCAATCTATATGTTCTTCATTTAGGTACATTAACTAATTTGATATATTTAGGTATATCCTTGATACAAATATATAGGTACATTAATTCAATACAATACATTTTGGTACACACATTTCGGTATTGACATTTAGTTACATTAATTTAATATACTACATTCTGGTACGTACATTTTGGTACATACATTTCGGGATTGAAATTTAGATACCTTAATTCGAAATAATATATTTCGGTACATACATTTAAGTTCATTATAATATATTTCGGTACAAACATTTCAGTACAAAGAAGTCAATTTTATATATTTCGGTAATATGTGCATATTAATAAAATTAAAATTTTAATGTGGAGACATTAAATCAAAATGCACATTAAATAACAAAAATAGATTATAAATTTTAATAAAAGTACACTTCAAAGGATTAAATTAAAGATGTAATCTAGCACTAGATTTTTTTTATTTTTTTTATTTTTAAATTTTAATCTTTTGCAAGGCCCAAGTTCAAACTATCCCCTAGTTTTGCTCTGCCTCGCTTCCGCCAGATTTCCTCGAGCCTATACAACACGTTTTTTCTCTTTCATATCTTTTTCTTACATTTGTCTCGTCAATTTCAACCTTGCACTACACAAAAAAACAAAAAAAAAACAAAAAAACATTCTTAGAGATGAAAAATATTTGTCTCGACTCAGTCAGGCATATATGTTAGGACCTATCCCTAATTTTACAATATTTTATTTCATAAAAGAGTGAAGTGATGAAAATGCTCCTAGAGGCGAGATTGTTGACTTTCGTTGACCGTCATTTTGTGACGCATTGTTATTACGAACGCGTGGGCGCAAGTGAAGGGTTCTTTAGTAATTTTGCATTTTAGAGTTTTGGTCCTTGATTATTTTAATAATTTATGGTTGGATATTTTATTATTTTAATAATTTTTGAAACTTGTGGGGCCCACATATCACTTAACTCTCATCTCCTCTCTTGCCATGTGTCCCTTCTCACTCAACTCGTAGACATTCTCAGACTCTCTCTTCCTTCAGTCTCTCGTCCCTCTCTCTATTAGCACTCTCAAACTCCCTCCCTCACCGTGAGCTTGCCGGACCACCACCATCCACTATCCTTTTCGGTGAGCAACTTAGAGCACCTAAACTTCTCTAGCCACTCGAGTTATGAAAACCCAAGCTTAGCCCAGGCCAAGGTTTCTTTCTTTCTCTATTTCTTTGCACAGTGGCACCGTCACTGTTCAAGACTTTCTACGGCAATTTCTCGCCGTCCCAGTAGAAGGTAAGCCTCGGAAACCCACAAGATCTTCGTATATCATGTTTTGTAGTACGATTAGGGTAAGTTTAAGGAGTTTTGGTGACGTTTGCACGATGAAAACACTTTGGGTAGGTTTTCCAAGAATTTTTTATGGAACTCGGGAGTTTTCCAGGTTTGTCCGATCGTCCATGTTCACGTCTTGACCTCTTGATGGTATATTCCTATCCCTCATGTTCTAAGCTTCAATTCCATGTATTATATAATGAAAATGGTTGAGATTTGCTCTGTTTACCCAAATTTAATCGTTTTAGTTGAGTTTTATTAATGGGTCCCAATATTATGCTTAGGTGCGATTACTATAGGAAACTCCAACTTTCCTAATTCGAACAACTGCGACCTTCCAAGTATCTGTGAGTCAGTATTTTCTTTTATATAATATTTATACTTATTGAGTTTCCATATATATCTCAACACAGCAGAGACACACCATACACGCACCATCCTTCAATCCTCATACACTCAAGCATCCAAAACCTTCCTAGCATCATTTGTAAACATTTCTTTGTAAACACTTCTTTTTGTAAACATTCTATATATCAATAAAAGTTCAAGTGTACATATTCAAGCAAACTCTAAGTCTTAAGTAAGTTTTATTTTCTTTCTTTAGTGTGTTTGTTTAATTAGACTTCTAGTCCAAAACAGGGAAACACTATTGTAGTTATATTATTAACCTGCTAAACTGACAATTATACTTTGTTCAAGCACTCTGTTATAGTTGAATGCTCGCCATACAAATAACTGGACATTAACCAGGGTACCTCTGAGTTCAGGCTTTAAGGCCTAATACTTGTCTTATGAGTGGTCGTCATGCTGAAACATGTCGAGTTCCATGTGCAAGGTTTTATGTCTAATTGTTATAATGGACATCCGACTATTTAACCGGGCCTGCGTTGCGAATTAGGTATCAGAGCCAAGTTTAGCATTTTAATAGTATAATTATAATAGTAAAGTACCTTGAGGACGGAAGTCATTAACACAACTGATATCACACTTGTTTATTTTCTATGAACAACAGATATTATTGTCCTTGTAGACCTTGTCAGCCACAACCACCAGGTATTTATTGTCCCAGACATCCAACTATAAATAGCATAAAGAGAAGATTAGCATATATATCCAAAAGAATTACCAGTACTTTGAAGAAGCAGAAGTTTTATCTTGGTTATCTTGAACATCTTTCCTTTATTTATGTTGATGCACAAAATCAGTGAGGACTTTGGTACAACAGAAAGTGTTAAGTTTGTGACCTTCGCTAGATTGCTCCGGTCACTAGAGACAGGGAAGCAAACACAAGATGTACGTGGTTCACCCAAATTGGCTACGTCCACGGAGTAGAGAAGTTCTCATTAATTGTGAAGGGTTTACACAAGTACATAGGTTCTAGCTCTCATTTAGTGAGTACTAGTGAATGATTTAGTACAAATGGCATTAGGACATATTATGGGAGAATGATCTCATTTTATAGAAGAGAGTTTCTAGCTTTGTTCTGACATTGACATGTGTCGTGTTGTGATTGACTTTCGATGTTGACACGTGTCACGCTATGATTGGCTTCTGATGTCGACACGTGTCGCGCTGTGATTGGCCTCCTGGTTGGAGGGAAACTCTTATGGGTCCTTGACGGTATAACGTTGACCGGTGCTCAGTAATTTTGGGATTGGTCAAGTATGGTACAAACAGTGCTCCCCTAAGTTCCCAAGTGAGGGAAGCTCCTCGGTTGGGGACTTGCAAGATCCAAGCCGCTGAGTAATCACGAAACTTCTAAGTACCGAAGTGTGGTATCGTCTTCACTTGCCTTATCTGTCTCATAGGTAGATGTGGCATCTTCTTTGGAAGTACTTTTCCTCCATCCAGGGGTGGTATCTTTAACCGGTGGAGATGCACAAGGTAATGTATCAATGTGACTTGAAGCTTACTTGTAGTTTCAGGCTTGGTCAAGCGCGATACAAACCATCTAGTAGGAGTCTCCCAAGTTGCCGAGCTAGGAGATTTGCCGAAAGAGGTGACAGACAAGGTAAGCAATCAGAGTTCTAAGCAATCAGTCCCAGATCAAAAGTTTGATTTCGAGTTCCGGCTGATTGTTCTCATTCTCCCTATCTTGCAGGCAACAATAAGGATAAAGAGAAGAAAAAGGAGAAAAGATGATATGAGATACTTTTTCTTTTGAAGAAGTAACTTTCCACAGGCTTATTCTTGAACTGGGCTGGAGGGTTTTCTGGTTTCCTCTAGAGTATAAGGCCAACTCAAGAATTTGAGGGTCAAAACAAGTCCATCAAATATAGAGTACGTTCGACCCTGAGGATATGGGATACTTTTGCTGTTGACAAAGTAGTGGATGTATCAGCACGTGTTCTGTTACGCTTGTCTCCACATGCTTCCTTGTATCCTTCTCACTTGCCCTATCTGTTCCTCAGGCAGATGTGGTATCTTCTCTGGAAGCATAAGATGTTGAAGATGAGTACTCGAGAGCAATGCCAGGTAAGTAATCAGGCAAGGGGTTCCAGGTAGTCAGTTCCTGACTGGAAGCTTGATTCCAAATGCTGACTAATTGCTCTCTTTCACCTTGTCTGCAGGTAAGAACAAGGCCAAAGGAAAAGACAGGGAAAAAGCATGATATGGGATACTCTTGCTTTTAACCCTGATGATATAAGATACTTTTGCTCTGATGTGGCTTGTTTGCAGAGGTATTATCGGGGGGGGGGGGAAAGAAGTTGAATATTTCAAGAGACTCTGCTGAGAGTGCCCTCTCGGATGTGAAGAAAAGTTAAGGATTTTTTTTTATTTGCAGGTCTGCCTGGCTGTGGAGGATGAAGGTTGACATATATAGGAATTGTCCCAACAGCGAGTGGTAACGTTGTTCCTTTACCCTTCTCGGTCATAGCAATGTAGTGGGAGCTGCAAGATTCACGTGTTTTAACTTTGTCAGAGCACTTTGAAAAAGTGGTCTGTGGTATCTGGAAAGTTGATGTTGCGTGTGAAGATTGCAGACAAGCTTTATCCAAGGAAATATGGCTCTCGAAGTTCAGAGAGCGGTGCCTCTTTGGTTTTCAAACAAGCAATCCTGTCGGGGAACTGGCTCTCGAGATTTGGAGAACGGTGCCTTTTCGATTTTTGAGAAAGCAATCCTATTGTGAGTTTGGCTATTGAGATTCGGAGAGCGGTGCCTCTTCGATTTTTGAGAAAGTAATCATGTTGGGAGTCTGGCTCTCGAGATTCGGAGGGCGGTGCCTCTTCGATTTTTGAGCAAGTAATCCTGCTGGGAGTCTGGCTCTCGAGATTCGGAGGGCGGTGCCTCTTCAACTTTTGAGCAAGTAATCCTGTTGGGAGTCTGACTCTCGAGATTCGGAGAGCGGTGCCTCTTCGATTTTTGAACAAGCAATCTTGTTGGGAGTGTTTTCTTGAATATGAGTAAAGGTTGGGCATTTTTGCCAGTCTACCTTGCCACAGAGCACAGAGGTTGACACACATAAGGACTTTCCAATTATCAAGCAGTGGTGCTGTTCCTTTACCCTTGTGGGTAATAGTAGGGTAGCTGGACCTTCAAAATTTATGTGTCTAAACTTTGTCAGAGATATTTGGCAAAGTTATCTGTGGTAGCCGAGGAGCTGATGTTGCGTGTAGAGATTGTCGACATATTTTACTCAGGAAAATCCGTTTCTCGAAATCCGGAGAGTGGTGCCTCTTTGATTTTTGAACCAACGGCCCTGTTGTCCTTTCTTATATAGGGGCACCAATTGTGTGCAAGAAGTACATTCAGAGAGTTATTGCTCTTAGGAATTTTCCCCTTATTTTTGTACTTCAGAGATTTATTGGACCTCATTTCTCCTTCATCATTTTTGAAAATGTCTGGCTCATCCGATCGTCGTTTTGACTTGAACTTTGGTGAAGAGGTAGCTATGTCTCCTTAAGATAACATATGGTGCCTATCCTTCTTATCCCCTACTGGTCCTTTTACCGTTGGGGACTCTGTGATGAATCTTTGTTTGAATCCTAATCAGAATTCGATGTGCAAGCTGGTCTATCTATTCACCAACCTCAACCCTTTAGCCAAAGTATTCTTCCCTTCATCTTATTCCCCCCAACACCCTTCCAATTTTGAGGACTCTTTGTCAATAGCAATAACCTCTCAACCAATGATAATCAGGCCAACATTCGAGAAATTATTAGGTAATACAGTACTACCACATGGCAATGCCAAATGATAGTACTTACTAATCAAATACCGACATGCGAAGGAGCGAGATGTAGATTAATATAGGCAATTAATATATATATATATATATATATATTTTAAATTGCATTAACTGTCCCAATTTAAAAAAAATAATTAATTACCCATATTAGTTTACATCTCGCTCCTCCACATGTTTGAATAGTTAGCGACAATTTAACAATTTTTTTTATAAAAAAAAGTAATTACCCATTTTAGTTTACGCTCCTCTACATTTCCTTATTTGATTAGTAAGTACCATCATTTGAATCGCCACATGGTAGTACAGTGCTACCTAATAATTTATTCATTATACTAATCATTCACTTTTGATGTTTTTGTTTTGTTTTGTGTAATTTGAATAAAGGGTTGTTCGGGTTTAATTTGGGCATAAAGGTAAAATTAATAGTATTTATATGGGCATGCAACACGTGATCTTTTTCATTGATCTAAACTTAATTAATAAAAATATTGCATTGATTAGGTCCAAAAAAAAAAAATGAAACATTGATATATAGCTAATGATAGTAAAGTTTTTATTGATTTATGGCTTAAAAACCTTAACTTTTAATAAGACAACTACAAATTACAAAATAATAATCTGTCTTTTAGTTAAACTAATTATAAGTTTAATAAGAGAACTATTTTTTTTATGGTCAGTACGGAAGTCAAGAATAGGCAGTTAAATAGATGCATGTGGTCCAACATCAAAGTGAATAGGGTGTTGGGTTTCCACCCATTCGTCTCAAGTTTGAAACTCTTCCATTTCCTAATGGTAGTGTTCTGCTACCAGCAAACGAATATGGAAGTTAGGAAAGGGAATTAGATTTTTTATGAATTCGCAAACACCCACATTTGATATGAATTCCTGTGTGCGGGTAAATAGAGAAAACTAAGGATTTCATACAGATTTTATGAATTGAAATGTTTCGAATACTTAACTAGGGTAAGTTTTCTAGTGGAAATGCGGTAGAATTTAAGTCAAATTTGGTTCATGGTCTTGGGTTCGAGGCACAAAATTGACAAAAACACGGGTGATTCCCTGGTTGAAAGCTTAATTTGGGAGGACATGTGTCATTTGACTATGTCAAAGGTGAGCGGAAATCCCTTTGGTCTTTTTGAGATCCAGTATTGGGGATTACTCCTATTCTTAGGGGTGTGGAATACCTCATACTTTGGGCAAAAAAAAAAAGATTTGAATACTTATATGGTCAACAAACTAAGGGTTGGTTTGGGATTGTGGTGATTTAAAAACAAAGCAACTTGTTAAAAAAATCTGGAACATGAAATGTCTTTGGTAAAACAAAAAAAAATGATTTTTTAAAAATCTGTTGTCAATGAAAGTAGAAAAGCATAGAAATGCAGAAGCAAAGTATATCATGCTTCTAAAAAATGTGTTTTTTTAAAGCATATTAATCAATGCTCATTTAATGAACTTTTCAAATGACAAGTATACCCCTACATGTTTTACAAAATTACAATCTTTGCCCCTATATTATTGTCTTTGACAATTATTATATCACATAAATACTATATCATTTTTAGTCATTTAACATATTCAAAGTTATTTATATAAAAGTTTACCAAACACTTAGACACTGCTTTTTTTTATTATTATTAAAAGCACTTTTATAAAAAATAAAAAATAAAAAAAGGGTTTACTAAACACTTAATAACTTTATTTTATAACTGCTTATTATCACAACACAATAATTTTTTTTTTTAAAGTATAGCAATATCAAACTAGCCCTAACTCAAGAAATAGAATAGTTACAATTCTTAATTTTTTGTAATTAAGTAAATGTGTTATGAGTGAATTAAAATTCCTGACAAGAGACATTTCAAAGCATTTACCGCATTGAAGGTTTGTATTTGAAAATTACATGATCATTGAAATGCATTCACAACGTGGCTATGAATGACCACAATCCAAGAGATAGGATTCTGGTCGGATTTTTTTTTGTAAGGATTCTGGGGATCAATTAATTATGTTCGTTTATCGTACATTGTGCAGTCAATTTTTGTCAGGTACTGTTTGTGTTTAATTTTAAATAATATAATTTAAAATAATTTCTGACCGCACGATGTACGATAAAATGACAAATTTAAAGGATCATGAGATCCTTACAAAGAGGATCCGACAAGGATCCTATCTCACAATCCGGAGAGGATCCTGTCGGCTCAATTAAAACGCTCTCTCTCTCTCTTTTCATTGTTCTTTGTAACATAATAATAAAATCCGTTTAAATCGAAAAAGTTGCCGATCCTTCTTTTGATGCGTGGCAAGATGAAGATGCATGCATCTACGTATATAGTGTAGTTTGCCCAGATGTTGATGTGTTGTCGGTAACTAATGTCATATCAATATAGAAAGAGCGAGTCTAATTTGAAAGCAAGCAATGCACCAAACCATAGTTCTATAAGGAATAAAAACTAGTGCAACAACGGGGGTCCATAACCTTGAAAAACGTAGGGCAAAGGACACAAAATTCTTTCCAACTACTTTTATTTGCATGCAAAACGATTTGTATGAGTTTGAAACGTGAAATCATAAGCGTACACATGTTCGTCCTGGTAACAGATGAGGTGGGGCACAAAACAACAGACTATTGCATGCATGTTAATCGCATGAAATTTCGCGTGTTAATCGCATGAAATTTCGCATGTTGATATATTTAACACAATCTTGCATACATATAAAATATAATAAAGGTTCTGCGAGCTTTCCAACTACAGTAATATCTTTTAGTGGGTTTTTCTTGTGAAGTTTCAGTAATGAATATTGATCGATCACGTTAATCACAACCCATGCATTGAAGAAATAATATAAAATTTGCGTCCACTTCTGAAATTAGGTTTAGCTACTATCTATATAACACATAATTTGTCCATGTATAACTTGGACAAATATAAAATTATTCAGATTGCAGTACTCTCCCTATCTGTCCATATATATACTTGGACACAAAGAAAAAGTATATTAATATCCTTTGCGGTCTTGATGCGCGCGCGCACACACAATACTGTAAAAATTAAAAACTAGATCAATACATATTGGTTATTGATAAGAATGTTGTAGATCAAGTATATAAAATTACTTTTACATTAGATGGTGACTGCGTAACAATGAGCAGAGATTCAAATTTTTATTAGAAATCGGGATCGGTTGAGTTGTGGGGTGATATCAAATTTTAATGATCCAAAATGTCTATTTTTCAAGTTGTATTTCATAGATCATCATTTTAAAATATTAATCAAATAAAAATGTTTAAGGCATCTACTTGAGTTCAAAGAAATTGTTGAACATTGTGTTTTAAGAAATATTAAAATTAAGGGACACTTTGAGTGCGGTTCTTAACTATCAATATTCTTTTATTGAAACCTTGTTGGTTTTTAAATTTTGATCGAAGTCCCTGAAATTAATGTGATAATGTATTTCTATGTAGGTTACTATATTTTTAGAATTAAAAATTGAAATTTATAGTTGTTTGTATTAATGAGATTTTAAATAAAAAAAACCCATAATTTGTGTATTAAAATTATTAAAATATAAATTATACTCTCCAATATATTGTGTGTATGTATATAAACATGGGTACATTCATCAAAATTAGCAAAAAAATTATTGTACCAAAATATGGTACATTCTTCAAAACCACAAAAAAAAAAAAAAAAAAAAAAAAAAAAAAGATATTAGGCTTAACAACATTAGTAAATTTCTTTTATTAAACTTGACATGGATACATTCTCAAATCAAGAAAAAGAATGTACCCATATAAGTTTAAAATGGATTAGAAAAAAATTGAAAAGATTTTATATAAAAAAAAAAAGGGTACACTTTACATACAACAAATTGGTATATTTAAGAATTTGTACATATTAAGGGTACATATAAGATTAAAAAATTGGAAACCTTTTTATAAAAAATTAAGGGATACAAACTTATTCTAATTTATTATTTTTTTATTTTGGAAATGTTTTGAATTGAAAATTAGTTAGGAGTGTTAGAAGTATTAAGATCAAATGGCTACAAAAGAAACATGTGTCAAGAGATTAAGAGATGAGTTAGTTTGTTAAAGATTGTAGCTTAGAGAGCAAGCTATGATTGCTGATATATACTGTTAGTTGTAAACTGTTGTTACTAACAAGAATATTCAGTTACGAAAATATAATCTTTCTCTCTCATTTCTCTCTCTCATCTTCTTCTTCTTTCTTACTGTATTTCTGTTTCTCTGTTCTTGAGAAACCTTTTGTTGGTTTATATAGTTTACATGGTATCATCGCCGGAACAAGCATAGCAACTTGACGGTTCTTCGATCTTGGTCCGCTTCCGCTCCAACTCAACATTTTTCTGAGAAATTGTGATTCTTTCTGATACATTTGGGTTCTTCTTCTTTACCCATTCTTCTGATTTTGCGTCCTACATCGTGTGCACACCAAGTGTTTGTGGTTATTCCCCAGTCAAGATTACTTCAAGATTTTCGTTGATTCTGTAACAATGGTTACACCTGCTCAGTTACAGATTCTCCAGTCCCCGATTATCTCATTGATTTCGTCTGTTTCAAATTCAGTGCATATGAAATTGGATGATACAAATTACTTGGCTTGGCATTTTCAACTGTAATTGCTTCTTGAAGGTTATAGTATTATTGGGTTTGTCGATGGGTCAACACCATGTCCTGCGCAATTTGCCTCAGAATCCTCTGCTGATTCTACAGTTTTATGTGGTGATTCTTCCACTCGGGTGGTAACAGATGAGTACAAGATTTGGAAATGCATGAGAAGGCATTGATGCAGTTGATCATTGCAACTTTATCTCCTGCTGCAATTTCCTGTGCAATTGGCAGTACCATCTCCAAAGATTTATGGTTCAAGCTTAAAGAACAGTTTTCTACAGTCACAAAAGCGAGTATCTTTCAACTCAAGTCTGAGCTCCAGACTATAAAGAAGGGTAATGATTCTATCACATTATATCTGCAGAAAATTAAAAAAGCAAGGGATTTATTAACTACTGCTGGTGTGATATTTGAGGATGATGATGTTGTGATTCTTACACTTAATGGGTTGCCTGCTGAATACAATACCATTAGGTCCGTGATTAGGGGTCGTGAAATTGTTATATCTTTGAAAGATCTTCGTTCCCAATTACTTGTTGAAGAAACTTTACTTGAAAGTGTATCTGCATTACTTGTGTTATCTGCACTTATGGCACAAAACACTGGCTTTCCTTCCAAAAAGCAATCATTTTCCAGTTCTGGTGCGAATTATAGCAGTCATAATTCTAATGCTTACAAGTCATTCAACAACAATAATAAGGGTCGAAATCGGTTTAATTCCAACTTTAATCCCAAGTTTGGTAACAACAAGACTTTTCATTCGAGTCCTGCTCCTGATATTCCTGGTACATCTCCACCAAGGGCTCAAAACTATGGGTTTCAGACTCAACCTTGTCAGATTTGTGGAAAGAATAATCATTTGGCTTCTACTTGTCGGTTCAGGAATACAAATACTTCTCAAGGCTGTCAGATTTGTGGGAAGAATAATCATCTTGCTGATACTTGCAGATATAGGAATGCAATTGTTTCTTCAGGCTGTTAGATTTGTGGGAACCCTTATCATAGTGCAGAAACGTGCTTTTAGAAGAATTCTACCACCCAAATGAATGCAATGCATGCTGCTACTCCTAATGGTCCATTCTCTCAAATTTCAGTGCCCTCTGCACCAGTGCAGCCACAAGTTTGGCTCACTGATTTCGGTGCTAATAATCATATGACCTCTGAGTTGAGTAATCTTTCCTTGGCAACACCATATCCAGCCAATTAAGTAATCCAGCCAACTAATGGTGAAGGTTTAGCTATCTCTCACATTGGTTCCTCTCTTTTAGCCACTCCAATGCATCCTATAAAGCTCAATTCTATCCTTTATGTTCCAAAACTGTCTCAAAATTTATTATATGTGCATCGAATTTGTTTGGACAATAATTGCTAGTTGATTTTCGATGCGTTTTCATTTTGGATTCAGGACAAAGCCACAGGGAGGACTCTTTACAAAGAACTGTGTAACAATGGATTGTACCCCATCATCTCACCAAGTTCTCTTCCAGTCAACAATAAAGGACAACCTGTAGCTCTTCTTGGCAAGCAAGTGACAATCAGTATTTGGCATAAACGACTAGGTCACCCCTCTAATCCCATAGTTTCTCAAACTTTAAGGAATTCCAATGTATCATGTTTTGCTGATAGCATTCCCTCACTGTGTCAAACATGTTTAGAGGGTAAATTTAGTAAACGACCATTCTATCCTTCGGTCTCCAAATCTGCACAACCATTTGATATTGTCCATAGTGATGTGTGGGGCCTTACTCCTTGTGTTTCTTTAGAGGGATTCAAATACTATGTGACTTTTATTGATCAGTGTACAAAGTATTGTTGGCTTTTTCCAATCTGTAATAAAAGTGATTTTCCTGCAACATTTGTGTCATTCTACAATTTCATTTTAAATCAGTTTCATACATATATAAAAGTTCTTCAAAGTGATGGTGGTGGTGAATATATAAGTAAGGCATTTCAAAAGTTTCTTCTTGATAAAAGAGTAAGTCACCAGATGTCTTGTCCCCATACACCAGAGCAAAATGGCATAGCAGAGAGGAAACACATACACATCATTGAAACATCCATTACCTTGTTACAAACTGCTTCATTACCATCCTTGTTTTGGTCATTTGCTTGTCAAACCTCAATTTACTTGATTAACAGAATGCCATCCCCAACATTAGGTAATAAGTCACCATTTGAATTGCTGCATAATTCCTTACATGTGATTCAACACTTGAAGGTTTTTGGGTGTTCATGTTATCCTTGCTTATGACCATACACTAGCACAAAATTCGAACCCAGAACAACAAAATGTGTCTTTTTGGGATATGCATCTAAATATAAAGGGTATCTCTGTTATGCTGTGTCTAGAAAGAAAGTCTATGTGTCAAGACATGTGATTTTTGATGAAACTGAGTTTCCTTACAAGTCCTTGGTTCTCAAATGTCAAGCTATTAATTATGCACCATTACCATCACTCATATCACCCCATATTCCAATCCCTGATCATAATAATGTTCTTGTTTTACCAACAACCCCGAGTCCATCCATACCTGGTCTATCTCCTGGTTCCACACATCTAGGTTCTGATGCTACACTGAGTCCTATGTCAAAGACTAATGTCAATCAATCCTCTGCCGAGCTCAATGCAATACCAGCTGCAGTTCCAAGTTCAAACTCAGAGGGCTCCAGTTCTGATCAATCCATTGGTGCAGCGAGTACACAGTCATTGTCTTCCACACTCCCTGTGGTACCTGAATTCCAACCTGAACATCTATAAGTGGTTTTGTCTATACCACCCCTCAATCTTCACCCTATGCAAACAAGATCAAATAGTGGCATTTCCAAGACAATTGCTCTTTTAGTTGTTATACATGAACATGAATGAGTTAATTTGAGTCAAGTAGAGCCTACAACCTATAAATCTGCATTAAAGTCACCAGTGTGGTATGAGGCTATGAAAGATGAGATTTCTGCTTTGCATAAACAAGGTACATGGTCTCTGGTACCTCTACCAAAGCATAAGAACTTAGTAGGCTGCAAATGGGTATTCAAGATAAAAAAAAAGAATGCTGATGGTTCTATTGGGAGATATAAGGCTAGACTTATAGCTAAAAGGTTTAATCAAGAAGAAGGTATTGACTATGGTGAGACCTTTAGTCCCGTTGTGAAACCCACAACTGTGAGATTGGTTCTAGCTTTATCTGCACATTTTGGGTGCTCATTAAGGCAATTGGACGTGAAAAATGCATTTCTTCATGGCATCTTGCAAGAGGAAGTATACATGACTCAACCATCTGGATTTGGGGATTCAAAACATGAAGATTATGTATGCAGGTTACATAAATCTTTATATGGCTTAAAACAGGCCCTAAGGGCGTGGAATGAGAGATTCACTAGCTTTCTACCATACTTAGGGTTCACTTCCACATATGTAGATTCATCATTGTTTGTCAAGATTGTGGGTAACTCTGTGGTGATTTTGCTTTTATATGTTGATGATATCATCATCACAGGAAGTGCAACACACGCTATTCATGAAGTGATTCAATCTTTAACTCAGGAATTTGATATCAAAGACTTAGGACCTCTTCACAACTTTCTGGGAATACAAATTGTGCAGAAAGATGATGGTTTGTTCTTATCTCAGGATAAGTATGTCACAGATTTGTTAACAAAATCTGAAATGTTGCTATCCAAACCATGTGCTACACCATGTCTACCCTACAATCGACTGCTCAAAGATGATGGCAAGCCCTATAATAATCTTGCTCTATACAGAAGCTTGGTTGGTGCTCTCCAGTATTTGACATTTACTAGACCTGATATATCTTTTGCAGTGCATCAGGTTTGTCAGTTTATGTAGTGTCCAATAAAGTCACATTTTATGGCTGTTAAGCGAATTCTCAGATACTTAGAGATTACTGTTTAAGGGCTACACAGGGATGTGGTATTCATTATATCAAAGGTTCATTAGAGATTACTGCTTATAGTGATGCAGACTGGGCTGGGGACCCTAATGATAGACGGTCAACTACTGGACTGGTTGTTTTTCTGGGGTCTAATCCAATTTCATGGTCCTCTAAGAAGCAAAACACGATTTCCCGGTCATCCACTGAAGCTGAGTATCGGGCTTTATCTACCACTGCACCATAACTTGATTGGATTAAATAATTGTTAGTATTCCTTCAAGTTCCAATATCTGTGCAATTTGTTCTGTGATAATTTATCAGCAATAGCTCTTACCTGTAATCCAGTTCAGCATCAAAGAACTAAGCACATTGAGATTGACGTGCACTTTGTTCGAGAAAGGGTTGCTTCAGCATCAAAGAACTAAGCACATTGAGATTGACGTGCACTTTGTTCGAGAAATGGTTGCTAAACAAGAACTACAAGTTCATTTTGTGTCTTCGAATGAGCAATTCGTTGATATCCTTACAAAAGGGCTCTCTGCACCTCTTTTTCAGACACATTGTGCCAATCCCAGGCTCAGTTTTACTGCCCCCTGAGCTTGTGGGGGGGATGTTAGAAGTATTAAGATCAAATGGCTACAAAAGAAACATGTGTCAAGAGATTAAGAGAGGAGTTAGTTTGTTAAAGATTGTACCTTAGAGAGCAAGCTATGATTGCTGATATATACTGTTAGTTGTAAACTGTTGTAATTAACAAGAATATTCAGATACGAAAATATAATCTTTCTCTCTCATTTCTCTCTCTCATCTTCTTCTTCTTTCTTACTGTATTTATGTTTCTCTATTCTTGAGAAACCTTCTGTTGGTTTATATAGTTTACACGGAGTTCAATAAATGTGTGAGATTAAAATCCTAAATCATTTATTAATTTTTATTTTAAAAATTATGTAACTGACATGTAAATTCATTATTGCATTAATGATAGGGACTTTGATCAAAATTTGAAAATTAATAAGATTTTAGTCAATGAACATTAATAACTAAGGACCGGATGCTAATTTTTCCTAAAATTAATTTCATCATGACAATCTAATTAGTAAGTTGTTTCCGATTGAAATTTATTTTTCTTCAAAGATGATTTATGAAAGCAAACTTAAAAAATTAGACCATTTAAAATTCAATGCAAAAGTAGACTCCACAACTAGTTTCTGTTTTTTACATTAAAATAGATTTCCTTTAGAGAATGGCCTGTAACAATAAATATACTCAATGATATGTCACTTTACATTGCAACGAGACATGTAGAGATAAGGTTTCGTATTGGTAGTAGAGTGAATACATACCAAATTCTGTCGACATAAAAGAATAAAATAGTGTGATAATAACTAATCAATGGGTTTGATCTGTCCCATCTATAGTTGATTCCACCTGTCTTTTTGCATCTCACTCTCACATCAGAATCAAAATCTGTTACTAAGGAAATTAATTTATTT
This sequence comes from Malus fusca, assembly GCA_035220775.1. Taxonomy (NCBI): domain Eukaryota; kingdom Viridiplantae; phylum Streptophyta; class Magnoliopsida; order Rosales; family Rosaceae; genus Malus; species Malus fusca. The sequence continues at coordinate 5,095,837 of CM069068.1, read as the reverse complement.
GGATTACAAAGCTCTGGCTTCAACTAAGCAAGGAAGCAATCTGCGCACGTTTGTCAAACCTCAGTGGTCCACATGCTTCTATGTGATAGCATAACAAAATCCCTAAATGGTTCAGTTCTGGGCAGATTTGTCATGGCGGCTCGGAGAAAAACAAATCAAATTTAGGAAAAGCTAGTGTCAAAAGATGAGTCACGGACTCCCCACCACCAGCAGCGTCAACCTCAAAAGCTTACTGATTAAGAGTCTAAGGAACATTGACTAATGCGAGCGCTCCATTGGCACACACAAAATATTGCAATAGGACCAGAAAATCGGCCAAGCGTGTGGCTGCTGCAGCCTTAAGAGCACGAATATTTCATGCAATCTTTTTCATGTCCCAATTTTTTAAATGTCAAGTCATGTTATCATCAGGACGGAGCCACCATGGGCTCATTGGTGGCGGATGCCTACACTCACATGGTATGCCAAAAAAATAAAAAATAAAAAATTTCAACCAACTAAAAGCACACCTAATAACCCATTCTAATGAAAACATTTTGCCAAGTACCCCAACCATTATGCCATATGCAATAGAAATTAAACATAATCTACCTGATTTTATTCTAATTTGAGTTTTTCATTCTAATTAATTTAAAGTATTATTTTTGTTTACTTGCTTTATTGGTTGTTTTTCTTCTTCTTGCTTGTGCATACTATTTATTGGACTTTAACATGGTTTTGATTTATCAATGTTGATTGTTTTTTTTTTTTTGGCTTAATCGGATAAATGGTCTTTGTGGTGATAAGGTAATCAGAAGATAGGTCCCATGGTAAAAAAAATTAGGATTTAAACCCTCGTGGTGTTAGTCTATTAGCAGATTTAGTTCAAAAGTGATTTTTCTGTTAAATGTAGGGATAAAAATGTATTTTACCACTCTTTCTTTTTATTCACTCTCTTTTAATCTCTGTAATTTGTATATTCATCTTCTCTCCTATCTGTCTATCTCCAACCATTTCGTAGGTTTTCTAACCGGCCAATTCCCATCCTTGATGCAGCCAACCTTTTCTATTTTTTTGACCCTAGCAATCAAGCAGATAGAGGAATAAGAGAAGAGACCAAATCCTCTAGCCGGAGAAATACAGTTTTAGAAACTATGGATGCATACATATATATCAGGTTCTAATTCCAGACTTGAAAAGAAATCTTCAAAAGAGTGAAGAATGAAAATGATGGTTTATAAACGTGATATATGTATGCAATTAGAAATTCAACTCTGGTGTGATACATACGCAATGTGCATTAGCCGGAGGTGACATCTAGTACTTGAAATTCAAAGCATAATCAAGGTAGCATCTTTTCAGACATCAAGTATTTGAAATTCAAAGCATAATCAAGGTAGCTGCTTTTCACTATAGGTTATAAACTTTTTAGCCTAGACCGGACATTGTTGAATATCATCAGTAAGAATTCAAAATTCCAAGCTAATAAAACTTTTTATCCAATTTCAAAACTCGGGCCCAATCCAAATCAGAAGTCTACTAATACAGCAAGGGGCAAGCATTCGTTCTTGGCCACTCTTCAGCCCCTCAATCTCGTTTAGTGACGGAAGTCAGAGAAGATCAACGGCTGCTGTCAAATTCCGAAGAAGCTCACGTGCTTACAATCGTCCGAAGAACCTCAAGTTCTGGCCGCTGCCAATGATGGCCTCAGTCAAGAAAATACAAATTGCAGAGAGAGAGAGCAGCGAGACAAGGAAGAAGGTGTACATTTTTACCCTGTATTTAACGGACATTTTGTCACAGCCCGTCCCGGGAATTATATATTTGGGACGTGAAATGACTATTTTACCCTTGACGGGTACTAAGGTACGGGTGTATGTGACGTTATTTTGGTTCAAATATTAATCGAATTGGGAGAAATATATATTAATAAGTTGGTTAATATTGAAAGTTGATTTTTGTTATGTATGGTTAGGATGAAAATAGAGGGTGTGGATTAGTTTGGACCACACAAGGAACTCTCTCTCTCCTTCTCCTTCCCCGTGCCTTCTCTGTCTCTCTCCCTCACGATCTCACACACACACACACACCCAAACCGTACGGCACACACCCAAATCCTCCAAAAACTCGACGGATCGAGGCAACCAAGGTATGCATCTTCATCCCTGGGTCCTTGTGAGTCGATTGGTACTAGTTTTAGGCCGTGAAACCTTCGATTTCACGTGAACCCGAAACCTCCATTTTTGGTTACTGTTCATGCGAACGTAAAATGTCGTGTTTCAGGGAATTCTAAGCTTATAGTGAGCTTAGTGAGGTCCTAAGGAAGCTCGGAGTGTTTCGTTTGAAGGATTTGGACGTCGGGATCACGTGGTTCAAGTTTGACCCGTTCCTTTCGAGGCGTTTTCCGGCCAAACCACGGGGAGTTAGACGTCGTGCGAGTTACCATTCTCTTCGTCTCTTCGAGAACTACAACTTTCGTTTTTGTTTCACCCAATTTCATTGAGTATTAAAGAAGTTATACTCATTTGAAAAATACCCAGTTTCCGGCGAGTCCGGCGGCTTTCGAGGCTTTTTCCGGCGAATTCCCGGCGAGTTAGGGGTCGAGACAGGTATGAATGTGTTCGTATCGTCAATATCTTCATTTTGATATAAAATACGTCGAAGATGGTTGAGAAACGAAGGAGAACGAAGGGTTTGAAAATCTGCCCAGAAACCGGCCGCCGGAAAAACCAGTCCGGCGACCCAAGGAAGAAGAAGGGCGCGTGGGGGCGCGTAGACCCGTGCCACGCGCGGTGCGTGGGGGCGCGTGAGCCCTCCAAAAAATAATCTAAAAATATGTCGACGTCCGTGACGTCGAGTAGATCACTGTGGTATATTCATATACCCAAATTGAGCACTGTATGAGAAAGTTATTACGAATTTGGTTATGTGCTTTAAATAGCGTTTATAATTATTTCGCATATAGATGAAAATGTGAAGTGACGATCCGACCGTTGGATCGTCACCAAACTTCGATGCATCGTAATGCATAATATTTGAGGATTATAGGAACTTACGGATTGGGAATCCGATTTACGGATCTTCCGGAATTGGAGTTGTAAGTTCATAAAATAGAATGTTAACCGTCACTTGGTTTTGGAAATTGACGGAGATCCGACCGTTGGATGGTAATGAAATTTTAGGATGTTGTTCTAGAGATTTATTGTGGACCTCTGGAAGTTATGGATTTAAGATCTGAGTGGCAGATCTTCCGGATCGAACTACGTAGTGACGTATTTTATATAAGTTATATATTCTATCGATATGAATTCTGAGGTTGGATTTGATTATTGTTTTAGGCGCCGATCGCCATGATGCCTTGGTGTATTGTGCTAGGGAGTAGTAGGGCAAACTCCAGGTGAGTGGGCAGTTTTGTTTTCGTATTACCTATATACTATTGTTTTCCCAGAAAATGCTTTTATATGAGAAAATGTTTTAAGTTGCCATGCATAGAAATTTATGAAAAGTATGAATTGAAATGCTAAGCATAGAAGTATATATATAAACATGAATTGATATATGATGCATACATGTTGCATGGTGCTGTGGAGGCGCAGGTAAGTCAGGTGAGTCATTATTCATTGAATTATTGATGTTGAAACGTTTAAGCTCATAACCTGCACCCTAGGTGTTAGTGCTTATATTTATTCACCACACCACACGCTCGCCTTGGATCCAAGTAGGTGGATGTCGTACAGACCCTGTGAGGGTTCCGACATGCCAGTCGTACAGACCATTAGAGGGGTTCCGACTGGTGGGTGACTTTAGATTATGTGCACAGTTGATTGATGTGAGAAGCACTAGAGCGTATTTATACACCTGTCATCGTACAGACTACCTTATGTAGTTCCGAGTGACGTGCAGAGTTAGACCGTACAGGTCACCGAGGTGACTCCGGTTGGCGAGGATGTTGAGCTTTAGAATCAGCCGTACAGGACCACTTCAGGGTCTCCGGTTGACTTATTTTCACCTGATTTATATTGATGCATCATTCTTTCGGTTTTTGAAAGTTTTTATAACATGGCATACTTTCTGGGTTTTGAGAAAGAAAAATTGATGATTTGAGATTTATGAAAACATCTATATTATGCTTTTTTTTTGGACACTTGGCATGGCATAGCCTTTCTTAAAAATGTTAAAGAATAGTGACTTGAGATATTTGCTTATATATATGTTCATATATGCTATTTTCCGGGAAAGTATACAGGTTTTACAGCGAGGGGTTAGAAATGTTTTAAATGAAAGATTTTCGAAAAGCTTTGTTTTGCTGACCCACTCAATTTTGTTTTTCGCCCCTCCAGGTTTAAGTTAGCAGAGCTTTGGTGGCCACGAGGAACCCAACGGCGTTCTGACAGAATTCACAAAAGTAGAACTCACCCTCGGGGATTTCCTTTTAGTAATTGTATTTTAAGAGCTTCCGAACTGTGCAAATGGTTACGTCACTCTCACGTGACGGCCAGCACGCCCTCCTTCGGGACGGGGTGTGTCACATTTAACAAGAATCACTTTTGGACTAAATTTGCTAACGGGCTAACACCATGAGGGTTTAAATCCTAATTTTTTTTTATCACGTGGACCATCTTCCAATTACCTGATCATTTAACCGATTAGGCCTTTTTTTTTAAATGAAAACGATTTTCACACACCTATCTTCTCTCCCTATATATCCAACCACTATATTGAATAAATGAAACGAAGATTAATGAACAAAAATAAACAAAGGTGTGCCTAGAAGGATAAAAGAGGTGTGGATATCATTTCATTTCTCTTGATAATTCTTTGTTTAATGCATCTCTGTGTTAAGCTATACGTTAATTGGTAGCTATCAAGATGAAACTCAAAATAAATAAATAAAAAATAGCCATATGGATTATGATGAATTCTCTGTCTAATTGAACTATAACATGGTTACATAAAAGGAAAGAGATATTTAGTAACATTGGACTGTTCTTAAAACATTATGCAAATGGACGAAAATTCTGAAGTTTTGCACGCAAAACATTATGGATTAACATATAAGTACTGCGTTTAATATATAGGGTAAAGTACAAAAAACTACCTCAACTATTAGTGTCACAACACTTTCATACCTCATCTTTTTAAAATGACAATGTCATACCTCATCTTACGAATTTGTGTCAATGTCGTACCTCCGTCAGTTTTTCTGTTAATTTTTCTGTTAGAGGCTGACGTGGCTAGATAGGGGGCCGCTCACTAATCCAATTGGATTAAAATATAATATTTTAATAATTAAAAATTAAAAAATTAATTTTTTTTTATTAAATCTCTCTCTCCTCTCTCTCTCTTTCTCCCCCATCTCTCTCGCCTCTCTCTCTTCTCTGCATCCCAGAACCCCTTCCCACCCATCCCCCCTTCCTCCACCATCTCCTCTCTCTCTCTCTCTCGCCTCTCTCTCTTCTCTCTCTCTCTCTAGACACCCACCTGCATCCCCAAAACCTTCCCACCCGTCCCCCCCAACCTTCCTCCCCCTCACCCTTTCTTCCCCCGCTCCCATTAATCTAAATTAGTAAATTGTTCAAACTAATCTAAATTGTACCCATTGCAGCAGCTATCAGTCTAATTGATATACCAAAACGCTATCTAACCATATCAATCAAATGGAATTAACACACAACCCACAAAACAAAAAACAAATCCTTTTTGCAAAATAAAAAGTGGCTTGTTTATAATTTCTAATTTTCCAAATACCCTTCAATTAAAATTCAAATACAACAGGAAAACAAAAAGGAGAAAACTTGAAGCATCCATGACTGAACAAGTTGAGAATTACCAGAATATGGAACATTACGATGATGAAGAAAGCTAGAAACGAGTGGACCCCGCCGTGGAGCAGCTTGGGTCCCCAAGTGACGACGACGGCGGGTGGGAAGGGTGGGAAGGTTTTGGGGATGCAGGTGGGTGTCCAGAGAGAGAGAGAGAGAAGAGAGAGAGGCGAGAGAGAGAGAGAGGGTGGTGGAGGAAGGTGGGGACGGGTGGGAAGGGGTCGGGGTCTGGGAAGGGTGGGAAGGTTTTGGGGATGCAGGTGGGTGTCCAGAGAGAGAGAGAAGAGAGAGAGGCGAGAGAGAGAGGGTGGTGGAGGAAGGTGGGGGGGGGGACGGATGGGAAGGGGTCGGGTCGGAATGGGTTTTGGGGATGCAGAGAAGAGAGAGAGGCGAGAGAGATGGGGAGAAGAGAGAGAGGGAGGAGAGACAGATTTAATAAAAAAAATATTAATTTTTTAATTTTTAATTATTAAAATATTGTATTTTAATCCAGTTGGATTAGTGAGTGGCCCCTATCTAGCCACGTCAGCACTTAACAGAAAAATTAATAGAAAAACTGACGGAAGTACGACATTGACACAAATTCGTAAGATGAGGTATGACATTGTCATTTTAAAAAGATGAGGTATGAAAGTGTCGTTACACCAATAGTTGAGGTAGTTTTTTGTACTTTACCCTAATATATATATATACCTTTTTTAAATAAAGGGTACCAGTTGCTATCTTTTAGACAATACCATAAAATCGTATGACTCGCTATTATTTGAAGAAAGTTGACGCTTCATCTTAAACTGGTTGACTAGATGGGAAATAACCTAACTTTTTATACGCACATGCTACGTCTCTTCCTTTTTCGACGTGAGATTCATATTCTCAACATGTCCATTCACGTGTGACGAATATTCAACCCTAATATGTAGACAACACAAATTAGGTGTTGTAGAACACGTGTTACTGTTGGAATTTACACATAGACCAATCTACTTTGATATTATAAAAAAAGTCGGGGTTCTATCATAAAAGTAATTGATGATATTGAAAGGTAGCCTAATTACTAAAAACCACAAACAAATATAAGATTCATTCTTTTCACAATGTGAGTTTCACTCAATAGGTAATCATTTTGTACAATTAACTAATAAATAGATGATCCAAATAGTGTGCATTAATTGCTAACCAAATAACTAAATGATTCTCAATATAGTTTGTTCTTTACGAATCCTATAGTAATGTTTGAATGAGGGAAGGGATTGATGCCAAATTATTAAGGAATGGACCAGAAAATGCAACATAGAAGGGATTAGAAAAACCTTTCATGAGCATTACATACGCATATGAGAGGGATTTTCTAATCCCTTATTGTGAGGTGTCATCTACAAATTTCTCTTACATGCTTTTGTAACGCGCTCATGAGTCATGAGGGTTTTTCTAATCTCCCCTCTATAGCATTTTATGATCCACTACTTCATAACTTGACATCAATCCTTTAAATCTTGAAAATATTTCATCCGAATATAGCCTTAGGGATGACCTCAAAATGAACAGTTTTGATCATCATACCGGACTCTAGTGTTTAGTTAAAAAGGTCCATTTGATTCAATTCATGAAGCACACTATGAATTTACTACATTTGTATTAACTAGATGACCGTGTGCAAAAAACCCTTTCTAATTACGGCGCGGTATGCGCACGTGTATAAAATTCTATTTTATTTTCCATATTTGTACTCAATATAGGTAATAAGGCATATATATAACTGATTCATCCAATCTTATGGTATATAGAACCTTAGTTTGTTCAATCTTAATATAGAACTTTAGTTTGTTCAATCTTAATAAAGTGTATATATTTGAATAATAATAGAAAAAAAATTATACACCATATGGATTAAAATATAAAACAAGCGAAGGTCAAAAAAATCTTGACTTATCGTTTTGGTTTTTCTCTACATGTATACTTTTTGTGTCACTTACGTTTGATAATTGGCACGATGTTGTATTGAACTTAAAATAAAAATAATAAAAAATAAAAAAAACATCATTACCAGAAATTTGAGGTTGCCCTACGAAGTTTTAGGCAATGGGCGAAATTTCATCGGGTAACCTTCACTTAATTACACGACAAACATTGCCAATGGTAGGGCAAAATAAGTCAAAGACATGCATTGACTAACAGTTCTTACACGACGAATATAGTTCGTAGGCAATAAAAAAATTCGTCGGATAAATATTTGGCGCCAAAGAGGAAATGCTTTCGCCAACGAGTACCAACAATACATTATGGTATTTTTGACTTGAATGGTACTAAAGTTGTTTTAGGTTTAATGCAGTAACCATAACAACCCCAAATGGCTGTTATTCCACACTGTCGGTGCTTGACCTGGTATATATTATTTTCTGCCGTAAACAAAGTCGTCTAGTTTTGTGTTTTAAATTCATGATAGACATTATTTTAGTAATATCCCTGATTATTGTAAGACTTGGTTGTGTTAATATAATGCATTACACACACGCACAAACACACATATTTTACACACACACACACCTCATTAAAGAAATTGGCTTCGCTACACCGTGATATATATGTAATTATAATGTTTAATGTATTACGCTAATGGAGCAGGTAATATGTGTGAGAGAATGCATTTTTGGACTCGAATCAAGCCAGGAGTAGGTTAACTGCCAAAATTGATCTTCATCAAGAAGCACGTGATTTCATAGTAAAAGAATGAATGCATGCTACCTTGCAGTCTAAGCCACGGATTAGCAGGTCGTTATTCAAACTTGTTCAAATTAATCTCAAATATACACATGAAAAGTTAGGATTTCATCATAAAATCAATTGACAATATGGGGAGTAGTTTAATTATTTATAAGTACATGCAAGGTTTTTTTTTTCCCCCGATGTAGGATACATATATATTCTACACCCTCAAAAATGTGACGATTTTTAAGCCTAACACATGAACAACACAAATTTAGTGACGTGAAGCATGTGTGACGATTTGGTTTCACAAATAGAACAACATGAAAGTTGGAGTTTCACCACAACCCATTGGCAATATAGAGAGTAGCCAAAAAACTTATAAGTACATACAATGTCCATTCTTTATTCTGCTCTCAACAACACCTTCATACATAAATTGTGTTAAATCCATATTATAGCAGCACTTGAAAAAAGTATACAAATTATATTACAAGGATTGAAACAATATTGTCCATATATATAGAAAGCCAGAAGACAAAAGTTGAATTATTCATGATTCCAAAATATTCTTCTATAACTAGGATTTTAAAATAAAACAATTTGATTTTTTTTTAAATCTAAACTAACAAAACAAAACCACCCACGGCGAGGCTAGTTTTTTCATTTATTTCTTAATTTTTTTAAAATAAGAAATATTTAAAAAATAAAAAGGAATAAAAATTATTAGTAAATAATAAGATGTAAAAGAACAAAGCGCGTTACAAAAGGCAAGTACTAAGGAATGGAACCGATAAAAAAAAAAAAAGGAAAAAAGACGTTCTTAGATCATTAACTTCGTGCAATACCAGGGGTAACGTATTTACCCTGTCACTATCCTAGTTATTTGATTTGGCATTTACTGGACTATTGTTAGTCTTGTTAGTGTGTCATATCACATTATCACTTTTAGGTTGATATAGAAAATGGAGGAGGACTCTCTCCCATCTTAATCTCTCTCATTCCCGCCCCTCCTACTTGAACTGTTTTGTTCGGAATTCAAGTATTAGTGCCTATACGAAGTACCAACAAAAAATAGTTGCATTTATTTAGTACCTATGTTTTCCTTTAGTTCATTTTATACTTCGTTTTTCGTGTGTTTGTGGTTTTTTTTTTTTTTTTTTTCGTTTGTTTGTTTGTTAGGTACGTAATGTGAAATGTTCAATCAAGTGGAAAAATAAAAAAGTGGGAGGGAGTCGTGTCTACTAATCAAAGAAGCAACTAATTGCTACGAAGTCTTATTCTATAAATTGCAGTCGAGCGGAGATCCAACTCGCACAACATATCAAGGGCGACCTGAAGGACACAGGGTGGGAAGTTAGTTTTCAGACAAACATCTGAAAATGGGGAACTATAACAACATGGGTTTCCTGGTCTTAGCTCTTGTAGGGTTTATGTTCCTGAGCAAGGCTAATGGCGCTATCCATTATTATGATTTCGTTGTAAGTGCTTGCTACATATACTGCATGCCAACTTGTCTTTATATTGAGAGGTCATATATTTGATTATAGTAGAGGCTGAGTTCGAATATCATTTGCCCTATTGTCTCACCCTTACTGCAAATATGTGGTTGTATGTTTTTTTTTTTTTTAAAGTCTTTATTTCATATTTTCTGCATGGTAATTTGGGAACGTTTTTTATTTTTGGTTTCAACTCTTGTGATGAATATATAACATCGGATCTTTTCTGGGTATTTCACTCATCGTTAATGTGTTATTGGCTTGTTGCTGATATTTCGCAGCTGCAAGAAACAAATTTTACAAGGGTTTGTAGCACAAAGAGCATCTTAATTGTGAATGGAACTCTTCCGGGACCAACCATCACTGTTAACAGAGGAGACACCGCTTTTGTCAATGTTCACAACCAAGGATATTACGGTCTCACTGTTCACTGGTAATCTTCGCTCGCAGCCTCCCCTAATCGTAGCCCATGGCTAGCTCTATGTGTGAGTGCGTGCTTGTTTTTTTGACATTGACCAAGAGTCATTGTAATTGAAAGATAGAAAGCTTAGCTTGGAATATACTTACCAAAAAAGAAAAAGAATGATGAATAATAAGCTCGGTGGAAAAATCATAGTAATAATTGACAGCTATAGCTAGCTAAGCGCGTTTTTAAGTTAGATCGATTGAGGCTAATGAATACTGAGTAGCATTGTTTTTCAAACACTGAGAGAGACAGAGAGAGACAGAGATAGAGGAGTTTTTGAAAAATTGAGAGCCTGAACAACTAATTAGTATGGTGGCACAATGATATTTCTTTTAATTTGTAAGTGATAAATTTTATGTTCAGATCTCGTAAATAGCAAGTTGGATAGTATTTTATTTCTCCACCAGTTAATGTAAACATATTGTTCCATAGAAAATAAAAAGACTGAAGCAATGGATGTGAAGGAACACCTTAAATTTGCGTCTTCTGACTTTTGTACACGTTAGGTGAATTCCCATCAATAGCTTTAGTGCATGTGTGTATTGTTGTGCATCCCCGTAAAGGAAATTGTATATGCATATGGCTTTTAGCTTGGTTTGTTTTTGTTTTATAAGTAAACACATAATTCACTGCTCAATTTGTTGTTTAATTTGTATAGGCATGGAGTGAAGAACCCAAGAAATCCATGGTCCGATGGACCTGAAAACATCACTCAGTGCCCTATTCAACCAGGAACAAACTTTACGTACGAAGTTATATTCTCCAATGAAGAAGGAACATTATGGTGGCATGCTCATAGTGACTGGACACGCGCCACCGTCCATGGTGCAATTGTTATTCTACCGGCTGCCGACACCACTTATCCATTTGCAACACCAAATGCACAAGAAACAGTTATTCTAGGTACTTTCATTAGTTTCATATCTATTAATTCTTTAACTATTCAGTTATACTTGTGTTGTTCAGGCACATAAATTGTGGATTGAACTAATGATCACAATACAAGTACAATTTAACGATCAAATATAGTTAGATATAATATTTAGTTATAACCGTGTTACTATTAGGCACATAAAATCATGGATATCATATTTAACAATACATGCAATTACTTAATACATGCACCATCTAACGGTCAAATATGATGTTCTTCATTTTTAGTTGCATAAATGACCGTTAAATAATGAATGTAATAAATAAATACATATACCTTACCAGATCTTATTTTTAATATAAGTGAATCTGAAATACAATACTCGAGAACATCTCAAATTATGGAAGTGATTAGTTTTATATGCCTAAATAACTTAATGAATGTTAAATGAAAAGATTTTTTTTATTTTCCAACCTCAACGTTACTTTGGTATGTACTTTATGGATTGGTGGTTTAGTAGTCATCAGAGCTACCAGGTCTCATCATTTTTGTTATAGAATATCACATGATTCGAAGAATGACGTAATGGGGATTTGGATGTAACACGTGCACTGTTTATTCCATAGAACCTTTTAAAAGAGGAAAAAATTGAATTGTGATAAGCACACAAGTGGTATAACACGTGTTTTAATAGAAATTGTAAAAACTTTCATTTTTTATGTTATTAACTTTTTAGCACACATATCCCACTATTTATATAGTGACATGTGATGTATCATCTCCTGTACCGGTCATACTGAAAAATCACTTTCAAAAGAGAGACTCATTGTTTTTCTTTATAGGGATGTGCTATCCACACACTCCTTTTTACTTTACACATATCATTTGTTAATTTCTATCCGTTGATCTTCTTTAATTCATTTGATCCGACAGTCGAAAATTAAAAGGGTGTGTGAGAAGTAAAAAAAAAAGTGTGGATATCACACCCCTTTTTTATATTCATCGTTGTAATACATCATTCTATTTTTTTTTTTTTGTTTTTTTTTTTGCTAGAAAACATCCAAAAGTCGTTAATTGTAGTCTTTCTTCCGGATATACGAAAAATATCCGAAAAATATCTTCCGGATCATTCTAATAACTTTAAAGTATATTATAAGCAGAATAGCATATTATTTGTCTATCTTCGGGATATACGAAAAATATCTCCATAATATATGTAAAACAAAAACTAGAAAAGTCTTTTATTAGTGTTTTTGTGGTGTCATATACAGAATCTAAATTGTCAGTATTTCAATATTAGCATAAACTTATTAGGACAAGGATTGTCTGCCCTTCTTGTTCCCGTAACCTCCTGTTTTGTGTGATCACGGTTAAGCCACGTCAACATTTTATATTGTTTTTTTTATAGAGATAATAAGACAAAAATGAATAGTAATATAAAATGTTAACGTGGTTCAACCGTGACCACACAAAACAGGAGGGCATGTGAGGGCACGGGAACAAAGAGGGCAGACAATCCTTGTCCAACTTATTATGCGTGATGTGTACTGAGAAGTAAAAAGACAAAAAATGTTGTATTTTGAAACTCTGGAACGCATGCCCTTTCCCTTTTTGCAAGTTTCCATATTGCGTAATGGGTAATGTTAGGTAGATAATTTTTTTTAATTCAAATTTGTAAACCAAATAATATGTCATCAATAGAAAATAAACAAATTAATCAACATTTAAATAATAATCTAATTATTAAAAACCAAATCATTTTTTTACAAAAATTTAGTTTCCTTAATATTATTCGTGCGTAAACAATAAAAAACCAACTTCCTATTTTGAAAAAGATAAATAACTATTGTGACCTTGTGGTACAAAAGTATTACATCGTACAATTGTACCATTGGATTTATTGTAGAGTACGTAAATTATAAATATTAAATTGTACATGTATATACGTTAAAACTAAGTATCTAACTTGGCAGGATCATGGTTTAAGGGAGATGTGATGGAAATAATAGAAGAGGCTCTCGCAAAAGGTGGCGATCCAAATGTTTCAGATGCCTTCACAATTAACGGACAACCCGGAGATTTGTATAGTTGTTCCAATGGTAAGACTAATTAAAGATCCAATTAACCTAATCTAGTTCAATAATATACAACGATCAGCGTGAACGATGGAGACTAGAGGGAATATTTTCATTTTTGTCAAAGACTAAAAGGTGTCTATGTAATAGAATAACATGCAAAGAAAGGGATGGGTTTTGGCTTTTCTGACTTGCAATTTAGTTTAGTGTTTGTTTGTTTGTTTGTTTTTGTTTTTTTTGAAGATTTTTTTTTTAACAAATGATATTATCTACATTAAGAAAAATGAGGTGTGCTTAGCCTCATAATGGGTTAGCAATAATGTAGTTCAAATTTACCTTTGGCGAGAATCGAGTTGGAAGAAAACGATGGAAAATCACTATTCAATTTTTTTTTCTATTACGAAACTACTATTCATATTCGTTTTCCTTGTTTGCATTGAAGGGTTGTCAACTACAATGATTTCTTAGGTATTACTGAGTTGTTCGAGCTGTATTTAACATCTTTGCTTAGTCAATAAAACCATATTATAAAAAAGAATATCAAATTTCTTAAAAACTTAAGAGACATTTTTTTTTATTTCGTACATATATATATATATGTATGTATATGTATATGTGTGTGTGCGCGTGTGTAAGCACTTTAAGGATAGGGATCTTCAAATTTTGAAAAAAAAAAAGGAATTAGTTATGGGGTCCACTTCACATCAAACTTCAATGATCCGAATCATGTATTTTGTAAATCTCGATTCATAGATCATTCTTATAAAAATTCAATTCAATCTAAAACTGTTGCCTATTTAATTATCACGATAAAATTTCAATATTTCTTAGGAAACAAAGTATTCGTCAATTTCTTTAAACTCAATTAGAAGCCTTAAATATTTCCATTTCACTAATATTTTGCAAGAATGATCTATGAGGTGCACGTTGAAAAATAGACGGTTCGGATCTTTAAAGTTCAATGCAGTGTGGGCCCAAAAACTAATCCTATTTTTATTAAAAAGATAGAGATCCCTTCCTTTAAATGCTTCCTATACATATATATATATATATATATATATACATTGCATGAAAAGTAAGTTTAGCTTTATTTGGTCTGTGCAAGTAAATTTAAGCCATAAACTCTCTACCGCCAAGTTAATTATTCAAATGTAAGAATACGTCATCTCATAAATAGACTCTAAACTCCAAATACGTACAAACAGCTGATATAGTATTATGTGTTTTGATTCCTTCTAAACATAAATTGTTTCTGCAACCAACCTAAAGTTTCACAAGAATCATCTGTTAGAGTTTGTAGTGATTTGTGTAAAACAAGCATTAATTAATGGATTTTGTGTTGCATGCAGATACAACATACCGATGGATGGTTGATTACGGTAAGACCTATCTTCTCCGGGTAATCAACGCCGTGATGAACGAAGAACAGTTCTTCGCCATCGCGAACCACACCCTCACAGTCGTAGCACAAGATGCTTCATACATAAAACCTATAACCACCACTTACATCATGATAACTCCAGGCCAAACCATGGACATTTTAGTAACCGCAAACCAACCTCCCAGCCAGTATTACATGGCTTCTCATTCTTTTATGGATGGAACTAATGTTGCACATCACAACGGGACCACCAGTGCAATTGTTCAATATAACGGCAACTACAGCACCCCATCAATCACTCCCCTTCCAACTCTTCCGGCTGAAGCCGATATAACTGCTGCTGATAACTTCACTAAGCAAGTCAGGGCTTTGGCAAGCGAAGAGCACCCTATTGATGTCCCACTTGAAATTCATTCCAGGATCTTTATAGCTATTGCAATCAATGAAAGAATTTGTGCTAATTCTTCATGTGAAGGCCCGGATAATAATGCACTCTCTGCAAGCTTAAACAATATCAGTTTCGTGATTCCATCTGTTGATGTACTGCAAGCATACTATCGGTACGTACAATATTTTTCTTCAATAAAACAATTATTGGTGATTTTAATATTTCTATTATGATGGTTACTTTTGCCATTTCAATTATGATAGTTGCTAATTCTACTATTTTTATTGCTAGTATGGGCTGCATCTTGAAGTCCTAATTGCCATGTTCCGTTGCATCACCTCTTTCTCTTTTTCTTTTCTTTCTCCCCCATTTCTCATTTTGTTGGTACAAATCACATTGTGTATCATTCGAAGTGTTAAAATAGCGGTAGACATGGTTCATATTTTTCAATTTTAGGGTATATTAATAGAAAACATATTTATGTGTTATAATTTGAATGAAATGGTAACGTCACATGACTACGTTCCAAGTATACCAAAAAACTACAATGGTCCCCGTGTAGTTGCAATTTGAATGATAGTTATACTTTTGTAATTTTATAATGTGCCATGGAGTCTAAATTAATTATATTTTGATCAAAGATTGATGGAAGTAACTAGTCTCATTAGAAATGGTGAAACACCAAAGTATAACTCCAATATTTATCAATTAACCTTATTTATTCCCAAGAAAAAAACTTGACCTTACTTCGTTTGTACAGGGGAAATAACAATGGAGTTTACAGTTCCAATTTCCCGGACAATCCGCCTAATCCTTACAACTACACTGGAAATGTGACTAGCAGCACAATATATTCGGACTTTGGGACGAGGGTGAGGATGATTGAATATGGTGAAGGAGTTGAGATCATCTTCCAAGGAACCAACATCATCGCAGCTGAGAACCATCCAATGCATCTCCATGGTTTCAGCTTCTATTTGGTCGGAACTGGTTACGGAAATTTTGACAGTACAACATCACCCAAGACCTACAATTTGGTTGATCCCCCAGAAGTAAACACCATTGGAGTTCCAAAGAATGGATGGGCAACCATCAGGTTTAAAGCCGATAATCCTGGTAAGTTCTATAATTTTGAGTGTAACCGTTACAACGTCACATGCATGGTCTCTCTACTGGGGAACGACCATATTTTATAGCATAATACTAAATACTCAAAATTTTATAATATGGTTGGGTTGGTAATACATATTGTGATAGTATCACTCTCTTAGTTTTATAGCTACCAAAGTAACGTGCGTTACATGTTTGAATTGATTATGATTTTGCAGGAGTATGGTTTATGCATTGTCATTTGGAAAGACATACCAGCTGGGGAATGGATACTGTGCTCATAGTTAGGAATGGAAATACCACAGAAACCAGCATCCGCCCTCCGCCTGCTTATATGCCTCCTTGTTCCAAGTCTTAGATATATTTGGACTTTTCTTTTACTGATCTCCATTTATTTAATTATGATTTGTGAGAATAATTGTAAGATTCAAGTCTTTGCCTTTGAGTGGTTATATATATATATATATTAGTCTTCATCCTGTAATAGTATAAGGATGCACTGGGGATTGGTCTTATCATTACACTACCAGAAGATTTGCGTTACCCTACGAAATTTGCCAGACAGAAACTAATTCAGTGGCTAACATATCTTTACGCGACGAAAGGATGCATTCATAGGGCGAGTGTTGTCAACATTTTACGGTTTACTCAAAGTCTTTATGCGATTGACTAGTGTTGTAGGGTAAGTACAAATCCGTAAGGCAAGAGTTTGGCGCAAAGGAAAACTTTTAGCGCACAATTCAGTGAGCCTTAGGGGACGAATCGACCATTCGTCGGCTAAGTTCAAATTTCACAACAAAGAATTTCGTCATCTAAAAATTTTAGTTTGTCTTGTAAAGTACCACGCTGACGTGTTAAAAAACGAGTAGAAAACAAAGTTGGTTGACTGCATTGTGTATGTTATGCAACAAAGTCTTTCGTCGAGTAAACTCGGCTTTAACCATTTAGCTCAGTGTCTACTTCATTCTCCCATTTTTCTTTCTCTGCTACCCCTTCCGTCCCCCTCCCCTCTCCTCTCCCCCTTCCATATTGCTTCTCCTTTGTTTGCTTCCCCCTGCTGATTCTCCCTCCACCTCCCTCTCTCTTACACACAAACACACACACACACTCTCCTCTATCTGTTCCTCTCCCAATTAATTGAAGGTTTGTTTATTTTTAGCTGTCGTTAATTTTTCCTTCGAATGTGTTTAATTAATTGTGATTTATGTAGATTCGTGATTGGATTAAGATTAAATTAAAGGAAATGTATGTATTTCTCTTAATTGTAAATGGTAAGCATGAATTTATTTAATTGTCATATTTATATATGTTGAAATTGTATATGATGAAAAATTTTCAGTTTGTATTATTGAAACATAAGTAGATTAGGGGAAATTAATTTTGCCGCACTAGTGTAGGAATTTGTAGTGTGAAATTTGTTAAAATTTCATAACCATTATAAGAAGTTAATTACATTGATTATTCTCGTAAAATAAAATTGAAAAACACTTTAGACTCGTTTGAGATTATGTTAGACACACGTGTAGACGCAGTATGCGGCTCTGCAATCTAACTGAATCTTGAATTGTCTAGTTCAGACAGTTCGGGAGTGCATTAGAACATGTTTAGGGTTTGTCATGAACTTGGCTAAGCTTTGTTTGTGGAAAATTCAGTTGTATCCCCCTAACGTTCTTTGAGCGCATAATGTATATTTGTCTATAATATCTAAGTCGTGCGTTTAAGGAACCCTGGGGAGATGCTACTGAATTTTTTGCGATCAGAAATAGTTGAGTGATTGCAAATCGCAACACAGAAAATCCACTTTCGAAAGGGACAAGATCATTACCAGAGACATAAGGGGGCGATGAAGCATATTTGAAATCATTATGATGATTAAATTCTTTGAATACAGGCGCAATGGGTAAGGAGCGGATGAATTTGTAAAATAGAAGTTGTGAGCAATATTTAGATGAGATCAACAATTTTATTCAATTTGCAAGCAACCATGTCAGTGTTGTGAATCGTATTAGGTGTCCTTGCGTGAAATGTAATAGTTGTGTTTGGATGACCCCGGTTGTGAAGATTTTTTTGTCCTAACAACCGTTGTTGAGTTGGTTCACATAAAAATACAGTGCAATATGACCAATCGGAACTACGATATAATGATGGAGATTTTTAAACGTATGCTTCCGAAACCAAATGCATTGCCTGTAAATCATTCTGGGTTGAGAAAGATCTTGAAAGATTTTGGGTTAGCATATGACAAGATCCATGCATGCATTGAACAATTCTGTTTTGTTTTACTGTGAGTTCGAGAAGTTAGATAAATGTACCAAGATCCATGCATGCACGAATAATTGTATCTTGAATAAGATGTTGTGTTATTTTTCCTTACACCAAGATTGCAGAGATTGTAGATGTCGACCCATACTGCACCTCATATGAGGTGGCATAAGGAGGAACGAGTTAACGGTGATACATCGTGACATCTAGCTAACGACGAAGCATGGAAATAATTTGATAAGATCTACCTCGATTTTGCTGCAGAGCCAAGATATGTCAGACTAGGACTTGCTTCTGACGGTTTCAATCAATTTGGTAATTTTTCCCCTAAAGGTACATGGAGAAAGAATTTACGGTCAAGAGTCTTTGAATACCGAGACCAAAATCACCAGGCAATTCCATTGATGTATATTTGTGGCCGGTGATTGATGAGTTGATAGAATTATGGACAATGTACAAATGTACGATATGTCTATGGGGAAAATGTTCATTTTGAGAGCCACAGTTATGTGGACAATTAATGGTTTCCCAACCTATGATGTGTTATCGGCCTAGAACACAAAAGGGTTTATGGCATATGCCTAACATGCGACGATGACACATCGTCTTTTTGGCACGTTGGAAAGGTATGCTACTTGGGTCACCGAAGATGTCTCATCTGGAATCACGAGTGGTGTGACAAGCCTGAAACATTTGATGGGACAACAAAGTATGAACTAGACCAAAAGAATCATCCGGAGATGAGATGTTGGTCAACTTGAATACGCTCCAATTTGAGGAAGGCTCAAGCCCAATGGAACAACTTAATTCTACAAAAAAGAGTGTATTCCTTAACTTGAAATACTGGTCGAAATTGAAAATCAAGCACATTGCTAATCCTATATATATATATATATATATATATATATATATATATTGAGAAGAATGTATGCGATAATGTGGTAGGATCGACTTTGCCTATTGAGGGAAAATCGAAGGACACCATGAAGACTCGTATTAGTATGCAAGCAGTGGGATAAGGTCTAACTTGTGGCCTACATTGGAAAATGGTAAATATAAGAAAAAGAACCCCAATTTTACTTTCAGGCCGATTGGCAAAAATGTGTCCTTAAAGTGGCTGCAAGGCGTGAAATTTCTAGACGGGTACGCTAGCAATATAGCAAGACATGTTAAAATGGACACTAGGACGCTGTCAAGTTTGAAGAGTCATGGTTGTCATGTCTTACTCCAACAGCTACTTCCGATTGGTATTCGACCATACTTGGACTTCAAGGTTATTGAGACGATAACTTATTTGTGTCGGTTCTTTCAACAACTATGTTGTAAAACGTTGCCCATGTCGTAAATAGATGATATGGAGGAAGATATTGTGCATCCTATATGTCAGCTAGAGAAAATATATCCATTAGAATTTTTCATGAGTATGGTGCATGTAATGATACATTTGCCATATAAGGTGAAGCTTGTTAGGCTGGTGCATAATTGTTGGATATATCCAGTTGAGAAATAATCTTGTCAGTACATTAATTTGTTAATATTATTTACCAAGCGATTTAAGGATTATTGTCTACGAAGGACAAGAATTAGTCTCACTCCTCATTGCACAAAAATTAATATAATATAAAAAAAATTAGACATTGCACAACGGAAAGTACTCCGTCTGTAAAGATTTCTTGCCCGATGGAACGTCCGTTTGAAGTGTCGTTACGGTTTAGGGTTTAGAGTATAGGGTATTCGTTGGGCAAGAGTTAATAATTCCATCAGGCAAATATATTGGCATATTTTACACATTCAACTTCTTGGACAATTTCCTGAGTCGGGGAAATTAAGTTCGACAGTTGGACCTTTAATATAGTTGTTATATACTATGAAATTCTATACACAAAAAATAAACATTAGGTAACATGGCGAATTCCTTCAACGGTTAGAAACTAAAATTTAATATTTGACGGTCATTTTATTTTCGAATATTTTTTTTTACAACTACGCTCACCGATCCTATAATAATACAATCATGTACCCGATCATGAATTTAAAATACTTATAATAGTGATTACAACAAAATGATACATTACACCTATTAGAGCTAAGGATGAAAACACAAATGTTTGTTAAATCGATTGCATTATGAGGATTCAAACTCTAGAAAATTAGTTTTGACGATCCAAACATGTCCAAGATCGCAATCATTAGAATTAAAGTTGCATAGACTACGGATCGGTTCAAAAGGTTTCGGTAAAGTTTTCTTCCCTTATATTAGGCCGAGAGCCCTTCGTTTCTGCAATTCGTTTTTTTTCAGGTGCAAATTCACTCTCACTCTCACCATTTCTCCCCAAATCTCTCCATCTCTTCTCAAATCTCTCCATCTCTCACCATTCCACAAGGGTATCACATTTTGAAGTTGTTAAATTTGGAATTAAAATGTCTGTTCTTAATTTATATTGTGAATTTGTTATATATATATATATATATATTGTATATTTCTTATAATATTGTAAATGTGTTCTTCATTGTAAAACAATTGGAGAGATTGTGATGGTATGGAATTAGGATGTCATTGAAGATGGGTGGTACGGCTAAGTTAGGGAAGGGGACGGATGGTGCGGGCGGACGTGTAGGAGAATGCGTTATGAGATGACGATTATTAACTCTTAGAGATTATGAAGAACACACAAGTTTAGTGATTCGAAAGAAGAGAAAGGAAGGAAGATGAAGATACTATTCTATTGAAATTTTAGAGAGGAAAATACAATCTTGCTTACAAATGCCTTACAACCTTTCTTTTATAGTAAAACTACCTTTCCTAGAATTACAATATTACCCTTCTTACATTCCCACCAGATTCTAACAAACTTAATCCATATAACAACCATCATATATCCATTACTCCCCCCTCAAACTAAGCATGGATGAATCAAGCTTAGTTTGTTGTAGAGATGATAGACCGCCCAAACCAAGATGTCTGCAATGTTTTAAAAAGACTGGACTATGTAATCCCTTAGTGAACACATCTGCAACTTAATCATCGGTTGGAATATAATGGACATGGATATCTCCTTTTTAAACCTTCTCCAGAACAAAGTGGTAGTCAGTATCAAGGTGCTTTATCTTGGAGTGAAACACTGGATTAGAACTTAAAGTCAAAGCAGAAAGGTTATCACAGTATAAGGAAGGGGGTATGGATAGATGTTGATGAATGTCCTTGAATACAGACCGAATCCAAAACACATCAGCTGCACAATGTGCCAAAGCTTTATATTCTGCCTCAGTAGAACTTCGAGAAACAGTAGATTGTTTCTTTGACTGCCATGAAATGGGATTGGATCCAAGATAAACGACAAAGCCGGATATTGATCTTCTAGTAGTTATGTCAGCTGCCCAATCAGAATCCGAGTATGCAGTGAGCTTGAAATCTGAACCTTTTGTATACTGCAAACCACAATGGACAGTCCCTTGGACATATCGAAGAATTCGTTTAACCAAATGTAAATGTACATCGGTTGGTTGGGTCATAAATTGACACACTATATTCACAGAATAAGCAAGATCCGATCTTGTGAAGGTTAAATACTGAAGAGCCCCCACAATACTTCGATATTGGCTCGGATCAGGTAGCAACTCTCCTTCATTTGCAAGAACTTGAGTATGACTACTTTATCAGAAGCAACTGAATCAGGAAGTTGTGCACTTGAAATCGATTCTTTGTGTCCAACAGGAACTAGTATAAGAACTGGCATAAAATGCTGAGATGTTTGTCTATTTCAGTATGTTTTTGAAGTATCTTTGCAGGAAAACAAGACTCATCAAATATCACATGCCTAGATATGATGTATTTCCTAGTTTTCAGATCAAAACAAATTACTCCTTTATATCCCATTGAGTAACCTAGAAAAATGCACATAACCAATCTTGCATGTAGCTTGTTGGCATTATATGGCCTTAACCAAGGAAACACCGTTGAGCCAAAAATTTTGAGTGATTGAACATCAGGTACTTTCTGATACAAACATTGATATGGAGAACTCATTGATAAAGTCTTACATGGCATCCTGTTAATAAAAAAAACCGAGTGTGCACAAGCAAAATACCAAAACTCAGGAGTTAAACCAGCAACATTAAGTAATGTGATAGTAGTTTCCACAATATGCCTGTGTTTTCTCTCTGCCACTCCATTCTGCTGTGGAGTATAAGGGCATGAAATAAACTGAACTATACCCTTCTGAGCTAAAAAGAACTTAAATCTGTGACTTACATACTCTCCTCTTCCATCTGATTGCAAACTCTTAATATGTATACCAAACTGAGTAAGTACAAAGTTATAAAATCTGACAAAGATGGTAAACACATCTGATTTATTACTCATTGGAAAAATCCACACATATCTTGTATATTCATCAATTAGAGTTACATAGTACCTATATCCTTCTAAGGACTTCACAGGAGAAGGACCCCAAGTGTCCGAATGTATTTTCTCAAATGGAAAGGTACATGTATTTGATCTAACCGGGAATGGAGTTCTAGACATTTTCCCTTGAATGCAAGGTACACAGACAATGTGTTTATCATCTATACAACTTTTGATATTAGACTTCTGTAACATAGAAGACATGATTTCTTGGGTAGGATATCCCAACCTCTGGTGCCAAACCTCAAACTTTATAGCTTTTCCCAAATATGCTGCTGGATTACTCGAACTAACTTGTACCCCTCTTTTCTGTGGAACCACCAGAATGTGAAGTAATTCCTCAGGCTTACTCTTTCCGTGATACACAATATCCCTTGTCCTCTTGTCCTGCACAAAGAATTGAGATTCATCACATATAAACCAGTTCTTATTGTCTGCACACAATTGTTTTACAGATAAGAGATTTCTAGCAATACGAGGAACATGTAGTATTTTGTTAAGAATAAGGGAATGATTATTGGTTTGTATAGTTGCTGAACCAATATTATGTATTGATAAACATGTACCATTTCCAATGATTATCTTATCGGACCCCTCAAAAGGTGTAACTTGAGTCATAGCATTGATGTCAGCAGTCATATGATGAGATGCCCCTGAATCAACAATCCAAGTATCTTGAGGAATGAACTGTGGAGCCTGTTGAGCATTCATAACAGACATAGATGTTGGTGGAGACTGACCTTGAAAGGAATAGTTGTTCCTTTGGTAGCAATCAAGAGCTAAATGTCCTCTTTTTCCACAAATTTGACATTCAACAACAAAACTTGAGTTTGATGAGTTACTGTTTCTCTAATAACAGTTAACTGCAGCATGTCCCATTTTGTTACAGATTTGACACTCGATTACCACATTAGTTCTGGTATTAGTATTACCGGACCAAGAAGTATGACCACTCTGTCTAGAATTTCTTGAACCATATCCTCTACCCCTGAAGGTGTGATTATTTCTATAATTGTTCCCCTGATATTGGTTGCTACTTTGTCCTCGAGCCCTAAACTGAAATCCACCATTAAAATGTGTTGCATAGTTGTTTTGTTCAGTTGAATTACCAACAAACCTATAGCCGTAAGGCTGGCCAGGAAACACAATAGGTTGCAATGGTTGAGCAGAATAAAATGGCTGTTGAAACTGTTGAGGTGGAGCAGAATAGACTGGCTGTTGAAATTTGTGTTGGAGTAGTGAATTATTGAGTGAACTTTCTGAAATCTGAGGAGTGGAACCATAAGATCCAGCAGTAATTATCCCCTCAGTATTACCAGGAATATGATTATGAGTTTGTGCATTCGAGGAAGATGCACCTGTAGAACTGGAAGTAGAACCTTGAACATACATGGCAGACAAGCTTTGAGATAAAACAGTAGTCTCCCCATCAATTTCCCTTTCTACTCCCAATAACTATGCTCGAAATTCCTTCAAGGTAATCAAAGATTATCTAGCTAGTATAACCGTACGAATAACCCCATACTCCTTAGGTAAACCAGCAAGACTAGCAATGATTATATCATTATCAGAAATAGACTCCCTTGCAGCAATCAGTTGATCTCTTATACTCTTCAGCCTCAAAAGATATTTATCAATTGTATCTGTGCCTTTCTGAATCGTGTGCAATTCCGTTTTAAGATGATTGACTCTAGACTTAGACACAGACGCATAACGATCAACAAGATCGATCCATGCTTCATGAGCAGTCCTGCACCCAAGCACATACTTCATTGCTTCATCAGACAGTGTAGCAAGTAACAAACTCAACAATACCATATCCGTAGACTCCCAATCCACAAATGCCTCAAAAATTTCTTTTGTAACCCCAGCTTCGATACTAACAAAATACTTGGATGGACACACAGTTGTACCATCAAAATGACCAAACAATTTGTACCCTCTTAGAACCGATTGAAACTGAAATGCCCATTTAGCAAAATTATCATCTTTGAGCTTTATGGTAAGCATACCCAAAATCCCATCAACCTTAAAATTTGAAGAACTCATGACTATCTTCAACACACCAACACTATTTACCAAATTGAATTAGAGACAGAGATTGACACTCCGATAAAAAACACACAGAAAAGAACCACTCTCCTTAACTACCAAATTCTTGACCAAGAAAGAATGACACTTTCTTGAATTCGTGAAAGAATGACACTTCCACAAGTTCTTGACCAAGAAAGAATGACACTTTCTTGAATTCGCGAAAGAATGACACTTCCATAAGAACGATACTACTGATTATGCATATATGAAAGAATAACACTTCCACAAGAACTTCGACAAATGAACAAATCAACCCAAATCACACAAATCAACCCAAATCACCAATTGACAGAAATTAAGTATGCATCGATTTCAGAAAGCCACAGAAAGACGAAGAACCTGATCACCGAAATGAATAGAAGATAACCCAGATCAAACCCCTCTGATTTTGATTCGCCCTATCTTCAATCGCAGACGACCGACTCTGAAATAGCACTGGCAGCGGAACACCTCAGGATCGAAGACAGAAGTTACCCATAGCTGGCTCTGATACCATATTAACTCTTAGAAACACACAAGTTTAGTGATTCGAAAGAAGAGAAAGGAAGGAAGATGAAGATACTGTTCTATTGAAATTTTAGAGAGGAAAATACAATCTTGCTTACAAATGCCTTACAACCTTTCTTTTATAGTAAAACTACCTTTCCTAGAATTACAATATTATCCTTCTTACATTCCACCAGATTTGATGCGAAATATATAAACACACAAATTAAACCCTCTTTTTATCAATTGTAGCAAAGTATGTAAGTAGGGATCGTTCTAAACCGGGGATTAGGAGGGATTGCTAAACACTTGAAAACTGACTTAAAAACGTAAAAACAAAGTTTAAAACACTAAACTAGACTCAAAAAATGGAAAACTAAAATTTAAAACACTAAAACAAACCAAAAGACTCAAAACTGCCTTAAAAACACTTTCTGGGCAGTTTTGAACTCTAACACAAATCTGAACGAATTTGGGTTATAACTTGTATCAAAACCCTTAAAAACACAAACCAAAACACTTTCTAACTAATCTAGGACTTCAAAATAAAGGGGAGATTGGTTTTGACGAAATTGAAAACAAAACAAAAACTTTGTAATTAAAACAGATTGTAAAACGAATTGGGATTTTAAATCGATGATGGATTAGTTAGAGGCTCTTTCTCCACACATGACACATATGCAAACGACTCGATTTCCAGTTATTCCTTCATAGAATTATGAACGACATTGCCCCAAATTAACCGTGACATCACTAGCTAACTCTCAGATTTCCCTTGTATTATTGGATTGGATGGCATCATTCGACCACCCAAAGCATTCTTCAAAGGTCCCCTACATGACATCATAATAGAGATACGATCAAAGATCATTACGTTCAATGAAAACCATAAGCAATGACAAAGCACTTGCAACTATGACATCATGTCACTCATGCTAGGAATTGAACTTAACGCGATTGTGACTAGCAACCTTCACTACATATGAATATAAGTTTGTAACGATTATGTGAAACATCCTTATACTCTAGCATCAGATTTATGCAAGCCAATTAAGTGTCGACCCCTAATTAACAAACACAAATAAGTTATTAATCAAATAGTTAAGCCAATTACATTCACGATTCAAGAATTCATAACTGGAATTTATCAAATCAAATTGCACACATAGTCATGGCTTTGAAATCACCCCTAACCAATAGGGGTTTTAGCCACTCATGTTCATAGCAAAACGAAAGGAAAAGAAATTACACATTGAAATCATAAAACGAATTACACCTAGAATGCACCAACAATGAAGCTTGGACATCCAAGGATCCTTCCTTCTTCCTTCTTGCTGCAACACACAAGTGGGTGAGTATATGGATTGTGTTTAGAGTCAGAAGTTATGGAGATTGGTGAAGGATGGGCACGGTGATGAGAGGTTGGATGGTTTCTGTGTGAATGGGAGTGAATGGGTCTTTGTGGCTGCAACAAGGAAGTTTATTTAAAGGATTTTAGAAAACAAAACCCTAGGTTATTTAGGTAATCAGAAATTAAGTCAAAAGCTTATAGAATTAGGGAAACAAATCAGAAATTTAAAGGAAATAAGCTAAAAGGTGCGGCATGGAATTAAAACACAAAAGGAATGTGTTTTAATTCAGAAAATAGGAAAGAATCTCCCTTGCACGGCAAGGAAGGTGGAATATGGGGTAAGTGCGGCAAAGGTCCCTAAGGGTTCTAGGGCGTTTGTTTTGTGTCCTCAAGTGCATATGAAGTCCTCAAAGTGGCTGGAACACAAGTACTTTTAGAATTAGGAAAGGTCAAACCAAAATAGGAAACCTTGGCTTAACTTTCCTACTTCAAGTAGGAATCCTTGTTGGAGTAGGAATCCTTGTTCTTCTAGGAATCCTCATGTGATTAGGAATCCATCTTCAATTAGGAATCCTTCGTTGATTAGGAATCCTTCGTTGCTTAGGAAACCTAATTTCTTCAAGTCTTCAATTCATCCATTCCTTTTGCTCCAAAAGGCTCCAAATTACATCATTTTGCACACTTTGGCCTTAGAATCTGAAAACACACAAAAGTGACTTTAAACACTAAAATAACTAAAGAAATACAACGTAAAAGCACGAGAACAAGCCAATTAAGTCGCATAAATATGCTCCTATCAAGATTCTAACAAATTTAATCCATATAACAACCATCATATATCCATTAAAGATAAATTTGTTATCTTTGTAATTTTTTAGTAAGTATCAGAGCAACTGCATCCTGAAAAACCCCCTAGTCAAGAGGCCAATTCAATCCACCCAAATGAAGAGTAATTGAATTCAATGAATAGTAACTACCCAATTGCATCTTCACCCCTAAATTGAATTGCCTAGTCAATTCGTATTAAAATATTATTATTTTTTTATTTATAAAATAATAGAAAAATAATTTTATTTTTAATTTCGGATATAATTTTTAACCAATTTTGTCATGTCACGTGTCATTATTCGAAAGTACAATTTTTGTGGATAGATTTTAATGTAGAATTTTAACCAATTCCGTAGTGCCTTTGTAAGAATTTTATGAATAGATTTTCGATAAGATTTTGAACCAATCCGGTCGCGCCACGTGTCACTATGTTTAGAATCCATTAGGATAGATTTCGATAAGATTTTCAACTGGTCATGTTGTGTCACATGGCATTATCTACAACCTCATCCTTTTCTTTTGCCCATATAAACCCTACATCCATCCTAATTCATACACCAAACCCAAACTAGCTCAGAATCTTTCTTCATAGTTTATAAATCTTGAGTTCTTACAATATTTCTTCAAGGAGATTGTATGAAATCAATGAGCAAGAGAAAAAATTGTTGAGGAACATGAAGAATTGTTCAATCTTGAGGATGGTGCATATAAGGTGTTCGTAATGAAGAATTACATAAAGTACTAAAAATAAATAAGAAATTACCTAAAGTATGTGTAGCTAGGATATGTGGTGATAAGATATGTGTAGCTAGGACCCATCCACTTGTTCCCTCGTTTCTTGCACGTCTTCTTCGCACCATGTCCTTTTTTTTCTGATGTCCAAAAATATTTTAGAAATCGGAGACATTCCTTCTAAAGGTTTGTTCATGTGTCACGACCTTGGTGAGCCATCATTTCTTCTCCAAGCATCTCCCTTTCTTGATTAAGTAGTTCTCTTTATCTCTCATTAGTCGTATCACGTCTCTCAATAGCTACTAAGATTGCATACATAGTTGCAGCTTTTACCTCATCTCTAGCTGTGTCACGCGCCAAGTTCAGTTCACCTTAGCAAGGAAGTTCGTCCATATATTTTGTATACTCACTCTTGGAAGAACTTCTTTTTTTTCTTTGCAGCCTTTCTATTTTGAGGCCTTGGGGGACTGACGAGTTGGCTCCGCCACTGCTTCAGGCATCCATTCTAGCACTTCAAATGAGCCGCATTCCTGTTGGTGCGAGCCCGCTTCTGGCAAAGAGTGTAGAGGGATGCCGTGTATGATAACTTCTGGACCGGTTGGCACAATTTTGTTTCTGGGACAATCTTTGACAACATTCCAACGTTCCCAGTGATTGGTTGAGGTTTTTCCAACGATCTTGAAGACCTTGATTCTTTCTTGTGGCGCCAAGCTTCTCGCAAAACAAGGTATTAACCATATTCCAAACTTCTCCCAACTGCATCTCATTACTTGTAATCGGGTCATGAGTAGCTTAAACCCAGCACTCACACAACATAATATCTTCGACGACCGTCCAATTAGCCATTTTTTTGCACACAAAAGTATATGAAAAACTTTGGTTGAAAGTATTGAAAATATTGAAATGTGGTGTAAGGTGGAAGATGGTGGTTAGGTATTTATACGAAAAAAATAAGTAACTTTTCGTTTTATTTTTTTATGTATTTTTAAATAATTTTATAATATTTTAACAATTTTTATTAAGTTAATTAATCTGAACCGTTGGATTTCAAAAAGATTGAAATCCAATAGCAAAAAATTGGACATATGGCCAACAGTAAGAATTCTGACATTTTTTTATTTTAATTATCTGGCCGAAAAACCTGGACCGTTGATCTGAAAATCGAACAGTCTAGATTTTTCTAGGTCACTAGTCGTTGGGTTTAAATTTCAAAATTTTTTGACCGTTGGAAATCCAACGGTCCAGAAAACTAGCCGTTGGAAATCCAACAGCCACGGACGCACCGCGTGGCCCATCATTCCGCGTCACTTAGTGAGCTTGCAACGAGGGCCCATTCTTCTCTGTGTTGTCCGGAACGTGATCCCATGCACATGTGTTTCCCATACGCCAGCTGCAAAAAAAAAAAAAAAAAAATTAATTCACATGGCTAACATCATGATGATGTCAACCTGGCTTCAAGTAGGCCGGGTATTGGGTCAATCAATTTTCTGCTAGTCATGTTGCTAGCCTCCCCCAAAGCCAGTTGATTTGATGGGGTGGAGTGGGTTTTTTGGGGGGAAGGGGAAAAATGGGTTGTTGCCCAGTTAGTAGAGGGGGCTGGAGTTGCTCTCACTAATTTTTTGTCCATTATAAATTACTATTAAAAATATTACATATATTTGAAAAGTTGGCCATTTTTATAATTTTTTAAAGGGTAAATTACATAGTAACCCCTCAGGTTTGAGGTCTATTACAACTCCATACAACATCTTTAAAACATTGGCGGTGCTAGGCTAGGCTCTAGGCGAGCTTGGCGGCGCTAGGCTAGGCTCGGGTGGAAAAATCGGCTAGGCTCTAGGCGGGCTTGGCGGCTAGGCGGAGCTAGGCGCCAGCCTACTGCCTGACTAGCGCCTAGCATTTTTAAGAACCTTGATGGTGGTTGCTCAAATGGAAGGGGAAGAAGATGATGAACAGTTCATCTTCTTCTTTTTTTTTTTTTTTTTCCTTTTTTTTTTTTAAGTTTTTAATTATATAAAACTAAAAATTGTTTTTCATTATTTAAACATTTTTAATCTACATGACAATTTTTAATTTGACATGTAGGACCCAGTTATGTGTCACATCAGCACATAATAGAAATTTTGACGGAATTGTAACGGAATGACTACATTGATTTGTGACACTCATTTTCAGGGACTACATTTATTGATTTTTAATTTCGATCCCATCTTGATAGGATGAGTCAATTTCATAAACCAATTGTGATAAAAACCCTTTTATTTATTATATTTCATTACTATATTCTTGTATTCTTATAACTAACACTTATTTCTTGTGTATTTTGGATCAATTTCAATATCAACATTGAAGAACCGGTTACGGTGAATTACGTTAATCGGTTATAGACTATAACATTCAAACAACGGATGGTCGAGCTCAGCACCCATTACAATACTTATGTAAGTCATTAAGGAGCTCTGAACCATTCGCCCAATGAATTTCAGAATAGGAGAGACTAGCGAGAGTGGCTTTGTATAAATTCTGAAAATAAGATCTTTCGTGGAACAAGTGAAGCCGTTGGGCGAGTGAAACTTTTTGTCAACCGAAACAATTATGTTTTTTATTTTCAATAAAATTGTATGGACTCTGATATTAATTAATTAAATAAATGGGTTTAATATTCTTATATTAAATTTTTTTTTGTTAATTTTTATAATTAAATATTTTATTTATTTTTATTTTATTAAAATCTTTCCCGACCACACCTTTGTCCACTAACAAAAACAAGTAAATTTTATTTTATTAAAATCTTCATTTAAAGGCCAACTAACCTGACTAGGGGTGGGCAAACGGGTAGAGAAACCACGGGTCGGGGCGGGTAATGTAGGTTCGGGGCCGGTACGGGCCAGGTCTTTTATTTTTTTGAACAAACGGGCCAGGCCGGGCCGGGCCTTTGTTATTTAAGGGGCGGGCCGGTTCCTAAACCTTAGAAAAAGGGGGCCCCGGACCTACCCGTTTCTAATTATAATCAGCAGTCAAGATTGAATGATAACCTATCATGCAATTTGAACCGTTAATTTCTAACCTAGGGTTCCAAAATCAGTTTCAGATTTTCAGTCTCTCTCTCACAGTCTCAAAATCCCACATTTCCACCATCCCTCGAATCCCTACTCCAACGACATTCCAGAGAGCGCCTATCACCGCCGCTGCGACTAACACAACGGCACCACCACCACCCATCCAGCCAGCCTTCGACCTCGACGACATCCGTTACTTCGCCGGCTACTGTAAGTCTACTTCTCCGAATTTTATTTTTGTTGATGCGGAGGATTTGATGAATGCATGAATAATAGGATTTGATTAGACCCTAAATCTTTAGGTGGGAGTAATTTGATGAATGCATGAACATTTGGGTGAAGGAATTGTGGATTTGTTTGGATAATTTCTATGTATGGCTTTTCCCTAGAATTAAGGCAAGATCTATGATGATTTCTCAAGTCCGATGAAACTCTTGTTGTTTCTCATTCTCTCTGTTTTCGGTTTTATTTGTCGTCCTCGGAACATTTGGGTGAAGGACTTGAGAAGCTTCAAATAATCAATATGTTTTAGTGCTGAGTACCATTTCTGTGTTTCGTAAGACTGGAGGTCATTAGATTATCTTCAATGTCAGTAATATGATATTTGAAAACGTAAGAGATTGTCCCTCCCTGCGCTCTGATCACTCTTCACAAGAGAGGGCTTTCCTCTGCTTCTTTGTGATGGTTGTATATATGTAAATTATGCTTATTCGAGTTTTCAGATTTGACTATGTGTGTGTGTTGTGTGTGTATGACGCTTGCTGTTTTCTTGTGCACAACACTTGTATCAGGATGGCTTTTGTGTATTACATATGCAGATTCTGTATTGTGGTCCTTAAATGAGGTTGTGCTTTTCACCTTTCAGTCAATGAGGAAGTTTCAATAGTGTTGGTCATTATGTTATAAATATAATAAGTAGGTCGGACCAAATTTTATAACCTCAATAGGCTAAGCTTAATTTGTATATGAATATTGCAGAGGGAGAAGGAAGGATAAGTTGTGGGTTTATATAGAGGTCCTGATGTGGTTGGAATTGAAAGCAAACTTAGTTGCTCCATTTCCTTTTTTGTTTTGTGGAAATAGAAAGCAAGTTGCTTTCCTTATCTGCAAACAATTAGCTCACGATTACCTGCCTACTTCAATACCATTATCGAATAATTTCAGATATTTCAGAGTTTTTTTTTATTTGTTTCATTGAATTTTGGGTACTATTGTTGGAAAATAAGTTTTTGAAGAGAGTGTTGGAAAATAATTAAATTAGGACATTGTTTTTTTTTCCTAAGTTAGGAAGTTGGTTTGTTTTTACGTTAGGGCTTTTTTGATATTTTATGTACATGTGTTTATAAGAGGTTGCAGTCTGTTGCATACTTGCTTCTTAACTGTATTTAAGCTTGCCTCAATTGTATCACTTTTTTTTTCCAGGGCACGAGCGCTCCTTAATTGCTCGGTACAAAGATATCATATTTCAAGTGCTGGACACATATCCGCTGGTGATTCATCACTTATAACAGCTCGGTACAAAGTTTCACTGCCCCTACCTATAACATACTTATAGCTTGTAGTTGTACTTACATCCGTTGCTATTTATGAACTTTTGTTTAATAATATTTTGTACTTACAGCTCGGTATAAGTTGCTACTAGGTTATGTTTGATGCATTTGAAATGCTATTCGTTTATGTTGAAGAGTGGTTAGTAGGTCAATTCCTTTATTCTGTTGTTGGATATATATATATGTATATCTATAGATAGATATAGATATCTATCTATATCTATAGATAGATATAGATATCTATAGATAGATATAGATATCTATCTATATCTATATATATATATATAGATATATATATATATAGATAGATATCTATATCTATCTATATATATATATATATATACATATATGTGTGTGTGTGTGCAGTTTTGAATATGTGCAATTTTTGAATCTGTGTAAAAATGCAGTTTTTGAATTTGTGCAGTTTTGTGCAGTTTTGTGCAGTTTTTGAATTTGTGCCGGTGTAATGGTTGGAATGTAATGTTTGAAATTGAATTTGTGCTGCTGTAATTGTTTTTTCCCAAAAAAAAAAGTGGGGGTGGGGGGGGGAGGAACCGTGGACCCGGCCCGTTTCAAACGGGTCAGGTTCGGTTCAATTCCTGTAATGAAATATGATGTACCCGGCCCGGCCGGGCCCTTTTCGTTTAAGCTCCGGTTCCTTCAAAATTAGGCCCGGCCCGTGCCCAGCCCTAAACCCGACGACACCTTCGTCGGATAAACATTTTGCAAAATTTTTTCTTTGAAATAAACTCAATTTTTGCACGACTTTCATCGACTGAAATTATGTTCGTCGGGCCTCGACGATCAAGGCACACTTAATCGACGGCAGTTCATCGCACTTGTTATCAAGCAAAAAACTTACTCGACAGACAGTCTTAAACGTCGAGTAAAACATTTTACGACAGCTTTGCCGAGAGGAATTTAACGATAAAGTTTTGTCGCCCTATATTTATAGCGACGCCCGAAGTTTTTTCCTTGTAGTGATAAGGGTGTGCAATACCCTCAGGGGGCGTTTGTTTAACCTTCTTAGCCTTCACTGGATTGGATTGGATTAAGTATTAGTGTAGTCTTGTGTTTGGTGGCTTGCGGGACTAACATTAATGGCACTAGGTGGGACTCGCTTTCACAAACGGCTTCACTAGCCGGTCTTAGCAAGAGACCACGAAACCAACGGGAGCAGCTAAGACCTTCCATCGTCCTCGCTTGCCTTCGACCATTCTCGCTGCATCCATTATCGCCTTCGTCTGCTTCGCTGCCCTGGGAAGAAAATTGCTATTGGTTGTTGCTGCTTGTAGCGAAGAAGAAGAAGAAAGAGTCCCTGTTAGAAATCGAATCGACGGGGAGGAGTGAGAAACTTAGACAGAGAGAGAGAGGTCGTTGGGACTGTCGAAAGTCCTCTCCTTTTCGGTTCCGATAAAATTTCTTGTTCTATTCCGAGTGTCGTCTTCGACCTCTCGACTGCGTCCTTTTGGCTGGCTGCATATTCGAATTGCAGCCGCTTGGCGCTTGGCGAACATCGCGAAGAAGAAGAGGGATATGCCCTTTTTTTTATTAAATTTCCATTTCTTTTTTGTTGGGTTGGATTAAATTATGATGTTTTCTGGGTTTTGATTGGGTTGAAGTTGAAGAGTCTACCTGCAATTCGAGAAGAAGAAGAGGGACATGCCCTTTTTTTATTCATATAATAATTTTGATAATAATAAATTAAAATATAATAATAATCTATAGTTAGTTCATATTCTTAGTCCGACACTGCACCAAACGCTTCACTAAGTTAGTACAGCTTAGTCTAGTCTAAGCCAGTCCAGCTTAGTCCCTGCAGCTAGTCCAGTCCGAGATAGTCCGATACAACAAACGCACCCTCATACTACTTACAGTCAACAAACTCATTCAAGAATCAGAATAATTAAAATTATTATCTTTTAAATGTGTCATGAGTTAATTAAAATTACTGACAAGAGACTTTTCAAAGCATTTACCGCATTGGAGGTTTGTATTTGAAAATTGTAAAACGATGATCATTGACATGCATGCACAACGTGGCTATGAATGACCAACATCTTTCTCTTTTAATTGTTCTTTGTAACATAAAAAAAAAAATCGTTAAATCGAAAAAGTTACCGATCCTTACTTTGATGCGTGGCAAGATGCATGCATGTAGTAGTGTAGTTTGCCCAGACGTTGTCGGTGAGTAATAATTTATATAAAAGAAATGTTAAGATGACTGGTACTTTTCATCATCTCAATTTGTTTTTTTTACATTATTTTATAATCTTGACACGAGAATTCCGTCAAAAACATGAGGTAACGGAGAGTTCCATTTTTAAAAGAGTCTTCTTAGCATTTCTCTTCATATAAATATAGAAATAGCGAGTCAAAATTGAAAAGCAAGCAATGTATCACACTTCGATATGGTATGAAATAGTGCAACAACGGGGTCCATATACCTTGAATCGTAGGCCAAAGAACACACAATTGTTTGCATGCAAAACGATTTTGTTTGAGTTTGAAACGTGAAATCATAAGCGTACATGTTGGTCCGTGTAACAGATGGGGTGGGGACACAAAATAACAGAATATTGGCTGCATGTAACGATTTTGTTTGAGTTTGTATTGCACGCTTTACAACCCATGCATTGAAGAAATACATGTAAAATATTTGCTTCTTCTCAAATTAGGTTTAGCTGCAATCTATTTAAGCGTACTACAATTTTTTTCTCCGAAAGAAAGTGTGTGTGTGTGTGTGTGTATATATATATATAGGAAGCCGAAAGGGATTCCTACTGTTTTTTTTAAAAATAGGGATTAGTTGAGGGTCTACACCACATCGAACTTTAATGATCCGAACTGTCTATTTTTCAAATAGTACCTCATAGATCATCCTTGCAAAATATTATCCAATTCGTAAATGTTTAAGACATTTAATTGGGTTCAAAGTAATGAACGAATACTTTGTTATATAAGAAACAATGAAATTTGATCTTCATAATTAATTAGGCAAATGGTTTAAGATTGAATTGAATTTTTGCAAAGATGATCTATGAATCGAGACTTACAAATAGACGGCTTAAATCGTTGAAATTCAATGTGAAGTTGACACACCCCGTCCTGGAGGAGGGCATACTGGCCGTCACGTGAGAGTGACGTAACCATTTACACAGTTCGGAAGCTTAAAAGAATGCAGTTACTAATATAAAACACCCGAGAGTGAGTCCTACTTTTGTGAATTCTGTCAGAACACCGTTGGACTCCTCGTGGCTACCAAGCTCTGCTAACTTGAACCTGGAGGGGCGCAAAACAAAATTGAGTGGGTCAGTAAAACAAAGTTTTTCAAAAACATTTCATTTAAAATCATCTCTAACCCCTCGCTGTAAAACCTGTATACTTCCCCAGAAAATAGCATAATAGCATATAGTTTTCCATAAATCTCAAATCATCATCTTTCTTAAAACCAGAGTGTACGCCATGTAAAACTTTAAAAAGAAATCAGTTTGAATGATGCATCAGTGTAACATATATAATCTCAGAACTCAAATCCCAAATCTTTAACATTTTTCAAGAAAAACATGCCATGCCATGAATCAAAATATAAATCAGGTGAAATAAGTCAACCGGAGTCACCTCGGTGACCTGTACGGTCTAACTATGCACGTCACTCGGAACTACATAAGGTAGTCTGTACGATGACAGGTGTATAATTACGCTCTAGTGCTTCTCACATCAATCATCAGCGCGCATATCTAAAGTCACCCACCAGTCGGAACCCCTCTAATGGTCTGTACGACTGGCATGTCGGAACCCTCACATGGTCTGTACGACATCCACCTACTTGGATCCAAGGCGAGCGTGCGGTGTGGTGAATACTAATATAAGCACTAACACCTAGGGTGCAGGTTATGAGCTTTTACGTCTCAACATTAATTTATTCAATGAATAATGAACTCACCTGACTTACCTGCGCCTCCACAGCACCATGCAACATGTATGCATCATATATAAATTCATACTTTTCATAAACTTCTATGCTTGGCATTTCAATTCATACTTTTCATAAATTTCTATGCATGGCAACTTAAAACATTTTCTCATATAAAGCATTTTCCGGGAAATTAATAGTATATAGGTAATACGAAAACAAAACTGCCCACTCACCTGGAGTTCGCCCAACAACTCCCTAGTACAACACCTCGAGGCGTCATGATGATCAGTGCCTAGAACCATAATCAAATCTAATCTCAGAATCATATCGATAGAATATAACGTATATAAAACACGTCACTACGCAGTTCGATCTGTAAGATCTGCAACTCAGATTTCCGATCCATAACTTCCAGAGGTCCACAATATACCTCTAGGACAACATCCTAAAATTTCATTACCATCCAACGGTCGGATCTCCGTCAATTTCCAAAACTAAGTGACGGTTAACGTTCTATTTTATGAACTTACTATTCCAATTCCGAAAGATCCGTAAATCGGATTCCCGATCCGTAAGTTCCTATAATCTTCAAATATTACGTATTACAACGTATCAAATTTTGGTGACGATCCAACGGTCGGATCGTCAATTCACATTTTTACCTAACCCCGAATCGTAACCGACTTAGGTTCAATTATTCAATTTACGTCCATCAATTATCAAAACTGAACCTAGAGCATTAAACACATGCTAAGGATGACATTGGCGGGCCATTGGCCACGCGCCGCCGCACGGGCCGCCGCGGGTGGCGGTTGGCCGCCCCGGTTCGCCGGAAAATCTAACTATTTCCAAAAATTCTCAAAAAATACAGAATTGAAGATCTCAATGAGTAGAACAACTTTCATACCTGAGGCCAAGGCCAATTTGGCCTGGAAGTGCTTCAATTTCACCAAAACCGTGAAGAACCCTAGAATTTGGGTGTTTTCAATTCGTCTTCAAATCAACTCCGCCGCCCCAACCATTGCTTGGGCATTGTTCTAGGCCTCAAGGGAAGCCTAATGATGGCAACAATTGAGAGAAATTGTTTCAAATTTAAGAGAATCGAAGACACAAAGTTGCCGTACCCTTTGGTGCGTTTTTCCCAATTTCAATACCAAATCTCTCCAAATTTGAGATGAAAATGATGAGGAAGGAGTAGTAGGATACTTACTAAGTGAAATCATGGCTCAATTCGTCAGAAAATTGGTGGCATTTCGACGAAATCGTGAAGAAACCCGACGGGTCGCGCGCGGGTTGTGCGGGTCGCCCAACCCGTTTCCCTTCTCTCCTCCGCTTCTCGCTCTCTCTCCTTTCCTCCTTGCTCTGCTCTGATTGGCCGGCTTCCTCCCTCTCTCCTCTCCCCATTGGCTTCTCCTTCATCTTCTCCGATTGGGCAGCTTGCCCAATCCTCATTTTTTTTTCTGTTCTTCCCCTTCTTCTCACGCACACACACATACAAAACCTTATTTCCTATCATCTCAACCATCCATTTCAAATTCCATTAAATCTGGGCCGTCCATTTCATAAAAGAAAATTCCAGATTTATTTAAAATTATAATTCCTAAATGCCCAATTTTCAAAAGTTAATAACTTCTTCGATATAACTCCAAATCACGAACCGTCTGCGCCCACGCGTCCGTGACGACGAGTACTACAAGGATATGCCAAGAAAACAAATCTTAGATGGCATGACACGACGATTAGTCTCAAATAATGTGCGTGCCTCAAAGGGCATTTTTGTAAAATCCTTTATTAAACTTTAAAAATTCTTAAAATTAGGGACGGGCTGTGACAGAAGTGGGCCCCACACCTAAAAACTAGAATAATACATATTATAAGTGAGGGGTCTTAGGTTCGATTCTCGCCAAAAGAAAATTTGAACCATATTATTGCTAGCTCATTGTGAGGCTAAGCCCACCATGTTCCCTTAATGTAGATAATATCGTTTGTTAAAAAAAAAACAAAAAAAGAATAATACATATTGGTTACTGATAAGAATTTTGTAGATCAAGCATATAAAATTACTTATACGTTTGATAGTGACTATGTAATAGTGAACATACTCATTCTCTGAATAGATTCATATTTTTTTTAGAAATCGGAACTAGTCGTGGGGCACATTCTATATCTAATTTTAATAATTTGAAACGTCTATTTTACAAGTTGTATTTTATGATCATACTTGTAACATATTAATTACATAACAAAATATTTGAGGTATCTAATTGAGCTCAAATAAATTTTTGTACCTCTAAAAATATTGAAATTTCATCTTGACAATCTAATGAGTAAGTTGTTTCGGATTGAATTGATTTTTTACAAGTATGATTTAGGAATGTAGACTTAAAAAATAGACGATTTAGATAGTTAAAACTCAATGTAAAAATAAACTCCACAACTAATCTCTATTTTTACATAAAAATAGAGTTCCCTTTAAAAAATGGGTTTATAACAGTAAATCTACTTAGTGAAATATCTTTTTACATTGCAACGAGATATTTTGAGTTAAAGTTTTGTATTGGTACCTAGAGTGAACACATACCAAATTATGTCGGCAGAAAAGAATAAGCACTAAATTGTGATAATAACTAATGTGTTTGATCCGTCCCATATATAGTTGATTCCACCTGTCTTTCTCTATTAGAAACCAGAGAGAGTAAACTCAAGGAGTGAGGGAAAGAATTTTAGGCAGGCTAGCTAGATATCTTCCAATGATGAGATAAATCTCACATCAGAATCAAAATCTGTTGTTAAGGCAATTAATTTACTTGGATGACAACACTCTTCTTCCACTAAGCAAGGAAGCAATCTGCGCGTGTTTGTCAAAACCTCAATGGTCCACACGCTTCCTTGTGATTGCATAACAAAATCCCTAAATATTGTTCAATTCTGGGCAGATTACCTCACTTCAGAATCAAAATCTGGATGACAAACTCTGGCTTCAACTAAGCAAGGAAGCAGTCTGCGTTTGCCCACACGCTTCCTTGTAATTGCATAACAAAATCCCCAAATAGTTCAGTTCTGGGCAGATTTGTCAAGGCGGGCTCTGAGAGAAACAAATCAAATTTCGATCTTTATTTATATGAAAAGCAATGATGTGTCAAAAGATGAGTCACGGACTCCCCAGCACCAGCAGAGTCAACATGAAAACATACTAATTAAGAGTCTAAGAAACATTGAACAATGCGTGCACTCCATTGGCACACTCCGAATATTGCAATGGGACGAGAAAAATAGCCAAGCAGTGGTCGCTACAGCCTTAAGAGCATGGAATATTTCAATGCAATATTTTTCATGTCCCAATTTTTCAAGGGGAATGGCTAGATACTCATGTAACTTATTTTGTTTATTTTAAGGAAAACTAATGAAAAAGTTTTGAAAATTTTGAGTTTTAACGATAAGGGCAAAATAAAGGGTAAAATGAATAAAACCAGGATTGACTTTTTAGTGTAAAAATGTGGTTTTTCGTTAAAGTAAACAGTACTTGAAGTTTTTCGTTAAAATTCCCTTTATTTTATTTTCCATTTTGCGAAGTGGTTTGGAAATTTTGCGGATTAATTTGGGATCAGTCCACAATACCCTTAAAAGAAAAATGTACTGGCATCTTATCATTTGAAGGATGATTGTGTAATTAATGTAATTATTTCTACACATAACAGAAAGTGTAATATGATATTCACAACTTAAACACTAACTTTATTACAGTAATAACAATATAATGACATGTTATATTGCCTATAACCTTCCCATTGCATGTAACATTATCAAGATGTAACTCAAAATATATGTATTGTGATGAAGTCTTTGTATAATTAAACCATAACATGGTTATAGAAAGGGAAAGAGATAATTAATAACATTGGACTGTTCTCAAAACATTAAGCAAATGGACGAAAAAATTGTAATATATTGCACGTTAAACATTATGAATTAACATATAAGTTCGTTTAGTATATATAATGCGTTGAACTTTTTAAATTACTTTGTTGTTTTACGATGCCTCTATTCAAAAATATTTGTGACTCCGTCTCTGGTTGTGACACAATCCAACGTGAAGGTATATATGGAGCCTAAGAAGTGAATAGTGATGATGGGTCATGACGCCCTCTAATCATTTTATTATGTACCCTTTTTAAACAAAGGGTACTGATTTCTATCTTTTAGACGATTCCATAAAATATTCTAACTCATTATCTTCTAGGCTACTTGATAAGTCTATATTTTACCCTAATCTTAGTATTAATTTATTGATTATTTTGGTGAGATTTTGATACTTTTTTTAATTATATTTCTAATGTAGGACACTTGACTTCCTCTTGAGCATAAAGTAATCAAACGGACGAGTTTTGGAGTGATTCCAGTTGGAGGATGTTCGCAAGTCTTTCAAGATGATTTTATAAAAGTTTCAGATTTTTCTACTGAGCCTTTGACTGTGGCAATGAAATAAAGACTCAGCACGCAGCTTTTCCAGATTGACATTTCTAGACGTTTTTGGTATTTTGAAGGTCAAGATGACATATTTTGAGGAATATTCCTTCTGAGGATTTGTAGGGGACGCCTTTAGCTTTCAAAAGAGACCTTTTGGGACACGTCAAAAGTCTAATTTTCTGAGAAGTCCGGATTTTAGTTTAAATAGGAAACATTTTATTTGTTGTTTTATTATTTTATTATGTTTCCTAGTTTTATTCTAA
The DNA here is from genome assembly GCA_035220775.1 of Malus fusca. NCBI lineage: Eukaryota > Viridiplantae > Streptophyta > Magnoliopsida > Rosales > Rosaceae > Malus > Malus fusca. The sequence goes on along the minus strand of CM069068.1, from coordinate 5,054,127 downwards.
GACATTTTAGGGTTTTATTTTGTAGTAGTATAGCCATTAGGGTTTGTAAGGGAGAGGATGAGACGCACTACTTTAGAGAGCTTTGACAATTCAAGTTTATTTTCAAGGTGTTTTCTATCATTGTTTTTTATAATATTTTGTTTTATGATTGTTCGTAGTTAATTTATTTTGCTAGGGCGAAGCCTCGAGTCTTAGCAAGAATATGTAGTTTCTTTTCAATTTATTTATAATATTATGCATGCATGTTTTGAATTATTAATCACCGTTTTAAACTATCTAAGTGTCTTAGTGATTCACGACCATTAGGATATTTAGAAAAGTAATTTGATGCAATTTTGATCGGAAGGTTCCCTGAAATTGATCGCTGGCTTCTTGTGGTTAATAATTGTAATTTCACTTAGGATAAACATCACAACTTAAGGGTTGCCTGGTTTTTCAAAGGGTTTTCATAAAACTTAATGAGTCTTTTATGTTCATATTTGATCTGAACATCTGGACGGGTTGCATGTTTGATATGCATTATATGATGAAGGTTCCAAGTATGACATATATTAGGAAAACCAAACCTTCGAAATATGCATGGGTAATTCATAAGTAATTGGAAAAACTATGTAGGATTGTTAAGGTGACGGCAGAACAAAATGATTTTCTTTTAATTGGTTTGTAGTTAATTTATTTAATTGTTTTTAATTTAAATTCGTTTGTATTATATTAAATTCTAAAATTAATATTTTCCAAACTTTGTTTTAAAGAATTAATTAAGAGTTGGTTTTAAATACAAATTATTCATTCATCTCCCTGTGGAAAACGACCTTGTTTGAGCCGTTTATACTACAACTACATTGTACTCTTGTAAGTATTTTTAAGTGTTTTTATCTCTACTTTCGCAGGTGGTAAAAATTTCTATCAAGAAATTGGTGTCGTTGTCGGGGATCGAACCCGGGTCACCTGTGTGACAGGCAGAAATACTTACCACTATCTTTTAGACGATTCTATAAAATCTTCTAACTCATTATCTTCTAGGCTACTCTTTGAAGAAAGTTGACGTTTCACTATAAAATTAGTTTGACTGTATGAGCAATAGCATAACTTTTTATAAGCACATGCAAGATTTTTTTTTTTTTGGTAATGTGGAATTCATATTAACAATATATTCATTCACATGTGGTGAATATTCAACCCTAATATATAAACCCTGATTATTGGAAGACTTGGTTGTCTTAGTATAGTGCATTACCCACACACACACACACCATATATCTTAGTAAAGAAAAGTGGCTTAGCTACACCATGATATATATGTCATTAATTTATAATGTATTACGCAAATGGAGCAGGTAATATGTGTGAGAGAACGTATTTTTGGACTCGACAACACCTTCATACATGAAATCTGTAAAATCCATAATATAGCAAAACTTGAAAAAAGTATACAAGTAATATTACAACAATTCAAACAATGTTTTCTATGTACTAGCCTCTTGCCATAAATTTCCTCTTTTTCATTATATGTATAGAGTTAAAAAAATGAATTTACATGTGTTTGAAAAAAAATAGCTATTGTTGCAGTCCTATTAAATTAGAAATGTGATTGTGTAAATCCTAGTAGATATGAGAATATATCTTATATTCCTATTAGGAGTAGATTACCTATTAAATGTTGTAATCCTAAAGGGGTAAGGAATTAACCTTCCCTACTACTATAAATAAAAGCATAATGGGGTGGAATAACACACACCTCACAATTACACATTTCTCTCTTCTCTACTATTGCCGCACCTTTCTCTCTCTCTCTCTCTCTCTCTCTCTCTCTCTCTCTCTCTCTCTCTCTCTATGTCCTCCATAATTGTTCAGTAAATTATACCTACAACACGTTATCAGCACGTTATTGACTCTACGCTAAAGAGATTTTGATCTTCAATCAGATGAGTACTACGTTTTAATCATTCTTTTTGTGATTAATTTAATTATTTTATTGAATTGATCTACATGCTACTGATTTAATTATTTTATTGAATTGATCTACATGCTATTGATTCAATTTAATTTTTCTGTGTTGAACGTGATAAACGCATTGGAGATGCAATTTCGGCTTTCCGAGAAGGATCTTTTACAAATTCAAAGGTTTTTGTTGTTTTCTGCCAATCAGGTACGCTTAAAATAAAGTAAGATATTTGAAACGACCTTGAAGCATGAAAACATTCCCCATGATGCATGACCCCCTATGTTTATATTTTCCTTCCGATATATATATTGTATATATTCATATATTTGTCAATATATATATATATATATATATATATATATATATATATATATATATATTTGTCTCATGCATCGCACAATTAAATTGTTATGTGGAATATGTGAGTTAAAGTATAAAATTAAATTAGAAGCATATTTAGGGTTTCCTAAAACCCTAGGGGATTTCGAAAAAAAAATAGGGGAACTTGGACATGGTGCGGCACAACCATTGCACCACCGTGGCACTATGTAAACAACTAGGTCGTGTGCCTGGTTTGGGTTCCTTCACCACGGGCCTGCAACCCTGCCCACACCAGCGCCTGCAAGCCTTTATGCTTGTTGGACCTCATTGTTGCCTCGGCCCTCAGCCGATTCCACCAGCCTAGTCGGCTGGGTCCTCTCCCACATGATCATAAAATGAACCACTGAAGAAAATAGAGTGAAATATATTTGCACCACCTCCAAAAATGAGCCTGAATCTTTGATTTAGGGCCAATGAGTTGTCTCCCAACTGGGAATACACCACATGTGGCCGGCCTGGAGCCTGGTGATTGAGTAGTTTACTTGCTTTGGCACGACCTTTTGGGACACTTAGGTCGAACAATGATGCTACGAGGCATCTCCTTACTCGAAGTAAGGATCTTATGCTAACAAGCACACTTTGCCAAGCCTGCTCGTTTTGGGAAATTTGATTTCTAAATCATCCCTAGCAAAGATACGAAACGACTCCCTTTTCACAGTGTATTCAAGGGAATATATATGGACTAATCCAACCAAAATAAGAACAATATAAATACTTATGGTTTTGGTTGATGAATCGACAAACTGGTCACATGTTTGTCCACACACATTACTGCTAAACCTCCTGGCCGATTAAGGGTTCACCACCCTACTTATCCCATAAGGTCTGGGAGATTGGATAATGCCAGAGAGTTTACATCGACGGTTTTCGATAAAGTATTGCATGTATTTTGGGTTTATAATTGAACATCAAATTCCCATGTTCACCCCAAATAGCCACTCCTAGCGATCATAAAGCGCAATTTAAATGATCGCCCAAATTTTGGTAAACGTACCAAGTTTACGGTTTCTACCTAGGGCTATGCAATCTTGTACGCAGTTATGTTGGTCCGCCTTGAGGCCCATTACCACCCAACCTATATGATGTTACAGTTGGTTAATGGGTACGAACCTGACGATTTTTGTATTTACGCATTTGGATGTGCATTCCATGTGCCAAGTTGCGCCTCCGCAACATACCAAAATGGGTCCTCAAAGAAGGATGTGTATCTTTGTCGATTATGATTCTCCTTCACACTAGCTCTCTTAGAGCCTTTGCATGTGATCTCTTTACCGCTCATTTGGGGGTTGTCACTTTAATGAGACAATTTTCCCGCCATTAGGGGGAGATAAGAACGTCAATGTTCCTGTAAAACGCGCACGAATTTGCATGGGCATTACCCACTATGTCTCATCTGATCCCCGTACCGCACATGTATGAGAAGTAAGTACGATGAATTCTAGCTTTTAGAATGTTGCTCCAGACGCATTCCTCTGATCTAGCTAAAGTGATGAGATCATATACCAGTTGCAAACATGCCTGCAAGGATAGACGTACTTAACGGATGTCGAGTCAACATCCCTGGAGGGTGTGCCGGCCCTGTTGGACAGTCTAGTACACCGACAGATAGCTAATCAATCTGTCTTGGCCTAGAGCACGATAGATCACTCGGTTCGTAGGATTCACTTCCCTAGAAGAGGAAGGCACGGCACAAAATGAATCTACACTTGATCGCTGTCTCAAATCATTTCCATCTCATGAGATTAATCCGGATTTCTCCCAAGACTTAAAGTTCTTGGTCCAGTATACTAGTTTGGATGAGCTAAGTGGTATTGAAATGAGATTACCATTGATGATGTTTTCACTTATATGGTAGCTACCGACATAAATGAAAAGCAACGATATCGAACCGTGTTTCGTTGATTAAGTGACAATGTAGAACTGATTGGACAACCGAAATTACAATCCAGGTCAAATTTCTTACCAAAGTGTGTTTGGATCTGTCGTTCCTACACTGCCCAAGGTAACCCTGTTATGTTACAAGTGGGAAATGAAGCGTTATGAGATGAATGAAATAGTGCAATATGATGCACGCCTTACGGCGCAAGGTTTCTCTCAAACGTCCCGTGATTGATAGCAGCATTATGAAATGTGGTTAGTGTTTTCTCCATAGGGATACAGATACGGAGATTTACATGTAAGTTCCCGAAGAATTACATGGACTGGTTCAAATAGTTCCAAACCATGGAACACCCTCTTAACTTGTTTGAGGCGTTCACTTACAATTTGACGGATGTGGTATACCCATCTAAGTGATTATTTGATTAGTTAGGGATGAATTATGCCCTTGCGTGTTAAACTATGAAGTCTTATTCCAAATTGCTAGAGTTACAGTTTATGTCGTAAACATACATCTCACTAAGACTTTGAAAGAGCTTGAGAAAACTGCCTCACATCTGAAGATGGAATTTGAGATGAAGGATCTTGGGAAAACTCATTTATGCCTTGACCTGAAGTTGAAGCGTTGTTCTGACGGTATTTTGGTCTACCAGTCGAACTACACCCCGAATGTGTTACCTTTGAGTATATCTATGATCGTCCATACGTTATATGCAAATGAAACCCTTGAAAAGGTTATGGAATCCAAAATTCCATATCTAAGTTCAACTTTGCACTTCGTTGTACTTAGCTCATTGTATTTAGACAGGACATCTCCTTCGCTGTTGATCTTGGTAAAGATGCAGCTCTGCACCTACATGCAACCAATGAATTGGTATCAAATCCCAATGCATCTCAGCGGATCCAACCCCCATGATCCTCGAAATGATGTTTTCCTTGTTTGTTATGTTGACGCAAGTTACTTATCAGACCCGCACAAGGCAAAATCCCCAAATGGTTATGTCTTTATCGTTAGGGATATCGCAATATCTTGGAGGTCGATGATATGACCTTTGTTGCGAAATTTTCGAATCGTTCCAATACTCACCTCACTTCACTACGCCACAAGTGAGACATGGCTAGGAGTTTTTGTTGGGCATATTCAAAGTACTTGCTATGTTTTCATCCATCGTTGAGTCCCGACGACGATCCATAAGACTATGCCGCATGTATCCACCCAACCAAGCCATGATACATTAACGAAGTCAACGCCAAGGCATATTGCGTCTACATCTACTTCAGCAAAGCACCAGGAGATTGAAGTCATGCAAGCCGATCCTAGACAATCTTGCCGACCTCTACACGATGTCACTGCCGAAGTCAATCTTCCAGAAGCTTGTCCGAGGAATTGGTATGTCTAACTATCATATGCAATGCTTGTAGTTCTCATTTGGAAGTTATGTCAAACTCAGGGGGAGTATCCAGAAGTATACTCACTTGATCTTAATGTACTATTTTTCCCTACGATTAGGAGCATTTTTCCCACTGGGTTTTTGCTACCTAACCAGGTTTTAACGAGGCACCCATCCTTGGCTGATCATACCCTTGTGAGCTCTTCTACTTGTGTCCAACAAACGTATAGTTTTAACTTAATGCAACTTCTCACTTTTCTCCTTAGTCTATGGGTTTTTCTCCTACCTTGGATTTTACCATAACGAGGTTTTGTGAGTTTTACTTTTTATGCATTCTTCCGTTGATTTGAGACTCGCATTCGCTCATTGTGCCGACGACTTCATCAATTGTACTTCATCGCTGAAGACCTGATACGCCATTTACTTAAGTATTTATACACTCAAGGGGGAGTGTTGCAGTCCTATTAGATTAGGAATGTGATTGTGTAAATCCTAGTAGATATGGGAATATATCTTATATTCCTATCATGAGTAGATTACCTATTAAATGTTGTAATCCTAAAGGGGTAATGAATTAACCTTCCCTACTACTATAAATAAAGGCATAATGGGGTGGAATAACACAGACCTCACAATTACACATCTCTCTCTTCTCTACTATTGCCGCACCTTTCTCTCTCTCTCTCTCTCTCTATGGACTTTATAATTGTTCAGTAAATTATACATACAACAGCTATGTCGGTAACTACTCCCTCTAGATTTATTTAGAATTTCTACAGGTTTTTTTATAATTAAATTGCATTCTTTAAAAAATATAATGGGGGCGTTTTAGGCATTTTAAAAGCTTCAAAATTTTTTATCTTCTCACTTTATACGTATAGAATAGATATAAAGCCTGAAGCCAAAAAGGTGAATCGTTCATAATTCTAAAAATATCCCTCCCTAATTAGGATTTTATAATAAAACGATTTAGTTGTTTATTTTCCTTTATTTCTTTAAATTTTTTAAACAAAAACTTATTTTAAACAATATAAAAAGAATAAAAATTTATAAATAAAGAATAAGATGTAAGAGCAAATTGCCACACCCATGAGTTTGTGACAAGAGGCTAGTACCAAAGAATGGAACAAAAATGGAAAAGATATTCTTGCATCATTAATTAACTTCTTCGTGCAATACCAGGGGTTGAACATATTTACCCTGTTAAATTATTCTAGTTATTATTTGATTTGGCATTTACTGGAATATATATTTTGGGTTGTGCTACTCACACACTTCTTTTTACTTCTCACACGCCTCTTATTAATTTATGTCATTTGATCTTTTTTAATTCAGTCAATCTGACTGCCGCAAATTAAAAAGGTGTGTAGGAAGTAAAAAGGGGTGTGGATAGTACACCCTATATTTTTAGAAATTGTTATTAGCACTTCATAAATCTCATTTGACACTCCAAAGTTTCGATAATTAGAAAGAAAAATACACTTGTAAGGAGTCTAAAATAAGATTTTTAGAGTGCTAATAACAGTTCTCATATTTTTAATCTTGTTAGTATGTCATATCAGTTTTGTGTGGAATTCAAGTATTAGTGCCTAAAGTTACCAAGTATCACAAAGGCATAGTTGCCTTGAACTAGCACCTATGTTTTCCTTTAGGGCATTATATACTTTGTTTTTCATGTGTTTGTGGTTTAATTTTTTTTTTTTTTTTATTTGTTTGATTGTTAGGTACATAAATTGAAATGTCCAATCAAGTGCAAGGAGTCGTATCTACTAATCAAAGGAGCAACTTGCTACGAAGTCTTATTCTATAAATTGCAGTCGAGCGGAGATCCAACTCGCACAACATCTCAAGGGCGACCTGAAGGACACAGGGTGGGAAGTTAGTTTTCTAACAAACATCTGAAAATGGGCAACTGTAACAACATGGATTTCCTGGTCTTAGCTCTTGTAGGGTTTATTTTCCTGGGCAAGGCTAATGGCGCTATCCATTATTATGATTTCGTTGTAAGTGTTTTCCACAGATGCTGCATGCCAACTTAACTTGTCTTGTTGTGAGAGCATGTATTTGATTCTCGTCGATGCCAAGTTCGAAGCAAATTAGTATCATTTGTCTAATTTCCTCACCTCTTATTGTAAATGTGTGGTTGTATGAGTATATATCATCACGGGTCTATTCTGGGTATTTCACTCATCCATGTGTTATTGGCTTGTTCCTGTGATATTGTGCAGCTGCAAGAAACAAACTTTACAAGGCTTTGTAGCACAAAGAGTATCTTAACTGTGAATGGAACTCTTCCGGGACCAACCATCACTGTTCACAGAGGAGACACCGCTTTTATCAATGTTCACAACCAAGGATATTACGGTGTCACCCTTCACTGGTAAACTTCGCTCGTAGTCTCCCTTAGATAATCACAGCCCAGCTTAAATAACTAAAGACTGAAAAACTATATAGTAAAAAGATTGTGATATTCCTTTTTACCTGTAAGTGAAAAGTTTTAAATTCAAATATCGTAAATAACGAGTTCAATGAGATTTTATTCCCCCACCCTATATCGTTCCATACAAAATAAAAAAATTGAAGGATTGGAGTGTGAAGGAACACCTTAAATTTGGGTCTTCTGACTTTTGTATGGGCTAGGTGAAATTCCCATCAATAGTTTTTTTATTCATTAATGTATTGTTGTGCGTCCATAAAGGAATTTGTATGTGGCTTTTAGCTTGGTCTGTTTTTGGTTTCTAGATAAACACATACTTGACTGCTCAACAGGGCCAGCCCTGATATTTAAAGGGTTCTGTGTGAAAGTGAATTGGAGGTCCTAAAAAGTATTAAAGATTTAATTGTTTTAATATTTTTGTTCAAAAAAATAATTTTAGTTTTCAATTGAGCTTCTATAAATTCTAATAGCACAAACAAATTTAACATATCAACAAGTGGAAATGTGACGTATTGTTTTTCCTTAACTATCTAGAGGTTCAGGTTCGAATTTTCATGTTATTGTGTGGAATTTTTATATTATTTTGTGGAAGCTTATGCATTTAATAAAAATAAACTGAAAAATGATGGAGACGAGTTTCGAACCCATCCCCTAGGCCGATGTAATAATAATACCACTTACGCTAAGACTCAAGTTTGTAATATTCTACACATACTACTATATATACGTATATGCATGCAAAGTTGAAAAATCAGGGGCCCTTCCGATTTCGGGGCCCTGTGCAGTGGCACCACTTGCACCCCCTCAGGACTGGCCCTACTGCTCAATTTATTGTTTAATTTGTATAGGCATGGAGTGAAGCAACCAAGAAATCCATGGTCAGATGGACCTGAGAATATCACTCAATGTCCTATTCAACCAGGAACAAACTTCACGTACGAAGTTATATTCTCCAATGAAGAAGGAACATTATGGTGGCATGCTCATAGTGACTGGACGCGCGCCACCGTCCATGGTGCAATCATTATTCTACCGGCTGCCGGCACCACTTATCCATTTGCAACACCAGATGCACAAGAAACAGTTATTCTAGGTACTTTCATTAGTTTCATATCTATTAATTCTTTAACTATTCAGTTATACTTGTGTTGTTCAGGCACATAAATTGTGGATTGAACTAATGATCACAATACAAGTACAATTTAACGATCAAATATAGTCAGATATAATATACTTTTTCTTTTAGTTGCATATATGAGCGTTAAATAATGAATGTATTAAACAAATGCATATACCCTTGCAAGATTCTGTTTTTAATATAGGTGAATCTGAAATATAATAGTCGGTAACATTTTGTTGAGGTGATTAGTTTTGTATGTCTAAATAACTTTAGTGATTAATTATTAATTGAAAGTATCCTAATGAATATAAAATGATAAGATTTATTTATATTCCAACCTCCACGTAAGTTACTTTGCGTATTGTGGGATCTGAAGGTGTAGTGGTCAAGTAATCATATCAGAGCTATATGGTCTCATCACTTATCATGATTCGAAAAATGACATAATTGGGATTTGGGATGTAATGCGTGTACTGTTTAGTGGTTAAGTAGTCATCAATCTCATCACTTATAACACCTTCCAAAAGAGACTCTCATTGTCTTTCTTTATTATACTCATCGTTGTTAAGGCATCTTTTATTCTGAGGATCCATTGAAAATAAAAGGAAAACTAATGAAAAGAGCTTGAAAACTTTGAGTTTTAATGATAAGGACAAAATAAAGGGTAAAGTGAATAGTAGTAAGTTTGATTTTTTAGTGTAAAAATGTGGTTTTTCGTTAAAGTGAACAGTACCGTGGGCTTTTCGTTAAAACTCCCTTGAATAAAACTTTTATTTTGAGGAGCCATTGAACATCCAAAAATCGTTATTTTTGTCTTTCTTTCTTGCTTTTGCATGATCGTTGGACATGCCATAACTAGTATGGTGGTTAGTCAATTCATTGAATTATTAATAGATACTCATTAAAACCTATTTTGGTTTGATTTCATCTTACATCATATTCATCATTACCAATCTCAACTCTATATTATGGTGATATCTAATTAAATTGGTCTTAACGGGCATCCGTTAACAATCCAATGAGTTGATTTGCCACATCTAACTATAACGTGATTGTGTTGTAAATTTGATTTTGAAATTTGTGTTTATCTACTATACAGATTTTAAGATTTAAACTCATATAACAGTGATAAATAGAGTGATGAGAAAAAATATTTTCTCAATTATATTATGGGTGGTTGATATTGTTTTGAGTGTGAATTTCGTTAGATAAAAGGGTAATACTAGGGAGACCAAATTTTGTAAAGCATATGACGTGGTTGTTAAAATTTGAATTATTATTTAAGTGTTTGATTAACGTCTTTATTTGTTATTAGTGATACATCATATAATTTACAAATTTAGTTTAAAGATTTAGTCTACTTAGCATTACTCTAGATAAAAATGAACAGTGTATTCCACTTCAGCAGTATTGTTAAATATTTTATAGTGAAATTTCAACTTTTTCATATACGTTCAACTTTAAAGTATATGGTAAGACGGTAGCATATTCCTTGTCAATCTTCCGGATATACAAAAAATCTTTCCATAACCACAAATATGTAAAATAAAATTAGAACAGCCTTTGATTAGTGTATCTTTGGTATCATATACAGAATCAAAATTGTCCGTATTTTCAATATTAATTACCAAAATTATAATACATGATGGGTATAGAGAAGTAAAAAGACAAAAGGGTTTGTGTTTTCAAATTCTGGAACGCAGTCCCTTTCCATTTTTGCAAGTTTCCATACTGTGTGAACACGCAGACCAACATTCTATTTTGACAAAAAAGTAAACGACTATAGTGGCTTTGTGGGGGTAAAAATATTACATCGTACAGTTTTACCATTGGATTTATTATAGGAACTTTAACGAAAATCTCTTGGTACTGTTTATTTTAACGAAAAATTATATTTTTACACTAAAAAATCAATCATGGTATTATTCATTTTACCCTTTATTTTGTCTTTATCATTAAAACTCAAAATTTTCAAGCTATTTTCATTAGTTTTCCTTTATTCTAAGAGGGAAATGGATCTTCTTTGGATCTCTTCCTTCTAATTTACTAAGTTCGAGGATCCGGACCATTGAAATTTAATCTAATGGCTACAAACAGGGTTCCACTTTAAAAGTTATAATAATTTTAGCTGTTGGATTAAATTTCAATGGCTCAAATTTCCGAACTTAGTAGATTATGAGAAAGGGATCCCTTTCCTTCTAAGAGTACATAAATTATTAAATTGTACATATTATATTAAAACTAAGTGTCTAATTTGGCAGGATCATGGTTCAAGGGAGATGTGATGGAAACAATAGAAGAGGCTCTCGCTACAGGTGACGAACCAAATATTTCAGATGCCTTCACAATTAACGGACAGCCCGGAGATTTGTATAGTTGTTCCAATGGTAAGACTAATTAAAGATACAATTAACTTAATCTAGTTTAATAATGTACAACGATCCGCGTGAATAATAAAGACTAGAAGGTGTCTTCTTTTTGGGTTAAAGACTAAAAGGTGTCTATGTAATAGAATAAAATACAAAGAAAGGGATGGGTTTTGGATTTTCTGACTTATAGTTAAGTTAACAAAACATACTAATCTCCAAGAAAACGATGGAAAATCACTATTCAATTTTTTTTTTCTGGTACGAAATGACGATCTATATTCGATGCATCTGATTTTCTTTGTTACTTTAAATTCTTGACAACTACAATGATTTTTTATAAAATAAAAATTAATATTTTCTCAGTTCAATCATGACTGTGATCTTCCATATTACTCAGTAGTTCAGGTTATATCTAACATCTTTGCTTAGTCGAAAAACCATCTTATAAAAAAGGCTATCAAATTTCTTAAAAACTTAAGAGACATCTTTATTTCGTCCATAACAGAATAAAAATATATGGACAGGAAATTTATTGCATGAAAAATGTAAAGGACAAAGACAGACCCAAAGTTAAAAGTAAGTTTAGCTTTATTTGGTCTTTGCAAGTAAATTTAAGCCATAAACTCTCCTCGCCAAATCAATTAATCAAATGTAAGTATACGTCATCCCAAAATTGTCTTCAAACTCAATACGTACAAACCGCTGGTATAGTGTGAAAGTGTGCCTTGATTAATTCTAAACATAATTTATTTCTGCGACCAACATAAACTTTCACAGGCATCATTCATTTGTTAGGCCGGGTTTGTAGTGATTTGTGTAAAACAAGTAATAATTAATGGATTTTGTGTTACATGCAGAGACAACATACCGATGGATAGTTGATTACGGTAAGACCTATCTTCTCAAGATAATCAACGCCGTGATGAACGAAGAACAGTTCTTTGCCATCGCGAACCACACCCTCACAGTCGTAGCACAAGACGCTTCATACATAAAACCAATAACCACCTCTTACATCATGATAACTCCAGGCCAAACCATGGACATTTTAGTGACCGCAAACCAACCTCCCAGCCAGTATTACATGGCTTCTCATCCTTTTATGGATGGAGTTAATGTTTCATATAACAACAGCACCACCAGTGCAATTGTTCAATACAACGGCAACTACAGCTCCCCATCAATCATTCCTTTTCCAACTCTTCCAGCGGAAGCCGATGAAACAGCTGCTGATAACTTCACTGAGAAAATCAGGGCCTTGGCAAGCAAAGAGCACCCTATTGATGTCCCACTAGAAATTCATTCCAGGATCTATATGACTCTTGCAATCAATGAAAGAATTTGTGCTAATTCTTCATGTGAAGGCCCGGATGGAAATGCGCTCGCTTCAAGCTTAAACAATGTCAGTTTCGTGACACCATCTGTTGATATACTGCAAGCATATTATCGGTAAGTTCCAATATTTTTCTTCAATAAAACAATTATTGGTAATTTTGATATTTCTATCTGATAATTTTCTTTTTTTGCCATTTCTATTATGATAGTTACTAATGCTGCTATTTTTATGGCTAGTACAGGGGCACAAACCACATTTTGTATCATTTTACGTGTTATAATAACAATAGACATGGTTGATATTTTTCACTTTTAGGGTATGTTAATAGAACACATATTTAGGGGATATAATTTGAATGAAATAGTAGCTTCACGTGATCATGTTCGTGTACACCAAAAAATTACAATGGTCCCTTATAGTTGCAATTTGAATGATAATAATACTTTTGTACTTTTGTAATGTGCATTTGAGTCTAAATTATATTCTGGTCACTGAATGATGGAAGTCACTAGTCTCATAAGAAATGGAGTGACACCAAAGTAAAATTCCAATATTTTCAATTAACATTTTGATTAATTAACCTTATTTATTCCTAACAAAAAAACTTGACCGTACTTCGTTTGTACAGGGGAAGTAACAATGGAGTTTACAGAACTAGTTTCCCAAACAGGCCGCCTAATCCTTTCAACTACACTGGAGACGTGGGTAACAACACAATATATCCGAACTTTGGGACGAGGGTGAGGATGATCAAATATGGTGCAGGAGTTGAGATCATATTCCAAGGAACCAACATCATCGCACCTGAGAACCATCCAATGCATCTCCATGGTTTCAGCTTCTATTTGGTCGGAACTGGTTCCGGAATTTTTGACAGGAGAACATCACCCAAAACCTACAATTTGGTTGATCCCCCAGAAGTTAACACCATTGGAGTTCCAAAGAATGGATGGGCAACCATCAGATTTACAGCCGATAATCCTGGTAAATTCTATAATTTTGAGCACAACCATCACAATGTCACATGCATGGCCTTTCTACGTACGAACGACCATATTTTATAGTCTAATAATAAATACTCAACATGTTATAATATGGTTGGATCAATAACACATATTGTGATAGTATCACACTCTTACTTTTTATAGCTGCCTAAGTAACGTGCATTACATGTTTGAGGTATAAGGTGATTAATTTAGAGCAACCACGAAAATAACTGGTTATGATTTTGTAGGAGTATGGTTTATGCATTGTCATTTGGAAAGACATACCAGCTGGGGAATGGATACTGTGCTCATAGTGAGGAATGGAAATACAACAGAAACCAGCATTCGCCCACCGCCTGCTTATATGCCTCCTTGTTCCAAGTCTTAATTAGATATATTTGGACTTTTCTTTTACTGATCTCCATTTATTTAATTATGATTTGTGAGAATAATAGTAAGATTCAAGTCTTTGCCTTTGAGTGGTTATATATATATATATATATATTAGTCTTCATCCTGTAATAGTATAAGGTAGCTTGACTGCTTAAGCCTGATTTATGATCAATTTTTCCAAACCCAAAGCTCCTTCCAAAAGTAAAAGTAACATCTGCAAGAGCTACGCGGGTCTCATTCTCATGCAGTACTAGCCCAATATGCTAGTAACCATCTCATTTATCTTTTTGGTTTTCATTTTCATTCTGCAATATTACTTTATAATCAAAGTAGTTTACTTTCTGGATCACATATCAAAAATTAATTTTGTAAAAAATCAACCGAATCAGAAAATCATTTAATTTAATTGTTAGACTAAAAATAGATGACTAAACGATTTCAAACATATTTAACTTTTTGCAAATATAGATGATCTTTAAAATGTGATCTAAAAAGTAGACGGTTCTAATTATCAAGCAACATTGCATAATAAGAATGAAAATCGAGAAGCTCTAAATGAGAAGGTTATTACTAATTCTTTTTGGACCCTCGTGAAATTCAATGAGAATCATTAAGAATGTCAAACGTATATCAAACCTTTTCTATATTTCGTCAATGAAGAGAGTTTTACATTGTTCCTTCCAACTTATCCAACCTGCACAGTCCAAATGCAGGAATAATACACTTTGTGAAAACAAGAACCGAGGCCGAGGGTCTGATCAATGGAGGCCCAGTCCAAAAAGCAAGATGAATTGGGGTCCCATTCCAAAATCATAGCTTTGGATTTGCAAGATTAATTGGGTCTCAATCCTAATAACTTTCAACTGTCAATATATATTTATATATATAATTATTTTGGGTTTTACTATATTTAATATTTGTACACATTACTTACATGGTTTGTGGAAAGATTGTAAAAAATATATAGAACAGTCGACGATGTGAATATTAAATAACATATTCATAATGAATATATCATTATTTGATGTATTTAGTTGACTAAACGACCTTTCATTAATACTTTTTTGTGAAAATGACCTCCAAATTAAGATTACGAAATTGAATAATTTTGATAATAAATTTATACGATAAAGAAAAATTATTCGCAAGAAATACACTTCCCATTAAGTTATGCTAGTATTTTTCATATCAAAAACAAAAAGGCACATAATTGAAGTGCATGAATCAAAAGAGAACTTTGGGATGAAATTAACTTTCCAGCAAGATACACCCAAAGCAAATAAAACCTCCTGGCCCACACAATAGCCTCTTTGTCCAATTGTCCTTTCAAAACAGTTTTATTTACCCTCATTTCCTTTTGTTTTTGTTTAGTTTTTGGGCTTTACCCCATGCTTAGGCCCTTTTGTTTTTGGGCTTTACCCCTTGTTTAGGCCCTTTGTGTAGTTTGTAAGGTTCATTTTTCGTTGTGTATATGGTTTGGGCCCTTGGCGTGTAGTTTGTTAGGTCCATTTTTCTTTGTGTTTTAGTTTGGGCCCTTGTGAAGTATGTTTTCGGTTGGTAATATATTAGGTAAACTACACAAAATTACATCAATTATAAGTCGAATCACAATTTCATAATTCATGTCTTAGACATTGCAATGTTATACCTCATCCTACAAATTCATTGCAATATCAAACATTCGTTAAATTTTCTGTTAAGTTTGATTGCTAAATGATGAAGTGGTAACCGCTGGGATCCACATTCTCATCCAACTAAATTAAAAAATTAATTAAGTTAAAAAATTATATGTAAAAAAACAACTGTGGGGCCCACCCCTACCACCCATGACCCCACTCGAAACCAAGATGAAACTCGAACATTGTTTTCCCAAACTTTTTCCCACCAAATTCCCATGACTTAATTTTTGGAAAAGAGACAAACCCAGATCGGTGACCTTAAACTAGAAGAGGCGTTGAGACTTGAGAGCTTGCGCTCCAGTGCCAAGAGCAAGCCCCGCGCGACAGCCAGTTCCAAGCGCGCTTAGCTTTCAGGCCATCTCCAACCGAAGGGTTCAGAGGGCCGAAAATAGCCCGAAAACCATCTCCAACCGAGGGCTAGGCTAGAGGGCTATGGAATCTGAGAGGGCCCCACGAAATCGGAAAGGACCAAATGGCTAGAGGGCTGGCCATTTCCAGCCAGCCCCGGGCTGGCCAGAATTTTTTTAAATGTGTTGGATTTCCTGTCGGTTATAACCGACAAGATTTCTTAAGAAAAAATTCAAATGCAACAGCTAGCTGACTAGCCGTTGCATTTGATTTTTTTTTTTTTTACAGTTTTATTATTATTTTTTATTTACAAAAAAAATTCATATAACTTCTATTTTTTCCTATAACTTTTATTTTACAAAATTTGTTTCATATTTTTTAAAAATTCCATTTTTTCCTACAACTTCTATTTCACAAATTTGTTTCATTTTATTTTAAATTCTTTTTTTTCCTATAACTTCTATTTCACAAAATTTGTTTCATATTTTTTTTAAATTATATTTGTTTCATATTGTTTAAACATTTAACAACATGAAACTTAAACAACATTTTTAAAAACATTTAACAACATAAAACTTAAACGCCTACTCCATGCTTCTTTTGGCCCAAAGATGTGCAACAAGATCCTGTTGTAGGTACTTATTTGTGGCACGAGAACGTATCATTCTATAGCGCCTCATGTACTCATTTATAGAGATACTACAAGTTCTTGGATTGAAAGGCAAATTAGGCCCATCATATATTTTTGCATGAGCCCTTCTTGACCTATTTGGATCTTCTTGGTCGTCATCGGATTCTTCATCAATATACCCATCTCCCTCATCCTCCATTATCATATTGTGTAATATGATGCAAGACATCATGATGGAGTCCAAATTTTCTTGACTCCACCCTCTTGCCGATTTGTTGATGATCTTCCACCGTGCTTGTAGAATACCGAAAGCTCTCTCAACATCTTTCCGGTATGTCTCTTGGTGTAAGGTAAACAATTTTTCTACGTCATTCCTATGGTTTGGAATTGCTTGGACAAGTGTCGCCCACTTTGGGTAGATGTCATTTACCAAGTAATACCCCATATTGTATTGACGGCGGTTGATGTAGTAGTCAAGTTAAGGTGCTTTACCTTCCGTCAAGTTATTGAAGAGGGGTGAACGCCCAAGAACTGTATTGTCATTTTGAGATTCAGGGACTCCAAAGAAAGCATGCCATGTGTCATATGAGGCAACTGCCTCTAACACAACAATTGGCTTTCTCGACCTTCCGCTAAAGCCTCATTGCCATCCAGTAAGACAATTCTTCCAATCCCAATGCATGCAGTCTAATGACCCTATCATGCCCGGAAACCCACAGTCTTCAGCTTTGCGAAGGAGCCGATTCAGATCTTCTTGATTTGGCTAGCGAAGGTACTTGTCTTTGTAAACCTGAACAATTGTGTCACAAAATTGTTCAAGAGTATCAAGGCATGTAGACTCAGACATACCATGGGTTTCATCCATCGAAATAGCTGGGGAGCCATAGGCCATCATTCGGAGTGCAACAGTAACCTTCTGATGCGGTGAGAAACCAGGGCGGCCTGCTCTGTCCCGCTTTTGTCCAAAGTACGGATTGACTTGTTGGACATCACGAAGTAAAAGCTCGAAGACATGACGCCTCATCCGGAAGCGACGTCTGAAATCCTCTTCTGTGTACACCGAGTTAGGGTTGAAGTAGTTGTTCATCAGATTGGCATGCATCATCACTCTGCTTCGTGGTTTGTAAGAGCGACCATCAATAGAGCCACCTCATTGAGGTTGTTCCTCAGTTGGCTGACACACTATGTTCGCAGCTATGGCTGCTGCTCTGTTTTGTTTGTTGCGCCTCACTTGAACTTCTTCATCGGACTTCTCATCTTCTCGTCTCATTTGCATCCATTTTGCTTCTCTTTTGGAATTGGATGAGGACCCCCAGTTGGAATCTGAAGAGGATCCAAAGTTGGAATTCATTGCAAACTTGAATTGAAATAGATTGAATTGAAATAGATTGAATTCAAAGTTGTGTGAATTATATCCCAATATCCACCTTATTTATAGCAAAAAAAATATTCAAATCCAACGGCTAGCTGACGTCATGCTGACGTCGCTTAGCCATTGGATTTGAATTTAAGTTGTAGTTTTTAAAAAATAAATTATGTTTGGCCTTATTATGGCCCTCTGGCCCTCGGTTAAAGACAGTTTTTTGTGATAGGGCTAAAACGAGCCATCTGGCCCTCGGTTGGAGACGGAGGCAAATATGGCCATGTACTGTTCATTAAAATATTAATATCTTGGAGGATCTTGGAGGGCCAAAAGGCTAAAACGAGCCATCCGGCCAGCCATCGGTTGGATATGGCCTCAGGATTCTCTCCCTCTACCTGAGCACTAACAAGCCTCCGAACCCGAACCCGAACCCGAATTCCGATCCAAAGAGTACAACTTCGACTTGGAATTCAAGGACTCTGGTTTTGCCCTGTAAGGAAGGCTGGACAGATTGTTGATGACTTGGCAACGGCGAGGACGGAGATGGGTTGTTGTGGTTGTGGAAGGAATGAGGCGGCGATGCGGGAGAAAACCCAGAAAAAAGGTGTTTGGTTCTAATGCTTGACAGAGAAAGAATGAGACATGGTGGGCCCTTTTTAGATTAGTTTTTATATTTAAGTTTATTTTTTAAAATAATTAAATTTTTTTTATTACCAAATCAGCAATTAACAATTAAATTGACGAATTTGTTAATATAGATGCCACATTGCTACAAATTCGTAAGTTGATGTATGAAATTATAATGTTTAAAAGATGAGATATTAGTTTATTATGTGACTTAAAGTTAAGGTGTTTAAATGTAATTTATCCTAATATATTTTACCATTTGTACAAAAAAAAAAAGTCAGAGAAAGCGGGTATACCAAAATTGTCATGTAAGAAAAATGCAAAGTGAGAAGTAAAAGGAAACTTTCATCACTTAAAAATACCAAAAGGTTGCCGCAAAATTTATTAAAAAAAATTTTAAAAAATTAGAGCGTTTTTCCTATGATGGAGGTGTAAATTTGAGATGTAAGAATTTTCCGAAGAAGACGAAATTGTGCTCATTAAATAGGCAGGCTGCATAAATATTCTCACGCGCAACTCGGCATCTCTGGAGGTTCAAGCAGTTGACTATGCTCAAAGCTTTTGCTCGTGGCATAAAAAAGTCAAAGACATTAAAGATAGGATTAATCACCAATTCTTATGTTTAATGCATTCCCAATAGAATACCAACCCAAACAAGTAAGGAATCTTCATCACAATCAATCAAGCATGTTACATTCATCATCCTGAAATATTATTTCTTAATTAATATCTTAGTATAATTTTTTCCTCATCCAGCCCACAGATGACATATCCTTAGCTAATGGGAAGCTGCCACGTGTAGGGCAAACCCTACACCTAGGCCGGCGACCTCCCTATAATTACCTCATCTCCATCAAACTTAGGTAACCATTTGCAACGCATACAACCCCTAAACACTCACTTTTTTTCACAGTTATTGACTTAGGCATCGGAGATCCAGGCCAACCCCCTCCCCCCTTCGATCTTAGGCTTACTCACAGTTGTTCTCTGTTTTGTAGCTTGCTTAGATTTGTGCCTCCACAATCCGCGATGGTGCACAAATTTGGTTCCAACATCATTTAAGCTATATTCTTCTCACCAGATTTCTTTTTCAAATTTTCTTTTTGAAAACATGTTCTTTTAGCGGAAGCAGAAAAATAAACGGTACGAATCTTTGATATCATGTTTCGATGTTTACGGTTAACTGAAATATGAATCGATGTTATATAGTTTCTAAAGACTCTATAAACTCCGAGCAATATACTGTAAAAATCTGAACATGATATCAACAATCCGCATTTTTCATCTTTCTACATCCGCTAAAATATCTTGTTTAAAAAAAAAGTAAATTTAAAAAACCTAAATTTGATGAGAAGTATGGAGTATAAAAATAAACGACAATCAACAGTTAATTTTAAATCTATGGTTTATGGGATTATGGTGGCAAATTTTGGAGTTGACCCTTATCACAAAAGTTATAGATATTACAAGCATTTCCCTTTTTTGTAATGATTTAAAGTATATTTGTTTAACGGATAACTAGTCAGGTCATATCCATTAATATTAATGGGTCGATTTCAGGTCAGGTCATATTATCCTTTCATTTTAACAGATGTTACACGACGAAGACAATGCGAACACCAAAAACACGACACGAATGCCAGGTTCATTAAATTTCCATCTCTCGATTGAAGATGCTCTTATATGACTTTGGTGTTGTATGCAAAGTCAAATTTGATATAAAAATTAATTTGAGTTACAATTTTATTTTTATCTTCTAAATTTTACATATCATCTATTAAAGATCTTTCTAGCCAACAAAAAAAATATAAAATGCCCATTCCAAACTATTTAGCACCTCCCATTATTAGAGATGCTTTGAAAATTTGAAGCTAACCAAACTTTTCTTGGCGAAGGATAATGTTCTCATAATATTTATCCATCGTGGTGGAAGAGTACTCATAATTGAGAGCCATTTTCTAGTTCATCGATCTTGTTTGCATTGAGTAGCGTAATATTGGGAAGACTTGCAAGACTTGTAACGACTAGACAAGGAAATATGAGAAAATAATTAACTAATTTTGAGGGTCTAGCCCAACCAAACCTTGCCCATATATACCAAGTCTTTCTTCTCTGGGAATGTTTGCTAGGGTTTCAAGCCGCGTTATATATATATAGAACAATGGATTCAACTTTTTCGCTTTCAAATGTCGAAATCTGCACATCTCTTTCGACAATGTACTGGTAAAATATCGTATCTTGCTAATACAATGCGTATGTGTGTCTTATTGGATATATATGGTGTATACCTAGAGTATAGGAGCTCAACTACCTGCATAAGAAACTTGAACTCTTTGATTTTAATATTTTTCTCTTATTAGAAAATTAAGGCTTGGTGGCAATCCATTTAATTATCAAATTAACACACAAATAACATTGTATTTCAGTTTGGCCTAAATAGCTTTTCATTTGGTTGCTTTGCAAGAATAATCATTGAACTGGGACTTAAAAATAGCCACAGAATTACAAGTTGGAGTGAACCCCCTAAACCCTATTTGAAAGCGAAGTACAAGTAATTATTTGTTACAACGAGGTTCAAACTTATAAACCCGTTGTTTAGACATTTACATGCATTTTTATGTTTGTATTTATGAAATGAAAGGGATTTGTGCCACCTCATTTTGTCGTCGATAGTTGGTTGGGAATTCTGATAGAATTAACTTTTTGAAAGATAGATAATTGGTCGAGCACCTAATTGCAAGTGAATAGATTTCACCATTTAGCCGCATTGAGAATCCCTTGGACTAACAAGCAATCCATTTTGCTTCTTAAATGCTATAAAAAGAAAAAAGAAATATCCCAATTATAGTAGGGAGACTTTGTGTGCTATTGTCATTTGTCACCCCACTTCACTGGATGACCTCCTAAGTTTTTCGTGGCATAACAGATCTTTAATCATTGAAACTAAAGTTGCCCAATAAAAAACCAATGAAAATAAAATGTCTCTGTGTTCATATGTATATTTTGCACTGTTCTAAAAATCCCCGCCTAGCGCCGCCTAGGCCCCTCCTAGGCGCTAGGCGGCTGGTCACCGCCCCGATTAATGCCTAGGCGTTTGAAAATTAATAAAGGGCGCCTAGACCAGTTGAGGCGCCCGCCTAGGCACCTGCTTAGGTTGCGACTCACTTTTAATTTTTTTCAATAAATTGTAAGAGACTTGTTGAATACTTAAATGGGCACACACTATATGCTTGTTCCCCATGTTTTCATTATGTTCCAATACTTTATAATACATATGTCATTATATTTTGTAGTTTATGATGAAATTATATATATTTTAAGTATAAACAGACACTTATTTACACGAAATATAATGGATTTACTTAAATCCGCCTAGTCCGCCTAGGCACCCGCCTAGTCCGCCTAGGCGCCCGCCTAGCCGCCTAGGCGCCCGCCTAGCCGCCTAGGCGCCCGCCTAGCCGCCTAGGCGCCCGCCTAGCCGCCTAGGCGCTAGGCCCCAGCCCACCGCCCGACTAGCGCCTAGCGTCTTTTAGAACCTTGATATTTTGAGAGAGAGAGGGGTTGGGATTTTGTCTTAAAACAACCCACATTGATGAGAATGAGATAATACCAGGAATAAGCTCTAATTTGGAACATAACATACCAAATTAATTAAAGGAAAGATTAGGTTCTTACTCCTCATTTTCTCATATCACTGATTAAAACTTTATTCATTTTCAATTTTCGATCAAGGTTTTTGGTTTTATTCATGTCATTATTTCAACAATAAAAGGTTTACACATCGGCATATTTAAATTTTTATAATTAAAAACAGTTCATTTGGTATATTTATACTTATGGCTAAATTGTGTACCATATATTTCTACTTTTTAATTTCTACCTATTTTTTAATTTGCAACCATTTTTTTAATTTGTAACAATTTTTTTTTTAGTTTTCATTTGTACCCGTATATTTAAATTTATATTTGTGCCCATATTTTTTAAGTTTATTTGTACCCATAATTTCTTTTCTTTTATTTGTATACCCATAGTTTCTTTTCTTTTATTTGTACCAATAATTTAGTTATAGTGTACTATTCATATATTTATAATGCATCGCTTTTCTTTTATTTGTTAAAAATGTACCAATTTTTTTTATATATAATGTACCAATTTTCTTTTTAGTTTTCATTTGTACCATATATTTAATTTTTATTCGTGCCTATATTTTTTAACTTTTATTTGCACCTATAATTTCTTTTCTTTTATTTGTAAACAGTGTACCACTTTTTTATATAATAATGTGTCAAATTTTTTTGTAAAATGTACCTTTTTTTTTAATGTAATATCTATATATTCAATTTTTTTAACCTATAATATACCCATATTTATAATAAATTTTGTATCTATTTTTTTAATGTAATATCTATTTATTTTTTTAAATCTATAATATACCCATAATTGATTATAAAATTTAACCTTTTTCTTAATTTAAAACGTAACCATATTTAAAAAATAAAACATTTTATGTTTAAAAAATAAAAAATCTAATCATATTTCACACAATTCAAATTTGAGTAAAAAATTAAAAAATCGGTATTTGATATTAATCTTTGCATAATTTAGGGAAAATTTATTAATATTGGTTAGTACATTTTTAATTAGTACTAAAATTAACATTTTTTTTCCTTCAATCAAAATATTCAAGTTAATAAGATTTTGTCTAAGATTTTGAGCAATGACACCTTAATTAAAATTATTGGTGGTCAATCAATCGCGGTTATCCACTTGTTTAGACAAACTCCAATTTTCAGAGCAACATACAATTCTAATCTTAAAGTTAATGCCTTGGCTGAAAATAAAGACTAAACTGAGACATGATGCTTAAATTGTATTGTGGCCATTTATAGTGTTTTACGTACTCATAGGTCGCATACATGTTCTTTAAAACTTAGCTAGACTACAACTTGAACACGACAAATTAAGGCTAATTTGATGGCCTAGAACTTGTTAGTATATATTTTCAGCTAAGATGCTCTTTAAAACTTAGTTGAGCCATTCCAATTTCAAATATAGGCAAAATCGTCCTTGACATCTATTAGGTTGGGGCACTGGCTAAATTCACCAACCAATAATTCCCATTGGTTTACCTATGATTTAATCGTAATAGACTTTCCAAATTCTTCAGATATGTAGAAAATTATAAGTTTGTCATTCAAAGACTATATATAATAATTATTTTCACCAAGTAAGAAAAGATCTATTAATTTTTAGGGAGTTTTAGATATAGAGACAAAAACTTTCACTATATTTCAAGGAACTCCACTACTTTTTAAATATGTCAAGGAGAGATAAAAACATAAAAACAACTAAAGTTCAACCTAAAAACCTAAAAACAATGTTTTAAAATACCAATCATACGCCTAAGGCTTTAAGGCTGTTAATATAACACAACCCTCACAACTCTAACAAAATTAATATGTTTAAGATCAACCCATCCTCGACTATTTCTGCAGAATCAGTTTTGAAACTATATGCAAAATCAATTTGTATCCTTTTTTAGTTGAATCAGCTCAACCCGTACTCAACCATTTTTGCAGAATTAGTTCAACCCATCTTTTATTATTTTTGCAGAATCAGTTCAACCCGTCTTCGATCATTTTTGCATAATCAATTCAACTCATCCTCGACTATTTTTGTAGAATAAGTTCAACCCGTCCTCAACATTTTTGCAGAATCAGTTCAACCCGTCCTCGGACATTTTTGCAGAATCAGTTCAACCTATCATCGATATTTTTTGCAGAATCAGTTCAACCCGTCCTCGATCATTTTTGCAAAATCAATTCAACTCGTCATCTATACTTTTGCAGAATCAGTTCAAACCGTCATCAATCATTTTTGCAGAATCAGTTCAATCCGTCCTCAACCATTTTTGCAGAATCAGTTCAACCGGTAACTTACCCATTATTAGAGCAAGCGATTAAAGAGGTTTTTTTTATTTTTTTTCTTTTTCTACTAAGGCTTTTTAACCACTTAAGGTGCTTTATAAAGAGAGAATTGACGTCAACTTGTGTATGCATGTATCATTCATTCCGCATAAAAAATAACAATTTCTCTATTACGAAATGAAGATGTGAAGAACATGTACATCAAATTTTAAAATTCAATCAATTCAACCTCCAAAAAAAAAAAAAAAAATTGGAGGTCCTTAGAGTTGATGGAGTGATTGCTTACATAATGTGGAGAGGAGGAGCTCTTCTTATTCTCTTCGAATGAGGCTGCCCATGACTTTTCTTTTACTCTCTGCTTGTTTGCATCTTGTGCTCTAAAAAATGGAGCTATATTTTTGTTCTGGGTCGTAACCTAAATGAAGCATCTTCACCATTTCTAATTCTCTGCATTTTTTAATGTGAGCCTAAGGCATAAATTGCCTTTCACCTATTTTTGTCTGCCACCGAAAGCAATAAATGTGCTCTTGAATTTGGCAACAAATGCAACAATTAGACAAACAATTCATACATACGTGCATACAAAAGATTACTGAGGAGCAAGGAAGCAGTAGAAAGAAGGGGTGTGCTATCCACACACCCCATTGTACTTTTCACACACCCCTTGATAATTTATGTCCGTTGATCTTCTTCAATTCATCCGATCCGACGGTCGAAAATTAAAAAGGTGTGTGAGAAGTAAAATGGGGTGTGTGGATATCACACGCCTAGAAAGAATTGAGGAGGAAGAGGAAGGGCCTCCAGCCTCCAGGCTCTGATCATGTCTGCGAATTGAAAGTGCATCAGAAAGAGAAAATTTTTAATGCTAACCAAGCTCTTTCCTTTTTCTTGTCACGAATCAAATCCTTTGCGGCTTGCTTTTCGACTTTGATTACAACTTCAAGTTGGGCAAGGTGGGATACAAGTGAACTCGATCAATACCCTCCGGAGAATTGTAGGCCCTTGTCAAGCAAAGAATTGTAGTCGTTTGGGAATTTTTGTAATTTACACTCTAGAGAAAAAAAATGTCAATGATGTCATCTATTAACTTTTGTCTCTCCTTGAAATGTTTAAAAAATATTGTCTTAATAAAACAATTAAATATTAAAAGTATCATCTATGTGTAATTTTTCCTAATTTTTATCACAAATTTTTTTATACAATCATATATATTTAAAGAAGAATGTTACCACATTTATGAAAAAGGGACAGTGGTCCAAATAGCTGTATAGGGAGCTGTATTGACTAAATTAACTTATTTCTTTGTTTTTATGTAAAAATAATAATAATAAGCAACATAGTAATATTAAAAAATTGAAATGTTCCAGTTCCACAACTTAATTGCATGAAAAACTGCAAAAAAGAGTAAATATAGCGTCAAATAGAATAATACTTAGATACTCACTAGTTAGTACTTTATATACTCACATTTTAGATGTGGTCCAATAATATTATAAGGCGTGTTTAATAACTTTTATTGTTTAAAAAAAATTAGTGCATATGTTATTTAATTTTTCTTAGACTTTTAAAAACAAAAAACACATGACATATTTTGATTGAGCCAAATCAGAAAGTGAATATATATGGTACTAACTAGTGAGTACTAAAGTATTATCCCGTCAATATACGTAAACTTTTGTAGGTGACCAATCCATGTATAAATTTTCATGTTTATCTATAACTTCACTATCATTGAGATAATTATAAAAAAAATGGAAAATACATTTGTTCTTTAATTTGATGTACTACAACTTCTATAAATTGACCAAGTGAATGCTTTCAGATGTGTTTTAAGTAGAAGCAAAAGCAGAATAAAAACTATGTGGTCTGGAAAGAGAGATACTGCTGGAATCGTGCAAATTTTATCATTACTACTACTATACTTCTTATTTGATTGTGCTGCATCGAACCAGTATCATTGGGTGGTATGTACATGCTTTCTTCAACTTCAAGTGCATTCGTGCATGCCTATCTTTTATTTTTATTATTTTTTTAAGTTTTTCTTCAAGTTACTCTGTATATTTTGGATTTGCAGGTGAAAGAAGCTACGTATACAAGGCTGTGTAGCTCTAAGAAAATATTAACAGTAAATGGAAAATTTCCTGGACCAGTTTTACGAGCTCACAAAGGTGATACAGTTTATGTTAATGTCCACAACGAAGGCAGCCACAACATCACAATTCACTGGTAATATATAATTAACATGCAATATGTGACTTCCTATGTAATTTAACTAATTAATTAGTTTAAATTAAGTCTGTATATGGCTCAGTAAACAAATTGGAGCAAGAAGTTGTAAAATATAATGCAATTTTTGCTCGCAGGCATGGAGTAAGGCAACCAAGGAATCCATGGTCAGATGGTCCTGAATACATCACGCAATGTCCAATTCAACCTGGGGATAATTTCACACAAAAGATTATATTTTCAGATGAGGAGGGAACCATCTGGTGGCATGCACACAGTGACTGGTCAAGAGCCACAGTTCATGGACCAATCATTGTCCATCCAAAACGAGGAGCTAGCTATCCATTTCCTAAACCTGATCACGAAGAAGTGCCAATAATATTAGGTGCTTTTCTTAAGCAAACTAAATTACGGCAAATAATTATATAACGGAACCCCAGTCGATTGGGCTGTGTAATACATATTGGCCTCTCCAACTCATAGTTTACATGGTATCAAAGCCATTGTTTAAACGAGGAGCTACATATATATCAATTCCCGATCACCAAAAATAAGGACAATAACCCTAAACTCACCGGCTTACATATGTGGAAAAAGAAATAAATTTGAGCACAAGCAATCCTAAATTTACTGAGTAATTAAGTATAAATATAGGCATACGTATACTTAATAATGGAGTCTCTTGAACAAACAGCTTAAACTTGTTGAAAACGCAGGCCAGTGGTGGAAGAGCGATGTAATGGTGGTGTTTGAAGAATTCATTAGAAACGGAGGAGAACCCAATGTTTCCGATGCTCACACCATAAATGGACAGCCCGGAGACCTCTATCCTTGCTCAGGTCCAGGTATATACAACTATTTTGCATCTCTCCGCAGCATGCTATTTTGAGTCAAGTCTTGTACGTGACCTACTTTCACTTTGTGGATGTGAACAACTATTAATTAAAGGCTACTTCGAGTAATTTAGACTTTTTCAAATTTCTTCAATCCACTTCTTTAATTTTGCAGATACATTCAAACTCTTTGTTGATCAAAACAAGACCCATCTGCTCAGACTTGTAAACGCGGCAATGAATAGCATTCTCTTCTTCTCAGTTGCTCAACATAACCTCACGGTGGTGGGAGTAGACGGGAGCTACACAAAGCCGGTGGCAAGAGATTATGTCACAATATCCCCAGGACAAACCATGGATGCCTTGTTGCTCACGAACCAACAAGTTGGTCAATATTACATGGCTGCTAGGGCTTACTCAAGCAGTCCTGTTATTGCCTTTGACAACACCACAACCACAGCAATATTACAATACAATGGTAACTCCACTCCGTTTTCAACTCCAGTATTCCCTTACCTTCCGTACTACAACGACACAAATTCGGCCTTCAATTTCTTTGATAGCCTTAGAAGCCTTGCTAATAAAGACCACCCAATTGATGTCCCATTAAACATCACCAGACGAATACTCACCACAATTTCAGTCAACACATTGCCATGCCCCAACAATTCATGTGCAGGACCAAATGGCACCCGCCTATCCGCTAGCATGAACAATATAAGCTTTGTAACCCCCACAACAGTAGACATCCTAGAAGCCTACTACTATCACATTCATGGGGTCTACAAAAGGGGGTTCCCAAATTCTCCACCGCTGGTGTTTAATTTTACTGGTGAAACCCTACCATTCCTAGTACAGATACCAAAGAGAGCGACAAAGGTGAAAGTTATTAAATACGGAGCAAATGTGGAAATTGTTTTTCAAGGGACGATTGTGACTGCACCGATAGATCATCCAATGCATTTGCACGGGTATAGCTTCTTTATAGTAGGACGAGGGCCTGGGAACTTCGACGAAAGTCAGGACCCATTAAACTACAATCTCGTTGATCCTCCTATGAGGAACACTGCCACTGTGCCCATAAGTGGTTGGACTGTCATCAGATTCAGAGCCGACAATCCCGGTAAGTATTCCTAAAATCAGTCATTACATGATTAATCTTAATAAAATTAATTCTCAGAGACTAACATTGCCAAATTGATGCTAACGTGCCAAATTTGGGCACAACTATATGGTAATTTAATGGGTGACATTTTTTTGTATACGTGTGATCTTTGTTCACATTCTCACACGTCCTTGCGCTTGTGACGAACTTTTATGTCTAACACGTCAAAAACAAACATAAGTGACGAGAATGTGGCCGCATGCTTTTTTTTCTTCTCCTAATCTCATCAACAGCTAGTTAACATTTGTTTAATATATGGGATTGATAACTTTCTTTTCTGAAAAAAAAAATATATGCAGGAGTGTGGTTCATGCACTGCCATTTGGAGCGTCACTTAACCTGGGGAATGAACACCGTTCTCATTGTAAAGAACGGAAAACAGGAGGAAAAGTTGCTGCCACCGCCACCCGGAATGCCACCTTGTTAAATTTGATATAAGTTCCATAAATTATTCAATATATGATCTCAAAAAATAAAAATAAAAAAAGGGAAACAAAGACAAACGAAAAAACAAAGAACGTGTTTCTACCAAAAAAGAAAAAAAAAACAAAGAACGTGTATGTGGGTGTGATCCCTGACCTCCAAAATCATGTAGAGATAAGAAACAAAAATAAAAGGTATTAAAAACTGTAATAAATTTATTGCGTTAATAATGATTATTTATTTTATATTGTTAGTTTTTGTTGGATAATATTATGGATCAAAAAAATTGGGACAAGTAAGGTTTTACCTTTTTTGAGATAATTTTGTTTGTGAGGATCAGATTAGGATCTAAACTCTAGATACAATAGATAAATAAGTAACTTGGGCCCAATAGTGCAGGCTCGCGCTAACACTCTCCCTTAATTTTTTTCGATAGAACATCAACGTTCAATTTGTTGGGTAAGTTATGATATACTCAGTTGGATCCTTATTAAGAACATATGCAAGTTGATCTTACAATTTCATGAATGACAAAAAAAATTTAATCCAGCTTCTAATTTGTCCTTGATGAAATATCTATCAAGTATCAACTTCAACATGTTTATTCTGATCACATTGAACTGAAGTGTGTGCAACAACTATCACGACTTTATTATCATACTAAAATTTCATGGGGCTTCCAAGTATAAAATCCAACTTAGATAACAAATTACAAATCCACAATAATCATAAATACCATGTGACATACCCTGTAACTCAGACTTAACACTTGGTCTTACTACAATATTATGTTTCTTGTTTCACTAGGAACAAATTGCATAAACAAATGTGAAATAACCTGAAGTAGAGAACCTATCAATGAATGAGTCTATGTACCCGATCTACATCTATGTATCCAATGACATTTAAATGTCCATGTCTTGGACTTAGAAACATAAGCACTAGGTTAGTGCAGACCTCATGTATTTTAGTATGTGATTGACGACCTTATAGTAAATACTAGTAGCACGCATGTAGTTGTTGAAAACACTCAGTATTGTACATAAATATCATGGAAGATCTTCTCCGTACCTGGAGGATTCTTCAATCTTGGCCGTTCAAAAGAAAATATCTTTAATCTTAGCCGTTCAAAAAAAAAAATTGAACGGTCAAGAAAATGTTTGACGCCATCGGAATAGGAAGCTGCAATGGCAGCAGCGGCCATCGTATCCTCTGCATCGAGGCCCTAACAATATGTTGACTGTGGGAAGGGTTGAGAGGGGCGGAGGTGGAGGAGACAATGGCGTCGTTGGGATCAATGGCTTTGCGGTCCTGTTCGAGGCAAGGTTACGATCGTGGCTTCACAGACCTGTTCGAGGAAGAAGAAGCTATGATTAGGGGTGGATTTTTTTGCCAAATTGCCGTGCCATACCGATTTTGTGCCAAATTTTTTGTACCAATCGGTAATGGTACGGTATTGTACCGTACCGAAATTTCATGGTACAGTATTGGTAATGGATACCATTACCACGGTATTACCGTACCATACCGAAAATCCAATATAATTTATAATTTATAAATTATATAATAGATAATTATATAACACATATTTATAATATTCCAATAATTTGAAAATAAAACCCTACTTATATTAGCATTGTTGTTGGTGACTTTGATCTCTTAAAATTGTGGAAATCAAACACAAAAGAGTTCCTAATTCTTTCACAAATAGCCAAAATATCTTTGTAACCCCCACTTATACTGTTGCTAGTGAAAATGCATTTAGCCTAGGGAGGAGGGTTGTGGACCTTTTTAGGGTATCCTTGACTCCTAAAATCATGGAGGCACTAGTGCGTACTAGTGGTTGGCTTAGGGCGGATGAAGTAAACTTCTACAAGGAACCAACGGAAGATATGCTTCAATTTCACAAGGAAATGGAAGAAAAGAAAACAAGAAAGATATGCTTTAATTTTTTTAGTAAATTTGTTATTAAATGGTTTTTAACTTTAATTCTTCTTGCTACTAATTAATATGTTTTCTTTGTTTG
Organism: Malus fusca; assembly: GCA_035220775.1. Classification (NCBI taxonomy): domain Eukaryota; kingdom Viridiplantae; phylum Streptophyta; class Magnoliopsida; order Rosales; family Rosaceae; genus Malus; species Malus fusca. Next base: position 5,022,643 of record CM069068.1, on the reverse strand, counting down.
TAATGTAGGCTTGACACAAACTCAATCTTCTACAAGTTCAATGCGTCCTCCAAAAGCTTCGACATCTGAAGCTTGAATAATTGATCAATGAATTCTCCTTTTTGAAGTTTACTTTGGTTTGAAACTTTAATTTCTATTTGGATTGTTAACTTCTATTTGTTTTGGTTCGTAACTTCTATTTGGATTGTAAGCTTAATTTTCATGATGAATCTTGATGCATCATTTGAATTATTATGTGTGTGAATTGTGAATGATGAATAATAGATTAATTTAATCTATAATGTATGAGATAAAGGTACCCAAAAAAATGTTTTGCCCTTGAATTGGGTTAAAAAAACAAAAACAGATTTTGTCCCAAAACAAAATGGCAATTACCATTGCCATACCATGCCAACCGAACTTTTGGCAATACCGAACTTTGGTATACCAAAAGTTTGGTACGGTAATGGTAATAGATTTTACCAAACCGAAAGTTTGGTACGGTAATTGGTACAAGGGTTTTGGTACGATAACCGTACCGAACCCACCCCTAGCTATGATGGCTTCACAACTGTGCCGGAGGCAAGGCTTGCAGCCAATTTTCAAGATTCAGAGGATCCGGATGTAAGGGATCCGAAGAGTATCCTTTCCCTACCTCATGAGGAATAAGTATATATTAATCTTCTCAAAAGCATTGTTGTTATTTGGTACCTAATCTTCTTGCTCACACAATTTTTTATCCATCTCAATCAGAGTATTGTGGATGCAAAGTTCGTATGGTTGGATTGATGAAATCACACATACAAAATAAGAAGCATTATTAGCCTAATTGATGAACACTTAAGAAAAGGAAGGAGGGTGTCCGACAAATGGTCTTTGATGCCCAAGCCAGAAATAGTTGAAAGAAACTATATCATCATAGAGAATTCTAATTAGTAAGTAAAGATTACCTATTTCTTTGTTTGACCTGGCTATTTATAGGTAAACCTGGCATTCGTGTCGTATTTTTCGTCATGTCGTTTTCGTGTCATACCCGATATCTTAACGAGTCGTGTCGTGTAACACTCGTTAAAATAAACGGGTAAAATGACCCAACCTGAAATCGACCCGATAATATTAACAGGTAATATGACTCGACCCGTTACCCGTTAAGGAAAATATATTTTAAACCAATAAATAATCAAATGAAAAACATAATACTAAATAAGTATATACATATCATATTGTCACATCCAAAACATAAAAACGCATTTTTCTTTTAAGTATATTTTCACTTACCTAAAAACTTTAATAGTTTTTTAATTAATGTAGAAGTGTAAAAAATATAGAAAAAATATATAAACGCTCGTAATGACAAGCTTTACAACTTTCATGAAGAGCTTAACTTAAAAATTTGCCACTATAATCATATAAATCATAGATCAAAATTTAACCGTTGATTGTTGTTTACATTTACGCTTCATTGTTCTCATCAAATTTTGTTTTTTCAGATTTTCTTTTTTGAAAACTTGATCTATTAGAGGATGCAGGAAGATGAACGGTTTGGATCGTTGATATTATATTCAGAGTTTTACAGTTAGTGAAAATATTGCTTGATGTTTATAAAGTTTCTACAAACTATATGACATCGACTCATATTTCAGTTAACCGTAAATATCAAAACGTGATATCAAAGATCTGAACCGTTCATCGTCTTACATCCGCCATATGATCATGTTTTCAAAAAAGAAAATTTAAAAAATGGAATTCAATAAGAAGAATAAAGCGTAAATGACAATCGACGGTTAAATATAAATTTAAGGTTTATGAATTATAGTGTTGGATTTCGAAGCTGGCCCCTTCATGAAAGTTGTAAAGTTTGTCACTATGAGTGATTGTATATTTTTTTTACATTTTTTACACTTCTACAATAATTATTATTAATTTTATTAATTTTCCCTCAAATAAAAAACATTATTCATGAAGGTTTGGAGGATTTTAAAAATCTAAATGATAATGTAAGTGTAACCATTATCTACTCGTGGAGGAATAATGATGAATCACGATTCACGAGTGTTTATATATTATTTCACATTTTTCATACTTGTATGTATGTCTTCTTAGTTCTTGCCTATACCAATACTATATTAGTTTATTTTAATTTTGGACAACAACATGTTAAGTAAAATTTATCCTAGTAATGATAATAAGAAACTCTCATAATAAAAATAAATAATGACTAAAACTTTTTTTTTAAACTTATATAAAATAATAATACAAAACTATATATTTAATATAGAATATATTGTATATATTAATATGGCTATTGTATTTTATAATAAATCTTTTAGTAATTAAACTTTAAAATTATCAAAATAATTTTTTTCTTAACAGGTCGAAACGGGTTACCCACGTGTTACCCGCGTGTATACCTGTTAAGAACCCGTTATTAACTGGTTCTTAACGGGTCACCCGATAATGACCCGATAAGTTATCGTGTTGACCCGAAACACGTTATTTTCGTGTCGTTTTCGTGTCGTGTCAGAAATTGCCGGGTCTATTTATAGGAGAGATTTTCGCAAGCAACTGGGAAGTAAGTTCGCATGCCATACTAGGCAAGCCTCTATGTTTTGCTAGTGTGGTGCATACCACACTCCGCTGGCATCTACAGGAAGTACCTAATGGTAAGCCTTTAGCAAATTTATGCGCCAGAGTGCACGACACGATTTCGAAGAGTCAACCTCTGCCTCCTTGAGATAGGAAAGGCATAATGGCAGGAGTGGGGATATCGTAGGCCCAAATGACGCGTTGATTGCATATGAACCCGAAGGCTCATGACCTATACATCAGCCATAAGCTTTGCCCCTTAGAGCAAGTCCACTGAGGACTTTTAGGACGACACCCAACACCATTAATGGCCCGGCACCCAGCCAATCCCCTTCAGCCCAGTGGATAGGACGGCACCTAGCCTAAGCTAGTCTCTAAGCGCGTGTGAAAGATGCGCACGTGGCAGCGCGCCCCGACAAGAAAACGTGAGGGTGGCCTGCCAGCGCAAGCGCACTCAGAAAACGTGTTTGTTTATGAGCCGTTGGATTTCCAACGGCTAGTTTTCTGGACCGTTGGATTTCCAACGGTAAAAAAAGTTTGAATTTGACATCCAACGGCTAGTGACGTGGCTTGGTCTGGACCGTCAGATCCAGAGATCAATGGTCCACGTTTTTCCCGCCAATTTTTTTTTAAAAAGGCGCAACGGTCAGAATTATGACCGTTGGCCACATGTCAACGTATAAGGTGTTGGATTTGAATCCTTTTTTCAAATCCAACAGTCCAGATTAATTAACTAAATTAAAATTAATAAATAAAAAAATTCTATAAATACCTAGCCCTCATTTTCCACCTTACACCACATTTCAATATTTTCAACACTTTCTACCAAAGTTTTCATATAATTTTTTAGAGAAAAAAATGACTACGTGAAAGCTCATCGAAGATATTACGTTGTGTGAATGCTGGGTTCACACTACTCATGACCTGATTACGGGTAATGAGATGGATAAGCGAGAAATGTGGAGTAAAATTACGAAAGCGTTTTGCGATGTACATGGAAAAGACACCAGAAGTAGTCAAGGTCTTCAAGGTCGTTGGAAAAAACTCATCCTTTACTTGTTGGAAAAACGCTATCTCTCATGCTTCCGGTAATCTGCGTAGTGGTACAAGTTTAGCGGATCAGGTGACAATATTTTTATTTATTTATATGTATTCCACCTGCATCAATATTTTAATTTATTTATTTGTGTACACCCACATTTTATAATATTGTCTTATCGCACATTTATAGACACTACAAGCACAAGCATTCTACAATGCGAAGAACCACAACAAATCATTCAACAATTGGGAATGTTGGCAAATTGTCAAAGATTGCCCCAGATACAGAATTGTGGCAACCAGTCCAGAAGTTGTCATGCACGACATGGGTCTACACAGTTCGCCAGAAGCAGACACGACCGAACAGGAAGAAGACACGACCGCACATAAAGAAGACACATTTGAAGAAGTGCCGAAGACCCAGGCGAATCGTCGGTCCCTAGGGCCTCAAGGTAAGAAGGCGGCAAAGAAAAAAAGGAGTTCTTCCAAAAATGACTACACAAAATATATGGATGAACTTGCGCGCCAAGGTGAAATGAACATGGCGCGGGAAGCGGCTAGAGATGAGGAAAAACCCGCTGCTATGGCAGCAATATTAGTAGCTACTGAGAGACGTGATGCAGCGGCTAAGAGACAAAGAGAAATAGTTAATCGAGAAAACAAGATGATTAGAGAAGCACTTAATCGAGAAAACGAGATGCTTAAAGATGAAAGGATGGCTCAAGCAGATCGTGACACTATGAACAAGTAGGATTGTCTTTGAATTCAAAATATTTTTGGACATAAAAAAGAGATGTGGTGCGAAAGAGGCGTGCAAGAGATGCGGAAACAAGTCGAGGGGGTTCTAGCTACACAGATTCTAGCAACAAAGATCCTAGCACCACATATCCTAACTCCACAGACTTTGTATAATTTCGTATTTATTTTTAGTACTTTATTTAATTTCGTCTTAATTTTTAGTACTTTATGTAATTTTGTCTTTATTTAATCCTATCCGAAATTAAAACTATTTTTTTATTTATTATTTTATAAACAATTTAATAATATTTTAAATGGACTGGGTGCCAGCGCATTTTATAGAGGTGGAGATCGTTTATACCAACGCATTTTTTAGGGATGGAGATGCATTTGGCCTATTACTGTTCATTAGGGTCTATCACTGTTCACTGAGTGGATTAAATGAGCTAGGTGCTGGCACATTTTTTTAGGGGTGGACTTGCTCTTAAGGTCGGATATGGTCTGCTATTGTAACGTAAACGCATTTTGTATCAAGCTTCTTACATTTAAGTCAAATTACAAAATGGCAATTCGACGTACCACCTAGTTGGCCAACGTGACATGCAAGTAGGTTTGATTTAGTTTAGGCCTAAAATGTTGTCAGCTCCTTCCTAGCTAGGAAGATGTTATTGTTTCTAGAAGAAAAAAAATAATAAAAAAAAAACAAGCTTTCTTAATTTAAAACAAATATATGTAAAGAGTGTTAGATAAGAAGCTGAGTTTTAAAATCTCTGAGTGTTGGTCCCTGTAGTTGTTATAATGTGGAGTAATGATGCTTTTGACTAATAAACTTCCATCTAAAATTAAAGGGTTTAAGGAGACAAAAAATACATAGAATTTCTTACATAGTTAGCCAAAAAAACCTTTACTGCACATTATCACATATTCAGGACCAATACTTATGACTTTTTAGTTTAGGAATCCAACTGGGCCAAGGTTCGAAAACTATTACTCCAATTTTCTCTTAGACTTGTTCTTAAAAATTAGGGAGCCTTAATAAAAGGGGCTTGAACTAAGTTTATTTTAACCAAAAACCATCCTATAACTTTTTTTAACCAAAAACCATCCCAGAACAAAGTAAAACCCACCAAACCAACAGACAACTCGACCACCAGCTAGTCACTCATGGGCTCTCCTTTGGCCCTCATCCTCCTCCTCCTCCTCCTCTTCTTCTCGCTAAGTACTACAACTTTCCTTTTTGAATCACCCTATTTCGTTGAGTATTGAAGAAGTTATATCCATTTGAATCTTATCCAGCTTCCGACGACCTCCGAGGCTTTCGAGGCATTTTCCGGTCAAATCACAGCGTGTTAGCCATCGTGCAAGGTACCATTCTCTTTGTCTCTTCGAGAACTACGATTTTTATTTTTGAATCACTCGATTTCGTTAAGTATTGACAAAGTTATGAGCGTTTAAAGTTTGTCCAACTTTCCGGCCGAAATTCAGCCTTCCCTTCCGTTTAGCTCTGGCGAGCAGCAACCACACCAAGCCCTTTGGGCCATGCACAAACACTGTATCTGGAAAGAAAAGAAACAAAATCTAGAAACAGTAACTTAAATTTCAGAAACAATGACTTAGATTCCAGAAACAATGTTACTTAAAATCCAGAAACAGTTTAGTTTTACATTCCAGAAACAGTTCCTGTCATTCTTTTTTAATAGCATGCAGATCTCAAATATTTTTTCTGGAGAAACAAATGATGTTCCGTTTAGCTTCGGTGAGCAGCAACCACACCAAGCCCTTTGGGCCGTGCACAAACAAACACTGTATCTAGAAAGAAAAGAACCAAAATCCAGAAACAGTGACTTAGATTCCAGAAACAGTGTTACTAAAAATCCAGAAACAGTTTATTTTTACATTCCAGAAACAGTTCCCATCGTTCTTTTTGAATAGCATGCAGATCTCAAATATTTTTTCTGGAAAAACAAATGATGAACTTCACTGACGAAGAAAAATTGAAAAATAGTACCTCAAATACACGATGAATAATAACGACGATCACATTTCAACGAAATAATACAAAATATAAATTAAATAGCATGAGGATCTATATTTTTGTTTCAAAGAAAAAGAAGAAGGTTTGCAACCACATCATTTGAAAAATTTGCAAAACCCAAGGAAAGAAAGGAGAAAGACTAAAACTTATAACATGGTTTTTTATTAAACAAAACTTATAACATGGTTTTTTTTATTAAAACTAAAACTTATAACATGGTTTTTTATTAAACAAAACTTATAACATGGTTTTTTATTAAAACTAAAACTTTTCAAGCCCTTTTCATTAGTTTTCCTTAAAAATTATCGTAGTCCAGCTAAGTAGGCTTTTGTAATCGAATCACAAAAACACACGCTCTGACTAGATTTCAAAGAGTGCCAATTATCAAGGTACCGGACTTTGCTAAGTAGACATGTAAAGGTGATCATGCATGCTCTGTTTCTGTTTGACCTTCAATCATAATATGCGCCACGGCCATTTTATTTTACATTTAATTCATTTACCATACATTTCAACATTAATGTTCCAATACGACGAGTTCATGAGGCTCTGAGCCAATGAGGATCTTATTACTCACTACAAGAACGCCCCAGCTAAAAGATAAGATGAAAAACACATACCAGATGAGTCTCGGTTAATATGCGATATCAATGGATTCAAAACCCTTGGCAATTGATGCCTTGACAGCATCGAGTACGATCTGTGTCTTCCTACTAAGGGTTGGCCACTTCTTCTCAGGTTTTGCACCATTTTTAATAGCCCCTACCAAACGAGCAAACTCTCTTACCATGAGGACCTCCTGCGGAACATATGTGGTCACCATGTGACGACTTGGTGATGGAACCCAACAGGTGACAAATTCATCAAATCCACTTTCTGAAGCTGCAGAAAAAGCGGCTTCTTTCTCTTCATGAGGGACAACAAAACCATCAACATGCAGAGTTCCCTTTGTACCGACAGCAGTTATATCCATCGTCAAACTTGATAAGAAAGAGCAGTGGAAGGTTGCCACTTTCCCATCTTCCCAATGCAAAGACGCCCCACAAGATAAAATCACGCCTGCTTCATTAAGTACAGGGCCCCGCAAAGCAATTACATTTTTTGGCAGTTCATAGTTATTGGCCCACAAAATTGCTCTTATACAGTACCACCCTGCATCCCCAAGAGCCTCATGAGCATCAAGGTCTGGCTTCACCCGGATATCATTCTTGAGAAATTCAGGATCACAAGGAAATGTAAAGACAGTGTGAATCTGTGGCACCTAAAGAGAATGTTTTCAGAACAATAGCCGAACCAAATTTCAAAAATACAAGTCAAGGGGGTGGCACAAACAAAATATAGTCCCCTAATCGCACATATTATCTGATCTCTGCCACTGCAATTTGAATGAATATACATGCTGCATGTGCAGAATATATTTGTAGAATGCTCAACATTATAGTAATAACCAAAGCACCAATCCAAGTGTACGCAGTAAAACAAACAAGTTTCTTCAGTCAGCATTAACATAGTACTATAGTTTCTGGATTAGATGTAATTGGGACACACAATGCACAAAACTGCACACGCAAACGACATTAATTACAGTTATTTTATATGAAAATCGCCAAGGGGTGTGATATCCACACACCCCATTTTACTTCTCACACACCTTTTTAATTTTCGGCCGTCGGATCAGATGAATTGACGAAGATCAACGGACATAAATTATCAAAAAGTGTGTGAGAAGTAAAATGGGGTGTGTGGATAGCACATCCCATCGCCAAAATACTTCAAGCCTGGTAGCCTGAAGCAAATGTCAGTACTCAGTAGCATGTCCTATTACAAGGCTAGTATGCACAGTCTTTAAATCACTGGATTTGGATTGGTAAAGCCTATACCCCTAATCAATCCGAATCCAGTGTCATCGCAGTTAGGGGTGGGCACTTAGAACCGAAAACCGAAACCGAAACACGAACCAAATCGAACCGCACCGAATGGTTTGGTTTTGCGGTTTTGGAACGGTTTCGGTTTTGAAACCAAACCGCAACATAGAAAATGGTTTGGTTTCGGTTTTGGCTTTTGAAAACCGCACCGAAACCAAACCGCACCGCAAATATTAATAAACATTTAATTAAATGTCCATATTAAATTTCATGTTTTAATTGGTTGTTTGTTAGAATCCATGCACTTAGTATGGACTCAACCACACTAAAATATCATCACTCATCACTTTCTTTCGTTCATTAACTTGAAGCACCTTTGTTATTTTATACCATCACACACACACACACACATATATGTACAAGGGTGGACTAATCTTGTTATCAAGAGTCGAACAATGATCTAATGAAGTACACTCATTTGAAGCATGATATCACATATTCTAGTATGAAAGTTTCGCTCACTTATAATGAATTCAAAGTTATTCAACTTGTATTATGTTATACGTTGTACGAGACATTCTTTTGTTGCACAAACATGTTTTAACATCACAACTGCATGCAACATGCTAATTGTTTATATAACAAATGCATTTTTCCTATTGCTACTGGAAAATGCTTATTAATATGTTAAATTGCAAATTGTACATTTTTTCTTAAAAACCAAACCGAAACCGTTTGAAACCGCACCGAACCGAACCAAATGGTTTGGTTTCATTTCGGTTTTGGCTTCAAAACCGCACCGAACCGAACCGCAAAAAAAATCGGTTTCGGTTTTGGTTTCACTCAAAACCGCACCAAACCAAACCGTGCCCACCCCTAATCGCAGTTAAGTGCATGGGCTAGCCAAATAAACATTTCCGGATTTGGATCCTCTCCTGAGCTAATGGAGAGGATCCTCCTAACCAAGTATTGTGGGCCGTTGGATTTTTATCCAACGGCTATAAACATGGGAATCCCTTTAAAGTTATAATAATTATAGTCGTTGGATTTTCATCCAACGACCCACAATACTTGATAAGGAGGATCCTCTCCATTAGCTCAGGAGAGGATCCAAATCCAACATTTCCCTCTTTTAAAACAAAAATACGACTAGTCCCAGCCTTACTTTTCACAATGAAGCTAAGCTTTCCTTTTTTTTTTTTTTCTCGTTCCGAAGAATTCTAATCCCATCAGCTTTCTTTGAAGTATAGGCTATAGAGGGCCTAAAAGGCTGAACAAATATCTGAAGTTAGGATGTTTGTAGATTAAAAGTAATATGCGCTGTATTCTGCTTCGTGGAAAAAGCTGGTAAAGTGGCTCATGGATAAGAAGGCTGCGATAGTAGATGATCTACTTTCTGTAATATTACTTGATCAAAAATTAATTTTGTGAAAAATCAACCGAATCAGAAAATCATTTAATTTAATTGTTAGACTAACTGTGGAGCCAAAAATAATCACAAGGCGACACATGGATTTTTGGGTGAAGATGACAAATTTACCCTTGAGGCATACTGGGTGTCCTACACGCGAGCAGTGGAGAATCATCCATCAACCAAATCAGGAGTACCCAAAATAGGTAACAAGTTCAAATTTGTCTCATCCATCCTCATTCCATAACCTCCTAAAAAAACTCCCAAAACATTTCTTTTATTATGATAATTAGCCAATTAATATATTTATACCTAATTAATATATTAATTGCTAATTGAATCACCAAATAACACCCCAAAACACACTTAAATGCCGGCCACAACCCATTCCCTATATATATGACCCTATTTCTTCTAAAAAGCTAAGTTCCATACTCTTGCAAAACTCCTAAAAACTCTCCAAATATTTTTCTCTCTAAATTCTAACTTTGACATCAGAGGTTCTTCGGCCAAAGCCCCCCCAATTCATCGTGGACGCGTGAGACTCTTGGCCTTGACCTAATGTGTTAATTGTTTTGTAGGTGCAATTTTGTCCAAGAAGAAGAAGGCGGAAATTTTCATCCACAAATTGGTGCTTTCATTGAGAGTTGAAATCCATACTCGTATAAGACTCGCATAAAAGTGTTTTTTCTCTATTTTCTAGTCCATTTGAATATTTTTCATACGTTCTCATTATTAGAATTTTTATTTGCAAAGGTTCTTTGATAAAATGTATAAGAAAAATATAATAGCTAGAAATTTAGAAAATTTCACAAGTGAAAATTCTAATACTCAAGAAATGGGACCGCGGTGATCCATGAGGCTAAATGTGGTCATAGGCGGAGTGGTACCACTACCGCGGCGATCCCCGCCTGCTATCGCGGCCAAGTCTGCTCCCGTGGCTTTCCAAGCAGCCCAAGTCGGCCCAAGATTATCTCAACCATCCGGACCTATCATCGAGCTGGGGCATTCTCACCACATTTTTCCGCGGATCTGACATTTCCCAACTCAAATCTCGCGTCCACTGCCCAAGGAGGCACATTCCTTCCAAGCTCTTCCAATCCAAGTGGCGAACAACACTTTTCTCGACAAGTCATAGAGTTGACGAGCGCCCTTGCACAGCAGTCGACTTTGGTGAACCAGCTCTTGCAGCGCACCAAGATGCAACGTGCCCCAGACAAGGTCTCCCGAAGTAGGACAAGGGCAGACGAAGAACCTTTCCAGCAGCGTCCATGCAAGCAGCCACTCGACTAGCTACGAACCAAGCGTTCGGGCAGTGTACACTCCCAACTGGGCCCTCAAGATAACGTATACTCCCGTCTTACCGTGCCGAGGAATGTGCACTCTCGATTAGGCCCACAGACAAACATACACTCACGGTTGGGGCCACACTCCGATAATCAACATGAGCAACCTTCTAGGCGAAGTGTTCATTCGCGGCAAGACCCACAAGGAGTATCTTCCACATCACATCGGAGTAGGCAGCACAGCGAACGGAGATAAGCAATCACTCAATCCGGTTCAAGTTCAACCAGCAACCTGCGAGTTACTCGCTCTCATGCTAGAAACATACCACATCAACTACAACCGCGGCATAGACGAGCCGAACTCATGGAAGAGCAACCTAGACCAACAGGTCACGACCGGGGGCAGCCGAGGGCTTTGCCACCCCAACAAAGGCAAATTCAGGAAGAAGTAGAAATACTCCTGACCGATTGCGCGATTTCCCGCGCAACGAAGCTATTGACAAAGCATTTTGATGAGACATGACCAACATAAGCGAGTCATCTTTCAATGACAAGATCGAGCAGACGGGACTACCCCACATAGATTGTCGGATATAAAGACTTTTTATGTTCCGACAAACACAGTAGCTCAACCTAATGGCACGCAAAGGGCAGACGAGTACCAGAAGGACACAGCAGCTTGACTACCAAGAACCTGGGGTAGACCTTGTTCTCAACACTGTAGACAATTTCTCCCGCTACGCACAACCTGGCCCAAGCCAGCCCCATCTCTGATTTCACAACCACGCCTGCCTGTTCCACGGCTTCCGGCAGCCATTGATCTATCACCATGGCTCATAATTGTGCCAATCTTGCACCATCTCCCAGCCATGCCGATCTTGCCATGTGGCTCGTGCCAACCAAGCCACAAAAAGGCACACAACGAAACACCTAATGATGGCATAATAATTCTGAGAGCAGCTCACTGCGCTTACACCCTTACGCGAGATCCACAAGTAGTTTGAAGTCTCAAGCAGATCATCAAACATGACCTCACAGGCTAAGGATTATTTTGGTTGTCCCAGCAGTCCAGTTTTCCTTAGCTGCACTCACGACAACGACTTATATGCTCTCCAGTGAAATAGGGTAAACTAATTCCCCAACACCCATATGGGTTTGCTCTCCAGTGCGAGAGGATAAACTAATTGCTCTTCAGTGATAGAGGGTAAACTAATTCCCCGACACCCATATGGGTTTGCTCTCCAGCGCGAGAGGATAAACTAATTGCTCTCCAGTGCGAGAGGGTAAACTAATTGCTCTCCAGCACGAGAGGGTAAACTAATTGTTCTCCAGTGCGATAGGGTAAACTAATTCCCCGACACCCATCTGGGTAAGCTCTCCAGTGCGAGAAGGCCACATAACTTAAAAGATTGAATGCTTGAAGATCAACTAGGCAGCAAATGGTCAGGGGCAGCAGCCATTTTTGCACTTAACAGTTCACTCATTCGACACTTCATCTTCAGCAGCTCTGATCTTGGCAGCTTTATCCTTGACTGCTCCATCTACGGTAGCTGAGAAATCAAACTCAAGCAGTTTCCTCATTTTTGGCAAGCATGCCAGACATGGCAGCCTAAATCGTTGCCCATGCCACGCCACCTCCTTGGCCCATAACAAGCCGACTCCTGGCCCCTGCCAGCCGAAAGTGCTACACCACCCCGACAGCTGCCCCGTGGCAGCACCTCCTAAGAAGAAGACAAGGAGAATTAAGTTTTCCTTACATCGGCGCGGCTCGGAGAAGACGAAGAAAGCAACGAAAGACGGTTTTTTGCACGGGCAAGATGTAGAAGATTGCTAGAGGAGGGGGAACAAATATCCTCTAAGCTCTCTCTCTCTTGTAGGGTAGAATAAATCACTCTCCAAAGTTGATTTAATAACCCACTTAAGGTGGACTTAAATAGGCTTTGAGAGAAATTTATTTCTCTTTCCTAGAAGGATCTAATTTCCTATTAAAGAGGGAATCTACATCAAAATAGGAAGCAGTCATGCGTTTCCTAAAGCAAGAAGATCTCTACACCTGCTGCCCTTTCCTACGAGCAGCCCAGCAGGTGTGGGGGCATTTGTGGAGCCAAAAATAATCACAAGGCGACACATGGATTTTTGGGTGAAGATGACAAATTTACCCTCGAGGCATATCGGGTCTCCTACACGCGAGCAGTGGAGAATCATCCATCAACCAAATCAGGAGTACCCAAAATAGGTAACAAGTTCAAATTTGTCTCATCCATCCTCATTCCATAACCTCCTAAAAAAACTCCCAAAACATTTCTTTTATTATGATAATTAGCCAATTAATATATTTATACCTAATTCATATATTAATTGCTAATTGAATCACTAAATAACACCCCAAAACACACTTAAAGGCCGGCCACAACCCATTCCCTATATATATGACCCTATTTCTTCTAAAAAGCTAAGTTCCATACTCTTGCAAAACTCCTAAAAACTCTCCAAATACTTTTCTCTCTAAATTCTAACTTTGGCATCGGAGGTTCTTCGGCCAAAGCCCTCCCCCCCAATTCATCGTGGGCGCGTGAGGCTCTTGGCCTTGACCTAATGTGTTAATTGTTTTGTAGGTGCAATTTTGTCTAAGAAGAAGAAGGCGGAAATTTGCATCCACACTAACGTTGTTAAAATCTCAGTGTTACATGGTTCGTTTATTCATTGAATAACCAATAGATGACTAAACGATTTTAAACATAGTTAAATTTTTGCAAATATATATGATCTTTAAAATGTGATCTAAAAAGTAGGTGGTTCTAATTATCAAACAACATTGTAGGATAAAAATGAGAGTCGAGAAGATCCAAATGAGAAGGTAATTACTAATTCTTTTTGGACCCTCTTGAAATTCAACGAGAATCATTAAGAATGTCAAACGTATATCAAACCTTTTCTATATTTCGTCAATGAAGAGAGTTTTACATTGTTCCAACTTATCCAACCTGAACAGTCCAAGTGCAGGAATAATACACTTTGTGAAAACAAGAACCGAGGCCGAGGGTCTTATCAATGGAGGCCCAATCCAAAAAGCAAGATGAATTGGGGTCCCATTCCAAAATCATAGCTTTGGATTTGCAAGATTAATTGGGGTGTCAATCCTAATATGTGTCTTAACTTTCAACTGTCAATATATATATATATATATATTTATATATAATTATTTTGGGTTTTACTATATTTAATATTTGTACACATTACGTACCACATCATGTAAAATTAATTTGAGTTACAATTTTATTTTTATCTTCTAAATTTTACATCTCATCTATTAAAGATCTTTCTAGCCAACAAAAAAATATAAAATGCCCATTCCAAACTATTTTGCACATCCCATTATTAGAGATGCTTTGAAAATTTGAAGCTAACCAAACTTTTCTTGGCGAAGGATAATGTTCTCATAATATTTATCCATCATGGTGGAAGAGTACTCATAATTGAGAGCCATTTTCTAGTTCATCTCTTGTTTGCATTGAGTAGCGTAATATTGGGAAGACTTGCAAGACTTGTAACGACTAGACAAGGAAATATGAGAAAATAATTAACTGATTTTGAGGGTCTACAACTGAGAATAAAAAGACGCCCAACCATACCGTGCCCATATATACCAAGTCTTTCTTCTTTGGGAATGTTTGCTAAGGTTTCACGCCGCGTTATATATATATAGAACAATGTGTTCAACATTTTCGTTTTCAAATGTCGAAATCTGCACATCTCTTTCGACAATGTACTAGTAAAATATCGTATCTTGCTAATACAACGCGTATGTGTGTCTTATTGGATATATATGGTGTATACCTAGAGTATAGGAGCTCAACTACCTGCATAAGAAACTTGAACTCTTTGATTTTAATATTTTTCTCTTATTAGAAAATTAAGGCTTGGTGGCAATCCATTTAATTATCAAATCAACACACAAATAACATGATATTTCAGTTTGGCCTAAATAGTTTTTCATTGGGTTGCTTTGCAAGAATAATCATTGAACTCGGACTTAAAAATAGCCACAGAATTACAAGTTGGAGTGAACCCCCTAAACCCTATTTGAAAGCGAAGTACAAGTAATTATTTGTTACAACGAGGTTCAAACTTATAAACCCGTTGTTTAGACATTTACATGTATTTTTATGTTTGTATTTATGAAACGAAAGGGATTTGGGCCACCTCATTTTGTCGTCAATAGTTAGTTAGGAATTCTGATAGAATTAACTTTTGAAAGATAATTGGTCGAGCACCTAATTACAAGTGAATAGATTTCACCATTTGGCCGCATTGAGAATCCCTTGGACTAACAAGCAATCCATTTTGCTTCTTATATGCTAAAAAGAAAAAAGAAATATCCCTATTATAGTAGGGAGACTTTGTGTGCTATTGTCATTTTTCACCCCACTTCACTGGATGACCTCCTAAGTTTTTCGTGGCATAACAGTTCTTTAATCATTGAAACTAAAGTTGCCCAATAAAAAAACCAATGAAAATAAAATGTCTTTGTGTTCACATGTATATTTTGAGAGAGAGGGGTTGGGATTTTGTCTTAACACAACCCACATTGATGAGAATGAGATAATACCAGAAATAAGCTCTAATTTGGAACATAACATACCAAATTAATTAAAGGAAAAATTAGGTTCTTATTCCTCATTTTCTCATATCACTGATTAAAACTTTATTCATTTTCAATTTTCGATCAAAGTTTTTAGTTTTTATTCATGTCATTATTTCAACAATAAAAGGTTTACACATCAGCATATTTAAATTTTTATAATTAAAAACGGTTCATTTGGTATATTTATACTTATGGCTAAATATTGTACCATATATTTCTACTTTTTAATTTCTACCTATTTTTTTATTTGCAACCATTTTTTTAATTTGTAACATTTTTTTTTTAGTTTTCATTTGTACCCATATATTTAATTTATATTTGTGCCCATATTTTTTAAGTTTATTTGTACCCATAATTTCTTTTCTTTTATTTGTACCAATAATTTAGTTATAGTGTACTATTCATATATTTATAATGCACCGTTTTTCTTTTATTTGTTAAAAATGTACCAATTTTTTTATATATAATGTTCCAATTTTATTTTTAGTTTACATTTGTACCATATATTTAATTTTTATTTGTGCCTATATTTGTTAACTTTTATTTGGACCCATAATTTCTTAGGAAAACTAATGAAAATGGCTTGAAAACTTTGAGTTTTAATGATAATGACAAAATAAAGGGTAAAATGAATAGTACCAGGTTTGACTTTTTAGTGTTAAAATGTGGTTTTTCGTTAAAGTGAACAGTACAGCAGACTTTTCGTTACAACTCCCTAATTTCATTTCTTTTATTTGTAAAAAGTGTACCACTTTTTTTTATATAATAATGTGTATTTTTTTTGTAAAATGTACCTATTTTTTTTAATGTAATATCTATATATTCAATTTTTTTTACCTATAATATACCCATATTTATCATAAAGTTTGTATCTATTTTTTTAATGAAATATCTATTTATTTTTTTAATCTATAATATACGCATAATTTATTATAAAATTTAACATTTTTCTTAATTTAAAACGTAGCTATATTTAAAAATAAAACATTTTATGTTTAAAAAATAAAAAATCTAATCATATTTCACACAATTCAAATTTGAGTAAAAAGGTAAAAAATCCGTATTTGATATTAATCTTTGCATAATTTAGGGAAAATTTATTGATATTGGTTAGTAAATTTTTAATTAGTACTAAAATTAACATTTTTTTTCCTTCAATCAAAATATTCAAGTTAATAAGATTTTGTCTAAGATTTTGAGCAATGACACCTTAATTAAAATTATTGGTGGTCAATCAATCGCGGTTATCCACTTGTTTAGACAAACTCCAATTTTCAGAGCAAAATACAATTCCAATCTTAAAGTTAATACCTTAGCTGAAAATAAAGACTAAACTGAGACATGATGCTTAAATTGTATTGTGGCCATAGTGTTTTACGTACTCATAGGTCGCATACACGTTCTTTAAAACTTAGCTAGACTACAACTTGAACACGACAAATTAAGGCTAATTTGATGGCCTAGAACTTGTATGTTCAGCTAAGATGCTCTTTAAAACTTAGTTGAGCCATTCCAATTTCAGATATAGGCAAAATCGTCCTTGACATCTATTAGGTTGGGGCACTGACTAAATTCACCAACCAATAATTCCCATTGGTTTCTACAATGTGTGTACCTATGATTTAAAGGAAAACTAATGAAAAATGTTTGAAAACTTTGAGTTTTAACGATAAGGACAAAATAAAGGGTAAAGTGAATAGTACCAAGATTGACTTTTTAGTGTAAAAATGTGGTTTTTCGTTAAAGTGAACAGTACCAGTAGCTTTTCGTTAAAGTTCCCATGATTTAATCGTAATAGACTTTCCAAATTCTTCAAATATGTAGAAAATTATAAGTTTGTCATTCAAAGACTATATATAATAATTATTTTCACCAACTAAGAAAAGATCTATTAATTTTTAGGGAGTTTTATATATAGAGACAAAAACTTTCACTATATTTTAAGGAACTTCACTAGTTTTTAAACATGTCAATGAGAGATAAAAACATAAAAACAACTAAAGCTCAGCCTAAAAACATAAAAATAATGTTTTAAAATATCAATCATACCCCTAAGACTTTAAGGCTGTTAATATAACATAACCCTCACAACTCTAACAAAATTAATAGGGAAATTTTATTTGAATCCATATTTTGTATCTCAACACCCAACTTACTTTTTATATCCATATTGTATTTGATTTATCTATCATTATCTATTTACACCCAACATTATTTCCAAAACCACCCTTACTTATCAAAACTCAACTCAATCAAACTTCTTTTTACACCCAACTCAATATACTTAAAAATAAAAAATAAAACCCTAAACAGTCCATCATCTCCATGGAGCAAATCCCCTTCTCTCTCTCTTTAAAAAATCCTTCCATCTCCCATGGTTGTCATTCTGCACCCCCATCTACTCCTTTGTAGTCATCCAAACATCTTCCTCTTCCTTTTATTCATCATTTGACATCTCTAAATTTCTAGAGCACTAATTAGCTTAATAATCGGTGTGGATGCAAATTTCTTCCTCCTTGTTCTTGGACAAAATTGCACCTATAAAACAAATAACACCTTAGGTCAAGGCCAAGAGCCTCACGCGCCCATGATGAATTGGGGGGGAGGGGGGCGCTTTGGCCGAAGAACCTCTGATGCCAAAGTTAGAATTTGAGGGAAAAATGTTTGGAGAATTTAGAGAATTTAGCAAGAGTGTAGAACTTAGGTTTTTAGAGAAAATGGGGTAGTATATATAGGGCATGGCCGGTCCCTTTTGGAGAGATGGTGACTGGCCCTTTGTGGCATTTTTGGGTGTAATTTGTAGTTAATTAGCTAATTAATAGATTAATTAGGTAATAAATCAATTAATTGGCTAATTAATATAATTTTGAAAGGAATGTTTTGGGGGGTTACTTTGTGAAGAGGATTTGATGAGGATGGATGAAATAAGTTTTGAATTATTACCGATTTTGGGCACTTTTGACTTGGTTGAGGGTTGATTGCCCACTATACACGCGTAAGAATCCTGGCATGCCTCGAGGGTAATTTTGTCCCTTTAACCCAAAAATTCATGTGTCGCCTTGTGATTATTTTTGGCTCCACAATCGATATGAGCTTCTGGTTAGAGTGTTTAATGAGTTTGGTATGTTTCAATTAAATGAGAATCTTCTAGCCTCTATATTCCTATCTATGGTAGAAAAATGGGTATGTCCATGATAACTTTTTGTCGAAACCGTGGATATTTATTAGATACAAAAGTTGCGGACAACAATTCACATTACATTGAACTGTGGCTAAAAAGTATATCACCTTTGCACGTTTTATAGGTGAACTCATAGCTAAGCAGTTTTTATTGTGGAGCAAAACTTCGGGAATTGATCTAACCTAGATGTGTAATTGAGTTTATGCATTCTAATAATTAAACTGATAAATATTTTGACCATATATGGATTTGATATCGTAGTATCTTTTAGCCTCTATATGCCACAAAAGTTGCGGAAAAAAATTCACAATACATAGAACTGTGGTTAAACAGTATATTGCATTTGCACGTTTTATAGGTGAACTCATAGGTAAGCAGTTTTATTGTTGACCAAAACTTCGGGAATTGATCTAACTTGAATGTATCATTGAGCTTATGCATTTTAATGATTAAATTCATAAATATCTCGACCACATATGAATTTAATATCGTATTGTCTTTTAGCCTCTATATTGGTATTTGTGGCAAAAAAATGGGTACCTCCATGAGAAAATTTTGTAGATCGATGGATATTTTCAATCTGGATATTTATTAGATACCAGAAAGTATAAGTCTATTCGCGAAAGTCTAAGTCAATGCCACGTACAATATTTGTTAAGACATATTTAGGGAACTGTTATTAGCACTCCAAAAATCTCATTCTACACTTTGCACAAGTGTAGTTTTCTTTCTAATTATAAAAAGTTTGGAGTGCCAAATGAGATTTTTGAAGTACTAATAACAATTTTCTATATTTATACATTTTATTTTAGTTTGGAAGTCGACTTCCTTTTTTTTTTCTTTCTTTATCAAGTTAGGAGTATCATTGACTGTGACCCTGTGCAACTAGTTGTTGATTCGTTTTGAATAATCAACATTATTTCTTACAATGTCTTGGGCGTATGAATAACAGAAAGAAAACGGTCATGATACAAGCTGAATAGTAGTAATACTAATTAGTAAACAACTTATGCATGATGTTTGCTTATAACCAAGTGGCATGAAGGGACAAATGTGTAGGTTTCATGCATGACTTAGAATAGTATTAGTAAATGCATGATGTTTGCTTATAACCAAGTGGCATGAAGGGACAAATGTGTAGGTTTCATGCATGACTTGGAATAATATTAGTCGTCGGGAGATTTTGCATCAATTTGTTTTTGTTTTTAATATGTATATATTAAGTTCTATTTTAATGGGATTGCTCACCACCTCTAATTTAAGATAATGCCTTTATTTATCGTTGTTAAGTGAGTTTAATTAAATTTTGAGATTGTGTTTATCCACTACATACATTTCGATTTATTTATTTTTTTGAGTCGAGCGATAGCATTAGTAAGTTAGATGTTAGATTATTCACCGACAGAATTCGAACCCACGGCGTCAAGCAAGAGCACAACACTTTTTCACCACTGTGGTAAAGGGCCACTTGCCAACAAGTTAATTGGCCTGTGTGACTTTACTAATACTATTCCAAGTCATGCATGAAACATACACATTTGTCCCTTCATGCCACTTGGTTATAAGCAAACATCATGCACAAGTTGTTTACTAATTAGTACTACTCTTATTCAGCTTGTATCATGACTGTTTTCTTTCCGTTATTCATAGCCCAAGACATTGCAAGAAATAATGTTGATTTTTCAAAACGAATCAACAACTAGTTGCACATGGTCACAATCAGTGATACTCCCAACTTGATAAAGAAAGGAAAAAACAAAAAAGGAAGTCGACTTCCAAACTAAATAAAATGTATATAAATATATAAAATTGTTATTAGCACTCCAAAAATCTCATTTGGTACTCCAAACTTTCTATAATTAGAAAGAAAAATACACTTGTGCAAAGTGTAGAATGAGATTTTTGGAGTGCTAATAACAGTTCCCTAAATATATCTTAACAAATATTGTATGTGGCATTGACTTAGACTTTCGTGAATAGACTTATTATTTCTGGTATCTAATAAATAATCAGATTGAAAATATTCATCGATCTACAAAATTTTCTCATGGAGTTACCCATTTTTTTGCCACAGATACTAATATAGATGCTAAAAGACACTACGATATTAAATTCATATGCAGTCGAGATATTTAAGAATTGAATCATTAAAATGCATAAGCTCAATTATACATTCAAGTTAGATCAATTCTCGAAGTTTTGGTCAACAATAAAAACTGCTTACCTATGAGTTCACCTATAAAACGTGCAAATGCGATATACTTTTTTACCACAATTCTATGTATTGTGAATTTTTGTCCGCAAGATACTACAATATTAAATCCATATGTGGTTGAATATTTGTCAGTTTAATCATTAAAATGCACAAACTCAATTACACATCCAAGTTAGATCAATTCACAAAGTTTTGCTCCACAATAAAAACTGCTTAGCTATGAGTTCGCCTTTAAAACGTGTGTTTGGACCCAAATTTACACAATCGGCCCGTGTAATCAAGGCCGTTGAGTAAGCATAGTTCTCGACCGTCGGATGGAAAAATGAAGATATTTTTGTTAAAGGATAATATTATGATTTTTATCATAATTATATTTTTATATTTATCTTGGAGTAGAACAGCACAGTACGAGTTGGGACTTATAGCGTGGAGTGGCTGGTAAATGGTCATGATGTCGTCATCTTACAGATAAGATAAGGAATGGCAGAGGGTTAGTTTGCATGCATGAATCCTGCCAAGAATCTAATTGCATCAGCGTGGGATTTGATAATCACCTAAAAGAAAAATAAGAGTTTTTGGATATTGGTGAATAAAATAATTAAAAAAACCTAAGTAGGTTAGGATGTTTGATGAGTTGTCAGACGGATAGGCTTTTTTGGATGGGTGATGGCTTAGGTTTTTTTTAAAGATTTGAAAAGTCAACATTTTGAAGATAGACGTGAAGCCAATGCCGCAGATCAGTTTGAGTTATAGTTGGACTCTGCAAGTGCCATCAGGCCGTGCCAAGCAGATATCCAACGCTATAAATACATGAGGATGTGCAACGTTGAAGAGACCCCACAAAATCAATACAAAATTGCCCTGCGCAAATCCTCAACAACCTGAGAACCTTTTCCTTTTCTTTTTCGCTGACACATCTTCCGTTGGCATCAACAGCACTGTGAAAGCAACCGGTGATATCTTAAGTCGGCATAGATAGCTCTATCACCGTAGAATTGGCCGAACTCGCAGTACCTTCCGTTGGCATCAACAGCACTGCGGCGGGCACGGTCAGTTATCTATCCAAGTCTCGGTCGAGAAGGTTTTCTAAACCCTTTTTGGTCGAGGTCATCTCATTAGTCTTCTCGACGAAGTGAGGTGTTACAGTTATTACATTCGGCACATTGAAAGCCGAATTTGATTTGTGAGCTTCGTAATAATAGTAACCTTGTCTTCAGGTTTGAGAATCCAAGAGGCCGAGACGTGTTCCTTTCTCGGCCGCAATCGCAAGACGCAGAAGTCAGTAGCGCGACCCAACGCGACATCAACAAATTTACTCCTCGGCCGAGCTCGGCCGACGAGTTGGCACGCCCGCATTCACCGAAGGACGTAGTTAGCTTTAGATTACTCGGCTTGCGCGCCACGTAGGCTTTGTAGTTTTTAGGGTCAACATTTTGGCACGCCCAGTGGGACCCAGTGCTAAAACTACGAAGTTCACATGATCTATCTCGATCCGGCTTCAAGGGATGAGTGTTATCGCCTATTAAAGGAGCAAACACAACTCCTTGAAAGATTGAGAAGAATTCCTAAAAAGCAAGAGGTCGGGGGGCAAATTTCCACTCCGGCCACAATCAACATTCGGCCTAAGAAAATTGTCGAGACGGCCGAAGAAGAACAAAGGCCACCTATTTTTTCGGTCGACACTAAAAGTGTGGTAGGCCTAGAAGAAAAAATTCAAATTTTTGAGCCACAAATTGAGTCAGAAAATGATTCGTCAGAGGAGTGCTCCAATGACGAACAAGACCAATACACGGCTTCAGACCATAAAACCACATCGATTGATATGGTAATTGGAGACATGGTCTTAGACGCCGAGACTACTCCGATTGATATGATTATTGGCGATAAAGATGATATGGAGAAATCCTGTTCGGCTAAGTTATTTGAATTAAAAGCTGAAATTATGTCTGGGGGGCATAATAATTGTTCCACCCATTCGGCGGCCGAAAATGAAAAATATTTCACCAAGTCAGAAATATTTGGAGGAAATTCGTCATTCGGCCTAGAGCGAAATCAATTTGCAGATTTTGTTATTACAAGATCTCGGCTTGGAATAAAACATCGTTGGCCTCCTCCTGACTATGGTCCGGCCAATTTTATTTCCATTGAGAAAAATAAATAAATAAATTGTTTTCTTAATCATCTGGCTAATTAAGCCGATGCATAAGAAAATAAGGGGGGCAACAACAGTGCGGCAATCCAAATATGTATGTATCAATTGGCCGAGGAAAATGAAAATTAGTTGGCCGAGTAAAAAATTAGTTGGCTGAGGAGTATAAAAAGTTTGGCCGAACTCTCGACCACCTTACAAAAGCCTCGGCCTCGGCATATATAAGCCTCGGCCAAAGCTGCATATATATGCTTAGGCCAAAACCAAATATATATGTATATGTATATATATATATATATATATATATATATATATATATATATAAAGAAAATGGGGGATTCTCGGCCACAACTATATATGTATATATATATTGGGGGGTTGTTTTGAATGAAGGCATTAGAGAATCGGTGGACGTCAAATCTTGGTCGAAGGAGTGGGTCTGACTTTCAATGGCCATGTGGGGTCGAGGTTTCATGATTTTTCTTGGTCATGATAGATGAGTGATATTCAACTGAAGGAATTCAGCACATCATTTTGCCGAATAAGTTTTCATTCGGCGGTGGTTTCCCCTATAGTTCTCGGCCATATGTTTTTCTCGGTCACTCGGAGGTGGTCAGTCATTGGTATTATTACTGGTAAATCAGTATTATTGGATGATCAGACTTGGTGCATACAGCTGAGCTATCAGGGATCAGGCCGAGTAATCAACCGAGCTACCAAGAATTAGTCATTGCTGAGCCTTGCATATAGAATGATGGCTACGAACAGTTAATTTCCTTAAATATTCGGCTTACGAGCAGAAGTTCAAGGAAATTGGGGGGCAATGTTTGGACCCAAATTTACACAATCGGCCCGTGTAATCAAGGCCGTTGAGTAAGCATAGTTCTCGACCGTCGGATGGAAAAATGAAGATATTTTTGTTAAAGGATAATATTATGATTTTTATCATAATTATATTTTTATATTTATCTTGGAGTAGAACAGCACAGTACGAGTTGGGACTTATAGCGTGGAGTGGCTGGTAAATGGTCATGATGTCGTCATCTTACAGATAAGATAAGGAATGGCAGAGGGTTAGTTTGCATGCATGAATCCTGCCAAGAATCTAATTGCATCAGCGTGGGATTTGATAATCACCTAAAAGAAAAATAAGAGTTTTTGGATATTGGTGAATAAAATAATTAAAAAAACCTAAGTAGGTTAGGATGTTTGATGAGTTGTCAGACGGATAGGCTTTTTTGGATGGGTGATGGCTTAGGTTTTTTTTAAAGATTTGAAAAGTCAACATTTTGAAGATAGACGTGAAGCCAATGCCGCAGATCAGTTTGAGTTATAGTTGGACTCTGCAAGTGCCATCAGGCCGTGCCAAGCAGATATCCAACGCTATAAATACATGAGGATGTGCAACGTTGAAGAGACCCCACAAAATCAATACAAAATTGCCCTGCGCAAATCCTCAACAACCTGAGAACCTTTTCCTTTTCTTTTTCGCTGACACATCTTCCGTTGGCATCAACAGCACTGTGAAAGCAACCGGTGATATCTTAAGTCGGCATAGATAGCTCTATCACCGTAGAATTGGCCGAACTCGCAGTACCTTCCGTTGGCATCAACAGCACTGCGGCGGGCACGGTCAGTTATCTATCCAAGTCTCGGTCGAGAAGGTTTTCTAAACCCTTTTTGGTCGAGGTCATCTCATTAGTCTTCTCGACGAAGTGAGGTGTTACAGTTATTACATTCGGCACATTGAAAGCCGAATTTGATTTGTGAGCTTCGTAATAATAGTAACCTTGTCTTCAGGTTTGAGAATCCAAGAGGCCGAGACGTGTTCCTTTCTCGGCCGCAATCGCAAGACGCAGAAGTCAGTAGCGCGACCCAACGCGACATCAACAAATTTACTCCTCGGCCGAGCTCGGCCGACGAGTTGGCACGCCCGCATTCACCGAAGGACGTAGTTAGCTTTAGATTACTCGGCTTGCGCGCCACGTAGGCTTTGTAGTTTTTAGGGTCAACAACGTGCAAAGGCGATATATTTTTTAGCCGCAGTTCAATGTAATGTGAATTGTTGTCCGCAACTTTTGTATCTAATAAATATCCACGGTTTCGACAAAAAAAAATAAAATCCACGGTTAAAAATATTCATTGATCTACCAAAAGTTATCATGGACATACCCAATTTTCTAGCACAGATAGGAATATAGAGTCTAGAAGATTCTCATTTAATTGAAACATACCAAACTCATTAAACACTCTAACTAGAAGCTCATTTAATTGAAAAGAAAAAGAAATCAATACGTAAAAATTGAACCGATCAATTGAACACATACCAATTATTAAGCTAATTAGTGCTCTAGAAATTTAGAGATGTCAAATGATGAAGAAAAGGAAGAAGAAGAGGTTTGCATGACTACGGAGGAGTAGATGGAGGTGCAAAATGACAACCATGGGAGATGGAAGGATTTTTTTAAAGAGAGAGAAGGGGCTTTGCTCCATGGAGATGATGGACTGGTTAGGGTTTTATTTTTTATTTTTAAGTAGATTGAGTTGGATGTAAAAACAAGTTTGATTTAATTGAGTTTTGATAAGTAAGGGCGGTTTCGGAAATAACATTTGGTGTAAAGAGATAATGATAGATAAATCAAATACAGTGTGACTATAAAAAGTAAGATGGGTGTTGAGATACAAAATATGGGTTCAAATAAAATTTTTCAAAGTAATATGTTTAAGATCAACCCATCCTCGACTATTTCTGCAGAATCAGTTTTGAAACTATATGCAAAATCAATTTGTATCATTTAATAGTTGAATCAGCTCAACCCGTACTCAACCATTTTTGCAGAATTAGTTCAACCCATCTTTGATTATTTTTGCAGAATTAGTTCAACCCGTCTTCGACCATTTTTTAATAAATAATTCAACTTGTCCTCAACTATATTTGTAGAATTAGTTCAACCTGTCATTGATCATTTTTGCAGAATCAGTTCAGTCTGTCCTCAGACATTTTGCAGAATCAATTCAACCTGTCATCGATATTTTTTGCAGAATTAGTTCAACCCGTCCTCAATATTTTTGCAGAATCAGTTCAAACTGTCATTGACCATTTTTGCAGAATCAGTTCAACCCGTAACTATAAACTCACGTAAATGATGTCAACTTACCCATTATTAGAGCAAGTGATTAAAGA
Source organism: Malus fusca (assembly GCA_035220775.1). NCBI lineage: Eukaryota > Viridiplantae > Streptophyta > Magnoliopsida > Rosales > Rosaceae > Malus > Malus fusca. Next base: position 4,996,328 of record CM069068.1, on the reverse strand, counting down.
GGATTTTTTATTTTTTATTTTTACTAAGGCTTTTTAGCCACTTAAGGTGCTTTATAAAGAGAGAATTGACTTCAACTTGTGTATGCATGTATCATTCCTTCTGCATAAAAAATAACAATTTCTCTATTACGAAATGAAGATATGAAGAACATGTACATCAAATTTTAAAATTCAATCAATTCAACCTCCAAAAAAAAAAAATTGGAGGTCCTTAGAGTTGATGGAGTGATTGCTTACATAATGTGGAGAGCAGGAGCTCTTCTTATTCTCTTCGAATGAGGCTGCCCATAACTTTTCTTTTACTCTCTGCTTGTTTGCATCTTGTGCTCTAAAAAATGGAGCTATATTTTTGTTCTGGGTCGTAACCTACATGAAGCATCTTCACCATTTCTAATTCTCTGCATTTTTTAACGTGAGCCTAAGGCATAAATTGCCCTTCACCTATTTTTTGTCTGCCACCGAAAACAATAAATGGGCTCTTGAATTTGGCAACAAATTCAACAATTAGACAAACAATTCATACATACGTGCACACAAAAGATTACTGAGGAACAAGGAAGCAGTAGAAAGAATTGAGGAGGAAGAGGAAGGGCCTCCAGCCTCCAGGCTCTGATCATGTCTGCAAATTGAAAGCGCATCAGAAAGAGAAAATTTTAATGCTAACCAAGCTCTTTCCTTTTTCTTGTCACGAATCAAATCCTTTGCGGCTTGCTTTTCGACTTTGACTACAACTTCAAGTTGGGCAAGGTGGGGATACAAGTGAACTCGATCAATACCCACCGGAGAATTGTAGGCCCTTGTCAAGCAAAGAATTGTAGTCGTTTGGGTATTTTTGTAATTTACACTCTAAAGAAAAAAATGTCAATGATGTCATCTATTAACTTTTGTCTCTTCTTGAAATGTTAAAAAAATGTTGTCTTAATAAAAAAATTAAATATTAAAAGTATCCTCTATGTGTAACTTTTTCCTAATTTTTATCACAAATTTTTTGATACAATCATATCTATTTAAAGAAGAATGTTACCACATTTACGAAAAAGGGACAGTGGTCCAAATAGCTGTATAGTGAGCTGTATTGACTAAATTAACTTATTTCTTTGTTTTTATGTAAAAATAATAATAATAAGCAACATAGTAATATTAAAAAATTGAAATGTTCCGGTTCCACAACTTAATTGCATGAAAAACTGCAAAAAAGAGTAAATATAGCGTCAAATAGAATAATACTTAGACACTCACTAGTTAGTACTTTATATACTCACATTTTAGATGTGGTCCAATAATATTATAAGGCGTGTTTAATAACTTTTATTGTTTAAAAAAATATAGTGCATATGTTATTTAATTTTTCTTGGACTTTTAAAAACAAAAAACACATGACATATTTTGATTGAGCCAAATTAGAAAGTGAATATATATGGTACTAACTAGTGAGTACTAAAGTATTATCCTGTCAATATACGTAAACTTTTGTAGGTGACCAATCCATGTATAAATTTTCATGTTTATCTATAACTTCACTATCATTGAGATAATTATAAAAAATGGAAAATACATTTGTTCTTTAACTTGATGTACTACAACTTCTATAAATTGACCAAGTGAATGCTTTCAGATGTGTTTTAAGTAGAAGCAAAAGCAGAATAAAAATTATGTGGTCTGGAAAGAGAGATAGTGCTGGAATCGTGCAAATTTTATCATTACTACTACTATACTTCTTATTTGATTGTACTGCATCGAACCAGTATCATTGGGTGGTATGTACATGCTTTCTTCAACTTCAAGTGCATTCGTGCATGCCTATCTTTTATTTTTATTATTTTTTTGAGTTTTTCTTCAAGTTACTCTGTATATTTTGGATTTGCAGGTGAAAGAAGCTACGTATACAAGGCTGTGTAGCTCTAAGAAAATATTAACAGTAAATGGAAAATTTCCTGGACCAGTTTTACGAGCTCACAAAGGTGATACAGTTTATGTTAATGTCCACAACGAAGGCAGCCACAACATCACAATTCACTGGTAATATATAATTAACATGCAATATGTGACTTCCTATGTAATTTAACTAATTAATTAGTTTAAATTAAGTCTGTATATGGCTCAGTAAACAAATTGGAGCAAGAAGTTGTAAAATATAATGCAATTTTTGCTCGCAGGCATGGAGTAAGGCAACCAAGGAATCCATGGTCAGATGGTCCTGAATACATCACGCAATGTCCAATTCAACCTGGGGATAATTTCACACAAAAGATTATATTTTCAGATGAGGAGGGAACCATCTGGTGGCATGCACACAGTGACTGGTCAAGAGCCACAGTTCATGGAGCAATCATTGTCCATCCAAAACGAGGAGCTAGCTATCCATTTCCTAAACCTGATTACGAAGAAGTGCCAATAATATTAGGTGCTTTTCTTAAGCAAACTAAATTACGGCAAATAATTATATAACGGAACCCCAGTCGATTGGGCTGTGTAATACATATTGGCCTCTCCAACTCATAGTTTACATGGTATCAAAGCCATTGTTTAAACGAGGAGCTACATATATATCAATTCTTGATCACCAAAAATAAGGACAATAACCCTAAACTCACCGGCTTACATATGTGGAAAAAGAAATAAATTTGAGCACAAGCAATCCTAAATTTACTGAGTAATTAAGTATAAATATAGGCATACGTATACTTGGTAATGGAGTCTCTTGAACAAACAGCTTAAACTTGTTGAAAACGCAGGCCAGTGGTGGAAGAGCGATGTAATGGCAGTGTTTGAAGAATTCGTTAGAAACGGAGGAGAACCCAATGTTTCCGATGCTCACACCATAAATGGACAGCCCGGAGACCTCTATCCTTGCTCAGGTCCAGGTATATACAACTATTTTGCATCTCTCCGCAGCATGCTATTTTGAGTCAAGTCTTGTACGTGACCTACTTTCACTTTGTGGATGTGAACAACTATTAATTAAAGGCTACTTCGAGTAATTTAGACTTTTTCAAATTTCTTCAATCCACTTCTTTAATTTTGCAGATACATTCGAACTCTTTGTTGATCAAAACAAGACCCATCTGCTCAGACTTGTAAACGCGGCAATGAATAGCATTCTCTTCTTCTCAGTTGCTCAACATAACCTCACGGTGGTGGGAGTAGACGGGAGCTACACAAAGCCGGTGGCAAGAGATTATGTCACAATATCCCCAGGACAAACCATGGATGCCTTGTTGCTCACGAACCAACAAGTTGGTCAATATTACATGGCTGCTAGGGCTTACTCAAGCAGTCCTTCTATTGCCTTCGACAACACCACAACCACAGCAATATTACGATACAGTGGTAACTCCACTCCGTTTTCAACTCCAGTATTCCCTTACCTTCCGTACTACAACGACACAAATTCGGCCTTCAATTTCTTTGATAGCCTTAGAAGCCTTGCTAATAAAGACCACCCAATTGATGTCCCGTTAAACATCACCAGAAGAATACTCACCACAATTTCAGTCAACACATTGCCATGCCCCAACAATTCATGTGCAGGACAAAATGGCACCCGCCTATCCGCTAGCATGAACAATATAAGCTTTGTGACCCCCACAACAGTAGACATCCTAGAAGCCTACTACTATCACATTCATGGGGTCTACAAAATGGGGTTCCCAAATTCTCCACCGCTGGTGTTTAATTTTACCGGTGAAACCCTACCATTCCTAGTACAGATACCAAAGAAAGCGACAAAGGTGAAAGTTATTAAATACGGAGCAAATGTGGAAATTGTTTTTCAAGGGACGATTGTGACTGCACCGATAGATCATCCAATGCATTTGCACGGGTATAGCTTCTTTATAGTAGGACGAGGGCCTGGTAACTTCGACGAAAATCAGGACCCATTAAATTACAATCTCGTTGATCCTCCTATGAGGAACACTGCCACTGTGCCCATAAGTGGTTGGACTGCCATCAGATTCAAAGCTGACAATCCGGGTAAGTATTCCTAAAGTCGGTCATTAAATGATTAATCTTAATAAAATTAATTCTCAGAGACTAATATTGCCAAATTGATGCTAACGTGCCAAATTTGGGCACAACTATATAGTAATTGTAGGGGAATGTGTGTTGTTATCCCTCCTACATTGTGCCTTTATTTATAGTAATATAAGGAGAGAGGATATTCCTTCATCCCCAAATAGGAAAGGATAACTAGAATCAAATCTAATCGAGGATTTACACAATCACACTTAAACTAGGAATGTTTACAACACTCCCCCTTGAGTGTGTAAATACTCAAGGTAGATTTAGCATCATGCAAAAGTTGAGGAAGTCGACTCATTGGCACTGATTCTAAGGAACAACGCTTATTCTCAATAAGATAGGAACTTGCATAAGTAGTAAGTCTCACTAAAAAAATCCTAAGGCTATGGCAAAAACCCGAGGAGGGACAAAAGCCATAGTCTAAGGAAAAATGGTGAGAAATGCAAAAGTCAAAGAAACGTTTACGGGACATCATCGGGGATATGACCAGCCTAAAGTGGGTGCCTCGTTAAAACCTAGTTAGGTAGCAAAAACCCAGTGGGAAAAATGCTCTTAATCATAGGGGAAAATAGTACATTAAGATCAAGCAAGTATCTACTCCCCCTGAGTTTGACATAATTCCAAAGAGAAATAGCAAAGTTACAACTCAGAAAGTTTACTCATACCAATTCCATGAACAAGCTTCTGAAACGTCTTCTTCGGCAGTGATTTGGTGAAGAGGTCGACCCGATTGTCTTGTGAACGGATCTTGACCTTAATCTTCTGATGCTCTTGTTGTTGATGTGAAAAGAAAAACTTCGGCGTAATGTGCTTGGTGTTGTCTCTTTTGATGTAACCCTTCTTGAGCTGTTCGATGCAAGCTGCGTTGTCTTCAAAGATCATCATTGAGACATTAACGGCTGGATGAAGATCACAGGAGCTTCGAATATGGCCCACTACTGCTATTAACCAAAAGCATTCCCGAGTTGCTTCATGTAAGGCGAGAATTTCAGCATGGTTAGACGAAGTGGCAACTAAGGTCTGTTTAGTTAACCTCCAAGAGATTGCGGTGCCTCCAACGATAAAGACATAACCCGTTTGAGAGCGGGCTTTGTGCGGATCAGATAAGTATCCTGCGTCGGCATAACCAACAAGGCGAGAATTAACTCGAGGAGCATAGGGTGCGGCACCATTCGAGGATTCGTAGGGATAGAACAAGCCCAAATTCGTAGTACCTTTAAGGTAACGAAAGATGTCTTTCAGGCCAGTCCAGTGTCTGCGTGTAGGTGCATTACTGTATCTTGCCAAAAGATTAACATCGAATGAGATGTCGGGTGTAGTGCATTGAGCTAAGTACGATAAAGTGCCTATCGTACTTAGATAAGGAACTTCAGGCTCCAAAATCTCTTCATCATCCTCCTTCGGACGAAAGGGATCTCGTTTTGCATCTAGCGAACGAACGACCATAGGAGTACTCGAAGACTTCGCTTTATCCTCATTAAAGTGGCGCAACACCTTCTGGGTGTAGTTCGATTGATTTACTAGAATTTCATCCGAACAATGCTTTATCTCGAGACCGAGATAGTATTGAGTCTTACCCAAGGAAGAAAATATCGGTAATATCGGAAATATCGGTAGTCCGAAAACACGGAAATATCGATGGAAATATCGGTAAAATATCGATATCGATAAAAATTACATGGAAACCACGGAAATTGTAAGAAAAACTTGGAAATTTTTATTGAAACTTTGTAGGATGTTTATTTAGTCAATTATCTATTAGTTTATCACAAAAAATTGGAAGGAAATGCATTGCATGATGGATTTAACTGATTTAAGTTGATTATATAGCGAGCTGGCAAACATTGTGAGTGTAGAAAATATGTAGTAATTAATGAAAGAAGTTTAAACACACCATAATCATTTATATATAATTAATTAGTACAATATTTGGAGGTTTTATTTAGGATATTAAAAAAAAAAAAAGGAAGTGAATAAAATGATGAAGAATAATGTGCCGAATTTGACACTTTAAATTTCTTACACATAAGAATAAGACTAAACTTTAATTTGGATGCCGATTATGTTTTTTCAAGTTTATATAAAGTAAAATAATTGAATTTTGGAAGCCAGGAGTGTGTCAATTGAATTTTGGTCGGCGTGCAAGGTATCAATCTCTTCGTCTCGTCGAGTAGTACAACTTTCCTTTTTGTTTCACTCAATTTCGTTGAGTATTGAAAAAGTTACACTCATTTGAATCTTACCCAGTTTCCGGCGACCTCAGTAGCTTTCGAGGAAATTTCCGGCCAAACCACAACGAGTCAGACGTCGTGTGAGATACCATTCTCTTCGTCTCTTCGAGGGCTACAACTTTCCTTTTTGTTTCACTCAATTTAGTTGCGTATTGAAAAAGTTATACTCATTTGAATCTTACCCAATTTCCGGCGACCTCAGTGGCTTTCGAGGAAATTTCCGGCCAAACCACGGCGAGTTGGCCGACGTGCAAGGTATCAATCTCTTCGTCTCGTCGAGTAGTACAACTTTCTTTTTTGTTTCACTCAATTTCGTTGAGTATTAAAAAAGTTATACTCATTTGAATCTTACCCAGTTTCCGACGATCTCAGTGACTTTCGAGGCATTTTCCGGCCAAACCACGACGATTCAGACGTCGTGTGAGGTACCATTCTCTTTGTCTCTTCGAGGGCTACAACTTTTGTTTTTGTCTTGCTTGATTTCGTTGAGTTTTGACAAAGTTATGACCGTTTAAAGTAGGTGTAAAGTTTCGGCCGAAATTCTGATTTTTTCCTATTGGGAGAGTCCCACATCGCCCATGCTTCCTCACTGCCCTCACAATTTTGCCTATAAAATCCACATTCCCCTACTCAGTAAGTCATATCTTGTTCGCCCTTTGGGCTGTGATCAAGTGAAGTATGTGTTGAGTTTTCTCAACATATTTAAGTATTTTTTAGTATTATGTGGCGATATTATCGATAATTTTGAAAATATCGTGATATTATCGATATTATCGATATTATCGATATTATCGATAATATCGCGATATTTTGATGAAAATTATTTGGAAAGTTAAAAAAATATCGGGTCTCCAACATGCGAAATATCTTCTCATTACGCTTCCGAACTAAAACCCACTTGTAGCCAACGGGCTTCACATGTTGAGGAGTAGAAGCTCCAGGTCCAAACACCTTACGTTTTGCAAGCGAATCGAGTTTGACTTGGATTACTTGTTTCCAGTTTGACCAATCAGTTCTACGTTGACATTCATCAACGGAACGCGGTTCAATGTCATCGCTCAACATGATCTCAGTAGCTACTGCAAATGCTAATGCATCGTCGACAATCATCTCATTTCTACGCCACACATCATCTTAGCTAGCATAATAGACCAAAATCTCACGATTCTAAGGATGAGGATTAGTCTCTTCAAGGACGCTTCCATAATCTAGAATTTCCTCATGAGTTGGGTAGAATGAGTAAGCGATAGTCGGATTCATGGTAGGTTCTTCAGGACCTTGTGCCCTGGTTTTCCTCTTCCGAGGGTGTGAATCCTTTGAACCAAGGGGTCTGCCACGCTTTTGTGTAGGGGCAGATGATTGGCTAGCCACTAATGTACGTGGATCACCAAGATTGACGTCTCGGGCTTCTAAGAGGGCAGTCCGTCGTACATTTGGTACATCCATCTTTGCAGGCGTATTCGCAGCTGGAATATGTGATCTTCTCACGCAAGCTAGATTGGTGAAAGCATCTGGCATGCTCTGAGCTATGCTCTGGAGATCTAATATACACTGCACTTCAGTTTCAGACTGAGCGGTGCGAGGATCTAACTGAGACAAAGTGGGAGTCGTCCACGATAATTCGCGTCTTTCTTCAGGAACGTTGACGTTCTTATCTCCCCCTAACGAATGGAAGACTGTCTTATAGAAGTGACAATTCACGAAACGAGCAGTAAACAGATCGCCTGTCAAAGGTTCTAAGTAACGAATAATCAAAGGAGAATCATATTCGACATAGATTCTCATCCTTCGTTGAGGCCCCATTTTTGTACGTAAAGGCGGCGAGATCGGCACATATACCGCACAACCAAAAACGTGCAGATGCGATATGTTGGGTTTGTATCAGGTAACCAATTGAAGGGCACTAAATGGTTATGTCGCAACAGGCCTCAGACGGACCAACTTTGCTGCGTGCAATATTGCATGGCCCTAAGTAACGATTGGGAGCTTGGTACGTATGACCAACGATCGAGCAATCATTTGTAAGCGCTTAATGAAAGCATCTGCCAGGCCTTTCTGGGTGTGAACATGGGGTACATGATGTTCAACTTCAACCCCAACCAACATGCAATAGTCATCAAAAGTTTTAGATGTGAATTCTCCAACATTATCCAATCGAATAGAATTGACCGGATAATCAGGGTGGTGAGCCCTGAGCTTGATAACCTGAGCCAACATTTTGGAGAATGCAGCGTTCCTTGTGGACAACAAACACACGTGTGACGAACGTGTGGAAGCATCAACCAAAAACATAAAGTATCTAACTGGTCCACAGGAAGGGTGAATAGGTCCACAAATGTCCCCCTAAATCCGTTGTAGAAAAATGGGAAGATTCGAATGAATCTTGTCATAAGAAGGCTTAGTAATAAGATTTCCCATCGAACATGTTTGACAAGCGATTCCTTGGATCGAACCTACACTTCGGGTAAGTGGATGCCCGTGTGAAGATTTGAGGATACGGCGCATCGCTATTCGTCCAGGATGTCCCAAACGATCATGCCAAAGTGTAATTTCGTGCGCGGTCCCAATAATAGAGCCGGCCACATAGTGGCATTCAATGGGGCGTATGGTCGTAGTATACAACGGGATACGCTTCAGCTTCTCTAGAATACGTTTCTGGCCTTATTCGTAGGAAGTTATGAACAGAAATTCAACTCTGTTTTCTACGTGGGTTTTAGCTTGGTAATTGTTATCTCTAATATCCTTGAAACTTAACAACGTTCTTCCGAAACATGGAGAATAGAATGCCTCAGAAATGGTCAAGATTGTACCATTAGACAACATTATACGACCTTACCGTATTCTTCTATCAGGTTGGATGGCCCTGAGAGGGTTGTCAGAGGTGCATTCTTAGGTATAAAGTTAGTGAAATGGATGCGTTCATGAAAAACTATGTGCGTGGTTGCACTATCTGCTAGACAACTAACTTTCCTACTAGTCATACCTAGAATGAAGAATTAATTTGAATCGGTCACATGCATAAAAGTTTATAAAAAAAAAATATCAATTCAAAATATTTTCATTTATTCAAGGATTAAAACTTAATATCCAAAACAAATCACCAACTAATAATCCAAACATAAAGGAAAATTGTTCAAAAATCAACCAAAAACAAAATAGGGGTTCGGCCACTAGGTGGAATTCGGCCCCAATTGTCTTATTTCAACTAAAAATAAGTCTATGTCTAAGATTCTAATCTTCCATAGGGGTGGTATCCACCTGAAAATCAGAAACCTCCATCTTTGTAGTCTCTGGTTCGTCCACTTGTATGAAGTTTGATTCAAACTTCTTACGACGAGAATGATATTCATCTACAACAAACACGGGACCAATGGTCATTTGAACCATAGCGATAACACATGTCCGCATTAATAGGTTCAGGTGCTTTGCCTTTATTCTTGAAGTTTGGGGCCTTGGGAGCCAGGTTTGGGCGCTTCTAGGCTTTGTTTCCTCCCTTGGATGGGCCTTGACTCTATTGACCTTGGTGGGATGGCTTCTGGCCGCCCCTACCATTCCCTCTTTGGCGTTTTGGGCGTTGGTGATTGCTATAATGTGTTTCAGGTACAACAGTCACCCCAATAGGTCGAGCTTGATGATTCTTCATCAACAGCTGGTTCTGCTTTTCAGCGAGAAGTAAAACAGAGATCAAATCTGAGAACTTAGTGAACTTCTGAGCTCTATATTGTTGCTGCAGGACAATATTAAAAGCAGAGAAGGTCGAATAGGTCTTCTCCAGGAGATCCTCTTAAGTCAAAGTTTCATTTCAAAACTTGAGAAGTGATCGGATTCAATAAACTTCAAAATTATATTCATTCACAGACTTAAGTCTTGGAAGTGCAAATGTTGCGAGTCGTGTCTTGCTTCAGGTAAAAATATGTCCTTTTGTTGATCAAAATGATCAGCCAAAGCAACCCAGAGTGCACGTGGATCCTCATCAGCAAGATATTCAATTTGCAGAGTGTCATGAATATGTCTTCGGATGAAGATCATAGCAATAGCTTTTTCAGCTTCGCCAACAGGCTCGTCCGTTGCTTCTTCAATGGCAAGACACAAGTTCTTTGTAGTGAGGTGGAGCTTCACATCTTGGACCCACTTGAGGTAGTTCATTCCAGAGACCTCTAAAGCGGTGAAATCGAGTTTGTTCAAATTCGACATGTTCCTATCACAAAATAGATGGACAAGATGTGGTTAATGTAATGGAGAAAAATCAATCCATTCACGTAGGAGTAGAACATACAGGTTCTAATAGACATGATTTGGTTTAATTTTGCATGAAAAACTTCGGGTTTTCATGGGTGATGTGTTTAAATGAAAAACTTCAGGTTTTCAAACAAGGCATGTTTATAAGAAACTTCAAGCTTCAAAATAATTATGAACTTCAGGTTCATATATTCTTGCAGGCAAACACAAATATATATGCAAACAAAATATGCAACAAGAATATGCGAAAAATATAATTTTAGGTTTATAATTATAATTGAGTTTATTTGGTCTTCGGGCCAAGTTAAAGTGTGGGTGAAAAAATATATAACCCATTGGGCCTAAAATAATTAGGCAAATAAAATTCGGGGCCCAAAAAGAATACATAAGCCTACGGGGTGGCTTAATAAAATGGGTGCCGAGGGGTCCAGGCCCAATCTGGGCTGGAAATAAATCGGGCCGAGACAGGGCAATAAGCCCGTATGCATAGGGTTGGGTTGCAGACGTAGGCTCAGGTGGCAGAGGCCCAAAGAATACCTCAATCGTGTGTATCACGATGCAGCGAAAGCACAGCAGTTGCACGGGCTGGGTTCCGCTGCAGCGCTAGGCACGGGAGAACACCAAAGCCCATTTGGGCTGGTGTGATGCAGCGCTGGGTTGAAAAATAAGGGGGTCGAACTGGGGTTGCAGTGGCGAACCCAAAAGAAAAAAAAACTTTATGTTTTTCAGCCTGAGTCAAGGCTAGGCCCAAAAAATTTGGGGTCAGGCTTGATCCAAGAAATCCTAGCGAGGCTAGGTGATTCCGCCAAAGAAGGTGATCGATGCCGCCACTGCAGGTGGCCAAATCTTGGACGGGAAGACTCGGGGGTACCCTTCCGGGGTGTTTTCGACTATGAACTTGGAGATATTAAAATCTCAATCGTTTCAATCAAACCCTAGAAAAATTGAATTAGAATTTCAAAAGAAAATTCTGACGAGATTCCGGCGAATCTCAGTCCAATTTTTTTTACGTGGGACGACTTCTGGTCGTCGGCGACATGAACCAAAGGTTCAAGGCAATGGCTGCAGGCCATGCCGTGGTCGAGGACACCATGAAAGGTGTCAGGTTTTGAGACTCGGAGCTTCTGGCTCCATGGGTTTTCTGGGGAGAAAGAGAGCTGCAGGCTCTCGGCTTGGCTTGGGGAAACCCATATGCAGGATGGTGGTCACGGGTTCGAAAGAACCCTAGGTTCCTAATTTTTTTTAATCATATATAATTCAATTATATGCATATTCAAAACAATAATATGTTAATTGAATTCAATTTATGCATATACAGATATATTTGATGTAATTCATAACCAAATATCAAATTCACAAAATTCAACAATTATGATTACGAGGCATACACAATTTATGTAGAATCTAAAATTCGTAAAATGTGAAGTTGGGTCATGCATCATGGTGAATGTTCATGCTATCAAGGCTGCAAAAATATCGAGTTAAAAACCGTTGTTTTGAAAGAACTTGATGCGTGATGATATGGATGAACTGGTTTGATGCAGAAAAATTCTCTAGGGTCAGATTCCTAAGCGCAGCAGTAGAAGCATGCTGATAACGTGTTGTAGCCTATTTTATCTGACAATATTTAGGGTGGCCGGCGGCAAGGAGAAGAAGAGAGAGAGAGATATGTGTTTGTAGAATTGTAGGGGAATGTGTGTTGTTATCCCTCCTACATTGTGCATTTATTTATAGTAATATAAGGAGAGAGGATATTCCTTCATCCCCAAGGAATACAAGATACAATAGGAAATGATAACTTGAATCAAATATAATCCAGAATTTATACAATCACACTTAAACTAGGAATGTTTACAACATGGTGACATTTTTTTATATATGTATGATATTTTTTCACATTCTCACACGTTCATGCACTTGTGACGAACTTTTATGTCTAACACGTCAACAACAAACATAAGTGACGAGAATGTGGCCGCATGCTTTTTTTTCTTCTCCTAATCTCATCAACAGCTAGTTAACATTTGTTTAATATATGGGATTGATAAATTTTTCATCCTAATTTTCAATCTTTCTTTTCTGAAAAAAATAAAAAATAAAAAATATGCAGGAGTGTGGTTAATGCACTGCCATTTGGAGCGTCACTTAACCTGGGGAATGAACACCGTTCTCATTGTAAAGAACGGAAAACAGGAGGAAAAGTTGCTGCCGCCGCCACCCGGAATGCCACCTTGTTAAATTTGATATAAGTTCTATAAATTATTCACTATATGATCTCAAAAAATAAAAATAAAAAAAAGGGAAACAAACACAAACGAAAAAACAAAGAACGTGTTTCTACCAAAAAAAGAAAAAAAAAACAAAGAACGTGTATGTGGGTGTGATCCCGACCTCCAAAATCATGTAGAGATAAGAAACAAAAATAAAAGGTATTAAAAACTGTAATAAATTTATTGCGTTAATAATGATTATTTCTTTTATATTGTTAGTTTTTGTTGGATTATATTATGGATGAAAAAAATTGGGACAAGTAAGGTTTTACCTTTTTTGAGATAATTTTGTTTGTGAGGATCGGATTAGGACCTAAACTCTAGATACAATAGATAAATAAGTAACTTGGGCCCAATAGTGCGGGCTCGCGCTAACACTCCCTTAATTTTGTCGATGGAACATCAATGTAAAGGTGATCATGCATGCTGTGTTTCTGTTTGACCTTCACTCACAATCTGCGCCACGGCCATTTTATTTTACATTTAATTCATTTACCATACATTTCAACATAAATGTTCCAATACGACGAGTTCATGAGGCTCTGAGCCAATGAGGATCTTATTACTCACTACAAGAACGCCCCAGCTAAAAGATAAGATGAAAAACACATACCAGATGAGTCTCGGTTAATATGCGATATCAATGGATTCAAAACCCTTGGCAAGTGATGCCTTGACAGCATCGAGTACGATCTGTGTCTTCCTACTAAGGGTTGGCCACTTCTTCTCAGGTTTTGCACCATTTTTAATAGCCCCTACCAAACGAGCAAACTCTCTTACCATGAGGACCTCCTGCGGAACATCTGTGGTCACAATGTGACGACTTGGTGATGGAACCCAACAGGTGACAAATTCATCAAATCCACTTTCTGAAGCTGCAGAAAAAGCGGCTTCTTTCTCTTCATGAGGGACAACAAAACCATCAACATGCAGAGTTCCCTTTGTACCGACAGCAGTTATATCCATCGTCAAACTTGATAAGAAAGAGCAGTGGAAGGTTGCCACTTTCCCATCTTCCCAATGCAAAGACGCCCCACAAGATAAAATCACGCCTGCTTCATTAAGTACAGGGCCCCGCAAAGCAATTACAGTTTTTGGCAGTTCATAGTTATTGGCCCACAAAATTGCTCTTATACAGTACCACCCTGCATCCCCAAGAGCCCCATGAGCATCAAGGTCTGGCTTCACCCGGATATCATTCTTGAGAAATTCAGGATCACAAGGAAATGTAAAGACAGTGTGTATCTGTGGCACACAAAGATAATGTTTTCAGAACAATAGCCGAACCAAATTTCAAAAATACAAGTCAAGGGGGTGGCACAAACAAAATATAGTCGCCTAATCGCACATATTATTTGATCTCTGCCACTGCAATTTGAATGAATATACATGCTGCCTGTGCAGAATATATTTGTAGAATGCTCAACATTATAGTAACAACCAAAGCATCAATCCAAGTGTACAAAGTAAAACAAACAAGTTTTGTCAGTCAGCATTAATAAAGTACTATAGTTTCTGGATTAGATGTAATTGGGACACACAATGCACAAAACTGCACACGCAAAAGACATTAATTACAGTTATTTTATATGAAAATCGCCAAAATACTTCAAGCCTGGGAGCCTGAAGCAAATGACAGTAGCATGTCCTATTACAAGGCTAGTATGCAGAGTCTTTAAATCATTGGATTTGGATTAGTAAAGCCTATAGCCTAATCAATCCGAATCCAGTGTCATCGCAGTTATGTGCATGGGCTAGCCAAATAAACATTTCCCTCTTTTAAAACAAAAATACGACTAGTCCCAGCCTTACTTTTCACAATGAAGGTAATCTTTCCTTTTTTTTTCTGGTTCCGAATAATTCTAATCCCATCAGCTTTCTTTGAAGTATAGGCTATAAAGGGCCTAAAAGGCTGAACAAATATCTGAAGTTAGGATGTTTGTAGATTAAAAGTAATATGCGCTGTATTCTGCTTCGTGGAAAAAGCTGGTAAAGTGGCTCATGGATAAGAAGGCTGCGAGAGTAGATGATGGCAATGTAGTTAAAGTGTTAAACTAATAAAACCTTATGCAGGTTCAACAAAAAAAAGGTTATCAGTTAGATTGGCAACTATAAATAATAGATAGGTTTCTGAACAAAAATATTATGAGAGCAATGCAAAAGGCTAAAACCGTGCAAGTTTACTAATCAACGAGTTTCAAAACGAGCTAAGCAGGAAAAAAAAAACATTAAAGGAATTGGCAGTATCATTACAATGCCTATTGGTCCTTGACACTACTACTCCACACAATGGAACAATGATGCATTGCATAACAAAATGCTAGTTGAAATTTGAAAATTAAATACTGACTCTTTTTTGTGGTAGTGGTATAAAGCATTCACCGTAGTCCTCAATTAAAGAGCTACTGCATATTACTGCACTCAGTTTTAATAATCAAATACTTGACCAATGTGGACAAACGCACTGTCACTAGCACAATGTTCTTTCATAAAAGTCTGCTAAATACCCATGTGTTCAAAACTTGCTGCATTGATACATAGATTATTCCAGTCACCAAAACATACTTTGTGTCGCCGCATCCGTAGTCTTCAAGGAAAACAAGTGAAAATTTACTTTAATGGACGTCTAATTTCAACATCTGAGAGTTAACCTCTTTCTGTTAATGAAAACATGAGGAAAAAAAAAGGATTTATCAAGAAAGATCATGCAAAGTAATCAAATTTGAAGAACCACTGGTCCATCAGTGCGAATACAAATCACTTGCAAATGAGACAGTCATCCAATCCCACTTAACAAATTGGGGAATCGGGTTTAAAAACCCCATTATGTGGTCCCTTAACTTATGGTGATTAATCGAGGGGACATCACATGAGTATGTTATAAATCCATAAAGCCAAAAAAGGTCTAGGTGGTGACCCTTATCCTATTCTGTTGTACAGACTCAGACCTAAAAAGCATATACTATAAGTCCTAGATAATGTCCTCGTCCATCCACGCGTGTGTTCAACAGTTGCTGCATTGATACATAGATATTCCAGTAACCCAAACATACTTTATGTTGTCGCATCCGTAGTCTTCAAGGAAAACAAGTGAAAATTTACTTTAATGGACGTCTAATTTCAACATCTGAGAGTTAACCTCTTTCTGTTAATGAAAACATGAGAAAAAAAAGGATTTATCAAGAAAGATCATGCAAAGTAATCAAATTTCAAGAACCACTGGTCCATCAGTGCGAATACAAATCACTTGCAAATGAGACAGTCATCCAATCCCACTTAACAAATTGGGGAATCGGGTTTAAAAACCCCATTATGTGGTCCATTAACTTATGGTGATTAATCAAGGGGGCATCACATGAGTATGTTATGAATCCATAAAGCCAAAAAAGGTCTAGGTGGTGACCCTTATTCTATTCTGTTGTCCAGACTCAGACCTAAAAAGCATATACTATAAGTCCTAGATAATGTCCTCGTCCATCCACGCGTGCGGCTCTCAAGTTCCCAAAAAATCCTGTATGACAGCATCCTCATTTTCGGCATACATTAGTACAAGTATGGAAATTTACGAACGCAAGTCCATCTATTGACATCCCCACTCTCCTTTCCAGCTACATTTCAAACAACTAAAACCCGACATATCTTCCACACCGTCAGCCCTCAAATTATCCAACAAAACAACCAATAATTTCAGGAAATGTTCCCTCTCTACCTTCTAGGAAATCCGACTGCCCGTTTTGCTTCAAAACATCTCTCATTTTCAATATAACCTTCTTATTTCAAATCCGAAATTCTTCGACCAGGACTACAAAATTCTAAACCTTCTCGACTAAACAAAGCAGCTAATCGAAAACAGAAAACAAGGGCAGAAATTTATAAATAAAAAAACTGCAATAGCAAATGGATCTTTCTATCTTTCTAGGATCTACAATTTGATGCAGTCCAACAAGCAGAAAGGCATACCGTTCTGAGCTGACCAAAACGGTTAGCATCGGCGAGAAATTCGGACATCTTGGCAGTCCTGGGGTGGTGCATCCACATGGTACCGTCCATGATCTGCACCCCATTGGATTCGCACGCCTCAGCGATCTTGTCAAACTCCGCTACGTTGAGCGCCACGGGCTTCTCGAGCAGGATGTGCTTCTTCTTCTGGGCGGCGAGGACGGCCCACTTGATGTGGAGGCTGGTGGGGAGCGGGACATAGACGGCGTCAACGTCGGGATCGTCCAGAACGGCGTCGTAGGAGCCGTAGATCTTGGCGGTGGGAGGGAAATTGTTGGCCTTGGCGAACGCCGTAGCCTTGTCGATAGAACGGCTTCCGACGGCGTAGAGTGTCGCGTTTGGGGCTCGAGTTATGGCCCGCGACACTTTGCGGGCTATTTCGGCGCAGCCCACAATTCCGAATCGGATCGGCGTTTCGGCGGACATTTCAGCGGAGGCAGGCAGCGGCAGCGGAAGTGGATGGGTAAAGTAGGTGTCACTGTGAGTGTGGTATATTCTGCTGGTACTTGTTTCCTACTGAATATTAAAGATTTTATTTATTTTACACGTTTTAGGTTCAAATCTTTACGAATTTGATATTAAATTAAGTTATTTATTCTTCGGCTTATCCAAATTCTCAAAATATCAATGTACTAAAAAAAATGACTTACAACATTTTAAGAGAAAATAATATTTTGGTTTACATAAGCACAAAAGTGTTTCTGCCAAAAAACATCAGTTACGCTCTTCTTATGTGCAATAATAAATAACTCTTCAAAATTCACTACTCTTTTACAAAGGATAAGGGGTTGTGGTGCTTTTAAAAAAATTTCGCTTATTAAAAAATATAAAACACCAAATATGTTGGTAGAAAAAATGCTTTTTAAAAAATTGTTGCCAATAACAGTAGAAAAATATAGAAAATCTAGAAAACCAAATGTGTTTGATAATATTAATTATTATATCACATTTAATATCATATCATTTTAGTTATTTAACATATCCACATAAATTTTATATAAAAATTTATCAAACACTCAGACATTTTTTTGGTTAAACGCACTTTTACAAAAAAAGTTTACCAAACATACAACTTTATTTTACAAATATTTATTTTTATAATATAGCAGAAATAGTTTTAAAAAATATATATTCTAAAACTATTTTTACTTTTTTCGCATATATTTCGGCCTAAGTACGGAAAACAAAAGTCCCATTATCCAAAAAAGAAACGGCCGCGAAATGCAACGTTCACTTGCTGACAAACATTCTTCAACTTCGATTTATTCATTCAATTCATACACGACTGCATAACACGAGTGGTTCAAATTCCACAAAACCTCCTCTCCAAATTCCAATCCGCCATCCGCTCATTTCACGCACCACACCACTCACTTTCCCACCATTCCAGTTCCTCCTCCACTTCTTCGCTTCCCTCCCGGAAAATGATTCTCCGCCTTCCCTCGCCTTCTCTCCCCTCCTCCTCCCTTTCCCCCTCCGCACCCAACCCCCTCCGGCGGTTCTCTTCCTCTTCTTTCCCCCGCCCCCGCCGTCGTCGCTCCATTCTACGATGCGCCGCCGGAAACGACGTCGTCGAACTCGACGCCTTCACCAAGAAGTCGGGCTACCTCTTCGAGCTCAGCGCCCCCGAGGCCAATTCCATAGCCGACTACGATATCTCCAAAATCGGCGCCATTTACCGGCGGAAGCCTCTGATTCTTCTCCGCCGACTTTCTCAGATTGCCTTCACTTTCGGCAAGTGGTTCGCGGTTCGCTACATTGATAACCTGACGGAGCGCTCTGACCGAATGTTCGAGGTCAGTCTGTAATTCTGTTCTTGTTCTGAATTTGTTATTACGTTTACAGTATTAATTAGTGATTGGTTAATTTGTTTTGTTGCAGGTTAGAGCTGCCGAGCTTCGGAATATTCTGGTAGAACTCGGACCGGTGCGTTATGCTTACTTCTTCCCTCTGTTTCACTTACAATTACAATAAGCTTCTCCTGCTGAATTTACTTTGATTATCCTTTTCATGGACTTCAAAAATTCAGTTGATTACAGTTGTTAATTATTTGTGATTTGTTGTTGTATAGTTGATTAGTTGTTAATTAAGTTCAACTTTTTTATGTTTTTTCTTAATCTTATAGGCATATATCAAAATTGCTCAGGCCATCTCATCTCGACCGGTAAGTTGCTCATACTTTACAGTTATTGCAGCATGATGTTCTTCCTACCTTGGTGAAATGTCAAATTACATATTCCTTCAGAATGTCTGCCTTCACTTTTAATATGTAATGCACTTTTCGAAAATTAATGCTTTTAAGGCCTCATGTGCAAATTGGATATTTCAGAATGCCTTGGTGACAGTTTCCCGTCACATACAAAACTAATTTTCAGAGTAATTCTCATGCATCCCCAAGATCACTATGCTTATAGGCCAGCTTCTGTAGACATTCTTGATGAATTCTCTAAGAAATTTATCCATCCTTATATATTTCATGTCTTAGTGTTTTAGTCGCCAAGATATTGGCATTGTTTCCAAAAGTAGTTCTGGGATTCCATAGAGCCACTTATCCACGAAAGTGTGTCATCTCTTAGCTCTGAAGCAGTGATTGTGCATTTGTAAACAAATAATTGATGCCTTGAGTCCTCTCTGTGGATGTTAAATTTTCATTGATTTCTCACTGCAAAGGAAGTTGATGTGTCCTGCCCAATTATATTAAAGTACTTCAAAAAATTCATTGGAGACTAAAGAGAGTAAGGGATCATTTTTTAGTTTTTTATTTGCAGAATGTTAGGGTTGTTTGGTATACTTCTTGGATCCTTTCTTTTTTTTTTTTTTTTTTAAATGAGTATTCAGTAATTTAGTTACATTCATCATTTCTGAAAAACAAGAAATTGAATCCAAGAAGGATAACAAATAGGCCCTTAGATTTATGGGTCTATCTCATCAGTAGCTTTGGTTTTCCTATTAACTTTGCTCTTTCTTTTTAAGGACTTGATACCACCGTCATACTTGGATGAGCTCTCACTGTTGCAAGATCGAATATCTCCATTTTTTACGGAAGTTGCTATAAACACAATAGAACAAGAACTCGGTTTACCGATAGAAGTGCTTTTCTCAGAGATCTCACCGGAACCTGTAGCTGCAGCTTCCCTTGGACAGGTTTGATTTGTTTATGCTTTGTTCTTGATCCTGTAACTTAGGTTTTGGCATCTTCAGTCTTCATTTTTATCTTGAAATTCAAATTCATAAATCTTCCTGTGTCTCTCTAATGCTAGGTTTATCAAGCCAGGCTTCGCCGTACGGGACAGCTTGTTGCAGTAAAAGTGCAAAGGCCAGGAGTACAAGCTGCTATTTCCTTAGACATATTGATCTTGCGTTTTCTAGCAGGTCTACTTAGGAGAATAAGAAAATTAAACACTGATCTTCAGGTAATGTTGCAACATGTAACCTAGTTTTGCACCACCCATCTAGTATAGTGTCAATGAGATAAAAATTTACGCATCCATTATGGCATTGATGATGATTTTAACTATACAAACAAACATTAGTACATGCCAATGTATGATACAATGTGTATGCGCATATTTTTGTTTTATTTTTATTTTTATTTTTATTTGTATCTTTTGACACCTTCTTGGCTTTTCATAACATCTACGTGAACTTGACATGCAGGCAGTTGTTGATGAATGGGCATCAAGTCTTTTTCGGGTAAAAAGTGACCCCTATATGCTCTTTGTTGATTTATTGGCTTGCTACTTATAGCAGCATACCTTCAATTTTGTCATGTGTTATTACTTGCTTCCCTTTTTTCATTTTTAATTCCCTCAATATCATTCTATTATCTATGATATCATTTTGGCTGTATAAGGTTTATTCTTAGAACTTTAAATTGAATACAGGTAAATCATATTGAATGCAGGAGATGGACTACAGAACTGAAGCAAATAATGGTATCAGATTCAGGTAAGAACAGGGATTTCAAATTTACATTATCTTAGTGATTGATAGTTATGTAGGAACTAAATTCAAAGCATAATAAATAGAGCCCATCTAAACACAAGAACATATAATTGAAAGTTCTGTCTACTTTTTTTATGCAGCAATACAATTTATGCATGTATATGAGGTTCATTGTCCTTAAGTCTCTCTCTGTCACATGATTAATGTCTCAGGTGTCATAAGTTATACCTTTTAGAATTTCTGAGTGCATTAACGTGGGTCTTTCCAGATTCATGTGCCAATTACCCTATAACAGGGGATACTTGATAAATGCTTTAGCAATAATCCCCAGGATTGTTTTGCCTGCTTCAATTTGTCACTTTTCTTTCTCTTCTCTCTCTGAGCTGAGATGATATTATTTTCCTCTTCCTTACATAATTGATATATTGTTATTAATTTTGTTTCGTTGAAAGGTTACTAAGCTTATAGGTTAACTAATTTAAGGTACCTCGTTTCTCTCTCTTGAAATGTTATACTTTATACTCTAAGCAAAGAAGTTACTGTGAAATTTAGATTATGAATTGTCTCATGATCACCTAAAAGCTTCAATTTGTAAGCTTTATCCTTTGGAACTAAGTAATAGTTCTATGCTCTTATCTTGATTCCTGCCTGATGCTTCACTAGTTAAATATGATAATGATGCTTGATAATATTCTCTAAATTTTAGAGATGAAAAATTGTTTCAGCTGCAGTAACATTTTTTGGCATTGACCTTACAGTATCATCATGAAATTTTCAAAGCGTCATTTTACATTTTCTTTCACTTCCTTGATAACCTTAAATCCTTTCCACTTGTTATCAATTTTATGATTCATATTGAACTTAATGTCTATATTGATGCTCTAATTGTGATCAGACAGCTATACGGTGGTATACCCGACGTTTTGGTTCCGGAAATGTATCTGGATTACACAACTCGCAGGGTTCTTGTGATGGAATGGGTGGAGGTAATTGCTATTGCGGTTGTTGTCTTTATTCACTAGTCTGGATGCCAAACCCTAGAAAGGACAACTTCAAATGGCTTGGTGACCATTCTATTTGAATTATTTCATTTAATTTGAGTGCATGAATGTGAATTACGAAACCACTTTAGATTCAGGACTCCTATGAGATATTGTAACTAAACAATATTATAATTCATTTTGTAACTATTGCACTATTAAGGTCTAAGCTCAAGTTTTGATTCTGAATTTTTTTTTGTTTCTTTGTAAACAAAAGATCCTTAAATGCTGGGTATCCATGGTACAACTTTTCTCTCTCCCATTTCTTTTGCAAGTTAAGGCAAAGTTCTTAAGTAAAATCACTCCTGAATATCATATGAATTGCAACTGGTAGTTGTATGTGACCTAAGTACTTTAAATATTTTCCTTAAAGATGTATTTTTATGTACCGTTTAGTTGTTGATTTCGTCTCAACTTATGTTTTTATTTTTGTTTACTTAAATACTAGGGGCAGAAGCTGTCAGAAGTGAATGATCTTTACTTGGTTGAGGTCATGCGCTAAACAAACTTTAATTTTCAGCATTACTGAATTTATTAATTTCTCTGATTTTTTTTCTTTGTATAAGTGCTAAATAAAATGCCTTCTTCTTGGTTCTGATTAGGTCGGGACGTACTGCTCATTCAATCAACTTCTGGAATGTGGATTCTACCATGCAGATCCACACCCTGGAAATCTTCTTCGTACATTTGATGGGAAACTTGCTTATTTAGGTATGAGCCTTGCGCACAAGTGTCATTAACTGTACATGTTTTGTACATAACAAAAGGAAATGTGTAAAAATGGAGGAATAATAAATCGTAGTTGCTGCTGAGCAAGAAAGAATAGTTACTTATGAATGACGGTGGATAGTAGGAGCCTGTCTCAGACAAAATTTTTGTAGTTGCTGGCAAGCAAGAAAGAATAGTTACTTATGAAGGACGGTGGATAGTAGGAGCCTGTCTGAGACATAATAGGCCTCTTATAATAACTTTATTTTATAATTGAGTTGTAGGTTTTCTAATAAAAAAATTTGTTTAAGGAATTGATGAATTTATTTTACACATACAAAGTCATTTATAATTTTATATTGAATGAATATAACTGAATGATAGTTTTTATGGTCACTATTAGGCTCTCCTTAATCAATTTGTGTCTCATTGATTGCTTATATGTTTGATTTATCTGTCGTACTATGTTTGCACACTATGCCTATTTAATTACTGTTCCTGTTATGTACTTACAGATATTGTATATCAATCAGATTTAACTTTTAATATCTTCCACGGTTCCACCACCAGATTTTGGTATGATGGGTGAATTTAATCAAGAACTCCGCATTGGATTTATTGAAGCTTCTCTCCATCTTGTAAACCGTGATTTTGGTGCATTGGCTAAGGACTTTGTTACTCTTGGGTATCATGTTTGTCTATTTCTTCAATTTCTGAAAATTCTTGTTGTATTTGCTGGTAGTTACTTGGTAATTTTCTGACAAACTCTTCAGATTTATTCCACCAACTGCAGACAAGGAAGCTGTTACAAAGGCTTTAACAGGTTTCTTTCTGTGTCTTCTTGAACCTATGGATTCAGTCTGGTTTGTTGGGATTAAAAGTTTAAGTTAGTGAACTCTTTCTGTGGAGGGGCTCCATTAACTGGTCTGATAAGACCTTTATTGCTGTTCTTTAGGTGTCTTTCAGAATGCTGTTGACAAAGGGGTACGCAATATTAGCTTTGGAGACCTATTAGGAGATTTAGGAGCCACCATGTAAGTCATTTTTCTTTTCATTTCATTTTATCCCTTCAAAGATATATCCTATACATTTATAAATGAAAAGCCAACTTCAGTGGCATCCACATCATTCCCATCATTATTATTGTTATCACGACCTCCATCACCACCACCAACATCAGCATCTTCCCTTTGATTTTGGGGAACAAAGCCCTTCAAGTCCAGTAAGGCACATGTGTTTCATCCACATTGGGGCAATGCACCTAAGATCCAATATTTCGAGCTGGCCATGGAAAATTCAGACTTTCTTTTTTATGCTGGCAAACAAGCAACCATTCTAGGGGCTGTCGACGTATGAAAAACTTGTTTAACTTAAGCTTATAGAACCTCTTGTCTAAGTGGAATTTCTCTTGTAATTGGTGTAGGCAAAGTTGTGCAAAACCACACAATATTATAACTTATATTTCTCTGTTTGCCCTACTTCTGATGATATCCAAGGAATCTTTGCCTTCAAAAAGTAACCATTTTCTGTCATAGTTCCTGAAGATTGGAAGAATCTACTGTTATATTGAAGTTGACTTGTGCAACCCTAGTGCTTTGGGTATTATTTTTCATTAATGACTCGATAGATTTTCTCTTTGTTTGTTTCAGGTACAAGTTCAAATTTCGTATACCTTCTTATTTTTCTCTTGTCATTCGAAGGTACTTTTGGGTTTCGACTTTCCAAAAATATAAAATGGACCTCTTGCACTGTCAAGTTATATTTGATTATGATACTCAAAGAGAAGTAATAGACTCATTCTGTGACAAGTTAAATCCACTTAACCTGATCATCACATAACTTCTTTATTTTTTTGCGACGACAATCCTTTACCAAAATTGCAAATTGTAGGGTTCTCCACTTTTAGGTTCCTTGATGAATCATCTCTGCCAACATTGACCAAGTTAGAAATCGCTTAGTCATCTGGTTATCATCATATCATTTTATTCAAATAAACAGTGCTCTTCCGTCTGTTCGATGATAGTTAGATGACTAAATGGTTTTCTATTTTTTTTGGAGGATAATACTTCAATGGCATCTAATATAGGGACAGTTTGTATTATTGAATTGGATGGAGAGCATTGCCCACATGTGATCCCTTTGTTCTTGCTGTCTTTTTTGCACATAACACAAATGTGGAGGTGAACAAATATACTTCTTTTCTAAAGCATATCATGAATATTGTTTTTTATCATAGGGCACCAAGGGAAAAACTTATAATTTAGTGGGTACATTGGGCTTACAAGTCATCTATATGGCTCAAAAATTGGATCGGCAAGATTTACTTTGAAAACCTTTGGAAGCATGAACAGATCAATATATTTTGTAATACCTGGACTCAACAAGACATTTTAGTTGGATACGATAAATCTGGAATTTGTGAGAAGTTCTCTCATTTAAGTGCCTACCAAATGTTAAACAGTGGTGTTATTTTGTGTTGTTTAATACTCTTTTACATCTCTCAGCCTTGCCGTATTGGAAGGTGTTGCCATTGGGTTCAACCCAGATTACAAAGTTTTAGGTAGCACATACCCATGGATTGCTCGAAAAGTATTAACAGACAGCTCAATAGAGCTCAAGTCCTCCCTGCAGGCCCTTCTTTATGAGGTAAAGGTTTCATACAATTTTTTTCATTTTTAAGCATTTGAGTTATGTATCTTTGTTCGGTTGCTTCATTAATTTAAAACTGTCTATGTGCACCATATCCTTTGTACCACAGCCTTAATTCCTAAATCCTCCCTTATCAGGATGGCGTTTTCAATATCGACCGTCTAGAGTCTTTACTTTCTGAGGTAATAACTACCGCTTCCTATATTTTCTTCATTAGTCTCGTTTCCCAATTTTATGATTGAGATGTAGGTTTCCCGGTCTGTTTCTTGTGAAATCTCCATTACAAATGGCATCTGATTTAGATACTTGATGCATTTTGGCTCACACTATCTCAAATCTCAATACCTTGTTGAGAGTATTTGCCCCACATGGGACATGAAAGGCTTGCATTAGTAGTTTAAGATCTTGGGCCTCTACACCAATTGCCAATTAATTGTGTTGGATGCTCTAGTCATAACATGATAGCAGAAAATGCATTCCACATTTTTGTCCAAACGGCTACATGTACTCCTGGTCCATAGAGAAATCTACTCTAGGTTGACCTTGAGTGTACCTCAGCTATTACCAGCTTCAGAACACGAGTAGCCTTTCTAAATTCCCCTGGTTGCATGTTAGCTTTCTAATCTTGTCTTGTTTAGCTTATGCAGAAGCTCACATGATGTTTGAATAAATATCAATTACTGTTTTCTTGTAGGCTCTCCGTGCTAGAACAGAGAAGGTCGTGTCGAGAAAGCAAGAAGATGATGCTAATTCTAGGGTAGTTGTCAAACAAGTCCTTTCTTTTATTTTGGCAGAGAAGGTACGAATGTTTACGTACTTATTTCCTATTCATCTTCAATCTGGGAAGCCCGAATCATAAAATCAATTTCATATCTTTCTTTATTTGTAATGATATAATAATGCGATTTCAGGGTGCATTTGTGAGGGATCTACTTCTTCAAGAATTTGTTAAGGTAGAATTATTCGTCATATGCCTGTTATTTTAGTTGTAATCCACAGTATAATGGTGAAAGCATTTAAGTCGGTCCAATTTTGAATTTCTTCTTTCAGGTTACAAGTCCAATTTTTGTAATCAATTTATTTTAGTCATTGTTCTTGCTATTCTTATTGTTGTTTGGTAATTTTTTTTTTCTTTTCTATTTCCTTCCACAACTGATGGTAGGGATTGGATGCACTTGGGCTGGCAACCTTGGACTCTGTTAGGACAAGTATACCTTTCGCTGCTACCTTTTCCATCTCAACAATGACCAATGAAGACAAAATCAACTTAAGAACACTCCGTCGCCTTCTGCGATTGCTGTCAGGGCTGCAAAGAAATGAAAACTCCAAACCAGTAAGATTTTGAGCTTGTTTGGCATGGTGGAGTTGGCGTGGTTTCTGGTTGTGGTATAGCTTAGGACTTTCCTCGGAAACTTCTAACAGTAGTCTGGTGATGACATTTATGTTTTGATATGCAAGTATGTGGAGTCTAGATATGTTAGTAAATCTAAGTTTTGATCAATATGAATATCAACTATTCTTTTCTTCTTTATCAGATGGTTTCTTTTTTCAAACAGTTTTCTGTGTGACGAAATACAAAAATATCTATTGATAGGTCATTTTGAGTGTTGGAAGTTCTTTACAGATTGTCTCCTAGATTGGTGTTAAGGCTCTTTTTCAACTTCTTTGGCCTAAATGTAGCGGCCATTAACATGAGTTCAATTAATAAATTAATTACTCTGATGACATCTCTGTGACAAACAAGAGTAGCTATTTGGATAATTGGAAAAGATGGAGGCAAAGCAGCTTTGGGGTTCAATTTAAACAACCTTCTAAATATTTGTGAATTGGAACCTTTAAAGGGAAGATGTCATTTTCAGAAAGTTACTTTTCACTTGGACTTACCATGTTCTAGTATGTTCTAGGCAATTTTGTTGCAATAATGTCATTTTATAGTATGTCCTAAGAGTTGTTGGTCTAGCTGTCAGGTCCTTGGTTTGCTCCCATGTGGTCTGGGGTTCGACTCTCTCCCACAGTACCCACCTAGCAAATGCTAGAGCTTCTCGCTCCCCAAATGTTGTGGGGTCAGGCCAGGGGCCTAGCGATTAGTCGGGTCAAAGACTCAGATACACTAGAATAAAAAAATGTAGTATGAGTAAGCTTTGTTGCTAATTATTTGTATTCATTTTATTTATCACTAAAGCATGTGACTTTTTCAGTTGGCAAGTAATCTTAAGATTGCTAGTTACTGATCAATATCAACTTTGGCTTGTAGGTAATTAGAGACGATACCCCATACAAGAATCAGCAAACGAACTCGGATGAAGCAGCATTAGTTTTCAACCAACTTGCATCCGTTCAAGAAATTCTACCTCTCCTTTCTGTTCTTCCTGAGGTAAGGAACTAATTTCTGTTGGAACAAACTTGTTTTTGCACCCATGCACTCGTTTGGCACGATGGTTTCTGTAATAACTATAAGAGAAAATGCTAATTTACATCATTTTAATGAACGTCATATTGTACACATTACACGGCACAAATTTAGGACATCTCTTCTATTATGACAATGAAGTAATCAGAACAAACTTGTTTTTGCACCCATGCACTTGTTTAACATGATGGTTTCTATTGAAGTACACATTACACATGGCACAAATTAAGGACACTGTTCTATCATGACAATTAAGTAATCAAACTATTCTTATACTAGGAAATAGTGTTGGTGAAAGACGCTTGTTGATTAGTTGACATGTTAAAATACAAAATTACTCTCTTTCTGTTCCAGCCATTGTAGTTCTGGAATAACTTGATTGCTCAGGACATCGTTAGTGTTTGGATGATCATTCATGTCTCATCAATATTTTCAGATTCAATAGAACATAACAGTAGTCCTAGAGACGATGGGTGTTATTTCTCAGCAATCTCTGAGGAGTCTTCACAGAATAGGGTTTCAACTAGGATTTCAGATTTTATGATTAGAAATGACTAATTTTCGGGTGGTGGCAAAATAGCTGTTAAAAGTTTTAGGCAATAGATGCTTGTCTAGATTTAGTGATTATTTAGGTCAGAAATTGGCTTGTCTGCATAGAGTTTTGTTCGTATATCTGGGCCTTGTAGTTGTCTGGATTACTGCAAACGTATGCAACTCATTCCCTGATATTTGATCGCGTATCAGTGTGGCAAACAGATTATACCTTTTCACCAGCTGGTACATTATGTTTTTGTATCTATAGCACCTGCGGTGAAGCCAGGATTGAGAAATGGGGTTTAATGGGTGGGTGCTGGGGCGTAGGAGGTGAGGGCTGTAGATGGGGTCGGGACTTGTGGGGTGCTACCGTGCTAGGAAGTTTAATTTATTTTTGGTCACGTTCAAGTGCTTGCATCATCGGGCTTCAGGGGAGGCATCGTTTTATTACAATGAATTGAAAGCATCATCGGTTGTTTTCTTAAAGTTAACTTTAGAAACAAGCCTTGAATTTGTGCCTAAAGTTAATTTGATACTCTGTTAATATGAGGATTACATTTTACATGCTTGCTGATTGCTGATTGCAATTTTACTTTGGCAGCTTCCACCAGAATCACAACAGCAGTTGCTTAATCTCCCAGCTGATCTTACAGGACGATTAATTTCCCGTGCTGCTGCAAGGACAATCCGAAGGATTGTTTTATGATTTCTAAATGCATTTTCCACATCATGCAAAGTCGCTAGCTTATTCGTCATGTGATCTGTACAGAAATTCGAAAGCACACGATACAACTGTGACAAGCGGGAACTCAGAGGGTTCCAATACCTGAGAAACTATTTTGAGCTCTCTTTTTTTTTCTGGATTTTATGGGCTGCATTTGTTCGTACGAAAATTACATAGGTGCGGACAAGTTGTGCAAAGGTTCAAAGTGATGTCTCAAAACAATGTTTAGACCTCCTTATGAATTTAAATAAATAAAGCTAGAGCTAAAGCTAAAATTTCTCTCATCTTATTGTCGACGTTGATTCTCCTTTGGTGATCTCTCTCATTCATGGTTCTCCTAGCTTGGAAATCATATGTTCTTACTCGGGCAATAAGAACCTAGAGTTTTTTTTCTTTTCTTTTTTTTTCCAAAGAGAGATACTTTACACTCTATGTAAGGGTTCCACCGAGCGTGCCGATTTGTTTGCCCCTTGTATTCGTAATGGGCCTTGCGGGTAGGCCGAGAATTTACATGAACATGAGATTGGAGATTGTCAGCGTGCCACTACTAGTTACTACTAGTAGATGGATTTGAGTGAGGAGATTGCATTGTTTAACTTCTAATCGAAAGATTATGCAACTGGGAGTGGCTCAATTTAGGTTCTTCTTTTCCTTGTAAGGAGTTTACTTATGTAGAGAATTCAATCACAATATATAAATAGTAAAGAGAACGAGGAATTGCTTACGTGCTTTGTATTGAAATGACAAAAACAATTCAAATAGAGAACTTGTATTGAAATGGAGGAATACTTGTAAAGACAACAAATCTATAATGAAATCAGAGCTTTGAAATGAAAAGAGTACAGCTGTTGGTTTTCTAGAGAGAGATTTGTTTAATTGTTTGAGTAACCATAGTACAAACGCAAAGCAACTTGATGCAGATTCTCCCCCAAATCCACCTCCTTAAGAAATGATATTAAATGAAGCAACATGCTACATTATACCAACCAACCTTACTTGTAAGAGAAATATCTCTAAACATATATCAATATAATAATGGGTACCATTTTGATATCTGTAAGCTAAACACGTGTCACTTGATACAAGTCTAATCTAATTTCACAATAACCCCACAAAATACCATAATTTGACTTTAGTCCAAAAAGAGTGAAATTTGCCAATTTTAAGTACAAACAGAACCTAAGAGGACCTCTTGCGAGTCATGAGCTCGTATTGATGAAACTGCGAACGAAATTAGACGGATGTGCCATGTTATGGTACAATTTAACAAAAGTGGAAAAGAATGAGTCATTCATGCAATTTCACCTCTTTTGAAATCGAACCATTGTTTTTAAATTTTAAATGAAAATATTACTTGATATGATAGCAAAAAGCCACAAAATAATGTAGTTTTATGTACCAATCAGACAAAGGCGTTACACAATCAACCATATACATATACGAAAAATGCACTGCATTATGAGTAGGACCCGATTGCCATTTGGCAATTTTCAACAGGACACTTCACCAGGTAAAGGGTAAATAAATAAGACAAAATAGGTAAAGCATATTTCAACCAAAAACTCTGTGTGTGTGTGTTTGAGAGAGAGAGAGAGAGAGAGAGAGAGATAGAGAGAGATGGAAGTAGGTGATGAAGAGATAGGGATCACCATAGTTGGTGGTGGAATCTGCGGCCTCGCAACTGCCCTTGCTCTTCATAGGTTTCATCCTTCACTACCACCTAGTTCATTACAAATTTATGCTCCATGTGAATGGTTTGTTTTTATATTTATTTGTTATTTCAGAATTTTACAGAGCTATATATCAGCATAGTTATTTACATGAATACATACAGATATATGTATATATGTATGTATGTATATATATACACACACATACATAGTCTCCTTCCTTCTGTTGAGGTATTCCTTAAATAAGCTATTTTAGGATCCTTGTAGGGCCCACCACACTTCATATCCAGTCGTCCATCTTTTAGGTCTTTATTCAAGGATCATCTCTACAATCCGAAATTATTTGACCGTTAGATTAAATGGTAGTTGTAGCAGTGTATATGAATATATATTGTGTATATATATCATGCAGAAAGGGGTTTACAAGTGTAGTGTTGGAAAGATCAGAATCCCTACGTGCTACCGGAGGAGGTATCACTATTCGGGCAAATGGTTGGCGAGCCTTGGATGAGCTTGGTGTGGCCTCAAAGCTCAGACAAACTGCCCTACCACTTCAAGGGTACATATGTCTATATATTCGAACATTGCTCGGCTCCTTACATTTTTTGTAAACATGTCTATCTGATACGAAATAACTCACTCTTGTCTTGTATAGGGCCCGCGATATATACCTTCATAATGGCAAGCAACAAAAAATATCATATGGGTAAGTGAGTATATATGACCCCCAATTAATTCAAATAATGCTAGGAAATGTTATTAGCACCCGGAAAAAGACATTTTGTATCCCATGCATATGAAAATATACAACAGGAGTGCAAAATGAGATTGTTAGAATGTCAAGAATAGCTCTCAAATAATATCTGATTCAGTAATGCTAGTCATAAATGTTTTACTCAAATTTGATCATCAAGTGATATATTAGTTCTTTAATTTCGTTAGAAATAAATGTAAGTTTGAAATCGGTTAATAAATGAAATAATATTAAGTCATTTGATAGAGGTGCGGAAGCACGATGCTTGAAACGGAGTGATCTGATCACAACACTAGCAGAGAGCTTGCCAGTTGGTACCATACGCCTTGGATGCCAAGCAATCTCTGTTAAGTTGGACTCGTTAACTTCCTATCCAACTCTTCAACTCCACAACGGAAGCACCATCAAAGCCAAGGTACATCTACACTACAACTCGATCGCTTCATCTCTTCTCTCTATCGTTACAATTTTATCAGTTTTCTAATATCGATTAATGGTGTTAATTACCAAATCAGGTTGTGATCGGATGTGATGGAACAAAATCAGTTGTTGCAGATTTCATCGGGGTAAAACCATCAAAGCCGTTCATGTTATCGGAGGTTAGAGGTTTTACAGTTTACGCAGGTGGTCATAATTTTGGAAACGAGTTTGTACAAGTTAAGGGTGATAAGAACACAATTGGAAGACTTCCAGTTCATGATAACTTGGTCTACTGGTTCTTCTCTCACCAAGTGCATGGCAGACAAGGTGCATTGTTTTTCTTTTGCTTCTACAAAATTGTATCCCTTGTTATGTGAATCGTGACTACATCAAAGAAATTGTATGTGTAGCAGATCCGTCGAAGGTTTCGAAGGATCCAGAGCTCATTCGACAATTTACATTACAATCAATACTTGAAGAATTTCCTTCAGAAATGGTAGACATGATAAGAAAGAGTGAACTAGAATCAGTATCTCACGTGCGCTTGAGATATCGTCCGCCATGGGAGATACTAGTACAAAGTTTTCGAAAAGGAAGCGTGACGGTGGCTGGAGATGCCATGCATGTGATGGGGCCTTTCATCGGTCAGGGAGGCTCCGCAGGCATCGAAGACGCCATTGTTATTGCTAGAACCTTGGCTCCCGCATTGGCCAAAAATTACTATAAAAAATGGAGTGGAAGGAATGGAATGATGGTTGAAGTGGGAGAGGCTTTCGACAAGTATGTGAAAGAGAGAAGGATGAGATTGGTGATGCTCTCTACACAAACTTATCTAGTTGGTTTGCTGCAACAAGATTCAGGGTCGATGCTTAAATTTGTATGTTTAATCTTGATGGCTACTTTATTTAGTGATGTAATTCGTCACACTCGATATGATTGTGGACGTCTTTAAAATATGAATTCCATCCGTTGGTTAATGTCAGGCCTGGTGCCTTGAAACCAAATTTAAATTTCATTCCTGTAAATTTGATTATACCCCTTTGTCATAAACCACGGCCACATTGCAAGCAAATTTGTAAATGTTCTTTTTCCTTGTTCGCGGGCATCGAATCATACACCCTCAAGACTTGAAGTAGCACATAAATAACTGTAAATAACCAAACAACTGGGAAGAAACCTATTGACGATACAGATGATGAAGCGATCCAAGCAGTTTTCATAGATGAAACGATTCATGAAGCTTACACAGCGTTTGGAGCGCAGGATTGTCAAAAGTTAAGTGAACATACTGTTACAAACAATCAAAATCGATTGAATCGATACCATACTTTTTGTTGCTTTAGCAAAGCAAGTTGGTGCCTGCACATGTAACAACCTACACTTATATTATCTCTCTTAGGAAGACATCATGGACCAAACCGAAGGGAACCTGTTCGCCCCATAAATTCGCCATGGTCCTTGTGGGTGGGCCGGGAATTTACTTCAATATGAGATTGAAGATTGCAAGCGTGCCACTATTGGTTACTGTTAGTAGACGAGATTTGAATGATGAAAATTGTGCTATTAAACTTATAACTAAAAGATTGTGTCATTGAGTGGGAGTGGCTCAACTTAAGTTCTTTACTTATGTAGAGAATTCAATCACAATACGGGAATGGTGAAGAGAAAGAGAAATTGTTTAGTGCTTTGTATTGAAATGACAATAACAAATTTGAAGAGAGAATTTGTATTAAAATGGAGGAATACTTGTAACGGCAACAAAGCTATAATGAATTGAAAGAGCACTTTGACTTTAATTGAAGGAAATGAAAGAGCACCTTGACTTTAATTGAAAGAAATGAAAGAGCTTGCAATGAAATGGAAAGAGTGCGGCTTTTGGTTTTCTAGAGAAAAATTTGTTTGATTGTTTTGAGTGTCCCCTCTTTCTGCCTTGGCTTCAAATATGTAGAGAACAAACCATAGTGTGAACGCAAAGCCACTTGATTCAGATTCTACCTTCCTCAAATCCATCTCCTTAGGAAATGGTATTAAAAGAAGCCACTTGCTGCATTTCACCGTTCAAACCTCACTAGTATGAGAAATATCTACAAACATATATCATATAATAATTGGTGTCACTTGATATTTGTAAGCCAAACATGTGCCACTTGATGCAAGTCTAATCTAATTTCACAATAACCCCACTAGATACCATAATTTGCCTTTACTCCCAAAAGAGTGAAATTTGCTAATTTTAAACACAAACAAAACCTAAGGGGACCTCTTGTTAGTCATGAGCTCAATATTGATGAAATTGTGAAGGGAAATTAGACGGACTTGCCGAACAATTTAGCAAAAGTCACCTCTTTTGAAATAGAACCATTTATTTGTTTTTCATTTATTTATAAATGAAGACATTACTTGATATGATAGCAAAAGTCCACAAAATAATATAGTTTTATGTACCAATCGAAGGCATTTCACAATCAACCACATATAAAAATGTGTGTGCGTGGAAAATGCAATGCAATATTAGTAGGACTCGATTGACATTTGGTAATTTTGCAACAGGACGCTTAACTAAGTAAAGGTTAAACAAAGGAGACAAAATATATAAAGCATATTTCAACCAAAGACACTCAGAGAGAGAGAGAGAGAGAGAGAGAGAGAGAAGAGGAAAAAAATGGAAGTAGCAGATGAAGAGTTAGAGATCGCCATAGTTGGTGGTGGAATCTGCGGCCTCGCAACTGCCCTTGCTCTCCATAGGTTTCATCTTTCACTACCAGTTACATCATTAGTTCATTACAAATTTATTCTTCATGTGAATGGTTTATTTTAAATGTAGTTGACCATCAGCATGATAAATTACATGAATACATACATACAGTCTCCTTCCGTTCAGGAATTCCTCTAATAAGCTGTTTTAGGATTATTTGTAAGGTTCACCTTAATCATATCTAACTTTACATCTTTCAAATATTCTCTCAAAGATTATATCTACAAATAATCACTCAAATCCGAAAATATTTGACCGTCATATTCAATAGTAATCATAATAGTAACAGTGTATATGTTATGTATATATATCATGCAGAAAGGGGTTCACAAGTGTATTGTTGGAAAGATCAGAATCCCTGCGTGCTACCGGAGGAGGTATCATTATTCGAGCAAATGGTTGGCGAGCCTTGGATGAGCTTGGTGTGGCCTCAAAGCTCAGACAAACTGCCCAACTACTTCAAGGGTACATATGTCTATATATTCGAACATTGCTCGGGTCCTCAAATTTTTTTAAACATGTCTATCTGATACAAAATAGCTCACACTCTTGTCTTGTACAGAGTCCGTGATATATACCTTAATGATGGCAAGCAACGAGAAATGGCATATGGGTAAGTGAGTATATATGACCCACAAATTAATTCACATAATGCTAGAAAATGTTATTAGCACTCGAAAAACGACATTTTATATCCCTTGTATACGAAAATATATGGGACAAAATATACAAGAGGATATATGGGAGAAAATACACAAGAGGAGTGCATGAGCTCGTTCGGAAGTGCTTTTGAAATGACTAAAACCGTTGTTGGAGAAAAAAAAATTGGGTTCCAAGAGCACTTGAAGTGCTTCTTGCAAGAATGACTAGTTATGTGCTTCTGTGAGAAGCACTTCAAGTGTTTAGCATTTTTACTAAGGATTTGTTCAACAAAAAAAAAAACATTTTTCACCAAAAGCATTGTTATTCATTTTAGAAACACTTCCAAAACGAGCCCAACATTGTTAAAGTGTCAATAACAGCTCTTATTAAATAATTATCTAATTCAATAATGTTAGTCATAAAATGTTTTCATTAAATTCGTTCACCGAGTGATATGTTAGTTTAGTACATGTCAGTACTTTAATTTCGTTAGAAGTAAATGAAGTTGGAAGTTGGTTCAATAAATGAAATACTGTCATGTCGATAGAGGTGGGGAAGCACGATGCTTGAAACGGAGTGATCTGATCGCAACACTAGCAGAGAGCTTGCCAGTTGGTACCATACGCCTTGGATGCCAAGCAATCTCGGTTAAGTTGGACTCCTTAACTTCCCATCCAACTCTTCAACTCCACAACGGAAGCACCATCAAAGCCAAGGTATATCTACACTACCACTCGATCGCGATCGTTTCATTTCTTCTCTGTATCGTTACAATTTTATCAGTTTTCGAATATCGATTAATGCTGTTAATTATCAAATCAGGTTTTGATCGGATGTGATGGAACAAAGTCAGTTGTCGCGGATTTCGTCGGTGTAAAACCATCAAAGCCGTTCATGTTAGCGGGGGTTAGAGGTTTTACAGTTTACCCAGGTGGTCATAATTTTGGAAACGAGTTTGTACTGGTTAAGGGTGACAAGAAGACAATTGGAAGAATTCCAGTTCATGATAACTTGGTCTCCTGGTTCGTCACTCACCAAGTTCATGGCAGACAAGGTGCATTCTTTTTCTTTTCTTCTACAAAATTGTATCCCTTTGTTTTTCGAATCGTGACTACATCAAAGAAATTGTACGTGTAGCAGATCCGTCGGAGGTTTCGAAGGATCCAGAGCTCATTCGACAACCGACATTACAGTTAATCAAAGAATTTCCTTCAGAAATGGTAGACATGATAAGAAAGAGTGACCTAGAATCAGTATCTCACGTGCGCTTGAGATATCGTCCGCCATGGGAGATACTGGTAGAAAAATTTCGAAAAGGAAGCGTGACGGTGGCTGGAGATGCCATGCATGTAATGGGGCCTTTCCTCGGGCAGGGAGGCTCCGCAGGCATCGAAGACGCAATTGTCATTGCTAGAAGCTTGGCTCCGACATTGGCCAAAAATTACGATAGAAGATCGAGCGGAAGGAATGGAATGATGGTCGAAGTGGGAGAGGCTCTCGACAAGTATGTGAAGGAGAGAAGGATGAGACTGGTGATGCTCTCTACGCAAACTTATCTACTTGGTTTGCTGCAACAAAATCCAGGGCCGATGCTTAAATTTGTGTGTTTAATCTTGATAGCTACTCTATTTAGTGATGTAACTCGCCACACTCGATATGATTGTGGACGTCTTTAAAATTGTAAAAGTTGGTTATGTCAGGCCCGACGCCTTAAAACCAAATTTGAATTTCATTCCCAGTAAAATTGAGTATATTTATCTCTTTATCATAAACCCTCAAGCCTCAATACTTGAAGTAACACACTGTAACTAAGAAAACAACTAGGGAGAAACCAAGTGACGATACAGATGATTAAGCGATCCAAGAAGCTTTCGTAGATGAAGCGATCCAAGAATCCTTCGTAGATGAAGCGATACAAGAAGCTTTTGTAGTTTTCGAATATACCTCAAGCACAGTACACAACGTTTGGAGCAAAGGATTGTCAAAAGTGAACGAACAAATTTTAGCAAGGGAACGTAAATTTAAATGTTGTGATCCAGACAAAATTTTCCTATTCTAACTAACTTACGGACTAGACTAAAACACAAGCTGGCCTAAGCTTTCATGAATACGATAGTGCTCCACCGCGGATCCTCTGATCTAACTCCTTAAGTGAACATACTGTTACAAACAATCAAAATGGATTGAATCAATACCATACCTTTCGTTATTCTAGCAACCAAGTTGGTGCCTGCACATGTAACAAATTCCTGCATCAAACCGCCATTTATGACTCTGCTACGATGGCTGAATCTGATCTCGCCGAAGCATCTGTTGGAGCTTTATTACTTCTTGTTGCTGTTCCGGAGACAATGAACTCAGTTTTTCAGGTGTTAGGCTCAAAACTTGTTGTAGTAGAGCAGACTCTACTCCAGGTGGAAGCTGAGACTGAGAAAGATGAACCATGATATCAGATACTCAGATCAAATGGCAAATTGGCAAGCAGCATCTCTTGCCTAGTTGTTTTTCGAAAAGAAACAAAACTTTTCTTATAATAAACATCAACCATACGTAGCTGGAGACATTAACTGCATCCTATTGTAAGTTTACATCAAGATTCTGGAGCAACCATCTTTCTGAGACAAAATTCTTAAATACGAAAACAAGGAAATGAAACTACATGCACTCCCATACGACCAAAGCGTAAACTC
Organism: Malus fusca; assembly: GCA_035220775.1. NCBI lineage: Eukaryota > Viridiplantae > Streptophyta > Magnoliopsida > Rosales > Rosaceae > Malus > Malus fusca. Next base: position 4,958,625 of record CM069068.1, on the reverse strand, counting down.
TATGCATGTGTTAGATATTGTCAATATGAGCTATTCTTAACTTTCGCTTGGAAATCAACACATATAAAAAGCTACAATTCCAGAAAAGCACAAAAAGTAAATTGCTAAATTCCCAAGAAGAGCTTCCAATCCTCACATCCACCTCTTTATAGTAATTCAACAAATACCCTTGTTCCCAACTAATTGCTGGTCCCCGTTACACCAAGCTATCCCCATCCCCTGAACTTATTCTTAGCACCTGCATCATCAATGTGTGAAGGAAGGGCTTGTTACTACATTCACAAAACCCACCTTTCATATCCCCCTCACCTTCCTATTCTATCCATCTATATCCTAGGTATATCATATGAACTGATCCTAGGCGTCAGAGTGAAACTTATCCATTATTCTGCTCCATTCCACAATAGTACATGGATCATTGAAAGGCCCAAATTAATACGCTTAGGAATTCTAAAGGGCATAATTCATGACACCTAAGACATTGATCATGTAACGTAGAGAGGGTCAAAGATAATGAACATAGGAATCCAAAACAATAGACCCAGAGCACGAGTGTAAATTACATTAAGTACAGGTAAAAACAAGCTGTCAATCATGTAGTTCTTGGTTGGGCGTATCAATACTAAAAAACTGACTCTTGCATCAGTAAATCACTTCTAAATTCCTATAAGTCTTTATGTTATATACACTAGTTCATCAAGAACCCACAAGTAAAATCCTTCGCGATGTTGATTAATCGCTACAGATGATTTAAACCAATAGTTCATTATCTTACTGATTTTCTTTTCCAAACCTCCATCCACTAGTTAAGAGAAAATAATTGGTCACCAAACGTTATATAGAAATCCCCTTTATCAGAGAAAATTTTGCAATGCTTAAGCTACAAAAATGTGTGGAATGTCACAAAAGTTTTCCCCAATTCGCTGAGAATATAAACTCCTGCATTGTTTTCTGTCTATCTAACATTTGAATTTATAAAATCCTATGCCTTTGGTTTGCACTTGGCTTTTCTATTAAATGCTGTACAAGCAACATGATATCAGAACAAGCAGTTCATCAGGTGTCAGGCCTAATTTTGTAAAACGTGCTCCACAACACAATATAAGTGAAAATATATATTCATGTGAGCTCATATGTGACGGCATGTTTTGAGAATATCAATTCTCACATCAGTAAAAGTAAGCCTTACATTTCAATGTATAAGATTTAAGGACTCTCCACCCATTGGCAATTGGTTAATACTTTTCAGTTGGAGGCACAGGCCTAAACATAATCTTAATAACAATTTGCCAGCAATTCATGATACCAAAAAACCAAAACATTGTCACCGATCATCAAGACAACTTTTCTTTTTACACAAAAATTTCCAGTTTCAAGACCAAACTAGCTGCAAAAATATGAAAAATATACTGGAATAGTAATCACCAGGGAAGACATTACCTGAGAAATCTGTTTCTCAGAGCGCTGTACTTCTTCTGACTTATGAACAGGCTTCGCAGGCAAAGCATGGGGCAATACGGATCCGTTGGCAAGAGGCACATTAAGACCCACTCTTGACAAAGTGCTACTACTTCCATCATCCAATTTCATTAGCTTTGAAGGGCGCTTAACTGATTCTACTGAATCGTTAACCGCTTGAAAAGATCTATCAGCATCCTTGTTGATTGCCTGTGAGATTCCCGAAGACATTGAGGGACCAGGCTGTAACAAAGAAAGCAAGTTCGATAACACAAACAATGAAAAAAACTAAAAAGATAACTAAAAGCACCAAACGATGGCGGTCAGATAGTTTTTTCACACCCTAGTCATCTGAATTTTGTAAACACAGACCAGCAACGTTCATTCAGAAATTTTATTAACAGTCAACTAAAATACAACACAACAAGCATAGTGCATTATGTAAGTTTCTGTTCAGCTTAACTAATCATTCTATCCGCCTATGCAACTAATCCTCTTTTTTATCAAAGGTAGACATCAAACTCGAAGAATTATGACAAGTACTATAAATTGGCACCTGAAAGCTGGCTTCAGATAGAGGACGAGGTAAAGAAGAATGCTGTACAGTAGCAATTGGATTAACCATCCGAGTGTTATGCCCAAAGTTGGCACGTCCAACCTGACCCGGATGCTGTATCAGAGGAGGCTGCATTTTCTGGTTTGAACTAGAAGAATTCATAAGCTGAGTTTGGGGTCGAAAGGACAAACCACTTGAAGACTGAGGGTGTATGGGAGGAAATGTTGGAACTCCAGATTGCCCCAGCAATGGGGCCTGTTGCAAAAAGTGGTGGTTTACATGTTGTGGAAGCTGCATTCGAGGCTGCATGGGTTGCTGTTGGGGTGCAGAAAACTGGCTTCTACCCAATGGATTTTGAGGTGCAGCTGCAAATTGGCCTTCTTGCACATTGGGCACCAACCCAGACTGCAACTTATTAGTTGCAGGAGGGGGCAACTCAGCGTGGGTTTGAAGTGCAGGTGACTGAGCCTGCTGGGCCTCGTTGAATGGAGGCTGTGAGGTATGACCTGAAGCTTGCCTGATATTTGGCATCTGCAACTGAAGAAGGAAAGTCAATGTCTTACCGTTAATAAGTTAAACAAACACAAGTACTTAACAATATTGAAATGACAGTTCCAGGTGGAGAAACAAACCATTTGTGGGCTCACCATTCCGAGCATTATTTGTGCCTGAAAACAAAGTTAAGATATCAACACTTTAACGATTAGAAAAAGAAACAGGCTACAGCACAAAAGCACAAGTGAAAAGGTTATGGATATGTTGGCCCTTCAAAAAGGGTACAAAGAGGAAGTAGACAAAAGAGAGGGGAAAACAAAATTCTGTCGAAAGCATGTCCGAAGGACCTTGCTGAACAAGGAAACCAGAACTATACAGCTCAATCAAATCTACTCTTCCGGGAAGTTTATGGACAGACATCAGGAAAACCTTTCAAATGAAGTTACATATTTACAAATGAATATGCTTGAAAGCTACGACGAAAGGGTAGTATCAAAAACGAAATTTAATGGTTGAAATCTGTACCACATAAACACTATTACAAAGAGTCAAAATTTACCTGGAAGAGGGCTTTTGGCAACTGTGGCCTTGCAAGCAATAGTTGACGAGCTAGCTCTTTGTTTTGTGTAGCAATTACCTATAATAAAAAAAAAATATGAGAAACATACCAAGACGAATCCAAAACAAAGAAATAAGCATATTCAATTGCTCACCTTGAGCTCTGACATAATTTGATTCAACTGACCCCTAGACATTTTGGCCAGATGAAGTGTCAAGGGATCATTTGGTGATGCCAATTGATTCTGCAAACCAGACTGAGCACCACCTAGAGCTCCTGCCATGGCAGTAGCTGCAGTAATAGCTATATGGAGACCAATTGGCTGATGTTGAAGAGATTCTGCATGAACAGATGGCCCCCCTCCTTGCTTTTGAGGGTCTATGATGTACCCAAAGGAAAAAAGATAGCACAATTTCAGATAGCTCTTATGTCAAATAATAGAGCAGAAAAACAAGAAAAGGAAAAAAGAGAAGAAAACTAACCAACATTAGCAGTCAGTCCTGGTCCACCACGACCCTGCAAATGGAGAAAAAAAATACTTTAAGCTTACAATAAAACCAACATTTATATGCACTAACACGTACTCAATCCTGGCATAACCCCCTATTCAACTGTCACTAGCATTTACATATCAAGATGATTTATGTCACTTGTTTGGTTTATTGACTGCATTTCCTAGGAAACAGCATGCAGAACATTTAAAAACAGGGGGATATGCAAACAATCTTGTAACAGATTAACCAACTGAAATGTCTGAAAAACCAAAGAAAACAGCAAAATATAAGTGTAGTCCAGCCCTTTTAGATACTATTAATTCCAAACCAATGGTCAATATTAGACAATCCAGGTCAGACTCATCATCCAAGAATTTAGCATCCACAAAATATCCTTCAAGCTTGGTCAAGCAACTTCTAATACAAGAGAGGTGACAATAAAAGAAAATAAACTACAGCGGTGCAAATTACATTTCAAAAAAAAAATTGAAAAGCAAGAAAATAGGGATAACATTACAACTAAAAGTCTCCTAGTCACCTGATCTCGACTTCTATCAGTGCCTTTATCATTTTCAGCAAAATCCACTCGTAATTGCCTGCCATTGATCTCATAACCCTGAAGATTACGACGAGCACTTAGAGCAGTCTCCTCATCCTTGTACTCACAAAACCCGTAACCCTTTGGTTTTCCAGTCTCTCTATCAATAACTAGTCTGAAACAAAAAAGGATGTATAGAAAAATAAATTAAAAATATTCGCCTACTTCCAGAAACCCAGAATTTTGGATATTTACCATACAGTACACCTACTTCATAACCAACAGAATATTGTAGCATCAGCTAAACGAAAATAGCTAGCTAATAGGACATCGCTTCTAAACTCACTTCAAAAACTGAAGACACTTTTTACGTACAAACATCCTAGAACATATAGCTTCACTAGCATAAGAAAAACAACTCATTTAACATCCTTTAAAATTCAACTGCCTCTAAATTTTGCCAGTAAAGATTGTATATTTTCTTCGGAAACAACGATAAACCGGTCTCTAAGTAAACATAAAAGCTGAATTAGAATTCAAAAGGACAGGACAGGAAGAAGAGGGTTTCCGTAAAATTGTAAATTTGTGATTAAATTATTGTTTTTTTTTTTCTTCGGAACAACGATGTGTCGGTCTCTAAGTAAAATATAAAGCAGAATTAGAGTTCAATTTTAGGGTTTATGTAGAATTGTAAATTTGCGTGATTGGGAAGTGAATCAACTGACTGACCTGAAAGATACAACAGGACCAACCTCCTGGCAGATTTCTACAAGCTGTTCCTCAGTGGCATCATAAGGTATATTCCCCACTGCATCACCAAAAATGATATTCAAAAATTACCCATAAAATTTCAACCCAATTTCCGTAAAACCCTTAAAAGATTTAAGAATTGGCATTCGTACTCGATTGAACTCATTGCAATCGATTTCGAATCAAAATCGACGCCGCAAGATTCACATAATTTTTCGACGAATTTTCTAGGGAAGCAAAACAGAGAATGAATGAATGAATGAATGAATGAGAAAAAGGAAAGAGTACCAAAAACGCAGCGGTGCTGAGAAGCGGCCATGAATCTCAAGAGGAGGAGAAGAAGGTGAAGCGCTGCTTCATCTTCTTCCTCCTTACCATTCTTTCTGTTCTTCGGTTTTCTTTGGAACTCCTCTCCTCGAGACGGGATTCGCAGAGAAGGTTGAGAGAGAGAGGGGGGAGCGAAGTCGATCGATTTGGTGGATGAAAACAGAAGAAGCAAGAAACTGCGGTTTCGAATGTTTTTGCCTTTTATTTACTTAGCATGCCATGTCCCATGTCTGAAATGTTTCACTTAGCATGCCATGTCTCATGTCTCACCAAAAAATAATTAAATGTGTTATTAATGGCATATTTACCTCTAGGCATTAAACACTGAAATTATTTTAGGGCATGTTTATTTGTGGAAGAGGAATTTGAATAAATTTAACTGTTGATGTGCACAATATAGACTTTACATTTTTGCTCACCCATTCATTATTAGGAGGGAGTGAGTTTAGCATCACAATTGGCTAACAGTAATGTGGTTCAAACTCGTCTTTTGCGAGAATCGAACCTAAGACCTCTCTCTTACGAGTGAAGAGGAATAACACTAGATTGTAGTACCAGTGAATATCACTAGACTGTAATACTAAGGGGGCACGTGAGCATGACTTAGACACAAATTAATTTATTTTCTTAATTTTAAAAAATATATAAAATAAGAACCCTAATAATGATAGGAGCTCCTGCGCCCACACCTCCTCTAATCTCTCCCAGTAGCTTCCCACCCCACACCCCATCTCTTTCATTGGATCTAGATTTCTAGAGCATAGCTTGGAGACTTATAAATCGTGAATCAAATGTGACTCGATCAAGTTTGTACGGGATTTCATCGGAAATTGTTGGTTGCATATGGAGATAATAGGAGAATGGAATCATAAGGTGAAGGAGATTCTTATAGTTAGTCTAATATGAGGCTTCTCCCATCCCGTGCAGGGAATATCATTTATTAAAAAAATATCTTAATAGTAGTGACTAGTGATAACTATTTAAAGGGGAAAAAATAACAAAAGAAACGTGGTTGGTCCGCTCCACTGGAGCAAAACGTGGCTGGACCCAAAGACAAGCAAGACGCTCCGTTTCATTTAAGTGGAACGACCAAAACGATGTCGTGTAGATCCAGGGTTTTTAATTTTATTTTTTCTTTCTTTTTCATCCTCTCGCCGCTTCTGCCTGCCCAGTTTGCTTCGTGTCCCTCACCCGCCCCAACCAACACCCCCTTCTAAGGTCTGGTTTGGTACCGAAGTGATTCTGAAAAAAGTTGATATCAAAAAAAGCTGGGAGTTTTTTTTGTGTTTGGTAAAAATTCAGCTTCAGCTTTTTTTCACAGTTTTGGATGAAAAAAAACCAAAAACAAGAAGCTGCAAAACCCAGCTTTGAAAAACCGACTTTTTTCACATCTGTTTTACATAAAAGTTTATCAAACACTATAATACTGCTTTTTTTTTTCAAAAGTATTTTTACAAAAAAGTTTACCAAAACACTCTACAGCTTTATTTCACAGCCGCTTATTCTCACAGCACAGCAGAAGCAGTTTTTTTTTTCAAAGCACAGCAATACCAAACCAGCCCTAAATCGGAGGTAGTGGCTGTAGTTCCATATATGAAATCTCTATGTTTTCTTTATTCGAGCCCCTTTCCTTTGCAATTTGCATGCACTATTGGTTGTAAATTATAATGATTTAGTTGTTAGTCCTGGAGAAGAAATCCAAGGGTAGAAAGTTTCCTTGGCGTTATGCATACCAAGTGTTTGAGGAAAGTCCTCAAAGAAAAAACAAAAATTAATTAATTAGGAGCTTAAATTTGGGAAATATGTTCCGTGTTAGATGTTTAAGCTCAAGGGAGAGGAAAAGGGTTGTTCTGTCCAGTGTTTGGTTTCGACTAGACAAGAAAACCAAAATTAACATTATTTGGTTAAAGAAAAACTCAATGCCTACAGTTTTGTTTTGTTTTATAGCTACTTGTGATCAGATATTGCCGTTTTTCTTCAATAGTCCGTACTACTCAGTGGTGTGGGAAATGAAAGGTCATGATTGAATTGAGGAAATAATATTTTTGCTTACTTGCCAATCTAACGGATATAAAGCCAGACTACCCGGTAATGCGGACTATTGATGACTTACCCCCCCCCCCCCATATTGTGTTAAAAGTGTTTTAAACTTGGTTTATATGTGCACTCCTTGTATGTTATTCACGAATCAAGTGTCTTTAAATGATTCCTCGAAGGATGTTCGAGACTTGGGAAGTGTTGCTGAGTTGGTGCTTTCAGGAGGATGTTGGAGACCCTAAAATACTATGCAGACTCTGCTCATGTTTATATTTCCTGTATCGTATTTTGAAATATGAATATTTGGCTTATTTTGGATATAACATTTTTTTTTCCGGTTACAATAATAGTGGTTTCTTTGAATTCCATATAATGAAGTTTGGTATAGGTGCTTATGGTTTCAATTTCATAAAATTGGTAAGTCTCTCTCCCAGTACAGGGTGAATTGGCCATTCTAATCAGCCCATAAAACATGAGGTGAAATTATCATCTCTATACAAATGCCAATAAATTGACTCGTTGCTAAGAAAAGGCAAAACAAGTGGATGCTCAATGTCCTCAATCTACAATCCTTCACAGGTTTCAAATGTGGGTCGTAGCCTTTTTATTAGAGCCATGTCAGTGTTGTCTCTTTCGTCATCATCAGTTGCAACTCCATCCCATGAGCACATTGCCCATCTTTTATTAGACCAAAAGTCAGCCGCCCAAGCCCTCGAAACCTTCAAATAGGCCTCCAAATTCCCCAAGTTCAGACACTCTCCCTCCACATGCCGAGCTCTCATCCACAAGCTGTGCACCTTCCACCGCTTTGACACCGTTCACCAACTGCTCGATGAAATGCCCACATCAATTGGACAACCCCCAGAGGAAGACATCTTTGTCACCATCATTCGAGGGCTTGGCCGTGCCCACATGGTAAAACAAGTGATCAACGTGCTTGATTTGGTTTACAAGTATGACCAGAAACCTTCTTTGAAGGTATTCAATACAAGATGTTCTTGTGAAGGAAGATATAGATATAGCTAGGGAGTTTTATAGGATAAAGATGATGGAAAGTGGCATTGAAGGCGATGGTTATACTTTTGGTATCTTAATGAAAGGACTTTGCTTGACGAATCGAATTGGTGATGGTTTCAAGCTTTTGCAAGCAATGAAGACTCGAGGAATCAACCCAAATACTGTGGTCTATAACACGTTGCTTCATGCGCTTTGCAAGAACAAGAAAGTTGGGAGAGCTAGAAGCTTGATGAATGAGATGGAAGCGCCGAATGATGTGACTTTTAATATTTTGATAACTGGGTATTGTAGAGAAGAGAATTTAGTGCAAGCTCTTGTTCTCCTAGAGAAGTGCTTTAGTTTGGGGTTTGTGCCTGATGTTGTCACTGTAACTATAGTGTTGGAAGTTCTTTGCAGCAATGACCGTGTAATGGAGGCTCTCAAGCTTATTGAGAGAGTGGAGAGCAAGGGAGGACTGGTGGATGTGGTAGCTTATAACACCTTGGTTAAGGGTTTCTGTAGATTAGGCAAGGCGAAACTCAGTCTTCGCATTGTGGAGGAAATGGAGAAAAAGGGATGCCTTCCAAATGTTGATACTTACAATGTCTTGATCTCTTGTTTTTGCGAGTCTGGGATGTTGGATAGGACTCTGGATCTGTTTAAGGATATGGAAACAGATGGTATCTACTAGAATTTTGTTACATACGATACGTTAATTAGAGGTTTGTGTGCAAGAGGAAGGACGAAAAAAGGGTTGGAAATAACGAATGAGAGAAAACACGGTTCTGGAGGCCAAATTTCTCCTTATAATAGTGTGTTATATGGGCTGTATAAGGAAAATCGTTTAGGCGAAGCGCTTGAGTTCTTAACCAGTATGGGGAAACTATTTCCCGGAGCTGTCGATATAAGCTTGAAAATTTTAGGTTTCTGTGAGGAGGGCGCCACATTGAATGCGAAGAAGGTTTATGATCAGATGATTACAGAAAACGGAGTTCCAAGTGCTATAATCTTTCACTGTCTAATATATAGATTTTGCCGAGAAGGCACTGTTCGCAAATCTTTTGACCTAATGATTGAGATGATTGGTCATGGTTACTTTGCTCTTGCATCGACGTATAATCATGTGATCAATGCGTTTTGTGACAAAGGGAAAGTTGGCAGTGCACTGAAACTTGTGGAGGACATGGCCGAGCGAGGTTGCTCACCCCATAGCGGAAGTTATAGTCCGTTGGTAACTGTTCTTTGCCGGATGGGGGATTTTCATAAAGCTTTGAGACTGGTTTTGCAGTTGGTAGAAAAAGGGCATCATTCCAGATTACCTGACATGGAACTCGTTGCTTGTTTGTTTTAGTCAAGAGACTGTATGGTTGAAGGGAAAAATTATAATCGATGTAAATAACAAGTTACACTATATTATTGAGAATTAAATGCATGCTAGGGTCGACTTTTGGTTCATCGTGTCTTCTTGTACTCCTAGTGTTTGCAAAGATTATACAAATAAAAGATTTGCATGTGTATTGTATTTGACTCGTTAAACAGTCACGACAAATTAAATTACAACGTTCTCCTCCTTCTACTTCTTTTTTATTTATTTCTATAACACATGTCTTCATTTTTTCTCTTCTTGTATGCGACTTTATTGCACACATCAAATGCCCGACAAAATACCGCAATTGACAAGCATTGACAGTCTTCAACATTATTCCAAATTTTCTGTAACCACCCTCAACAAGCCTCTACAGAACAAAAAATGAAACCAATAAATAAAGCAACCTGGAACAAATAACAAAGTAAATAAAGGGTTGTGTGTATAGAGGCTTGTTGCTACAGAAAATTTGGAATAATGCAACCTAGAACAAATAACAAAGTAAATAAAGGGTTGTGTTATCCACCATCCATTTTTACTTCTCACAAGCCCTATTAATTTTCGACCGTCAGATAAAATGAATTGAAAAATATCAATAGACAAAAATTAATAAAAATATGTGAGGGATAAAAAATGAAGTGTAAAAGCACTATCCTAAATGAAAATGACAATGAAATGACAATATTAATGCAACCAACAAAATAAATATATAAATAAAGAAATGAAGATTGGATAAGAATAAATACATCGACTCGACTCCACCATCGCAATCATAGAGACGTAACCAGGATTTGTTACTCACTTACGCTCTATCCTAAGTTAATATTTTGCTGTAATTTTAGCCAAGTTGTATTAATTTTTTCACTTTTCTAAGTTTACTGGTATTAGTTAAAAAAAAAAGTTTAGTGGTATTATACTTAGCACTATTAATAGTTTTTTTATTTTGCCAAATTTTTTTCATGATCTTTGTGGTGATACCTTACTTTTAAATAGACCCATACGGTGAAAAAATTATTAATTGTAATCTTGTGGTGAAATTTGTTATCAATCATAGTCCAATTTGGATTTTTCCTCATTCTTCTATCATTTGTAGGGACAAAATTATTATTTTCGTTTTTATTGATTCCATCAACCAATCATAAAGCGCCATTTTGACATAAATTTAAAAAAAAAAATTAGAGCTACAATAAAAGAATAAATAAACAATAAAATTACAAGGTTCATATTATCAGAATTTCTCATTTCGAGACAACTAAGAGCCCAAATTCAAGATTTAAAAAATAACAAAGTACCTCGTTGTGTTTAGATTAAAATATAAATTATTATGAAAACATTGAATTTAGTTTCATTTTAAGAAGAACAATAGTGGACGGGATGACTAGGGTTATGTGAGAGAGAGGAGGGAAGGTGGTGGGTGGTCGCGTGGCTGTGGTTGACAAGGGTAGGGATTGGGGAGGGATTTTTTTTTTTTTCCTTCTATTTTTGTTGATTATAAAAAGGGAAATTTTATTTAGACCTATTTATCCTCTTTTATACCAAACTTATAATTTTTAATCTTAAAATTCCGAAACTTCCCAACAATTTTCTTTCTACACCCATAATGAAAAAGAACAAAAAAATAAAATACAAAATTCCAACATTAGAAATCCCGGGCCATGCCATCACTCCAAACCCTAACCACCCCCAATTTATACCCATCGCCATCTTCTTATCACCCACAATGAAAACCCCAAAGATCTCAGCCATCAATGTCTCTTTCCCGACCTTTCGCCGGCCACACAATAGCTCTCTCTTCCGTGCAGTCCTTCTAACCTGTCTGAATTATGCCGAAATTGTCGACATGTCAAATCTAACTGTGTTGGACCACATGTTAATAATACCATTAATTTTTCCAAAAAAAGAAAGAAAAAAAAAATATATATATATTGACATGTTTCTTTTGGGTTTTTTAATCGGGGGTTGTTGGGAATAATGTTCTAATTTCCAAATTGTTGTGGGTGGTAAGGGAGATGGCGGTGGGGAGTTGGGGAGGTTAGAAACTAGGTGGTTGAGGTTTGAAGAGATAGGGTGGCTAGACTTGCCTATTGCTAAATTATTATTATTATTTTCTTTTTGTTCTTGTTGGGTGTAGAAAAAGAATTATTGGGCACATTTGGAATTTCAAAATAAAGAATAATAAGTTGAGTGTAGAAAGAGGATAAATGGATCTAAATAAAATTTCCCTTATAAAAAAGTGGAATTACCAAAAAGAAAATAAAAAATAATGGAATGACCTTTTTACCCCTGCATGTGGATGAGATTTTGACAGAAATTTCAATTTGGACTACGATTGATAACGAACTTCACCACGGGGTTAAGATTAATATTTTTTTCATCATATGGGTCGATCTAAAAGTAGTAACTCATCACATAGACCAAGAAAAAAAAATTTAGCCATTTTTTGTTGAGAAAGAGGACCGCTTAGAGCAACTCCACCGTAGGAGCCCTCCCCCAGGCAATCCACTATTCAATCCACCCTGTGAACAGTAAATGCCCTTAATGAACAGTAGCTTCCTTTTGCATCTCCACCGTTGCACTTGAATAGCCCTGGCAATAGGCAATAAAATAGTATTAATTTTTTTTTTACAAAATAATAGTAAATAAATTTATTTGTTATTTCGGATAAGATATTATAAATCGTTCTCGTTGCGCCACGTGTCATTTACCCAAAACGACTATTATTGGTCATAGATTTCGATAAGATTTTTATCCAATGTCATCGTGCCACGTGTCGTTATCTTTTCAGAATCTTTCAGGACAGATTTCAATCAGATTTTAAATCGTTCTCGTTGCGTCACGTGTCATTATCCGAAAAGATAATTATTGGTGATAGATTTCGATAAGATTTTTATCCAATGTCGTCGTGCCACGTGTCGTTATCTTTTCATAATCTTTTAGGATAGATTTTTAACGAATGACGGCATGCCACGTGGCACTATCTACAACCTAATCATTTCAGAATCCTCCATATAATCCATCATCCATCCTTTTAAATCTCACACCAATTTTCTCAATATCTCTATCATTATTCATAGTTTCTGCTTCCTTCTTCACCAAATCAAAATCTGTATCATTATTCATAGTTTCTACTTATAATGTATTCTTCTTCAAACATGATGTGGGAAATCGATCAAGAAGAGGAAGAATTGTTTAACCAATCTAAAGGAATCTCCATATAGCCCAAAATGAGAAGGAAGAGGATGAGGAGCGGAGAATGAGAGATGACGAAGCAAGAATGGCCAGAGACTCACATTCCCGTCGAGTCATCCAAGCTGTGGCTCAGATATGCAGGCCCACCCGTTCCGGAAACCTTGATAGAAACAGGCAACGACGAGGTGTGGAGCTGTTGGACGATTATTTTGTCCATAACAGTGCATTTCCTTATACGTACTTCAGACGTCGTTTTAGAATGGAACAACATTTGTTCAACAAAATCATGATTGCTGTTTGCAACCATGATTCTTACTTTGTGCAAAAGAATGATGTTTTTTGTGCTATGGGTATCCTTCCCGGGCAAAAAATTATTACTGGGCTGCAGATGCTTGCGTATGGAGCATCTGCAGACCAAGTGGATGAGATAGCGAGGATGGGGAAATCAACCATTCTTCAGTCCCTGATGAGGTTTTGTGGAGCAATCGAATCTATCTACACCGCAGAGTACATCTGGCAACCTACTCACATGGACTTGGAAATGCTTCTGAAGAAGGCCGAGATGCGAGGTTTTCCTTGGATGATTGGGAGCATTGATTGTATGCATTGGACGTGGAAAAACTGTCCAAGTGCATGGCAAGGTGCTTATGGAGACAGAAAATGAGCAAAAAGTATCATTTTGGAGGCGGTGGCACCTTTTGATACATGGATTTGGCACGCATTTTTCGGGGTTCTGGGAGCTCAAAATGACCTCAACGTCCTTGCCCAATCCCCAGTGTTCAACGATGTCCTGCAAGGAAAGGCACCAAAAGTCACGTATGAGGTCAACGAACGTATGTACGACGGGCCATACTACCTAGCTGACGGCATTTACCCAAGGTGGTCAACATTTGTCAAAACAGTGCCACGTCCGCGAAGTGCAAAGGAAAAACACTTTGCAAGCTGTCAAGACGGGTGCAGGAATGATGTGGAGCGTTGTTTCGGTATCCTCCAAGCTCTTTGGGCGATCGTTAGGGGTGCTACCATATTGTTTGATGTAGAGTCGCTTCGATCCATCATGATGACGTGCATCATTCTTCACAACATGATTGTGGAAGATGAGTACGATTATGAAGTTGTTGATGAATATGAGCCAGACACGATGAACAATTCAAGAACACGTATATATTGTGCTCATGACGCCACCGATAAGCCCGTGCAACATGAGCCATTAGAAAGGGATGGACGTTACAATGAAATGGTCATTCAACGATATACTGCATTTCAAAGGCCAGACATGCACAATGCCCGGCAAAATGACTTGATAGAGCACCAGTGGGCATTGAAACAAGTTGAAGATAATTAAGTTCATTTAGTGTGTTTTTTATTATTTGGTATGTTTATGTAATTTTATTTGGTGTGTTTTATTTTAGTTCATTTAGTGAGGTTTTTATTATTTGGTGTGTTTATGTAATTTTATTTGGTGTGTTATATTTTAGTGAGGTTTTTATTATTTGGTGTGTTTATGTAATTTTATTTGGTGCATTTTATTTTAGTTCATTTCGTGAGTTTTTTTATAGAAAAGTATGTTTATGTCATTTGAATAAAGATTCTCTTATAGTATAAATATATTACCATATTAAATAAATTTACTCTCACTTTAAATAAAGTACTAAATTCAATAAATTGGAAACAACATAAAATACTCTATTCAATAAATAATAAATTACAACCCAAGGTGATTGGAAAACTATGGGCTCCGATTACAAAAAGTACTCTAATCATCATCACTTAACCAATTTGTGGTGCTAAGATAATATTCTCTTGTCATGCTAGGATCATCTCCTCTTGCTCTCGCTTCTCTTGCACGCCTCCTACGCACCACATCCTCTTTCTCCGATTTCCAAAAATATTTAGAATTTGGAGACTTCCCTTCTAAAGGCGTGTTCATAATCTCACTATCTCGTTGAGCCATTCTTTATTCTCTAACCAGTTCCCTTTCTTGCCTAAGTAGCTCTTTTGCTCTCTCATTAGCTTGAAATTCTCTCTCAACAGTTGCAGCTTTTGTCTCCTCTCTAGCCTTATCAGCCTCAAATTTCGCCATTTCCCGCGCCAAAGTCAATTCACTATGGCGAGTGAGTTCTTCCATGTACTTTGCATAATCATGCTTGGAAGCACTTCCTTTTCTCTTTGAAGCCTTCTTACCTTGAGGCCTAATTGGATAACGGGTCGAACCCGACGCTTGTTCAGGGATGGGCGTTTCGGGCACTTCTTCTCCATCATCTTCATGCGAGCCATTATCAGGTGTAGAGTGTAGAGGGGTGTTGTTCATGACAACTTCTGGACCGACAGACACAACTCTGAATTTAGGACAATCTTTGACAATATTCCAACATTCCCACCGGTTGAATGATTTATTTTTGCTTTTGGTTTTGGCACCATACCAAGCTTGTGCTTGAATTAGCTACACAATGGGGGAGAAGAAATAATTATAATCAAAGTAGGTAACAAATAAATAATACAAACAAATAATTATAATTAAAGTAGGTAACAAATAAATAATACAAACAAATAATTACAATGTAAATTTGGGTATAGTATAAACAAATAAATAATATATAGTTACCTGATTCGTGTAATTTTCCCCACTTTGAAGATTACTACTAGCTTGTGCTAAGGCGTCTCTCCAAATACTAAACGATTGGCTAAGTAATTTCCAACGACTAGACATCGATTCTTTGGTTCTACTCCCAACCATTTTTTCAAGATAATTGGTATGAATAAGACTCCACATTTCTCGCAACTGCATCTCATTACCCGTATACGAACTATGAGTAATTTCAACCCAGCTAGTACACAATGCAACATCTTCAAGAAGCGTCCAATTCGTACATGCATCAGTAATCATTTTGTTGAAAAAAATTGGATTGAAACTTTGAGAGAAAGATAGGAATGTGATTGAAAGTAGTTGAGAAAATATGAAATTGTGGTGTAAGGTAGATGATAATGAGAATGTATTTATAGAAAAGTAGAAACATTTTTTTTTAATTTCAGATATTTTTTCGGATTTTTTACAATTTTTTTAATTTTTTTTATTCAAATAATTAATCTCTGCCGTTGGATTTAAAAAAATTTGAATTCCAACACTCCAGATTGTGTCACGTGTCACAACGATAACTTTTCTTAATTTTAAAACTATTTTTTCTTTTATTTATTTATTTATAAAGCATATTAATATCGACCGTTGATCTCAGATCGAACGGACCGTGGGAAGCCACGTGGCTTCCCAACGGTAACATTTCAGTCTGAAAAGTGGGCTGATTTTTCTAAAAAGATGTTGGGCGACGCGCCCCCACGGCGAGTGGGGTGCACGCGCCTAACAGAAAAAAATAAAAAAAAGGCCTGATGCAGGGCTGACGTCAGCCCTGACAGCCAATCCACTCGGGCTCGCAGGCTGGCAACTCTTCACAGGCCCGGAGCTCGGACCTTCACTTCCACTCGGGCTCCTTCACGCTAGAGCGAATCCACAGGGCCTCGGGCCCTTTTCTCTCGCATGTCCCTCGAGCAATCCACCACGGTGGAGTTGCTCTTAGCGGCTTTGCCACAATAATCACCCTTTGCAGAAGCTGGAGGGGTATTTTTGTCTCGGCATGATCACTGTCGTGAATCCCTTTGCATCACTTGACCACTCGTAATAGTATAGTATTCTATTTTATCCAGAAGTAGATAGAAGAATTATGACGTCACAAGGAGTCAAAACACTAGAAGTGTCCGACCCCGTCAGCGCCTACATCCATTCCGTTGTTCACGCCCTTCTCCAAAATTCCCAAAACAAAGCCACACAGACTCAGACTCAGACTCAGACACAACCACAGCACTAGCCACCTTCTTCTTCGTCGTCGTCTTCTTCTTCCTAATCCAATCCAATCCAATCCAATCCCATCCCATAAAGCACCACTCGCACAGACAGAACCACCGCCCACTCTCCGTCTCCTCGATCCCATCCCATCACATCACATCCCATCCAATGGATCCCAACCCCTCCAAATTCCCCATGCTCTCATACGTCTTGTCCCGCCTCCCCTCCTTGGGTCCCGGGCCTTCAAAACCCACCCCCGCCGCTCCTCCTGACCTCTGCGAAATCCGCATCGACGGCCAGCCGTCCGACCAGCCCCCCATCCTTAACCAGATGCCCCACCTCTCCGACCCCAAAGTCCTCGCCGCCATGCAACGCGCCGTCTCCGACGTCTCCCAGACCCGTTCCGTCCTCAAAATCCTCGGCGACCGACCCGACCACGAGCTCGTCGACACCGCCAAGGCCAGGCTCGCCGAAATCGACTCCGTTTTGGCCAAGAAACTAGAGGAGCTCGTGCTCTCCCCCCGCCCTCCCGACTTTGACAGGCTCCAGTGGCGGGTTCACCTGGCCGACAAAGAGGCTCAGTTGCGCGAGCAGGCGGACAAGGACAAGCAAGGTTACAAGGCTATTGTGCAGCTCGATGAGTTGCACTCCGCTTACGACAAGCTTCTCAAGGACGCGGAGCAGAGGCTAGTCAAGATTTACGAGTCGGCCATGGCCGGGGTCGTGGAAATTGAGGAGGAGGAGCAGGGCGGCGATGAGGGTTTGACCAACGGCCAAGTCCCCGAGGAGGTGGCTGGGATTCTGCAGGAGGCCTCCGGGACCACTCTGGATCGGGTCAACCTCTCGGGTCGGCAGTTACAGTTCTTGCCCGAGGCCTTCGGCTCCATTCGCGGTTTGCTCCTGCTGGATCTTTCCAGAAATGAACTCAAGGTTTGGTTTGGTTTGGTTTGGTTTGATTTGTTTTGATTCGGTTCGATTAAGTTATTGAGATTTGAGATTATGATTATGATTAGGAATTAAAAGAACATTTTGGACAGGTTCTTCCTGAGTCAATAGGTGGATTAGAGAAACTGGAAGAGCTAAACGTGTCTTCAAATTTCTTGGAGTCGTTGCCGGAATCAATTGGGAGGTTGCAAAATTTGAAGGTTCTGAATGCTACTGGGAACAAGCTAAGTGCCCTTCCCGACTCTATCTGTCAATGCAGGTAAAGAAGTTTATATGTTTTAATCACTCGAATTTCGAGTGAGGAATGGAATGATTAGTAATTTGGGTTTGTGAAACGTGATTAGGTCATTGGTGGAGTTGGACGTGAGCTTCAACGGCCTCACGTTCCTGCCAACCAACATTGGTTATGAGTTGGCCAATCTACAGAAGCTTTCTATCCAGTTAAACAAGATTCGGTCCCTTCCTACCTCTGTTTGTGAGCTGAGGTCTTTGCGCTACTTGGATGCTCACTTCAATGAGCTCCGCGGCCTTCCTCTAGACTTTGGTCGGTTGACCAATCTAGAAATCCTCAATCTCGCCAGTAATTTTACCGATCTAACTGAGCTCCCCGAGACCTTTGGTGATTTAACCAACCTCAAGGAACTCGATATCAGCAACAATCAGATTCATGCTCTTCCAGACACCTTTGGCCGCCTTGAGAATTTGACTAAACTTAATGTGGACGGGAACCCTCTTGTGATTCCACCCCCGGACGTAGTTCAACAAGGTGTGGAAGCTATCAAGATGTTCATGGGCAAGAGATGGTTGGAGATACTGGTGGAAGAAGAAAGGAAAAGCATGCTTCAGGTTCAAGAACAAGAAGGAGCAGGATGGTTGACACGCAGCACTTCCTGGTTGAAGGATTATGTGTCGGGTGTTTCCGAGTATCTGGGATCTCCAAGATCTCCAAGAACTCCTAGAGATCCTGTTCTTGACCAGCAGCTATGATTTCATGCAATGCCTCTTTGATGCGCATAATGTGTGCGTACTTTCTGTTTCTTTGTTTATTTCGTCGCACTTGCATTTCCTGTATCTGTTGTAGCTTGGAAAAGGTGGAAGCCTCAAAATTTTGTTCTTTCAGTACAATAGTTGAACTTTCTGTAACATATGTTGAATCTTAAGCGTCTTAAGCGTCAAATGTTGTCAACAGTGTCTCTTGGTCTGCCGCCATGCATCTTTGTTTCTTAGCTGTTTTCCAGTCGTTCAATTGTTCAATTGTTTAGCTGCATGCATCTTCTGTGTTGTTCAATTGTTTCTTAGTGATATATACGACGACGTAATACGGTGTTTTTAGTCATTTGGGATAATAAGAATGATTGAGAAATTCTACCAAAATCTACGCTCATTGAATTAACAAAACTCACAATCCATGTAGGTTTTTCGTGCAAGTTTCATTTGAATTCATTAATCTTTCATCAAAGCATATTGCGTGTAAAATTTATTTGCAAACTTTTCAACACAATCCAGCACCAAAATCGATCAACCACGCAATCAAATCAATTCAAAACAATGATGGATGTTTAGGGATTTTTTTTGTTTTTGTGGTTTTCTGTTTTGGGCTCTTCTCTCGGATTGGGCTCTTGTTTGGTGCGCCTTGGGGGTTTTTTTTTTTTTTTTTTTGGGTGCTTTAAAATGTATTTCGGCCTCCATGTATGTACTTGAGCTCTCTTGGTAATGAAATTTACCTTCGACAAAAAAAAAACAATGAGGATGTATAGCAACTATCAAGTCGAAAGACAATCGAAAAATCGTCGGATTTGAGAAATGTATGTGAATGTGAGTTTTATTGGCAGTCGGAAATTCAAAAATTATGAAATTTATTGAGAAATTGAAGGTGAGTTAATGAGAAAAAAAAATGACAGATCAAGATAGGTGTTTTCTTCTAGATATGGTTAGTGTGGAGCTAAAAACAGTCCCAAAAATTCAGAAGGCAACACGTGTACTTTTTCTCAAGAAAGACAATATTGCTTTTATTAAATGGGCATGCTTCTCAAATACTCCTACACGCTCAACACCCCTAAAGGTCCAAGCAGTTGAATACGACTGCTCAAAGATCTCATGCTTGTGGCATGGAAAAGTCAAATGCATTAAAGATAAGATTAATTACTAAATCATATCTTTAATACATTCCCAATATCTATCAAGTAAGGAATCTCTACCATAATCAATTAGGGATATTCCCATCATCATTCCAAAATATTATCTCCTAATTAATATCTTGAAAATATTCTTTTCTTGCGCATCCTACAAATGACATTACTTGGCTAATAGGATGACACTATGTGTAGGACAAAACCTTAACCTCATGGCCGACCACCTCGTCCTATAAATACCTCCATCTTCTCCAAATTTCTGTAAGCTTTTCGCTATACAGAACACTCTAAACACTCACTTTTTTCTATCAAAGGAACTAACTTAGACATCAGAGTCTTTGATCAAAGGTGTTGATTGTTTTATAGGTACAATTTCGTCAAAACTGAAGACGGCAAATTTTTGCTATCATAGTTAGGAACAAGTATGACCTTTTTTACTACTTATAAACTTTAATTTTGTTTTGCCCGCGTCTTAAAAACACAAGAATATCAAAAATAAAATTTTATACTCTCAATTTTACACTTGTTTTATATATTAACGTTTTGATCACTTGTTTATCACTTAGTACTACATCCCTTAATATAAAGGTTTTTTTTAAGTCAAAATGGTCTCTGAGATTGGCATAACTCCTCACTTTAGTCGTGGAGATTTGGAATCGATAAAAGTGTTCCCTAAGTTTGTCTATCATCAATCATTTGAGCTATTTCGTGAAAATCTCCATTAAATAAGGGAAAAATGACAAAAATACCATAATTCTTTGTCAAATCATTTTGACCTATTGTTTATTAAATAGAGAGTATTTTTGTCATTTTAATCCTTATTTAATAAAAAATTTCATGGAAGGACAAATTTTTTTGTCATTTTGACAAACTCAGGAACCATTTATATCAATTTTAAATCTCAGGAAACAAAGTGAAAAGTTATGTTAATCTTAGGGACCATTTTTGGCGAAAAAGCCTAATATAAATATATCATTATATCATAAGAAGAATAACTAAAGGGCGTTATATCTTTTAAAACATGATGGTTACATATGTGGTTACATGTATGCATTCAGGAATTGGAAGCTTTACTATTTCTGTTTGTGCTGAGGACACATTAAATTAGGCCTTTTCAAACCAAGAAAAACATTTATGGTGCGTTTGTTGCACCGGGATTGGACTAGCTTTAGAACTAAGGTAGACTGGCTTAGAATTGACTAAGTTGAACTAACTTAGAATTGACTAAGCTAAACAGACTTGGTAATGCGTTTACTAGACTAAGAAGCAGGATAATAAAAATAATAAATTTCTTTTTGAAGTAAAGAGTAGTGCATCTATCTATGGAACCCCATGCATTTCAGAAACAAAGCAATTCTTACAGTGGTTTGAATATACATACAATCCCATTGAATCAAAGATCAAGTAAAGTCAGAAAACACACTGATTAAATCCCAAATCAAGCACAATTTAGTTCTAACACAAGGTGAATCAAGGGCAACGGAACGATGTACGACTGACAATAAAAAAACCCATCTTTGACAAACAAACGGGGAAACCACACAAACATCATTTCATAAGTTTTCAACTTAGGTAAGATGGTCCTCCTCAAGTTCTTTAGACTTGAGCTTTTCAGTAAAAGTTGTCTTCCATGAATCCAGTGGGGTTTATGCTATCAAAGTCCATGGCCACGCCAATGAACTTCGCAATGTCTTCCTCATCATCTGAAGCAGCAATATTTGCTAAGAACCTACGCTCCCTTGTACCTGAAAAAGTAGGATCTAACTCAAATCACAACTCCCAAACTCCACAAATTCCACAACTCCCACATCACAAAACACACAACTCAAAAATTAAAACCCAAAATCCGATCCAAACAACACAAAATCCTCCATTTCGAAAAACCAAAAATCAATCCATAAAACTCAGAATCCTCCATTTACATAATCCAGAATCCAATCCAAAAACTCAAAATCCTCCATGCCAATCGATCTCTGCAAATCGACTTGGCCCAAAAATTCATAAAACCATTCATTAGAAGCAAAAATGGAGACGACGATCGAGTTAGAAAGAGAAAGAGGACGCGGCGGGAGGGGTCGGAGATGACGAGTCGTCGTTGTATATGACGCAATCGAGCACGACTGCGACGCGAGAGAGAGAACGGTCTTAGTAGTTCCATGGTTTTCGGTGATCACGCTAAGGACCGTTCAATGAAGGCTTTAGCATAGGCAAGTAAAAGTAAAATTATGGTGTATTATGTTGGGAATTTAAGGCTCTATTTGGTATCCTATTTGAAAATTTTATCATTTCTTAAAATATTTCTTGAAAAAAAATTTCTTTAAGATTCAAAAAGGTGATTTGTTTGCGATTTAAAAATTTTAAACCTTACGACTTAAACTAGACAAAGAGATCTAAAAAGAAGGGGTGAAAGAGGAGAGAGAAAGAAAAAAAGTAAGAGATGATTGAAGAAAAGAGAAAGAAGGGAGAGGATCAGACGAGATAAAAAAGAAGATGAGTGAGAGAAATAACCAAGAGAATAAAGATAGCAGATTGGAGAAAAGATGAAAAGGGTAAAAAAAAGAGGAAAGAGAAAGAAGAAAAGAGAGATAGATTTGGAGTGGGATGGGAGAAGGGAGATAAAAGAAATGAGTGAATTTAAGTTTAAAAACTCTAAAAACTCAATTTTTATGTTTTTAGAGAATATAATATAATTTTAAGTTAGTATTGAGTTCAGTTTTTGAAAATAGTCATATCAAACAAATTTTTAAGGCCTAAAACTTGAAAATTGTTTTTGAGTTTAAAAAGTTGGATTCAAGTAGAGTACCAAACAGGCCCTAAGGGATTTTAATGGATTTATAAATTCATGAATTTTTATAGAGGTTAATTATTTGTAGAGATTTCATATAAATTTTTTATTCAATTCCCTCGAAATCTTATGAGAAGATAGGAGATATTTGTAGATACTTAACATACACTACAAAATCTCTTCAATTCTCTTTAATTCCTCAATTTTTTGAAATTCTTCGAAATCAAATTCTAATTGAATACACCTAAAATGTTATAAACTTCTTCCAAATCGTAATTGAATACAGCCAGATTTCTAAGGATTTTAATAAACTAGTTTAAAATTTTGATTCAATACATATTGAATTTCAGAGAATCGCTTACAATCCTGATTGAATACTCCTAAATTCAAAATTCCAATTGAATACACTTCTTAATTTCATTAAAGTTAGCCTGTGTGAATAACAAACACGAGTTCACACCAAATTTAATCCAATCCAGTCTAGTAAAACTTAATTAAGGCAAACAAAAGCACCCCTCTTAAAAATTAAAAATACAAGTGCCTACGTCAAAACGCCTCTATATCTCCGAAGTTGAAACCATAATTTTAAGGAGAAAGCTTGGCTGCTGAAAAAATCAGCAGCAGCTCCTGCTGTTAGCGAATCACAGGTGGGCACGTGTCCAAGTTGTGATTATAAAATCAATTACTTAGACACATATCCACCCATGATTCGCTTGTAGCAACAGGAGGTGCTGCTGATTTTTCAACTCTGTTCTAATTTTAATATTCAATTTCCGCTAGTAAAAGGAAAGCAAGAAATCGACAGTACTAAACACAAATAACACTGAAGCCTTTTTTTTTTTAACTACGATCACTGTTCTCCCTTGGATACTACTTTGACAAAATTTCCCTCGGTGGCATGTCAACATATAGGCCGGGAGGGATCCATATTTCTGAAAAAAATAATAAAAATTAATTATCGGATTCACTCCACATCGAACTTCAACTATCTGAATAGTCTATGTTGTAAAACTCAATCTATAGATCATCCTTACAAAAATTGAATTCAATCCAAAACTATTTAACCATTCAATTGTCACAATAAAATTTCAATATTTCTTATAGATCATATTGTTCGTCAATTTCTTTTAACTAAATTAGATATCTCAAATATTTCTGATTTGGTTGATACTTTGCATGGATGATCTATGAAGTGCAACTTGAAAAATAGACGTTCAGATCATTGAAGTCCGATGTCGTTTGGCCTCACAACTAATTCCAATTTAAAAAAAAAAATGGAGACCCTTGTGTCAATATTCTTAGACCTGTACATTTCCAAGAGACGAAAAAAAGAATCAAGACAAAGTATATGTGCTTGGTAAGCAGCAGCAAATAAGCGAATGAGTGGGACGGTGCAAGTTTGTGCACGCTAATTAGCGACCCAAAAACACAACCTAAAAATTATATGTTGAACTTTCTATTTACAAAAAGTAAAGGAAAAACTAGGCAACTTCATCCTTTACAACCAACATTCATATAGATATTAAAAACCTATGTAAACATAATGGTTTCAAGTTACTTCCCATCAATTTTCCGATGGCGAAAATAATATATAGCAGCAAAACTTCCCACTTACAGACTCAAGTGGAGAGGGATCTCCCCCATGGTCTGAGAGTTGCAATCAAAACCCAAAAAACGGCACATAGTGCTACAAGAACCGGAAGGAAGAAGAATCCCCTCTTTCTCCCTGCCCTCCTAGTTTCAGAATCATTACCTGCAGCCACTGTTGTACTTGCCGTATTAATTCTCAACCTGCTGAAGCTAGACATCCGTTCAAAAGCACGATTCACCAAAGCATTCTCTGAAGCCGATGCAGGGGTGGTAGGTATGGACTCCACAAAGGCCCAAAGAGCAGAAGAGAACTGACTTGTAGCACCTGCAGCCTCATTGCCGCTTTGATTTTGAGTTGCTTGGGAAGGAAAATTTGAAGATTCATATACCACACCTAAACAATACCAGATACAAATCGCCTATATTAGCGACTACTTAACAAGATTTTATAGGGACGTTCCAATTTACAACAAAGGGAATGCCAACATATAACTAGAAGTGAGTCATGCAAACCACTGCGATCAATAATACATTCATAGAAACCAGCTTTTAGAAGAGTTTTGAAGCTGGAAACCTGCACTTAATAATACATGAGCAAAAGCATCGACAATTCATCGTCACTGTTATATGTACCTGGGGTTGAATACGAGAGAGATCCCTGATTTGGTTCTGCTCTTTCAGTGTTTGTCCACAGCTGATTGTTAATCTGAGTTGATTCTGGATTCAGCAGATGGTTAACCTGGTTTTCAGCTACTGGATTGGGTTGTAAATGGTATTCAAACTGGTCTACTATAATATTCCCCTGAGAATTCATGTACTGATTATGAGCAACATTTCCTTCATCAATAGGCCCCAAGTCATGAAGAAACATGGCTGCATCATGATACAAGTCGAATTCACTTAATCCATCTAGCTCTCCAAACTGCAAGTCATCTACAGGGTTCACAGTGTTTGGTACAGTAGGTTCAGGACCAAGGAGATCATCCATCTCCAAGAAATCCTCTTCATGCAGTGCAGGAGGGTCCTGGTCATAAATGTCAGGAGCAGCTGTGGTGACTTCAGATGCCTCGTAAGATTGCATTTGGGAGGCAGATGACTGCGTGAAGTCAAAGTTAGCATCCACATTGCATTGCTGCACATTTGGATTGAACTCTCTAACAGGTTCTGCACAGATAACTTCCCCGGAGTACAGATCAACCAGAGTACTTTGGGTATCTTCTTCGCTAAGAACCTACAAAATGAAATTGTATAATGTTAATTACATGTTCGCAGTGACAGAGATTTAATACATGCAAGACTAAAATCAAGCAAGGAAAATTTAAAAGTACAAACTTTCTTTATTTATGCAATCATCCTTTATCAGGATTAAGCATTTAAAATACTGATTGTGGGGACTATTGTGGTAACACCTAAACCAGATCCATCAGCCTCTACGATACAAAAATCTTATTTTAGCCATATTTGCCAAATACTCTGCAATAGCAATAAACAACTAGCCCTGCAAGAAAATAAGGGAGTACAGTAAGTAGAGAGAAATTACCAACCTGGGGTGCTGTGTAACCGTACCCATTCATTTCAGGCAGCACAGCCTCATCAGCAATCTGTTTCATGAACTCCTCGATATCATTTAGTGCATAATGGACATCCCCATTGACTTTCACATTATCAATAGAAACAACATCTACAGCTTGCTTCACTGAGATTTGGTGATCAGCAGCAGACTTGATTACTGTGGATTCATCATCAACCCAGTCTTCTTCCCTAAATGGTGCCCCATATTGCTCGCCATTTTTGGGACCAGGTCCACTTTTTTTGTAAACCTTGTAGAGAGCATAGTATTGCTAAAATAAAGGAAGAACAAAATGGTCAGTTTTAGCTTACAGAATAAAAGAAATTCAAGAGCATTTTGAAAAGGATGTTATTCCAATTAATACCTGTACATTCTGGCATCTCTTGAGCTCTTCCTCATCCAAGGTATACTCATGCATCACCCAGTCGGTGCGCTCCCCACTAGGTGCACGGCCTTTGTAATAAACTAAGGTCTTCTTCAATCCAACAGACCGTGAATAGCATACAATGGTACGATCCTTTCCTGTAGCTTTCCAATACCCGTGTCTGGTTGCCCTGCTTGATCTTCCTCCATTAGGGTATTTCCGATCTCTCGGACTGAAAAAGAACCATTGCCTGTCTCCAGTTTTCAACAGAGATAGTTCTGCATATCACATTCACTAGTTAGTAACCATATTCAATCAACAAAAAATGTGAAAGGTTAAACAACAAAAATTGTGAGAGGCTAAACAACAAAAATTGTGAGAAGTTAAACAGCTATCTAATACATAAAACTAAGATTAGCAGATGAATTAAAATTAATGAAAATCAGAACCATTCAAAACCATTTCCATCCCAAACGCAACCGGATTAACAGACACATATACTAGGCATTTTAAAGTTGGGATTTATAAACCAAGGGCTAAGAACAAATATTAAATTACTTTACTCCTAAATGCGTAGCTTTATATAGCACAAACTACTGACATTATAGTAGTTCATTTTATTAGATCATATAAAATATCACCATAGCATCCTGCAAAATTCGAGGAGTGTGTGTCGAAACAAATCTGAAAATGAATGAAAACCCTGTTAACCAAACCCATCAACAATAACCAAAGTATAAGTCAAACCTATCCAATCCAACATGGCGAAATCCAGTCAACAAAACAAAAAATACTCCGAAACCCATCAGCCAATACACAGCAAGTAGAAGCAAAGCAATCTAAAAACAAAAAACAAAATCCGCAATGATCCCAACAGTTAAAATTAGGGTTTTAAGAATTAATGCACCAATTGGACTTTGATCCAAAGGGTTGACCCGACGATCAAGACTCTTCTCACTTGTTCTACAGCAATCAATCATCCACACAAAACTTTTGACTTACACAAAAACCGATTCAAAAAACCAAAACAAATACCCAAATTAATAACCAAACGATCAAAACCCACAAACCCCAAATCCAAAATCATACTAAAAATCAATGCTTTCACAGAAAAACCTCCAAAACCCACAAACCCCATACCAAAAATCATACGAAAATCATACCAGGAAGTTCGTCAGGGTCCCACTTGTAGACGTCGGTCTCGGCGATGACGTCAATCTTGAGCCTCTTCTTACAGATCTTCCGCTTCAGATAGTAGAGGACAAGCTCCTCGTCGGTGGGATGGAACCGAAACCCCGGCGCGGCAAAGTGGCCGTCACAGAAAAGCGCGGCTGAATCGTCCTCCGTCACCATCGCTTCCCCAACAACAAAATCAAGACCCTCGAAGAAACAAAAACCGAAAAACTTCAACCGATCAAACACAACACAGAGAGAGAGAGAGAGAGAGAGAGAGAGATAGGGATGTGGATAATTGAGAGAGAAAAAAGAAAAGTCCTACATAAACACAGTAGGACTCTCCTAAGGCAGGAGAAAGAGAGAGAGTGGATGGAGGTGGTGGTCAATGCGAATAGTCAGAGGAGGAATAGGGCGGATGAGGCGTTCTGTAGTGCGAGAGAGGGGATGAGAAGTTTCCTTGTTATTTTCAGGATTTTGTTTCCTTTTGTGTGTGTGAAAGCGTGGCGGGGAAGTAAGCTGGGCGGGTTTAAGGTGTTGCGCGGTTGGATGATTCGCTACGACTCTCGCTCTCGCACTCGCACTGTGATTTGTGCACTGGATCTTAAGATATTAGGGGGCCCGCTTGGTGGTTTCCATGATTTGGTGCTACTTAATTTTTGTCTTGATTGATATTTTTCTTCTTTTGGAAGATATGAATTTAATTAAATTGGCTAAAACGATGTATTTTGCATTCTAAACTCAAGTTAATTTTATTCATCGTAATTTAAATGATTTTTAGATAAATTTAGCTAGTTTTACATGTACAACAAGATATGAAACGATATAATCAACTGGAAATCTAATTCTTAAATAGTATGTGAACTAAATTAGTGATTAGCATCATATTAATTTACTAACTCATTAGCACTTGAGTACTCATGAATATATTAACAAAAATTGAAACAACAAATAATGGATCGTCAATACATCTGCTATATGTGAATAAATTTCTAAAGTCAACGAAATTATCAATGGTTATTAAGAAGAACTAATGTCTTTACTAATAAACTCACGAATAATAGCATTTAAGTTAGCTCATATGTTAGAGAGATTTTTCAGCGTGACCGACACACTGGGTGGTACATCACGCGTCAATATATAAATGGAAGGATATATGTGTTAAAAAAATAATAACTTATAAAATAAAATTTTTCACTACTTACATAAAAAAGTCCTTAAGAATGAAGGCGAGCCAACAACGAAGGACTAAAACATTTAATGAGGCCACATTAAATAATAATCTTGCCTTTAAATTAAATTAAATTAATTTAGCATGTAAAATATTCGTTAACTATCACCTCATGATTGACTTTTAAGACACATTTTTAATAAAAGGGGAATTGAGCACCCATGAACCCAACAACGCAATGTATTACCCTTGTTAATTTGTTTGGACTCCTATAGCAAATTTGTAGGTGATTTTTGGCCCTTTTTTTAGTTGTCTTACTCCACTCCAAGCTCATTTTATCTCAGTCGTTCTCCCATTTGTAGCACAACAACTCTTTGTTCTTGTATTTTCTTCTTTCTCTCCTCTATCTCTCTTTTTCTCTAACTTAAATTAAACCTCTATTAAACGCAATAACCCAACTAAATGCTTATGATTTATCTTATAACCTGAACTCAATCTCCCCTTGAACCTTGTAAAAAAACTAAGAAAGAACATACAACTCACTACACTTTTATTAAGCATGGTTAAAATCACTCTCCACATTTGACAAAATATTTCCTCTATTCTTCTTTATTGTGTGTTTAACTCATAGTCTTCTTTTTTGGCTCTATATTAGTAGTTTTTTCCCATTTTCTCTTTGTGTAATATGACGTTTCTTAAAATATGAGAACACATCATTGACAATATAAATGAAAGTATAATTACTTTTTTTGGAGCTTAGATTATGACCTTGTTATTATAAAATCTTGGCTCCGCCACTAGCACCACTACTATCTCTTCCCTTAATTTCCAAAAGTTTGGATCCCGACGGACTTTCATTATCACACAAACTTCAAGAATTAAAAATAATTGTCACTTAGTACTACTGTACAATGGTCTTCATCTTTATTTGTACGTGAAAATATTTAATTTTAATTATCGCCAAAGGTGAATTCAAATCAAATTATTGTGGTTAGTTCATTGTGAGGCTTAGTGCACTCATCCACCACTTAATATAGATAATCTCGTATGTGTTCCAAAAATCTCGTATGTATTCCAAAAATAATAATAATTAAAAAATATTGCTCCCTGTACACCACATAAAAATGTCATTGTATTATTTTCAAAATAGAGCTGTAAACGAGCTGAGCCAAATAAAATATCATTGTACTCAAGTTTGGTTTGATTAAGTTTTTTTCAAGCTCGAGTTAAGCTTAGCTTGGTTCTTATGCGAGCCGAGCCGGAGCAAGCTTAAAAAAATCGAGGGTGAATTACACAAAATTACCTCAATTATGGGTCGAACGATACTATCATACCTCATCTTTTAAAAATGACAATATCATACCTCATCTTACGAATTTGTTCCAATGTCAGACCTCCGTCAGTTTTTTTGTTAATTTCTCTGTTAAGTGCTGACATGACTAAAGACGGGTCCACTCACTAATCCATCTGGATTAAAAATAATTAAATATATTTTCATAATTAAATATTAAAAAATTAAAAATAAAATTATTTTTTCATATAAAATTGTGGGATCCACCCTATCTCTCCTCTCTCTCTCTCTCGCCTATTTCTCTTCTCTCTCTCTCTGGGCACCTATATCCCCAAAATCCCAAAACCCAGAAACTCTTCCTACCCATCCCCCCAACCTTCCTTCACCACCCTCTCTCTCACTCTCTCTCCCTCTCTCTATTCTCTCTCTTTGGGCGCTTGCATCCCCAAAATCCCAAAACCCAGAAGCCTTTCCCACCTGTCCCCCCCAACCTTCCTCCACCACTCTCTCTCCCTCTTCTCTCTCTCATGTGCAGCGTCGTCTGCCACAACGGCGTTGTTGGTGGCGCACAACCCATGTGGGTGACGGAGGATGACATTGGAGCCAAAATCGACCCTCGACCTGAGCAGAAAAGTTTAAAATAAAATAATTAAAAAAAAACCCAGTTCGTCTTCCCCACCCCTTCTCCCTACTCGAGCCCACCCCCAAATCATAACCACTTCTTCTCTCTCTCTAGTCCCTAACCCCAAATCAGAGACACTCCCCCTCTTTCTCTAATCCCTACACCATCTGGATAGGAAGGGTGAGGTCGAAGTCGAGCAGGGCTGCCTTCTCGAACTCCTCCGCCAAGGACGGTGGCACCAAGGCTAGCAAGGCGGCGAAGATGGCGGAAAGAGAGGAGGAGAGGGATACCAATTGGGGCTTTGTGAGCTTTGGGAGGTTTGATGAGATTTTGGGTTTTGAGATTTGTAATGAGATTGTGGGTTTTGGGATTTTGGGGATGCAGGTGGCCTAGAGAGAGACAAAGATCAAAGAGAGAGAGATAGGAGAGAGAGGGTGGTGGAGGAAGGTTGGGGGGGGGGACAGGTGGGAAGAGTTTATGGGTTTTGGGATTTTGGGGATGCAGGTGCCCAAAGAGAGGCGAGAGAAAGCAGAGAAAGAGGGTGGATTCCACAATTTTATATAAATTTTTTTTTTTTAATTTTTTAATATTTAATTATTAAATATATATTTAATTATTTTTTAATCCAGTTGGATTAGTGAGTGGGCCCCGTCTCTAGCCACTTCAGCACTTAACAGAGAAATTAAGAGAAAAACTGACGGATGTCTGACATTGGAACAAATTCATAAGATGAGGTATGACATTGTCATTTTTAAAAGATGATGTATGATAGTATCGTTCGATCCATAGTTAAGGTAGTTTTGTGTAATTTACCCAAAATTTGAGTATTTTTAAACCAAGAGTTTTCTTTTTCTTAGAAAAGAGAATAATGGTAGCTATAAAAGAGAATGCAGCAGGGAAAGAGAGAAAATTCAAACAACATTAATTTTCTCGTCTCCCAGACAAGATCACAGAACCCTTTTTCCTACATTTTAAATCCGTTTGAATCTCACAACTGCCAACGGCAAAAGAGAGTTTCTGCATTGCTGTGCGCCAACAGGGCCTTAGATCTGAATGAGAACCCACATTCTCTGTAAGTCGGTCCAAACCCCTATTTCTTCTTCTGCTCTCAATTTGATTACAATGTCTTTGTGGTTTTTTATGTATTTGGGTAAGTAAAATTCTTTCTCTGCTCTGTTTGGTTTCCGAGAAATTCCAAAAGGAAAATTTGAACACTTGGAGAATGGTAACTTGTGCATTGTTGATTGATTACTATCAGGAAACAATCAGAAACTCAGGCATTTATTCCTTTATTATTCCTTGATTTTTAATTTTCAGGGTTCAGAGAATGTGCATTCAAATTCTAGATCTTCAACTGTAAATGTAGTGGATTTTGTTTGGGGACTAATATATGATATAAGCTTCAATTGGATTCAAATTTCGAAAGAAGAACAAAAACAATGGTGTTCTGGGAAGGTTATGTGAGTGATGAGGTAATGGGGACTTTTGCCCCAATTGTGGTTTACTGGTTGTATGCGGGGGCTTACCAGTTGTTGCCGCCCTTGGACAATTACCGGTTGCATACAAGAAGAGAGGAAGACGAGAAGAACTCAATGCCTCTCCCCTCTGTCGTTAAGGGTGTATTGCTTCAACAGCTCGTCCAGGCCACCGTTGCTCAAGGGCTCTTCTTGGTCAGTTACTTCAACTTGTTCATCATCTCAATTATGCCAGTTTATGCGGAATGTGCTTCATTTTCATTCATGTTCATAGATGTAAATAGATATGGGTATGTGCCTGCATAACTATTGGAATTAGTATGGAGTGATGGCTCTTAAGAATTAGACATGATCCAATTGCAGGCTGTTTGAGAATCGCCTTCAGATACACTGATGTAGAAAGTTGCTTAGTGCAATGTACCAATCTTTCTCCTCCTATTTTGGGTTTACCATGGACATGTTCTAGACGCTTTAGACACAAGCCACCCTACGTGAAGTCTCTGAGGGCTTGACGATGTCCTGATCTTGTCTTGGTTGTCTTGGTTCCTTGATTCCTTCTAGACTTTGGCTTTAATCAGCCTTCTCAGTCTCCAAGTTTCTTGCTCATTTGATGTCTTTGTTCATGCATATCTTTGTTCAGTACAATTGCATGCCGTGTAATATGTGATCCTACAATACGACATTTTGTATTCACCTGTATTTATTGCATTATTTGGTGAAGCACTTTACAACGACCTTTGCCAATGGGTTCTTCAAAAAAATAAATAGATAAATAATCAAACCTTTGATAATGAGCGTCTTCAAACGCCAGCTACCTTCCATACCTACCAAATGAGACTACTGAAGAGACCTGTTAATTCTACTGTTTTTAGTCATAAGACAGTGAAACATGGAAATGAAACATAAAAATGTCTGAAAGGATGCTCATGTTTTCATGTGAGACATTCTTTGAATTCGTAACAGTTCCTAGTTTTAGCTAAATTGATATACAAATTTATCTTTAGCATGTTGATAACTAAGTCGGGATTTTGAACGGTACTTCATAAGGCGTCATGTGTCCTATATACCATCAATCTTGCCGTTTCCGTCTAGTCAATGCTGCCATGCAGAAGGATGGCATGTTAATACTTTGCATCATGGTGCCACTGTCGCATTTTGTCCTTTTAGAGAACAGGGTTCCTCTGGTCCAAACATAAAAAGGAACAAAAATTGAAATATGAAAAACAATTTGTCCGTACCTAAAAGCATAGTGAGGGTGGGCTTTAAAAGGCACTAGGAATATTACGAAATCTAGGCTGGGGATGATTATAGTTCCTTAGGTAGTCTGCTGGTACACTGATATTCGTGTGATGCATGCTTTTGAGATGTTAGATCAAAATCTGGACAACATGGATGTGCAGAGTTGGATTCGTTGTCATCACTGAGCTTTGTCATATACTACTGAAGACTTTTATTTATACTAATCTTATATGGCTTTCTTTTTTTTATATTTGTTTTACTTGGGGTTTTCCTTTCTCTTTTTGTTTAGGAGTTGAAGAGTTTTTAACTTACAATTGTGTATAGTCAATGCGGTTGATCTGGCAGTGCTTTGAGATTGAAAGCCTTGGTTGGTTGATGGGTGGAGTCAGTAGCTTTACTATCTTACATGAGGTGTATTGTTTACCTTCTCTGCAATTTGGACAAGTGATGTAGCGTAGGCAGTTGTACGTTAACCAATCCATATTTCGTTACGATCTGTGACTCATAGTAGGTCATTATTCATAGGTCTTTATTCGTAGGAGTGTCTAATTCCCCCCAATGATGGAAAAGACCAATACATTTGTTTCCAATTTCTGTTCTCTCTCAACTTGCATTGATTTCATATCAATATTTGTAACTCTATGTCCAATTTGGAAGGTCCTTTCTATCAACTAGTATTCTGACTAAAAAGTTCATGCATTTTTGCTACAGTTGACCTCGAAGGCAAATATCTCCGGGGTCACAATTCAGCCCTCGATACCTGTGCAGATTGTCCAGATTGTTATCGCAATGTTAGTAATGGATACATGGCAGTACTTTGTGCACCGCTACATGCATCAGAACAAGTTTTTGTATCGCCATGTCCACTCTCAGCACCACAGACTCGTTGTTCCATATGCAATTGGAGCCCTTTATAATCACCCACTTGAGGGTCTCTTGCTCGACACTTTTGGCGGGGCTCTCTCATTTCTAGTCTCAGGGATGACAGCACGAACGGCTGTTATATTCTTCTGCTTTGCCGTGATTAAAACTGTCGATGATCACTGTGGGCTTTGGTTGCCTGGTAATATATTTCATCTTTTATTCCAGAACAACACTGCTTATCATGACATACACCATCAACTTCAAGGCTTGAAGTACAACTATTCCCAGCCATTTTTCCCGATATGGGATAAACTTTTTGGCACCTACATGCCCTATAATCTTGTCAAGAGACCTGAAGGGGGGTTTGAAGCGAGGGCAATGAAGGCAATGAAAGATAGTTGAATCACAGCAGTTTACTAATTGAAGCTCACTTCACGATGAGAAATTATTTTGCTGAGGCGTCGGTCACTCATGGAAATCTGAATTAGAATTGTGATATCGAGGCTCTGTTCTAGTCTCTAGCAGGAGGGTTTGGTCGTTCGGGTTAGTCCTTTTCTGGTTGTGACAGTAATTTTCTCTTGGCTTGGTTGTGTTAATTCCACCAACCTGCCTTATGCATTGTAATTGTGAGATTCTGGCTGTCTAATTTGTAGCATATTTTGTTCATTGTTATTAAACACTGGTTTTAAGGGGCATAAGAGGCCTTTCCAGACCTCATTGATGTACTTGTTTGTATGTGCCTTCAAAGAATTCAATTAAACGAACGAACACGATCTCAAGTTTAGCTTGATTGCAGAATTCTTCTTACTATATCAGAAATTAGACACACTTGTTTAAAGTATAATGCTCTATTTTCGGACAATTTCAACGTGTTATGTTATCAGACTGCATCATCATCACTGTTGGTCAAGTATAATTACAACTGAAGCCTGAAGGTGTGATGAACATTTCCGGCCTGTCTTTGATCGCGATCCTAATCTCGGCCTCCTATTTGAAGTAATTTAAGGTGGTACCATCTTTGCAACTCACATCCGTCATGCACTTCATAATCAACAGAAAGAGCAGGCTTTCAGAGGAGAAAAAGGTACCATCATACAAAACCTGGTAAGCCTCATTGCACAAGCTGATAGAACGAATTGATCAACAACACGACGCTATCCACGCATGAATAGGAATCACAGTATGTTGGCACAACCCTGTCCGAACACTAGGTGTAACGCACACTTCAGCGCCAAATGCTGTGCACGCTAAGCATCATGATCACCCGAGACAGTTACAGTGTCTCACCAATCATTAGAGAAGGCTTAACGGCAGTGGCGATCCATTCAAACTAATCTTCCCTGAATCCTTGGGAATAAAGTGTACAACTAATGACTGATTTGGACTAAAACAAATTAAAAAAATTACTAACCATCACTGGAACAGTATCAAAACACCAGAGAACGGATATGTTCTTTCAGAATACTTCTTCAAATTAACTGGAAATCACTTATTTCGAATCTCCAGTTTGCTTTATAAGTTTATAACATATGAATGTCACCAATAATCTCTGCAAGAGCATAATCCTTCTTTAAATCTGTGAAACCGGGCTCGATCCCTCACAATTATTTTCCTGTTATAAACCTTCGAAATAAGTTTGATCACAACATGGCAATCCTCACATATTCTTAGGTTCTTAATCACTTGAATCGGTGTCCCCTCATTGGTACTAATCAAACCAAACGCCACAGCCAATTTCTCGCAGTGGTAGCTCAATGCATTCTCTTTTTCCTCCTCCCCTATATCATGCAGCACATTATTAGTCTTGGCCGCATATCTGTAGGCTTTAATCCTGAACATTATCTCATCCACCTTTGCATAAATCTCACGCCAATTAGTATGGCTTTGATCACCATTCACGAACTTATGTATCACACCTTCCACTTCTATGTACCCAAAACCCGGTATCTTCTTCACATCCCTTTTCTTCATGGCCTCCCTCACCCTGCCTACATCATCCCATCTCCCATGAGCCGCGTAAACATTTGATAACAACACGAAATCACCACAACCCTTAGACCCCAACTCAATCAACATTCCTATAAGTCTTGCTAGCACCAAGTAAAGTTTGCCAGAGTACCACATCAGGAAACATAGGCATAGAATTTATAATCTCGTAAGCCTCTTGAATACGCCCAGCTCTTCCCAGCAAATCAACCACAGTTCCATAATGCTTAACATTAGGGGCAACCCCATGCCCAGCCATCGAATTAAATAACCTGACCCCATCTGCCACCAGTCCGGCATGGTTGCAGGCACACAAAGCAGCAAGATACGACACTGCATCTGGGCACACCTCACTTTTATCCATCTGTCCGAAAAGCTCAAGTGCTTTGTCACCATTGCCATGCATAGCAAACGCCATAATCATCGTATTCCACGTTATTAGATTCTTCCCACATTTCATATTCTCAAACACCCAATATGCTTTGTCCTCAAAGCCGCATTTCGCGTACATATCTATAACCGCATTGCAAACAATGACGTGCATATCAAGCTTCTCATCCATTATATAGGCATGTATTTTCTCTCCTCTTTTGAGTGCACCCAATTGCGAACAGGCGGAGAGCGCACCAAGAACGGTGACTTCATTAGGCTTCAAACCCTCTTCCTCGCTCATTCTCTGAAACAAAGCTATAGCTTCAGTGGGTCGATTCCCCTGAGCCAACCCAGAAATTAAAGCATTCCAACAAGCAATATCTCTTTGACCCATTTCATCAAACACCTTCTGTGCAAACCCCAAATCACCCACTTTCGCATAAACGTCCAGCAAAGTAGTTCGCAGCAGCACGTCGGCTCCAAATCCGAACTGTACAATCTGAGAGTGAATCTGCATTGCCTCAGAGAAAGCCAATGCACGTGCGCACGCCTTTAGAGCGAAGGAGCACGTGAGGGCGTCGATTTTATGGGAAGCTTGGGACATGGTCTTGTACCATGCGATGGCTTGGGTGGGTTGGAGGCTCTGGGCGAGGCCTCGAACGACGGCGTTCCATTGATTGGTGGAAGGGTTTTGGAGGTGGCGGAAGAGGGCTGTGGCGTAAGCGAGGTTGGCGACGGGGGAGAGGGCGCAGCGCTCGAGGAGTGTGGTGGTAAGGGAGGGGTAGAATTGGAATTTGCCACTGGTTAGAAGGTGGGCTTGGAGCTGTTTGATGCTCGCGAGGGAGGTGCATTTCTGTAACAAGGACTCCAAGCTGGCCATTTTCCATGCCCATGACACTCAGTGGGAGCTGGGAAGCCCTTTTGTATCTACGTTTTTTGCTTTTTGGGAAGAAATTTTTAATTGCGACCGGAAAATGAACGGTACATCACATTATATGTTTTAATACGAGTGGTGGAAAATTTTAATTTTTAAGTTATTAACCTTTTAACACATATAATCCATCATTTATATAAGGATGTATACCATTTTATGTGACGATCACACTGAAAAAACCATGGTCTAAAATATCCATAATATCCCGATATTTTCATCGAAATTTTCGTGTTTTTTTACTACCGATATTTTTTTGGACTACCGATATTTCCGATATCATCGATATTTTAGACCTTGTTAAGTCACTCATGTATCTTACCATGCAATGTATAAAGTGTAAAATATTGTACTAATTCATTATATATAAATGATTATGATGTGTTTAAACTTCTTTTATTAATTACTACATATTTTCTACACTCACAATGTTTGTCAGCTCGCTATATAATCAACTTAAATAAGTTATATCTATCATGCAATGCATTTCCTTCCAATTTTTTGTGATAAAGTAAAATTGACTAAATAAACATCCTGTAAAGTTTCAATAAAAATTTCCAAGTTTTTCTTACAATTTCCGTGGTTTTTATTCAATTTTTATCGATATCGATAATATCACAATATTTCCATCGAAATTTACGTGTTTTTGAACTATCGATATTTCCGATATCATCGATATTTATACTTGGTAGAACTTCCGGTTAATCGGCTTTTAAAATATAAATTTGAGATGGAAAAGAGAGTTTCTGCATTGCTGTGCGCCAACAGGCCCTTAGATCTGAATAAGAACCCACATTCTCTGTAAGTCGGTCCAAACCCCTATTTCTTCTTCTGCTCTCAATTTGATTACAATGTCTTTGTGGTTTTTTACGTATTTGGGTAAGTAAAATTCTTTCTCTGCTCTGATTGGTTTCCGAGAAATTCCAAAAGGAAAATTTGAAAAAGTTGGAGAATGGTAACTTGTGCATTGTTGATTGATTACTATCAGGAAACAATCAGAAACTCAGGCATTTATTCCTTTATTATTCCTTGATTTTTAATTTTCAGGGTTCAGAGAATGTGCATTCAAATTCTAGATCTTCAACTGTAAATGTAGTGGATTTTGTTTGGGGACTAATATATGATATAAGCTTCAATTGGATTCAAATTTCGAAAGAAGAACAAAAACAATGGTGTTCTGGGAAGGTTATGTGAGTGATGAGGTAATGGGGACTTTTGCCCCAATTGTGGTTTACTGGTTGTATGCGGGGGCTTACCAGTTGTTGCCGCCCTTGGACAATTACCGGTTGCATTCAAGAAGAGAGGAAGACGAGAAGAACTCAATGCCTCTCCCCTCTGTTGTTAAGGGTGTTTTGCTTCAACAGCTCGTCCAGGCCACCGTTGCTCAAGGGCTCTTCTTGGTCAGTTACTTCAACTTGTTCATCATCTCAATTATGC
The DNA here is from genome assembly GCA_035220775.1 of Malus fusca. Lineage (NCBI taxonomy): Eukaryota > Viridiplantae > Streptophyta > Magnoliopsida > Rosales > Rosaceae > Malus > Malus fusca. Next base: position 4,920,075 of record CM069068.1, on the reverse strand, counting down.
CAGTTTATGCAACTTGTTCATCATCTCAATTATGCCAGTTTATGCGGAATGTGCTTCATTTTCATTCATGTTCATAGATGTAAATAGATATGGGTATGTGCCTGCATAACTATTGGAATTAGTATGGAGTGACGGCTCTTAAGAATTAGACATGATCCAATTGCAGGCTGTTTGAGAATCGCCTTCAGATACACTAATGTAGAAAGTTGCTAGTGCAATGTACCAATCTTTCTCCTTCTATTTTGGGTTTACCATGGACATGTTCTAGGCTCTTTAGTCACAAGCTACCCTACTTGAAGTCTCTGAGGGCTTGACGATGTCCTGATCTTGTCTTGGTTGTCTTGGTTCCTTGATTCCGTCTAGACTTTGGCTTTAAACTTGATGCCTTCTCAGTCTCCAAGTTTCCCGCACATTTGATGTCTTTGTTCATGTATATCATTGTTCAGTACAATTGCATGCCGTGTAATTTGCGATCCTACAATCCTAGATTTTGTATTCACCTGTATTTATTGCATTATTTGTTGAAGCACTTTACAACCACCTTTGCCAATGGGTTCTTCAAAAAGAAAAAAAAAAAGATAAATAATCAAACCATTGACAATGAGCGTCTTCAAACACCAGCTACCTTCCATACCTACCAAATGAGACTACTGAAGAGACCTGTTAATTCTACCATTTTTAGTCATGAGACAGTGAAACATGGAAATGAAACATAAAAATGTCTGAAAGGATGCTCATGTTTTCATGTGAGACATTCTTTGAATTCATAACAGTTCCTAGGTCAAGCTAAATTGATGTACAAATTTATCTTTAGCATGTTGATAACTAAGTCGGGATTTTGAACAGTACTTCATAAGGTGTCATGTGTCCTATATACCATCAATCTTGCTGTTTCCTTCTAGTTAATGCTGCCAGGCAGAAGGATGGCATGTTAATCTTTGAATCATGGTGCCACTGTCGCATATTGTCCTTTTAGAGAGCAGGGTTCCTCTGGTCCAAACATAAAAAGAAACAAAAATTGAAATATGAAAAACAATTTTTCCGTACCTAAAAGCATAGTGAGGGTGGGCTTTAAAAGGCACTAGGAATATCACGAAATCTAGGCTGGGGATGATTACAGTTCCTTAGGTACTCTGCTGGTACACTCTGATATTCGTGTGATGCATGTTTTTGAGATGTTAGATCTAGGTTATAAGATATGTTTTAAAATCTGGACAACATTGATGTGCAGAGCAAAATGTGAGTGATGACATTTATCGTTTTCAATGTGGGTGAGATTAGAAGCAGTTTCTCTTAATAAATATTCAACCTTACCTAGCTGGTTGGATTCGTTGTCATCTCTGAGCTTTGTCATATACTACTGAAGACTTTGATGTAGTCAATATGCTGTAGTATGTGATGACTGTTATCTACCAGTGCTTTTATTTATACTAATCTTAGATGGCTTTCCTTTTATTTTTATATTTGTTTTACTTGGGTTTTTCCTTTCTCTTTTTGTTTAGAAGTTGAAGAGTTTTTAACTTACAATTGTGTATGGTCAATGTGGTTGATCTGGCAGTGCTTTGAGATTGAAAGCCTTGGTTGGTTGATGGGTGGAGTCAGTAGCTTTACTGTCTTACATAAGGTGTATTGTTTGCCTTTTCTGCAATTTGGACAAGTGATGTAGCGTAGGCAATTGTACGTTAACCAATCCATATTTCGTTAAGATCTGTGACTCATAGTAGGTCATTATTCGTATATCTTTATTCGTAGGAGTGTCTAATTCCCCCCAAATTCCAATGATGGAAAGACCAATACATTTGTTTCCAATTTCTGTTCTTCCTAACTTTACCGTCCCAACTGTCTCAACTTGCATTGATTTCATATCAATATTTGTAGCAAACTGTTAGGACCTCTATGTCCAATTTGGAAGGTCCTTTCTATCAACTAATATTCTGACTATAAAGTTCATGCATTTTTGCTACAGTTGACCTCGAAGGCGAATATCTCCGGGGTCACAATTCAGCCCTCGTTACCTGTGCAGATTGTCCAGATTGTTATCGCAATGCTAGTAATGGATACATGGCAGTACTTTGTGCACCGCTACATGCATCAGAACAAGTTTTTGTATCGCCATGTCCACTCTCAGCACCACAGACTCGTTGTTCCATATGCAATTGGAGCCCTTTATAATCACCCACTTGAGGGTCTCTTGCTCGACACTTTTGGCGGGGCTCTCTCGTTTCTAGTCTCAGGGATGACAGCACGAACGGCTGTTATATTCTTCTGCTTTGCCGTGATTAAAACTGTCGATGATCACTGTGGGCTTTGGTTGCCTGGTAATATATTCCATCTTTTATTCCAGAACAACACTGCTTATCATGACATACACCATCAACTTCAAGGCTTGAAGTACAACTATTCCCAGCCATTTTTCCCGATATGGGATAAACTTTTTGGCACCTACATGCCCTATAATCTTGTCAAGAGACCTGAAGGGGGGTTTGAAGCAAGGGCAATGAAGGCAATGAAAGACAGTTGAATCACAGCAGTTTACTAATTGAAGCTCACTTCACGCTGAGAAATTATTTTGCTGGGGCGTCGGTCACTCATGGAAATCTGAATTAGAATTGTGATATCGAGGCTCTGTTCTAGTCTCTAGCAGGAGGGTTTGGTCGTTCGGGTTAGTCCTTTTCCGGTTGTGACAGTAATTTTCTCTTGGCTGGGTTGTGTTAATTCCACCAACCTGCCTTATGCATTGTAATTGTGAGATTCTGGCTGTCTAATTTGTAGCATATTTTGTTCATTGTTATTAAACACTGGTTTTAAGGGGCATAGGAGGCCTTTCCAGACCTCATTGATGTACTTGTTTGTATGTGCCTTCAAAGAATTCAATTAAACGAACGAACACGATCTCAAGTTTAGCTTGATTGCAGAATTCTTCTTACTATATCAGAAATTAGACACACTTGTTTAGAGTATAATGCTCTATTTTCGGACAATTTCAACGCGTTATGTTACCAGACTGCATAATCATCACTGTTGGTCAAGTATATAATTACAACTGAAGCCTGAAGTAATTTAAGGTGGTACCATCTTTGCAACTCACATCTGTAAGAGCAGGCTTTCAGAGGAGAAAAAGGTACCATCATACAATTCTGGTAAGCCTCATTGCACAAGCTGGTAGAACGAATTGATCAACAACACGACGCTATCCAAGCATGAATAGGAATCACAGTATGTTGGCACAACCGTGTCCGAACACTAGGTATAACGCACACTTCAGCGCCAAATGTTGTGCACGCTAAGCATCATGATCACCCGAGATACAGGTTCTTCAACCTACAACAAATTCTTGAAGACAATGGTTCCTTTTTTTTTTGTAGTCATAAGCTTCCAAATGAGACTTACAGTAACAAAAAGCAAACGTCCAGAGGAGCATCTGAGAGGCGTCAAACCCGCAATCTCATTCCTCTACACTTGAGAGCACATGCTGGTGAGTTCTCATTTTGGCTAGACAATTTGTCTGCCTCATACCATGCCATACACTGGGTACGTATGATCAAACGGAGTAAAATCTAACTTTTCATTGCAGGGTTTTACCCCCCCCCAAATCTGAGACAACTATGTATAGCAAAAGTGTTTTTATGCGGTGCTGCAGTTACAGTGTCTCACCAGTCACTAGAGAAGGCTTAACGGCAGTGGCGATCCATTCAAACTTATCTTCCCTGAATCCTTGGGAATGAAGTGTACAACTAATGACTGATTTGGACTAAAACAAAATAAAAAAATTACTAACCGTCACTGGAACAGTATCAAAACACCAGAGAAGGGATATGTTCTTTCAGAACACCTCTTCAAATTAACTGGAAATCACTTATTTCGAATCTCCAGTTTGCTTTATAAGTTTATAACATATGAATGTCACCAATAATCTCTGCAAGAGCATAATCCTTCTTTAAATCTGTGAAACCGGGCTCGATCCCTCACAATTATTTCCCTGTTATAAACCTTCGAAATAAGTTTGATCACAACATGGCAATCCTCACATATTCTTAGGTTCTTAATCACTTGAATTGGTGTCCCCTCATTGGTACTAATCAAACCAAACGCCACAGCCAATTTCTCGCAGTGGTAGCTCAATGCATTCTCTTTTTCCTCCTCCCCTATATCATGCAGCACATTATTAGTCTTGGCCGCATATCCGTAGGCTTTAATCCTGAAAATGATCTCATCCAGCTTTGCATAAATCTCACGCCAATTAGTATGGCTTTGATCACCATTAACGAACTTGTGTATCACACCTTCCACTTCTATGTACCCAAAACCCGGTATCTTCTTCACATCCCTTTTCTTCATGGCCTCCCTCACCCTGCCTACATCATCCCATCTCTCATGAGCCGCGTAAACATTTGATAACAATACGAAATCACCACAACCCTTAGACCCCAACTCAATCAGTTTCCGAGACGCCAGTTCTGCCATCTCTACATTCCTATAAGTCTTGCTAGCACCAAGTAAAGTTTGCCAGAGTACCACATCACGAAACATAGGCATAGAATTTATAATCTCGTAAGCCTCTTGAATACGCCCAGCTCTTCCCAGCAAATCAACCACAGTTCCATAATGCTTAACATTAGGGGCAACCCCATGCCCGGCCATCGAATTAAATAACCTGACCCCATCTGCCACCAGTCCGGCATGGTTGCAGGCACACAAAGCAGCAAGATACGACACTGCATCTGGGCACACCTCACTTTTATCCATCTGTCCGAAAAGCTCAAGTGCTTTGTCACCATTGCCATGCATAGCAAACGCCATAATCATCGTATTCCACGTTATTAGATTCTTCCCACATTTCATATTCTCAAACACCCAATATGCTTTGTCCTCAAAGCCGCATTTCGCGTACATATCAATAACCGCATTGCAAACGATGACGTGCATATCAAGTTTCTCATTCATTATATAGGCATGTATTTTCTCTCCTCTTTTGAGTGCACCCAATTGCGAACAGGCGGAGAGCGCACCAAGAACGGTGACTTCATTATGCTTCAAACCCTCTTCCTCGCTCATTCTCTGAAACAAAGCTATAGCTTCAGTGGGTCGATTCCCCTGAGCCAACCCAGAAATTAAAGCATTCCAACAAGCAATATCTCTTTGACCCATTTCATCAAACACCTTCTGTGCAAACCCCAAATCACCCACTTTCGCATAAACGTCCAGCAAAGTGGTTCGCAGCAGCACGTCGGCTCCAAATCCGAACTGTACAATCTGAGAGTGAATCTGCATTGCCTCAGAGAAAGCCAATGCACGTGCGCACGCCTTTAGAGCGAAGGAGCACGTGAGGGCGTCGATTTTCTGGGAAGCTTGGGACATGGTCTTGTACCATGCGATGGCTTGGGTGGGTTGGAGGCTCTGGGCGAGGCCTCGAACGACGGCGTTCCATTGATTGGTGGAAGGGTTTTGGAGGTGGCGGAAGAGGGCTGTGGCGTAAGGGAGGTTGGCGACGGGGGAGAGGGCGCAGCGCTCGAGAAGTGTGGTGGTGAGGGAGCGGTAGAATTGGAATTTGCCACTGGTTAGAAGGTGGGCTTGGAGCTGTTTGATGCTCGTGAGGGAGGTGCATTTCTGTAACAAGGACTCCAAGCTGGCCATTTTCCATGCCCATGACACTCAGTCGGGCTGGGAAGCCCTTTTGTATCTACGTTTTTTGCTTTTTGGGGAAAAAATTTTAGTTGTGACAGGAATATGAATGGTACACCACGTGTTTTTATTTAAATGGTGAAAATTTTGAATTTTGAAGTTATTAATCTTTTAATACACATAACCTATCATTTATATAGGGACACGTGATGTACCACTTCGTGTGACGGTCACACTGAAAAATCTCTCATTTTGAAGGGTTGGGTAGAACTTCCGGTTAATCGGCTTTTAAAATATAAATGGAAAAGACTTTGTTACTCAAGTATTGACGAGGAACTCCTTTCATATTTCGTGATTAATTTGTAAAATTTCATTCTCATAGCTGTTTATATAACAAATCATTATGTCAATATTATCTTTGTAATATATATACATATGAGATCGTTTAGCTGTCAAACAACATAAAATCAAATGGAAATATTTTTGCTCACTATCCTCAAGTGATGGTGATACTCTTTATCTTGTTTATCACTATTAGATGAGTTAAAATTTAAAATCTGTGTGGTGGATATACACAAATTTCAAAATTTGAATTCATTCAACGATGATAAATAGATGATGAACATTTTCACCAATTAAGAATGTGAGCAAAACTGCACTTGGACCAAATAATCAGTATTGGTAAAAATATTACGAACTGTCTATCTATTTATTATAGCTCTAATTGAGTTTTTAGACATGATCTATATGGAATAATTTACAATATGAATGATCATAAGCACAAGAAATGTAATAACATTTTCTAGATAATTTCGATAATGAGCCTACATCTAAACATGAAGACCAAGAAAAACTCGGTCTACATGACATCTGCATTTCTTGCTGATGTAGAAATGCAATATATCTCATTTCTAAGAAAATTAAAAAAAATGCTATGAACCCCATAAATTGTGGAATAAACCTCACATTTACCTTTTCAATTAAAAATTATTTTAATACACCCTACGTATTTTTCTATAATACCCTCACATCTCACGTTCTCAATATACACTGCCACCTAGGATTTAAAGCATATGTGAGTTGTTTTCAATTCCACCATTAAAATCCATGTCGTCTATTTTTAATATTTGGTGGTAATTTTAGGTGTTTAATTCTTTGTGTAATCTATGTGATCCCTAAAAGATGAACACGAACATAGAAGCTTGAATAATGCAACAAAAGCAAGATTAATTAAATAATTATCGATGTCGTCAAAATCACTAAAACAATAAAAAATATGAAGTCTTACCTCAAGTGAAGCTTCCGAAACATTGATTTCGTGTTTTATTCGTCAAAATAATTTTTCTCATTCAACATATTTGTAGTTTTATTGGTTATAGTTTTGTTCAAAATGGAGTATCGGAGGGGTTTTGATAGTTAAAGAAGATAAATAATACGTTAAAAGTGATTTGAGGTATATTTAGATTTTTTTTAAACCTAATAAAGTCAAAATTGTCATTGCATAGTAGGCTAAATAAGTTATTTAATATTAAATTTTAATATGGGGTGCATTCAACATTTTGTAGGATGCTAACATAAAAAGTAAACTACATTGCATCCATAAAAAAAATAAAAATAAAAACTACATGGTATCGTCTTTTTAATAGAGAAACAAATCATCGCCTCAATCTGCAATGGTAAACCGATGAACACTCCTGATCACAGGAAAAACATCAATAAAGCTAGCATTTGAGGCTTGACAATGACACCATTTAAGCATCCCTCCCAAGGAATGACATATCACATGTCACTATTTAAACAGTAAAATATGTGTATTAAAACATTAATAATTTCAAAAATAAAAAAAATTCACCACTTATATAAAAATACATGATGTACTATTTGTGTTCCGTAACAACTCAAAATATCTAAAAGTTGCACGAAGTATGGAGCCACACGGCACCACCTAATCTAAAACTATACATGTTGACTAAAAACAAAACAAAATGTAAGACTAGAATTCGCACCTGTTTTCACTTCTTATTATTATTTTTTTAATTTTTACCATTGAAATAAATAAATTAAAGACGATTAATATAAAAAATTAATAAAAGTATACGGAAAATAAAAATGAGTGTAAATACTATATCACTCTCCTCACTTTACCGTGCATTTTCACATTTTGTCGTCCAGAAATCTATAAATAGCACTAAAACCCCTTTCCTGTCTTGTATAAACCACTCCCTACTCTCTCTCTCTCTCTCTCTCTCTCTCTCTCTTCCTGTGCGAAGTAAAAGCTATTTCTGAGCGAGGATCAATACGCCGATATGAGGTGCTGCTCTTAGATCCTGCTTTCTTTTAATTTACATTTACTTTAGATATTTATGTTTTCTTCTTTTGGGGTTGCATAAGAAGCATAGGGTTTGAGTTAGGGTTTTCCAATTTTTCGTCTTTACTTTTTCAACTGTTTACTGTTTGGTTGCTGAGAAAGTGATGGAAAATGAGTTATCTGTGAATATGGAAACTTGAATCCGCGAAGACGCCCTTTGTTTTTGTGTTGGGTTCAATTGAGGTTTAGGGTTTTAATTCTGAATGATTTGTTTTTCATTTCATGGAGATGACTTGTAATTTGATTTGACTGAGTAATTTGATGGAAATATGTTGTCTTATTTTCCATATTTCGTTTTCTCTGCAACCAAACAGGGGCTATAAGTTTTAATTTTTAAAGGATTTACTCAGATTTTGGTAAATTAATACCAGACCTAATTAGGAGAAGAAATTGCTGAATTAGATTTCTCAGTCTCTTTTGTATGTTGTAGAAAGCTATTTAATTTATGCAACTATTGTGCCGGTCTTTCTTTTTCAGCTTTATTTTATCTATTCCCATTTTTTCTAAACTCATGTTTCCATTTTCTTTTTTGGTTTATCATATTTAAACACTGCCTTATTTGTGCAAGCTGCAACTACGTGCTTGAACGCGTTTTATTATTGGCGGGATGTGCATAAAGCTAGATATATGTGCAGGACACTTGATTAGTGTAGGGTTTTAACAACTAATTGCTAGCAGCTACCAGCTTTGGTTAGATGAATGCTAGTCTGATTTGTCTTACAGTACTTGAGGTGCTGGTTTCATAGTGTTTGTTCCCTGCTGTGCGGTTTCATTTTTGTTTCTTCATAACTTTCTTGGTCCCGGGAGTTATGTAGATTGAGTACAACGAATGTCCAGTGTTCTTTAACTGTTCGGTATTTGGAATCGGTTGTGTAGTTCAAGAAATTTAACATTTAGCAATTGGCGGGTAAGATGTAACTCTTGGGTCTTACAATCCTTGTAGCAGCCTGCCTAACATTTGTAGGCTCTACACTCTACCATCCAATTTAATGAAATTTCAAAGATTGGACGGTACTGATTGCAGAAATGAAAAAAAAAACTATGATATTAGAAAGGTGAAAGTAAGTGTGTTAGAAGAAGTGGCTAGCATTATGGATAATATTTTAAGTTTGTATTTCTATAAGTTTTTTGTTCTGGAGTATATGATTTACCTCGATTGTTTTGTACTTTAATCTTTTCTAATTTTCATTTAAACTTTTACATTTCAGCCGACATCCTAATGTGAAATGGGCCCAGAGGTCTGATATGGTCTACATAACTATTGACTTGCCGGATGCCCAGGATGTAAAGCTTAAACTGGAGCCTGAAGGAAAGTTTTTGTTTTCTGCTACTACTGGACCAGAGAAGACAGCTTATGAAGTTGACCTTGATCTCTATGACAAGATTGATGTAAATGTAATGTCTCGCCATAGCCATCATGGATTTATTTCATTTTACTAGGATATTGTAGGGTAGTCAATTATGGGACTAACATATTCTTTTACTTGCAGGAGACCAAGTCTAGTGTTGGCTTGAGAAATATCTGTTACCTAGTGAAAAAAGCTGAGGAAAAATGGTGGAGCAGGTTGATAAAACAGCAGGGAAAAGCTCCTATTTTTCTGAAAGTGGATTGGGATAAATGGGTTGATGAAGATGAGGAGCCTGAAGAAGTGAAAGGTGACGAAGGCGGTGAGTGTTTCTCTTATCCTTCCTAAATCTCTTTCTGCATTGTCATAGTTTCCTTGAGGAATTCTGATTGTACGCTTTTGGCTTTAATTCTGGTTTCCAGGTCCAGGTGGGTTTGGAAATAATATGGACTTTGGTGGACTCGGAAACAATATGGACTTTGGAGGACTCGGAAACAATATGGACTTTGGAGGACTCGGAAACAATATGAACCTCGGGGGACTTGGAAACAATATGAACTTTGGGGACTTTGATATGTCTGTAAGTAGTTATACCATCGCCTTACTGTTGAATTGTTTATACTAGTATAAGTAGCTGTACCATCACCTGACTATAGGATTGTTTATAATAAATTATTTATTACGTTAAACAATTTCTTGCGTTCTGTTATTTCAGAAGTTGAACATGGGTGGCGGTGGCTCGAGTGCTGATGCTCTTGGCAAGTTTGATGGTGAGTTTCACAATCTATATAGTCCATTCCAGTTGCATGATCTTTTGTTTGTTGGAACTGGACTAGTAACTGCAGATTAGCGTACAATTTATCACTGACAATTGAATTAACCTGTCTTGTACTACTAGCAGAGAATGATGATAGTGACACAGAGGACGAAACTGCTGACCAACCACCATCCGCTGCAGGAGAATCTGACGCCAAACCTCCTGCGAGTGCTGAGCATGACGCAAAGGCTTCTGTCTGACGATGCAAAAGATTCAGAAAGTATGCGGGTGTTACCGCAAATGTTGAAGTTTTCAAAGCCTTCTTTACAGCGTCTTCGAAGCCAATGCTACTCCCTGTTTCGACGTGCACTTGAATATGTTTTTATTTCCCGACACAGCTTTGTGATTGCTTTGCTTCGCCTTCACAAAAGGGGTTCCTTTACGTTTTGTTTATGGTTTTATCACGAGGGGTAGCCAGCCTGATTGTTCGTGAGACGACTGCCGTTGGCAACGGAAGCTTTATTATCTTCCCACTTACTGTGATTCACGGATATTGGGATTTACCATGTATTAGATATCGGCTTGTTCATTACCGGTGACGATGTTGATGTATGGTTTTTAGTCATTGTATAGTATGCATCTCAGTCATATTCATAACCATCTCCAACGAAAAGGCTAAACATAGCCCCTCAATAATTTAGTGATCACTCTAGAAAAGTTAGGGTTTCTGAGGAATTATTTTCCGGTTTATGTCTGTCTTGATTTTTTTGCCTGTTAGGAGGTTGATTTAGTTTTATTCCAAAAGGAGATTCAAATTCCCTTCAATTGCTCCTGTTCTACAAGAAATTGTTAAATTATTTTTGAAGAGTGGGTTTAATTTTTTTAAAAAGCTGGGTTTTGAGAGAAAATATGGAAGAGACAACGAACAAGAGACAGAGAGAAGAGGATGAATTTCTAAAAGAAGAGAGACGGGAAAAAGAAAGTGGATTCCACAAAGGTTGGCCCTGAGCTGCCGGGTTTTGAGGGTTTTCTTGCTACTTTAAACTTGTTGAGCTTGTTAATAATTAGTGGCATCATGTCTAATTGTTCATAATGCAATGAGTTTGATCCGATGATGAATAGCTAATCAGATCGTCATGAGAATTGAGACTTTTTTAGTGTTATGTACCATGGTGGTTTACTTAGAAGTGTTGTTTTGTCAACCCACCTGTGGTTCGTGCCATGGAAATCCTTCTCATGTACAGGGGAAGATAAAGAGAATTGAGATCAAATTTTCTGCACCTATTTTGTGTGTGGTCCCTCTGTGACTTCTATCATTGATTAACACGTATTAAGTTTATGACAACAAAGTTAAGGAGGGTGAAGTTTATTAACATGTGACAATCAATAATAGCGTCCACAAAAGCTACAATATCTTACGTCTCGTTTAATGTATCACTCTGCGTCTTAAGCGCAGCACATGCCAACCTTGAATGTGACTTTACGAGTGGGGCTCTTACTATCAGCTCAATCACACAAGCATCCCCTACTTACAGACGATTTTCGTGCACAAATGCCTTCCAACCATCATAGATTCTTGCATTCAAAGACATATCGCTTAACAAACGATACAGATAGTCTCTGCAAACATCACAAACAAAATATAAAGACAAACCAAAAAGGGGGTTATTCTGTAGTTCTGTTGCTCCTTAAGCTGTTTCATTCCTAATTCATATTCCAATATGAACTGGGATTGTACAAACGGCGAGGAAGTTTGCCAAGTGAATTGCTTTGTATGATGGTTGCATTTTGACCATGAGAAACGGATTACTAGACTCGAAACTCATAGCTTAAGAACCATGGATACTTAAGCTCGCAGTTTCTCCCCCATCCCTAGACATGCTCCAACGCTTGCTTCTTGTTTTTGGGCGTGGCGAATCCAACCATCCCTAGACATGCTCCAACGCTTGCTTCTTGTTTTTAGGCGTGGCGAATCCAAGATTTTGACAGAAACATATCTCCAAGTTCTTTGTTCTTGGGCAGATAGAATCGCCCAGCTAAAAACCATCCACTACACAATAACCAACTTTTACAAGGAGCAGTCAAAACCCACGGAAGACAAGTAACCAAAGTCATACGGAAGGAAAACACCCTTGACCTTTTGTGTATGTCATGAACAGACCAAATTTACCACAAAACTGATCAGCCTCTCTGCAGTTTAACTAGATACAATCCTAGCCACTGCTTGCTCTTCAATTAATGGCTTAAAAAGTGTCACAGTGTTCACTGTACGTAAAAGATGCGTGTCTCCCGATCCTGCTCAATGAACTTTAAAATCCAATGATAAAAGTAGACAGCCGTTGTAAGCCCTACGCTTCAGTCACAACTGCACAATGGTTCTAGTCCTTCTGGGACAGCAGATAAGTGGTAAATCCATTGCTTTCGAAGGCATGGCCTAAGTTTAAGTCTGATCGGGTGAATTTCTCAGCTTGCTCTCCATTTCTTCGATCATTGTTCCAATGTTACAATACGATATACGATAAACGGTCTTAATCACAAGATTTCTAGAATTTCCAGAAAAAGGATCCTCCTCCGGATCAGGAATGCTCTGCGAGGAGCGGCACACCTACCCCCGTCAATCCTAAAAGAGGATAGGTTTCCATAAAGTAATGATGTGGACGTGGTTGATGCGACAAAAGCAAAAGTTGCCTACTGATTATCCTAAACGTTCGGACAGGATATACTCTTCTAGATGTGTAGGCCCCAATATTAACAAATTAAGGAAGAGCGTTAAGTACTATTTACAGAAAATAAATAAATTTTGGTTACCTAATTTTGGAATCAAAGTGAAAATATAAGAAACAAAAGCGTTTAATTGATTAAACTAAGAATGGATTGAAAATTAAGTACTAATTTTATAAGTCGCTTAATATTATAGTTTTATGAATTTTTTTTTACTATAGTTTAATGATTTTTTTTTCAATTTTAAATGAAGATCTTATAGATGGCCATTCATCGTAATAGTGAAAAATATTTGTCTCTGCATTTTAATACAAAATTTGAACTTATTTAACATTGATAAGTAAATGATAAACATTACATCACCATCTCTTTTGCGTTGTGAGCAAAATCATATCTACTAAAACCAAAATAGAGGGTTTACCTTTTAATAGAATTATTTTGTTCTGAAAATGGCTGAAAAATATGGAAAAGGATGGGGATCCTAAGGATCTCGTGATCGTGACTGTTCATCATACATTATGCAGTCATAAATCATTTCATTTAAAATTTAAAGAAGAAATTAGGCTCACATCCTTCTTTTTGTTACTCTATTGATTAAAATCCTATTCATTTTTAATTTTTGATCAAGGTTCTTGGATATTAATAACATCATTAATTATTTGAATAATAAAATATTTTTATTTTTAAATATATTCCTTTAGTGTTAAAAATGTTACAATTAGTATATTTATATTTATGGCTAAATTTTTTATCATATATTTTTATTTTTAGTTTGTACCTATTTTTAATTTGCAAATATTTTTTAATTTGTACCAATTTTCTTTTCATTTTTAATTTGTACCCATATATTAGTTTCTTTTTGTGCCCATATTTTTGAAAGTTTTATTTGTGTTTGTACCCATGTGTATAGCGTCAAGTGATATTGTATATTTAATCAATGATAGAAAAATTACATATGGTATGTTGATGCACAAAATCAGCGGGGACTTTGGTACAACAGAAAGTGTTAAGTTTGTGACCTTCGCTAGGTTGCTCCGGTCACTAGTGTGGATAAGTATGTAAATGGATAGAGACAGGGAAGCAAACACAAGATGTATGTGGTTCACCCAAATTGGCTACGTCCACAGAGTAGAGGAGTTCTGATTAATTGTGAAGGGTTTACATGAGTACATAGGTTCAAGCTCTCATTTAGTGAGTACTAGTGAATGATTTAGTACAAATGACATTCGAAAATATTGTGGGAGAATGATCTCCTTTATAGAAGAGTTTCTAGCTTTGTTATGACATTGACACGTGTCGTGTTGTGATTGGCTTCTGATGTTGACATGTGTCGCGATGTGATTGGCTTCTGATGTCGACACGTGTCGCACTGTGATTGGCCTCCTGGTTTGAAAGAAACTCTTATGGGTCCTTGACGGTATAACATTGACCAGTGCTCAGTAATTTCAGGATTGGTCAAGTATGGTTCAACGATAAGCTAGAACATATCACTATAGCACGACGCCCTTCCTGCAGAACCGCATAATCCAGACGGAAAAGTCTAAGTCAAATCCAAGCTCGGCATCGCTGCCCTATCCGAAAAGCTCAAGAAACTTCAACAACCTTTCGCTAGCAACGTCGCCAAATAGCAAAGCCTCGCCATACCACATCCACTACTTTGTCAACAGCAAAAGTATCACATATCATCAAGGTTGAACAAACTCTTGATTTGATGGACTTGTTTTGACCTTCAAATTCTTGAGTCGGCCTTATACTCTGGAGGAAACTAGAAAACCCTTCAGCCTAGTTCAAGAATAAGCCTGTGGAAAGTTACTTCTTCAAAAGCAAAAGTATCTCATATCATTTATTCTCTTTTTTCTTCTCTTTATCCTTCCTGCTGCCTGCAAGATAAGGAGAATGAGAACAATCAGCCGGAACTCGAAATCAAACTTCTGATCTGGGACTGATTGCTTGGAGCTTTGATTACTTACCTTGTCTGTCACCTCTTTCGGCAGATCTCCTAGCTCGGCGACTTGGGGGACTCCTACTACATGGTTTGTATCGCGCTTGACCAAGCCTGAAACTACAAGTAAGCTTCAAGTGAAATTGATACATTACCTTGTGCATCTCCGCCAGTTAAGGATACCACCCCTGGATGGAGGAAAAGTACTTGCAGAGAAGATGCCACATCTACCTATGAGACAGATAAGGCAAGTGAAAACGATACCACACTTCGGTACTTAGAAGTTTCGTGATTACTCAGCGGCTTGGATCTTGCAAGTCCCCAACCGAGGAGCTTCCCTCACTCGAGAACTTAGGGGAGCACTGTTTGTACCATACTTGATCAATCCCGAAACTACTAAGCACTGGTCAACGTTATACCGTCAAGGACCCAGAAGAGTTTCCCTCAAACCAGGAGGCCAATCATAGTGCGACACGTGTCGACATCAGAAGCCAATCACAGCGCGACACGCGTCAACATCAGAAGCCAATCACAAACGACACGTGTCAATGTCAGAACAAAGCTAAAAATTCTTCTATAAAAGGAGATCATTCTCCCACAATATTTTCGAATGTCATTTGTACTAAATCATTCACTAGTACTCACTAAAGGAGAGCTTGAACCTATGTACTTGTGTAAACCCTTCACAATTAATGAGAACTCCTCTATTCCGTGGACGTAGCCAATTTGGGTGAACCACGTACATCTTGTGTTTGCTTCCCTGTCTCTATCCATTTACATACTTATCCACACTAGTGACCGAAGCAACCTAGTGAAGGTCACAAACTTGACACTTTCTGTTGTACCAAAGTCCTCACTGATTTTGTGCATCAACATGGTATATTTATGTTTTATGCCTAAACTTTGTATCATGTATTTATATTTTTAGTTTGTACCCACTGTTAATTTGCAACATATTTTTTTTTTTTAAATTTGTAGTATTTTCTTTTTAGTTTTATTTTGTACCCATGTATTAATTTCTTTTAGGGCCTATATTTTTTTTAAAATTCATTTGTACTCATAATTTTTTAATCTTTTATATGTACCCTAATTTATTTATAATGTACCCATTCTTCTTTATTAATGTACCACTTTGTTATATGTGAAATGTACCAATTTTTTGGTAAAATGTACCAGTTTTTTTAACACTATGGATACATTCTTTTGCTGACACACCCCGACCGAGATCAAGGCATGCTGGCCGTCACGTGAGAGTGACGTAGCCATGTGCACAGTGCGGAAACGATAAAGATAAGAAATATACGAATAAACAAAAACCAAATTACTAGAGTGCACTACTAAACAGTAAGTGATAGGAGTTAGTTACAACAGTAAACACTCCTAATCAGAGCATAAGTCTAGGTGCAGTCCAGTAGGACAAATACTAGTTATGCAGTACCAGGAATGTCCTACTATTATATAGATAAGTCAGAACAGTCGACGTCATCGAGCCTCCAACAACAAGCTTACTTAAAACCTGGAGGGGCACAAAACAGAAAACGTGAGTGGGCAAAAACAAATGTTTTATAAAATCATTTCGTTTATCAACATAACTAACCCCTCGGTGTAAAACATGTATAATTTTCCCAGAATCAAGATATAAGCATACATATATATATATATATATCTGAAATCATAACAATTCAATTCATACTCCACATAATCATATTTATATGTATGCCATGCCAAGATATATAACAGAATAAGTAACACAGGTGATAATAAGCTCATGGAAAACAACATATCAGCCGGAACCCCTACAGAGGTATGTACGGCATGAATTCATAGCTCATCAATCAATCTAGCCGGAGTCACCTCAAATGACCTGTACGGCACTACTCTGCACACAAGTCGGAACCACTGAAATGGTCTGTACGACAAGGTTGGGTGTGATATAGTTATGCTTAATGCTACGCCCTCATGCTAGCTGTGCGATAAATCGCTAGTCACCTACGAGTCGGAACCACTTATAGTGGTCTGTACGACAAGACTGTGCACCTAAATTGGATCCAATGTGAGCATATGGTGCGGGATGTGACATAATATACAGGCATGTGCCAACTCTCTCTGGCTAAATCACAATCACCCGAGGAGCAGGTTTATGAGCTCATCGTTTCTCAATCACATCTCATATAGACAATCAACATGTTCATCTCATTTATTGAATGGATGCACCTAACCTCTCGTTAGACTGCCTACGTACCCTAAACAGGGATCAAGCCGTTCGTAGTTCACCTAAACCAAACATAACTCACCTGGTACTTACCTGAGCGTCCACAACACCACAATCATATATATATGCAACCATGAAATGCATATTCAGAATATAAAGGCATTGGCATATTATTTCAAAGCATACTTTCCTTAAAAATGTATTTCTGGGAAATATATCAAGTATATAAATATATACTAAAAACAAAAGCTCACTCACTGGTATGTCGACGGGTCGTAACCCCCAAGTCGCTCGTGGATACGCTCGTCCTTGGGATAAGTCTCACCTATATGCGAATTAACTATAAAAACGTTATTTTAAAGCACATAGGCAAAACTAGCTAATAACTTCTCATACATTGCTTAATTTTGGTATTTGAATATACCACAGTGATCTACACAACCTCAGGATCATCCCCAAATTTTCAAAATAATTTTCTGACCCCGCACGCGCCGCCACGCGCTGGCCAAGGCACGGCAATACGCGCCGCCATGCGCAAGGGATCCTGACGGATTCTACAAACGGCGTCAGGAATATTCCGTTAAAACCTAACGGTAACTGTCAATCCTAACTGATGGCGTTAGCATATTCCGTCCAAACTGACGGAATATTCCGTCTTCATCCCCAGCGAGTTGCCGGTCGCCGGAAAACTGGGTAAAACTTTAAACTCATTATTCTCACTCGTTTTTCAACCATTTTTCATGAAATTTGAACCATATGAAAGATTAGAGTGAGAAGAATGGCGTTATACCTATTTGAAGCTTCCAATCTCATGAAATCATGTCGGGGAAGCTTCAAAATTCCGACCAAAGCTACAACTCGACGTTTCTCGTGATCCCGACGTCCAAATTCCTCGAACGAACTACCCCGAGACTTGTGAGAACCTCATTAAGCTTCCTATGAGCTTAGATTTCCCTAAAACACAAGGTTTTACGTGAGTATGAACAGTGCATGAAAATTGGGTTACGGGTTCACGAGTTTTCGAAGGATTCTTTACCTGAAACTGGTACCAAATGATTCGTAGCACCACGAGGAACACAATGGTGCACTCAAAACCTTCGATCTGCGAAGTTTGAGGTGTTCTTGCCCTTGTTCGTACGTATAGCAAGAAGAGAGATAGTGAAACCGAGAGAGAGAGAGTACGGGAAAGAAGAGAGAGAATGGAGGAGTGATGTGTGTGGTCCAAAACTAGTCAACAACCCAATCACAACCAAAGTTTCTTAGTTCCTAAGTGGTTCCAAAAGCTTAGGAAAACTTAATTAATCCCATTGAAAACAAATCACACACCACATATTTTAACGTCCAAGGGTAAATTAGTCTTTTCACATCAACGGTAATTAATTCTCGGGACGGGCTGTGACATTTGCCATTTATTATTTCTTATTTTTACATAGTTTTTATCCATTTATTCAATCAAAATGTTTGAATTCTTTTATTGTAACCATTTCTAATAGTATTATAATGAGGGATTTTAAATTTATAGGATTATAAATCTCATAAAATATCAAACAATTAATGTCAAAACTATAAAAATATAAATATTAATAGTAATATAATGAGGTACAAAGTCAAGGGACTTTGATCAAACTTTGAATACTATTAAGGTTTTAATCAAAGAATGTTAAGGATTAGGGACTGCATCCAAAGTATCCCAAATTTAAAATTAAATATAAATAGTACTTAACGAAAACTGACCGGACGATGTACAATGAATGATCACGATCGCGGAATCCTTAGGATACCCAAAAAAAATCCTCAAGTAAAATTCTCTATATGTGTATTTTATGCGAATAAGTAACGCGGTAGGATGACTTTCCGCACAAAAGAACATTTTCATAAATAACTTACGAATTATTAACAACTGTACAAAATTGGGACTTAGGCCTTAATTTTTTTTTTCATAAATCGTAAGTAGAAATATCCTACAACTTCTTAAGAGATTAAGAGCTTGTTTGAAAGTACTTTTAAAATGAGTAAAAATACTTTTGATAAAGGTGATTTTGAGTACAAAAGCACTAAGACCTACTCAAACCCCTTGAAGTAAAACTCAAATTTTAGGTTATAAACTTATCCCAACTTTGCTTCAACCCTTGGGGCAAACATGAGTTTTAATCAAAAACTCATTTTTAGAGCAAATTTAGCCCATGATTCCCCTGAGTTAGTGGAGCTGGGCCACCATATACGTGTACTTTTTTTAGTTTTATATTTATAAATTTATTGAATACAACATATAAGATTTAATATGATCAAATCCAACGGCAAAACAAAAGATCTAAAGGTCCAAATTTAAATCTAAAGCCTAAAGTAATAAAAAAAATTAATTTATATGTTTCATATTCTTTCATAGTGTTTCATGAGTTTCATAGTGCCAGTTTAGATATTTTTTAATATTTATCGGAATTTAAATATTTTTAGATTAAAATATTCAAAAAATTAAATTAGAATAGTCCACATAATTTTTTTTTAAAAAAGTTACTTTAAGAAAAAATTGTCCTAAATTCATTATTTAATACTCTCAGGCTAAAAATTTAACTCAAAAAAGTTCGAGGAAAAAACTGTTTCTGTGTTAAAACCTAAATCTTCTAGGTTAAAAATTTTAGATTTTAGCTCAAGAGTTTGAGGTGGTCTAAGTATATTTTGAAACAAAAAAACACTATATCTAGTGCTTCTTGTAGGAAACACTATATATGTATTTTTTGCAGAAAACATGTGTTTCTTCTAGGAAGTACGTAAAATACTTTTTATAATTCATTTAATTTTTACTAAGAATTTATTTTAAAAAACATCCAAGCGATCCAAGAATTTTTAAGCCCAGGAATTCAAGTGGGGTGGTTCCCAACTCAGCCGATATGGATGGATGAGGAGGCAGATGTGTTCTGCGAGGAGCCGCACACCCAACGTCAATCCTAAAAGAGGATAGGTTTCCATAAAATAATGATGTGGACGTGGTTGACGCGACAAAAGCAAAAGTTGCCTACTGATTACCCTGAACGTTCAGACAGGATACAGTCTTCCAGATGTGTGGTCCCCAATATTACCAAATTAGGGCAGAGCGTTAAGCACTATTTATAGAAAATAAATAAATTTTAGTTACCTAATTTTGGAATCAAAGTGAAAATATAAGAAGAAAAAGCGTTTAATTGATTGAACTAAGAATGGAATGAAAATTAAGCACTAATTTTATACGTTGCTTAATATTATAGTTTAATGAAATTTTTTTTTACTATAGTTTAATGAATTTTTTTTTTCGTTTTTAAATGAAGATCTTATGGATGATCATTCATCGTATTAGTGAAAAACAATTATCTCTACGTTTTAATACAAAATTTGAACTTATTTAACATTGATAAGTAAATGATTAACATTACATCACCATCCCTCGGGCGATGTGAGCAAAAACATATCTACCAAAACCAAAATAGAGGGTTTACCTTTTAATAGAATAATCTTATTTAATGGCCGAAAAATATGGAAAACGATCCTCATCGGAACTTTTTCCTGGGGATCATAAGAATCTCGTGATTATAACTGTTCATCGTACATCGTACAGTCAGAAATTATTTCATTTAAAATTTAAAATTAAATATAAATAGTACCTAACAAAAACTGATTGAACAATGTACGATGAACGGTCACGATTGCGAAAAATTTCAGAAAAAGGATCCGCCTTTTCTGAAAAATATGGCTTGCTGACATGTGCACCCAACATAAAGCTACTCTCTTTGGTTCTGGTACATTTCCTATTTTGTCCTATAAACAAAATTAGTAATATCCATAAATAAAAAAAGGTAAATTCCTTAAATAGTAGTTGGGTGGGAGGAGTCGCCGACGACTGAGAAACCCCTCCTCTGGTTTTCCTTCGAATTCGCTGCTGCTGCTTCTAGGTTAGGGCTCTACTCTCGCTCCCGGAAACTAGAGAGAGAAACAAGAGAGGGAGAGAGAGATTGAGATCAAGCAATCGCAAGTAAATGGGGCGAGGGAAGGTAGAGCTGAAGCTAATCGACGACAAGCTCAGGCGGCAAGTGACGTTTTCCAAGCGGAGAAGCGGGCTGATCAAGAAGGCACGTGAGCTGTCCGTGCTCTGCGGGGTGGATGTCGGCCTCGTCATCTTCTCCGCCAAGGGGAGGCTCTACGAGTTCTGTAGCGGCGAGAGGTACGCCCCCCTGTAATTTCTTCTTCCTTCTCAGTTTAGTTTTAAGCTTAATAGGAACCGGGATCTCGACCCAAAAAAAAAAAAAAAGCTTAATAGGAACCGGGGCTGGGTACAGTTTAGTGTGGTTGGGGTTATTGTGGTTCGGTTCGATTCGAGGGTGGAAACCGTAGTAAATTATGTTGACCTTCACCAAATTTAAATCCATGTATGACCTTCACCAAATAACCAATACGCCAACATTTAATTTGCTAACTAAATTAAATATTTTGTATATTATGTTGTCCAGTTTAGAATCGGTTTCAAATATTAAGAAGAGAAATTAAATTTATTTAGCTTGCGGTTCGTTTCAAATTAAAACCGTTAAAATTTAAAAAACTGAATCATTCGGTGCGATCGAAGTTGATTTATGTTTAATTTCGATTTTATGTCCCAAGTGCCCACCATAGGAACTAGACAGCTGGCTCCCGAGCTATCTTTTCTTCCTTTTTCTGTATGGGAACCGGATCCTCTCCGCATCCAAAATTTTTAAAGCTAATGATCAAATAATCCGGATCATTGAAATTTGATCTAATGATTATAAACAGAAGACTCTTCTAAAGTTAATAATAATTGTAGCCGTTAAATTAAATTTTAATGACCCGAATTATTTGATCATTGGACTCAGTTCCTTTAGGTCCGAAGATGATCCAGTTCCTTCTGTATGTATGTCTTTGCAGTGCTAGGCTGCTAGCTAGCTACTATCTTGTAATTAAAAGTTGAGAGTTTTAACAAAAAAATCCGTGATACTGTTCACTTTAACAAAAAATTATATTTTTATACTAAAAAGTTAAACTTGTTACTATTTATTTTACCCTTTATTTTAATCTTTATCATTCAAAATTCAAAGTTTTCAAACATTTTCATTAGTTTTTTTTTTTTAAAAAGTTACCAATCAATGGATCCATTTATTTTATTTTATTTATTTTTTGTTGATGTATGTGCTACCTTTTCACATCTTTTGTATAATTTTAAAGGAAACTAATGAAAATGGCTTGAAAACTTTGAGTTTTAATGATAAGGACAAAATAAATGGTAAAGTAAATAGTACCAAGATTGACTTTTTAGTGTAAAAATGTGAATTTTCGTTAAAGTGAACAGTACCGGGTGCTTTTCGTTAAAGTTCCCTAATTTTAAGGGGTTTATAGATCGAGGTCTAAAATTACAGGCTACTTTTGAAGTGATAATTTTTATGCTTCTTTCGCCTTTTGAGGTAAAAAATTTTTTTTGAATTACTTTACTAATATCAATTACATAATTTTGAAATTTAATTGTTTAAACACATTGAAACTTACTATTAACTAGGAAATTATTTTTTTCTAAAAATTAAAATAAAATAGTTTAAAGAAAACTCGTATGTGGTTATACCTCAGGTTGAAAACAATGAAAACATAAATGAAATCTCCAATTTAGCGTTAAAAGACATGTATAAATACGTTTAGCTCTCGATATTCTTTGTCCTCTGCTTACAAAGAGGAGGGTTTCGAATTTTGAGTTTCCAGCCTTCTCCTACCCATTACGCTTCCAACGCTCGCCATTGGACTAAATTTCCCATTGACTATGCAAGAGATTAATTGGAGCGACTACATCCATCATCCACCGTTACTAACGAATGAACACCTTTAGATAACCTTTAGCATCAATCTCTTCAAAGGGCATGGGGAGGACCCGAGTTGTTGTATATGAATACTATATACATATTTATATATTATTCCTTTTCTTCGTCTATATTGTTAATATTCGATGGGGAAAAAGTGGATGCTGTTTTCCCAAACTTAGTAGAATATGTAGGTATAGATGCCTCCAATAAGAGAAAAACGCCACCCTTCTCTCTCCCCTGCCGTTTTGCTCCATCACTCACTGATGGTAGGCTGGTAGCTTACCCTATCTCTCCAAAGATGATAGCTCACCTCAATCCTCGAATTTCGGTGGTAGTGGGCCTGAGCTCGGTCTCGGATTGGGTGCATTGTCCCTATTCTTTTGGTTTTCCGCTCACCTCTTCGAGATTTTCAGCTTGTTGCACCAGATTTAAGTTAGCCCCAAAATTATCTATAATCCCTAACCGTAACAACTACTTAGATCCCCTTCCTCTGTGCATTACACGAATGCTCTCCTATACCCTCCCACTCCTCAGCCCACAAGTCCTCCATTTGTTTGTTGGATACCTGCTTTCGATTGAGAAGCCTCTTCTAGCCATTGTGTTTGCTACCCACCTTGAGAGCGAGTCGTCGCTCACTTAGATGAATGTGTGCAAAACCGCTGTGCAGCTAATTTGGGTATCCGCACCGCCTCCTTCAACGGTTCTGATGGTGTTTTGTCTTCTTGTTTGGTTGGCATTACCAGTTTTCCCTTGCTGGTCCTTGAGTGGTTGATATGGTTGCTGTTGCTGGCTGCTTTCTTTTGCTGATTATTTTAAAGGCAAATTTGTGTATTCTTTGTGCATCTTTGTTGTTGTGAAATTGGGGATTAGATATGTTCTTCAATTAGGACTTATTTGCATATGTGGTTTGTCTTTTGGCCCTTATGTTTTGTTGGTGCTGACCGCATATCAACTGACCTGAACGGAGGATTGGTGAGGTATATGGTGGTTGTGGCGAAGACGACTTGCGTCAACATAGTCTAATTGGGCATCATGTTCCTTGTGCTTCTTGGTCCACTTGGCCTACTAGCAGCTTTTCTTTAAGTTTATCTCATCTCATGTAACATTTTCTTCTATTAATGAAGTTTATGTTTGATAAAAAAAAAAAAAAATTCAACTTATGTTCGATATACATTTACTTGACGTGAAATGTATTATTGCCAAACCATTTGGCAACATAAGATACCAAACATTGAATTGATCAAGTTCTGACCTGAATAGCATGTGATTCATATGCACATTGTTGGGTTCATTAGGAAAATAGAACATTGCACCTCAACTTGAGAAACAAGCACATACCTCATCTTATCATCCACTAGCTTATCACATACCTCAACCTTTCATAGATTGTCGGATCACATTAATTTGTGAACAAATAATAAGTGATATGGAATCCAAAGTGTGGAAAAATAAGTAATAGTAACTCTCATAAGCAACTAAAATAGTGACTAATCAATATAATCACCATTTGATCCGATAGAGTTGTGTGTGACGACTGCTATTGTTGTCGAGATTCTGGTACGCACTCATGTATATCAATAGCTGCACGCATTGTATTGCGAGTGAGTTTGTAAGATCACTTTAACATGTCAAGCGGTGTTTCCATCACATGAAATAATTTCTTAAAGAATTCAGTGAAAAATAGTATAGCATGATATGTTGAGATGATAAGGAAAAGTTTCCATGCATAAGGAGTGATATGGTAATAGTTAGAGTAATATTGGTTAAATTTCCATGCATGTCGTGAGCATGTCTGAGATGAAGTTTTGTTTGGCGAAGCACTATATATATAGTAGAATATATATTGGATCATCAGAGTTCCAAAGTATTTGCATGATTATTTGGTGATTTTTGCGTCTTAAGAACTAATTAATTAGCTTGGTCGGGTTTGTTAACCATCTTCAACTTAAAAAAAAAAAAAGAAAAAAGGAAAACAAATATCAGTAGTTCCCTGTAGTAAGTATATTTGTATTTGTATCATCACTCCATTGGAAGGACCATGTTAATTACAACAATTTAACACCCTGAGCTCTTACTGCAGAAAGAAGAAAGGTGTAGTCTGCTCCATAAAGGGCGAAGGTACATAAGTTTATAAAGTTCAATAAAATCTAATGTGGTATTATATATAATTAAATATAGGAAAGAAAGACCAAGATCAAAATATTCGTAATAATATACCTAAAAGAAGGACCAAGGTCAAAATCTATGGCATTGCAGATGGCATTTTATCGTAGTGTCGGAAAGCAATCATGCATATATACTCTGGTGTGAATTCCCCTTCACCTTAACAATTAACAATTTAACGACTAACATTATCGTTTGCTAAAAAAAAATCTTTCGCATCATTGTTAAAAAAAAAAATCACCTCTATAAGAAAATTATGTTGTTATAATTCCTTTTGAAATTTTGTTTTTCATTTATTTCCATTTGATCTGACTATAAATGTGAAATTAACTAGTATTGATATGAGAGAACGTTAAAATACAATAAATATGTAGATAAGTTCTGCATGCATGTAAATAAAATATGCGTATGATAATCCACTGACATACTTACAGTCCTAGGTTAATCTCCTAGTTTGCCATCTGGCTTCGAGTTAAACAAAACCGGGAGAAGTCCAACTCCTTCGAATCCCTTACAAAGTTTATTAAATTTCTGATGCGAGACAATGCTTCACACTCTCAACGATAATCAATTGCATATCACGTCGTGCACATCCTTTTGTCTACTATATATGTTACATTTTTGTTGTCCCGACTTAGGGTCCTTTTAAAATGTTTCTCTGGAAAGTACTTTTGCTTATAAACACTTTCATTAGCAACAATCAAAATTTCTATAAATTCAATTGTTTCTTGATAAAGCACTTGGAACTCTTTAAGAAGCACTTGCTAGGTATTTTTCATAAAAGCACTTATAAATGCTTTTACAATTTAGAAAGATTTTAACTTTTTACGTCAAACATTGTCAACACTTAATTTTGTGAAAGCGGTTTTAGCTATTCCTAAAACTCTTCCAAACATACATTTTAACTGCAATATGAAGCTTAACTTTGATGTTTATATCTAGTAGTGGTGCAGTATAGAGTGATAAGGCCCAACTATTTGATCCATCAGTTCTCCCTTGTGTCAAGTTTTCATCGATCCTTGAGCGTCCATCTTGAAGTGTTGTCGAAATAGGAATAGGATCCTATCCGGATCCTGTTTGTAAGGATTCCGAGAATCACTTCATCGTGTCCGTTCATCTGTCATCCTGCGGTCATAAATTATTTTGAAATTTTTTATTTAAAATTGAAATAAATAAATAAATTCAAAATGATTTCTGATCAAGTGGCATGATGTATGATGAACGGATACGATGAAGTAATCCCCGAGATCCTAGGATCCGGAGAGAATCCTCATCTGTTGAAATAATCATGGCATGCACCTTACATTGAGAGTAAAATAGTAAATGTCACTCGTTTAAACTTCTAGGGGGATTTATACCTAAAAGGTGTTATTTTTCTATGTTCTTCTATTGGTTTGGCTTTCCTATAAGTTCATAACTTGGGGTGAAAGGGTTATATATCTTAGTAGTTTACATTCACGGGTGCATTTTTGCTTAACACCCTATTTATCATCGTTAGATGAGCTTAAATTTAAATTTTGTGTCTATCCACTACATAAGTTTCGAAATATAAACTTATTGAACGATGATAAATAAGTTGGTAAGCATCACAATCACTTGAGAATGGTGAGCAAAAACATTCTCAAAATCTAGAGAGAGAAAGCGAGCAGCGCCCAGGAGGACAACTTTAAGCCTACATCAACAAGAATACAAAAAAGAGCTCCCATAAAAAAGAAAAAGAAAAGAGAAATAAATAAGGAAAGTGTATGAAAAACAAAATGCCATTCTTTCGAGGACAAACTACATGTAGTCCATGTAGTTTGCACAAAATTCTACTTCTATCCCTGTAGTTTCAATTTTATTCAGTTTTGGTCCCTATTGTTTTCTATTGTGTTTCAGTTCAAGATATGTATTCACTTTAGCTCTGATACCATGTTAGATATGAAAAATCAATTGGAAATACGTGGAAACGCCAAGTTCTTTTAAGCCCTTAACGAAAAATCAATTGGTACTTGAGTATGTTATCATGAAGTCCAATCATCACTCAGTACGTTTTTCACATGTTAGATAGACTCTTATTCTCCGCACGAGAGGAGCCGCTACTGTAAGTATATCATGGATGGTTTATTTCTTTCATATAATTAATGCACATAATTATCTACTTCAGTTTGGGAAAGCTTCTGGAGCGTTACCAGATGCATAGTGAAGAGGAAATTGGTGCTTCCAATAATGCTGGTGGTACTGACAAGGTTAACATCTAAGACACCTGCCAGGCACCATCTGGGCTACCCCCAGAAGATTGGATTAATAACTTCAAATTACTGTATTTGTTAAGACTTCATGTTTTGTATCAGTGTCGAAATAATTACAAACACCAGTAGCAATACTTGCAACCTATCGTCTCTTCTCACATTCTGCTAATCTCGGGTGCAGAAGCATAATTCGGAATGTAGTGATCTCCGCGCAGGCGCTAACCGATCTCCGAAAATGATTCAAAGGTAAGTATCATGTACAGAAGCTTCGTTACATTCACCCACGTGACCGGGATCTGATTATGTGTTTGCAGTGGTAGGGAGGCACAAGACCTTGAAAATCTAGATGTTCCAGAGCTCACCCAGCTTGAAGAGGAATTAGATGCACTTTTAAGACAAACAAGATCAAGAAAGGTTGTTTCTTTATGCTCAGACCATTATTAATTAGTTCATATTCTGGTTTCACTTAGACTGGTTTCAATGGATCTTTCAATTAAGTGAAGTACCTATTTTCGGAATATAAACCTGCATACAGAGCTTCTTTTTCTAGCTGGGATTGTGTCGAAGATCAGTAATGTTTGAAATGTCTGTTCTCCTTTGTTATGTTTTGTCCTTGAGTTTTGAAGTTGGTAAGTTCTGTTGTTTCCATGATATCAAGGTATTTTCTTCATGTTTTGAGTGAAGTTTAAGCTACAAAATATATGATTCATCCATGAAACTGTAATTTCATGTGTAACAACGATGATCAGTGTTTTACGACACGAGTTTACTGATATTTGATCATTTCAGTAATTCCAGATACTAATATATGTGCACTAGTATAAATTCTGTTCTTCATAAATGGTGTTCCTGTGTCATAAATAACTAGGAATATGAAGAAAGAAAAAATCGGTTCGAGTCACTCGATTGTCGATGAAATAACCACACAGTAGTAACAGATACATGAAGTGTTTATATAGTTTGTGTCGTGTATTGGAAGTACAGTGAGTCTAATAGATTGGTGTTATAAACTCACTTGAGTACTACTGATAATGCAGACACAGCTGATGATGGAAACCCTTACAGCTCTTATCGAGACGGTATGCATTCTCTCTCTGACATCATCTGTTCTTTCTCTGCTAATGGAAGGAGTTCTAATTCTATTCTATTGCCATTTGCATTCTGTTTGAGGGCATATCCACGTTACACATATGCGGATCAGTGGTCATGTGTGTACTGTGAGATGCCCTCCCTCGAACTCATGGTTCTTGCAGGGACTTGCATTTTTGTGGTTCACTAATATTTTTCTTATATATTCAGTTGTCTGATCACTTGATCACTGTATTTCTGCTGGTGCCATATATATCTACATATTCTATGTTACTGAATTTTAATTTGATGCAGTTGAAAAGTTGGTTTAAATATTTGTGGAGTGATTTGGATAGAGTTTTGATTTGAATTTGGTGTATTATGCATGGCTCTAATTCTGAACAGGAAAAACAGCTGAAAGAAGAGAAGCGTCTCATAGAAAATGAGGTATATACGTATACAATTATGTATTTGTTGAGTTATTGGAGAAATGAAGGTTGAAATGGTGATAGAAAAGCAAGTGAAAAACAAGTACTCACAGTCACTTGACGGCTTTAATTTATCAGATTGCAGCACTGAAGCTGAAGGAGCAAGCAGAGCAAGGACTGAGCTGCCGACGAGGAACCGGATCGGCAGAGCACTTCCTCCGCTTATAACACTCAGTTCAAGCCCAGGATGTGAGACAAATAGTCCATGCAGGGCAGGGTGATCATTCAAACAACAAATAAATATTGTCCTTGATTAAAACACACAACCAAAAACTGATTCACAGAGATTTCAAACAGTAGTATTTGCAACAAAAAACAAGAGACATACTTCCCCGTTACGAAACATTTACAGATTGTCATCACATGAATGAATTACTCATCCGGATATATTTCAAGATTCCAGAAATTGACCATTCTTAGAAAGAGAAGAAAAGGAAGAGATGGGGACGACGACGGAGGGAAACATCGTTATTATTTTGGGCCATGCCAAAAGTTTTCACTACAAGAGCAGCGAGAGTCGACTTCTTGGCAAGAGGGTTCCTGGATTATGTATGAATACAGCCTCAAAGACCATCCATATCTGCTGTTGACAATGATGGTGATGAGCTGCCAACTCCGAAAGAGCGATAGGACCAAAGGGGAAGGGAACGTTTAAGGCTACTGTCGTTGCTTCTGCTGGCGGCGACTGTGATGATACTGCAGCGCAATCAAGAGCCAAGAAGAAGATTCCAAGAAAAACTGATGATAAATTGGTGGCTGCTGATTCGATTTCTACTCCCGCTTCCATGTCACTTCATGATGTTATGGACGATCCGTACAGTTTCATTAATAGGATCAATGTTCAACATCATTCATCGTTCTTCCACTTTTTCGATCTGCGAAAGACTTCAAGAACGAGCCATTAATCCTTAGATTCCATTACAAATGAACAAAACTAGAAAGAATCGATAACCAGAGGTTTAATCTGTTAAGATCCTAAATTATTTCCAACCAAACTTCTTTCCCGGCAAGAGGCGCCTCAAACTCTTCCGGAAGCAACAATTTGCATTGCCACAGCCGGAAACGGTGCCTCAAGCTCTCTAGCCGTGCTTGTGGAAATGTTAATATGACGTTGGTCTTTGTATGGTTACAGAGTAGCAACCTACTCGATTGATTTAGCTAGGGTTTGTTATTTTGGCTTGGCGTATTGTACATGGCTTAGGGCTAATGGACTAATATGATTTTGCTTAATATCAAATAACTTGGCACATAAGGTTAATGGCTAATATGATTTTACTAACTCAAGAACACAATTGATAATGAGTATGAAAATACAAAATCCATGAGGCGTTTTCGATTCACAAACCAGCCATCTTCTCTACTGTGCAATGGCACAAGGCCACCAAGTGGTACAATTCAAAACAAAAGAACATTTCAAAAACTAGATAATGGCATAAAGTACAGCAGAACCCTAATCGCTTAAGTTTGAAAACCAACACCTGGTGAGCGACTGGTAATCTCCCTTGTTGATAGACCATGCAATATATGCCTCATCAGCTGTCAGGCAGTCTCATCACTACTTCAGATGGTGGTCGTAAAGTGCAAACCATCTCTTTCGTCTTCCCAAAATAAACCTGCAATAAGCAGATCAATGACAATTTAAATTCCAACGATAAATATACGAAGCCCTTTGTAAACCTTACTGTTTAGTCACAACTGCACAGTGGTTCAAGTGCCAGTGGGACATCTAGTACGTGGTAACCCAATGCTTTCATAGGTCATGGATGGCTCTTAGTTCCATAACTTGACAAAACATTGTGTAGTCGGAACTGTAGAGCAGGATGTAGAAACGTAAGTGTGCTTGTAAGGAAGCACAGTACCTGATCGAGTGAATTTCTCAGCTTGCTCTCCATTTCTTCGATCATTCTTCCCATGTTACAAATATGGCCTTCTTGAATTGAGAGGTGCATATTCATCTACAAAGCCAAAAAGAAAGAGTACTTGATCCATCCCAGGATATCATACAAATAGTACATGCAGGGCAGCACAGAAAAACAGATGTTGAGTGATCATTCAAACAGCAAATCTTGTACTCAATTAATTTAAACCATATCAGCTCCAACAATATAACACAATCAATCAAAAATTGATTCACAGAGATTTCACAGCACTTTCATTGGCGTACATCAAGTTTTTCTCTTAACTATCAAAAGAGAGAGGAGTTGTTCACTATAACTTTGACTAAAATGTTGAAGCCTAAAGAGCCATTTAGATGCTAGACCACGCCAGTCCATCTCAAAACATATACAGATAAAGATCACTTGGATGAATTACTCAACCAGATATATTTGGTCCTCATAATTAGAAATTTCCAGACAATGCAAAAAGAAAACTGAATACTTATAGAAAAGAAGCGCAGAGAAAAAGATTTGGGTGACAAAGGGGAAAACCATATCTCCCTGAACCGACTTGTTTGTACCTCTCAAAAAATGTTTCCACAAGCAAAATTGTACAGAAGATCAAATTCCTCGATTGAAAAAGAATAAAGTGTGATTACGTGTCGTCTAATTGATCCAGACAAACTGAATGTGCCTGATGACTCATTATCAGTAGTCAAAGACAGCATGACAGTGCTGGTTAAACGGTAATGAGCTGTTCCGTCCTCCTCTGGACCCACCTATGTAAAAAAAAGTTCCTGAATGACAATTAGTGGAAGTGTGAAAGGGGGGAGAGTGTCAGGACTACATGAACACCTTCACCACAGATGTACATTGTTCCTACCATGACAAATAGAGTTTACCTCAATCACATGTATGATGTATAGCATCCCATGCCCCCTCCTGCAGATAACCTCTCCGACCTTGCCCTGTCTTGGAGCCATCTGAATCCCCTCAAAAAATAAAAATCAGCAAATATACATATAACGGAACATAAATTGAATTTTGCATCTCCTAGGAGAAAGTTCAGGCAGTATACCTTTCTTGATTAAAAAGCAGCCGACAAAACCTTCGTTATCATCCTCCCACATATAAACTGAAGAAATGCCACCTTCATAGTACCTACCAAATTACCGGTTAATCAAGCTGTATGAAATCTTCAGAAGGAAACAAAGAACTGAACCACTATGCTAAAATAAATCGCATGAAAATTAGCTAATGGAAGAAAAATCATTTTGGAAGTGTTTTATACAGTTCAACCAATGCCAAGAATAACAGAAGAACGAGGTAAGTAAAGGACCTCACTGGTCACGATAAATGGCAAAGATGTCGTTTGCTTCAACTTCAAGTTTCCTCAACTCTAAAGATGGGAGGCTGCCGTCTTCTAGCAGCGGATGATATTTGTTTGACCAAGGTGATCTACGTGGAAATATAGTAGCACAAAAATATCACCATAGGCCATTGATGTTCACAGAACAGCTATGAAGCATGGATACGGATACGGATACGGCGTTACGATACGACACGACACGGCGATACGGAAAATCTCCAAAAATTAAGATACGATACGCTATGGATACGGCAAATAAAAATGTATATAGCAACAAAAATATACATTTTAAAACATAATTCATCATTCAAATTCAAGTACATTTGAGTTGTTAGAGAAGGAAAGTTTGAAATCTAATCCTCTTTATACAGTAGAAGAAGTGTGAGAGTCGTATTCATGGTTTTAATTAGAGGGAAGCTCTTTGTATTTAGCAACTTTCAATTATAGATGTCTCTTATTAATTTTCTCTTCCTCATTACCTTGTTTTTGAAAGTGTAAATGTATCTTAAAAGCAAGATACGTGTATCCTAAATGTAGGATACACATATCCATCATGTCAAATTCGTGTCCATCAACCAGGATACGTGTCGGACGAGTATCCGAGAGTATCGGGCAAGTATCATATCCGATCAAGTATCGGATACGGGATACGGGACCAAACAGAAGTATCCGTGCATCATAGCAGAACAGAAACGATCGTACGAAAAAAGAAACTACAGGATTACACAGTTATACATGCATTGCACTAATCACACCAATATCTGCATATGAACCAAAACAATAAATTAAATTAAATTAATCAAACTATACCAAACATCCAGATTCACAAATCAAGGCCAGATCTGCTACCTCTAAAATGTCCTAAAAAAATGTAGCAATTAAAGTGTAAAATATCAGAAAACTAACACCAACCGATCAAATTTGACAAAAGATTTGAGGGTTTTACCTGTAAGAGTCTGCATCTCTGTTATATTCACACAAAATGAACTCCTTCCCGTATTCCATATCGCACAAAACCTGAATTTAGGGAAATCAGAGCAACACAGTGACTAAAATTTGAATTTCAAGACAACATTTTATTTTATTTTTTTGGGACTAAAATGAAACCCTATGAGAAAGAAAATGGAAAGTGAAAATTGGATTGGATTGGATTGGATTTTCTCGGAAAACAAACAGCGGAGAACCTGGAGAGGCTGATCGACTTGAGAGAGGAGATCGGAGGAGTGCTGGGGGAGAAGGGAGAGAAGGGCGGAGAGAGCCGTCTCAGTGTGCTTGGGAGACATCCGACGCATCAGTCCCATCGCTGCTTCCATTTTCCCCTTGTTTTCTTTTTCTTTTGTTTTTCTGGTTCGAAACTCGGATTTTGATTTCTTTCGTTTCAAGACTCTCTAATTATTTTTTGGGTTGTTTGTTTGTTCGGGTATTATAAACTCCGAGAAGCAAAAAGAAAAGAGGCGCCTTGTTTTGTTTGACCCGAGTTTCCCTCGCGGGAACTTCCCCACTCACACACTTGTGACTATATTATTATTTTATTAATTTTAATTTTCTCATTGAACGATTCGAATTTAAGATGTCTTTCATACATTATATTATTAGGCTAAATTTTTGTTGGATCTAAAATTTTGTTTTATTAAGTAATTTAGCTACACTCAGCATTTAAAATATATATATATATATATATATATATATAAATTTGTTTGGACGTGTTTTAAAAATAAATGAAAGCGTTTTATGTTTTAGAAACACTTAAAGTGCATTTTAGAATAAACACCAGTTATGTGTTTTTTTGCGAAAAACACTTCAAGTGCTTTTCTAAAATTCACTTGCAATTTTTTAACAATTTATTCCAAAAAGCACTATCAAAAGTGCATTTATTAGTCTTTTCGAAAACACTTCCAAATACACCGTATATATCAAAGAGACCGTTACATTCCCATAATTGGATCCAAAACTAGTGATCAGTTGAGTTGATTTGTTTTAATTTTTAAGGCATTTATCTTCACTTATAAATAAGAAATCTCAAATTTGATACCTAATAAGTGGCTGACCCATTATGTGGTATGGTTTAATTTCACCTCCTCTTAAAGTAGACTAGTATATGCCCACACACAAAGTATGTGAAATTTTTACTTTGGTTATTAAAATTGAAGGAGGGAGGAAGAGAGTGAGAGAGAATGTGGGAGTGAGGAGAGAGGGAGATAGTGACACACCCCAACCGAAGTCGAGATGTGTTGGCCGTCACGTGAGCGTGACGTAGCCTTGTGCGCAAAGCGGAAGCGATAAAGATTAAGGAATTACAAACAATTAAAACCAAACAACTAGCAATCCCAGTTAAGAAAGGATGCTAGCGAGAGTCTAAGTGTATAAATACACTTTCAGAGCAATAAGAAAATCTAGTTGCAGTCAAGTAGGACAATTACTAAGATACAACACCCGAAGGTGAATCCTACTTTTCGGATTATGTCAGAACATCGTTGGAATCCTCGTGGCCACCAAATTCTGCTACCTAAAACCTGGAGGGGCGAAAAACAAAGTTAAGTGGGTCAGTAAAACACATTTACACGAAAACCTTATTTTCCTTTGAATATACTAACTCCTCGCCGTAAAACAAGTATATAGGTACTTTCCCAGAAAATAGAATACATAATTATGTATATATCTCAAATCATGCTCAAAAATCAAGATTCATATTTGTATATATATATATGCCATGCGTATGCTATGCCCAAAAACATAAAAATATCAGAAGTAAGCCAGGTGATGCAATTCATAATAATCATTTACTAGCCGAAGTCACCTGACGTGATATATACGACGGAATCTAGAGCTCATCTCAATCACAACATCAATCTCATATCTCATCATATAATTCATCATGTATATACATATCTGCACACGAGTCGGAACCACCTCACGTGGTCTGACAGACAAGACTGGGTGTAAAATAATAATAATACGCTCTAGTGCTACGATCATGTGAAGACTGTGCGATAGTTCGCGGGTCACCTGCGAGTCGGAACCACCTATCGTGGTCTATACGACAGGACTGTGCACCTAACTTGGATTCAAGACGAGCGTGTGGTGTGGGAGGTGAGTATCACGTGAAGGATTGTGCCCCTAACTCTAGGCGGGAGCACTAGCACTGGGGTGCAGATTAATGAGCTCAATATGCATCACAATATCACCATCTAACTCATAAACATTACCAGCATAAATACTCACCTGTAGCTTACCTGGGCCTTCACAGCACCATGCAACAATATGCATAATTATGATAATGCATATTTTAAAGTAAAATGTAGGCATAGCATGGCATTTAAATCACATTTCCTTTAAATACGTTTTCTGGGAAAAATGTCAAGTGTATATATATATACTGAAAATAACTGCCCATTCACAGATATGCAGTTGGGTCGTAACCCCCATGCCTAGCCTGGCTACGCTTGTCCTCCGGATAGGTCTCGCCTATAGGAAAAGTACTGAAATAACGTCACTTTAATGCACATAAAAGAAACCTTGGAAATAACTTCTCATATAAAGCTCAAATTGGGTATATGAATATACCACAGTGACCTATACAACCTCATGATCACCCAGAAATTTTTAAAATAATTTTTCAGTGCCCCATGTGCCTCCACGCACCGGCGAGTGCACGGCAAAACGGGCCGGCCATGCGCCGCCACGTGCCTGGCACGTGTAACAGAACAACAACGGCATTAAGAATATTCCTCGGAATATTCTTTTATGTCCTAACGGAAACCATTAAACTTAACTGACGGCGTCATAATATTCCGTTAGAATCTGACGGAATATTCCATCATCTTCAACCTCAGACTCCGGCGACCGTCGCCGTCGGCGGAAAATTGGGAATTTTTCAAAACGCTATAACTCGCTCATTTTTCATCCATTTTTCACGATCTTTATACCAAAATGAAGCTTACAACTTGAAGAACATTTCCTTACCAATTTGAGGCTCCAAAAGTCACAAAATCTCGTCGGAGAAATTCCACAAAATCCGGCCAAGCTTGAAACTCACGATCCCGACGTCCAATTTCACCCAACAAACCACTTCGAGCCTCCTTAGGACCTCCTAAAGCCTCCTATGTCCTTAAAATTCCCCCAAAATCAACATTTTACGTGAGCATGAATAGTACCTCAAATCGGGGTTCGAATTTCACGAGTTTTCGAAGGAGTTCTTTCCTGAAAATGGTACATTTGAACTCATATGGTCCTCACGAACACAATGGTGTGCTTCACACCCTCGATCTGTCATGTTTCAATTGGTTTTGGGTCTCGTCTGTACAAGAGAGAAGAGAGAGAGAGAGTCTGAAAGAGAGAGCGCACGGGAGGAGAGAGAGAGAAAGTAGGTGGGTGTGTGTGGTCCAAAAGTCACCAATCAAAAGCTAAGGGAAACACTTAGTCCTAATTGGGTCCAATAATAGAGGAATAATGCAAGTTTGAACCCCTTAACATGCATAACACACACCACAATGCTCACGTCCAAGGGTAAAACTGTCATTTCACATTG
Source organism: Malus fusca (assembly GCA_035220775.1). NCBI lineage: Eukaryota > Viridiplantae > Streptophyta > Magnoliopsida > Rosales > Rosaceae > Malus > Malus fusca. The sequence goes on along the minus strand of CM069068.1, from coordinate 4,883,555 downwards.
TCGAAAATTAAATATTCGGGACGGGCTGTGACAGATAGGGAGAGAGGTTGTTTTTTATTTTTTTTAAATTAGAGATAAACTTACATTTATGTGAGGTTTAAAAAAAAAGAGCAAAATTTTGTTTTCTGAAATTACATTACTGTCTTTAACTTTTTTGTTGTGATAGAAGACAAATATGTCTTTTCATACTCTTTTAGTTGACAAAGAAGGTTTTATTAATTTAGTTTTAGATTATACCTTTGCTCTAAAATGTAGAATATCATTATAAAAATGAAAAAAAATTATTTGAATATGTGTAATAGAGGAGGAAAAACTGGAGTCAAGAATGTTCATTGGAGAGAAAACCTTGGTTTCAAAACTTAAATTTTAGTTTTATAATTAAAATATGTGCATTAGAGGTAGTTAAAATAAAACTCAAATATTAATTTTTTTGTTGGAATAACTTTTTCATAACAATAAAAAAGAAAAGTGTTTTCTGTACACTCATGTTTATTTTCAATATTTCAACTAAGTTAAAAGAAAATCAATAGCAAATACAAACATGGATGTTTTTTTTTATTATAACAAAAGAAAAAATGAGGTAAAAACATTTTCTTCAAAAGAGTTGAGGATGCCATGAAGAGGGGATCTTTTGCACACTCAAAATGGATGTAGCCTCTCTCTGGTTTCAATCAGTGACTAGTACATAATAAATTTCGGATAATAAATTTAAAAAAACATTAAATTTATAAATACGTGTCAATCAATAATTAGAGTCGCAAAAAGGTCACATCTATTGTAGGTGCAGGAAATGAGCTCTGCTTTTGGAATCGGACTCAGAAGCAAAAGCAGCCCCAAGTACCCGGTAAAAAATGACTTTTGCGGTGAAAAAGTCGGTTAAATGATTGGGGGTTTGTGAGGACTACAAACCGTACACTCTTTGTCCATGTGCTTTTAGCCTTTTACGAGAAAATATGCCCGCGCGTTGCTGCGGGAACCTGTTGTTTCAAATGTAATCGGATGAATAAAACACGTTTAAGTTGAATAAATTCAACACATTATGAACAAAGTCTTTTTTATATACATTCAAGTGAGCTGGCATATAAACACATTGTACAATTTGTGGGAAAAACTGAACGTCTTTGATTAGAAAGAGATGGTTTCCAAAAAAAAAAAAAAACATTAGTTCACACAAAATTTCAGTTACCAAATCCAAAAAAAACCAAAAAAACAAAAATGTGACTCTCTATATGGCTTTCTTACTACACAAAAATATTCCTTAGTTAAAGCATGCCACACATCATCACATTGCTATTATATGAAGTATATTCCTCAGTGGCAAGCAATATACTCTCCTTAGCATGACCTCTCAATCCCTTCTCTTTATCTCCCTAGAATCGTACAACAACCCATAAATACAGCGCATAGACATACGCTCACACACTGAAGAATGAACGCATTATATTTAGTTGGCACCATTCAACTTTAAAAGCAGTGAGACCTTCCAAAGGCACAGCCTAACTGGCCTTGGTTCAAATAACCAAATTGAGAACAATAGTTGAATTTTAGAAAAGCTGTACAGAGGGGAAAAAAAAAATAAAAAAGAAAAGAGAAAAAACAATCCTATCACCACAACTGAAAAACAAAATCAAAATGAACTGAATAAAATATCAGCAGAGCTTGAGCACTAACATCCTTTGAAAACATGTGTTGGTTACGTATAATATATATGCGCATAAATTAAGAAAATGACTTGAGTGCCCTAGCAGTAGTCTTTACGTTGAACCAAATCACTATTAGGTTAAATGTATTGATTCACGCATCTTCTTTTATGTGCTAAATATCTACTAAATTGCCCTACGAAAATGACATAAAACAACTTTTAAAAGTGACAATATATGCAGCACCAGGATGTTGCAGAACTCACTGCCCCAATTTAAGATTCAGTTTTTGTCCAATGTATGTATAAGCTTAGATACATCTGAGAATTTGCTTTTCAACAGTTGTTACTCTCATCGTCTTTTGAGAGAGATAGATACAAAGGTTAAGATTACAATGGGGAAGAGTTAAGAATACCTCTAAAATACTAAAGAAAAACATACCTAGAATGGAGTAAACAACTGTTTGTCTCCATGGCAGTTTCTCAAAGCATTTATGCTGTTAGAAAGACAGTGCTCCACTCCAGAAGGATGGACAAATTTACCAGATGGAGACTGACCCAAAGAAAACATAATTAAAAGTTAGCATCTGACGAACAATTAAGGTGATGTAAAAGAGCAACACGTGATGTGAAATTATTATACCAAAATATCCAAGGTCTGTTAATCCAATCACCCAATAAAACAGAACTGAAATTAAGCACAATAATATCAAAATTAAAAGGAAGGAATAATATGAAACCTTGTGCATAGAACGTTCCTGAGAATGAATCACACAACAATCAAGGATGGACAAATCACAAAAGTGACAATTAAAGGGCACCTAACAGACACCCCCATCTCCCTCTCTCTGCAATCGCAGAAATCCCTCGGGTTTCAGGAAGAAATGGAAAACGAAATGCTTTTCCATCCCCTACCCATACCCATACCTCCCTTACCCGTTCCCTTTACCCTCACAGAAAATCCTCCCATCTCTCTTTCTCACCCTTGTCCCATCTGTCTGTCTGCAAATTGCAGAAAAGAAACCCTAAACAAATCCCTGAAATCCCTCGCCTAAATCCCCTCACATTTCTTTCGGAACACCCCCCCTCTCTCTCTCTCTGCAAAACCTAAACCAGATCTCCTAAATCCTATCTCAGACACCCGACATACAGCCAAGAAGCCAAGATATTAAAGCAATCTCTACATAATACTTTGGAACAACGAAGCAAAATGGTTCTTGTTTCTTGTCCAAAACCGTTGGTGCTGCCGCACATTGTTATCAGTTAAGGGTTTATCAAAACCCACCCAAAAATTACCTTCATAAAAAATGCCACCACAAACCTATTCAGTCCAGTCAATCAAGAACCTACTTGACTAATTTCAACTCAGCAGATAGTCTAGGTTTTTAGTTTTTTATGCAGTAATTATAGAGCAAATGGATAAAATTATTGACTATTTATACCCTATTGTGGTTTCATAAGCTTCTCATTTTCTTGGTATCAAGCTCTCTTTGTGGGCAAAAATTATAATAATAATAACCATACTAATTCAATAAGTAATGGAGATTACCAAGGAAATGAGTTTTAGGTTCTGAATGGTTTACCGATTCCCATCCATTTGCCCATTAAACAGGTAGATCAAAGTAAGAGTATATCCAGTTAATATTACAGTACAAATTTTGCATCCCAAGGAAAAGTACCAAATTCAACCTCAACCAATAAAATAGCATTAAGGAATGTGAATTTTCAACTATTTTGACCAAATAAACAACTTTCCATTCTAATTTCATCAATTTCTCGGTAAATTAAAAAGACAAAAACATATAATTAGAAGCCAATTCAACAATTAACAAAAAAGTTACAAAAATTTACTCAAATTCGGTAGCACAGCCTGCTATAAAGTAGAGGAAGTGTATGAGTAATGGATGTCCAGGGTTGGTCCTTATGCAGAAGGAAGCATAAATGGGATATCAAGTGAGGATCTCAAGTAAATTTACAACAACACAAAACCCAACCAGCAACAATTTGTTCATTACATCTTAAAACACAAAATTTTGTCCGAAAAATAAGACATTTAATGCAGAAAGCTCAAAACTTTGCCTCCCAAAACTAGCATCTGAGAGAGCATTGCACTTCTTATCTTTAAAAGCATGAATGGTGAACTAAATAAAAGAATTAAGAATCTGCAATGAACTAAATAAAAACACACTTTTTACAAACATTATTCGCACAAAAATTAAAACTGTATTGAGAGACTCACCATTTTGACAAAAAAAAAAAAAAAATTATACCAGTAACTGAACACAATAATAAATGATTTTAGGATACTTGATCACTAATATAAATTTGCAAGTCTAAGAGACAATGACAACCTGAATCCTTAAAAAGGTTATTTACACCTAAAATGAAACAGACATATCCAAAGGACATAACATAGTGATCTTTTGTGAGTTTAATATCCGGAATGGAGTTTTTAATTTTATGTGGTGTTTGCTGTTCTGATCTGCCCTTTGTAGGGGTTGTGGTTGGGTTGTTCCAGGGAGGTCTGTTAGACTGTTTACTGGCCCGGAACAGATGTTAAAATGATGGTGCCTTCCTTAAGAAGAGATAAGACCATATCGCATGACAACTTTTAAAATATACGGGTTCATATAACATAGAAAAATGAACAAATAAATGCACACCCAAACTACATGTGCCAGTCAAATTAAAGGATGACTTCTTGCTGAGAACAAAAGTATAAAAAAAATGAATACTTTACCTGCATATATCGCACGACAATGCTAGTATAATCAACTGCTCTCCTCTGTGTAAGCTTTCTCATCTTTTATCCAAGAAAAGTGTCAGCATGAGCTGCAACAAACAAACCATTTGTTACTCATTATAAAAAAAAAGGAAACTATATTAAATTCTGCACTAAACCTCTCAAAAAAATTAAACCACTATTTTCAAATATCATTTACACCCTTGGCCTCACTGGCCTACCCTTTTAAATTGCAAATCTCAATAACTTCAAGATCCAAAACCAATTCTAAAGGTTTAATGCGCTTTAAAGTTGAAAATCCCAGTCAACAAAAGAAGGATAATGCAACCAAATTCTTGTTTAGGTACTTCCCCACAATTCAATTGTTTTCTTTTATTCTCCATTAATTTCCAACCAAAACCGAAAAGAACCATAACAAAATAGCAAAGACAAAGGCATAATTTGGTACAAACCATCATAAGGAGGAAGAGGATGAGCAAGCACAGGTGGGTTGTGATACTCCGGGGGGCATACCGACGGCTGATGCATCATTGGGGCCGGTGGCGCCCAGGGGGGGGGCTATGAAATTCTCCGCCCTGCTGTTGACGCTACTGGTGTTGCAAATGTTGCTGCTGATGTTGAGGTTGGTGCTGCTGATGTTGAGGGTGTTGCCGCTGATGTTGAGGGTGTTGTTGCTGATGTTGCGGGTGCTGTTGTGGATCAGGGTACATCATTGTCACCCCAAATCAAAGTACTAAGAGGAAGAGAGAAAGAAAAAAAAAAAAAAACCAAAACCCTAGGATTAGAGAACTGAGAAGTGGAAAGTTGCACCAATTTAAACGCCTTCTGCCGAGCTAAAAATTGAATTCAATTTGCAAAAGCAGTCACACTGGCTATGAATTCAAGTCAAAGAGGGCCTAAAGAGTGAAATTTAGAGTTTCAACACAACATGGCCTTCTCATAGATATGGTTTCTTTTCATGATTTGAGAGAAAAACCCATCAATCGATTGACAGACTTGAACAATTAGAAAGTAGTAAAGCATGTAAAAAGCATAAGATTTAAAGCTGTTATGGATCCATATTTCACTAAAGACCACACACACAGAAACAACCCCCCTCCCCCCAATTCAAGCATCACTGCTCAGTCCCCCCTCCCCCTTTTTTCCCTGAAATCCTACGCCCACCCCTGTGACTGTGCAAACCATGCAAACCTCTTTGTGACACCGACATCACCCCTCCCCCTCTTCAATTAAATGCATGAACGTCATACAGTGAATTACACATAAAGTACAACATTATCAAATATACCTCAAGGCGGCATTGGATACAATCATTTTCAAGTCTTCATCTCTGACACCAAGAGCACTCATTCGTTATACATTTCTCTATTAACTGATCAGCTAACTGAATTTAAAATTAGCTTCCAAACCAAAAAAGTTCTGAACTTTTAATTCTACAATCATATTGAGTTCTTCATCTCTTACTCTAAATCCCAATTACAGAAAGACCTAAACTTTACTCAATTTAATATTGCTTTCCCCCAAAACAGCACAATCCCACAAAAATAAGGTTAAAATAAAAACAACAATAAATCATGAATTAAATTAAATTTCTCACCTCCACCTCCAGTAGAGCTTTCACATTCTCAACCTATCACAAAAAAAAAAAAAAAAAAATCAAATTCAAGTAAAAAAAAAAAAGGAGAACTTGAACTTCCAAATTAATTGAAAGAACTATAAAATCAATTGGGGGTTTCTACTGAAGTGAAAAGTAAGGGTTTTACAATCTCATAAGGATCGATGTCTAAGGAGAGGATCTGTTCGTCTCCGTTCATCACTATGATCTTCATCTTCTTCAATTCGTCGCTGCGATTGGATCTCCAATCACACACACACACACACAAAATATACCCAATAACCCAAAAGCTAGAAACTAAAACCTAATCACCCAAAATCCCCAATCCTCAACCAAAAACATAATCAGTCACATATACTACATACTGAATCAAATGCGGAAACTCAAATCAAACGCCTTCAATTCCCTAAAGTTTCAAAATTTCAATCATTTTGTCGAGCCTAAATTTGAAAAATTACAATCCCCTCTTGACTAACTCCATCCAAAGATTCGAAATACCAGAAAGCAAATAATTGTACTAAAAATTAAGTAAACTAAGTATAAATTAAAATCAACTTTAACAAAAAAACAACAAAGCTACCAATCAAAATAGGAATTCTGCAACTACACACTATTTACAGTGCTATGCAAAACTCATATTTGAATGAGGGCCTTTACTATTGAATTGAAAGATGGCTGTTCTTTTTTTAAATTAGGATGATCTCACCAATCAAAATTACAGCGCTGTGCAAAACTAATATTCATAATCTATACCAGCTCTAGCTTGCCTCCACCCGTAACAGCTCTGATATGAGAAACACAGCGCAATTAGGATAGAGGAAACCCAAATAATGGAAATTCAAGAAATTCAACATACCGTAAGATTCTTTCTGACTGCCAAATTCATCGACAACGGAGGCAATTGTTGACCGTCACTGTACCTCCAATTCGCGCCTGCCATGTTTGAGGCTTTCAACCGTCACTACTTGGTTTGTGGGTTTCACATCGAAAGATAAAGGGACTTATCAAAACAGATCCCACTAACCTCCCTATTTAAAAACAGAACGTGATTTAGGTGATTAAAACTCATTTGAACAATCAGCAAAACTTGAGTGAAAACAATTAACTAATTAACCACTTGCACCCTGCTCACAGTGAAAAGCAATTTCAAATCAACAACCATATGAATCCAGATTCATTAACAGGGATGCTTGGCTGATAAGAATCGAGGGCACAGATGAAACCTTGCTAAACTTGGCATTTGGTCATTCAAACAATTGAATGAAAGAACAAAATTATGTCCAATCATTCACAAACAACCACTTTTGCCATAATTTTCTTCTTTCATTCAATTGTTTGAATGACCACATGCCAAGTTTGGCACGGTTTCATCTGTGCCCTAGATTCTTGTAAAACACGAAGTTTAAAGAAACATGAAGCTTTAAAGTAACAGAGGCAAAATGAAAAACCTTGGAATAAACTTAACTTAAATGTAAAATGGCAATTGGGTTAACAAATCTTGGAATAAAACTAAATCACAAAATGAAAAGCACCTCCAATAAATTGACATTTTATACTTTTGGCTGGCCAAAAAATATCTATCTTTGCTGGAATATGCAAATAAAAATGCAAATTGACAAAAACATTGAAATTGAAATGCATAGAAGCAAAGCAAATTACAAAACCTTAAACCAAATGACAGCTTGGAAATGGAAGCAAATGTGTGAACCGTTTTTAATCATTTAGGTTTAAATGATTGGCAAAAGAAAGGGCCATTCTTTGAATCAACATGATAAAAAACAGAACATGATTTAGGTGTTCAAATAACCAAAACTGAGAAAAACAAATTACGAAAAAAAGTGAGAAAAACAATTAAATTTAAATGCACAGAACAAAACAAATTGAGAAAAACACTTAAATTGAGAAAACTCTTAAATTTCTTTATGCACAGAAGTAAAACCAAGCACAAAATGTCAAACCAAATCACAGCCTGGAAATGTCAGAGCTTCAAAGCATAGATATACTCTAAATCAAATATAATTAAAGCTAATCAAACGAAATTAAAGCTTATTAAAACAAATAAGAACTTGGAAATAGAAAAGCAGCATAATAAAAAAAAAACGAAAAAGCAAAGATTGAAGATGGAAAAGGAACCTGCAATTAGGTTCTCGAGACGCAAAGAGACCAAGAGAACGACAAAAAAATACAATGCAAGAAACCCTAATTTATTAGCAAAAATCATGAACAGTTAAAACCTAGGTTTATTCAAACAGTAATCTAGGAATTGAAAGAAAGCTTACATTTTGAATCGAAGGGAAACCAGCAACAAAAGGCTTCAATCACTACCTTTGCATGTTCGATTGATCAGTAAAATACACAGAATAAGAGTTACATCACATAGCAATAAATTAGAGAGAATTCGAAGACAAAAGGAGATTGAAATGTGTAAACCTCACAAACGTCACAAACCCTAGAATTCTTGCCGACCAAAATCACAATTTCGAAACTGAAGCTGCATGATATGAATATAGTTTGTAAACCTAATCCTAAAGCACAAAAGATTTGAAACAACCCTAGGTAGAGCTTTCGAAACCAACCCCCTTTCTCTCCCTCGAATCGTACACCCCCTGTGACTCTGTCTGCCTGCAAGCCGCATGCCTTCCTCTCACCAAATCTCTATCTCTCTCCCTCCATGTCTCTCTTCTCTCTCTGCTCGCTCGCTCTCTCTCTCCCGACGGCATGCTGTCCCCGAGTCCCACTGCAGCTCATCAGAAAGAAAGGAAATGAAAGTCTCTAACCCACCCATCCCGTTCGAAACCCTACAGACTAAAATGACCATCGCACCCCTGCCTTTCCATGATTATAACACGCGGCATGAAGATCAGCAGCAGAGAGAGCCAGTGGCAGCCTCGTAAATAAAGTGAAATTGGGGTCCAAAAACAATGAACAGTAAAGAACAGTGCCAATTGCAATGCTTTCTTTAGACTAAAGTAATGTTACGTATGCTATTATTCCTACAACATTTTGTTGGTAGCCGTTTGGAGGAGAGTCCCGCCAACAAATGGCATACCCACTCAACAAAATTGGGCTTTGGAAATCTAATATCGTTAGTAAATTTGCGTATAATATATGTATTAATAATTATGTATGTATATGTTCTTTAAAAATACTCCGTTTTTTATACACTTATTATTGATTTGTTAAATTGCATGTATTTTAAAATTTAAAATTTTCACGTTTAATACAAGTTATTTTGCAACATTTTTTAATAATACATATAAAATTCACATATTCTATTCGTATTCTTAACAATTATTGAAAAACAAAAATAAATAATTATTAAAAATATATAAGAATTGCCGAATAATATACATACATATTTTTCATGTTCTATACCTAATTCATATTTTAATTTAACCCTTGTAATACTTATAGCTAGTGGGATATTGTTTTGATGTGGTGGTACCATAAAGTATATCGTAAGATGTTTTAACTATTTAACGAGGATGTAATATGCAAAGACATTCCTATTTCTCTTGTAATAAACGGTTATATGTGGTTTATACAAAGAAACGGCAGCACTTAGGCTCGGTTAGCCGTGACACTAGAGTTGAGACGGCAGCACTTAGGAGTTGCCATTTACTCCACCTTCCTCGTTAAGCGACTTCCCCTCTTTTTTGATACCCAAACCTCTCACGTCTCAACTCTCCTGGTTATTATTTTCCTCTGGCATAACTCCTAATGTTACTTTCATCCCCACAACATATGTCATTACTCTGTGGTCTCTATCCAGGACTTCCTTGGACATGGTCATCAAGCGATTGGTCTCGGTGGTTCGTTCCTCTGCTGCTTTTGCTCGTTTCTACTTCCCGGAGAGAGAGAGAGAGAGAGAGAGAGAGAGAGAGAGAGATGGATTGGTGGTGATGGAGCCTGGTATGGAGAAGGCCGGGGGATGGTATGGGGAGCGCCGGGGGTGGCTTGATATGGTTGGCTTTTCAACTTTCTTTTACATCCACTTTTTCTATTATTTTTATAATTTTCATGTGCCTTGTTTTATTAACACTTTCTACGCCCCAGTTGGGGTTGAGGTGATTTAAAAAAAAGTTAGGATGAAAAAAAGCTGAAGTAAAATTTGTGTTTGGTAACTCAGCTTATTTTTAAAGTTACTGTCATTTTAAGCTGAAAAGTGGTAAAAAGCTGAAGCAGCAAAATGCAGCTTCTCAAAACCAGCTTTTTTTTTTTCAAGAGGCGAGTCACAGTTGTTTTACATAAAAGTTTACTAAATACTATCATACTGCTTTTTTTTTCCAAAAGCACTTTTACAAAAACACTTACCAAACACTCTACTGCTTTATTTCACAGCCGCTTATTTTTACAGCACAGTAGAAACAGTTTTTTTTCAAAGCACAGCAATACCAAACCAGCCCTACGTGTTGTTTAATATACCGGCGTTTTCTTAACAAGTAACTTTTTCTTTTTGGCCAATTTTTTTTTTGGTCGAATTTCTTTTTGGCCAATTAATTTTTGTGGACTTGAAACGAGGTGTAGTTGACTTGACTTTGCTAGTTCGATTAAAAAACTGTCTGCCCCCTGGTGCCAATTTGCAGTTCCGGTCAGACATCAGAGAATCGCTGACTTCCCAACAGCACGATGTCTACCCCGTGCAGCAAGTACGACGTGTTCTTGAGCTTTAGGGGCGAAACACGCAAGGGCATCACGGACCACCTCTACTGTACATTGAAAGACAATAAGTTCAATGTCTTTCTGGACGAGGACGAATTAACTAGAGGGGATGCTATAACAGAAAAACTGAAGCAAGCAATCAAAGGGTCCAGACTTGCTGCCATCATGTTCTCAAAGGGGTATGCGGAATCCAGATGGTGTCTGGAGGAGCTGGTGGAGATCATGGAGTGCAGAAGAACACGGGGTCAACTTGTTTTTCCGATTTTCTACGATGTTGATCCTTCAGATGTCAGGCATCAGACTGGTAGCTTTGCAACGGCGTTTAAGAACCATAAACAAAAGTTCAACGAAGGAGTGGTCCGATCGTGGAGAAATGCTCTTAATACAGTTGCAGGGTTGAGCGGCGAGGATTTTCGAGTGACTGACGGGTAATAACTTGCTCATTTCCTTTAATTTGAGGATTAATATACTATCTTACTAGATATCGGAGTGTTCGGTGATGACTGTTTGTAGAAGTTTAACTTAGTATATTCGAATCTTATACACTCCTAATTAAATTCTGCACTCATAAGGATTAAGGTATATATTGGTACATTTTAATCCTTCAGTCTCATGGTAAATCTTACTTTTCCTTAATTATGAATTTTAATTCCAGGCATGAAGGAACGTTTATCAGGAAAGTTGTTGGCCAGATCGCTAGAAAACTGAAGAAAGCATGCTTAAATGTAGCCAGAAATCCAGTTGGAATAGATTCTCGTGTGCAAGAAATCAGTAATTATTTAGATGTTGGAGGATCCAATGATGTTCGCATAATTGGAATTTGGGGGATGGGCGGACTAGGTAAGACAACGATTGCAAAAGCTATTTTCAACCAATACCAGCACATGTTTGATGGTACATGTTTTCTTCGAAATGTGAGAGAAGATAAGAAACTGGTTGATTCGCAAAACATACTTCTGTCTAATATCTTGAGATCGGGAAACATAAAGGTGAGTCCGGTTGATGAAGGGACCGAGGAGATAAAAACAAGACTTGGAAACATAAGGGTTCTTGTCATAATTGATGATATAGACTGTGTGGCACACATAAATACATTAGCTATAAAACGTGGCTCGTTTGGTCCAGGAAGTAGAATTGTTATAACAACAAGAGATGAACATTTGCTACAGACACTTGAAGTGGATAAAATATGTTCTCTGCCAGCAATGAATAAAGATGAAGCTCTTGAGCTCCTTAGTCGGTGTGCCTTTAGAAAGAATTATCCTAATGAAGAATATCTCGGAGTCTCAAGAGAAGCTGTTGATTATTGTGGGGGTTTACCACTTGCACTTGAAGCTGTAGGTTCTTACCTACGTACAAAAACCACAAGAGAATGGACAAGTGCATTGAACAAGTGGAAAAGATCACAACCTTGTCAGGAAATTCACAAAATTCTTAAGGTAAGTTATGACGGGCTTACTGATGGCCAGGTGAAGGATATATTCCTTGATATATCCTGTTTCTTTATTGGAATGAACAAGGACCGTGTCATGGCAATAATGGATGGGTGTGACTGTAATCCAGCAATAGGCATTAGAGAACTCCATGAGCGATGCCTTGTAACTGTTGATCTAGAAGGCAATCTGATGATGCATCATTTGATTCGAGACACGGGCAGAGAAATTGTACGTGCAAAATCCCCTAAGAAGCTTGGAAGTCGTTGTAGATTGTGGGATCATGAAGATGTAAAACATGTATTGAGGAAGCAATGTGTAAGTACATCCTCAATCAAATTTCATTTAATACATGTGCGTAATAAAGGAGAAAAAGTTATACTGATTTTGTTTACTGAATTATTTGAAAATTATCCCTGTAACACAGGTGACTAATTTAGATTGTTAAAACAGAACTGATGTCTAAGCAAACTCTGTGGCATTGATCCAGTACTGGTGCTCTGCACTGGTTAAAGTCTAAGCAAATAACCCTTGTCTTACTTTAGTTTCTTTTCCTTTCAAACAGGGAACGGAAGAAAATGAAGGAATTGCTTTAGATTTTCCAGAAGCTGACAAGCTTGGCTTCAGTACAGAAGCATTCAGAAATATGCGGAACCTGAGATTACTCAAAATAAAAGGCGTAAATTTCACTGGACACTGTAAACATCTTTCCGAAGAGTTAAGATGGTTAAGTTTGTCTGAGTTTTCTCTGCAGGCCATACCAGAAGATTTTAATCAACCAAACGCAGTTGACATTGACCTGAGTTGTAGCAATATACAGGTCTGGAAGAACTCGAACGTGGTACAATACAAACCCAACCAAACTATCAATTATTTCCACCAGGTTGTTTAAATACCAACATCATGCTTTCTCCTTCTATTTGAATTTTGATATTTGTTCCCTTTTGTCTCAGTCACTTGAAAAGTTGATGTTTCTCAATCTTGGTTATTGTGATCACCTGAAAGAATCACCAGACTTTACAAGAATCCCAAATATTGAGAGATTGATACTCGAAGCCTGTAAGAGTTTGTCCAAGATTCACCACTCCGTAGTACAATTGAAGAACCTTAAGTATTTATCTGTTGCGAATTGCAAAAACCTTCAGGAAATCCCAGATTTACCAACAAATTTGGAAATCCTGAAAGCGGATGAGTGCATTGCATTGGAAAAGATGCCAAATTTTTCAGAAATGTCAAGTATGGTAGAACTGCATCTGAATCACTCCCCCAAACTCACTGAGATTCTAGGCTTGCATAAGTCGTTTAACACTATGAGAAGGATTCGTATGGAAGGGTGCACCAATCTCACTGCTGCTTTTAAAAAAACAATCCTACAGGTCATCTCTCTCTCTCTGCACTCATCCGTATACAGCTTATACATACATGCATGTATTAACTTTTTGTACAAATCTTAATTACTTCATGGTATAGGAATGGAGCGCGAGCGGAAATGGTGATCTTTTTCTCCCCGGAAATGATTTTCCATCAGGGTTTACATCCGCTGACCCTAAGGGTGAAATAGTTGTGCCGCAATGTTTTGGCTATGATGCAAAAGCATTGACTCTGTGCATTGTGTATTCTTCAGACGACTCCCAATCTGGTGATTCTCTTTGCATCCGTGTTGCAAATCGTACCAAGCACACTGAGTTTTTCATCTCTCCAATGTATGCCACCGTAACAAATCGCCATGAAAGTTATATTTGGCTGGGACATTTATCAAACAACGAGCTCAAGGTGAACGGTGGGGACAAGATAAATGTTGGTGCACACTTTTTAGAACACGGGAGTACTGACGATATTCATCTGAGGGTGCAGAAAATAGGTGTTTACCTGGAGCAGGAAAAACTAGTCAATGAATTAGCCAATTTTATCACGCGTTCAAGTGAGTATGACAAGGATGTCAATCTTATGCAAGACCAGGTTGGACTTTCATCTGAGGAGAGACGATCTCGTAAAAGACTGAGGTCTATCCCTGGCTGAAAGAAATGCAAGAAATTGATGCCCTCATAAACAGCTGCATGGACTAGGAGAAACAAAAAGGTGCGTAATACCGAGCTACAGCCATTAGAATTTTTTTATTTTTTTTTAATGAAAAGGAGCAATTGAATTTGATTCTTTCAAGATTAAGGGCTCTTGGTGATATTGCTGTGTTATTTAAAAAAAAAAAAAACCCTATTAGTTGTTAAATAAAGTAATTAGGTGTTTAGTAAATTAAGTAATTAGGTGTTTAGTAAATTAAACTTGTTGTGGACACACTGTTCATTCATATTTTTAATATTTCTTATTTTCTACAAACTCTCTCCATTTTCTCCATCTTCTCTTCCCATACCCATCCTCACTCTCTCTTCGCTCTTTGTAATCAAGATTCTTTGTAATTCAAATTTTGATTTTTGAAGCAGCAATTGAAAAGCTATAAAGCTGAAATCAAGCAAAAGATTGTATAGAAGAGTGTCTGTTGGTGGTGCAATCTGGACACCGCATTTTCTCGTCAATGTCCAATCTAAGTCAGAAGTTTGACGGATTCGTCGCATGCGGCCTCTCCCTCACCTTTTCTCTCAGATACACAAAGCTCAAATTCCATTACAGACGGCAGAGAGCCAAAAGTAGCATAGAATCTAAAATGGGTATCCTTCTCTTACCACTTTTGAAGTTGGGTCTCTTTCTGTTAAACAAGAGTCCTTGTCCCAATCCAATCCGCCACCTTTGTAAACAAACCAAATCATATTTATATATTTCATCTTGTCTGTAAGATATAGATGGTAATACTTTGTATCTCAGTAGGACTCTTTGTAATCCAATGTATTTATACGTTATCAAATGAATGAATTTGTGCTACAGCTTCTACAATTCAATTTACCTGTTACAGGTTTTCTACTTTCTCTCTCTAGACTCTGTTCAGGCCAGATCTGTCCCTCGCACAGTTCTTCGGGGTTTTGCCTGTAAGGTTTGCTGCTTGGTGTGCTGCAATATGAGTTTGCTGTTAGTTTGAATGGTGCCTTTGTGGGGCATTTGTTAGGCCTTGAGGCTCACAATCAAAACTAACATGGATCTGAGCGTGCTACTGTTATCTTTGTATAACATATTGTTCTTTTTTAGTTATGAACTGGGTTGATTACTTGCGTCACAAGTTACTTAGACTTCTTGATCTTCTTGGATTTTTACAGATGAATTAAATTTGTATAAGGTTCTTTTTCTTGCCGTGTAAACATTTACTCATTATAACATATGTCGAGATAAGGGGAGTTCAGGGTCTTTCTAACCATTTCTTTGATTACAGTTAACACTAAAGAAGCAAGGTTAATTAGCTTAGCCAAATTAATCATAATTTTGAGCGAAAGTAAGTTGAAAATGGTTTAAAACACAAAGGTAGATGCATTAAACAACATATCTACTTTATATAAGCACAAA
Organism: Malus fusca; assembly: GCA_035220775.1. Taxonomy (NCBI): domain Eukaryota; kingdom Viridiplantae; phylum Streptophyta; class Magnoliopsida; order Rosales; family Rosaceae; genus Malus; species Malus fusca. The sequence goes on along the minus strand of CM069068.1, from coordinate 4,868,016 downwards.
CAAAAGAGACTCGGGCAAGATTATAACCTTGTCGAGCAAGGTTCATCCTCTTGCAGCCATTTCTCTTTGTATTTTACAGGGGTTGTAATATTTGGAGAATGAGAGATAAAGCAGGTTTACTAAAGGGATTCGATGCTACAATACTGGGAAAAGTAGCAGAGCTTCTAAAACTTGACAAAAGATAGCTTTCTATGGTGAATCTATGACTAAAAGAACCAAGTCTGGACAAACTAAAGTTTTCTGGCTTCTTGCTTGTCTGCAAGCAAAGAGATGTTTTTTGATTGATTGGTTGAGTGTCATTGTATTTGGTGTCATTTGCTGCTTTTATAGACCTTCTAGCCCGACTATCCAAGCTTTGCCTTTTGGTGATGTCCTCCGGAACGTGGTGAGTCACCACTTATTTACCCATCCATGCCCTTGAAAAGTACTTTTTTGCTAGGGTGAGCTGCCCTTTGTCGCCCACCACTTCTAACATAGCCTTGTTGCCTATTCCTTGGCAAAAATAAATTTTAATTCTTCTTGGGCTATTGGCTTGTCCAATCCCAATCGTCCCTTTGTGTTTTGTATTCTTAGGCCTTCATTCTCACCAAGCCCAGCATTAAATATTCACTCAAATAGACTCTCTCTCTTTGTACGATGTTTGTAGTTGTTAGAAGAGAAAAAAAAAAAAAAAAAGACATCGACAACGAGGATCCATAAAATAAAGGCATACAGTTTGAGTTGGTTTTACTTGTTCTTCCCTTATGTGGGAACTGTCAGCTCAAAAATTCAAATAAAAGTCACCAGGAATTATGGTTGGTGAAATATGTTGATTTATGATTTACCAAGTAATTGAAGGTTGAAGGACAACAAGGAGAGAGGGGAACGGGAAAGATACAGAGGGGGAACGAGGGTAATGGCTGTCATATTATTAAAACGGCCAGGGTATTATGGCCATTTTGAAAAATTCATTCAACCCTATTGTAACTTGATCACCCGTGTTTTCACGAAAAATAAAAAATAGGGTAAAGTACAAAAAACTACCTCAACTATTTGTGTCACGACATTTCATACCTCATCTTTTAAAATTGACAATGTCATACCTCGTCTTTAGAATTTGATCCAATGTTTTACATTCCGTTAGCTTGGCCGTTAATTTGTCAGTTAAATGCTGACGTGGCTTGATCTAGACCCCACTTTCTATTATAAAATTTAAAAAATATTAAAAAAACTAAAAAAAATATTTTAATATTTTTAAAATATTAAAATAATAAAGAAAAGTTAAAAAAAAAAAACAACAACAACAACAAAAAAGCAACCCCCTGCGCGTCCTTCTCTCTTCTCCCCATCCCACCATCCCCTCATCTACCTGCTGCAAGCCTGCAACCCAGAAAACAGAAGAAAAAAAAAAAAAATTTGTCCCTTCCCCCCTCCCTCCCCACCCCCCCTCACCCCCCCCGCGTCTTTCTCTTTTCTCCCCCATCCCCTCCCACCCCCTCTTCTCGCCCACCCGATCCCCTACCTGCAACCCTGAAAAAAAAAAAAAAAAACAAATTCCCAGTTCGTCTCCCCCTCGCATCCACCCTCCGCACCCACCATCACACCCACATCCCGTGGAATTGGCCTAGCGAACGGGATCTGGGTTTTTTTTTTCTTTTTCTTCTTCTTCTTCCTCCTTTTTCTTTCTGGGTTGCAGGGGGTTGGGTTTGGTTTGGGTTTTTTATTTTTTATTTTTCTTCTTCTTCTTCCTCATCCTTCTTCTTCTTTATGGGTTGCAGGGAGTTGGGTTTGTTTTGGGGGGGGGGGACGAACTGGGTTGGGTTGGGTTTTTTTTTTCTTCTTCTTCGCCGCCGGGGGGGGGGGGGGGTGTTGGGGGTTGATGGGTTTCCTCCTTCGCCGGGGGGGGGGGGAGTTGGGGGTTGATGGGTTTTCAAATTTTTTTTTTCGGTTGAAGATGAAGATAGGGAGAGAGAGAGAGAAGAGGGGAGGGGGTGGAAGGGACGAACAGGTTTTGTTTTTTTACTTTTATTTATTATTTTAATATTTAAAAAAAATTTAAGTTTTTTTAATTTTTTAATAGAAAGTGGGGTCTGGATCAAGACGCGTCAGCATTTAACTGACAAATTAACGGCCAGGCTAACGGAAGGTATAACATTGGACCAAATTCTAAAGACGAGGTATGACATTGTCAATTTTAAAAGATGAGGTATGAAAGTGTCGTGACACCAATAGTTGAGGTAGTTTTTTGTACTTTGCCCTAAAAAATAAATAGCCGGTTTTCGAAAGCAGCTTTTAGAGCATCTTCAAAGAAGATGTCAAAATTCTAGATGGAATGCCACTGTGCATATTTGGCATCAAAAGTCTCTCTAATCGAAGTGTTATTTGCTGAATGAATTTGAAGGATTTGTGATTTGAAGTCAAATTTGACATCAATGTCAAATTTATTTTTAATTCATTTTAATGATGGATCCCTTATTCCAGTAACATTTCAACAAATAAAAAATTTGTTTCGACATTTTTTAATAATTACAACTATTTAAAACTCTATTTAAATAATAAAATAACATTTAACAATTTGGTTAGAGAAGTACAAAATTTGACATAAGACTTTAGATTGTCATATCAGCCATCAATTGTAATTTGACTCTTATAATTTGACATCTTCTTTGGAGATGGTGCTACTTTCGTTTTTTTATGGTGAATGACCTTGGTTTTGAAAAACAAGCAGGGTTTTTTTTTTTGGTTTTTGAAAGCTCTACGCCTGTATGAATTTCAAGATGTTTTCTATTATTCATTTTGGGATTGTTTGGACCAAAACTTAAACTTTGGGCTCCAGGAGGGGGCCGGCCCAAAAGGATGCTTGAAGGAAGAGTCGGTCAAAGCCCAGTGGTTCAGCCGAAGCCCAGCCGAAGCCCAGAAAGGCAGGAAAGGGCCTCCTCTGCCTTGGTACAGCTCACAAAGGCCACTTGCCCACCTACCCAAGGACCAAGTGGTATAGACTGATCAGCTACATAGCCCATAAAGTACTTTATGGTGGCATTTTATGTAAAAAAGCCGATGAGTCATCATCCCCAAACCGCATTCGGGCAAGCTTGCTGCTACAGGAAGGCACACTGGTTTGTCTATAAAAGAAGAAAGAGAAATCAGGATTGAGGACACTCAAACAAACAAACAAAAGCACAAACTCTGCTCAAAACCAGATTTGCCTTCAAACAATAGCTGTAGTCAGCCAAAAGCCTTCATCCCTCTCGGGATCACTTCCAACCCTTTTTATCAGCTCTGCTACCTTGTCAAACACTTGTTGTAGTATCGATTTCCTTCCCAAAAAACCCTTTTCTTCTAAACTCTCGAGCCCCTGTCCAACCTTAAAACCCAAGAAGTTGCAAGACGCCCAGTTTTGCCTGACAAGGTGAAAACCTTGCTCGTCCCTTCTTGGTTTTGTCTTTTCAGTTATTAAACTAGCATTATGTTGTATGCTTTTAGCTGTATTCGAGTTATTTCAAATAACATGATGATTAAAAGAGTCTTTCAGATCTTAAATCCGATTTAAAGATGTCTTCACTATTTAAATCAGATCTAAGTTCTAACTTCCTTGACATATAAGAGTGATCATGTAAAAGTCCTTGGTCTCAAGGCATAAAAAAGAACTTTATGTGGACTTAACCCATCCACGACAATCCTTGATAAACAAAGAAGTCCGAAATTACTTGGGGCGCAAGTAATCGACTGATCTAGTAGTTTTACCACTGTTGTATTATGATTATGCTAGAACGTTTGAGCTTGGAACAAAGTTCCGATAGGAAGCCTCAAGGCCTATACCTAAGGCCCCACAAAGGCACCTATTTGGATTCGTTCTAAGCTCTGCGGGCTAGAACGTTTGAGTACGGAACGACTTCTGATAGGAAGCCTCAAGGCCTATACCTAAGGCCCCACAAAGGCACCTATTTGGATTCGTTTTAAGCTCTGCGGGCTAGAACGTTTGAGTATGGAACGACTTCTGATAGGAAGCCTCAAGGCCTATACCTAAGGCCCCACAAAGGCACCTATTTGGATTCGTTCTAAGCTCTGCGAGCTAGCTAGTCAGAAGTATAACGGTGGTGATATTACTCGCGACAATGAAACCAGCAGCATATATATATATCCAAGAGAGGGATTGATCATGAATTGGAAGCCTCAAGGCCTATACCTAAGGCCCCACAAAGGCACATGTCATAATTAATACGGTCTCTCGGATGCATATAGATATGTAGATATACGTATTTTGGATTCAACATCCGTTCTACATCTGCCATGCTAAAGATGGTAGTGGCACGCCTGAGCATCCAGATGTTAACCTTGATTGTGAGCCTTAATGCCTACACCTAAGGCCCCATGAAGGCACCTTTCAAAGTTAACGCTGTCCTTCTCTTTCAGCCTTGCCCGACAAGCCTTGCCAGACGAGCCCTGCCCGACAGTATAAGCAGAAGCCCGACAACAGCTCTCAACCGACGCCGAAACACTATCCTGGGGAGCTGTGTGCTCGTCGCCCAGGAAGCTTCCCCGGCGGAAATTCCTGGCCCGAACAAGGATATTATCTCTCTGGAAGTGAAGGGCTTGGCAATTGATTTTATGAATGGAAGGACAAATATGCTAAAGCTCAACTTAACAAATATTGTGCCTATCCCCAAAACCCAAAACCCGGAGTTGCTAAGCCATTTTCGCCCAATCAGTTTACGTAATTATTCTTACAAAGTTCTTTAAAAAAATTTGGCAAATAGATCAAAACCTTTACTCTCAAATAAAATCTCTTCAAGTCAAAATGCCTTCGTGGAAGGTAGACAAATTCAAGATAATATTATTATAGCTCATGTAGTTTTTCATTTCTTAAAGCTGAGGAAGGTGAAGAAGAAATATGAGCTTGGAATCAAATCAAATATGAACAACGCTTACGATCGTGTTGAATGGGATTTTCTCAAGGCTGTTATGGTGAAGATGGGATTCGATAGTAAATGGGTGGAATTGGTGATGAGTTGTGTTTCAACTGTACATGGAGTTCTTGATTCTAATTAATGAGCAACCAGGAAGGAGATTCAGACCATCTAGAGTGTTAAGGCAGGGTGATCCGCTTTTGCCATACATGTTTCTTATGGTAAGTGGTGTTATCTCTGCTACTAAGGAAAGCCTCTGACATGGGATACATTCAAGGAATCAAGATTAGCACTAATGGTCCTTGCCTTGCTCGCAAAAGTCAATAGTTTATTTTGGAGCCAACAGACCAGTGATGATCTGGGAGGATTTATGTAGAATTTTGAGAATGCCTCAGGTTGAGGATCCTGGTCGTTATTTGGGTGTTTCGGCATTGTGGGGCCGTTAAAAAAAAAAAAAACTTTGGGGCATGTTAAAAAAAGGGTTTTGAGGAAAATTCAAGGGTGGAAGTAGCAGTTTCTTTCTCAGGCTGGCCGAGAAATTTTAATCAAGGCCACTCAAGCAGTCCCGGTGTATCCTATGACTGTGTTTAAATTTCTCAAGAACCTTTGCAAAGAGATTGATGCATCTCAATTCCAGGAGTAATGATAGTCTAATCTGTCTAGTGGAAAGAAAGTAGAAACAGTCGGTGAATTCAGGATACCGGTGGATTCACAGTAAGAAAATGAGGCTTCAGAATCAGCGTCCATCCTCTTCGTGTACGACAAATTCTTTAGTGTGGAAGGGTATTTGGGGTCTTAAAGCTCCTCCAAAAATCAGAAACCTTTTGTGGAGAGTAACAAAAGGGGCAATTGCGACGCAGACAAACTTGTTCAAGAAGAGGTGTGCCTCATCACCGTTATGTTCAATTTGCAATGAATACAAGGAGGCGGTGGAACACATGCTTCTCCTATGTCCATGGGTAGAACTGGTATGATTCAATAACCCTCTTAGTTACAAGATTGATAGAAGTTCTGTGACAAACATTAATACTTGGTTGTTGAAAATGTTGAAAGAGTACTTTGCAACAAGAGAGGACAGGAGAACTATAACATTAATGGCTTTCACGTCTTGGCATATTTGGAAAGCACATTGTAAGGTTGTTTTAAATCATCAAAATCCATCTTATTCTTCAACCATTCAGGCTATCTCTTGTGCGAGCATGATATTCAGAAAGGCAAGGATTTGATTAGTGGTCGGTAACCCCCAAGTCTCCCCCCGCTTCTCAACTGATGAAAGTGAATATTGAGGCAAGTTGGATACCTAAGAGACACAAAGGACATGTGGGAGTTGTGATTAGAGACTTTGATGGAAGATGTCTAAGCATTAAAAGAAAGGAAGTCCTTGCTTCAAATGTTATTATGGAGGAGGCTCTGGCGGTTCTTCAAGGTTGTCTAATTGCAGAGCAAAGGAATTATTCTCGCATAGTTGTGGAGTCAGACTCGAAGCAAGTCATTTTGTTTCTTAATGGAGGAATGAAGAATTACAGCTGGGAATTTTTTTCCCATTATTAGTTGTATTTTGAAATTGGAAAATCATTCTAGGTTTGCATATGGTCTTGGGTGCCCAGGTGAAGCAACAAATTTTATCGCAACATATACTGGAACAGAGATGAGCGATAAATGTTTGGTTGACTGACCCCCATCTTCGTTGGTTAGAATCTTGAATAAGGACGGATTACCATGTCCTCTTTCTTAGACGGTTTTTTGGAGAGGGGGAGTGACGCTTTGGTTTGTTGTGTAGGCGTCTCTTTGTATTCCCTGCTCTCGTTCGTAATGTTATGTTTGTTACCCTTGATTGGCTTTCCTTATGCACTTTGGCTTTTGCCAAGCAATGGAATGAATTTCTAGTTTCTCAACCCAAAAAAAAAAAAAAAATTTACATCCCAACCTTTTTTCACACCTGCTTTTAAAAAAAATTCAACTACTCCAAACTAGTACTAAGAAATATTGCAAACATGATCGAAAATCGATGTTGTTGGACTATTGATTACAATATGATGTGGAAGATATGAGTTAGAGGAAAAGGTATTTCGTTTGAATATTTCTCAGACAAGGGCTTCAGTGTATATACAGAGTGTTCATACCTTTAGAGGAGAAGTTGTATCTTTTCCCTATGGATATAACATTTCAGTTATATTCCATCAAACACATATATTAGAATGAATTAATTATAATAATTAACTTATTTCCACTACGATAATGTGTATATCGGGACACTAATGTTATGGTGTACTTTCACTCATAATCACACATACAAACGTATCCATACCGATTTTCAATTGTTGGATTAAATAAATTAAAGAATATTAATAACTAAAGTAAACAAGAGTATATGAGGTAAAAATAAGTATGAATTGCACTTTCTATTGTAAAGATCATGTTATCATAATCATATTCCACATCTCCCACTTGATTACGATGACACAAATAGTTTCCTACTTTGAGTTGTTTTTTCTTTAGCATTATCTTAAACAAATTCCGAGTAACATCATATATGTGGCTTCTTTACCTAGTTACTTTTAATTAACACATCATCACATCCAAGTAATTAGGAAAACAATTTGTACTCTGTTCACTCTCTCTTTCTCCCACATGTTCTTTCATTTTCCTCCGCGACTCAGATGACAATAGCAAAGCCATCTGTTTGGGTTAAAACTTGAACTTTAGGCTCAAGAAGGAGTTGGCCCAAAATGAGGTCTAGAAGGGAAAAGCCCGAAGCCCAACGAACAGCCCAGAAGGCAGAAAAGGCATTTCCCGACTAGGTGCATATCACTTGAACCACTTGCTCACCTGCCTAGAGACCAAGTGGTGTAGACCAGCCAGCTAATCAGCCCAAAAGTACTTTACAGTGGCAGTACAAGTAAATAGCTGATGAGTCATTACCCTTCAAGCTGTATTCGGGCAAGATTACTGCTACAGGAGGCCAAGCCGAAGTGTCTATAAAAGAAGAAAGAGAAATCAGAGATAAGGACACTCAATCAAACAAACAAATACAAGCACAAACTCTGCTCAAAGCCAGATTTGCCTTCAAACGAAACTGTAGTCAGCCCAAGCCTTCATCCCTCTCGGGATCAACCCTCACCCAAACCCTTTGTAATAGCTCTGCTACCTTGTCCTAAGCTTGTTGTAGTATCGATTTCTTTCTGTAAACTCATCTCCCTATCCCCTTTTCTAAAGCTCTCAAACCCCTTAATAAACCACAAAGATAGGAAGTTGCAAGACGATCAGCCTTGCCCGACAAGGTGAAACCTTGCCCGACCCTATTTGGTTTTGTCTTTTCATTCATTAGCCTAGCAATATATTGTATACTTCCAGTTGTATTCAAGTTATTTCTAGTAAGATGACGATTAAAAGACTCTTTCAGTTCTTGAATCCGATTTGAATATGTCTTCACAGTTTAAACCAGATCTAAGTTCTAAGCTCTCGGGCATGTAAGATTGATTATTCAAAAGTCCTTGGTCTCAAGGCATAAAAAAGAACCTTATGTGGACTTAACCCATCCACGACAAGCTTTGATAACAAGAAGTCCGAAGTTACTTGGGGCGCAAGTAATCGACCTATCTCTTAGTTTTATTTCTATTATATTATGATTATAGTAGAACGTTTGAGTATAGAAGGAATTCTGATGGGAAGCCTAAATGCCTATATCTAAGGCCCTACAAAGGCACCTATTAGGGTTCATTCTGCTCTGCGGGCTCGGATAATCAGAAGTATAATGGTTATAACACTTCTGCAATCAATGAAACATACATCGTATATTCGAGTACTGGGTAAGTTCTTGATTGGAAGCCTCAAGGCCTACACCTAAGGCCCCACAAAGGCACCTGTCATAACTAACACAGTCTCTCGGGTATATGTACAACTAAAACTCAACATCCTTTTACATCTGCCATGCTAAAGATGGCAGTGGCATGCTTGAGCACTTAAAAGTTAATCTTGATTGCGAGCCTCAAGGCCTATACCTAAGGCCCCACAAAGGCACCTTTCAAAGTTAACTCTGTCATTCTCTTTCAGCTTTGCCCCGACAAGCCTTGCCCGACAAGCCCGCCAGTGAAGCAGAAGCCTAACAGAAAGCATCAACCGGCGCCAACCTCTCGGGGAGCTGTGTGCTTTGTTGGAAATGTGCCCTAAAGCCAATCATATGATGATACTTTACGGACATTTCACATGTTAAACTAATCTAGTTTACATATAAAGGGCAAACATTATTGTTTGAGCCGTCTCATATAAATGTTATATGCTTAAACGATAAAGTCCAAGGAATATGTGATTGGGAGAATGCAATCTAATGAAGTTAGATTAATGAGACCATTCTTTCGTAGACACATCCTAAACGTTCCTGATCATAGGATTGCCAATTGGGCATTGACAGTCCGTTAAGATCAGTACGCGCTATGTCTTCTCTCAGGGAGAGTGACTAGTCTCGAGTCATTGGTGTGTGTGACATCAAGACAAGTACGTAGGTGCTCAATAGAGAATGAGTCCACTGAACACGATCAACGAGGAGTTCTCATACTCATGTCACATGAGAACTCATGGTTGGGATAATGCAAATTAGTCCTTTGACCTGAGGCATCACAGTTGTCTTGTGGTTAAGTCCTTGATCTTTGATTATGTCAAAGTCACCCCATCGGGGTGTCCACGACATCATTGGGGTTAAGCCACTTAGTTATGGAGACAAGTGAATGTGCAACAAGGGATCTCTAACCTTCAAATGGTTTGAGGGAGAATACTCTATGATATGATTAAAATCTCTGGCCAGAGTATGAATGAGATTAGGGAATGCGTTCCAAATCACATTCAAGGTAATCATATAAGCAAACGAATCACATTGGATAGTAGACATGAATAAATAAACTATCAAACCAAACAATGTGGTCAAGAGTATTAGATTAGAGAAGGACCGTATTGCATTTGTAATCCTTAACTGAATAGGTTCTCTACCTCTTCTGATTAGCTTGGGTAACCATGATATGCTGCTAGGTGTCACTCATGGTTTGTGGAAGCCCTAAACGTGTATAATCACTAAAGGGAGAATTGAAAGTAAGTTTCAATTCACAATCGATGTAAAATGGTTTTAATCGCTCACTGCCTCGCTAAAAGGAACCTAATGGATCGTACACCGTGTAAGGTGGAGATTGAAGAAACAATGGAGATGAGTAAGAATAATTAAATGGTTTAATTATTTATGGCAAGGATTAATTAATATGTTAATTAATCAAACGAATAAGTTCGTTAAAGACCTCGGGATAGTTTTGGACCTTAAGGCCCAATGGGCTTCGAACGTCAAAGCCCATTGACTTAAGTTGTATGACAACTTAATGAATAAAGATTCACAAAGGCCCAAAAGCCCATATCCATTTTGTGTAGAATTAGGGTTTTTTGGTTCTTTAGGTCATTTAAAGAAGTGACTATATAAAGAACTTTATAGCCTAAAATTCATAAGGGTTTCTTTTGGGAGAATTAGATAGAAATGTCTCTCATTTTCTCTCTAAGAGGCCAACCACCTTGGAGGGTGAATCTAGCAATCCTACTACTCCAAGGTCACTCATTTCTTCTTCAATCTAACCTTGGTGTAGAATCTTTAGAGGTTCTCTATTTTGGGAACTTGGAGAATCCAATTCTTTCAACCAAATCCATGGAGCTAAGAAGCAAGGAATGAAGGCCCTATCTCTTGGGTGATTATCCTTTGCATATGCAAAGAGGAATCTACAAAGGTAAATATTTCTCAACTAACAAATGTTGTTTTAAAGTTGAGTCAAGGTTCACCAATCTACTAGGCTTTGAATTTCATGGTTGATGTTTTTGTTTTTGAGTGCATGCAAGCATGATTCCGCCTTTAATTTGTTAATTGCATGCTATTGATGTTGCTCAAATGAACATGTTTTTCACAAAATTTCCTTCAAGTGGTATCAAGAGCCTAGGTCTAGTAGTTGGTGAATCATTTTGGGTTTTGTAGTTCATAATTTTTTGATTTAAAAGTTGTAATATGTTACAAGCTTTATTCTTGTTTATTTGAATGTAAATTTTGTTAGAAAATTTGCCATCTCAAATGTTGTAGATGTAGTTCATATGAGCATGAATTTTGGAGCTAAAATTTGGTGCCATGTTTTTGGGGAAATTCGGCCAAATCCAAAGGGTGATTTTTTGGGTTCATGTTTGTCTTGTTAAAATGGTTTTAAAGTGACTTTTGGAACCCCTAAGTACCCTAGGATGTTAGCCCTCTTTTGAGTGGTGAAAATTTGAGTTTTGGTGAGTGAAAACATTCATGGAGCTATTATGAGTTTTCATGAGTGTTCTTCAATGTTCTTGAAGTTCTTGCCAAGAACAAAAAGTTTTGAAGTTTTGATTCAAAAGATTTATGTTTTTACATAAAGTTTTGATTTAAGTTTAGTGGGTGATGGTTATTGGTAAAGTATTATTAATGGTTTTAATGGTAGACAAACTTTTTTAAAAAGTTTGACATAAATTCAATTAATGGCTATAATGGTAGACAAACTTTTTTAAAAAAGTTTGACATAAATTCAAAATATATCATATATATTTCATCTTTACCTCACCTAACAAAACCCACTTACAAAAACTTTGTAAAAATCTTATTTTTTTTATCATGGCCGGCCACCCTAATAGAATAGGGTATTTTTGGGTCTTTTATTCAATTACATAAAGTTTTGATACTTTTGTGTATTTGCACTTTGGCCCAAAAGTTTACGTTTTTACGTTTAGGTCCAAAAACGCTAAAGGACAAATTGTTTTGATCCTTTAATGAAGTTTTTTGTATTTGTGAAATTTTTTTGGGTTCTAGTTGTAATTACATGAAGTAGTGGACTTTTGTGTTTTTACAAAGTGACCCCAAAAGTTTGTGTTTCGCAATATAGCCCAAAAAGTTGTGGTTATTGCATGATGGCCCAAATTAAGTAGGGAACAAAAATTGTTTTGTCTCTTTAAATGAGAATTGGATTTTCATTTTATTTAGCTCCATTTAAATCAATTTTATGGATACAAAAACCAAATGAAAATGTTGCATTCAATTTAATTAATTAAAGTGTTGATTAATTAAAGGGTGATTATGAACCTAAGCCTACGATAATTGAGCTATGTGATAGGCCGTTTCAAATTTGTTTGAACCATGGGAATGTGTAGATTAATTTTGGTTGTAATTTGATTTGATCAAATGTTGTAAAAGAGCATAAGCTCTTCTTTACTTTAAAGTAATTTGTTTTATGCAAATGTTGTAATGAGCATAAGCTCACCTTTACTTTAAAGTACTCATTTTCTTGTTTTATTTGATATGCATGAAAATGGAGTAGTTGGGTCCAACGCCCCTAGGAACAACACGCCTTAATGTGATTAAACGCGTAACTAAAATCAATCGCCATCCCTAGTCCGAGATTCAACACTAGGCTCGTGTTGAATCTAAACAAAGGTTCATAGTCATCCTAAGGCCCTAAGGCAACTATATAGTCCATCAAATGAATGCAAACCTTATGTTAGTAGTATCATATACTCTTGCTTTAAAAACCGTTTTATAAGTATTGTGGGAGTATTATATACAACTAAATTGAATCAAATGGACCAATAGTTGTAATAGGACCAAAATTGTTTTAATGAAGATTAAAATGAATACTTATATGTGATGAGACCTAAAACCCTCAACCAAACCATTATTAAGTTGATAAGCGTGAGAGTGCTTAGAACACTCTTTCGTGGCCTTCCACCATGGTAGGCTTCAATCGTTTGTGACTCATACACCGTATTCGTCCAGTTCTGGGGTTGCAAAGTATGTGCTTACATTCAGGAGAAGCCTATACACATATGATGAAGTAAAGGTAGGCAACGAGTGTGGTCAATATGATATTCTTCTGAGGCCATTCTTGAACCCCTACTTTAACTAGCATGGTGGGAATGACTTAACTAAGTGCAATGTGCCAATATGATATTCTTCTGAGGCATCATTCTCTAGAGGCCAAATTGATGGGTACTTGCATTAGTTGCAAATGAGTAAGTGTACTCTCTCATTATTATTAACGCTAGCCAATATGATTTTCTTCTGAGGTGGGCTTGGTAATAGTGAGTCTCCCATAACCTACTAAGAGTTTCCTCCAAAACTCTCGAATTCCAATGAGGGATATGGAATTTGCCAAAAATAGTGGGTGGTGCTATTTGATTTAAAGACCCGAATCAAATGGCTTAAAATCAATCAATTTATATTCGTTATGTATTTGTTTACCAATATATTTGCAAACGCTATCCAAAACTTGACAAAGAAAAATCGAATGTTTTAGTTTCCGGACTTGGTAACACAATCCCAAAGATTGTCTTAAATAGATTGTGCATGTACCTAAGAAGTCTCATCCTCACAATCTTCCTATTGATAATGTATCATTGGAAGAACATGTTAGAAATGTCTATCATGAAGAGGACAACACAAACAACCAATGCTTATTCCTTCGTTATATGAACAAAGGAACTTACGAAGATTAGCATAAAGACAAGGACACTTTTAGTGCCATGATTCTTCACTTACAAATTGTTGTATGAAGAAATAAGAGTTGCCTTGAACAACTCTTGAAAGTTTGTAATTATGTTTAGAACATAATGGTTGGTTGACAAAAATAGTCCATCAACATGGACTTATGATGATTTTGAATCATTGAGTGTTGAAGTGATAAACCACTCAACGAGACGGAAACTAAGCTAGGACTTCACCTTTATGTCCCTATCCTAATGGTTCACTAAGTTTATTGTAAACTATGTAGTGAACAATAACCACACACTCTCCAAAATGTTTGATGTGTATAACACAATTGAAAAAGGTTTCAAGAGAGATAGTGGGAGTTTAGGGACCATGACTATTGTAGTCAAAGGAGAAGTCAAATGAAGAAGATAAAATTAACTCCAAGGGAACAAATTTTCTTTATGAAAGGATGGACATTGGAAGGGGTATTTGCAAGAAATGTCTTGCAAGTGTCAAGAACACACCTTTCGAAGGTGTTGTAAATTGTTCTTGAAAAGTTCAAAACAGTTGGTTCTTCTACTCGAATGCTTGATTCCGTATTAGTAACTATGTTTTACAATCGTTGTAAAAGTGTGGCTAATAAGAAGTAGAAGATTAATGAGAGAAGAGAAAGTGCTTCACATTCGGAACGTGAATTAAATATAGATCTCTGCGAAAGCAGATAGTACTTACTTCCTCATATGAACTACCAAAGAAATTGGAAAAACCAAAGATTGTCTTTACATTCCAATTTTAAGGAACTTAATTCCGTCACTATAGTAGAGATGGATGAATGTTTTGTTTGACAAAACATTGTTCTTTATTAATCATTGATTGAATTATAGTAATCTAATTGATTGTCTATATAGTAGAGATGATATGGTAGCGTTAACTGTTTAGAATATAATGATGCTTAAAACCCAAAAGGTTGCAAGATAGTGACTAATCCCAAATGAGTTGTGATACCTCTAAAACATAAATTACGAGTTGGTCATAGATTGATGCTTTGGATCGTTAGATCCGGATCCAATACCTTCTTGTCAAAATTGTATAGAGGCGAAATGTTCGAATCTTTATTCTTTTGGAAAGAAGAAAGAATCACAAAGTTATTGAGGTTAATTCACTTAGATGTTAGTGGCACTTGTCTACAACATAATACTACTCATGTTGTTTGACATTCACCGAAGATCACTCTCGGTTGGACTATAGTTTATTATGAATAAACACAAGTCCGAATACTTTGCAAAAGGTTTCAAAGAATTCAAGAAATGTAAGTTGATGAGTAAGACGTCTAAAGTACTTACCTCCTTAGATTTGATCTAAGGAAAGGTAACACTTTAGATAAGTTTCCTTGAAAGATATCAAGGAAATTAGCATCATAAGATAATGATTTTCTCCATTAGGAGAAGAACGAACTCGAATAAGATTTAGTTCGTTGGATGTTATCAATTACCCATATATATAGGATATATACTTCTAAAACAATATGATTGTCAATTAGAAGATCTTCCAAAATTTTCATAACTCCATAGGATGTAGTTGGAAAGAAAGACAAATCTTAATCATGTTAAGATTTGGGGTTGTGTGCTAATGAGCAATATTTGTTTAAAAATTATCTTTTGGGTATCCTTAAATTAACATTTGGATATCACTTCTATAAACCAACCAACAAATGTTGTTTGTTGAGTAGTTCATTGTAATCCTACAATATGATTTGCCTAAGATAGAGCAATGAACGAGAGATAGAACTCAAAGAATGGGTTCTTTGAGAGACAAGATGATAATCAACAAATATAACAACCTAGTTCCTATACCACAAGCTCCAAGGTAGTCAAGAAGGATTTATAAACCGTCTCAGTTGAATGGTTTGAACTTTATGACTACATTGAGTGTATATACAATATATACTCAAGGAAATGGTAAAGTACCATTTGACCCGAAATAATGAAACCTTCATAGCTAATTGGTAGCTTAAGGTGACTACAATCAAAGAGAATGGTTGACTTTGAAGGAACCATCTTTGACGTAGTCTTAGTTTCAATTAATTCGAAGATTGCTAGCTACAACTAAATGTTGATTCAATGTTTGGACATCATATAGGTTTCCGAAACCATTATTAAGATAGTCCTAATAATATATGTCTAAAACTATGAATCACAAAACATGTAAGTTGTAGAGATCCAACCATCATGGATCTAAGCAAGCTAGTGGGAGCCATAAGCGTTTTATAAGGGAAAGATCAAATTGTTTGATTTCTCATAAAGATGTAAATGAATCTTTTGTTTACTAGGTTTACAAAAGATTAGTGGGAGTTAATCATGTTCCTAAAATTCAATATGTATATATATGCACATATATGATATATTAATTTTGGAAATGAAAAGAACACTTCTTCGTTAAAGTTATGACTTTAAACTTTCTATAACGATAGAATGTATATGGGAGACATAATCTATATACATGGGAAGGAAATCTATAATGATAGATTTTAGGATATAATTGGATTATATCATGCCCTAATAATAGACAAAAGGATGCTAGGAAGTTTCTCATATGATGATAAACTTCAATCAGAAGAACAACTCTAGTGAGACTAGGAGGTAGCTCTTCTCAAAGGGAACGTACCCTTTGACTCCCAAAGAAATAATGCGTAAATCGAATCCTTTATGCATACGCAGAAAGGTAATTTATGTATTTCATATTGTATGAAAAACATTGATATGAGTTGTACCTAGAAAGGTACAAGGCGATATCAATGCAAGCCCAGGATCAGAACCATGGCAACTGTCAAGTGAATCCTTAAGTATTTAAGAAATACTAAAGGATATGTTCCTCGAAGAATGAGGAAGAATTAGAGTAACGTAATGGAAGCGTAAATGTATTAGATTGTGAATCTAATCCATCATTGGATGTTTCTTCATTGTGAATGATAAACAGATATCTCTTTATTATGACTAAAGAGATATTTGGATGGAAACATTAAAGTAATGACTTTAGTGTGTTCCATTATGAATGCAAAATATATTGCCATATAGAAGTTTACAACAATGTTGTTTGGATGGGAAAGTTCATTTATGAACTCTCTATTCGGTTCCAACCAGAAAGTGTATCTAGTGTACTGACACTACGACACTAATGGGGCGATAGCTCAAGCCAGGGAATCAAGGTCTCATCAAGATCCGAACTCATATGAGAGACTGAACCACATGATTGGGAATCATGTATAATGGTGACGTCGATATTCTCAAGGTTGCTTCTATGGATAACATATAGATATCCATTGCCTAGACCTACTACTCAGCCATTTATGAAATGACTACAGAAGAGGAATCATAACAGATGAACAAGCTGATTGGCTCTAGTGCAAGTGGGAGATTGTTGGAAATGTGCCCTAAAGCCAATCATATGATGATACTTTACGGACATTTCACATGTTAAACTAATCTAGTTTACATATAAAGGGCAAACATTATTGTTTGAGCCGTCTCATATAAATGTTATATGCTTAAACGATAAAGTCCAAGGAATATGTGATTGGGAGAATGCAATCTAATGAAGTTAGATTAATGAGACCATTCTTTCGTAGACACATCCTAAACGTTCCTGATCATAGGATTGCCAATTGGGCATTGACAGTCCGTTAAGATCAGTACGCGCTATGTCTTCTCTCAGGGAGAGTGACTAGTCTCGAGTCATTGGTGTGTGTGACATCAAGACAAGTACGTAGGTGCTCAATAGAGAATGAGTCCACTGAACACGATCAACGAGGAGTTCTCATACTCATGTCACATGAGAACTCATGGTTGGGATAATGCAAATTAGTCCTTTGACCTGAGGCATCACAGTTGTCTTGTGGTTAAGTCCTTGATCTTTGATTATGTCAAAGTCACCCCATCGGGGTGTCCACGACATCATTGGGGTTAAGCCACTTAGTTATGGAGACAAGTGAATGTGCAACAAGGGATCTCTAACCTTCAAATGGTTTGAGGGAGAATACTCTATGATATGATTAAAATCTCTGGCCAGAGTATGAATGAGATTAGGGAATGCGTTCCAAATCACATTCAAGGTAATCATATAAGCAAACGAATCACATTGGATAGTAGACATGAATAAATAAACTATCAAACCAAACAATGTGGTCAAGAGTATTAGATTAGAGAAGGACCGTATTGCATTTGTAATCCTTAACTGAATAGGTTCTCTACCTCTTCTGATTAGCTTGGGTAACCATGATATGCTGCTAGGTGTCACTCATGGTTTGTGGAAGCCCTAAACGTGTATAATCACTAAAGGGAGAATTGAAAGTAAGTTTCAATTCACAATCGATGTAAAATGGTTTTAATCGCTCACTGCCTCGCTAAAAGGAACCTAATGGATCGTACACCGTGTAAGGTGGAGATTGAAGAAACAATGGAGATGAGTAAGAATAATTAAATGGTTTAATTATTTATGGCAAGGATTAATTAATATGTTAATTAATCAAACGAATAAGTTCGTTAAAGACCTCGGGATAGTTTTGGACCTTAAGGCCCAATGGGCTTCGAACGTCAAAGCCCATTGACTTAAGTTGTATGACAACTTAATGAATAAAGATTCACAAAGGCCCAAAAGCCCATATCCATTTTGTGTAGAATTAGGGTTTTTTGGTTCTTTAGGTCATTTAAAGAAGTGACTATATAAAGAACTTTATAGCCTAAAATTCATAAGGGTTTCTTTTGGGAGAATTAGATAGAAATGTCTCTCATTTTCTCTCTAAGAGGCCAACCACCTTGGAAGGTGAATCTAGCAATCCTACTACTCCAAGGTCACTCATTTCTTCTTCAATCTAACCTTGGTGTAGAATCTTTAGAGGTTCTCTATTTTGGGAACTTGGAGAATCCAATTCTTTCAACCAAATCCATGGAGCTAAGAAGCAAGGAATGAAGGCCCTATCTCTTGGGTGATTATCCTTTGCATATGCAAAGAGGAATCTACAAAGGTAAATATTTCTCAACTAACAAATGTTGTTTTAAAGTTGAGTCAAGGTTCACCAATCTACTAGGCTTTGAATTTCATGGTTGATGTTTTTGTTTTTGAGTGCATGCAAGCATGATTCCGCCTTTAATTTGTTAATTGCATGCTATTGATGTTGCTCAAATGAACATGTTTTTCACAAAATTTCCTTCAAGTGGTATCAAGAGCCTAGGTCTAGTAGTTGGTGAATCATTTTGGGTTTTGTAGTTCATAATTTTTTGATTTAAAAGTTGTAATATGTTACAAGCTTTATTCTTGTTTATTTGAATGTAAATTTTGTTAGAAAATTTGCCATCTCAAATGTTGTAGATGTAGTTCATATGAGCATGAATTTTGGAGCTAAAATTTGGTGCCATGTTTTTGGGGAAATTCGGCCAAATCCAAAGGGTGATTTTTTGGGTTCATGTTTGTCTTGTTAAAATGGTTTTAAAGTGACTTTTGGAACCCCTAAGTACCCTAGGATGTTAGCCCTCTTTTGAGTGGTGAAAATTTGAGTTTTGGTGAGTGAAAACATTCATGGAGCTATTATGAGTTTTCATGAGTGTTCTTCAATGTTCTTGAAGTTCTTGCCAAGAACAAAAAGTTTTGAAGTTTTGATTCAAAAGATTTATGTTTTTACATAAAGTTTTGATTTAAGTTTAGTGGGTGATGGTTATTGGTAAAGTATTATTAATGGTTTTAATGGTAGACAAACTTTTTTAAAAAGTTTGACATAAATTCAATTAATGGCTATAATGGTAGACAAACTTTTTTAAAAAAGTTTGACATAAATTCAAAATATATCATATATATTTCATCTTTACCTCACCTAACAAAACCCACTTACAAAAACTTTGTAAAAATCTTATTTTTTTTATCATGGCCGGCCACCCTAATAGAATAGGGTATTTTTGGGTCTTTTATTCAATTACATAAAGTTTTGATACTTTTGTGTATTTGCACTTTGGCCCAAAAGTTTACGTTTTTACGTTTAGGTCCAAAAACGCTAAAGGACAAATTGTTTTGATCCTTTAATGAAGTTTTTTGTATTTGTGAAATTTTTTTGGGTTCTAGTTGTAATTACATGAAGTAGTGGACTTTTGTGTTTTTACAAAGTGACCCCAAAAGTTTGTGTTTCGCAATATAGCCCAAAAAGTTGTGGTTATTGCATGATGGCCCAAATTAAGTAGGGAACAAAAATTGTTTTGTCTCTTTAAATGAGAATTGGATTTTCATTTTATTTAGCTCCATTTAAATCAATTTTATGGATACAAAAACCAAATGAAAATGTTGCATTCAATTTAATTAATTAAAGTGTTGATTAATTAAAGGGTGATTATGAACCTAAGCCTACGATAATTGAGCTATGTGATAGGCCGTTTCAAATTTGTTTGAACCATGGGAATGTGTAGATTAATTTTGGTTGTAATTTGATTTGATCAAATGTTGTAAAAGAGCATAAGCTCTTCTTTACTTTAAAGTAATTTGTTTTATGCAAATGTTGTAATGAGCATAAGCTCACCTTTACTTTAAAGTACTCATTTTCTTGTTTTATTTGATATGCATGAAAATGGAGTAGTTGGGTCCAACGCCCCTAGGAACAACACGCCTTAATGTGATTAAACGCGTAACTAAAATCAATCGCCATCCCTAGTCCGAGATTCAACACTAGGCTCGTGTTGAATCTAAACAAAGGTTCATAGTCATCCTAAGGCCCTAAGGCAACTATATAGTCCATCAAATGAATGCAAACCTTATGTTAGTAGTATCATATACTCTTGCTTTAAAAACCGTTTTATAAGTATTGTGGGAGTATTATATACAACTAAATTGAATCAAATGGACCAATAGTTGTAATAGGACCAAAATTGTTTTAATGAAGATTAAAATGAATACTTATATGTGATGAGACCTAAAACCCTCAACCAAACCATTATTAAGTTGATAAGCGTGAGAGTGCTTAGAACACTCTTTCGTGGCCTTCCACCATGGTAGGCTTCAATCGTTTGTGACTCATACACCGTATTCGTCCAGTTCTGGGGTTGCAAAGTATGTGCTTACATTCAGGAGAAGCCTATACACATATGATGAAGTAAAGGTAGGCAACGAGTGTGGTCAATATGATATTCTTCTGAGGCCATTCTTGAACCCCTACTTTAACTAGCATGGTGGGAATGACTTAACTAAGTGCAATGTGCCAATATGATATTCTTCTGAGGCATCATTCTCTAGAGGCCAAATTGATGGGTACTTGCATTAGTTGCAAATGAGTAAGTGTACTCTCTCATTATTATTAACGCTAGCCAATATGATTTTCTTCTGAGGTGGGCTTGGTAATAGTGAGTCTCCCATAACCTACTAAGAGTTTCCTCCAAAACTCTCGAATTCCAATGAGGGATATGGAATTTGCCAAAAATAGTGGGTGGTGCTATTTGATTTAAAGACCCGAATCAAATGGCTTAAAATCAATCAATTTATATTCGTTATGTATTTGTTTACCAATATATTTGCAAACGCTATCCAAAACTTGACAAAGAAAAATCGAATGTTTTAGTTTCCGGACTTGGTAACACAATCCCAAAGATTGTCTTAAATAGATTGTGCATGTACCTAAGAAGTCTCATCCTCACAATCTTCCTATTGATAATGTATCATTGGAAGAACATGTTAGAAATGTCTATCATGAAGAGGACAACACAAACAACCAATGCTTATTCCTTCGTTATATGAACAAAGGAACTTACGAAGATTAGCATAAAGACAAGGACACTTTTAGTGCCATGATTCTTCACTTACAAATTGTTGTATGAAGAAATAAGAGTTGCCTTGAACAACTCTTGAAAGTTTGTAATTATGTTTAGAACATAATGGTTGGTTGACAAAAATAGTCCATCAACATGGACTTATGATGATTTTGAATCATTGAGTGTTGAAGTGATAAACCACTCAACGAGACGGAAACTAAGCTAGGACTTCACCTTTATGTCCCTATCCTAATGGTTCACTAAGTTTATTGTAAACTATGTAGTGAACAATAACCACACACTCTCCAAAATGTTTGATGTGTATAACACAATTGAAAAAGGTTTCAAGAGAGATAGTGGGAGTTTAGGGACCATGACTATTGTAGTCAAAGGAGAAGTCAAATGAAGAAGATAAAATTAACTCCAAGGGAACAAATTTTCTTTATGAAAGGATGGACATTGGAAGGGGTATTTGCAAGAAATGTCTTGCAAGTGTCAAGAACACACCTTTCGAAGGTGTTGTAAATTGTTCTTGAAAAGTTCAAAACAGTTGGTTCTTCTACTCGAATGCTTGATTCCGTATTAGTAACTATGTTTTACAATCGTTGTAAAAGTGTGGCTAATAAGAAGTAGAAGATTAATGAGAGAAGAGAAAGTGCTTCACATTCGGAACGTGAATTAAATATAGATCTCTGCGAAAGCAGATAGTACTTACTTCCTCATATGAACTACCAAAGAAATTGGAAAAACCAAAGATTGTCTTTACATTCCAATTTTAAGGAACTTAATTCCGTCACTATAGTAGAGATGGATGAATGTTTTGTTTGACAAAACATTGTTCTTTATTAATCATTGATTGAATTATAGTAATCTAATTGATTGTCTATATAGTAGAGATGATATGGTAGCGTTAACTGTTTAGAATATAATGATGCTTAAAACCCAAAAGGTTGCAAGATAGTGACTAATCCCAAATGAGTTGTGATACCTCTAAAACATAAATTACGAGTTGGTCATAGATTGATGCTTTGGATCGTTAGATCCGGATCCAATACCTTCTTGTCAAAATTGTATAGAGGCGAAATGTTCGAATCTTTATTCTTTTGGAAAGAAGAAAGAATCACAAAGTTATTGAGGTTAATTCACTTAGATGTTAGTGGCACTTGTCCACAACATAATACTACTCATGTTGTTTGACATTCACCGAAGATCACTCTCGGTTGGACTATAGTTTATTATGAATAAACACAAGTCCGAATACTTTGCAAAAGGTTTCAAAGAATTCAAGAAATGTAAGTTGATGAGTAAGACGTCTAAAGTACTTACCTCCTTAGATTTGATCTAAGGAAAGGTAACACTTTAGATAAGTTTCCTTGAAAGATATCAAGGAAATTAGCATCATAAGATAATGATTTTCTCCATTAGGAGAAGAACGAACTCGAATAAGATTTAGTTCGTTGGATGTTATCAATTACCCATATATATAGGATATATACTTCTAAAACAATATGATTGTCAATTAGAAGATCTTCCAAAATTTTCATAACTCCATAGGATGTAGTTGGAAAGAAAGACAAATCTTAATCATGTTAAGATTTGGGGTTGTGTGCTAATGAGCAATATTTGTTTAAAAATTATCTTTTGGGTATCCTTAAATTAACATTTGGATATCACTTCTATAAACCAACCAACAAATGTTGTTTGTTGAGTAGTTCATTGTAATCCTACAATATGATTTGCCTAAGATAGAGCAATGAACGAGAGATAGAACTCAAAGAATGGGTTCTTTGAGAGACAAGATGATAATCAACAAATATAACAACCTAGTTCCTATACCACAAGCTCCAAGGTAGTCAAGAAGGATTTATAAACCGTCTCAGTTGAATGGTTTGAACTTTATGACTACATTGAGTGTATATACAATATATACTCAAGGAAATGGTAAAGTACCATTTGACCCGAAATAATGAAACCTTCATAGCTAATTGGTAGCTTAAGGTGACTACAATCAAAGAGAATGGTTGACTTTGAAGGAACCATCTTTGACGTAGTCTTAGTTTCAATTAATTCGAAGATTGCTAGCTACAACTAAATGTTGATTCAATGTTTGGACATCATATAGGTTTCCGAAACCATTATTAAGATAGTCCTAATAATATATGTCTAAAACTATGAATCACAAAACATGTAAGTTGTAGAGATCCAACCATCATGGATCTAAGCAAGCTAGTGGGAGCCATAAGCGTTTTATAAGGGAAAGATCAAATTGTTTGATTTCTCATAAAGATGTAAATGAATCTTTTGTTTACTAGGTTTACAAAAGATTAGTGGGAGTTAATCATGTTCCTAAAATTCAATATGTATATATATGCACATATATGATATATTAATTTTGGAAATGAAAAGAACACTTCTTCGTTAAAGTTATGACTTTAAACTTTCTATAACGATAGAATGTATATGGGAGACATAATCTATATACATGGGAAGGAAATCTATAATGATAGATTTTAGGATATAATTGGATTATATCATGCCCTAATAATAGACAAAAGGATGCTAGGAAGTTTCTCATATGATGATAAACTTCAATCAGAAGAACAACTCTAGTGAGACTAGGAGGTAGCTCTTCTCAAAGGGAACGTACCCTTTGACTCCCAAAGAAATAATGCGTAAATCGAATCCTTTATGCATACGCAGAAAGGTAATTTATGTATTTCATATTGTATGAAAAACATTGATATGAGTTGTACCTAGAAAGGTACAAGGCGATATCAATGCAAGCCCAGGATCAGAACCATGGCAACTGTCAAGTGAATCCTTAAGTATTTAAGAAATACTAAAGGATATGTTCCTCGAAGAATGAGGAAGAATTAGAGTAACGTAATGGAAGCGTAAATGTATTAGATTGTGAATCTAATCCATCATTGGATGTTTCTTCATTGTGAATGATAAACAGATATCTCTTTATTATGACTAAAGAGATATTTGGATGGAAACATTAAAGTAATGACTTTAGTGTGTTCCATTATGAATGCAAAATATATTGCCATATAGAAGTTTACAACAATGTTGTTTGGATGGGAAAGTTCATTTATGAACTCTCTATTCGGTTCCAACCAGAAAGTGTATCTAGTGTACTGACACTACGACACTAATGGGGCGATAGCTCAAGCCAGGGAATCAAGGTCTCATCAAGATCCGAACTCATATGAGAGACTGAACCACATGATTGGGAATCATGTATAATGGTGACGTCGATATTCTCAAGGTTGCTTCTATGGATAACATATAGATATCCATTGCCTAGACCTACTACTCAGCCATTTATGAAATGACTACAGAAGAGGAATCATAACAGATGAACAAGCTGATTGGCTCTAGTGCAAGTGGGAGATTGTTGGAAATGTGCCCTAAAGCCAATCATATGATGATACTTTACGGACATTTCACATGTTAAACTAATCTAGTTTACATATAAAGGGCAAACATTATTGTTTGAGCCGTCTCATATAAATGTTATATGCTTAAACGATAAAGTCCAAGGAATATGTGATTGGGAGAATGCAATCTAATGAAGTTAGATTAATGAGACCATTCTTTCGTAGACACATCCTAAACGTTCCTGATCATAGGATTGCCAATTGGGCATTGACAGTCCGTTAAGATCAGTACGCGCTATGTCTTCTCTCAGGGAGAGTGACTAGTCTCGAGTCATTGGTGTGTGTGACATCAAGACAAGTACGTAGGTGCTCAATATAGAATGAGTCCACTGAACACGATCAACGAGGAGTTCTCATACTCATGTCACATGAGAACTCATGGTTGGGATAATGCAAATTAGTCCTTTGACCTGAGGCATCACAGTTGTCTTGTGGTTAAGTCCTTGATCTTTGATTATGTCAAAGTCACCCCATCGGGGTGTCCACGACATCATTGGGGTTAAGCCACTTAGTTATGGAGACAAGTGAATGTGCAACAAGGGATCTCTAACCTTCAAATGGTTTGAGGGAGAATACTCTATGATATGATTAAAATCTCTGGCCAGAGTATGAATGAGATTAGGGAATGCGTTCCAAATCACATTCAAGGTAATCATATAAGCAAACGAATCACATTGGATAGTAGACATGAATAAATAAACTATCAAACCAAACAATGTGGTCAAGAGTATTAGATTAGAGAAGGACCGTATTGCATTTGTAATCCTTAACTGAATAGGTTCTCTACCTCTTCTGATTAGCTTGGGTAACCATGATATGCTGCTAGGTGTCACTCATGGTTTGTGGAAGCCCTAAACGTGTATAATCACTAAAGGGAGAATTGAAAGTAAGTTTCAATTCACAATCGATGTAAAATGGTTTTAATCGCTCACTGCCTCGCTAAAAGGAACCTAATGGATCGTACACCGTGTAAGGTGGAGATTGAAGAAACAATGGAGATGAGTAAGAATAATTAAATGGTTTAATTATTTATGGCAAGGATTAATTAATATGTTAATTAATCAAACGAATAAGTTCGTTAAAGACCTCGGGATAGTTTTGGACCTTAAGGCCCAATGGGCTTCGAACGTCAAAGCCCATTGACTTAAGTTGTATGACAACTTAATGAATAAAGATTCACAAAGGCCCAAAAGCCCATATCCATTTTGTGTAGAATTAGGGTTTTTTGGTTCTTTAGGTCATTTAAAGAAGTGACTATATAAAGAACTTTATAGCCTAAAATTCATAAGGGTTTCTTTTGGGAGAATTAGATAGAAATGTCTCTCATTTTCTCTCTAAGAGGCCAACCACCTTGGAGGGTGAATCTAGCAATCCTACTACTCCAAGGTCACTCATTTCTTCTTCAATCTAACCTTGGTGTAGAATCTTTAGAGGTTCTCTATTTTGGGAACTTGGAGAATCCAATTCTTTCAACCAAATCCATGGAGCTAAGAAGCAAGGAATGAAGGCCCTATCTCTTGGGTGATTATCCTTTGCATATGCAAAGAGGAATCTACAAAGGTAAATATTTCTCAACTAACAAATGTTGTTTTAAAGTTGAGTCAAGGTTCACCAATCTACTAGGCTTTGAATTTCATGGTTGATGTTTTTGTTTTTGAGTGCATGCAAGCATGATTCCGCCTTTAATTTGTTAATTGCATGCTATTGATGTTGCTCAAATGAACATGTTTTTCACAAAATTTCCTTCATGCTCGTCGGCTAGGAAACATCCCCGGCGAAAATTCCAGCCACGAACACCATCATCCATCAACGACAACATCGAACCGCCAAACTATAACATCCTCATCACCTTTTCTTCACGAGCTCAACTCTAAATTCTTAATCGTGAAAATCGTAATTGAAAGCTCAGTTCAAGAAGCTTCGAAGCTAGGTCGAACATTTTCGACGAGAATCCTATCGTTTTTTTTATGAAGGTAAGTTCTTAATCACCACGAATCACTTTATCTTGTCGGGTACATCAAGTTCATGAGTTAGTCGTTGAAAACAGTGAGTTTTTTTATCTATGTCAAAGATAATTTCGCCCTTTGCACTTCCTGGCGAGTTTTGCAGAGAACATGGCAAGTTTTCTGACTCGATCTCGTCAATTTAAACGAGATCGTGGACACTAATCAACTCTTTAACATCCTTAGGCTTGGGTTCGAGCATCCCAGACTTGGATTTTCACGGATTTGACGAATTTCAGAACTTGAAATTGGAGCTGAGGCTTCTCCGCCCAATTTATGAGTTTTCCAGCCACTTTTTGTCCAAACCAATGTGAGATTCGAACTCTACACCCTCAAATTAGTCTAGGTTGTGAATTTTATGAAAAATGGTTTAGTTTTAGTCGCTGATCGGTTTGTAAAAATTTACCAGAGAAAAACCCAAAATCCGGCGAACCAGATGGTGACAGACACGGGCCAGTTAGGCCTGGCAATTCCTGACACGACCGATAACCCGACACGACACAACACAAAATTAATAGGTGTTCGGATCGACACGATAACGAATCGGGTCGTATCGGGTAACCCGATAAGCACCTGTTAAGATAACGGGTTGGTTCGTGTATACAAGTGGGTAACATGAATCACGATACACGATAAGCAAAATATTAATTTTATAATTTTATAACCCTAAAAAAATACTATAATAATTATATATATATATATATATTAATTTAACAATTTTATACCCCTAATAACTATAATAATTATATATATAATAATTATATAATTATATATATTAAATTAAATATTAAAAATTGGTGACCATTGGATCGGCTTAAATATACATACCATTCAATTTCTTAAGTGTTATATGTACAAAATAAATATATATATATACCATTCAATTTCTTAAATATACATACCATTCAATTTAAATCTACTTAATAAATATATATATATACCATTGAACTTGATGGGATACGAATTCTACGAAACTAATTTCAATGATCCAACCGTCAACCTTGTTTGTATATGCTTTGAGATCGCATCAGCAAAAAATTGCAAAAACCAAACATTCAGAGATCAAGTAACGGAACAAAACTTTTTGACGGTTATCAACGAAAAATCACGATTTAACGGTTATTTTAACTCCGATTTTGATGATTTTTTACAGCTACACTCCTTGACCCTATACGAATACAATGAATGAACTTGATCTTCAATTTAAAATATTTACTCTAGAGGATACCACAAAATCTTATGTTATACTTAATGAAAGTATGAATAAACTCTTAAGTGTTAGTGAATCTATTGTTTTGATGGGATACACATTCTACGAAACTAGTTTCAACAATCCAACCGTAAAACATGTTTGTATATACTTCAAGATCGCATACGCCAAAAATTGCAAAAAACAAACATTCAGAGATCAAGTAATGGGACAAAACTTTTCGACGGTTATCAACTAAAAATCACGATTTAACAGTTATTTTAACTTCGATTTTGATGATGTTTTACAGCTACACTCCTTGACCCTATATGAATATAATGAATGAACTCGATCTTCAATTTAAAATATTCACACTAGTGGATAGCACAAAATCTTATGTTATACTTAATGAAAGTATGAGTAAACTCTTAAGTATTAGTGAATCTATTGTTTTGATGGGATACACATACGAAACTAGTTTCAACGATCCAACCGTCAAACATGATTGTATATACGTCGAGATCCCATACGCCAAAAATTGCAAAAAACAAACATTCAGAGATCAAGTAACGGGATAAAACTTTTCGACGGTTATCAACTAAAAATCACGATTTAACGGTTGTTTTAACTTCGATTTTGATGATTTTTTACAGCTACACTCATTGACCCTATATGAATACAATGAATGAATTTGATCTTCAATTTAAAATATTTACACTAGTGGATACCACAAAATCTTATGTCATGATGATTGATGAAAATTGAGGATTTTGTAAAAGGAATAACATGCAAGCTTTGAGTTCCATTGGCAAGGTTTAAACTTTTGAGAAAGGCTTCACAACCTTGAAAACAAAAACTCTTTTATTTTGCATATCCTTGCACATTTAATATTTTGTAATAGACTAGTAGTGTATGGATGTTTGTTTATTATGCTCTTATTTTCGAGTGTAGATGTAGTGCTTAAACGACAAATGTGTTTTAATGTTTTGAAGTAATATTTATGTGGCAATGTGTGGTATGTGCAAATTTAAGAAAAAAAAATATTTTTCTTAACGGGTCATAATAGGTCATAACGGGTCGGGTCACTTTACCCGTTGGGTAAAGTGACCCGACCTGTTAAGGACTCGTTAAGATAACGGGTGTGACACGACACGACCCGTTTGCTAGGCCTAGGGCCAGTGCAAGGAGGAAGGTGAGCTAATATTCCTTCAAGTTGACGAAATTTTTCCTAACGGTGTCAACATAATCCGTTAACATTAACGACAAGTGTGTGGCGGCACATGGCTGCACCTGAGGGTGCATGCTGACTACCTATCGATGCGTGACAGTGTACGACAACGCGTCAATATCGTTTTGAGCAAACAAAGGGAGTTTTAAGTCTTTTCCTTAGTATTTATGAACTTTGAGTAGTTTAATGATTACTATAGTGATTTCACATACAGGGAAGAATTATCCTGAGGATTTTAGAGGCCAGGCAAGGTAAGGCGGTTATGACGCGATGATGTATCAGTGAGTGGACTTTGTTTTCTAACATTTTGTGTGACCATGATTTTCCTGTTTCGGATCAATGTTGTCACCATCATCCTATTCCGGATTAGTGGATGAAGTCTGTCGACTTTGCTAAGACTGACCATTCTTGTTTCGCAAGATATGGGAACATGATATGATATGATATGAAATTAGCTAGGTTTCCTAGATTCTTGGAAATTTGTACAATCTAGGGATTTGGCATGGGCGGCAAGCAATCATACTTCTAAGAAGATGCAATATCTACTCCTAGATATCCTCTGAGATTCTCACGGTTTAATACGGATGTTATATCCTAAAAGGACTATCTCAACCGATATAAATACACAATTCTAGGAGTCATCACGGGTAATGCAATGTCGCATACTCTATTCTCTTCTTTTGCCTATTGTTTGAGTCTCAAATAGTGCGTATTAACTTGATCGTCAGATAGCCTTTGACTGCCACCCCACCGATCCTAAGGTTGCTTACGGTTTGTTTACTATTTTACAAGTAGTGGAATTTGTGAATCTCCTCCCCTCGCGTCGGTGTGCGAGTTTGATTCCAACACTTATATTATATTTATATAATTTCCACAATAGTTTTATGATTGTTTTACATCATGTCACGCTATTACTAGAAATGTTACCTGTTGAGGTCGATTTGAGATTTATGAAATTATTATGGCATGATTATACTTATTTTATCTGCTTATCATGCATGCTTACATCAGTGTCTAGTACTCGTCCAAGTCAGGACCAGCTTTATGTGTATGTTCACATCACAACGTTACACTCACCTTATAATCATTGTAGGTGCTAGCCTGTACTAGTTGCTTTTGCATCTATAAGTTGTATGTGAAGCGCTTAGCGCTAGCTTCGCATGTATGTAGTACTTGAGCGTAGGTTTATTACACCTATCTTGTTCCATGTAGCTACTTTCTACATGAACTTGTGTGTATGCATATCATCGATGAGCATATGATGTTACAATAGTTTAGATATTTGTAATTTATCGTATCCTTAACATAACTGTTTTTATACTATTACTATGGTTTTCATGCTTGTAGTATGATTTTGAAAACTATATGAGTTTGATAGCGAGGGTTATTATGTTACAAAAAGCCAAAGGTTTTTTTTCTTTTTTTTTTGGAGAGAAAACGATATTCATTAAAAGGGAACACGTACATGGACAAGGAGGATATAGTGCATACTGGGCCTTGATAAAACCTTGCCGAGGATTTCAACTCAGACTAAAGGAAAAGAGTGTCCCGCACCTTAGACAAAGAGAACTAACCTCCTAATAGTACAAACAAACCATTATAATCTAGGACAATCTTCCAACAAAGCATCCATAATCTTCCAAAAAAGCCAAAGGTTTTAGAAATCCTTATTGTTGCCCACTCACACTTTCTGTTTTGCGCTTTTTCAAGACTTAGTAGCTGAATTCAGTGGCGACGAGAAATCATTGGTGGTTCTAACATTCGCATATAATAATGTATGAATTTTACCTCCTATTAGTTGTATAACATGCATCCTACCCAGGATGATAGTATTCTCTTTTTCTACTGCAATGTTAACTATGCTGTGACACTGCATGGATTGTAATATGGGTTCTTCTGGCACTGTGCACTCTAGTTAATTTAGTTTTAAGTATGCTATGACACTGCATGTTATGGCTTTCGTCACCCATCCAAGTGTCAGCCATCGTGCATCGATTTCGGTGTCTGCTTGGATATCTGGGTCGGCTTGTGTTAGTATTAACTTCCCAAAACTTCTTAAATATATACTTACAAGTTTAATTTCTCAAAACTTAATAGTACACTACCTGCAGGGACTCAAGCTCATACGTTACTTCTCAAACTTCCCAAATATATGTGTATGTGTATATATGGGTTAGGAAAATTCTGATACACACCTTATTGACACTCTTTATTAACACACATTTTTACACATTTTTTTTGTGGGGCCTACTCTGCAATGTATTTCTATGATCTAACCGTCTATCTTTTATGTCTCCACTTTAAATATCATCTCTATAGAAAGTCACCCAAATCCATTTTCTTCATTACATTTGAATGTCTTAATTGTTTTGAATTTATCTCACTTTTTGTAAGAATGATCTATTAATAATGAATTAAAATACAGACGATTTGGATCCTTAAAAAATATTAAGGAATGAGAACTACGTGTAAACATGTGTCCCCACATTCTGACCTCATTAGATCATCTCCAACCCTTGGGGATAAAGCTTAAAAATTTAAGCCAGAAAATTTTAAGTCATAACCTAGAAACTGTTTTTCTTCTCTAACCTTTCGAAAATAAAATTTATGTAGATTATCCTAATTTATTTTTACGAACATTTCAATCTAAAAATATTTAAATTCCGTTGCGGTTATGGTTGAACGGGCATGGGCGAAGCTACAGAGGAGCAAGGAGGGGCGGTCGCCCATCCTCTCGCCGGAAAAGAATCCCAGAAACGGGTAGCCGCCCCTCTAGTCAGTCGGAAAACCTGCAAACGCCCCCTGGTTCCTCTGCTGCTGTACATCATTCGTTGTGCATGGGCCTTCATTTTTTTTAAATCCCAACTACTATTGGCGTATAGCGAAGAAATAAGACGAAATATGGGCATTTCCGGTGCGAGCCGGAGCTGCGTTGCAGAAGTGGCGGTTCAAATGATTCGCGAGGAAGAAGAAGGGGCCCAACTATTTAAGTTGAAACGCACAGTTTCATTTTTGTTGTGGCTACCAATGAAAATACAACTACAAGCCACTTCTGATTGTTTTCTTATTTTTTTATAATTATTTTTTAATATTAACAAAAGATTTCAGAGCATTAATTTTATTAATTTATAGTTTAGAGTTTTATAAAAAATAATAACTCACTATAAGAAGTGTACTTTTCTCATACTATCATATTCACTAAATTATTAAAATAAAAATTTTGACAATTTTGAATGTTATATGTTAAATAATAAGCTTAATTAAATATAAAATTGAAGCTTCAATACAAGTATAATTTTTTAAGGTGTAAGACACTTATGTATATGATTTATACATAATAAATTTACTCAAATACGTCTAGGTTCCCGCCTAGGCGTTAGATGATATATAAATAAATTTACTCAAATTTGTCTAGGCGCTAGGCTTCAGTTTGCCGCCTGCCTAGACCTAACGTCTTTTAGAACCTTTAACCTTAATTATGAACGACATTAATATTGCCTACTATCTAAAAGGATTTGATTGTCTACAATTTTTGGGACCTTTTACAGTTTTAAATTTCGCCCCTCCTCCCGACTATTTATGGCTTCGCCACTGTGAACGGGTACGTGGTTATGTGTCACATACCGTTCCAAATATATGTTTATCGACGGCGTGAATTGACGAAAATACCCTTGGATGTTAGTTGTGTAATGTGGTTTAGGTGTGGTTTTGGGTCAATATTCTTAAATCCTAATTGTTTGGAACCAATTAGGATTAAGTTATGGTATTTTGGTGGTTGACCAATCCTAGGCCACACACTCACACCCTCTATCTTCTCTCTCTCGTACCCTCTCATCTTTCTCGGACTCTCACTCTCTCTCTCCCATTCGAACTCGTACGGACAAGCATCCAAAGCCCTTGAAACTTCACGGATCGAAGCTTTAAAGGTAAGGTTTTTGCTCATTGTAACCTCCTGAGTACATTGATACCCTTGTTTGGACGTAAATGCTTCGAAAACTCGAGAAAACCATAACCTCGATTTTATGCACTGTTCATGCACACGTAAAACCTTGTATTTCAGGGAATTCTAAGCACATAGAAGGCTTAAGGAGGTCCTCACGAGCCTTGGGGTAGTTCGTTGGACGAGTTTGGACGTCGGAGGGCCGAGATCGAAGCTTTTCAAAGTCGACCGGATTATCGAGCTTCCTCAGGTAAATTCTAGTGGAATTCAAGGCTTAAAAGTAGTATAACGTGATTCTACATGTTATTAGCTTCATTTTGGTACTAATTTCATGAAAAATGGTTGAGAAACGAGTGAGAATAGTGAGTTTGAAGTTTTGCCCAGTTTCCGGCGCTGACGACGGTCGCCAGAGCTGGAGGTAGGAGGTGAAGGAATATTCCGTCAAGTATGACGAAATATTCTCACGCCGTCAATTCTAATTGACGGTTACCGTTAGGATTTAATGGAATATTCCTGACGCAGTTTGTAGGATTCGTCAGGATCCCCTGCGCGTGGCGGCGCGTATTGCAGTGCCTTGGCCGGCGTGTGGCGGCGCGTGCGGGGTGGAGTTGTGTAGATCACTGTGGTATATTCATATACCCATTTTGAGCTATGTATGAGAAGTTATTAGCTAGTTATGTCTATGTGCTTTAAAATAACGTTTTTATAATTCGCATATAGGTGAGACTTATCCCGAGGACGAGCGTATCCACGGGCGACTCGGGGGTTACGACCCGTCGACATATCAGTAAGTGGGCTATTGGTTTTCAGTATATATTTATATACTTGATATATTTCCCAGAAATGCATTTAAATGAAAGTATGCCTTGAATTTCCATGCCAAATGCCTTTATATTTTGGTTATGTTTTTAATGGTTGCTTATATATATAAATGTGGTGTTGTGGAGGCACAGGTAAGTTCAGGTAAGCTATGTTTGAGTATGTGAACTACGAATGACTTGATCCCTATTCAGGGTACGTAGGCAGTCTAACGAAACGTTAGATGCAGTCATACATTAATTGAGACAAAGGCCTTAGTTGTGAATAGAATGATTATAAATGCATTGATGAACATTGAGCTCATAACTTGCACCAGGGTGATTGCGATTTAGCCAGAGAGAGAGTTGGCACAAGCCTGTATATTATGTCACATCTCGCACCATATGCTCACATTGGATCAAAATAGGTGCACATTTTTGTTGTACAGACCACTATAGGTGGTTCCGACTCGTAGGTGACTAACGTATTATCGCACAGCTAGCATTGAGAGAGTAAAATTGAGCATAATTATATTACACCCAATCTTGTCGTACATACCCTTTTTAGTGGTTCCGACTTATGTGCAGTATATTGCCGTATAGGTCATAGTAGTGACTCTGGCTAGATTGAGTTTGAGCTATGAATTCAGCCGTACAGACTACCACAGGGGTTCCGGCTAGCATATCATATTTCCATGAAATCATTCTTACCTGAATTGTTTACTTTGTTATATTTTGGCATGACATACATATGAATATAATTATGTGAAGAATGAACTGAATTGATATGATTTCAGATATATATATGTATATGCGTATATCTTGATTCTGGGAAAATTATACATGTTTTACAGCGAGGGGTTAGTTATGTTGATAAATGAAATGGTTTGTAAAACATTTGTTTTTGCCCACTCACGTTTTCTGTTTTGCGTCCCTCCAGGTTCTAAGTAAGCTTGCTGTTGGTGACTCGGGATTGTCGGTAGTTCTGACCTATTTGAATAATAGTAGGACATTCCTGGTACTGTGTAACTAGTACTTGTCATACTGGACTGCACCTAGACTTTATGCTTTGAATTAGGAGTGTTTACCATTATAACTAACTCCTATCACTTTCTGTTTAATAGTGCACTCTTTTAATGTGGTTTTTAATTATTCGTATATTTGCTATCTTTATCGCTTCCGCACTATGCACATGGCTACGTCACTCTCACGTGACGGTTAGCATGCCTTGACCTCGGTCGGGGTGTGTCATTATGGGTATGGGTATACCTTTTTATGCAATTATCCAACAGGTAAACGGTTATGCAAGTAAGGACTTAAACAATTATGGGTAAATAACTCGCGGTTACCTGTCCATCATAACCGTTGCTTATTCGTACTTGAGAGACTACATGGGATATTGCCTGTGAAAAAGATGATATAAATAACTCATGATGTGTTTTGTATTGAATTGCAAGTTATACAAGATTCTTTATATTTTTATATATACATGTCTAATAAACAATAGAAGAAACCCAATTGAGATTCAAGTTTTCAGAGTCCATATTTCACAAAAAAAAAAAAAAAAAAAAAAACGATAGTGTCATCTTAAATGGTTTCAAAACTAGTAGCAGTGCGCTGATGTTTTTTTGCTAATACTAAACTAAAATGCTAATAAACGATAATATCATCTTAAACGGTTTCAAGATTAGAAGCAGAGCGCGGACTTTTTTTCTGAACTAAATCTCTACTAATTAATAAAATACTCATTGTCAACAAAAGTCTTATGAAATTACCAGTTTAATCATCTAATTAAAACAGAACATGAATAAGAAATATGGGGCAGAAATATAATTTCACACAATCAATTTTTGCTGTTTTTTTAAAACCCCACCTACATGTGATCCTAATATATTTCTAATAATAAAAAATAAAAATAAAAAAAAAAAATAAAAAAAACTTCCCATTCTCATATTGTCTCTCCCTCTCATTCTATTTCAAAAACAAAAATAATTTTTTTTCTCATATGCTTTGTGTGTGCCTATATGTTAGTAACAATTGAGACAGGGGCTGAGTTTAGCACAATTCCACATAATTGACTTAGCACCATTCCGCATAATTGACTTAGTCCTGAGAAAAAAAAAAAGAAAAAGAAAAAGAAAAAGCAAAAAAAAGACTTAGCAAGAATGGGTTCGCCGCACCATTTTCTTCCTTTTGTCTTGGGAGACGGCTGTTATTTTGTCTTCAGCAAACATTTGGTTAACCAAAACATTTTCTTCCTTGCTGAACTTTTTGATACCGTTGGATCAAAAAGAAAAATCGGTGGGTGGATCGATCGTAATTGACTCATTACTTCCCAGTTCCCACTTTTCCTTTTCGGAGTTTGAGTTTGACTTTGCCTTTACGGTTGTCTGTAGGTCTCAAATTTGATCTGTGCTGCCAAGAAATCCCTGGAGTATCAATTAATGGATTCATCCTCCAAAGACGATCGGATGTACGACGTGTTCTTGAGTTCTGGAGGTGAAGACACACGCAGGGCCTTCACGGACCACCTCTACTGGGCATTAAAAGACCACCAATTCAACGTCTTCATGTACCGATACGAATGCGATTACAAACTAGAAAAAAATCATGGAGATATACCAGAACATCTGATTGAAGCAATCGAAAAGTCTAAGGTTGCCGTCGTCGTCTTCTCAAGAGGGTATCCAGAGTCCAAGTGGTGTCTGGAGGAGCTGGTGAAGATCATAGAGTGCAGAAAAACGCTGGGTCACATGTTTTTTCCAATTTTCTATGATGTCGATCCCTCAGATGTCTGGAACCAGACTGGTAGTTTTGCACAGGTGTTTCAGAAATATGAACAGGAAATTAAAGAAGAAAAGGTACATCTCTGGAGAAACGCTCTGAATGAAGCTAGAGGTTTGGCCGGATTTAATTTTCGTACTTTCTGGTAATTACATTCTTATTTCCTTTTCATTTTCCTTACTTTGTTGTGTGTTTTAAATTTCCCATCCATTATTTATTTATTTATATTTAATGATTAAATCACGCTTATAACTTTAAGAGTTAATTTTATTTTACTATTATGAAATTTTTGGTTTTTAACATGTCATATATGAAATTTTTTTTATTTAGTTTTTTAAAACCCACATGGGTTATATTGACACATGGTTCCTAATCATTGTTTACGTGGATGCCACGTCATCAATTAATGGAGGCTCTGACTGAAAATTTAACGAATTTATGAAAATGTCCAAAAATTATGATTTTAGCTACAGATGGGATAAATTTTTTTTTATGTATGAAATGTTGAAAACAAAAAAACTTCAAAGTAATAAATTGATATTAATCCTAATTTTAAGTAACTATTTCGTTTTCAGTTTTTACTTTTTTGAAAACTAAAAGTTAAAATCTTGTTTGACAACACTTTTGGTTTTGAGTTAAAGAAAAAAAGAAATAATGAAAACCAAAATAGTGAAGTTTTTCTGTTTTTGGTTTTCAATTTTTGCAATTTGGCTTTCAGTTTTTACTTTTTTTGTTTACTGTTCTCAGTTTTATAAAAAGAGAAAACAAAAACAAAAACAAAAATAAAAACTGAATAAAATGTGAACTGAAAATTGAAAGTAGTTACTAAATAAGATTTTAGTTTTCAATCTTATAAAAAGTGAAAACAAAAACTAAAAACTGAAAATGAAATGATTACCAAATCGCCCTTAAGTTTTAATTTTTGCTTCGTTGAATTTTAACAACCAAGATTTCAGTTTAATAAATTGTAATGGTATCTGGAGATTTTGACTCATCAATTTCTGAAAAATTAATGTAATCTTGAAGTTGCAAAATAAATTGTTACTTTTGCTTTGTGAATTTTAACCACCAGGCATGAAGGGGATTATATCAGGAACGTTATTGCTTGGATCACTGAAAAACTGGGCAGAACCACATGCATAGAGGTACCCACCAGCCTAGTTGGAATAGATTCTCGCGTGCGAGAAATTAGTAAGCATTTTGATGTTGGTGGATCAAATGATGTTCGCATAATTGGAATATTGGGTATGTGTGGACTGGGTAAGACAACGGTTGCAAAAGCCGTTTTCAACAAACATCATCATAGTTTTGCCGGTGCAAGTTTCCTTCAAAACGTGAGGGAAAAGAAACTGGTTGATTTGCAAGAACAACTTCTTTCTGATATCTTGAAACCGACCTACATAGTGGTAAGTAGTATGGATGAAGGGACCAAGGAGATCGAACAAAGGTTAGGCAACATAAGGGTACTTGTCGTAATTGATGATTTAGGCAGTGTAGCACAATTAGATGCTTTGGCTATAAAACCTGACTCCTTTGGTCTGGGGAGCAGAATCATTATAACATCAAGAAACGAACATTTGCTAAAGATAATTGACGTGGATAAGATATGTCCTCTGCCAGCAATGAATGAAAAAGAAGCTCTTGAGCTACTTAGTTGGCATGCCTTTAGAAAGAATTATCCTAATGAAGAGTATGTTGAGCTCTCAAGAAAAGCTGTTGGCTGCTGTGGAGGTTTGCCACTAGCACTTGAAGTCTTAGGTTCTTATCTACTTACAAAAAGCACAAGTGAATGGGAAGCTGTACTGGATAAATGGAAAAGATCACAGCCTTATCGGGAAATTCACAGAAGACTTGAAATAAGCTATGATGGACTAACTGATGATGATGTGAAGGCTATATTCCTTGATATCTCTTGTTTCTTTACTGGAATGAACAAGGACTATGTTATGACAGTACTCGACGGCTGTCAGTTTTATCCAGAAATAGGGATTCGAGAACTCCAAGATCAGTGCCTTGTAACTGTTGATAAAGAAGGCAATCTCATGATGCATGATTTGATTCAAGGCATGGGCAGAGAAATCGTGCATGCAGAATCCCCTGACAATCCTGGAAAACGTAGCAGATTGTGGCATAATGAAGATATAACTGACGTATTGATGAAGGAATCTGTAAGTACTTTTGCAATTAAATTAGATGTTAAAGTGCGCGTACTAATGTAGCAGA
This sequence comes from Malus fusca, assembly GCA_035220775.1. Taxonomy (NCBI): domain Eukaryota; kingdom Viridiplantae; phylum Streptophyta; class Magnoliopsida; order Rosales; family Rosaceae; genus Malus; species Malus fusca. The sequence goes on along the minus strand of CM069068.1, from coordinate 4,829,248 downwards.
GAAAGGAACTTGTAAGAGACAACAAAGGATCCGATTGTATTGAATTATCTCAAATTAAATAACAGAATCACACATGTCCTGCTCTTGTTAAGTACAATTTGTTATACCTAACTAATGTAGACAGTTTTAAAGTACAACTCTTAAGGTTATTATCGAGACATATGTGCACATTATAGCAGATATATAATAAAAGTTGCCTATGAGAGGCCCATGTTCTAGATTGTCTAATTGTCTACCTCCCATGTGGTTCATCCATCCAATTCAGGGCTTTGTGGTTCTGATATATGAATTAATCACCTTTTCCCGTGCAAATAATCCTTTTCTTAGTTCCTCAGTTGTTGCTGCTGTTGTTGGTTTGTTTTTATTTTTATTTATTTTTAATTTTTAGTTGTTTGTTTGTAATAGGGAACAGAAGACGTTGAAGGACTCGCTTTAGATATGCAAGAGTCTGGCGAGCCTAGCTTCAGTGCAGAATCATTTCGAAACATGCAGAGTCTGAGACTGCTCAAACTCAATAACATAAAGCTCACTGGAAGTTACCACAATCTTTCCAAAGAGTTAACATGGTTGTGTTGGCATGGTTTTCCTCTGGAGTTCTTACCAAAAGATTTTGATCAACCTAACCTAGTTGCTATTGACCTGAGCTATAGCAAACTCATACGAGTTTGGGAGGATTCTGATTTGGTATGATATGGCCTCAACCAAATTATTAATTCTTTCTGTCAGGTTTTATAAACACCAACTTCATGCTTTCTCTTTTCCGTTTGTGTTTATTTTGGTTTTTCCTTTTGTCTAACAGTTGCTCGAGAAGTTGAAGCTTCTTAATCTCAGTCATTCCCATAACCTGGCACGAACACCAGACTTTTCAAAACTTCCAAATCTGGAGGAATTGATATTGAATGATTGTGAGAGTTTGTCTGAGGTTCACTCATCCATTGGGAATCTTGATAGACTTACTTTGGTAAATCTTGAAGGCTGCAAAAATCTCAAGGATCTCCCACTGAATTTCTTTAATTCCAAGTCTGTTGAAACTCTTCTTCTTAAAGGCTGTTCAAGATTTGAAAACTTGGCTGAGGGCTTGGGACAGAGCTACCATAAGACAGCAGATGGCACACCCATAAGACAAATACTAAAGCTGAGTTTTTCATCTCAATATGGTGTGAAAGAGTCACCATCAACTAGTCTTTTGCCCCCTTCTTTACATTGCTTAAACTCGTTACGGAAATTAGATCTTGGATGCTGCACTTTAACCGATGACGAAATACCGAAGGATCTTGGGAGTCTAATTTCTTTAGAAGATTTAGATCTTCGAAAAAATAGTTTTTGTAGCCTACCAAGCCTCATTGGTCTTTCTAAGCTTGAAACATTGTGTTTAGATGATTGCACAAACCTACATGCAATCCCAAATTTACCAACAACTTTGAAAGTCTTGCGAGCGGGTTTGTGCACTTCATTAGAAACAATGCCAGATTTTTCAGAGTTGTTGAATATGAGAGAGTTGTATCTAAGTCATTCATGCAAACTCACAGAGATTCCGGGCTCGGATATGTCATTAAACTCGATGACAAGAATTCATTTGGAAGGGTGCATCAATCTCACTGCTGATTTTAGGAAGAACATCCTTCAGGTCTCTCTTTCTATCTAGCCTGTTCTTTCTCTTTCTACCACACACACAGCAGCACATATATATGACACATGCATACATAACAATGTATTTTGTTACAAATCTGGCTCTACATCGTACAGGGATGGACTTCTTGCGGATATGGTGGCATTTTTCTCAATGGAAATTATATTCCTGACTGGTTTGATTTTGTCAAGGGTGATCTGGTCAGTTTTCACATACCTCTAATTTTTGGTCGCAATTTTAGCGGGTTGACTCTGTGCTGCATATACTCTTTAAAGAAACAACGTGAAGGTCCTCTCGGCATTATCGTTATCAATAAAACCAAGCGTACTGCTTTGCTCGCCCGGATAACATATGCTTCAGTACCAACTTCCTGTACACTTGATGACCATTATCTTTGGCAGGGACAGATATCGAACCATGTGCTCAGTTTGCAAGGAGGGGACAAGGTCGATATAGTTGTAATGCCTGTTGAAACTGCAGATGCTTCTGTGAGAGTGAAGAAAGTAGGGGTTAATCTAGTATGGGACAAATTTATGAAGGAAAATATGCATGATTCAGACTTTCGTCTATACGATTTTGGCCTACATCCGGATTGGTTATTGGGAGCTGATGGGTACTTTCTTATTTCTTTTTTCCTTTCCTGTATTTTTTATTTTTTTTTAATTTCCGGGTCCATTTTTTTATACACAATCATGCGTACTACCTTTAGTTCTTTCTAACAAAAGTTATTAATTGGCTACGTAAGGTATTGGTCTTTTTAACTCTCATATTTATCAAATGTCGAACAAACAATGAAATTATTATAACTGCGGCTTTGAGTATTTGATTTTACTCATTGCAATGTAGAGCTTCCAGACTCTTCCATGAGAATTTATGAACACATTCTGTGTGTCATGTGTGGTCAGATATTGAGCCAACCACATGAATCAAATATTTGATTTTACACATTTATGCATGTATAAATGTAAGTTCTGAAATTTATAATGCTTTAATGGTTTTCGAAGATTTTGATTCATCTTTGGCCTATCAAATCTTCCACTCCCAAGCTCTCTAGTTATAATGAGTAAGATTTTAGTTCAATTTAATTGTACCGTTTATTAGTAAATCTTACTTTTGCTTAATTTTGAATTGAATTTTACCTATACCAGGTATGAAGGAATCAGTAGAGAACTGAGAAGCAATTACTTGGACGTAGCCATACACCCAGTTGGAATGGATTCTCGCGTGCAAGAAATCAGTAATTATTTAGATGTTGGAGGATCAAATGATGTCCGTATCATTGGAATCTGGGGTATGGGCGGACTGGGTAAAACAATTGTTGCAAAAGTAATTTTCAACAAATATCAGCACATGTTTTATGGTAGAAGTTTTCTTCCAAATGTGAGAAAAGATAAGGTGCTGGTTTATTCACAAAACAAACTTCTTTCTGATATCTTGAGATCGGGAAACATGAAGGTTAGTGGGGTCGATGAAGGGACCCAGGAGATTAAAAGAAGACTTGGCAACAAAAGAGTACTTGTCATAGTAGATGATGTAGACAGCGATGCACAGTTAGATGCATTAGCTATAAAGCATGACTCATTTGGTCCAGGAAGTAGAATTATTATAACGACAAGAGATCAAGATTTGCTAAAGATACTTAATCTGGAGGCGATATGTCGTGTGCAAGAAATGAACAAAGAAGAAGCTCTTGAGCTATTTAGTTGGCATGCCTTTAAAAAGAATTATCCTGGTGAAGAGTATGTTGAGCTCTCAAGAAAAGCTGTTGGCTACTGTGGAGGTTTGCCACTAGCACTCGAAGTCTTAGGTTCTTGTCTGCATACAAAAAGCAGAAGTGAATGGAAAACTGAACTGGATAAATGGGAAAGATTACAGCCTTATTTCACCTTCAACGGCATGGATTATTCAACAGAAAAATATCCGAGAAGAGAGCTTCAACTCAAAGGTCCACGTCCAATGCCTCTCAAGATACACAGGGACTCTCACAAGATCAACAAACCTCCATTTGCATATCCGAGAAGAGAGCTTCAACTCAAAGGTCCACGTCCAACGCCTCTCAAGATACACAGAAACTCTCACAAGATCAACCAATCTCCATTTGTATATCCGAGAAGAGAGCTTCAACTCAAGGGTCCACGTCCAACGCCTCTCAAGATACACACATAGACTCTCACTAGATCAACAAACCTCCAGTTGTACTAAAACCAATCACATCAGCCGGTCGTAATCTATTCGGTGCACCCGAATGTCATCCAAGCAAACCTTAGCGATTTCAGCGACTGTGTCCAACGCCTCACCGGCTTACCACGATCAAATTCTTCTACCACATCTTCTTCCCCACACAGTATTATTAGTCATCCAAATTATGATAACTTTAGTAATCCTCCAGCTCTTGATGACCAAGGGATGAATAAAAGCAGTACTGCTCAAGATGTTGTGGAAGAAATGGAAATAATGGATGGATGATGGTGGTAAAGTGGTGTGAGGCAAAAGGGTGTGCTTCCGGGGATCTTGTCACCTGGGGTTTGTAACACCGTGTAACAGATGCCGACTAAGATGCCGACTAAGATACCTAACTAATTTGGTGAAATTCAGAACTGAATTCTAATTCATGGCTTGTAGTTCATACATCCAATTCATGGTTTTCTTCATGTGTATAAATTCTCTTTTCATGTCAAAATAAATTCTGTCTTACTTTGTTCCTTTTTTTACCTTGAATAGGGAACTGTCGCAATTGAAGGACTTGCTTTAGTTTAGCGAGGGTCTGATGATTCAAGTTTCAGTACAGAAGCATTTAGAAAGATGCGAAGTCTGAGATTGCTCAAATTCAATAACATAAAGCTGTGGAAGTTACCACAATCTTTCCAAAGAGTTAAGATGGTTGTGTTGGCATGGATTTCCTCTGAAGGTCATACGTGAAGATTTTGATCAACCAAACCTAGTTGCTGTTGACCTGAGCTATAGCAAACTCATACGAGTTTGGGAGGATACTAACGTGGTATGATATGATCTCAAATAAATTATTAATTATTTTCCTCAGTTTCTGTGAATGCCAATATTTTGCTCTCACTTCTATTTGAATTTTTATTTTGTTCTGTTTTTTTCTATCAGTTGCTCAAGAATCTGAAAATCATCAATCTCAGTCAGTCCTATTACCTAACAGAATCACCAGAATTCCAAAGTCCCTAATCTTGAAAAACTGATATTAGTAAACTGTATAAGATTGTCTGAGATTCACCCATCCATTGGGCATCTTAAAGACTTCCGTTGGTAAATCTTCAAGACTTCATGATGCTTGAGTATTTTCCAGGGGATTTCTTCAAGTCAAAATCAGTTGAGACTCTTATTGTTAATGGCTGTTCAAGAATTAGACTTACAGAAATCCCCTGATTTTGACTTATAGAAATCCCCTGGAAAATACATCAAGCATCAAGCGACTTACAAATAGGTTTCAATCCCAAATATAGGCATATATTATGTGAGAAGAGAGGCAACTATATATATACATATAGTCCATTCCATAATTAGATAGGATTCCCTATTAAAATCCTGATAGGAAACAGATACTTGTTTCCTTGTTCCAAAAGATCTGAATGATATACAAAATCCTTTTAAAGCAAGGATCAACATTCCTCTTATCAACAAGACTCTTGTACCAAACTAAATACCCATAACTGGTCCCTAAAACTTCTCTATCTCATACTCATTCTAACATTCTCCCACTTGACTATGATAACAGTTTCAAGTACCTGACTTATTCAATTCTCAGATAGAAGTGATCACCAAGTCTTGTATCAAGAGTATTCAATCACAAACCACTTACATACATTTCAAAATATAGAACTCTGTAACTCAAATTGCAACCATAATGCAAAACAGTTTTCCAGAATTACATATATTCAATCTGTATTCTTATCATTGTGAACATGATCTTTATAAGCAAACATGTAATAATTTGCTCCCACTATTTCATACCATTGGCAGCAAGATTTAAAGACAAACCATTGCTCCAAAACAACATATGAATCAATAATTCAACAAGTGCTTTAAACAAACTAACAGTTATAAAAGCATCAAATGAATTATTTCAAACTTTATTTCTCAAAACAATAGACCAACATAACTGATCTCTATTCGAAAAAATAAAATAAACTGAAAACAAGACTAGCTAACATGATACTATCTTTATTCAGCCATAATCTTTAAAATTTAAACATAAAACCTGTCTATATTGCTGCACCAGCTCTCTGAACTTCACAGCAGCAATCTGATAGTCACTTTGTAACATATCACTCCCATTGATAAAATGATTCAAGTATTCCCATCCGAGAGACATGAGCTTTAAACACTCCAATTGGCAATGCCTTGGTTAAAGTGCTCCACCTGAATTGCTCATTCTCTAACCTTTTCTCGGACCTTAAGAAACTTTACATCCATCAATCTTGAAGCTGAAGTTCTCCTATTGTTCTTGGCAAAGAATACTGCAAAATTGTTGTCATAATACATTTTAATAGGCCTTTGCATAGAATTGACAACCTTCATATCTATCACAAAATTCTTTAACCATACAGCTTGTTTCATTCCTTCAAAGCAGGCTACAAACTCTGCCTCCATTGTAGATGTTGCTATGATAGTCTGCTTCGCACATTTCCAAGAGACTGCACCACCACAAAGTATAAAAATATAACTTCCAGTGGATTTTCTGTCTTCCACATCCTCGCCCAAATCAGAATCTGTGTAGCCAACTAGCTCCAAAAGTTCCTCTCTGCCATAAACCAACATGTAATTCTTGGTTCTTTGCAAGTACCTTGAAACTTTCTTCACAGTAACCCAATAAGACTTTCCTGGATTTGCTTGAAACCTACCCAACATTCCTACTATGAAAGCAATGTCAGGTCTAGTGCAAATAGTTGTATACATCAGACTCCCAACCAATGAAGCATAAGGCTTGTATTGCATTTTATCCAGTTTCAATTTCATTTTAGGACACTGAGCCTTAGAAAATTTGTTTCCCTTATTCACAGGTACTTCACCATTGTTACAGTTTTCCATGTTAAACTTTAACAAAACTCTTTCAATGTAACCCTTCTGTGATAATCCAAGAAGCTTTTTGGACCTATAATAGACAATCTCAATGCCAAGCACAAAGTGTGCCTCTCCAAGGTCTTTCATCTCAAAGTTCTTGCTGAGTATGTGCTTGGTGTCCTTAAGGAGCTTCAAGTTAGAGCTCGCAAGTAGAATGTCATCAACATATAATACTAAAATTATAAAGCTTGAACCTGACCACTTAATATAAATGCAATCATCTAACTTGTTTTCCACGAAACCTTGTCTTGTAACAACTTGATCAAATTTCAAAAATCATTGTCTTGATGCTTGCTTCAATCCATAAATAGACTTGTTGAGTTTGCAGACTGATGCGAAAATTAACTTAACACACAAATTAAACCCTCTTGTATCAATTGTAGTAAAGAATGTAAGTAGGGATCGTTCTGGACCGGGGATTAGGAGGGCTTGCTAATAACCTCTAAACTGACTCAAAGAACTCAAAACAAACTCAAAAGACTCAAAACAAGCTAAAAACGCTCAAATCTGCCTAAAAACACAAACTGGGCAGATTTGGACTCTAAACACACTTTTGGACGAATTTTGGTTTTAACTTGGTTCGAAACACTTAAAAACATAAACTAAATCAGTTTCTAACTACTATGACTCAACAAGGTAAATGGGGTTTTGGTTTTGACGAATTTGAAAACAAAACAAGTAAATCTGTACGAATTTGAGTAAATTGAATGGATGGAAGGCTAGCTAGGAGGTTCTTCTCCACACATGACACACTTGCAAACAAAATGATTTTCAGTTGCTTTTCAATAAACTACGAATTCTTAACGCCCTAGATTAACTGTGAATTGCACTAATTAACCCTCAGATTTTCCTAATTTCATTGAATTGGATGATTGCATACAACAACCCAAAGCATTCCCTACAAGTTCCCTACATGAATTGCATAATAGAGATACAAGCAAGAATCATTAAGTTCTGTGAAAATCCTAAGCATTGACGAAACACTTGTAACTATGAATTGCATGAAACTTATGCCAATAATTTACTTAACACGGTTGTGACGAGCAACCTTTACTACTTGCGAATATAAGTTCATAACGATTAGGTGAAACTCCCTTATATCCTAGCATCAGATTTATGCATGAAAATTAAGCGTGCACTCTCAACCAACATACACAAATCAGTTTTAATTCAAATGGATAAGTAAATTGAATTCACAACTTATGAATCACAATTGAAAGTAATCAAATCATATTGCAAGCATGAACATGGTTTCGAATTCCCCCTAGCTAAGGGGGGTTTAGTTACTCATAATTGCAACAAAATCAGAAAATAACAAAGTAGACATTAAAAGCAAGAACAAAGTACACCTGAAACGCTCCAAAGTTTCAAGCTTGAAACGCCAAGGATCTTCGTTTTCACCACCTTGTTACAGCACAAGTATCTAAGGATGTGTATGGATATATGGAAAAGTTATGAATGTATTTAGGTTGGATGAGAGCCACGGCAAGGGAATGGAATTGTAAGTGTTTGGGGGATGTGGGAATATATGGATGAATGTAAGGTTTTTGGATGGACCCCCCTTGTTATGGTGAAGGGTGGATGTATTTATAGGCTAGGGAGAGGACCACCATCTAATTAAGGTGGTAGTGGTGTATGTTGTCGTAATGAGTGGATGTAATGAGTGTAGTGGGTGAATGTTTGGTAATGAGTGGATGTAATGGGTGTAGTGGGTGAATGTTTGGTAATGAGTGGATGTAATGGGTGTAGTGGATGGATGTTTGGTAATGAGTGGATGTAATAGGTGTAGTGGATGAATGTTTGTAGTTGTAGGTCAACACACTTGCACACACACATGCTGATTTCTAGCCTTCAAATCTTTTAAAACGTCAATCCTCATGTCTCCATGTTTGTACTATCCAATCTTGGCCCAAAAATACTCCAAAATGCTCCAAATAGCACTTTGTTGCTAACTTTGTTATTTGAACCTACAAACACACGAAAATAGCTTAAAGTATTAAAATAACTTAAAGTATTAAAATAACTAGAATTAAACTAAGTAAATGCCAAGAAACAAGCTAACTAAGTTGCATAAATATGCTCCTATCAAATTCCCCCACACTTAGCTTTTGATATTCATCGAGCAAAACAAAAGAAACAAAACGAAACAAAACAAGCAAAACACAACCTAACCTTCCAACATTTGCCTCAGGGATTTCCAATGCACATGACATGTTAAAAATCATCATTCCCACAGATTTTGGTTATCTTCACACTTGAGCACAAACTTAATCACAATCACTACTTACTAATTCACAATTAACCAATTAAAACAATGTTTTGAATGTAGTAACATGCCTTAGAGAATTTGCTCAATTCCTTACAAGATACTCTCTATTTTCACACATATTTTCTGACTACACACCCTACACTAGAGACTGGGACTCACATATGTTATAACAAAGGAAACAATTTTCTGGAGTTATTAAGCATGTTTAGATATGATCTAATGAATGGTATGCTACTACTTAGATGCGAGAACCAGTGACACCATATGCTCATACCAATTTCGAACTCCACAAATTGAAACGCATAACACTCAAGATTGAAGTCAAGGGTTGTAACAGGGCTTGGGGGTAATGACTAACAAAGAAATTATAGGAATAATAAACGTTCTTAAAGCGATAGCAAGCAAAGCAATGAAATAGACACTTGGAATTCACTTTAGAATGCAGAATCAACTTTTACATACAAATGGAAGATTTATGCAACACTTAGGGCCAAATTCAATGTTTTGGACCATTTTTTAACAAACAACACTTTAGAGCTCTTTTTCATACTTTTTTTTTCTTTTCTCTACCCGTGCCTTATTAAGGACTTTGGTACACACACACACGAATTACTTCCCCCACACTTGCTTTCTGCAATACATTGATAAAAAAGGAGTTCATTTTAGGTCATGCTTTACTATGCTTCAAGAACAAGGGTATGGATGATCATAAAACTAGGCTAGGTAAGGATAATGTGGGTTAACAAAGAACATAGGCTTAACAAGGCTCAACGGGGTTAAACTTAAACACATAATGAAATAGGGGCACGACAATTTGGCTTTGGTGGTCACTACACAACTTCATCTTGAATATGTGTTATGCAAATCAATAGCATGCTTTGAATGAAATATGCATGAGTTCTAGCATTTGGAACTAAATGATGAAATGCCTTCTAAGTAGCAACCAAGCAAAGAATAATGAGATCATGCAACGACTTTAGAAAACAATGATGCACAGATTATTAACTCTCCAAATAAACGTTTAAGCTCAAGTCTCACAAGGTTGTAGCGTTCATTTGAGTTCCTTCCTTCAAGCATGTTACAAAAACTGATTTTTCCTTTATGATTGCATGTGAATTCATAAATTATAACCACAACCAAGCATACACCAAATAGTAAATCAATTTTCATCCATGTTTATAATTCTCTTTAGCAGTCATATAATTAAAAACCAAATCCTCATCATTGTGTTGGAAGGTACCCTAAGACACAAATAAACACACAAAAACAACTCTTTTTGGGTTTTTCAAAACAATTATTTTTAAAATTTTTATGAGATTTTTGGATTTTTATGTCAAAACACACTAAAACACTCCAAAACAGCTTAAAAACAGCAAGGAACAACACTAGAAGTAATGGGTGATAAACTCCTATGAATTTCATGTAAAACAACTTGGTTACCCCCCACACTTAAATCAAACATTGTCCTCAATGTTTCAAGCATAAACTCACACAAAAACAAGCAAACAAACAAACAACGAATAAACATGACAAATATGGTAAAGTAAAAACCAGACATAGTAGAGTTTAAGAACGCAAATCTGGTTTTGAAGATAGATGATCTTGGCGACTTTCCACAACTTTGATCTCGAACTGGTTTGGAATTCTGAGCGAGGAATATCAGAGTTCCTTGGTTTCAAATCAGACTCCTTCTGCTGGGTTGATTTGATTGTGCAGTCTGCATTCTTCTCTGCTTGTTTCTTCTGCACGGCAGGTAGGCACGAGGTAGAGGTGATGGTCTGTTTCTTTCTTCAATCTTTCCAAGTGCCCACCATTTGCTTTCTTTCTCCTTGTCCCTAGCTGAGGATGAATTAGCACATTGTCTCCACATGCTTCGAGATATCATTTTCACTTCCCTTATCTGTTCACCAGGCAGATGTGGTAGACGAAGAGGAAGCATAAGATGTTGAAGATGAGTACTCGAGAGCAAGGCTAGGTAAGCAATCAGGAAGGGGTTCTAGGCAGTCGGTTCCAGATCGGAAGATTGATACCAAGTGCTGGCTGATTGATCTCTTTCTCCTTATCCCGCAGATGAAAACAACGACAAAGAGAAGGACAGGGAGAAAGCATGATATGAGATACTCTTGCCTTCAACCTTCATGATATGAAATACTTTTGCTTTGGATGAGTTGTTTGTAGAGGTACCCCAAGGAATAAGGAACACTGAGTGACTCGAGAAGCTTCGTTGGGAAGGCATTCTCAGAGATGAAGAAAGGTTATGTATGTCTGCCTTGCAATGGAGGGTGAAGGTTGATATTTATAGGAATTAATAACCGGTACTATTCTTTCACTTTTGTCGGCAACCGTTGGATGATTTAACAGTAAACTTCACGTGCCTTCTACTCCACAAGAAATCTTCGACAGACTGCCCGTAATTTCCGCAAGGCTGAGTGTGCATGTGACAGGCGTTGACACGTTTGGAAAAGCAGATGCCTCTTCGATATCTGGAATCGGCGCTTCGACAAACTGCCTGTGATTTTCGCAAAGCTGAGTGTGCATGTGACATGCGCTGACACGTCTGGAAAAGCAAGTGCCTCTTCGATATCTGGAATCGGCGCTTCGAAAAACTGCCCGTGATTTCCGCAAAACTGAATGTGCATGTGACAGATGTTGACACGTCTGGAAAAGCAGATGCCTATCCGATTTCTGAGCTTGCCTCTTCTAGTTCTGAGCTCCGTCGAGTGCAGAGGTTGCATGTGACAAGTGCGGACAAATCTGGAAAAGAAGATTGGCCCGTGGTTTCTGAGTAAGCCCAGCTTTTGAGAAAGCTAGCGCTTCTTCGATTTTTGAATTGGCCTCCTCGATTTCTGAGATCGCCTCTTCAATCTCTGAAATCCCGTCGAGTGCTGGTTTTTATAGAGGCGCGCAGTACGTTTCAAAGCACACTTGAATCTCTGCCTGTAGAAACTCCATTCTTGCACTTCTACGATCTTGACTTGTCCGACCTCTTATTTCTTCAACACCTTTGAAAATGTCTGGCCTCTCCGACCGTCGTTTTGACTTGAACCTTGGTGAAGAGGCAGCTATGCCTTCTCCAGACAACATATGGCGCCCATCCTTCATATCCCCTACTGGTCCTCTTACCGTTGGGGATTCGGTGATGAATAATCATATGACCGCTGCGATGGTGGCCCGGAACCTTGTCACTCCCAAAGATAACAGACTGCTTTCCAAACGGTCTGATGAGTTGGCTGTTACGGATTCTCTAGCTCTCAGTGTGCAGTGTGCAGATTCTGTGTCTAATATGGCCCAACGCCTATTTGCTCGAACCTGTCAAGTTGAATCGTTGGCGGCTGAAGTGATGAGTCTCAAACAGGAGATTAGAGGGCTCAAGCATGAGAATAAACAGTTGCACAAGCTCGCACATAACTATGCTACAAACATGAAGAGGAAGATTGACCAGATGCAGGAATCTAATGGTCAGATTTTACTTGATCATTAGAGGTTTGTGGGTTTGTTCCAACAACATTTTCCTTCGTCTTCTGGGGTTGTACTGTGTAATGAAGCTCCAACTGATCAACCTCCGATGCCTCCTCCTTCTGGGGCTCCGCCGACTGCTGAGGCTCCGTCGACTACTGAGACTTCTCCTAAGCAGCCTTTGTGATGGCTTCCTCTTGTATTTTCTGCTTAATGTTCCTTTTTTTTTCATGAAAATGAATGTAAAAATACCTTGCATAACTGTCAATGTCTCAAAAATAAACCCACACCCAAAAATAATTAAATAAGCAACAAATAAAAATGACAATCATGGCAAAATAAAATGCAGAAAAGGGAAGGTTTTTTAGAAACGCAAAACTGATTGTGGAGCGATTCAAAAATCTTCCTCATTTGAATACATGGGTTGCCTCCCAAGAAGCGCTTGCTTTAACGTCTTCCAGCCGGACGAAACTTCCTTCTAAACTTGGATAGGGCCCATATCATGAAATTGATCCTTGAATGGAAGGTGATACTTGACGTGATCCGACAATGGTTTAAATTCTAGTGTAGGTGCCTGAATCATCAAAATCAGCAAGTTAGTATATAATAAAATCGAAGTTGGAGAAGATGGCTTACTTGCTTGCTCCAACACAAACTCAATTACGAACACCACATCTTTGAAGGTTGCAGGGATTTGGGACTTGGCCAGATTTGGTGTTTTGAGAGTTATGACTTTTCCCGTGTCATAAAATCCAACTTCTTTGGGAATTTTCGTCTCAAGTGTATCTTCTTTGATGAATTCTAGACATTCCCCATCTACTTCTTGCTCTTGATTCTTTGGAAAGGTTTCAAAGATGCCTTTCTCACCCTCTTCTTCCTTGGATTGCATGATCCTGCAAGGAATAAGGACATTTGGTGAAACGGGGTCAGGACAAATTGAATTTAAGCTTACCTTGGTTGTAGTGGACGACATAGATGGCATATGGGGCTGCGGCAATGGTGGTTCTTCCTTTGCCGTGGCCTTGTTATTCTCCTATTTTTCAAGCAACAGTTGTTCATCCATGTTTTGGCTTGGTTTAGATGTCTTGGGTTCATCTCCAACCTCCATAGCACTTCCCAAAGTGATAGTGTCATGAATTTCAAAATCTTCCTTCAAATTTTCAATAGTTGAGTTGGAGAGTTCACTTTGCTCTTGAATTTGTGCCATGAACTCCATAATCTGCCCAATTTGCTTCTCCAATTCACCCGTATTCTTGGCTTGATTTTGCATCTCTTTGTTTCGATTTTCTACTTCCTGGTTCAAAGAGGTGAGTAACTTATTAAACATATCATTATCCAAAGACGTACCTGAATTGAATTGGGCAGATTGTTGTGGTGACTGTGATGGTTCATATGGCCAGTGATAGAACTCATCCGATGGCGGCAAATATTCTTCTTGTTGTGAGCCCTGCATCAAAGAGGTTAGTACATCAAGAATTTCATCATAACTCATAGGCATACTTGAATTTGATTGGAATTGTTGTGGATGAGGTTGTGGTGGCTGCATAGGTCTTGAATAGAACTCCTCTTCTTGCTGCCAATATCCATCTTGTTGGAATTGTTGAGGTTCTCCCAACATGTAATCTGAATAATCTCTCCAATCCGAATTGTAAGCGTTGGAAAACATGTTGTCCCATGATTGGCTATGGCCTTGATAATCCCAAGCATCTTCATTCGCAGCGAATTGAGAACATTGATGAGTTGGATATCCTTGCCCATAGGACACACCATATGTAGGGACACTTTGCATTGTGGTTCTTTCGGCATATTGTGACAATTGAGAAGTAAGTTTCGCCAATTGAGCTTGAATGGTAGCAAAATCCATGTCTTACTTCTCTAGTACCTGAAATCAAGGAAACAAAACTAAATCAAATATCAAAAGTAAAACAAAAAAAAAAAAAAAAAAAAAAAAAAAAAAAAAAACACAAACAGGAACAAAGTTAGTAACTAAAAAACAAAAGACACGAAAATATACAAAAATAAATAACAAGGGATTAACAAAGTTGCTAATCCCCGGCAACGGCGCCAAAAATTTGATGTGAAAATTAACTTAACACACAAATTAAACCCTATTGTATCAATTGTAGTAAAGAATGTAAGTAGGGATCGTTCTGGACCGGAGATTATGAGAGTTTGCTAATAACCTCTAAACTGACTTAAAAACATATAAACAAAGTTAAAAACACTAAACTAGACTCAAAGAACTCAAAACAAACTCAAAAGACTCAAAACAAGCTAAAAACGCTCAAATCTGCCTAAAAACACAAACTGGGCAGATTTGGACTCTAAACACACTTTTGGACGAATTTTGGTTTTAACTTGGTTCGAAACACTTAAAAACACAAACTAAATCAGTTTCTAACTACTATGACTCAACAAGGTAAATGGGGTTTTGGTTTTGACGAATTTGAAAACAAAACAAGTAAATCTGTACGAATTTGAGTAAATTGAATGGATGGAAGGCTAGCTAGGAGGTTCTTCTCCACACATGACACACTTGCAAACAAAACGATTTCCACAACTTATGCATGAAAATTAAGCGTGCACTCTCAACCAACATACACAAATCAGTTTTAATTCAAATGGATAAGTAAATTGAATCCACAACTTATGAATCACAACTGAAAGTAATCAAATCATATTGCAACCATGAACATGGTTTCGAATTCCCCCTAGCTAAGGGGGGGTTTAGTTACTCATAATTGCAACAAAATCAGAAAATAACAAAGTAGACATTAAAAGCAAGAACGAAGTACACCTAAAACGCTCCAAAGTTTCAAGCTTGAAACGCCAAGGATCTTCGTTTTCACCACCTTGTTGCAGCACAAGTATCTAAGGATGTGTATGGATATATGGAAAAGTTATGAATGTATTTAGGTTGGATGAGAGCCATGACAAGGGAATGGAATTGTAAGTGTTTGGGGGATGTGGGAATATATGGATGAATGTAAGGTCTTTGGATGGATCCCATCTTGTTATGGTGAAGGGTGGATGTATTTATAGGCTAGGGAGAGGACCACCATCTAATTAAGGTGGTAGTGGTGTATGTTGTGGTAATGAGTGGAAGTAATGGGTGTAGTGGGTGAATGTTTGGTAATGAGTGGATATAATGGGTGTAGTGGATGAATGTTTGGTAATGAGTGGATGTAATGGGTGTAGTGGATGGATGTTTGTAGTTGTAGGTCAACACACTTGCACACACACATGCTGATTTCTAGCCTTCAAATCTTCAAAAATGTCCATCCTCATGTCTCCATGCTTGCACTATCCAATCTTGGCCAAAAAAATGCTCCAAAATGCTCCAAATAGCACTTTGTTGCTAACTTTGTTATTTGAACCTACAAACACACGAAAATAGCTTAAAGTACTAAAATAACTAGAATTAAACTAAGTAAATGCCAAGAAACAAGCTAACTAAGTTGCATAAATATGCTCCTATCACAGACCATGTCATCTTTCCCCCTTTCAACAAATCGATGAGGCTGCTTCATGTAAATGGTTTCCTGCAATTCACCATTGAGAAAAGTAGTCTTCACATCCATTTGATGTAGTTCTAAGTCAAAATGCGCAACAAGTGCCATTATAACTCTCATAGAATCCTTGGAAGAGACAAGTGAAAACGCGTCATTGTAGTCAACTCCTTCTCTTTGAGTGAAACCTTTAGCAACCAATCTGGCCTTGTACCTCTCAATTTTTCCCTAAGTATCTCTCTTGGTCTTATAGATCCATTTGCATCCTATAGCCTTGATTTGAGGATTAGAAGCCACTAATGTCCATACATTGTTATGTGACATCGATTCTAATTCCTCATTCATTGCAGTGTTCCATATAGCTTGTTGAGGACTATTCATGGCATGGAATAGGTGAGAGGGTCATCTATATCACTGAAATCAAATTCACTTTCTTGCAAATACACATAGTCATTTGACATGGTGGTCTTCCTGATTCTTGTTGACTGTCTCAATGTAACTGCAGGTTCATTAAGAACTTCAGTGCTCGGATTCAATTGTACTCCAAAATTTGAAGTTTGATCCGCTTGTGGCTGTAATTAAGACCTAAAATCAACTTCAATTCTGTCTACATTAGGATAAACTTCCATTTGATCTCCCTTCAACTCAACTGCAGATGAAAGAGTTATCAAAATCTGCTTATAAGCATCACTGCAAGAAGGTTGCTCAATTTGATTAGGTTTTTCAAAAAGGAATTTGCCTTGTGACAATTCTGCAACATCTTGATCTTCAAAAAAATTTGGTAATGTGAGTTTCTTGAATCCTGGTGTGAGCTTGAGGACAATAAAACTTGAAGCCTTTAGATTTCTCTGAGTAGCCAATGAAGTAGCATGATTCAGTCCTTGAGTCCAGTTTCTTCTCATTTGGATTGTAAATTCGAGCCTTAACTTTACATCCCCAAACATCGAAGTGATCAAAACTAGACTTCCTACCATTCCAAATTTCGAAAGGTGTAGTTGAAACTGCTTTGCTTGGGACTCTATTCAGTAAATAAGTTGATGTCTTCAGTGCTTCTCCCCATTGAAATCCTGGTAACTTTGATCTTTTCATCACACTCCTTACCATTCCAATCAAAGTTCTATTCCTTATCTCTGAAACTCCATTTTGTTGTGGGGTTCCAGGTGTGGTGTATTGAGCCGCAATTCCTTGTTGTTCAAGATAGAGAGCAAACGGACCCTTGTGTTGTCCAGCCTTAGTGTACTTACCAAAGTACTCTCCTCCTCTATCCGATCTAACAATCTTAATGGTCTTTCCCAATTGTTTTTCTACCTCAGTTTTATAAACTTTGAAACAATCAAGGACATATGACTTATCACTAATTAAATAAGTGTAACAAAACCTTGAGAAGTCATCAATGAAGTTGACAAAATAAGAGTTACTACAAATGGTTTTAGTTGGAAAAGGACCACAGATATCATTGTGTATAATTTCTAGCAAATCATGACTCCTTTTAGCATCCAGTTTCCTAAAATTAGTCATTTTGCCCTTGACACAATCAACACACTCAGTTGTAGTAGCAAAATTCAATTCAGGGATCAACTTAGCTTTGGACAACTTTAAAACTCCTTTGGATATGTGTCCTAACCTTTTTTGCCAAAGAATGAATGAATCATCATTGCAGTGCATCCTCTTAGTGCTTGTGTTTAAAACATGTTGATTAATAGACTCCACAATACAATTTAAACACCATAAGTTGTCACTCAAGTATGCGGTTCCCAAAACACTATCTAGATGGTTCTTTTCAAAAATCTTTATACATTCATCATCTCCTAGAAAAGCAAAACCATTTTTGACAATTTTCGAAGCAGAGACCAAATTTCTCCTCATCTTTGACACATAAAGCACATCACTTAGTTCTAGTATAAACCCATATGACAATCTTAAGTGAACAATTCCAATAGCTTCTACTGCAACGTTAGTTCCCTCACCCGCAAAGACATTATAGTTCTTAAAACCAGTTTGTTTTGATATCATGAAACCCTCCAAAGAATTAGTAATATGGATTGAGTAGCCAGTATCAAACCACCATGAATTCACATGTATTTCAATTAAATTGGACTTGACACAAACATTAACCTGTTCAACACCCTTACTCTTAAGATAGTCCTTGAAAACTTGATAGTCTTTCCTTAGGTGTCCCTTAGTTTTGCAGAAAAAACATCTAAGCTTAGAAATATTTTTGGTTTTGACCTTAAGATTGCTAGATCCTTTAATAGAGTCCTTTACTTTAGCGGATGCATTAGACTTAAAAGAGGTTATCTTGGTATTAGAATTCTTACCAGAGTTTCCAGAGAACGAATTGATTGACCTTTTTCCCTTGTCTGGTTGAACAAAGTTCACCATCTTAGCATATTTTCCTCTTTCTTGCTTTTGTCTAGTCTCTTCTTGAACACATTGTTCTATTAGCTCATCGACATCCCAGTTCTTGTCTTGAGTATTATAAGACACCTTCAACTGGCTATATTTGTTTGGAAGAGCTTGAAGGATCATGAACACCAGCTGTTTCTCACCAATGTTGACATCTAGAGAATTCAATTTCTCAGCTGCATCAGTCATTTTCATGATGTGGTCTCTGATTGAACATGTGCCCTCAATCTTGTAAGTGGTAAGCATTGCCATATATTGAGTAATTTCTGCCTTTTGAGACTCTTTGAACTTCTTCTCAATTGCTTGTAAATATTCAATAGCTAATTCATGCTTCTTGATCCCGCCTTGAACAGTGTCAGTCATGGCACTTTCAAGTATAGAAAGTGCCACTTTATTAGCTCTTGTCCATCTCCCTGCATCAGCTTTCTCAGCCCGAGTACTTTGATCAGTCAAAACCGGCTTGGGAGTGTCAAGGGCTATGTCGAATTCATTAAGTGTCAACAAGAGTCCAATATCTCGTCTCCACTTCTTGTAGTTGCTCCCTCCAGTGAGAATGAGAATATTTGCCAAGTTCATAGTCCTTAATGATATTGCAGATGCTGTAGCGACCATGAAATCACAAACATGAACTTATTAGTTCCAGATTTCATCTCAACATCCTTTCGCACATCATGACTATAATCACAGACCCATACATATAGACTTAACAATGGTTTCTTGATAAGCATACACAGAATAAGTAATATAACAATAACTTAACCAATATTCTGCAGCAATCATATATCCTTAGACACCGAATGTATCAATGGTGTCTCATACATGTGATAAAACAGTTTCAAAAGTTATCAAGATTGAATCAAGAACCAAAATTTGTATTTAAAACTTATCTCTAATATGTTTCTCACTGCAACAATTTTTACAGCAACAAAACACATTCATATGCACTGCAGCGTACACAGACATTCGAGGGAATCAAAAGCAATTAAAAACATACCTTTTAGTCATTGATTTCAAATTCACAAAAGGAACAGCGGAAGCGATTTAGGATTTGAAAATAGGTGGTCTTAATGCTTAAAGGAAAAACCCAGATCGTAATTCAAGAATGGAATAAACAACTGACTTTAATCTGGGAAAAATCCTCATTCAGCAATGGTTTGGGGTTTCCAATGGTCAATTTTTTTTTAATTTTAATCTTATAGAGCCATTATTTTGTCGTTTTCTACCATCGCATTTTTTACAATCTCCAGAACCCGACTTCGATTCTCCATGAGAGCACCTTTATTTATTTATTTATTATTATTATTATTTTTTTTTTTTATAGAATGAAAACACAAACGTTGGATCTTTTCATATTGAACTCATGCTTTATGTGTCTTGTGGCTTTGATATCGCATGTTAGCAGTGAATTGACATACAAGACTTAAGCATAAATCACAACCTAAAAGACCTAACCAAAATTCATGTACAAGAGGAGCAAGAAGAAAGGCATACCTGCATCGACTCCAGAACTGGAGGCCATGACAACAAGCTTTCCAGTGAACCTTCTCTTCTCTCGCAGATGATCCAAGCTCGACATACAAATAGGTTTCACTCCTAAATGTAAGCATATATTCTGTGAGAAGAGAGGCCACTATATATATACATATAGTCCTTTCCATAATTAGATAGGATTCCCTATTAAAATCCTGATAGGAAACATATACTTGTTTCCTTGTTCCAAAAGATCTGAATGCTATACAAAATCCTTTTAAAGCAAGGATCAGCATTCCTCTTATCAACAAGACTTTTCTACCAAACTGAATACCCATAACCGGTCCCTAAAACTTTTCTATCTCATACTCATTCTAACATTGTCTGCTTGGGGGAGATGGTATCATTGACAACACTTCATGCAGACAATACAATGATAATGCAAGTACCATCTTCAATGGTAGGATTGAAGAACCTGAGATCTCTCTCTCTATGTCGTTTGAGATGGTCACCATTATGTAATCATTTGCTCCCTTCGTTGCATGGCTTAAACTCTTTGACATTTTTAGGTCTTGGAAACTGCGGTTTAATTGATGTGCACATCCCTAAGGATCTTGAGAGTCTATTTTCTTTAGAAATATTGTAGCTTGATGGCAATTGGTTTTCTAGCCTACCAAGCCTCAGTGGACTCTCCAAGCTTAAAATGTTGGATTTGAGTTATTACAGGGATCTTCATGAAATCCCAGATTTACCGACAAATTTGGAAATCTTGACAGCGAATCATTGCACTGCACTAGAAAAAATGCCAAATTTTTCAGAAATGTCGAGTGTGGTAGAACTGCTCTCTCTCTCTCTCGAAAAATGCCAAATTTTTCAGAAATGTCGAGCATGGAAGAACTGCCCTCTCTCTCTCTCTCTCTCTCTCTCTCTCTCTCTCTCTCTCTAGGCTTGCATAAGTCGTTACATGCTATGACAAGGATTCATATGGAAGGCTGCACACACAAAATCACATGCACACCAAAGCTTACAACAGTGGGTGTCGCGGTATTACAAAACCACACCAAAGCTTTGTATCATGTTAAGAAAAGTTAGAGATGAGATCCAAAATGATATCAATTTCATCAGGAAGAAACAAACAATGATTGAATAATATTTTAAGAAGGCCTCATGGTCGAGTCATAAGCACTATGTATTAGGAAATTATTGATTTATATATTATGTGGGACATATATGAATTTTTTATAAGGAACTGTCATGAAAAATGCTTGGGCTAAGTTTATTTTAATAAAAAATCATGCTATAACTTTATTTAATGAAAAAGAATTAAATTTTAATGAAAAACCCTTAAATTTTAATAAAAATGACAAACAACTTAAATTAATGAAAAGGACACAATTACGAAAAAAAAAAAAAAAACCTGACGCGCGTGACTTGCACATTGTTTATGAAACTGAACATTGTTTATAAACTGAACACTACTTATGAAACTGAACATTGTTTATGAAAATGCACTATTTATGAAATTGAACAGTACTATACTATTTCTTAGTCCAATTTCATAAATAGAACCTAGTTTTTTGTCCACTTTCATAAATAGTGTCTAGTTCTATGTCATGTTTCATAAATAGTGCCTAGTTATTGGATCCAGTTTCATAAATAATGTATAGTAATTAGTACAGTTTTATAAATAGTGTCTCATTCTTGGTCCGGTTTCATAAATAGTGTCTAGTTATTGGTCCACTTTCATAAATAGTGCCTAATTCTTGGTCATGTTTCGTAAATATTGTCTAGTCCTTACTCCAGTTTCATAAATAGTGTATAGTCCAGTTTCATAAATAGTTTTCATCTATTAGTTTAGTTTTAGAAATAATTCCTAATTCTTGTTTTTGTTTCATAAATAGTGCATAATTCTTGGTCTCTTGCTTCTTCAATTTCTTCCTGATTTTCTTCAACAATTTCTTGTAGTCTTTGGCAATTTCCTCCATGGCAGCAACAACCTCACTCTTCGCTTCCTCGTTTATGGCAATTTCCTCCGGTACTTCTGCAATATTCACCAAAATCGGAAAACAGATTTTAGGATTCCTGAACGATAAACAACAAACAAGGCCACATTGTATAATCGCTATACTTGTTCGCAAAGCAATGAATTTAACATGAACATACACATTTTCAACTCTGGAGAGAGAGATACCTGTATCCAAGAGAAACAATCCCAGTTTGTTTTAAAATCCCACCATCTAAAGATACAGCAGCATGCTTATTACATATGTTTTGCAGTGCAGGTTGCGTATCAAAATTTAACGTAAGTTAATTCAAAAGTCTTGTGATTCTATATGTGCAAGTGAAGTAGGAATGAATAGTGTTTTTGGATTACTTTAACCAATTCTTCTTGACCTTACAAAAAAAATTTATAAGGTAATATCACTACTGTTAGAATGAACACGAGTATACTAACTATTTCTTAAACTAAACATAGCTATTTCTAGAAGTGAACACTGGTACTATCACTATTTCTTAAACTGGACACTATTTTTTAAACCGAACATTGGTTCTATCATTATTTTGTAAACTAAACACTAACTATTTCTAGAACTGAATAGTTATATTTTCTTTAACATCATCCAAGGAATTTCACGAAAACATGTTGACCAATAAGTATGAAAGTTTGCTTAAATTAATCTAACAAGCCCCAACAATTTTAAACATGGTTTTCTAGTTTGATTTTTAGTGTTCTCTGCAAGAGGAAAACACTAAAAATCAAACTAGAAAAGGGGAAGCTAATATTATTAGACTTGGCATTCGTGTCGTGTTTCCCGTGTTCGTGTCGTTTTCGTGTCATACCCGATATCTTAACGAGTCGTGTTGTGTAACACCCGTTAAAATAAACGGGTAAAATGACCCGACCCAAAATCGACCCGATAATATTAATAGGTAATATGACTCGACCTGTTACCCATTAAGGAAAATATATTTTAAACCAATAAATAATCAAATGAAAAACATAATACTAAATAAGTATATACATACCATATTATCACATTCAAAACATAAAAACGCATTTGTCTTTCAAGTATTACATATTTCAATACCCAAAATAAGAGCATAATAATAAAAAAAAACATTAGAACATTACAAAATATCAAGTGTTCAAAAGATTTGCAAAATTAAGGGAGTTATGTTTCAAGGTTAGGAACCTTGCACATTTTCTTACAATCAAACTCTTTAATTTTCATCAATCACCATGGGAAACGGTATTGCACCTTTGGCTTAATATATTGTCTTCAAGAGTTATATTGATGACATTTTCAATGAGGCTTTCTACATTAGCACTCTCTTCTCATTTATCCTATGGCTATTGTTTAAGTAAAGTCTTTAATAGTTTTTTAATTAATGTAGAAGTGTGAAAAATATAGAAAAAATATATAAACGCTTGTAATGACAAGCCTTACAACTTTCGTGAAGGGCTTAACTTTGAAATGTGCCACTATAATCATATAAATCATAGATCAAAATTTAACTGTCGATTGTTGTTTACATTTATGCTTCATTTTTCTCACCAAATTCTGTTTGTTCAGATTTTCTTTTTTGAAAGAATGATCTATTAGAGGATACAGGAAGATGAACGGTTCAGATAGTTGATATTATGTTCAGAGTTTTACCGTTAGTGAAAATATTGCTTGGTGTTTATAAAGTCTCTACAAACTATATAACATCGATTCATATTTAAATTAATCGTAAATATCGGGACGTGATATCAATGATCCGAACCGTTCATCTTTCTACATCCCCCAGAAGATCATGTTTTCAAAGAAGAAAATTTAAAAAATGAAATTCAATATAAAGAATAAAACCTAAACGACAATCGACGGTTAAATACAAATTTAAGGTTTATGGATTATAGTGTCGGATTTCGAAGTTGACCATTTCACGAAAGTTGTAAAACTTGTTACTACGAGTGATTGTATACATTTTTTTACATTTCTTACACTTTTACAATAATTATTATTAATTTTATTACTTTTACACTCAAATAAAAAAACACTATTCATGACGGTTTGGAGGGTTTTAAAAATCTAAACGATAATGTAAGTGTAACCATTGTCTACTCGTGGAGGAATGATGAATCACGAGTGTTTATATATTTTTTCACATTTTTCATACTTGAGGGGATGTCTTATTGCCTATACTAATACTATACTAGTTGATTTTAATTTTGGACAACAACATGTTAAATAAAATTTATCCTATTAATAATAATAAGAAACTCTCATAATAAAAATAAATAAATGAATAAAACTTAATTTTTTAACTTATATAGAATAATAATACAAAAATATATATTTAATATGGAATATACCAATATATACAATATGGCTATTGTATTTTATAATAATTTTTTTAGTAATTAAACTTTAAAATTATAATTTATTTTTCTTAACGGGTCGAAACAAGTCACCCACGTGTTACCCGCGTGTATACCTGTATTAACGGGTTCTTAACGGGTCACCCGATAATGATCCGATTAATTATCGTGTTGACCCGAAATCCGTTATTTTGTGTCGTTTTCATGTCGTGTCACCTTGTCGTATAAGAAACTGCCGGGTCTAATATTATAGAACACAAAGAAGGGTATAATACTAGTCCTACATCAAAAAGACCAAATAGATGTCGGATATAGTACAGCTCCGTAAGTAATCAACAAACCTCTTTTGGCTTTTTGATCTGGAATTTCTCTCATAAAACACCAAAGGTGCCAAAGAATAAAGATACCATATTTTACGAATGGGGACTTTTTTGCCAGCTTTCGAAATTAGTATAATCCAAAGTTGTCTAGACAAGCAAATATATGGTAATAATATTATCAGATTTACAATCCTGGAACTGGGCTATCCCATGACACAAAATAAAAATATAAGGCACATGTGACTCAAATAAGAAGTTAGAACACTGGATATGCATACGACCTTTGAGACTAAACAATGCTACAAAATATCCAAAAGACATTGACAAGTCATCATAATCAAATTATTCACTTTCATCTTCATTTCAAAGTTTTAAGCTCATAACAAAATGTGGCTAAAGCATACCATTAGCATCATCACATCTTTTTTGATATCCTTAAACCTCGAATCTTTTCCCCGTTGATACAACTTTGGAAAACCCATTTTACAATCAGCCTAAACCCCAAAATGGTATTCCAAAAACACAAAATTGAACTCAAATTCCACAAGAAAACAGTAAAACCCATTTTCACAAAATATAGGAAGAAAGATTCGACTTGGGGCTGCAACTTTTTAACGAAGGCTATCTCGGTCGACTGCAATGCTAACGATCGAATCCCCGTCGACGACGGCAGGAAGTTGAACTTGAAGAGGTTCTCGAGCTCGCGGTCGAACGACGTTGCTAGGTTCTTGAACTCGTTTCGCGGGTGATTCATCGATAGAAGATCCGCGTCGGCCGAGTGCTTCACTTCCCTCCACCCTTTCGACATGAAGGAGAAGGCGTTGGAGGAGGTTGAAGCTTGGCTTTCCGTTCCATGCGAATGAAGAGTTGGATCTTGATTTAGTTTGAAGAGAAAATTATCTGGTCAATCGAAGAGCCATAGAATCAAGTGAGATGGGATCTTATTGACTTAACGAAGAAGAAGATCGGCGACTGGGCTGATGAAATGGGAAAATTGCATAGAGAAATGAAATATGAGATCTGTAGAAAATGTACAAAGCTTTTATATCTCTTCGTATGAAGTGAAACGAAACAAATAAACACAACAAGGTTTGCTGTCAAGGTAAAATTGTAAACTCAGTGCTTGGACAAATTTTATTGGGCTGGTTTTATATTGGGTTTTTCCTAACCATTACATAAAGTTAACGGATGATTTTTTTGTTAAAATTCATAGTTTTAAGGGTAAATTACATAGTAGCCCCTCAGGTTTGAGGTCTATTGCAATCTTATACAACATCTTTAAAACATTTCACTTTCATACCTCAAGTACTATTTTATTTCAATTTCATACAACCGTTAAATTTTCTATCCATGGATCTGTTAAATGCTGACGTGGCTGCCACATATATGACACGTGGCTGCCAAATGTCTGCCACGTGGCAAATAAAATAAAACATATCTGCCACTTTTTTTATTTTTTTATCTTTCTTCTTCTTCTCTTTCTCTTTCTTCTTTTTCTTCTCTTTCTCTTTCTTCTTCTGGTTCGGACCCTTTTTTTTTTTTTTTTTTTTTTTTTTTTCCTCATCCTCCTCCTCTTTCTTCTTCTCTTCTTCTTCTTCCTCCCATTTCTGGGTTCGGTCCCTTTTTTTTTTCTTCTTCTTCTTCTTATTCTTTCTCCTCCCTCATCTTTCTTCTTCTCTTCTTCTTCTTCCTCCTTCTTCTGGGTTCGGTCCCTTTCTTTTTTTTTTCTTTTTTTTTTTTCTTCTTCTTCTTCTTCTTCCTCATCCTCCTCTTCTTTCTTCTTCTCTTCTTCTCTTCTTCTCTTCTTCTTCTTCCTCCTCCTTTTTTTGGGTTCGGTCCCTCTTTTTTTTTTTTTTTTTTTTTCTTCTTCTTCTTCTTCTTTCTCCTCCCTCCTCTTTCTTCTTCTCTTCTTCTTCTTCCTCCTTCTTCTGGGTTCGGTCCCTTTCTTTTTTTTATTTTTCTTCTTCCAATTTCAGGTTTTTTTTAAAAAAATTAAAAAATTATTTTATTTGCCACGTGGCAGACATTTGGCAGCCACGTGTCATATATGTGGCAGCCACGTCAGCATTTAACATATCCATGGATGGAAAATCTAACGGTTGTATGAAATTGAAATAAAATAGTACTTGAGGTATGAAAGTGAAATGTTTTAAAGATGTTGTATAAGATTGCAATAGACCTCAAACCTGAGGGGCTACTATGTAATTTACCCTAGTTTTAAAGCCATTTTTATTAGGTTTTTTATTTTTATTTTTTATATTTTTTATAATGTATTATCGTATAAATTTAATGAAATTTTAATTTAGCACGTTATCCCCAAGTCAAAATCGGTTAAAATATTATTTAACCAAGGTTATTATGGTAGTATAAATTTAGAGCATGAAGAAGGGAGAGAGATCGATGTAGAGAGGGTAAGGAGAGAAATGCTTGAGGAATTTTGTGGTGACATTCCTCATGCCGTGTGCCTTTATTTATGCTTATAAGGGATATAGAAACTTGCTCTCCAAGTATTACATGTTGTACAAGGGAAGATTTTCTAGTCCTACTTGTCAGCATGCATATAGATAGGGCGAGCAAAGTGCGAAAATGATGGATGTATGCGTGGTTGAAAGAGTTAGTCTTGAAAACCGAAATATTGATAGGAATATTGGGGATTCGAATCCCTCTCATAGGATTCCTATACATAATCTACTAGGATGTACATAGTTTCATTCCTAATTAAATTAAAGCTGCAATAATTCTCCTCGATTGTGTAAATACTCAAGTACATGGTGCATCATATCTTTAAGCAAATGTAGAAGTAGTTGACGATGTTGTCTCATATAGTCTGCACAAGTGGCAAATGCAAGTCTCAATAGGGATTGCATATAGGAGTAAGTCTCACCAAACCATGGCTATTGTAAAAATCCACTGGGACAAAAACCATAGTCTAAGAAGAAAAAGGTGAGTTTAATTATGTCGATGCTTAACATATTTAGGACGCAAGTAGTAGAAAACGAACACAAGGGGGTATGACCAACTCATGGGTGCCTCGTCAGAACCTCGTTAGGCAACAAAACTCCAATGGAAAAAAGTGATCCTGATCTTGCTTATTATGCTGTGAGGGAAGATCTTTGGCATCACATGTAAGATTTTCATGCTCATTCTGAGTATCCTTGGATGTTGGTAGGTTATGAAACTAACCCCTAGAGTTCGTTAAAACTCCCCTTGAGGACTACAAGCATTGCAAATGAGATAGTTCTGCATATCAATTATTTGGACAAACTTTTGGAAGGTTGACTTCGATAGTGACTTCGTGAAGAGGTCACAAAGTTGTCTTGGGATCATATCTACTTAACTTCAATCTTTTGATGCTTTGCTGATGTGAGGTAGATGCAATAAGCTTGGCGTTGACTCGATTAATGTATCCTTACTTGGTATGGTCAATACATGCAGCGTTGTCTTCATGGATCGTTGTTGGGACTCAACGATGGATGAAAATCCACAAATTCTTGGAATATGCCTCAAGACGGCTCATATCTTCTCACGTGTGGCGTTGTGAGGAAACCTATATTGTCAATGGCGGAGGAAATCTCAATGTCATGATCAGGAATCCAGGTACTACAAGTGCAGGTGTAATGATGGTGGTGCTCGAGGCCAAGACCTATCTCGAAGCCCTGAATTCAGTCGAGGGAGACAATAGCGAACATGAAAAAAAAGCATGAATGAAGCATTGATTCAAAAATGTCGCAACTAAGGTCTAGTTTAGTAGACCTCCAAAATGTTTGCGGTGTTTCTAACAGTAAAGGCATAAACCATTTGGGAATGTGCAAGTAATCATCGTTAGCAAACTAACAGGGCAAGAATCATTCCAAATGCCAAGGGGTTGTGGTATATTCTGAGATGCATATGGATAGAACAAGCCCAATTCCATAGCAATAGAAAACGTTTTCTATCACCAATTCAATGGTGGAGTGTAGGCACACTGCTGCATCTTGCCAAAAAAATGAACAAAGGAGATTTTGATATATTTCCTTAAGCTAAGTACAATAAACACCATTGCACTTGTATATGGAACTTTGGGTTTTAAATACCTCTTCAAGGGTTCCATTCGTATCTAGCGTACAGACGATCATGGGTGTACTCGAAGGCAACAGTTCGACAAGTGGACCAAAATACCATCGAACTTCAGGTCAAGACGAAAACGAGTTTTCTCATACCCCCTCCTGAAGATAACCTCTCCGACCTTGCCCTATCTTGGAGACATCTTTTTTTTTTTTTTTTTTTTTTTTTTTTTTTTTTTTTTTTTGGGGAAACCTCGACGGTATGAGGAAATTTTTATTGATAACGAAAAAACAAGTTACACCTAGACAGGGAGGACTGTCTTAGAAACATCTAAATCCCTTCAAATAATAAAAATAAGCATATATACATATAACAGATTACAAATTGAACTTTGCATCTGCTTTGGAGAAAGTTCAGGCAGTATACCTTTCTTTATTAAAAAGCAGCCTACAAAACCTTCGTTATCATCCTCCCACATATAAACACACGAAATGCCGCCTTCATAGTACCTACCAAATTACCGATTAATCAGACTACTAAATCTTTAGAATGAAACAAAGAACTGAACCATTATGCTAAATAAATTGCACGAGGATACTTACGCCACATTCTTGCCTTTTTCTTTTCTGGAAAATTAGCTAAAGGAAGAAAAATGATTTTGGAAGTGTTTTATACAGTTCAACCAATGGTGGGAAATTTAATTTTTAAGCTATTAACTTTCTAACACTCGTATCACATCATTTGTATGGTGACAAGTGGTGTACACCCCGTGTTCCAGTCACACCGAAAAATCTCTCGTGCTTGGGAGGCATCTACCGCATCAGGCCCATTGCTGCTTCCATTTTCCCCTTCTTTTTCTTTTTTCTTTTGTTTTACTGGTTCGAAATTCGGATGTTTGTTTGTTCAGGTTGATAAAACTCCGAGAAGCGAAAAGAAAAGAGTCGCCTTGTTTTGTTTGTTCACACCCGCTTATTTGTGAGTATTATTATTATATTAGTATTGTTGTAGGCATAATTTACTGAACAATTATGAATGCCATATAGAGGGGGTGCGACACATAGAGAGAGATGAGAGAGATGTGTAATTATGAGGTGTGTGTTGTATCACCCCATTGTGCATTTATTTATAGTAGTAGGGAAGGTTAAATCCTTACTTTAATAGGATTACAACTCTAATAGGATAATATCTAACCCTAGAGAATATTCCAAGATTTCCCTAAATACACTAGGATTTACACAATCAAAATCTTAATCTAATAGGACTACAACACTCCCCATTGAGTGTGTAAATACTCAATTATATGGCGCATCAGGTCTTCAGCGATGAATTAAGTACAATTGATGAAGTTGTCGGCACAATAAGCGAATGCGAGTCTCAAAACAACAGAAGAATGCATAAAAGGTAAAACTCACAAAACCTCACTATGGTAAAACCCAATGTGGGAGAAAAATCCATAGACTAAGGAGAAAAGTGAGAAGTTGCATTAAGTCAAAACTAAACGTCTTCTGGATGCAAGTAGAAAAGCTCACAACGGTATGATCAGCTCAGGATAGGTGCCTTGTCAAAACCTAGTTAGGTAGCAAAAACCCAGTGGGAAAAATGCTCCTAATCGTAGGGAAAAAGAGTACATTAAGATCAAGTGAGTATACTTCTGGATACTCCCTTTGAGTTTGACAGAACTTCCAAATGAGAACTACAAGCATTGCATATGAATAGTTAGGCATACCAATCCCTCGGACAAGCTTCTGGAAGGTTGACTTCGGCTGTGATGTTGTGTAGAGGTCGGCAAGGTTGTCTGGGATCCGTTTGCATGACTTCAATCTCCTGATGCTTTGTTGATGTAGACGCAATATGTTTTGGCATTGACTTCGTTGATGTATCATGTCTTGATCGAGTTGATACACGCGACATAGTCTTCATGGATCGTCGTTGGGACTCAACAATGGATGAAAAATAGCAAGTACTTTGAATATGCTCAACAAGAACTCGTAACCATGTCTCACGTGTGGTGTAGTGAAGTGAGGTGAGTCTTGGAACGATTCGAAGGTCTCGCAACTAAGGTCATATCGTGGACCACAAAGATATTGCGATATCCCTAACAGTAAAGACATAACCATTTATGTCATGTTCTCCAATGCTAATTAAGAGTTGTCCCTTAACAAGACTCTTAGTTGCTGCCATTCATCACGTATCCCATAATCAACCATTGGTGGCTAAAGGGGTCGGATAATGTGGTGTGCTAACCAACCACTTAGAGAGTGTCACACGTGCCCTAATGAATAATTCAGAAGCCCATGGCTAGCACTATATAAAGGCATGTTCATTTCCATGCATAAAAAGGCAATTGTGTTTTATTCTCCTTTATTAAGTTTAACTTAGGCATAGGTGAGTTTTTGGCTTACACTACACCGTTGTGACAAGGTCTTTCTTGTCTTAACAAAAAAATGATAAGGTTGATTTATAAGCATAGATACCGAATGCAAGAAATTGTAACTCGAGTAATAATTAAGAGTGTTCATTTCTATACGTTTGATCCCTCTCTTCCACTATTATATATATAAAAATGATAACATCTAGTGCTAAATCATTAACGATAATAATAAAACAATATTTACGATACTGTAAAGTGCAAACTCACTTCCATGCTGGTATGCCATTCCTGTCCACTCCCCTGCTTATGGCACTGACTAATAAGGAAAATTAAACACATAACCACATTTTTAGAGGATAAAGCTCTTCATACTATATTAAACATTAATACAGACCCTATAGAATTTAAATTTAAAATATTGGTACACAAATACTCTAGCAAAACAGCAGTGCGACCATTTTCATTGCTAACTACTCAATTGTGTCGTATTATTTTGACATGCATTCATTTTCTCAATTCATTGGAGAGATTAGATTCCATCACCGGTGAGATCACTAGGGCCATGATAATATCTGTTTTCTTTATTTACAACGATACATATAACTCAGTGGTATAAATTTTATATGTGCTTTGTTGTACTTAGCTCATTGTATTAGATATGACATCTCTTTCGCTGTTGATCTATTGGTAAAGATGCAGCACTGCGCCTACACGCAACCACTGAATTGGTATTAAAGACATTTTTCCGCTACCCTGGAAGGTACTACGGATTTGGGCAAATCCCAACGTATCCCGAGCTGATTCAACCTCCTTGATCCTCGGAATGATGCTTGCCTTATTTATTATGCTGATGCAGGTTACTTATCAAACCCGCACAAGGTAAATCCCCGAGTTGCATACAATTATAATAATACAAGTTATATACAACTGCGCGTATGATAATTTCTCTGCTTTCGAAAGATAACAACAATATATGCATTCGTTCAATAATATATAGAGAAAAAACCTTGCACCTTACAAATTGTCTCCACAAGATTCAGTGAATAAGCCAATACCTTCTCACTTTCAAGATATGCATACTTACAAGGCAACTTGGATGAATCACATCACACAGAATAAGATAATAAGATAATGAAATATTCCACATCGATCGTATCTCTGAGAAAATAAGAATTTAAATATCTTAACTCCACTCCAACTAATATTGAGGCATTTTGTGATAAAATTCCCATACCTCACATATTGTGCAGGGAGCAGTGGCGAAGCCAGGAATTCTTGGGAGGAGGGGCGAAATTTAAAAAATTTAGGGTCCCGAAAAAATGTGAACATTCATTCGAGGTTTAAGTCTAGGATTTGCAAGAAGATTATTTGAACTACCCGTAGGAGAATTTGCACTAACCGAAATATTCAAAAGAGGATTTGGACTACTCAAAATAGTCGAAGGAGGGTTTGAACAACAATATTATTTGAAGGATGATTTAGCACCATTTCTCTTTGTATCGTCCTATTACTTAACTGTATAATTAGCAAAGTTTTAAAATATGCTAAGCTCTAATCGGGCAATGGACATGACTTTACACTAAGGCGAGGGCCTAGGCAAATTTGAATAAATTTATTATATACCGTATAAATAATTGTCTATTTACTATATAGCTTATAATATCCAAAAAATATTTATTATAAAACATATAATATATAAAAATATTGACAAATTTTCTTTATTACTTTGTTGAATTTGATGGTAAGAGAAAGAAAAAAAATAATGACGAGTTTGTAATATTTTACAAATTATTTTTTGAAGCTCGTATAAATTTATAATGAATTTTAAGATGAATAATAATGTCAAACAAATGAATATTGAAAGAGTTGTCAAATTAATTTGACAATAATTAAAAAATAAATCAAAGCAGGTTAGGTGGTGCCAATTGATTGGCCAATATTTAAAAAAAAAAACAAATAGTAATTAAGAAAGGTCACGTGGGGTGGGGTGGGATGGGAGAGAGAGAAGTCTCTCTCTTCTTCCTTTCTCTTCTTCTTCGTTAGAACCAGTGTTCCAGAACTAAATTTCCAGTCTCCAGAAGCTGCAAAATGCAGATCTTCGTTTCTCCTTTCTTTGGCTTAGGTTTTTCGAAAATAAGAGAGCACGCAATCAGCCTGTGCTGGGATAGAGCAGGGACATCCAAAATGTCGAAAACCAGACGGAAATTCATCACTTTCGACGTGACCGGAGGGGCGGAACCACCGCTCCTGGGCTTGATTTCCGGCGAGGGGAGGGGCGGCCGCCACTCCTCGTCCTCACGTAGCTTCGCCACTGGCAGGGAGTAATTACCAAATTGGAAACAATATCAGTGTTGTTGGAATTGAACCCTTAACTCGTCTCTTTGATAATTCTACATAAGATATCTTATTTGAAATGCTTTCGAAAGAAGATACACACTCCTTATCAAACCCTAAAATTAAAGCATCTTTCACGTGATGACAAGCTCATGCTCGATTCATGGCAATTTCTGTGAGGTGAGACTGAGACCCTCCTCATTAGGGTATCTTTTGGCTCTCATCTCATTAGTCATTCCCCCCTTCCCACATTTTTTCTGTTCTTTTGAGAAAATGGCCAAATGGGTCCCCTCCTCTTTGCATGTCGAGAAGAAGGGACGAAGGAATCTTTTTAAATAATGTAGATATGCAAACTTACAGTTTTTCACAACTTTGTGAGGCTGCTTTTGTCATCTAGGGTTTTTGTGTCTTTGTCTACTTTAAGGAGTGGTTGAATGGCATTATTGTTTGTTTGGCCCTTGCAAGGATTCAACTTATTGGGCCCTCTTCTCTCGTCCTCCCTCTAACTACATCACTTTTTCCCCTTTTCCCATCGATCGATATTTCCCATCAATCGATCTTATCTTTTAAGATATCAAGAGACATGAATATTGTACTCCTATGATACGTTTTAGGCGTATTTAAAGAACTAACAAATCGAATTCCGACTTGTTATCCTTTGGTATGTGTTTTGTGAACACCATATGTCATATGAAGTGCTATGTAACGTTGAAGTCACAACTGTTCTTATGATCGATAACCCATATTCATTAATTAACCCTAATCTCTAAATGATTCCCACAATTTCTATATTGGATTTTTATTACAAATGGTCCCTGAAATTGACCCACACCATCAAGATGGTCCCTAAAATTAAAAATCAATCAATGTAGTCCATGAAAATAGGTGTCGCAAATCAATGTGGTCATTCTGTCACAATTCTATTAAAAATTCCATTAAGTCCCCCTAACGACAGGAAGACTGTTTCATTGAAGTGACAATCCGCAAATGAGCGGTAAAGAGATTGCTTGCAAGGGCTCTAAGAGAACTAGTGTGAAGGAGAATCATAATTGACAAAGATTCTCATCCTTCTTTTGAGGACCCGTATTGGTACGTTGCGGCGGCGCAACTGGGCACATGGAATGCACACCCAAAATGTGTAAATACGAAGCATCAGGTTTATACCCAGTAACCAACTGTAACATCGAATGGTTGGATGGCAATAGGCCTGAAGGCGGACCAACATAACTGCGTACAAGATTGCATAGCCCTAGGTAGAAACCGAAAACTTGGTACGTTCACCAAAGTCTGGGCGACCATTTAAATTGCGCTGTATGATTACTATGCGAGGCCATTTGGGGTGAACATGGGAATTCGATGTTCAATTATAAACCCAAAAGACAGGCAATACTTTATCGAAAACCGTCGATATAAACTCTCCGACATTATCCAATCTCCCAGACTTTAAGGGATAAGTAGAATGGTGAACCCTTAAAATCAGCCAGGAGGTTTAGCAGTAATGTGTGTGGACAAACATGTGACCAGTTTGTTGATTCATCATCCAAAACCATAAGTATTTATATGGTTTGCATTTTGGTTGGATTAGTCCACATATATTCCCTTGAATCCACTGTGAAAATAGAGTCATTTCGTATCTTTGCGAGGAATGATATAGAAATCAAATTTCCCAAACGAACGGGCTTGGCAAAGTGTGCTTGTAAGTACATGATCCTTACTTCGAGTAAGGAGATGCGTCGTAACATCATTGTTTGACCTAAGTGTCCCAAATGGTCGTGCCAAAGCAAGTAAACTACTCAATCACCAAGCTCCAGGTCGGCCACATGTGGCATGTTCCCAATTGGAAGACAGCTCATTGGCCCCAAAGCAAAGCTTCAAGCTTGTTTTTGGAGGTGGTGCAAAGATATTCCACTCTATTTTCTGCAATGGTTTCATTCATGATCATTGTTCTCTTGAATATCCTTAAGACTCAACGACGTTCTTCTGGAATGGGGATAATATAAGGTCTCTTACATGGTAATTTAGTACCATTCATACAATGAGCAGCATGTGCTTTTAATCAGGTTGGATAGACCTAAAGTCGTTGCTATAAATGTGATTTAGGTGTAAAGTTAGTGAGCGTAGTATCACGTTCATCCAGACAACTAACTTTCCCACATTCATACCTAATCTTGTGTTTAATTGAACTTGGCCACATGTATACAAGAAACATGATTTAGTTAACTCATATTCGAGGACAATATCGATAAGATTATCCATAACGAAAACAAACACCAAATGTGAATCCAAGAACATAGAAAAATGTTCATAAAGTAAACCAAGGTTATAAGGTGGATTCGGCCAACATGGCCATTCATGTCAAAATTTTGCTTTTCCGACTGTGTTTGGTGGAGCAAAATTAGCCTCACATATTGACTACTAGAATGGTACTCCTCAACAACATTGGTAGG
Source organism: Malus fusca (assembly GCA_035220775.1). Classification (NCBI taxonomy): domain Eukaryota; kingdom Viridiplantae; phylum Streptophyta; class Magnoliopsida; order Rosales; family Rosaceae; genus Malus; species Malus fusca. The sequence continues at coordinate 4,793,544 of CM069068.1, read as the reverse complement.
GGCACAAATAGGTGCATAACCAATGATCTATTCCATCGAGAAGGAAGTAGATTCTGCAGGGTTAAGGTTTAGGAACAATATCCCTTATTCTTGAAGTTTTAGGTCTTAGGTGCCAAGGATCATGCTTCAGGCATGATGCCACACCGAGGATTCTAACGTTGTAAAAACAAACTCTAGAGCGGGTGAGAGAGACAGATGGGTTCGAAAGGTTTCAGTTGAACCATGCAAATCTATTCAGTACATCCCTACCAAAGCAAGGCATGTCGTTCGGTAGGCTTGACCAAACTGGGTCGGGCCATTCGGTAAACTCCGGTCGAACTAGGTCTACACAGTTCTCTCACATTTGTGGTAGTAATCAGATCAGAGAATTGGGTAAACTTCCACTTTCTACACTGTTGCTTTAAGAGCGAGTTAGAAACAAGGAAGGACGAGACAAGTATTCACCAATCAAAATTCGATCAGATTTAAACTTCAAAATCGTACTCATTCATGGACGTAATCATGGTGTGCTTCAAGCAATGTATTTCATGATTAGACGGTCCATAAGAGCGAGACAAATAGCCATGGAATCCTTGTTTGAGAGGTACCTCCATGTGTAATACTTTAGGCATAAGTCTTCGAATAAAGATCATGGCAGAGGCTTATTTCAATTCTTCCATGCCATTGTTGGCTACAATGGTTTCTCAGCTACTTGATAGTCAAGTGGAGATTCACGTTTTGTACCCCACATAAAGTGGTTTCTATTAAAAACGTTCAAATCAGTGAGATCGAACTTTTGACGGTTCGACAATCCATTGAAATGGAGGGAACAAGATTGTGATTGGTGCTATGGGAGTGAATCAACCATAAGCATCAAAGTTAGAACATTTGAGTTCTAAGACATGGTTTTCATGAAAAAGGTCGGGTTTTCATGGGTGTATTTGTTTTATGAAAACTTCGGGTTCTAAAGGCACTAAATTCGAAACTACAGGTTCAATATAGTTTATGAACGTTTAGTTCATAAAAAAGAGGTTCCTACAAAAACACATAATACAATATGCTAATTTTAGTGTATGGATTTGATTTGCTTCAGGAACTTAAGTGTGAGTGCTTCGGGACTACGAAAGGATGTCAACGGTTCAAAGAAGAGAAATAAATTATTGAATCGTTAATGTCCAAAAGTGATCACCAGGTCAATAATTTTGAATTTCTTGTCATATCAATGAACTGCTGGTCACTTTTAATTAATTCAATAGATCGGGACCATACGGGGTCGATTGTAGAAGCAAAATAATGACATTCGGGTCTTATTAGCTTCAATTGGCAGTGGGCCAAGTGACAAGTGAATTATAGCTTAATTAGCGTTAACCAAAAAACGTCCCAAAAATAATTGGGTATGGTTAGGAAGCAGGGTATGGTTAGGGTTTAGGGTTTGAAAAACCCTAAATTGCTTCTAATTTATTTATGTGCTTTGACTCACAAATTCCACATAGCAAAATAATAATTGCGTAATGCAAGAAACGTGTATATATATATATATATATATCGGAAGGTAAATATAAATGTAGGGGGTTCATGCATCATGGGGAATGTTTTCAAGCTTCATGGTCGTTTCAAATATCTTCCTTTATTTTAAGTGTACCTGATTGGCAGAAAATAATAAAAGCCTTTGAACTTTGTAGAAGATCATTCTCGAAAAGCCAGACTTGCATCTCCAATGCGTCATATCACGTTCAACACAGAAAAATTAAATCGAATTAATAACATGTAGATCAATTCAAAATAATAAATTAATCATAAAAAGAATGGTTAAAACGTAATACTCCCATTATTGAAGATCAAACTCTCTTTATTGTAGCGTCAAAGAGCGTGTTGATAACGTGTTGTAGGCATAACTTACTGAACAATTATGGAGGCCATAAAGAGAGAGGGAAAAGAGAGATGTGTAATTGTGAGGTGTGTGTTGTATCACCCCATTGTGCCTTTATTTATAGTAGTAGGGAATGTTAAATCCTTACCCTAATAGGATTACAACTCTAATAGGATAATATCTAACCCTAGAGAATATTCCAAGATATCCTTAGATACACTAGGATTTACACAATCACATTCATAATCTAATAGGACTGCAACAAATATTACTTGTGGAGCCAAATATAATCAAGAAAATTATGGAGGCGACACGTGGAATTTTGGGTGAAAAAGACGAAATTACCCTCAAGGCACACCTAGATTCCCACGCTTATGCAACGGACAATGAATGCTCAATCAAGGAAGAGTCAAAGGTGATCAAAATGGTATTTAATCAAATCCCTCTCATCATTCCTCATCAAATCCTCATTCAAAAGGTAATTCCCAAATTTCCTATTCAATTTGGGATTAATTACCAAATTAAGTGCAAGATATTATTTCACATAATATCTTGCAATTACACCCATAATACCACTATAAGTGGCCGGTCCCTATTCTCCAAATAGGGCTGGCCACACCCCTATATATAGCCTCATTCTCACACCAAAAGGCTAAGTCCAATCTCTCCCTAAAAATCCCTAAACACCTTCTCTCTAAAATTCTAACTTTAGCATAAGAGATTCTTCGGCAAAAGCCCCCCTATTCACCATGGGCACGTGAGGCTCTTGGCCATAATCTTAGGTGTTATTATTTTGCAGGTGCATTTTCATCAAAGGAGAAGAAGACGGGAATTTGCATCCATAAATTGGTTCTTTCATTGAGAGTCTTGATTCACATGCTCGAAGAAGACTCTCACATTCGAAGTTTCTCATTTCTTGTTCATTTGTAGATTTTTTTGTGCGTTCTTATTTCTAGAATTTTTTATAAAATTCTTTGAATAAATGTAAAAGAAAAGTATAATGACTAGAAATTCGGAAACCACGACAAACGGAACTTCCTAAGTTCAAGGATTTAGACCAAGTGATCAAGATCGTGACGTAGCCCTACCATGACGATCCACATGGCTCAACGTGACGGCTAATGGAGTGGCACCACCCCCACGAGGCACCACCATGGAAGCCACCATGGTAGCAACCACGATAACAGCCCTAGGCGAGCCCATTACCCAAGTGAGCAGGCCACTTCGCAGCAGCAGGCCCATGCTCGTGCCACAAGGCAGCCAGCCCAAAGCAAGGTAACCTATATTGAACAAGCCTATGGTGCTGCAATGGCAGCTAGGGCCTAAGCAGCTGAGGCCCAAGCCGCGCCGATGAGAGCCCAACGCCCATAGGCTCCAATGGCCCATCCCGCGCCTACTACCTGACCCGCTTTCGTGGTTTAACCCGAGGTTCGGTTCACTCCCGTGGCCTTCCAAGCAATCCAAACCGGTCCAAGATTGGTTCAACCATCCCGACTTCAGATTTCTAGACTGACGATTGAACTAGGGGTATTTTCACCTCATTTCTTCGTAGATTTGATATATCCCAACTTAAATTTCGCGCTCGAAGTCAATTACAGTTCTATAACTTAAGGAGACGCATACCATCCAAGATCTTCCAACCCGAATGGCGAACCACACTTGTCTCGACAAGTCATAGAGTTGACAAGCGCCCTTGCACAATAGACAACCTTGGTGAATCAGCTATTGCAGCGCACCTAGATGCAACGTGCCCTAGACGAGGTGTCCCAAAGTAGGACAAAGGCAAAGGACGAGCCCTTTCAGCAGCGTCCTGGCAAACAACCACTCGACCAGTCACGAAGCGAGAGTTCTGGCAATGTACACTCCCAACTGGGTCCCCGAGATAACGAATACTCCCGTCTTAGCGTGCGGAGGAACGTGTACTTTTGCTTAGGCCCATGGACAAGCATAAATTCATGATTGGGGCCACAATTTGATAACTAACATGAGCAACCTTCCAGGCGAAGTGTTCATTTGCGATTAGGCTTGTAAGGAGCATCATCCACCTCACATTGGAGTAGACATCACCATGGACGGAGAGAAGCAATCACTCAATCCAGCTGAAGTTCAACCGGCAGCCTGCGAAGAACTCGTTTGCTTGCTAGGAATGTACCACATGCACCGTAGCCGCGACATAGACGAGTCGAACATATGGAAGAGCAGCCTAGACCAGCAGGTTAAGACCGGGGGCAGCCGAGAGCTTCGCTACCCCAACGAAGAAAAATTCAGGAAGAAGTAGAGAGACCATTGACCGAGTGATTACACGATTTCCAACGTAACGAGGTCACTTATGAGGCACTACGATGAGACATGACCAATATAAGCTGGTCACCCTTTACGGACAAGATCGAGTAGGCAGAGCCTCCACGTATGTTTAGTATGCCACATTTTATATCCTTCAAAGGGGATGGAGACTTGGAGAAACACCTAAAGTACTACCGAAGCATAATGATCCTTTATCAGAACAACGATGCTCTCATGGGCAAGATATTCACCACCGCTCTACAAGGCGAGGTGCAAGATTGGTTCCATACCCTGCCGCCACAATCTATCTGGAGTTTCGACGAACTTTCTTTGGTTTTCACCAAAGAATATTCATCATAATGCTTGATCAAGAAGAAGTCCGACCACTTGTTCAATGTTAAGAAGAACCCAAAGGAGTCGATTCACTACTATGTGAAGAGGTTCAAAGTAGAGAAGGCAAAGATAGTTGGATACAACAACTCGATAGCTAGTGCAGCCTTCTAAAAATGACTCTTAGCAGACTACCTGTTGTTCTAAAACTTGATCCTGAAAGAAGATTTAAATCTAGCAAATTCTTTCGCTCTGGTAGATAAGCATGCACTTTGGGATGAGGCTCACCGATGCACATTCAAGGTAAGTCCGAGTGATCTCCCCCACTACTCTGAAGGAGATTCAAGGTCTGACCAGATGAGTAGCCGTACTCAACCGTTTACCCTTGCAGCCACCGATGAACGTGAGACTTTTTTTTACTCAATCGAAAATAGCAATAAGACGAACATGACGACAAGTGTAAGAAAGCATTCAAAGACTTGAAGAAGTACCTGACATCACCTCCCTACTATCCAAACCGGAAGCAGCAGAGAACCTATTTAGATGTTTGACGGTATCTAAAGTAGCAATAAGCTCTGCCCTCATACGAGAAGAGTTGGGGGCCTGACTACCTGTATTCCACAGTTCAAAAACTCTCCTCAATGCGAAAACCAGTTACCAGAAATTCAAAAGCTAACTTTGGTGACAGTTGTTGCAACCCGGAAGCTCAAGGTATACCTTCAGGTGCATGCAGTCATCCTTATGATGCACTATTCCACCAAATCCAGACGCACGACGATAAAGGTGCAGACACTGGCAAATGCAACGTTTTCTGACGAACACAACAACTCAGCCCCAAAGGCGCGCCAAGGGTAAACGAACACTAGAAAGACACACTCAGAAGCAAGTTTTGTCATCGTCGCCCTAAAAGATTCTACATAGGAGCAACATGTACCAGCAGTTAAGCACCACATCCTGCTACGCGTCACACGACCCTAGCCGACCCTTGCTTTATAATTCAGTTCTAGAGTGGCTCAATACTGGCAGTTGAGCATCTCGTGCTACCTGTAACATGGCCATAGCTTCATAACTCCCTATCGCACCTTCACACCTATCCTAGGCGACGTAACAAAGTGACCCAATGATGCCTCAGAGGCAACCGAGCGCGCCGTAGCCACACCTGCTTCACCCGATGGAGACTTCTGACATTTGCACGTCGACGGTGCATCCAACTACAAGAGCTCAAGAGCAGGTGTGGTCCTTGTCACCCCAGACGGTTCGATGCTTGAGTAGGCAGTCACTATAGGCTTCAAAACGTCTAACAACAAAGCAGAGTACGAAGCCCTACTAGCACGCATCCGAATAGCAAAAAACTTGGTGGTGAAAAAGCTTGCAATTCATTATGATTCCCAGCTAATCACCAGCCAGACTACTGGGGAGTACTCGGCAAAACATCTAAAGATGGCGCAGTACCTAGGGAAGGTACGAAAGCAACTTGAGGCGTTTAGGACTTACACCTTCACTCAAGATCCGCGGGCAGACAACGTCCATATGGACGCGCTAGCCGGCCTAGGCTTTGCCCTCGATCGCTAATGCAAATACTCTATTTTGGTGGAATATTTAGACAAGCCAAGCATAAAGGTGGAGCCAGCAGCCGAGGTGTCACAGGTTAGTACAATTCCAAACTAGCAAGATTTCATTATAGACTATTTGGTCAATGGCACACTCCTCATGGAAAGATTGGAGTTTAGAAAGTTTCAAATAAAAGCAACACGTTACTACTTGTGGAACGACATTCTCGTCTAAAGATCCTACACTGGACCACATCTCCGTTGCCTAGCACCTTCTGACAACCTAAAGGTTCTAAGTTTAATCCACAAATGTGTTTGTGGAAATCACTTTGGAGGCTGATCCTTAGCACAGAAGGCTCTTAACACAGGCTACTACTAGCCTACTATGCATCAAGACGCTAATGAGTTAGTACAAAAGTGCGACCGCTGCCAACACTACAAGCTGGTACCAGCACTGCCTGCCAACGAACTACATCCGCAGACGAGTCCTTAGCCTTGCATGTAGTGGGCAATCGACTTGGTAGGGCCAATGCCGCCCCTACTGGGGGCAGAGGCATGATGATTGTGGCAACTGACTACTTCACCAAGTGGGTGGAAGCAGAGCCCATGACAACCATAACTTAGACAGACATAGAGCGCTTCATATGGAGAAACATCATTTTCCGATTTGGCATCCTTCAATCCATCGTCACAGATAATGGCCTGTAATTCGTTGGCAAAGATTTGGCGAAGTTCTTCCATAAATATAGCATTAAGCAGCACATGTCCACGCCAAGGTATCCCTAAGGCAATGGGCAGGTCGAAGCATCTAACAAGATGATTCTCGAGTGCCTTAAGAAATCCTTTTTCGACAAGAAAGGAAAATAGCTAGATGAACTTCCCGGATGTCTATGGGCATATCGCACAACCAAACGACGAGCAACTGGTGAGATTTCTTTCTCTTTGGCATTTGCTTCAGAAGCAATCATTCCTCCCAATATCATCATGCCAAGTATCAGCACTCTAATGACAAGCATGGAGCAAAACAGAAAGAAGATGGCCACAAACTTAGATCTGGCAAAGAAGAAACTCAATAAGGTCATCACCCGTATCGCAGCCTACCAGCAGCAGCTCATCTCCAGTTACAACAAAAGAGCCAAGATTCGGCAGTTTCAACCTGGAGATCTAGTCATAAGAAAAGCCTTCATCACTTCCCGTAGAGAAGGCTCCAAAAAGATGAATCCCATATGGGAAAGTCCGTACAAGATTAGCAAAGTAGGCGACAAGGGTAGCTACACCCTTGCCAACGTGAACGACAAAGAGATCGAAAAACAGTGGAATGCCTACAATATGAGGAAGTACCATGCGTGACCTCCCACTACATTAAAGCCCAAAGGCTTAAGCAGCTCGACGGGCACCACCTCGCAAGCCGATGACTATCCAGTTGTTATGCAGTTCCTACCCTACAGCTAAGTTTTCTTTTGTTTCACTATTTTTTCAACGAGGAATTCAGAAATCCTTGGGGGATCTGGCCTTAGAGATGGAGGAGGCACATTACGCTGTACGCCCTATGGATGGTTGCCTTGGAACCCTAAAGCTGCTACCGAGTGCACTAAAGTAGCCTACGGTTTCCATAAGACTACCTACGACTGGCCCTTCAAGTAATAAGTCACGCTAAACTTATACAACCACACATTTTTGTGAAAGGTTAAACAAGTTAGCGTGCATATACGAAGCTTTATCCATTGCTGACATGCTACCTAGTCAATAAGCTTCACCTTTGCCAAGTGCGGAATGATCATTTAGATCTACATTAATTCCTAAAGTGTTGTGATACATGCTACGCAACCCACATAATTAGTTACATAAAAAGCAAGGAGTTCTCCCGAACCTTTGCTTATGAAATTTCCATACAACCGCGTACTTTTGATACGAAAGGTTAGCGAATTTCATGACCCAAAAATCTTTAGTATATTATGATGCAGGACACACAAGATTGAAGAAAGCCAAGGTTAATAGCCAAGTGGTCGTGCAGGCTTGTCTGCTTCTGCAAGTAAGACGTTTGGCTGCCGACCCTATGGCTAACAACTTTGCAAAAGTTCTACACCAACACCTACGACTATAGGCTACGTGGGCCTATCTGCTTATAGAAAAGCAACACGTCTGTCGCTGGTCTAAAGGTCAAAGGTTGGGCGTAAACAAAATGAGCGAAGATGAAGAAAAGCAAAAAGCAACAAGGAAAACAAAGAAAACTTGAAGGCTACCTAGAAGACTACTTTTCTACAGCTTGGACATCCCACGACTACTCGGTCGCCACACCTTTAGTAGCCGCAATGTTCTCAGCAGTGGCATCATCCAACGCTTCATCCCCAGCTGCTCCAGCTTGGGAACCAACTTTTATGACTACTTCACCAATGGAAGCCTCAAAAGTAAAGGCAATCAAGTATTCTGGAAAAATAGAGAAGGTCTCGAAATCTTTCCCAGCAAACTCAAAGTCAAAAGACCTACCAAAGAGATAATTTACATAACCTAGCTTGTAGAAATCAGCCCGACTCTGAAAAAGCGAAGCCTCGAGCCTAGACTTCTCACCCTTCAGCTGCTCATTCTCCTCGAGCAGACCAACACGGACGTGCTGCAGCTCATCCACTTCCTTCTTCAGACTTTCATTGATCTTCAGTGCACCTTGGAGTTCCAACACTTAGGGTTCAAGCCTATCAACGATCTTCTTGAAGTGGATCACTTGATTATAGGCAACAATCAACTCTTCATCCTTTGCGTAAGCAACGAAAAGAAGCTCAGAAACAACACGCTTAAGATCTTGAATCTGAGGTATGTAACATCCAATCTCATTCTCTGCATTTTCATACTTAACTTGGATAACGTTAAGCCTATTATTCAAGTCAACGATCTCTTTGTGAAATCCCATCCCTGGAATTTCACCATTCATTACGTATCTCGTATTTTAAATTCGTATTTCGCGATTACGTTATCTTTATTAGTTAATTTTAATTCCGTTAATTTTAAGTTTAGTAATTGATTAGTTATCGAGTTGGAAGTTTCTTAATCAATCCTTATCTTTCGATGATATTTCGAAGTTACAACTAGTGTTTTTAAATAGATCTCGAACCCACGAACGCATAGGCGAAAGCCGTTTGCGAGTCCGAATTATAACGGTATAGTTATTGACGTTTGAAGTTGTGAACTATAGATTGTGGGAATTGTTTAAATTCCACATGTGGGCTAAAAATTAAGTTAGTCTAATAATAAAAAGGGGACAATGAGATTTTTGGGGGGTAGAAAGGACAAAGTAAAGGGAGAAAAGCAAAAAATCCTCCCTCCCCCATTTGTGAACCTGTGTGCTCTACCAGCACACTTTCAAAGCGGCCAATTTCAGGCCAATTCCTCCATTTCTCATATGATTTTCCTATCTCCTTCACCTGCAACTTGCTCAATTATCTTCTTCCTTCCATCTCCACCAAAAATCAAGGATTTTTAAGGCCTAATTCGGGTAGAACTCCACAGGAGAACCTGGGGGTTCTCGACGACAAATTGTCGTTCCAGAGAGTATCACCATTCATCATCACCCTTAATCAACTTCCCTTGGACCTAGGAACAAGACCCAACTGGTGGGTGGGGCGTTGGAACACCAAGGAAGCCGAATTGAAGAACACCCACCTTAGGGTTTCGACGGGTGCAAGCGAATTTAAGGTCCTTCCCGGCCAAATTGGACTCGGCCACAGCTATAAAGTTTACTCAACTTGTTGAGATCTTCATTCTTGTAAAATTTGAGAATTTTTGGAAAAAGTCGAATTTCCCGATGTGTGACATTCGATTTATGAAAATGCTGTTGGTTGAGTATATTATCGATAAGGTCCATCACTTGATTATTCTAGCAACTAACAATCTTACCATTGAATTGACACCCAATTTTAGTATGCTTTGGTAGATATTGTTTAAGGACCTTAGGAACTTACAAGTGAAAACCCAGTGATTAGATCTTACAGAATAAGTGATGAATGATCATGGACCCTACCTTAGAATGACGGTTCGATTCCTCATTAAATGTTGTTGTGGGAGACATATGAGAGTTTTTAAGTATGTGAATTATCGAAGGAAATCTAAATGTGGACTTGTACCTTGTTTAGGCGGTGATAGAACGTGATGCCTTGACTCTCATGCTAGGGTGCATTAGCGCGGACTCTAGGTGAGTTACTTTAACATATGTGATATTGGTGATTACCTTGTTTTCGTAATTGTTATCCTTTGTAGATATGACTTGATTATATATATATGTTTTCTATTGAATTGTTATTTTTAATGCTTAGCCATTGATTCAAGTTATGAAATGAGATTTGATGTATGTATATTGAAATATGGTTTGATTTGTTTGATTGGCATGATGTGATGAAATGTGAAGGCTAATGGTGGGCCATTAACCCATTGTGAAGAGGATTGTTGCTTCGATATTGTTTCATTTCCCGCTTCGTTGATTCGTTCTAAATTTAGTAGTTGTGCCTTATTTCCCTTGGTTGAGCTTTTGTAAATTAAGTAACTTGTGCTTGTCTCATTTCTTTGAGCCGTTATAGATTATGGTTGTTGGCCTTCCGTGATTTCGTTGAGTGATGGTCCAAAATCGTATTCACTCGGATTCTGTTGAGAAATGGTTCACAATCCCTTATACTCTGCGATTCCGTAGAGTGATGGTCCGGAATCGTATTCACTTGGATTCCATTGAGAGATGGTCCATAATCCCTCATACTTTGCGATTCCATGGAGTGATGGTCTGGAATCATATTCACTCGGATTCCGTTGAGAGATGATCCAGAATCCCTCATACTCTGCGATTCCATAAAGTGATGGTCCGGGATCGTATCCACCTTGGGTTTTATTGAGTTTGGATTAAGATAGATTCAAAGGTGTAGGTTTCGGCCGAACTATGTCGCCCTAACCCTACCTTTCATTGTGTTGTATGAGAATATGGTTGTGAGATGTTGTGATTGTTTTAGACGAATTATGATTAACGACTGGTTTTATTATTGTATCACATACTTTGTATTATTGTCACTCACACGAGCTTCACAGCTTATCCGGGTTGATGTTTGCTTGATGCACCATTCCGATGGTGTAGGCAGTGATCATACAGGTGACAGGTTTGAGTAGACTCTGAGAAGTCCGTAGGTAGGGGTAGTAGTGCAGTTATCAGAGACGTAGAGCGTTAGGTTACCCTTGATTCACCTTGTACTGTATCTTTTGGGACTTTCTTTTGAGCACTTCAAACTTGTTCTTAGTAAAGCAAAGATTATGCTTCTTTTTGGGATGTACATATTTGTAAATATCTTGTGAAGAACTTAGCCACCTTCTTTTTTAGTTTGGGTTGCAGTTAAAGTATTTCATTCCGTATGGTATGTCATATTCAACGAATGTTATTTTTCCTTTGTCACTTGTCGATTTGCAACGTATGTTGGGATCAGGGTGTGACACTCTTGGTGAGCGGTCTCAAGCTACAGAGAAGTGAGGGCATAGATATTAGACCCTTTCAAAGAACGAGCTCAGACTCTAACCTCTAAGCTTCATCTGCTATAGTCTTTGCCACCTCTTTGGCAGTCTTGGTATCCTCTTGGTTATTAAGCATAGACTCGGCTGCCAAAATTGTCGTTTTCTGCATCATAGCAAGCAGAGAAGTCCTTTTATATTGGGTCGTATGGTTCGCAAACGAACTTGGACAAATAACCCCTTTAACGCCATCAACAAGCTTGGCACACACGTCCATATCTTCGTGCAGATCTGGCTTCAAAAGCGCACAGATCTCAGCAGCTTCTCCATAAATAGGCTTGGTGCATTTCTCACAATTGCTCACTCGAGCAATCTCCTCTTTCTTAGCACACGAACCAGTCTCAGCAGCAAGATGAATATGCCTTGGTGCCACTTTAGCAGCAAAGTCCACCTTATCGCTCTTTATAGTAGCAAGCTTTTCCAAAAGTGAACTGGACTTAGCTCCCAACGAACGTCTTGGTACACACTTGGGCACTGAGGGAATGACAGAACCTCTATACTGAGCAATCCTATTAGCATTCATACTAGCCATTTTCGGCATAGCAGGCGTCACATGCTCAGATCTAGCAGCATAATTTTTCTTCTCATTGTAACAAGTCAAGTCAATCATATGCTTTTCGGCAGTAAGCAGACTCTCACGAGCAGCGGAGGAAGTCTTCAGCTTTTTCTCAACTGTCATCTCTTGAGCAGGCTGGAAAAATCTCTTCTTTACACTTTCATTCATAATATGCTCCATGACAGCGATCAGACGAACCAATGCATCTGCCTTGATCATATCTCCTCTTTTAGGAGCAGCCCACCTTTCTCCCGACGAAGATGACTAAGCAGCTAACGCCATTCAAGGTACTCAGCAGGGGAGCTCAACCCATACTGGCTTTTCCCTCATTTATTCTCTTAGACCAGCAAGCAGGAGGCCTGGATGTCCAACATTCCAATAGCCCATGAGGGCTACGACCTCCTCATTTCTCTTAACCGCCGGCCTGGCCCGCGTCATGTTCAAGACCCCAAAAGACATAAGCAATGCAGCTCGCCTAGCATTGCGCCCTAGTGCCTCAATCTGTAGCCCCAGCTGCACAGCTGCCCTTGGTTTTAGCCAAGCCGAGCAGCCCAAGCGGTGGTCTCTGCCATAACACCTCCCCGGCCCATGCCGAGCCGACGTGCCGCACCACCCCGACGTGCCGCAGCGCGACAGCACTATCCAAGAAGAAGACAAGGAAATTTTTTTTCTTACCTCGATATGGCGTGGAGAAGATAAACAAAACAACGAAAGATGGTCTTTTGCACGGGCAAGTGTAGAAGATTGCTAGGGGAAGGGGAACAAATATCCTCTAGCTTTCTCTCTCTTGTAGGGTAGAATAAATTGCTCTTTGAAGTTGATTTAATCATTTACTTAATGTAGACTTAAATGGACTTTAGAAGTAATTTATTTCCCTTTCCTAGAATGATCTAATTTCCAATTAAAGAGGGAACCTACATCAAAAGAGGAAACAATCCTATGTTTCCTAAAGAAAGAGAAAATCTCTACACTTGCTTCCCTTTTCTGGGAGCAGCCCAACAAGTGTGGGGTCATTTGTGGAGCCAAAAATGATCAAGAAAATTATGGAGGCGACACGTGGACTTTTGGGGTAAAAATGATGAAATTACCCATAAGGCACATCGGGATTCCCACGCGCATGCAACAGATAATGACAGCTCAATCAAGGAAGAGTCAAAAGTGATCAAAATGGTATTTATTCAAATCCTTCTCATTATTCCTCATCAAATCCTCACTCAAAAGGTAACTCCCAATTTTCCTATTCAATTTGGGATTAATTACCAAATTAATTGCAAGATATTATATACATAATATCTTGTAATTACACCCATAATACCACCATAAGTGGCCGGTCCCTATTCTCCAAATAGGGTTGGCCACACCCCTATATATAGCCTCATTCTCACACCAAAAGGCTAAGTCCAATCTCTCCCTAAAAATCCCTAAACACTTTTCTCTAAAATTCTAACATTGGCATAAGAGATTCTTCGGCCAAAGCCCGCCCCATTCACCGTGGGCGCGTGAGGCTATTGGCCATAATCTTAGGTGTTATTATTTTGCAGGTGCATTTCCATCAAATGAGAAGAAGACGGAAATTTGCATCTACATTACTATTATTATTTAATTGTTTTTAAGACGTCTTTCTTAAATTAAATTGTTGGGCTGTACAACAACTTTTCTTGGATCTAAAATTTTGTTTTTGAAACTAATTAGTATTGAGTAATTTAGCTACATTTATCATTTTTTTTAGTATGTAGACTCGTTTGCAAGTGTTCTAAAATGATTGGCCACTTAGTACTATTGTCTAGTGGTATTCATCTTCACTTGTAAGTGAGACGTCTTAGGTTCAATTCTCGCCGAAGGCGAATTTGAACTACATTATTGCTAGCCTATTGCGAGGCTAAGCCCACCCCTCCCCTTAAAATAGATAATATCGTTTGTTCAAAAAAAAAAAAAAGACTGAAAGCGCTTTTATTAAAAGTGTTTTTAAGGTCCGACCTTGAGATTTCAAGAGTCCTATACGAAAGTGAATTAGCAACCCTAAAAGGTGATGAGAATTTAATTGTTAAAAAAAATTCAATTGAGTTTCTATAAATTCTAATAGCGCAAATAAATATTACAAATCAGCAAATGGAAAAGTGGCTTATTGTTTTTCCTTAACTATTTAAAGGTCCAAGGTTCAACTTTTCATATTATTTTGTTGAAGCTTTATGCGTTTAATAATAATAAAGTAAAAAGGTGATGGAGGCAAGTCTCGAACCCATCCTTAGGCGAACATAAAGAAAGATAAATACCACCTACGCTAAGACTTGTGTTTGTATAGACGTACTAGTATATATATGTTACATGCAAAATTGAAAAATAGATTTGGGGGCCTATGCGGTGGCACCACCTGCACCCCCTCGGACAATTTCCAACCCTTGGGTTAAAACCTAAAATTTTTAACTCAGAAAATTTAGGTTTTAACCCAAAAACAGTTTTTCTCCTCCAACCCTTCTAGGTTAAATTTAGTCCAAGACTATTAAAGAATGAATTTAGGATAATTTTTTTCTTAAAGTAACTTTACAAAAAAAAATTATGTAGACTATTCTAATTTAATTTTATGAACATTTTAATCAAAAAATGTTTTGATTCCAATAAATATTGAAAAATCACTAAATTGGTATCATGAAACTCGTGGAATACTACAAAAGAATATAAAACACATAAAATAATTTTTTAATTACTTTAGCCGTTGGATTTAAATTTGGACCGTTAAATATATTTTTTACTGTTGGATTTGATTAAATTAGATCTTAGCCTTTGGATGCAATGAATTTATAAATATAAAACTAAAAAAAAATACACATATATGGTGGACCAGCCCCACTAACCCAGGGGGAATCCTGGGCTAAATTTGCCCCAGAAATGAGTTTTATGTTTTAACTCATATTTGTCCCAAGGATTGGAGCAAGTTGGGATAAGTTTAGAACCTAAAATTGGAGTTTTACTCTAAGGGTTGGAGTAGGTCTCAGGGTCGACCCTGATTATGTGCTTCTTGCAGGAAACACTTCAAGTGCTTTACAAGATTCACTTGCATTTTTACTAAGGATTGGTTTCAAAAGAACATTCATCAAAAGTTCATTTAGTCATTTTAAAAGCACTTTCAAACATACCCTATATATCAAAAAGCCGGTTACATTCTTATACTTGGATCCAAAACTAGTGACAAGTTGAGTAGATTTGTTTTAATATTTGGCGTATTTTTCTTCACTTGTAAATGAGAAGTCTCATATTCGACACCTATTAAGTGGATGGCCCATTATGTGACCTGGTTCAATCTCCTCTGACACACCTCGACCAAGAATGTCCACTTGGACTCCTAATCGAGTTGTGTTGGCCGACACTTGAAAAGTGATGAAGCCATAAAGGTAGAGTCGTGGAAAATGTGAATAAATTTAAACCTAAAAGTGCCTAAATGGAAGAGTGCACATGTGAGCGGGAATGAACCTATTTCACACGTGATGTCAGAGCATAAGTAAAGTATAGTATAAGTAGAATGAGAATTATACCATCGAAGGTAATCTCCTATTCCAACATTTGCCAAGAATTCTCGTCGACACAAAAGCTTTGCCACTAAAACCTGGAGGGGCGAAAAACAAGGATGAGTGGGCCTCAAAATAAAGTTTTGTAAAACCTTTTCAAAAAAACGTAATAACCCCTTGTCGTAAAATAAGTATAGTTTCCAAATATAACAATCGGTAATCACAATATCTCAGAAGTACGATAAATCACAATATTTAACCTATAAAATGTATAACAATCGGTAATCACAATATCTCGCATAAACGAACATATAATACTGGGTATGCTGACACACGAGTTCATGCAGAGGTATTCTGACATGAACATGACTAGGTGTAGTAATGATTTACGCTCTAGTACTACAATCACGTGAAGACTGTCGCTATGTTCATCACATATGAGTCCTAATTGCCTATAGCAATCTAGGACAAGACTGGCAATTACAATGGATCCAAAGTGAGTGTACGATGCGATATGAACATACACGTGAAGCCTGACCCTGGCTCGGGCAAGTACAAACACTAGTGTAGCACGCAATGAGGAGAGAATGAAAATATGATCATGCAATGATAAAGCGATAATTCTAGTCAACATAATACTACGCATATCAGTGCATCCCATAGGACAAAAGAATTTCATAATTTCCGTCAATGCACTAATTCTTATAATGTGAAATCCCATCCTTGGATTTCACTATTTAAAATGACATATTTCGTATTCTTAGTTTCGACGCTTTTATATTTATGACGTATAGTTTTTTTTCGATAAGTAAAAAGACAAAATTGCCCCTATTCTATTAAACGGGATTCTTCGCAGATGTATTTGAGTCTTTCGTGTTTTTCCATATTTCTCTACATATTTAGATACTACGTGTCGATACGAACGCATGAGCACAAACGGAATGTAATTTGGAATTATAACGAAGAAGTTATTGACGAGCAAAGATAAGGGCGAAATGGTCATTCGACGATTATCTACAAGGCTCCAGATTTGCTGGAGCAACAATCTGGAAGCCACGTATGTGGTTGTGATGGAAAGAAGAGAAGAGAAATGAGGGAAAAGAGGGAGAGATGGGCCAATGAGAAGAAAGCAAGGAGGGGAAATGAGAGAAAGGAAAAAAAAGGGGAACCCTACTCATCCCTTTGACCCGTTTTCGACCCGCGCGACCCGGCCCCTGACTCGGTTCCTGCAGCCGATTTTCAATGCCATCTCTGGTGTTTCTCCAGCGAATCATAGAGCGAGGCCACCTGAAAACAACTCGGCATCAACCTCTCTTCCATATTCACCCAAAAATGAAGAGATGGGCCTCGATTTCATGAAGAACTGCATCGGTGGGAGCGATGGTACCTTGCCGTCTATCCATCATTTTTGAAACGTGCTCCTTCAATCACCACCACCAAAATACTCTTCTTGAGCCCATGAACAAACCCCAAAAACGTTTGGAGGCGGCGGAGCACCATAGAGTATGAATTGAAGTGCACCTATTTCTAGGGTTTTCGACGGATCGAGGTGGTTTTCAGGTGTTTCTCGGCTGAATTGGACTTCGGTCCAGGTACAAAAGTTCTTCCCCTTGGTGTGCTCTACATTCCAACAAATTTTGGTAATTTTTGGAGTTAGGTAAATTTTCTGGCGAGTCGGGGCGGTCGATCACCGTATGCAGCGACGACGCTTGGCCTGAGGACCCACTTTATCTTCTAAGCTAAATTTGATACCTCAATTCCATTTGTGACATCCGATGGATGAGATCCCATCGTCTGAATATAGTTTCGTTAGGGTCCAGCTTTTGATCATTATAATCATTGACGATCTGATTGTTGGATTGTCACCAAACTTTAATGCGTTATAGCACGTAATATTTGAAGACATTAGAAAATGACGGATCAAGAATCCGACGTACGAATCTTGATGAATCGAAATATTAAGTTTGTAAAATTAATTGTTAACCGCCACCTAATTCTAGCAATTGGCAGAGATCTAACCATTGGGTTGTTTAGAAATTTTAGGATACTGTTCTAGAAGACTAATGAGACTCTTGGAAAATTACGGATCAGTGATCTGTGGCTGGATATTCCAGATCGAATTACATAGTGTTGTGGACCCCACCGTTGACTAAGAGTTGACTTTTGGTCAACATGTCTCAAATCATTTTAAATACTAAAATTAGTACTACTAGAGACTAAGTGAAGTCTAGTGGGCCTACATTGGTTAGTGAGTGACTTTAATATATGTGATATGGTTTTACCCTGTTTCGTATTTAGTATTCTTTGTGGATATGACTTGATTTTATAAATATGGTTCTATTAAAATGTGATTTTTAATGTTTAGCCATCGATCTATTATTATGAAATCTGATTTGACTTGTGTATTGGAAATGCTTGTGAAATGTGATTTGAAATGCATGTTGAAATTTTTATGAAATGTGAGGGCTAGTAGTGGACCGTTAACCCATTCTGATGGGATTTGTTGCTTCGATTCATCTCTCGCTTCGTTGACCCGTTCTAAATTTAGTACTTGTGCTTTGTTTCATTTCGTTGAGCCTTTGTAAATTGAGTAACTTGATTCATGTCTTCTTTCTTTGAGTTGTTGTTATGTTTTTTGGACTTCCGCTCAGTTCCGTTGAGTGGTCTGGTTCCCTGCTCCGTCTGGATTCCGTTGAGTGATCGGGAATCCCTCGTGCTCTGCGATTCTGTTGAGTGGTCCAGAATCGTATCTTGCCTTGGATTTCATTGAGTGGTTTGATATCCATTGTAGTTCGCGATTCCGTTGAGTGGTCTGAAATCGTATCCACTCAAATTCCGTTAAGAGGTCTGGAATCCTTTCTACTCCGCGATTCTATTAAGTGGTCCGGAATCCCACTTGGTATTTTGGTTCTGTTGAGTGGTCCAGAACTCGATGTTGTTAGATTTCGTTGAGTGGTCTGAAATCACATTCTTCAGAATGTAGGCTTCAGCCCTACATTTTGGTGTATTATATGTGTTATTGATTGAGGTGATTGTTGAATGGTGTTGGAAAGCATATGTGTGTGAATGGCATGATGATAAACTCTTGTTTGGCTTATGGTTGATGTGTAGTGTGGTACTCTATGTTTTCTGCTAGAAAGTGTTTTACGAAAAGTTCAGAGTTTAACGAATGGTGAACTACGAATGGCTTAATCTTGTCGGAGGGTACGTAGGCAGTCTAACAAAAAGGTTAGATGCAGCCACAGAGTAAACGAAAAATTACTACGCAATTCGAATCTTGAGTTGTGCTTTGTCCATATCTCGGAGGCAACGTATGTTAGATATACGGGTACTTGGTGACGTCACGTGTCGATCCTGGACGTACATCGGGATCGGGGCGTGACATATAAAAGTTAATCTAATCTAGGCATAACGTAGAAAATTCTTTATTAAATATATAAATAGAAACTAAATAAATATATATAATATTTAAAAGTAAAGACCAACTCACAAATACTTGCGGGGTTGTGGCCGTTCAAACTAGGAAAGCTAGAGTCTTCGATAGTCGCACCTAAGCATAATATTGGAACCTATTAGTAAAATTCAACTAAAACGATTAATTTTGGGAAAACGAAGCGCGAATTTGGAATTAGAGAGTTAAAATACCGTATGGAGGGATTCTAAAAGGTCAACCGAGATGCTAAGCCGGTCAACTACATTAAATCTTTAGAATTTCATTAAACAAATGCCAAAAATGGACTCGGGATGTTGAAATTAGCCAATGAGGGTTCCTAAGAAAATTTCGAAAAAGTCAACACAAGAAATATTCCAGGAATATTCCAAATCTATTTAGGAAATAGGCCAAGCTAGATCCCGGGTTTGGGTCTAGATCTGGATTTTTGGATCTTTTTTTTTTTTTTTTTTTTGTATTGGGTCGAGTCAACCCATTTGGGCTCGCAAGTCGCACCCGCCAGACCCAACGAAGAAGAAGGCCGGATTTGGGTTGGTTTGGCCGGGAAACTTCTCAAGCACCGATTTGGGTCTAAAACCCAATCATTTTCAAAAATTCAAAAACCAAAATGAAGTTAAGGGCGTTAGGAACAAGAATATACCGTATTGGTCTTCCGCTG
This sequence comes from Malus fusca, assembly GCA_035220775.1. Lineage (NCBI taxonomy): Eukaryota > Viridiplantae > Streptophyta > Magnoliopsida > Rosales > Rosaceae > Malus > Malus fusca. Next base: position 4,773,832 of record CM069068.1, on the reverse strand, counting down.
TTGCCGGAGTTGGCCAGAAATGGCTTGCAAAGGCCGGGTTCCTTGCTGAAAATCGAGAAAGTTTTCCCCGAGTTGTTTTCTGTCACAAAACGTCATCAATACATACCTATAGTCTTTAAATCAACCCAGAATGTTGAAAAGAAAGAAGGATCGAGGGTATTTCGAGCCTTACCATAACTTGGAACAACGAAAACCTCAAAGAATTCTAAGTTCGAGTTCTCGGGTTTTGTTGCCCAGATAGGGTGCTTGCAATGGTTTTGCATTCTTGGTGGGTCAAAGACGATGACGATGATGGTCTGGGTGGTTCGTCGAAAGAGGAGTAGTGATGGTGTTGGCTATGATTCAGAGAAAATGGGGGACGAGAGAGTAGAGAAAGAGCAAGTTTGAGAGAGAGAGCTGAGAGAGATGGGTGCTGCATAGTTCGAGAGAGTCCTCAAAATGGTGGGGGAGAGAGTGCCACGTGGAAGAAAGGGAGAGTAAGATGTGGGTGTGGGCCCCATAGGCCAGAAAAATTATTAAAAAATATAAAATATCCTACCATAAAACATTAAAATAATAATATAATAATTATAAGAAATATGTAAAATGTAACATAGTAATTTTCACAAAAGTAATTTTCGGATTCGTAGTTCCGTAGAACCTCCATCGTAACTCTGATTTTTATTCTGCTTACGCCTATGCGTTCGCACCATCAAGTACTTCGAGAATATGGTAAAACAGTAGCTCATATGCATTACGAAATGATAGTCAACAAAAGTCAACAATCTTGCCTCTAGGGCATTTTGGTCAATTCACACCTTTAAAAATTTATTAAATCGTAAAATTAGGGACAGGTTGTTACATCTCCTCCTTTTAAAGTAGATTATAAAAAAGAAAAAAAATTATTTGGATATGTGTAGTAGAGGAGAAAAAACTGGAGTCGATAATATTCATTGGAGAGAAAACATTAAATTCAAAACTTAAATTTGAATTTTACTAATTAAAGCATGTGTAATAGAGGTGGTTAAAATAAAAATCAAATGTTATTTTTCCTGTTAGAATAACTTTTCTACAACAACAAAGAGAAAAAACATTATTTGTATACTCAGATTTATTTTCAATTTTTCAATTGACTAAGTTAAAGAAAATCAATAATCAATATAAACATGGGTGTTACAACTAGGCCTGGCAAATGGGTTGTGTTTGTTGTGTTCGTGTCGTTTTCGTGTAACACCTGTGATCTTAACGGGTCGTGTCGTGTCACACCCGTTATCTTAACGGGTCTTTAACAGGTCAGGTCACTTTACCCAATGGGTAAAGTGATCCGACCCATTATGACCCGTTATGACCCATTAAGAAAAATATATATTTTTTCTTAAATTTGTACATACCACACATTGCCACATAAATATTACTTCAAAACATTAAAGTACATTTGTCGTTTAAGTACTACATCTACACTCGAAAATAAGAGTCTAATAAACAAACATCTATACACTACTAGTCTATTACAAAATATTAAATGTGCAAGGATATGCAAAATGAAAGAGTTTTTGTTTTCAAGGTTGTGAAGCCTTTCTCAAAAGTTTAAACTTTGTCAATGGAACTCAAAGCTTGCATGTTATTCCTTTTACAAAATCCTCAATTTTCATCGATCATCATGACATAAGATTTTGTGGTATCCACTAGTGTAAATAGTTTAAATTGAAGATCGAATTCATTCATTGTATTCATATAGGGTCAAGGAGTGTAGCTGTAAAAAATCATCAAAATCGGAGTTCAAATAACAATTAAATCATGATTTTTCTTTGATAATCGTCGAAAAGTTTTGTCCCGTTACTTGATCTCTGAATGTTTGTTTTTTTGCAATTTTTGGCGTATGGGATCTTGAAGCATATACAAACAAGTGTGACGGTTGGATCGTTGAAATTAGTTTAGTAGAATGCATATCCCATCAAAACGATAGATTCACTAACACTTTATTTATACTTTCATTAAGTATAACATAAGATTTTGTGGTATCCATTAAAATTAATAATTTGCTTATTGTATATCGTGTTACCCACGTGTATACCCAAACCAACCCATTATCTTAACAAGTGCTTATTGAGTTACCCGATAATGACCCGATTTGTTATTGTGTCGACCCGAAAACCTGTTAATTTCGTATCGTGTCGGGTCGGGTTATCGGGTCGTGTCAGGAATTACCAGGCCTAGTTACAACGAAAAGAAAAAATTGGTAAAAACATTTCCCTGGAAAGAGTTGAGGACGCCATGAACTCTGCTTTTGGAATCGGACCCAGAAGCAAAAGCAGCCCCAAGTAGTAGGTATGAAATGACTTTTGTGGTCAAATAGTTGGTAAATGATTGGGTGTTTGTGGGGTCTACATTCTCTACACTCTTTGTCCACATGCCTTTAGGTACCGTTTGGTACGTGGGACGGGACGGAACGGAGTGGGACAAGGCGTTCCGTCTCACATTTGGTGCGCCTAAAACTGGTGGAAGGCGCTGTTCCACTGGACGAATTTTGGGTGAGTTTTCGTTCCGCCTCACCCCCATGGAACGACTCGTTCCACATCCGTGGAACACAAAATTGTAACATCTCCGTCTCCTTCTTCTTCCTCCTTGTTTCGATCCCAGGGCATCTCCGTTCCGTCCCATCCTGTCCCGTCCCGTCCCGTCTGCATACCAAACGATACCTTAGTCTTTTATGTTATGTATGCTATTATTCTTACAACATTTTGTTGGTAGCCGTTTGAACTTCGGGGTAGAGTAGAATCCCGCCAACAAATGGCAGACCTATTTAGGGGTGGGCACGGACCGGTCCGGGCCCAAATTTGGAGGAATCTGGCCCTACCCGTTATAAACTATAACGGGCCGGGCCGGGCCGGGTCGGGTAGAGAGATTTTGAGTTTTGGAAACGAACCTAACCTGGACCGTTTCAAACGGGCTGGTCCGGGACGAGTACACGGGTCCAACTCTATTTTTTTTTTCTTTTCAAAAATACGTTTTTATAAAACTGCATTGCAGTGCACAACAACATTGCAGCAACACAGACGTTTTCAAAAATTATAAGAGCTGCCTCAAGCTTCAAGCTTCTGCATGCTATTCCAAATCCAAAAAATCATAAACATTAAAACCGAAATAACATCACATTAACATTTACAATAACATTAAACGTCCAACATCACTCCATCTTCAAGAGTTCAAGACATTTGCACAGCAACTACACATATTGCACATCATTTCTATGTAGTTGCACAGATTGCACAACAGCTGCACATATTGCACATATTGAACACAAAGATCACCTAGCCTATTCCTATATCCTTGAACGGATTAATTAAATAGAACAGTAAGCATAGAATCATTTCTATCTATATATAAAGAATCAGACCCACCACATTATCATTTATATATTCAAGATATCAAGATATTATGATTCTACTCCTACTTGCACTAACATCTAAAATCTTAATTCACATTCAACCAATCAACACAATGAAAACCAATGAACAATTTGATCCATCTCAAATCTCACCAAAAATATATGACATACCACAAAACTACATAAGCAAGCCAACCCAATGGCATTGAATTCCAATACTAATAGATTTATTGAGCATGTTTCCATAACTTAAGCTTCAAAGAGGCTGCTGCATATTCCTACTGGTTCTCAGGAACGAGATCTTTCCCGCGGTGCGGGTGAATATCAACAATACAAATATACTCAGAAGAGTGCTAGTATGTGTAATACGTTCATATATAAATACAACTTTGACAAATCATGCAAACCAAAATAAATCATACTAAAAGAGATGAACTACGTCGGTGGCCTCTAGCATTTAAACTCCCACTTGAACATAATTTCATTAACACATTAGAACACCCCTACACCTCTGAAAAATCAAAGATCATAAAATCGACCACGAAAGAAACAAGTACTAAAGTAACTAAACTCCTGATGCTTTCTAAAACTATGGTTAGTTAATCCTCATCTAATTTCAGAAAGCAATTAATTCACCCAAAAAAGAAAAAAAAATACAATAACCCCAAAATTGAATACATGAACCAAAAGGCTGATAAGATCTTTAGGGTTTCAAATCCAAAACTATTTCATCTAAACACCCTAAATTATTATTCTAAATCCAAAATATTATTCAAAAAATGAAACTAAAATCATCAAAATTGACTAAAACAAGAAAACCCACTACAAATCAAAGATAAGATCAGCTAACCACTACAAAGAGGCCGGCTGCAACAACGATCGGTAAAGGTTGAAGGCACTGATGCATGAGAGATGGAGGAGAGGGAAATAGATGGAGCGAGAGGGAAAGAGAGGAGCGAGAGAGAGGGAAAGAGAGGCAGTTGTGATTCTGGAACCTTGGCTTGGACTCGTGTAGAACCTAGGGTAGAAACTAACAGTTGAGATTGGATGATAGGTTATCATTCAATCTCAACCGTTCATTATAATTAGAAACAGGTCGGTCCGGGTACCCGTTTTTCTAAGTATCTGGACTCGGTCCATCCCGTAAATGAAAATGACCCGGCTCGGCCCGCCCTGTTTGTTCTCTAAAATATTAGGAACCGGCCCGTACCCGCCCCGAACCGTGATTACCCGCCCCGACCTGCGGTTGCTATACCCGTTTGCCCACCCCTAGACCCACTCAACAAAATTGTGATTTGGATATACAATATAATTAGTAAATTCGGGTATTCTTGTTCTTCATACATTTTTCAATGATTTGTTAAATTGCATGTATTTTAAAACTCTAACTCTTGATATGCATGCATGCGTGCTTTTCACATTTAATACATATTATTTAGACACTTTTTTTTTAATAATCCATATAAAATCACATATTCTATTCATATTTTTAACATATTATTGAAAAATAAAAAAATACTAAAATATATAAGAATTCCGAAATTTTCAAAGTATATTTTAGCAAAGTTGCCAAATAATACACACATCTTTTTCATGTCCTATACCTAATCCATATTTTAATTTAACCCTTGTAATATTTTAGCAAGTGGGATAAGGTTTTAATGTGGTGGTTTATGTTTATTGATATATTTTTTGTACGGGATGAAGGAAATCATAAAACTCTGGTTTGGGATTGTGGTGCTTAAAAAAAAAGCAACTTATTAGAAAAATCTAGAACATCAAATGTGTTTGATAAAACAAAAAAAATGTTCTTTTAAAAAACTGTTATCACAATAGAAAAACATAAAAAAACAGAAGCTTGGTCTACCATACTTCTAAAACAAGTGTTTTTTTTTCTTTTCAAAACATAGTAATCAGTGCTAAATTAATGAAATTTTCAAATGGCAAGTGTACCCCCAACATATTTTACAAAATTACAATCATTGCCCTTACATTATTGTCTTTGACAATTATTATATCACATTAAATATCATATCATATTTCTTTCATTTAACATATTCACAGAAATTTATATACAAGTTTACCAAATATTCAGAAAATATTTTTCTTTTTGGTAAAAACACTTTTACAAAAAAAAAAAAAAAGGATTATCAAACACTAAACAACTTTATTTTATAGCTGGGTCTACCATGCTTCTAAAAAAGTGTTTTTTTTTTTCAAAACATAATAATCAGTGCTGATTTAATGAAATTTTCAAATGGCAAGTGTACCCCCACATATTTTGCAAAATTACAATCATTACCCTTACATTATTCTCTTTAACAATTATTATATCACATTAAATACCATATTATTTTTAGTCATTTAACATATTCATAGCAATTTTTATATAAGTTTACCAAACATTCAGACAATATTTTTTTTGTTAAAAACACTTGTATAGAAATAAAAAAATTATTATCAAACACTCAATAACTTTATTTTACAACCGTTTATTCTCACAGCATAGCACATAACAATACCAAACTAACTCTTAAATAACAAAAGAGAAGCGACCATAAAGTATATCGTAAGATGTTGTAACTATTTAATGAGGATGTAAAACAGAAAACAACTACTAACCACAAGATAGAAAAAGAGTGGGATGGACCGATGGACAGAGAGATTGAAAGACTTTAAGAAAATATATCGACAGTTATCAACTCTCTTCCTGACTATTCTTCTGATGCAAATCTAAAAACATCAAAGATGTCCCTCCCCTATAACCCGTTAGCGAAGGGCATAAACTCTGGACTACCACTAAAGTAAACAATCACTCACCTTAAACTTAATGGAGTCTGAAAAATTCTTTCAATACTCACTCGACCAGAAAACCTTATGTGTTCCAATCCATATACCTCAAATTCTCCAAGAACGACGTGCATTGGGTTGACCGACGTGCATTGTGATCCAGAAACTTCAGACTAAGTTCCTTTTATTTTGACAGAAGGATCTATATACTATATGGTCCATATCAGAAAGGTAACAAAGTTAACATCATCAGAACCCAAATAATCGTATTTGACAGTACCCCAACTTGTTTTCCAGTGCCATTAATGTAACGGGATGTAATATTCACACACCCCTTTTTACTTCTCTCACATCTTTTTGGTTTTCGGCCATTGGATCAGATGAATTGAAGTAAAAAGGGGTGTGTGGATAGCACACCCCTAATGTAACCATGTTGTGTTGATTAGAGGTTTGTGCCAAGTAACGGTCAACCTACTTGGTAACCCTGCATTTGGTCAAAGCCAAATTATTGCTCCGTGCTCAAAATTGTCGCACCTGTTATAAATAGGCAAAAGTTAGAGAGATAACCTTTGCTAGAGACATGAGCGAGGCTGTAGTAAAATATTATAAAATGATTGCAGATAAGAGAGAAATAGGAGGATACTGAAAATATTCTAGCTTTCTTTCTTTTCTTGTTGTTCTTGTTATTGTTTAACACTCGTAATGCTCTATTTATAGAGCAAGTACCTTGGAAACAAACAAATTACACTATTAATCATATGAAAAGTTTACTGTATGCATGTGGGCATACATACCCACTATTTACAACACTCCCCCTTGGATGCCCACATATCAACATCAGTTGCCTCGTTAAAACCTTGCTTGGAAAAACCCAGTGGGAAAAAACCATAGCGAAGGAAAAAGAGTACAACTTTACCTGGATTGTTGATATGGTGTTAAGCATGCTTATGTTGCCTCGTTAAAACCTTGAATGGAAAAACCCAGTGGGAAAAATCCTAATTGAAGGAAAAAGAGTAGAACATGTATGTATAATGGATGCTCCCCCTAAATTGTATCTCCCTCTGATTCCGCATTCTTCAAATTTGTAAGCCGACGTAATCCGATTCCCTGCACTAACTTCTGAAATGTGCACTTTAGTAGAGATTTGGTGAACAAGTCTGCCAAATTTTCATTGGAACAGATTTGTCTGACTTCAATAACTTTAGCCTTTTGAAGCTCATGTGCACTGAAAAACCTTGGAGATATATGCTTAGTCTTATCACCCTTGATGAATCCTTCCTTCATCTGGGCAACACAGATTGCATTATCTTCATGAATGACAATTGGAGTGTTTGTCTTTGAAGGTAGACCACATGAATTCCGGATGTGATGGATCATTGATCTTAACCAAGAACACTCACGACTTGTTTCATGTAAAGCAATTATTTCCGAGTGATTGGAAGATGTAGCAACTAGTGTTTGCTTTGTTGAACGCCATGAAATTGCAGTATCCCCATTATTAGTGAACACATATCCAGTTTGTGAGCGGGCTTTATGCGGATCGGAGATAAAACTAGCATCTGCGTATCCAACAAGGATCTGGTCATTTATGGACTTGTCTGAGTAAAAGAGACCCATGTCTGTTGTCCCACAAAGGTATCGTAGAACATCTTTGACTCCCTTCCAATGACGAATTGTTGGAGCAGAGCTATACCTGGCTAATAAGTTTACTAAAAAAGCTATATCTGGTCTAGTACATTGTGCTAAATACAATAAAGCACCTATTGCACTCAAATATGGTACTTCTGGACCAAGGACCAGCTCATCAACTTCTTTTGGAAGGAATTGATCTTTCTTAACGTCCAAAGAACGAATGACCATTGTGGTGCTAAGTGAATAAGCATTGTCCATGCTTAATCGCTTCAGTATTTTTTCAATGTAAGCTGATTGATGGACCAAAATTCCATTAGCACAATGCTCAATCTGCAGGCCGAGACAATATTTTGTTTTCCCAAGGTCTTTCATTTCAAATTCGCTTTTCAGATACTCAGCAGTTTTATTTAGCTCTTCAGGGGTTCCAACTAGGTTCATATCATTAACACTAAGACGATTATACCACATTCGCCCAGATTGTTTCAGCCCATATAATGATCACCTTAATTTGATTGAGAACATGTGGTTTGTTAGTCGTTTCATGCAACTTAAGTCCTTCTGGGACTTTCATATATATGTCAGTATCTAATTCTCCATATAGATACGCAGTGATGACATCCATAAGTCGCATATCAAGTTTTTCTGAAACCACTAAACTTATTAAGTAACGGAACGTAATTGCGTCCATTATAGGAGAGTATGTCTCTTCATAATCAATTCCAGGTCTTTGTGAAAAACCTTGTGCAACGAGTCTTGCTTTATATCTTGCAATCTCATTTTTCTTGTGGCGTTTCCTTGTGAATACCCATTTGTAACCTACGGGGTTCACACCAGGCGGGGTTTGGACTATTGGTCCAAAAACACTTCGCCTTTCCAAGGAATTTAATTCTGCCTGGATTGCATCTTTCCACTTAGGCCAATCATGTCTCTGCTTGCATTCATCAACAGAGCGAGGCTCAATGTCATCGTTTAATATGATTTCAGTGGCTACTGCGAAAGCGAATATATTGTCGATGATTATTTCATTTCGATCCCACAATTCATTAGTACATGCATAATTTATGGAGATTTCTTTGCTTTCATGGACTTCTGTCTCTTCAGGGACATATGTCTCATCAAGGACATTTTCTTTTTCAGAAAATTTAGAATCATGAATTGTGGATGTATCATTCGCTTTCTTTTTCTGAATGATTTAATTTGGATTCAGCTGTGCCCTCATCTTTCTCCTTCGAGGGGCTGAATCTTTTGAACCTGGTGGTCTACCACGATTCAGGCATGCAACAGATGAATCATTCGCTACCACTTTATTTTGTCCAACAAGGACATCAATTCTTACAGGTGCATTTGCAGCTGGTATATGTGACTTTGTCACTTTCGAAGCATCATTAAATGCATCTGGCATTTGATTAGCAATACTTTGAAGATGAACAATCCTTTTCACTTCATCTTTACATTGAGTGCTTCGTGGATCAAAATGAGATAGGGTGGGAACAACCCATGTCAGCTCTTGCCGTTCTTCTGGAACGGTTTTTTCTCCCCCTAACAACGGGAAGATTGTCTCATCAAAGTGACAATCAGCAAAACGAGCTGTAAACATATCACCTGTTAAGCGTTCCAAATATCTAATGATAGATGGTGAATCAAAACCCATATAAATTCCCAGTCTGCGCTGAGGTCCCATTTTAGTACGTTGTGGCGGTGCAATAGGCACATAAACAGCGCAACCAAAAACTCGTAAATGTGAAATGTTTGGCTAATGCCCAAACATGAGTTGTATTGATGAGTATTGGTGGTTGGCTATGGGTCTCAACCGAACCAATGATGCAGCATGTAAGATGGCATGTCCCCATGCAGAGACTGGCAATTTTGTTTTCATGAGTAGAGTGTAGGCTATTAATTGAAGCCGCTTGATAAATGCCTCTCTGCTAAGCCATTTTGAGTATGGACATGAGGAACAAAGTGTTCAACATCAATGCCCAATGTCATGCAGTAATCATCAAAGGTTTAAGACGTAAATTCACGAGCGTTATCAAGTCGGATTGACTTAATGGGATGATCTGGGAATTGTGCTCGCAACTTAATTATCTGAGCGAGAAGTCTTTCAAACGCTACATTTCGAGTAGACAACAAGCAAACATGTGACCATCGGGTACATGCATCAACCAAAACCATAAAATATCGAAATGGTCCACAAGGTGGTTGAATAGGCCCACAGATATCCCCTTGAATTCTTTGCAAAAATGATGGGGATTCAGCATCAACCTTTAGTTGTGATGGTCTAATTACCAACTTCCCTTGGGAACAAGCTTTGCAAGGGTTATCATTTGAGACATCAATGTGTCTGCTCAATAATGGATGTCCATTAGAGTTGGTAATGATCCTATGCATCATGGTGGATCCTGGATGACCCAAACGGTCATGCCAAAGCATATAAACTTTTGAATCAATGAACTTCTGGTTCATGACAGTATGTACCTTAATTGTCTTTATGTATGTATAACATAATCCACTCGATAAACCATGCAACTTCTCCAATATACACTTCTGGGTATCATTGGTGGTAATGCATAGATATTCCACATTTTCTGCACTTTTCGTTTCAATGTGGTATCCATTTAGACGTATGTCTTTAAAACTCAACAAATTTCGAGTGGATCGAGTAGCGTACAACGCATTTTGTATGAACAATATTGTTCCATTTGGCAACATGATCTGGGCTTTTCCTAAGCTTTCAATTACATCTGATTGCCCTGATATTGTTGTTACCTTTACTTTTGCAAGTATCAAGTTCGAGAAATACTTTCGATCTCGAAGTATTGTATGCGTAGCGGCGCTGTCTGCAAGACAAAAATCTCCACCATTGCTCTCGTTTTGAGAACCATAATTTTTATCCATGCTCTCTGAGTAATGGAAATTATAGTTAAAAACGGTTTATTCATACTGGAATACTACTTTTATTGAATTGAAAATGCAAGCATTAAATCACAAGTACAAATAACAAGAGTACATCAAACATAAATGATTTAATCTGACCCAAACACTTCATTCCCTCTTTCAATAATAAAGTATGAAACATCTAGGTGGGTTGTGTTCAATTATCCTGATAAATCGAACATGGATCAGGTATATCCATCTGTTTAGCCTAGTCGAGAAAATTGGTCTCGACACCGTTCTCCTTAAAGGAGGCTTGATACAGATCCACCAGATGTTTTGGGGTATGACAGGTATATGCCTAGTGCCCATTGCCACCACACCTATGGCAAACTCCTTCAGGTATTCTAGGAGTGTTCATATGAGCTTTGCCTTTCTGGCGATTTGTATTTTTAAAGCTCAGGCCTGTATTATGCCTTGGAATTTGGTTGTGAAACTGGACACCATGGCTTTTGCTCTTTCGGCCTCGCTTATGGCCACGTCCTCGTTTGTAATTATTGCCATGAGAGAATGTGGTATTCCCTTCATGGGAAGCATAATTCACTTCGGGGAATGGTGCTGATCCAGTAGGTCGGGATTGATGATTCTTCATCAGAAGCTCATTGTTTTGCTCAGCTACAAGGAGCACAGATATCAACTGGTTGTACTGAGTAAAGCCTCGCTCTCTATACTACTGCTGCAGGAGCACGTTGGAGGCATGGAAAGTGCCAAAAGTCTTTTCTAGCATGTCTTCCTCAGTAATGGTTTCTCCACAGAGCTTCAACTGGGATGTAATTCTGAACATAGCAGAATTATACTCAGCCACCGTCTTAAAATCCTGGATCCTTAGGTGAGCCCACTCATAACGAGCCCTCGGAAGAATCACCGTTTTCTGGTGATTGTATCTATTTTTCAGTACCTTCCAGAGGGTTAGTGGATCTTCAACCGTGAGGTACTCGCTCTTCAGTCCCTCATCAAGGTGGCGACGGATAAAGATCATGGCCTTCGCCCGATCTTGAGAGAATGCACTGTTGTCCTCCGTAATAGTTTCTCCAAGATTCGCTGCCTCCAGATGAATTTTGGCATCCATTATCCAGGTAAGGTAATTCTTCCCAGTAATATCCAAGGCAACAAAATCAAGTTTTGCGAAATTCGCAATTTTCTTTTCTGAAAGAAAAATAAAGTGTGTAAGAACTTGCAATAATATGTATTCTGGAAGAAAGAACTTCTGGTTCTTACAAATTTTTCATTTTGATCTTCAGGCCAAAATGATGACCACTCGAAACTTCAGGCTCGAGATTTACATGATAAATGATGAGGGCGATTGTACTGCACCATTCTCATCGAAATAACATAGGATGGGCGAGTATTTCGCACCACTCAAGCAGTAGAAAAATTAAATATGCAGAGCAGGGTGGGTGATTATTCCACACCACCTAAAATTGCAATAAAATTAAATAGCAGACAAATTTAAATATGCAGGGTAGGGTGGGCGATTATACTGCTCCACCTAAAATTTGCAGTAAAATTAAATCTGCAGCCCAAGATGGGTGATAATACCGCACCATCTTTGATCGCATCAAAGATAAATAAACATTGGGTTAGAAATTAGGAACTACACCAAACAAGAAATCAAAGATATAAGTAATTGTTAGGTTGAGAACTAAAAGCAAGCATGGTGCGAACAATTCTTCAAGAGGGTATACCCAGCAGTTGAGGCAAAGGAAGAAGAAGAACAATAAAATCCTTAAAGGAAACATTTTTTTTCTTTCGGCGAAGAGCAATGAGAAATGTTTTAGAGTTAGAGAGTCGTGCTGATAACGTGTTATAAATAGGAAAAAGTTTGAGAGATAACCTTTGCTAGAGACAAGAGCGAGGCTGTAGTAAAATATTATAAAATGATTGCAGATAAAAGAGAAATAGGAGGATACTGAAAATATTCTAGCTTTCTTTCTTTTCTTGTTGTTCTTGTTATTGTTTAACACTCGTAATGCTCTATTTATAGAGCAAGTACCTTGGAAACAAACTAATTACACTATTAATCATATGAAAAGTTTACTGTATGCATGTGGGCATACATACCCATTATTTACAACATCACCTAATTTTTCTCTCATTTCCTTCCTCCAAGCTTGAGAAATTTTTAGTTGTGACGGGAACATGGATAATACACCACGTATTTTTATGCAAGTGGTGGAAAATTTTAATTTTTAAGTTATTAGCCTTTTAAAACACATAACCCACTATTTATATAGGGACACGTGGTGTACCACCTCGTGTGACGGTCACATTGAAAAATCTCTTCCCAAGATCCTACTCCTATTTACTAGAAATGACACTTGTGAAATTAAAAATCTGTGTGCAGGAAATTATAAAGTAAACAAGAAATAATATTTATAAGGTTTTGCAAGTACGTCTTAAGAAAAAAAATAGTTTTCTTTAATTAATTATCTAAAATAATAGGAGTATAAAGGTAATTTTCTCTATTTTTCTCTACTCTCTCTTCTTTCTTCTCTGCTTATGTCTTCTTTGTGAGCTATTATGTTCGTTTATATAATTGAAACCAAGTGGGATGCATTTTCTCCAGCAAGCCATTTCCTTTTGATAATTTGCATCAAGTCACTTTTCTTCTCTGCTTATGTCTTCTTTGTGAGCTATTATTGTTTGGATTAAAACTTGAACTTTGGGCTCAAGAAGGAGCTGGCCCAAAGGGAGGCCTAGAAGGAGAGATGGCCGAAGCCTAGCCAAAGCCCAGAAGGCAGAAATGGCCTGTCCCGACTTGGTGCAGCTTATTTGCACCACTTGCTCACCTGCCTAGAGACCAAGTGGTATAGACCAGCCAGCTAATCAGCCCAAAAGCACTTTACAGTGGCAGTACGAGTAAATAGTTGCGGAGTCATTGCCCTTCAAGTTGCATTCAGGCAAGGTTACTGCTACAGGAGGCCAAGCCGAAGTGTTTATAAAAGAAGAAAGAAGAATCAGAGATAAAGACACTCAATCAAACAAACAAATACAAGCACAAACTCTGCTCAAAGCCAGATTTGCCTTCAAACGAAGCTGTAGTCAGCCCAAGCCTTCATCCCTTTCGGGATAAACCCTCACAAAAAGCCTTTGTAATAGCTCTGCTACCTTGTCCTAAACCTGCTGAAGTATCGATTTCTTTCCGTAAACTCATCTCCCTACCCCTTTTCTAAAGCTCTCAAACCCCTTGATAAACCACAAAGATAGGAAGTTGCAAGACGATCAGCCTTGCCCGACCCTCTTTGTTTTTGTCTTTTCATTCATTAATCTACCAATATGTTGTATACTTCCAATTGTATCCAAGTTATTTCTAGTAAGTTGATGATTAAAAGACTTCTCAGCTCTTGAATCTGATTTGAATATGTCTTCACGATTCAAACCATATCTAAGTTCTAAGCCATCGGGCATGTAAGATTGATCATTCAAAAGTCCTTGGTCTCAAGGCATAAAAAAGAACCTTATGTGGACTTAACCCATCCACGACAAGCTTTGATAAACAAGAAGTCCGAAGTTACTTGGGGCGCAAGTAATCGACCTATCTCTTAGTTTTATTTCTATTATATTATGATTATAGTAGAACGTTTGAGTATAGAAGGAATTCTGATGGGAAGCCTCAAGGCCTATATCTAAGGCCCTACAAAGGCACCTATTTGGGTTCATTCTGCTCTGCGGGCTCGGATAATCAGAAGTATAATGGTTACAAGACTCGTGCAATCAATAAAACATACATCATATATTTGAGTACTGCGTTAGTTCTTGACTGGAAGCCTCAAGGCCTACACCTAAGGCCCCACAAAGGCACCTGTCATAACTAACACGGTCTCTCGGGTATATGCACAACTAAAACTCAACATCCGTTTTACATCTGCCATGTTGAAGATGGTAGTGGCATGCCTGAGCACTTAAAAGTTAATCTTGATTGTGAGCCTCAAGGCCTACACTTAAGGCACCTTTCAAAGTTAACTATGTCCTTCTCTTTCAGCCTTGCCCAACAAGCCCGCCAGTGAAGCAGAAGCCCGACATAAAGCATCAACCGGCGCCAACCTCTCGGGGAGCTGTGTGCTCGTCGGCCAAGAGACATCCCCAGCGGAAATTCCAGCCACGAACATAGTTTTGGCACGCCCAGTGGGACCTGCTTGATCAAAAGAAATATGTCAAAACTACCAGAAGACTTGCAAACTACCTTGTTACAAATGTTGCAAAGATTGGGGAGCGCCTCCACAGGCTTCAGAAAAGAAGCAGACCTAGTTATAAGACCAACTATTCATATATCTTTACCTTAACTTGGGGCAAATGATGATAGAGAAGAAGAGAAAGTTAAAACCAGCCAGCCAGAAGAAGCAGTGGCGGACAAAACTGTAGATCCCTTCTCAGAGGCCCAAGTAAATATGATCAGTATGGCATGGGCTGAGAATGGGAAAGAGAAGGTCGCAAGGGAAGAAGAAGGAAGACTAGCTGACAAATCCACAAAAAGGGTGATCAAATTGCCCGAACATCCAAAAGCAGCCATAATCAAAGGGATGGTTCTGTGTAGTAAATGCCAATGCGAGTGTGAGCTCGAAATTCCCCTAGCAGGAGTCCTCATTGATCATCAGCTGATCAGGAGGAAAGAAGAAGAAGAAAGGAAAGAAGCCCGCGAAAGAGCCAGGCGGACAACATGAAAAGATATTTCCCGAAGTGTTTTTCAATGATTAGGAGGTGATTCCCAACCTAAAGCTTTATCAGAAGTATTTCGAAACCATGAGGTTTCTGAGGAGGCAGAAGATACTGATGCTAAAAAGCCAAAATGGAAGGGTGTAGAGCATTCTCAATACGGCCATATGGGAAGAGAAGTCAAGAGCAGTGATAGGATAACAAATCATGTCCAGAAAGATAACCCTACCCGCCTCGGGAGAAAATGGTACGTGGTTGGGAAGAATGGACAGCCCGTTAGACAAATGGGAGCCTCCATGGTCAGAAGGGTTCAAAGGCAACACAAAGCCTACATGAACTCCTTAAAGACCCCTGCGACGTCTGAAGCATCCAAGAATCAAAAGTTGGAGAAAACGTCATCTGGGGGGAGTAGTCAGTTCCGTTTGAGGAGTAAAAAAGAAGTGGAAAAAGGCTAATAGCAAGACAGAAGGCGAGGGAGACCATGTACCACAAAGCCTACATCCTGGGAAATATAGGATCATGAGGAGAGCTCAATAAGATATGATCATGGTGCCAATTCCTGGATGGAAGACATAGCCTATTTGCTTTGGAACTGTTTCGCCTGAAAGAAAACCGCCTTCTATATCATTAGTGGGTCATTCCGGTAATGTTCCAAAGCAAACACCATATTCAGGCATGAATCAATCGGAGGGGGCACCAGAACCACTGCTTCCAGCATATGCGATGGCTTGGTTAGATGAGTTCATGGACCAGATTGGGAACAAGAAAGAAGAACTGCCCGAGCCTAGCAATTTTCATATCAACATGGCGTATGTGCTATCCACCATGTTTGGTGCCAGACCTAATCAACCCGCCATTATGGAAGGTGACTACGTAACAACTGAGCCAATGATGGCCCATGTCAACGTGGAGGTAGCCGAAGAGGGAGAATCGGGAAAGGCTGAATCATCTAAAGCATCCAAAGATGGTCCTTTAAGGATTTATACAGACATAATGGTGTTCAGCCGCCCAAACATTTTGCTTGCCAATCATCTTAAGCCCATATATGTTACAACTCATTTAGAGGGGGTGCCCTTCAAAATGATTTTAATTGATGGAAGAGCGGCTGTTAATGTACTACCGGCCAAGCAAATGAAAAAGTTAGGGAGAGGCACAAAAGATCTTATTCCTACAGACCTCACAGTTTCAAGCTTATCGGACGTTATCACCAAAACTCATGGGATATTGCCCTTAGAAGTGGACTTGGGGTCCAAACAGATCATGCTGGCATTCTTTGTGGTAGATTGTACTTCCACTTACGGAGCATTACTTGGAAGGGATTGGATCCACCAAAGTCTTGCCATACCCTCCACCCTGCATCAACAAGTCGATGTCTACCATGAAGCAGGAACGGAGGGACCAGGCTTTTGGGAAATGGTAGAGGCCGAATCACGGCTATTTCTCCCCACAGCCAATGTTGCGGAAACAAGTTTCTACAACCCCAACGTAGGAATTTTGAAATGTTCAGGAGCAGATGAGAACGGCCGCCCTACCAAGGTGATGGCCCAAAAGCTTCTAGAACAAGGAATGCTCCTTACTAGAGAGAAGTGGGATAGACCTTGTATCGTCTCAACGCCCCTACACCATCAATGACAGAACAAAAAAAAAGATCAGGTAATGGCAGTCAGGTCTCTGATTAAAAGACTGTTGATGTATGGAAGAGGAAGAAAGCAAGAAATGGAGCTCTTAGACAAAGAAGAGCAGGAATGGCAGTTAGGAGCTTCGACCAGCCAGGATGAAAGCAGGGAGGAATCTTCTATAGAAGAGTTGGAGAGGGCCATACAAATGGCCGAGTGCATATATGACCTAGATGGGCCAGACGACTTGCCCGAGAGCCCGGAGTTAGTCGAATTTTTATGTGCAGAACCTGATAAGCCACCACCAGAAGTTCAGGATCCTTTGGAAGTTATTGATCTAGGGACAGAGGAAAATCCAAGACCAATACAAATCAATGGCTTATTAGAGACAAATGATCGGGCAAAGATTATCTGTCTTTTGCAAGAATTTAAAGATTGTTTCACTTGGCATTATACTGAGATGCCAGGTTTAGATTCAACCTTGGTGGAACACAGAATGCCCATCAAGGAGGGATATAAACCTATTAAGCAAGCACCGCGAAGGATGTCAAAGGAGATAGAAGAGAAGGTCAAAGAGGAAATTGAGAGGCTAGTAAAAGCTGGCTTTATCAGACCAGCCAAATATGTGGAGTGGTTAGCCAACATTGTACCCGTTTTAAAGGCTATAACAAAAGCAGTACGATGTTGTGTTGATTACAGAAATATTAATGGCGCTACACCAAAAGATGAGTATCCCATGCCCATGGTCGATCTATCCATAGATGCAGTGGCAAAACACAAAGTCTTATCTTTTATGGATAGGAATGCCGGGTATAATCAGATAAAGATGGCCCTGGAAGATATACATAAAACAGCTTTTAGGTGTCCCGGTTGATGCGAATAATATAAGCACTCAAATTAAACCCTCTTGTGACAATTGTAGTACATGTATAAGTAGGGATCGTTCTAAACCGGGGATTATGAGGGCTTGCTAAAACCTCTAAACTGACTCAAAAACATAAAAACAAAGTTAAAAAAAAATGTAAACAAAAGACTTTAAAATAAGAAAGTAAAAGGGGGATTTGGGTTTGGTGAAGTTGAAAGTAAAACAAACAAACTAAAACTTAAATAGATTTTTAGCTAGGCAAATTGTAAAACGAATTTGAGAAATAAGATGATGGATGGATTAGTTAGAGGTCCGTTCTTCACACATGACATACTTGTACATGAATCGATTTCCAATTGCTTTTCAATAAACTATGATGCTCAACACCCCAGATTGACCGTGATGCACAAATTAACCCTCAGATTTTCCTTTACTTATTGAATTGGATGAATGCATGCGACAATCCAAATTATTCTCTAAAAGTCCCCTATATGAATGCATAATAGAGATACAATCAGAGATCATTACGTTCAATGAAAATCATAAGTGTTGACGAGGCAATTGTAACTATGAATGCATGATACGTTTGCCAAGAATTCAATTAACGCGATTGTGACAAGCAACCTTCACTACTCATGAATATAAACTTGTAACAATTAGGTGAAACTCATTTATATTCTAGCATCTAATTTATGTATGAAAACTAAGTATGCATCCTTAATAAACATACAAGAATTAGTTATGAAGCAAATAGATAATTGAATTGCAATCACAACTTATCAAATCACAATTGGAAGAAATCAATTCATATCACAAGCATGTTCATGGCTTCAAACTTCCCCCTAACTAAATAGGGGTTTAGTTCCTCATGTTCACAAAACAAAGTTAAATAGAATTATACATTGAAAATAAAAGAAAGAAAACACCTAAACGTTCCAACGATCCATGTTGGATAGCAAGCACGTCCAAGAACTTTCCTTCTTCTTCTTTGCCGCAACACAAGGTTGGAGTGATGTTTTGAAGGGTTGGTTATATGGAGGAATGGATGGGAAGGAGTTTAGAGATGTAGGGAGAGGCAAGGCAAGGCTTGGAGAATGGTTAATTTCTGGATGCTAAATGAGGTTGCTGCCATGGGTATTTATAGGGAAAGGATGGACTTGTTTAAGCCAAATTTCTGGTGGAAAAACACCAAGGAACCCACGTCATTGAGTGGTTTTGATGGTGGGTTAGGTCTTGAATCATCCACACACTTTCCTAATGGGTTAGGTATTGAACAATCACTCAAATGTCATGGTGAGTTAGGCATATCATCACTCAAATGTCATGGTGAGTTAGGCATTGCATCATCACTCAAAGTTCTGGTGGGAAAACATCAAGGATGCACGGCAAGGATGAATTTCTGGGGTAGGCATGGTTTTGAGTGAAGTTTTGGTCAATCCTTCTAGAAACCTATCCCTTCTTGCAACTTGTATTTGTTTCACCATATTTTTAGCATGTTCCTAGCTTCTTTTGACTTCAAATTCGTCCATCCATCTAGCTTGGATCATAAGCAATCCATCTTGGGCCCAAAAACACTCCAAATTACTCCAAATTGGCTCAAAATGCACCCTTAGCCCATAAAACCTACAAACACACGAATTTAGCTTTAAACACTATTATAAATACTAAATAATTACCAAAATGCAAGAAAACAAGCAAGCTAAGTCGCATAAATATGCTCCTATCAAATTCCCCCACACTTAGCTTTTGCTAGTCCTCGATCAAAACAAATAAATAAAACAAAACAAACCATCAAACAACACCTAAACCTTCCAACGTTTGCCTCAGGGATTTCCAATGCACATGACATGTTAAAGATTATCATTCCCACAGATTTGAGTCAATTTAACACTTAAGCACATACTTAATCATAGTCACAACTTACTAGTTCACAATTAACCAATTAAAACAATGTTTTGAATGTAGTAACATGCCTTAGAGAATTCCCTCAATCCTTACAAGATATGCACTCTATTTTCACTCAGATTTTCTAACTACACACCCTATACTAGTTATATGTGAGAGAATTGAGGTAGATATAAAAACGAATGCTCACATATATGTATCACAAAGAACACAATTTCCGGAGTGAACAAGCATGTTTAAATATGATCTCATGAATGGAATGCTACTACTTAGATGCGAGAACCAGTGACACCATATGCTCAAACCAAATTCAAACTCCACATATTGAAACACACAACACTCAAGATTAAAGTCAAGGGTTGTAACGGGCTTGGGGAGTTGGCTAACAATGAAAGGATAGGGAAAACAAATGTTCTTAAAGCAATAGTAAACAAAATAATGAAATTGAACTTTAGAATTCCCATTAGCATGCAAAAATCAACTTTTAAACACAAAGGGAAGTTTTAACAACAAATAGGGCCGAATTCAATGTTTTGGACCCTTTCTTCAACTTACGAACTCTATTTCAAATCTTTTCAACTCTTTTTTTTCATACTTTTCATACTTTTTTCTTTCTACCCGTGCCTATGGCACACAATTGACAAAATAAAAACTTCCCCCACACTTGGTTTCTGCCACAAAGGAATTCAATTTGAATCATGCTTACTATACTTTAAGAACGAGGGTATGGATAGTCCTAATCTAGGCTAGGTGAGGGTAATGTGGGTTAACAAAGAAAAGGCTAAACAAGGCTCAATGGGGTTAACACCTACAAAACATAATGACATAGGGATTCACGGCTTTTTGGCTAAGGTGGTGGTCACTACACAACTTTATCTTGAATATGTGTTATGCTAATCAATAACATGCTTTGAATGAAATGGGCATGAGTTCTAGTGTTTGGAACTAAATGATGAAACGCCTTCTAAGTAGCAACCAAGCAAAGAATAATGAGATCATGCAACGACTTTAGAAAACAAAGAATGCACAGATTTTGACTCTCCAAATAAACGTTTAGGCTCAAGTCTCACAAGGTTGTAGCGTTAATTTGAGTTCCTTCCTTCAAGCATGTTACAAAAACTGATTTTTCCTTTATGATTACATGTGAATTCATAAGTTATAACCACAACCAAGCATAAACCAAAGAGTAAATCGAACTTTTATCCATGTTTATAACTTTCTTTAACCGTCATGCAATTACAAACCGAATCCTCATCATTGTGTTGGAAGGTACCCTAAGACACAAACAAACACACAAAAACAACTCTTTTTGGGTTTTTAAAACAATTTTTCAAATTTTTATGGGATTTTCGGATTTTTGACTCAAAACACACTAAAACACACCAAAACAGCTTAAAAAGGCTTAAAAACAGTGAAAAACAACATTAGAAATTATGAGTGAGAAAACCCTACGAATTTTCATCAAAACACTTTGGTTACCCCCACACTTAAATCAAACATTGTCCTCAATGTTTCAAGCATAGACTAACACAAATAACAAACAAACAAACAAAACAGCAACTAAGCAAGTTAACATGGCATAAATGAAAACAACAACAAAGAGAAGGTTTTAGGAACGCAAATCTGGAATTTGGAGTGCTCTCTAGGTCTTCCTTTGTTGCATGCATGGGTTGCCTCCCAAGTAGCGCTTGCTTTAACGTCGTACAGCCGGACGAAGAACCCATTCACTCCTCAATGGAGTCCACGGCATGCAAGGGAATGTCATCCACGGTATGCTCCTCAAAGTTCTCGTAGTACGGCTTCAAACGATGCCCGTTCACGTTGAATTCGTGTCCCGTTTTCAAGCTTTGGATTTGGACTGCACCATGAACAAAAACATTAGTAATAACAAAAGGTCCAATCCACTTGGAACGTAACTTACCGGGAAACAAACGTAAACGGGAATTGAACAATAGCACTTTCTGCCCAATTGCGAACGTTTTGCCTCTAATCATCTTATCATGGAACGCCTTGGTCTTTTCCTTGTAAATGCTTGCGTTCTCGTATGCCTCGTGCCGTATCTCATCAAGCTCATTCAATTGGAACTTCCGGTGACTTCCCGCTTCATCAAGGTTCATGTTAAACTTCTTGACGGCCCAATGAGCTTTGTGCTCCAACTCAATGGGGAGATGGCACGGTTTGCCATAGACAAGCCGAAAGGGGGACATTCCAATGGGTGTCTTGTACGCCGTACGATACGCCCAAAGTGCATCATCTAACCGTAAACTCCAATCCTTCCTCGTTGGCCCAACGGTCTTCTCTAGGATTTGCTTGATCTCACGGTTGGAAACCTCGGCTTGGCCATTAGTTTGAGGATGATAAGGCATAGAAACCTTATGATTGACATTGTATTTCCTCAATAACACCTCAATGGTCCGGTTGCAAAAGTGTGACCCTCCATCACTAATGATCACTCGTGGCATGGCAAACCTTGCAAAAATGTTAGTTCTAATAAAATCTGCAACCACTTTAGAATCATTAGTCCGGGTGGCCTTTGCTTCCACCCACTTTGACACATAATCAACCGCAAGCAAAATATATATAAAACCATACGAAGAAGGAAAGGGACCCATAAAATCAATACCCCAAACATCGAAAATTTCAACATTTAGGACAGAAACCTGCGGCATTTGGTCCCTAGCACCAATGTTACCCATTCGTTGGCATTTATCACATGTTAAGCAAAAAGTTCTAGCATCCTTAAAAATACTAGGCCAATAGAATCCACATTGTAATACCTTAAGGGCAGTTCTTTGTGTGCCAAAGTGCCCACCACATGCATATGTGTGACAAAAACTTAAAATTGAACGAAATTCAGAATCATGCGCACAACGACGAACAATTTGATCCGGGCAAAATTTCCACAAATATGGATCATCCCACACATAAAAACGTGCATCATGCCTAAGTTTATCACGTTGGTGCCTAGTGTAAGTGCTTGGAATTCGTTTTGTCACCAAAAAGTTCACCAAATCAGCATACCAAGGCTCACTAACCTTTATGGACATCAATTGTTCATCGGGGAATGTCTCCAAAATCGGCAAAGCCTCTTCATTATGCACCATTCGGCTCAGGTGGTCAGCCACTACGTTCTCACTTCCCTTCTTGTCACGAATCTCTATGTCGAACTCTTGAAGTAGCAACATCCACCGAATTAGCCGTGGCTTGGCCTCCTTTTTGGTGAGCAAGTACTTCAATGCTGCATGGTCAGTGAAAACAATTACTTTAGTACCAATTAGATATGATCTAAACTTATCTAAAGCAAAAACAACGGCAAGAAGTTCTTTTTCTGTAGTGGAATAGTTCAATTGTGCATCATTCAACGTCCGTGAGGCATAGTAGATGACGTGTGGCTTTTTGTCCTTCCTTTGTCCCAAAACAGCCCCTAAAGCGTAGTCGGACGCATCGCACATAAGCTCAAAAGGTAGGCTCCAATCTGGTGGAACAATGATGGGTGCCGTGGTCAACAACTCCTTGAGTTGATTGAATGATGCCGTGCACTCCTTGGTGAATTCAAACGCCACTTCTTTTTGTAGGAGACGGCAAAGAGGTTGTGCTATCTTCGAAAAATCTTTGATAAACCTACGATAAAATCCTGCATGACCAAGAAACGAACGAACCTCTCTAACCGAAGTCGGAGAGGGTAAGTGACGTACTAGATCTATTTTGGACTTATCCACCTCAATGCCGTTTTCAGAGATAATATGTCCTAAAACCATGCCTTGTTTAACCATGAAATGACACTTTTCCCATTAAGAACAAGGTTAGTTTCAACGCAACGTTTTAAGATCAAACTTAGATTATGCAAGCAACCATCAAAAGAATCACCAAAGACGCTAAAATCATCCATAAAAACTTCAATTATTTTCTCTACATAATCGGAAAATATGATCATCATGCATCTTTGAAATGTAGCAGGTGCATTACATAAACCAAAAGGCATGCGACGATATGCAAATGTACTAAATGGACATGTAAAAGTGGTTTTTTCTTGGTCCTCGGGTGCAATGACAATTTGATTATAACCAGAATAACCATCAAGAAAACAATAGAAAGCATAACCCGCTAACCTCTCAAGCATTTGGTCAATGAATGGCAATGGGAAGTGGTCCTTCCTCGTGGTGGCGTTTAGCTTCCTATAGTCGATGCACACCCTCCAACCGGTTTGAATGCGTTGAGGAACAAGCTCATTCTCGGCATTAGTTACCACTGTCCCTCCGGATTTCTTTGGTACGCATTGCACGGGTGAAACCCACCTACTATCCGAGATTGGATAGATAACTCCACAATCTAGAAGCTTTATGATCTCCTTTTTCACAACTTCCATCATAGGAGGGTTAAGACGGCGTTGAGCCTCTCGAGATGTTTTAAACCCCTCCTCCAAAAGTATGCGATGCATGCACGTAGTTGGGCTAATTCCCTTGATGTCGGCCAATGTCCATCCAATGGCCGTTTTGTACTCCTTTAGCACCCTCACTAACTTGCTCTCTTCTAGTGCCGTGAGTGAGGATGAGATGATGACGGGCAATGTCTCATCTTCTCCCAAGAAAACGTATTTCAAGTGACTAGGCAACGGCTTAAGTTCAAGTGTAGGTGGCTGCACAACTGAGGGAAGCAGTTTATTAGTCGAAACTGAACTTAAAATAGGTTTCAAAAACTTACTGTATTGTGATGGCAATGACTCAAGGGTAGCCACCATCTCAATGACTTCCTCACTAGGGGGCACGGCAATGGACTCCTCATTCTTGCCGTGGGGTTCCTTGGTGGCTGTTTCAATGTTTTTCATGTCCATTCCTTGTGCAATGACCAATTCAAGTGCATCGTCCTTCAAATTGTCAAAATGGTCCTGCGCCAAAGAATCAATTATGTCAATAGCAAAACATGAATGATTTTCATTAGGAAACTTCATAGAATCAGAGAGATTGAAATTGATAACTTCCCCATCAAATTCCATCGTCAAAGTGCCATTAAATACGTCAATCTTCGTACGAGCAGTTTTCATAAATGGCCTTCCAAGGAGGATGGGCAATGACGGGGCATGGTCCGATTCGTCCATCTCAAGTACATAGAAATCCGCCGGGAAGATCAAATGATTAACCTGCACCAAAACATCTTCCAAAACTCCCTTTGGATAGGCATTAGATCTATCGGCCAATTGTATGATTACCCCATCGTTTTTCAACTCTCCTAGGTTCATAGATGCATAAATTGAATATGGCATAACATTTATTGATGCACCTAAGTCTAGCATGGCAGATTCAAACCTAGTATTACCAATGACACAAGGAATCGTAAAACTACCCGGATCTTTGCATTTGGGGGGCAGTTTGCGTTGCAAAATGGCCGACACATTCTCACCTACTTTCACAACTTCCTTGGTCGAAATCCTCTTTCTTGTGGTGCAAAGTTCCTTTAAGAACTTGGCGTACCTCGGGACTTGCTTGATTGCGTCCAAAAGGGGAATGTTGACTTGAACTTTCCGGAATGTCTCTAGAATGTCCTTTTCAGCTTCTTCTTTCTTTGTTTGCTTAAACCTATTTGGAAAATGAGCATTCGAAGGAAAAACATTAGTAGGAACTGAATTTGATACGTTCTTACCTTCCTTGGACAAATTGGATAGTTTAGGCCCACTTAAAGCTTGCGGCATTGGTGTGTCCACCCTTGCCGTGGCTTTCCCTTGTTCCTCCTCTTCAATTATCAACTCCTCCACCTCGTTAGAACGTGAATTGGAAGGTTGGGGGTCAGATCCTATTTGCTTCCCACTCCGCAAAGTTATGGCTTTTGCAGATTCGAAACCACCCTTTGGATTCACTACGGTTGAGCTAGGCAACTTGCCTTGCTCACGAAACTGCCCCATAAACTCGGCAATTTGTCCCACTTGCTTCTCCAACTCATCCACCTTCTTGTCCCTAGTTTGCATGCTCTGCGCCATAGAAGTTAGTAAATTCAAAATCTGATCATTATCAATAGAAGTACCTGACTTTTGGGCAGGTTGTGCTTGGGGTTGAGTTGGTGCAAACGGCTTTTGATAGAAACCCGGGGGTTGTTGCCTAAATCCGATTTGTTGTTGGCCTTGTTGGGGTTCTCGCCATTTGAAATTTGGATGATCACGCCAACCGGGATTGTAAGTATTGGAAAAGGGGTCATTCCTTGGTTGGTATTGGTTACCAAATCCCACGGCATTGAGGGTCTCCCACCCTCCATTTTCTATCAACTGTGGGCACTTGTCCGTAAGGTGACCTTGCATGGAACACACGCCACAAGCTGCCACGTTTTGCACTTTTGGACCTTCCACCACCTGAGAAAGCAAAGTAGTAAGGTTAGCCATTTGATTTTGAAGTTCGGTTATGGCACTTACCTCATTGACTTGATGTGGTCGTGGGTTACTCCTTTG
This sequence comes from Malus fusca, assembly GCA_035220775.1. Classification (NCBI taxonomy): domain Eukaryota; kingdom Viridiplantae; phylum Streptophyta; class Magnoliopsida; order Rosales; family Rosaceae; genus Malus; species Malus fusca. The sequence goes on along the minus strand of CM069068.1, from coordinate 4,747,640 downwards.
TCCAACGCCTTCGTATTGTTGAGCATTCAACGCACGGTTGGAAATTAAAGTCTTTGCTGCCGTGGGGGTCTTGTCCACCAAGGCTCCTCCCGCCGAGGCATCTAGCATTTGACGTTCGATAGGTAGTAGCCCCTCGTAGAAGTATTGCAAAAGAAGTTCCTCCTTCATCTGATGCTGTGGACAAGAAGCAACAAGAGATTTAAAACGTTCATAATAAGTAGGAAAAGATTCACCTTCCTCTTGTTGAACTCCACTTATCCTTTTCCGTAGGAGGATGACTCGAGAAGTTGGGAAAAACTTCTCCAAGAAGGCCCGTTTCATGCTTTCCCATGATGTGACGGTTCCGGGCGCCAATTCGTACAACCAATCCTTCGCCTTTTCCAAGAGAGAAAAAGGGAAGGCTTTCATCTTCAAAATACTCCCATCGACATTGACGGGGGTCATGCTCGAACACACCACCTCGAATTCTTTCAAGTGTTTGTTAGGATCTTCCATGGACAACCCATGGTACTTCGGAATGTGGTGTAACAAGCTTGACTTCAATTCAAATTCTTCTGTCTTTCCTCGGGCTGCTGCAGGGTATTGGATGCATAAAGGCGCGACATTGTCCAATCCCGAGGCTGAAAGTTCTTTGATTGTTCGATTGTCCACCTCCATGTCTTTTTCTGCCTTCTCATTTTCTTCAAATTCGGATTCAGAACTAGAACTAGGTGGACTAGGTTCTGGTACTTTCCTTTTCCTTCTCAAAGTTCGTTCAAAATTGTCGTCAAACTCCGATATATGTGCACGAACTGGTTGAGAACTACGAGTCATAAACTAGTACCTGAAATAAACAAAATCAAATAAAATTAAAACTAAAACACACCAAAAAAAAAGAAATAAAAAGAAACAATGGGGATTTAGCAAAGTTGCTAATCCCCGGCAACGGCGCCAAAATTTTGATGCGAATAATATAAGCACTCAAATTAAACCCTCTTGTGACAATTGTAGTACATGTATAAAGTATGAATCGTTCTAAACCGGGGATTAGGAGGGCTTGCTAAAACCTCTAAACTGACTCAAAAACATAAAAACAAAGTTAAAAAAAAATGTAAACAAAAGACTTTAAAATAAGAAAGTAAAAGGGGGATTTGGGTTTGGTGAAGTTGAAAGTAAAACAAACAAACTAAAACTTAAATAGATTTTTAGCTAGGCAAATTGTAAAACGAATTTGAGAAATAAGATGATGGATGGATTAGTTAGAGGTCCGTTCTTCACACATGACATACTTGTACATGAATCGATTTCCAATTGCTTTTCAATAAACTATGATGCTCAACACCCCAGATTGACCGTGATGCACAAATTAACCCTCAGATTTTCCTTTACTTATTGAATTGGATGAATGCATGCGACAATCCAAATTATTCTCTAAAAGTCCCCTATATGAATGCATAATAGAGATACAATCAGAGATCATTACGTTCAATGAAAATCATAAGTGTTGACGAGGCAATTGTAACTATGAATGCATGATACGTTTGCCAAGAATTCAATTAACGCGATTGTGACAAGCAACCTTCACTACTCATGAATATAAACTTGTAACAATTAGGTGAAACTCATTTATATTCTAGCATCTAATTTATGTATGAAAACTAAGTATGCATCCTTAATAAACATACAAGAATTAGTTATGAAGCAAATAGATAATTGAATTGCAATCACAACTTATCAAATCACAATTGGAAGAAATCAATTCATATCACAAGCATGTTCATGGCTTCAAACTTCCCCCTAACTAAATAGGGGTTTAGTTCCTCATGTTCACAAAACAAAGTTAAATAGAATTATACATTGAAAATAAAAGAAAGAAAACACCTAAACGTTCCAACGATCCATGTTGGATAGCAAGAACGTCCAAGAACTTTCCTTCTTCTTCTTTGCCGCAACACAAGGTTGGAGTGATGTTTTGAAGGGTTGGTTATATGGAGGAATGGATGGGAAGGAGTTTAGAGATGTAGGGAGAGGCAAGGCAAGGCTTGGAGAATGGTTAATTTCTGGATGCTAAATGAGGTTGCTGCCATGGGTATTTATAGGGAAAGGATGGACTTGTTTAAGCCAAATTTCTGGTGGAAAAACACCAAGGAACCCACGGCATTGAGTGGTTTGGATGCAGGGTTAGGTCTTGAATCATCCACACACTTTCCTAATGGGTTAGGTATTGAACAATCACTCAAATGTCATGGTGAGTTAGGCATATCATCACTCAAATGTCATGGTGAGTTAGGCATTGCATCATCACTCAAATTTCTGGTGGGAAAACATCAAGGATGCACGGCAAGGATGAATTTCTGGGGTAGGCATGGTTTTGAGTGAAGTTTTGGTCAATCCTTGTAGAAACCTATCCCTTCTTGCAACTTGTATTTGTTTCACCATATTTTTAGCATGTTCCTAGCTTCTTTTGACTTCAAATTCGTCCATCCATCTAGCTTGGATCATAAGCAATCCATCTTGGGCCCAAAAACACTCCAAACTACTCCAAATTGGCTCAAAATGCACCCTTAGCCCATAAAACCTACAAACACACGAATTTAGCTTTAAACACTATTATAAATACTAAATAATTACAAAATGCAAGAAAACAAGCAAGCTAAGTCGCATAAATATGCTCCTATCACCGGTCATGTGGGGGCATATGAATACCTAGTCATGCCATTCGGGCTTAAGAATGCTGGTGCAACCTACCAAAGGGCAATGAATGCCATCTTTCATGATTTGATTGGCCAGAACATGGAGGTGTACATCGATGACATCGTAGTGAAATCCAAAACAGAAGAGCAGCATCTGATAGACCTCAGGCAAACATTGACAAGAATGACGATCCACAAACTGAAGATGAATCCAAAGAAGTGCGCGTTTGGAGTGAGAGCGGGCAACTTCTTGGGATTCCTGGTGCATCAAAGAGGTGTAGAAGTAGACAAGAACAAATCTCGGGCAATAATGGAATCGCCCCCGCCCACCAACAAAGTGCAACTTCAGAGGCTGCTGGGTAAAATTAATTTCTTGAGAAGATTTATTGCCAATTTAGCGGGCAAGATCCAGCCGCTAATTCCTTATGCTTTAACTTTCGGGCAAAGATGCAGTGCTTCCCATGGAAATCAAAGTAAGTTCTGTCAGAATTCAAAATCAGTTTGGGTTACATAGTGAAGAGTACATCGAAGCCATGTGTCAAGGGATTGAAGACTTAGATGTAGCCCGAATTGAAGCCTTGAACCAGATTCAGGAAGAAAAGAAAGTTGTTGCCCGAGCTTATAACAAAAAGGTGAAGATGAAGTCTTTCAAGGAGGGAGATTTAGTGTGGAAGACAGTCCTCTCTCTAGGAGCTCAGCTTAGGGGCTTTGGAAAGTGGAGCCCGACATGGGAATGTCCTTTCATGATTAGTCGAGTATTAGACAAGGGATGATACTACTTGGCGGACCTCGAAGGAAATTGGCAGAAACATCCCATTAATGTTAAATTCTTGAAAAAGTATTGTCCTACATTATGGGATGTTAGAGATTGTTATATTGAAGAGGATGCAAGGTAAGGCAGGCTTCGGGATATCAAAGTGCAGTGTATGTTCATCAATCATTCAAGAAGACAGAAAGGCAAAAAGTTACTAAAATAATGTTTATTTCATTTCGACAAATTGGTGAAATTTACAACAGATTCAATTCCGACGTGCTACATTCGATTCCTTCTGGATGCAATGGTGTTTTCAGCTGGTTTTCCGATGTCTTCATGGATAGAATCCGATCAGGTGATCAGGTTGTGCGGCCAAGACGAGCTTGGTAGAGGATCATCAGACAGAGTCATCACCATATATGATGGTGAAGCCTGACTTATCATGGCAGCAAGCAGGAAGGCAAGCCTTCATGAGGAAACCACCTGACCAAGGGTGTTGGAAATAGCGGGATGTTTGACCAAAGGTGTTGGAGATAGTAGTAATCTGATGAAAACCCTTTTTTACGAAAAGGGAGTTTTAGGAAAACCCACTTAAACCCTGAAGAACTCATTTCACAGTTTTAGAAGAAAACTAAGGAGGCATAAACACTTGGGGTGGCTAAAGATGAGATCGAGGATGATTTGTTGAAAGAGCCGGAATTTATAGGAATATCAGAAGGTAGTTCAAGAGTCGTGGGAAGATCAAGAGACTCCGGGTGGCATTGATCTTAACCAGAAGATACAAGTTCCAAGAACAAGGGTGCAGGCGCATGCAGCTATTCAATCAATATTGGCGCCTGGAATTCCAGGCTGAATATCAATTAAAGGGGGCACTGTTTGGATTAAAACTTGAACTTTGGGCTCAAGAAGGAGCTGGCCCAAATGGAAGCCTAGAAGGAGAGATGGCCGAAGCCCAGCCAAAGCCCAGAAGGCAGAAATGGCATTTCCCGACTTGGTGCAGCTCATTTGCACCACTTGCTCACCTGCCTAGATACCAAGTGGTATAGACCAGCCAGCTAATCAGCCCAAAAGCACTTTACAGTGGCAGTACGAGTAAATAGTTGATGAGTCATTGCCCTTCAAGCTGCATTCGGGCAAGGTTACTGCTACAGGAGGCCAATCCGAAGTGTCTATAAAAGAAGAAAAAAGAATCAGAGATAAAGACACTCAATCAAACAAACAAATACAAGCACAAACTCTGCTCAAAGCCAGATTTGCCTTCAAACGAAGCTGTAGTCAGCCCAAGCCTTCATCCCTCTCGGGATAAACCCTCACAAAAAACCTTTGTAATAGCTCTGCTACCTTGTCCTAAACCTTCTGAAGTATCGATTTCTTTCTGTAAACTCATCTCCCTACCCATTTTCTAAAGCTCTCAAACCCCTTGATAAACCACAAAGATAGGAAGTTGCAAGACGATCAGCCTTGCCCGACAAGGTTAAACCTTGCCCAACCCTCTTTGTTTTTATCTTTTCATTCATTAATCTAGCAATATGTTGTATACTTCCAGTTGCATCCAAGTTATTTCTAGTAAGTTGATGATTAAAAGACTTCTCAGCTCTTGAATCTGATTTGAATATGTCTTCACGGTTCAAACCAGATCTAAGTTTTAAGCCCTCGGGCATGTAAGATTGATCATTCAAAAGTCCTTGGTCTCAAGGGATAAAAAAGAACCTTATGTGAACTTAACCCATCCACGACAAGCTTTGATAAACAAGAAGTCTGAAGTTACTTGGGGTGCAAGTAATCGACCTATCTCTTAGTTTTATTTCTATTATATTATGATTATAGTAGAACGTTTGAGTATAGAAGGAATTCTGATGGAAGCCTCAAGGCCTATATCTAAGGCCCTACAAAGGCACCTATTTGGGTTAATTCTGCCCTGCGGGATCGGATAATCAGAAGTATAATGGTTACAAGACTCGTGCAATCAATAAAACAGACATCATATATTCGAGTACTGCGTTAGTTCTTGACCGGAAGCCTCAAGGCCTACACCTAAGGCCCTACAAAGGCACCTGTCATAACTAACACGGTCTCTCGGGTATATGCATAATTAAAACTCAACATCCATTTTACATCTGCCATGCTAAAGATGGCAGTGGCACGCCTGAGCACTTAAAAGTTAATCTTGATTGTGAGCCTCAAGGCCTACACCTAAGGCCCCACAAAGGCACCTTTCAAAGTTAACTCTGTCCTTCTCTTTCAGCCTTACCCGACAAGCTCGTCAGTGAAGCAGAAGCCCGACAGAAAGCATCAACCGGCGCCAACCTCTTGGGGAGCTGTGTGCTCGTCGGCCAGGAGACATCCCCAGCGGAAATTCCAGCCACGAACAATTATGTTCGTTTATATAATTGAAAACAAGTGGGATGCGTTTTCTCCAGCAAGCCACTTACTTTTGACAATTTGCACCTAGTCACTTTCCTTAACTTTGTCGACACATAAAAGTCCATTCAAACCAAATAATGCCTCTCATTTTTTTTCCAGGATGTTTCCATTTACTCTACACTTCCTCGTTAAACGACTTCCCTTCTTTTTTGATACCCAAATCCCTCAACGTCTCAACTCTCCTGGTTATTATTTTCCTCTGGCATAACTCCTATTGTTACTTTCATCCCCACAACATATGACATTACCCATACCTACAGGGTGACTCCAAATATGATGGAAGGGAAGAAATAATAGGAAAACAAGCTAGACAATAAACTAGATTTAACATGTTGCCACTATATGTTTGTTTACATTACTCAAGGAAAATAAGTAGATAAATAGCCGATAGTCATGCTGATTATGTTATAATTGCAGTGATAACAAATTTAAAATTAATCATAATCAAGGCGCAGCTTCGTTTTTTAAGCAACAAACCAACAACAATTATAAGCTATGTGATACATGTTAGAATATAAGGGATATTTGTATTTTATCATTTGAGTTATGTAGAGGATGCCACTTGTCTTTATATTAGTGGTTGTTGAGTGTTGTGAGATTGTATGAGTATAAATAGCAGAAGTGCCTTGTAATGACTAAGTTAACAGAAATAGAAAGACTCAGTTGCAAATATTATTCTTCTTTCTAAAACCTCTTCGATACTTTCTCTCTCTAACTTCATAGCTAAGTTTCTTCAGCTTTAGCAATGTTATCAATACCCAGTGCATGTTTGATTGAACTAGTTTACTTGATGTCCCTGCAATAATTGCAGAGAATGAACATGATTTGGGGCATTTAAGCTTCTTCGTTTTAACCACATTTTTTCACTGACCAAACAAGAGAGAAATGTAGAGAGAGAGTGTGTGTGTGTGTATGTGTGTGCGCGCGCGCGCACGTACCTGAACTCTGTGGTTGAGGGAGTCAACCAGGAACTAGGTTGGTGATGAGGTCTTTTGTTTGGGTTAATATTTAATGTTGGGCTTAATAAGGTCCAAGGATGCCAAAGTAAAATGAAGACTTGCCCGAAGCCCAGTCGGCAAGCCTAAAACAAATTGAAGTTGTCTCAGTTGCAGCATAGGCCATGCGCCTATGATTGAAGTGATGGCTGACAGAAACCAACTCACCACCAGCCAAAAAACACTTTCTAATGGCATAAAGAAGTAAATAAGAGATGACTCACTGCCCCTGAAAGCCATCGGCCAAGAACAAAGCCAAGACAGTCGGGCCAAATTGTCTATAAAAGGGGAAAAAGACATCAGAGACAAGGACATTCAACAAACCAATCAAAAGACATACAAATTCTTCTCTCAAGCCAATTCGTACCTAGAAAAGCTGAAACTTGTCCAGATTCAGTCCTTTTAGCTATAGTCCACTTAGAAAAGCTATCTTTTGTCTAGTGTAAAAGTTCTGCTACCTTTCCTAAGTATTGTAGTATCAATTCCCTCATGTAAAACCTATTTACTTTCTATCCATTTTAGCATTCAATCATCTGTAAACCCAAAGAAAAGTGGCTGCAAGAAGTTCAACCTTGCCAGACAAGGTGAAATCTTGTCCGAGTCTCTTTGTTTTACTTTTATTTAGTAGATATGTCGATTAATTAACTTTCTGGTGTGCATTCAAGTTATTTTCAACTTTTTTTTATACTTAAGAATCTCATTTGTACTCGAATCTGGTTAAGTTAATAAACCTGGTTTCATTAAAAGCAAACTGTGATCTATAAAGTGGTTGAAAGGGGCATGAACTCCTTTTGTTTTGGACATACAAGATTATGAACTGAAAGTCATTGTTTACAAGGCAAGAAAAAGAACTTAATGCATACTCAATCCATATGTGACAATCGTTTGATAACAAGAAGTTTAAGTAACTTGGGGCGCAAGTAATCAACTTAATAAACACCCATTCGACAATCTATTATGTGAAGATAACAGTGGCATGCCTAAATGCTTGTTAGTTTTGATTGTGAGCCTCAAGGCCTACACTAAAGGCCCTACAAAGGCACTTTTTAAACTAACTACAAACTCTTCTTGCAGTACACCAAGCAGCAACAGCTCGCCCGACAACAAACCAAGTGCCACGTCCTCGGGTAGCTGTGTGAGGGAAATCTTGCCCGAACATCTCTATTCATGATTTACATGTACATGGACGTCGACCGATTGGTCTCTTCGTTTGTCTGCTGCTTTTGCTCATCTCTACTTCTCGGAAAGAAGAGAAAGAAAGGGGCGGGTGGTGGAACCTGGTGTGAAGAAGGCAGGGGGTAGTGGCGGCTGGTATGGGGAGCGTCGGGGTGGTGTTAAAGACCTCTTACTTACAAGTGAAGAAGAATATCACTAGACCGTAGTACTAAGTGACGGTTTCCAACTTTCTTTTATATCCACTTTTTCTGTTATTTTTATAGCTAGTTTGGTATTGTTGTCATTTTTAAAAAAAATGCTTCTGCTGTGTTGTGAGAATAAACAGCTGTAAAATAAAGTTGTTGAATCTTTGGTAAACATCTTTTTGTAAAAGCCCTTTAAGAGAAAAGAAAAAAAAACAGCGTCCGAGTGTTTGTTAAACTTTAATATATATATATAAGAATGATTGATTGAGTGCAAAAAGGTCCTAGATTTACATTGAAATGTGAAAGGAATGGACAATATGTATGGCGAATTGCCAAAAAGAAATAAAAAATGAGGAAAAAGAAATTTAATAACGAAAAAGTGTGGATGTCCTTTCTAATTAAAGGATAGAAGCTTGTAACCGATAGTGATTTGATATCAATGGTAGTTAATGGAGTATATAATCACACATGATAACATTTGGATGGTCATTCATTTGCTTGTAGACTATCGTCGGAGGAAATTTTTTGTTGGAAAAATAGTAATAGTGAGTGGGAAAATAGCATATTGGAGATTATTTTAAGAAAATTAGTGGGTGAATAATTAATATTTTAATATTTTAACTTTTTATTGTTTGTGAAATTATAATATGCATGGAAATATAGGAAAAGAGATCCTCTTCGGATCTCTCCCTTCAAAACTAGCGGATCAAGTGATCCAGACTCTTGAAATTTGATTCAAACACTGTTCATTTGAACAGTAAATAGAATGAAATTTGGATTCAAACACTGTTCATTTGAACAGTGCAATTGAAAACCTTACTTTAGACTAAAGTAATGGTTATAGGACCAAAAAAAGATCTTCTCCTTTCTTGAGATATGTAGGCAGTCTAATTCAGATTCAATCACACCCTCCAATCAACCCTATTCTCCAATCATCAAAGATCATGGGCAATTTCGACTAAATTTCACCTCCATCAATGGAATGTACGCATATTTAGTTCCAACAATCATAATTTCATAGAATGTTAGAGGCTCAATAATTTCACATAATAAAATCTTGATAATAGATTATATATATACTAAAATTCGAGACAAATATTACGATTCATCACCATTCACGTTAAAGCAATTACATAAGTAACACAGTAGGGTATGTGATAGGTGGGACGAGCATTGATTATCCTTTTTTTTTTCTTATGATTCATCACCATTCACGTTAAAGCAATTACATAAGTAACACATTAGGGTATGTGATAGGTGGGACGAGCATTGATTATCCTTTTTTTTTCTTTACAAAAAGGGATGATCTGGTGGCTTCGCCACAATATTCCACATTTTTAGGGGTCGAGAAAACTCTTAGAGGCATTTCAACATTCTTTGACTATTATCGTGTGATTTACCACTACCACGAATCGAATCCAGAATCGCTTATCCACTTAAACCCAACTTACATCTTTATAATGAAATATTTATAATTATATAATATTAAACTAACTAAGGATAGGGATAGTGGCTTAATTTAACACCATTCCCATATAATTGAATAATTTAGCACCAATGATTTTAGACCGGTTCACATCATTTTCTTCCTTTTGTCATGGATGACGTCTATTATTTTGTCTTAAACAAACATTTGCTTAAAAAGTAACATTTTCTTTCTCCCAGAGATATGTAGTCAATCTAAGTAGGATTCAACCACACCCTCCAATCAACCTCACTCTTCAAGAAATGATATTATTTATACTAAGGGGATGAGTCTCACAATGAGTTAGTAATAACATGGTTCAAATTTGTCTTTGACGAAAATCGAACTTAAGACCTCTCACTTACCAATGAAGAAGAATATCACTAGACTGTAGCATTAAATTGCAAAATCACATTTTTTATGTTAAAAATGTAAACTTTTAACCAAAGGGTTGGAGATGATCTAAGTGGGTCTAGCAGCTTTTACAATTTTCATATTTCAATTTGAGGATTGTACGTACATTTTATTAACAACGTACAACATTTTTTTTTAGAAAAACTAATGAAAAGGGTTTGAAAACTTTGAGTTTTAACAATAAGGACAAAATAAAGGGTAAAGTGAATAGTACTAGGATTGACTTTTTAGTGTAAAAATATGATTTTTCGTTAAAGTGAACAGTACATGAACTTTTCGTTAAAGTCCTTTTTTTTTTTTTTTTTTTTTTTTTGTTATTTTTGTTATTTTTTTTTTGTTTTGGTGGACTTGAAACTAGGTGTAGCTGACTTTGCTAATTCGATTCAAAAACCATCCGCCCCTGGTGCCATTTTACCGTGCCAATCGGACATCGGAGGCACTGCAAAAACCACTTGCCAACAGATGGAGACCGCGGGCAGCAAGTACGACGTGTTCTTGAGCTTTAGAGGTGAAACACGCAAGGGCATCACGGATCATCTCTACCATAGATTAAACGACTACAAGTTCAATGTCTTTCGGGACAAGGACAGATTGATTTGTGGGGATGTTATAAAAGAAAATCTGAAGCAAGCAATCAAAGAGTCCAGGCTTGCTGCCATCATGTTCTCAAATGGGTATGCGGGGTCCAGATGGTGTCTTGACGAGCTGGTGGAGATCATGGAGTGCAGCAGAACACAGGGTCAAGATGTTTTTCCGATTTTCTTCGATGTTGATACTTCAGATGTCAGACATCAGACTGGTAGTTTTGTAACCGCGTTTAAGAAGCATGAACGAAAGTTTGAGGAAGAAATGGTCCGGAAGTGGGGAAATGATTTTAAGGGAGCTGCAGAGTTTCAGAGGGATGAACAAGAGTTTAAGGAAAAGGTCCGGACCTGGAGAGATGCCCTTTCTGCAGCTGCAGGGTTGAGCGGCAAGGACTTTCAAGTGACTGACGGGTAATAACTTGCTTATTTCCCTTTGACAAAGTAATTTTTTAAATCGTTTTGTTTTCCAAAATTTAATTGCAAAGCTTAGAAACTCTGATATGAGGATTAATATATAAACGCTTGATCTATCTCACTTGATGTCAGTGTGTTCGGCGATGAGTGTTTGTAGAAGTTTAACTAGTATACTGGTACATTTTCTTCCTTCAGTCTCATAGTAAATCTTACTTTTCCTTGATTATGAATTTTTCATTCCAGGCATGAAGGAAGTTTTATCAGGGAAGTTGTTGGCCAGATCGCTACAATACTGAAGAAACCATGCTTAAATGTAGCTACAAATCCAGTTGGAATAGATTCTCGCGTGCAAGAAATCAGTAATTATTTAGATGTTGAAGGATCAAATGATGTTCGCATAATCGGAATTTGGGGGATGGGCGGACTAGGTAAGTCAACGATTGCAAAATAGCTTTTGCCACATAAACTTAAAGCTGTAGGTTATTACCTACATAAAAAAACCTCGACAGAATGGAAAGGTGCATTGAAAAAATGGAACGAATCACAGCCTTATCCGGAAATTCATGAAAAGCTTAAGATAAGTTATGACGGGCTTAAGGTTGCCCAGGTGGAGGATATATTCCTTGATGTATCCTGTTTCTTTACTGGAATGGACCGCGTCATGGCCATATTGGATGGGTGTTACCGTGATCCAACAACAGATATTGAAGTACTCCAGGAGCGATGCCTTGTAACTGATGATCCAAAGGGTAATCTGATGATAATGCACCGTTTGATTCGAGACATGGGCAGAGAAATTGTACGTGCTAGATCCCCTAAGAAGCTTCAAAGTCGCTGTAGATTGTGGCATCATGAAGATGTAATAAACGTTTTGAGGAAAAAAAGTGTAAGTACTTCCTCAATCAAATTGCATTAGAAAAAAAAAATGCTGATTTTATTTACTGAATTATTTGAAAATTATCCTTGTAACACAGATGACTAATTAGATTGTTAAAACAAAACTGATGTTTAAGCAAACTCTATGGCATTGATACAGTACTGGTGCTCTGCACCGGTTAAAGTCTAAGCAAATAACCCTTGTCTTACTTTAGTTTCTTTTCCTTTCTAACAGGGAACGGGAGAAATCGAAGGAATTGCTTTAGATTCTCCAGAACCTGACAAGCTTCGCTTCAGTACAGAAACATTCAGAAATATGCTGAACCTGAGATTACTCAAAATAAAAGGCGTAACGTTCACTGGAGTCTGCGAACATCTTCCCGAAGAGTTAAGATGGTTAAGTTTGTCTGACTTTCCTCTTCAGGCCATACCAGAAGATTTTAATCAGCCAAACGTAGTTGACGTCGACCTGAGTTGTAGCAATATAAAAGTCTGGAATGACAACGTGGTACAATACAAACCCAACCAAACTATCAATTCTTTCCACCAGGCTTTTTAAATACCAACATAATCCTTTCTCTCTTCTATTGAATTTTGATATTTGCTTTCCCATTTTGTCTCACAGTCGCTTGAAAAGTTGAAGTTTCTCAATCTTGGTTCTTGTGATAACCTGAAAGAATCACCAGACTTTTCAAGAATCCCAAATATTGAGAGATTGATACTCGAAGCCTGTAAGAGTTTGTCCAAGATTCACCACTCCAGAGTACAATTGAAGAACCTTAAGTATTTATCTGTTGCGAATTGCAAAAACCTTCAGGAAATCCCAGATTTACCAACAAATTTGGAAATCCTGAAAGCGGATGAGTGCATTGCATTGGAAAAGATGCCAAATTTTTCAGAAATGTCGATTATGGTAGAACTGCATCTGAATCACTCCCCCAAACTCACTGAGATTGTAGGCTTGGATAAGACGTTAAACACTATGAGAAGGATTCGTATGGAAGGGTGCACCAATCTCACTGCTGCTTTTAAAAAAGCAATCCTACAGGTCATCTCTCTCTCTGCACACATCCGTTACAGCTTATGTATACATGCATGTATTAACTTTTTGCACTAATCTTACTCCATGGTATAGGAATGGACCGTGAGCGGACATGGTGATCTTTTTCTCCCCGGATATGATCTTCCATCAGGGTTTACATACGTTGACCCTGAGGATGAAATAGTTGTGCCGCAATGTTTTGGCTATAATGCAAAAGCATTGACTCTGTGCATCTTTTATTCTTCAGATGACTCCCAATCTGGTGATTCTCTTCGCATCCGTGTTGAAAATCGTACCAAAGAAACTGAGATTTCCAGCCCTCCAATGTATGCCACCGTAATAAATCACCATGACAGTTACATTTGGCTGGGACGTTTATCAAACAATAAGCTCAATGTGAACGGTGGGGACAGGATAAATGTTGGCGCACACTTTGTAGGACACGGGAGCACTGACGATATTCATCTGAGGGTGCAGAAAATAGGGGTTTACCTGAAGCAGGAAAAATTAGTCAATGAATCAGCCAATTTTATGACACATTCAAGTGAGTATGACAAAGATGTCAATCTTCTGCATGACCAGGTGAGACTCTCATCTGAGGAGAATCCATCTCGTAAAAGGCTGAGGTATGAGGAGGATGTCAATCCTATGCAAGACCAGGTGGGACTCTCATCTGAGGAGAATCCACCTCGTAAAAGACTGAGGTATGACGAGGATGTCAATCTTATGCAAGACCATGGTGAGACTCATCCGAGGAGAATCGATATCGCAAAAGACAGAGGTATGACAAGAGATGAGTCAATATTATACCATATAATTTTAAGGAAAACTAATGAAAAGGGCTTGAAAACTTTGAATTTTAACGATAAGGACAAAATAAAGGGTAAAGTGAATAGTATCATGATTGACTTTTTAGTGTAAAAATATGGTTTTTCGTTAAAGTGACTAGTACCGGGAGCTTTTCGTTAAAGTTCCCTATATTTTACCCTATTCTTAGTTATAGTTTATTGGTTATTTTGTGAGAATTTTGATACTTTGATTTATTCTTAATGTATGACATTTGACTTCCTCTGCAGCAAAACATGAAGAAACAAATGAATTTTGGAGTGATTCAAATTGGAGGATGTTCGTGAGTCTGTCAACTTGTTTGTATCAAAGTTTTAGAATTTTCTACCAAGCAGTTTATTTATGGCGATGACGTTTTGGGCTTCGTTGGGCTTTTTGGCGCCCAAGATGATGTCTTTTGGGTTCGAGGCCTTATGCAATTATGCTCGGGACATCTCAAGCTTTAATTCTAGCCATTTTGGGCCTATTTTGGAGCACTGAACATCCAGAAACGTGGCTGTTTTGAGGCTGTGTAGATGTTGGGCGAATTTTACTAGTCAATTTATGATTATGTTTCCTAATTTATTTTAATTTATTTGGTTTCATAGTATTATTTTAAGACCTTTTCTAGGTATGGTTTTATTTTCTAGTAGTATAAATAGGGGTGTGATATCCACACCCCTTTTTACTTCTCTCACACCCTTTTAATTTTCGACCATCGGATCGGATGAATTAAAGAAAATCAAATGACAGAAATTAACAAGGGGTGTGAGAGAAGTAAAAAGGGGTGTGTGGATAGCACACCCCTATAAATAATACTTTTTAGCCATTATGAGGGGGGAGACAAAAAGAGAACGCATCAATACTTGCTAGGCTTGGAGAGCTTTTGATGATTTGAGTTTACTTTCAAGGTGTTTTCTATCCATGTTTTTAATAATATTTTGTTTTATGGTTGTTGGTAACTAGTTTCCTTTGCTAGGACGAGGCCACGAGCCTTAACAAGTTTATGTAGCTTCTTTTCAATTTACTTATGATATTATGTATGCAAGTTTTGAATTATTAATCACCGGTTTAAACTATCTAATTGTCTTGATGATTGGCTACCATTAGGATCTTTAGAAAAGTAATTTGATGCAATTTTGGTCGAAGGTCGATCCCTGAAATTGACGAAGGCTTCTTGTGGTTAATATGTGCAAGTTCACTTATGATGAATACAACGTCTTAAGGGTTGCACGGTTTTTCAAAAGGTTTCACAAAGCTTAATGAGTCATGCATGTTTAAATTGGATCTAAATATACCACAAACAGATTGCATATTTGATATACGCTCTATGTTAGGGGTCCAAGTAGGCATATATTAGGAAAACCTAACCTTCAAAATATGCATATGTAATTCATAAGTAATTGGCAGAACTATATAAGATTGTTAAGGTAACGGCGAAACCCTAGACTTTTATAATTTAATTTTCAAAAACTATTTTCCTTTAGTTTATTTTATTTTGTCACTTTATTTAATTATTTTCTATTAAATTCGTTTTTATTAATTTTGTTTCTATTAAAGGTCTGGAATGACAACGTGGTACAATACAAACCCAACCAAACTATCAATTCTTTCCACCAGGCTTTTTAAATACCAAAATCATGCTTTCTTTCTTCTATTGAATTTTGATATTTGCTTTCCCATTTTGTCTCACAGTCACTTGAAAAGTTGAAGTTTCTCAATCTTGGTTCTTGTGATAACCTGAAAGAATCACCATACTTTTCAAGAATCCATGTTTGGGTTAATATTTGAACATTAGGCTGCAAGTGTGAGGGAGTCCAGAGACGCCAATTAAAAGAAGACTTGCCCAAAGCTCAGCATCAAGCCTATAGACAAATTGGCGCCTTCCCATTAATGCATAGACCTTGTGTCTGTGGTTTAAATGTCATGTGATGGGGACTAACTCACCATCAGCCAAAAAGTACTTTTCAGTGGCAATACAAGTAAAAAGATGATGAGTCACTACTCTCCAATTGCTTTCGGGCAAGGGCAAAGACACAGCAGTCGGGCTAATTTGCCTATAAAACGGAGAAGAGGCCCAAGAGAAAAGGACACTTAACCAACCAATCAAACAAACAAATATACAAACTATGCTCTCAAGCTATATTTGCATCCAAAAGCTGTAATCAGCCTAGATCTCGGTCCCTTTTCAGGACATCTCCCTACAAAAACTATCTTTTGTCTTGTTTAGAAGCTCTGCTATGACCCCTAGTGGCGTAGTATCCATTCCCTTGTGTAAACCTGTTTACCATCCATCCCTTTTTAGCATAGAAACCTCTGTAAACTCAAAGAGAAGTGATTGCAAGAAGTTCAATCTTGCCAGACAAGGTGAAATCTTGCCTGAAGCTCTTTGTTTGCTTTCTAAATTTGTAGATCTATTACTTAATGCATTCTCCAGTAGTCATATCCACTTGTTTTCCTACTTTAAAAGTCTTATTTGTATCTGGATCTGGTCAGTCTAATGGATATGCTTTCATTTAAAACCAATCAAGAACCAAACAAATGACTTAAGGGATCTGAACTCACCTCATTCGAACATACAAGACTATGAACTGAAAGCCCTTGTTCGTAAGGCGAGAAAAAGAACTTAATGTGGACTTAACCCATCCACGACAATCCTTTGATGACAAGAAGTCCGAGTAACTTGGGTCCCAAGTAATCGATTGATAACACTCTTATTCTACATCTACTATACTGAGATAGCAGTGGCACGCCTAACACTTGGTTAGTTTTGATTGCGAGCCTCAAGACCTACACCTAAGGCCCCACAAAGGCACATTTCAGAACTAACTTTATCTTCTTCTTGTAGCATATCAACAAGCAAGAGCCAGACTATACATCCAAAGTGCCAATCCCTTGGGGAGATGTGCTGAGGACTGATGACCCCTTTCCAGAGAAATCTTCACCTGAACAATCCCAAATATTGAGAGATTGATACTCGAAGCTTGTAAGAGTTTGTCCAAGATTCACCACTCCATAGTACAATTGAAGAACCTTAAAGTATTTATCTGTTGCGAATTGCAAAAACCTTTAGGAAATCCCAGATTTACCAACAAAATTGGAAATCCTGAAAGCGGATGAGTGCATTGCATTGGAAAAGATGCTAAATTTTTCAGAAATGTCGAGTATGGTAGAACTGCATCTGAATCACTCCCCCAAACTCACTGAGATTGTAGGCTTGGATAAGTTGTTAAACACTATGACAAGGATTCACATGGAAGGGTTGCTGCTTTTAAAAAAGCAATCTTACAGGTCATCTTTCTCTCTCTCTCTCTCTCTGGGTTTGTACCCAACCGTATACAGCTTATATGTATTAACTTTTTGTACAAATCTTATCACGATAGAGGAGTACTGATGATATTCATCTCAGGGTGCAGAACATAGGGGTTTACCAGGAGCAGGAAAATGTAGTCAATGAATTTTCCAATCTTATGACACGTTCAAGTGAGTATGACAATGAATTAGCCAATCCTATGACATGTTACAAGCAAGTATGACAGTGATGTCAATCGTATGCAAGACTGGGTGATGACTCTCATTAAGAAAGTGTTAGATTGTGTGTTTTGTTGATAATTTCAGAAATGAAATTGGAGGAAGATGATGAAGTTTTGGTATTTTGCTTAGAGCACAAGTTGTGTTTCTCCACTGTATATCCTTCAACGATGTAACAGTAGGCGTATTGTCTCTACAAACAGATGAGAGAGAGAGAAAAAGAGAGAGAGCCTATGAGCTCAATCTTAGCCATTCACTGCTCTATGAGAAGATATTTCATATATAAAGTATCGACATTAACAGAAATATTGATAGTTTAATTTACGGCTCAATCAGGACACTCTAAAAGATATCATAGAATTCCAATAGGATTTATACAATCACATGTCTGAACTAATTAAGACTGCAACACTCCTCTTTGAGTGTGTAAATACTCAATCAAAATGTGAGTGTGTAAATACTCAATCAAAACATCGCATCAGGTCTTCAACGAGGAAGTTCAACTAGTCAAGTCAGCAACATAGTGAGTGAATTTGAGTTTCATTTTAACTGAAGGATGCATTGGTAATAAAACTCACAAAATCTCGCTATGGCAAAACTTAGGGTGGGAGAAAAACTCATAGATTGAAGAGAAATGTGAAAAGTATGCATACTATCAGAACTATACGTTTTCACGAAAGTAGAAAAGCTCACAAGGATATAACCAACCCAGGATGGTGCCTCGTTAAAACCTAGCAAGGTAACAAATATTCAGTGAGAAAAATGCTCATAATCGTAAGGAAAAAGAGTACATTAAGATCAAGCAATTCAGATCGTAAGGAAAAAGTGCACATTCAGTGCATCCATTTTACAAAAGTTTTTGAAGTTGTGTTCTCCAACAAATTTCCAACCAGCACACTCTCCATAGCCTGTCTAAACATGAGCCAGGAAAACCAAGTTTTTGTTCTCTTTAACTCCAAGTTTCTGTTAGAAAACCTCAACCATATAAGCATCAAAGACTGAAAAATGAATATTATAATTTGCAGTTAAACAGATAATGAAGTCCAGAACTCGGCTATCCTCAGATGAACTGAAATCCTTCCTAAAATTTCAGTTAAACCCATGCACCCACGCACCCCCGCCCCTTTTCCTCTCTCCCTCCCTCCCTTCCTCCCTTCCTCCCTCCTCAGATGAACTGAAATTCTTCCTAAAATTTCAGTTAAACTTAACCCCTCCACCTTCTTTCCCCTCTCTCGCTCTCTCTTCACACACACACACATCTATAACACATACATTATAAGGCCTAAACCTATTGATTTGAGTCTTAATTGTAAATATTCTTGAAGTCTTATTTTAGATAGGACTAGAAAATATGCACGCGTGTTGCTGCGGGAATTGAATATATTAGTCGCGACAAACATGAATAATTTCCACACAAACTAACTTAAAAGACGGTGTAGTACCTAAGAACCAATGAAGTAAAACTTTGCTTGATATATACAGATATGCATGCTATAAGAAAGCATTCATTTGTAGATCGTATTGTGCCATCAGTACTATACTCATAGTTTCAAGTGCTCAGCCTACTACATGGGGAAAGACATGGAAAAGGGAAAGCAGAAAAGTAGAAGACATAATATTTGAGCATCTGGCAGGAATAGTAAGTTTCTGAAAAAATTGCTAAATCGTCTCACAAATTCAATCGTTAAACATTACACTGTGACCTAAGATAAAGATAAAGTATATAGTTCGTTCACAAATCAAAACAAAGTGCTATCAAAGGAAAATGTTTAAGATGATGAAAATAAAAAACTAGACTCGGCAACCATATTTTCTATCAGTAACCAAACGAATAATTTAGAATGATACATACCCAATTCTAGCTCATTTGGTTGCTCTCATCCTCAGCTCTGTATTTCAAAGGCTAAGTAGCCATGTTTGCAGAAGTTGCCAAATAATCACCATCTGAAGATTGAGAATAACCAACATTGTTCACATCACACAAAATTTTATAGAAACGGGGACAAATTAACATATTTAAAGTAAGCACGAAGATGTAAACATATTCAAAGGCTGAGTAGCTGATTGAATTCATTTCATTTTTCGAATCCAATGAAAATACAAAATGAAAAGGAATTAAAGAAAAGTTACAGTTTAAGTATTTCAAATTAGTGATTGATCAACCAGTCAGTTAATCCCAATGATCTATCAATACCATGGCCCTGTAAACTATCAACTCAACTCCTTCACTCTTCCACCATTGTTTCTAATTTACCTCTCCTTGGAGCTTTTTGATTACTAATTTATATACAGCAAATTGAACTGTCCATTTCAAATCAAATATACATGGGCAAAAAAGCAAAACCTAAACTCCTACCACATAAATTAATCAATAATCAAACAAAGAAAAATTCTTGGAGACCATAACAAGTCCAATTGGATTTTCATGCGAGTGATTGTAATTGCCAAACAAAACACATATATTTAAGTGCCCAAAATTTAAGCTTTACATCATAATCTATTCTTGTCACAAAATAGTTTCTCAGGCATTGGGTATTTTTTGTGGCTTTTGATCAATAGTTGTACTTATATAGAAAAAAAGTAAAATAGTCGAACACAAATGAAAGAAAGACAGATCAAATTATTAAGAAATCTAAGTTAGAGTTGTTAAAATTCACTTTCATGTGTACGATTCAAACTTCAACACATTTATTCTTACATTTTACCAATCGTCAGGCATTGCTAATTGCCAAGATAGCAAGATAATGAATTCCATGAACGAACAAAAAAATGGCATGCAACTTCAACTTACCATGCCAAAGAAGCTCCATAAAAGTAGTGGCTTCCTCCTTACTGCATATATCAAAAGCATTGCAACCGTAGATCCTGAAAATTATAAAAAAAACATCCAGTCAATAGACAAAATAATTGTTGTGGGAAGGTGAGTATGCAACCAAGAATCTAAGATATACTTGATTTGTGATTCCATTATAATTTCACAAAAAATAAAAAGATCAAATTTTGATTGAAACATCAAATAAAGCAATCTCATCTGTTACAGATTGGACCAACCAAATAAAGAATCTATTTATATGGTTTTCAACCCAACTATAAAGGAGTTTTATAACAGCGCAATCAACATCATTTGAACCCAACTAAAAAGAAACTGATTGTATGTTATAAATTCCATGGATAATTTGATTTTGTAGATTAAAAAGAGTCAAAGAAAATTGAAAATTACTAAACCCACAACATCGCATCAGCAAATAATGAAATCCAAATGTAAATTGTAGAAGAGTGACAATTGCATAAAGAATATGATAATAGGAAGCATAAATGGGATATTGAGGATCTCAAGTAAATTTGCAATAACACAAAACCCAACCAGCAACAATTCATTCATGACATCTTAAAACACCAAATTTCATCCTGAAAATAGGACATTTAATGCAGAAAGCTTAAAACTTTGCCTCCCAAAACTAACATCTGAGAGAGCGTTGCAATTCTTATCTTTAAAAGTATGAATGGTGAACTTAATAAAAGAATAAGAAAGAATAAGAATCTGCAATGAATTAAATAAAAACACAATTTCTATAAACATTATTTGCAAAAAAAATTAACTGTATTGAGAAACTCACTGTCACGCCCCGACCCCGACCTACGCCCAGGATCTACACGTGATGTCACTAAATACTCGAACATCCAATATATCCCGCATCCAGGACATGAAATAAGACCACTCAAGGTTCAAATTTCATAATAATTTTTCGTAAGTTTTATGGTTGCATCTAACCTTCTCGTTAGACTGCCTACGAACTCTCAATAGGGATCAAGCCATTCGTAGTTCACCACTCACAAAATCAAAGGTTTACCACACTCAGTTCAGGCATAAAAGTATAGCATTCCTCCATCATTTATTATAACCTGACAGCATGTGATAAGCTCATATTTATATATATTTTACATCAAATTCACTCGTCTTTTCTTAGTTAGTTCCTTATATTTTTGAGCTATTTACATTTTTTTTTGTGTTTTGTGGGATTTGTCAAGCCAAGAAAAGAAAAATAGCACAAGTAGGATTTTTAGTAAAAAATTCGTCAAAACTGCCTGTGCAGATCAGCTGACTTTGGAAGCAATTTGCGAACAACTGAAAGGTACGGATGTCTATTTTCTGGATCATTTCGCGGATTGTTAATATCATTTTTGTAGAAGAAGTTATGGCCGTTTTAACACTGAAAGGTTCACAAAAGACTGAGCAGTTTGTAACTGCAATGAAAGCAATAAACCCAATAAGTCTAACATCCAAAACTGATGCAGCCAAGAACAAGTCAGCTGATACCTATTCAAATATCAGGGGAAATGGAAATAAAGATGAGAATTAAGTGGGAGTAATGGGCATAAAGGCTACCCAAAGAGTTACAATTGTTTTACCACTTCCTCTCACTTATGGTCATCACTAAATGATTGTTAGTGGGGTGAGTGATGGAAAACAAAACTGGGATATTAAGCAAGAACAAAAAGGTGCAGGTCACAGCTGCAAAGAGGGGGGGAAAATAGGAGAAGAAAAAAATAGAAAAGAAAGAGGACAAGGCAGCAGCGTTGGGGAAGGAAGGAAAGGAAGGAGGAAATCTTGGCATTCTCATCTCTCGGTTTTATCTTCTCAAACTCATGTCTTTCTTTTGGTTTTATTTGATAATAATGTGCAACTAAATTTTTAGTAGTTAGGGGTTGTTTTGAAGCCCCGAATATGATTGCAAGTTTGTTATGACATTTTGTTTGAATTACTTTTATGAATGGATGAAAATTGGTTCACTACTTGTCTCATTGATGAATTCTTTATTTGTTTTCTATGGATGCATACGTAGTAAGCATATCTAGGATTCTAACGCTATGAATATGCGTGTGCCTGCCCTTGTCGAATGAGGACCTACATATGTTCTAGAGTAGTACTTGTTAATTGCGATTAACATGTGAACCAATTTCTAGGATAAGTAAGACAACGCCAGTACTTACGATGCCTTGTGATGACTCAAACTCTTTTCGTTCTTAATGATTTCTACTTGTTAAATCTATGAACACGCCATTCTAGATTGCATGCTAGGGACTAAGTTAAGTTGAAAACGCCATTCTCTTAACATACTACGTAAGAAAGAGTAATAGGTTGAGTTCTAACATTGAGCCAACTTGAGCATCTTCATTCGAAAATAAAAGGAATTTGAATGAAACATAACATGTTTGCATGATTATTTGGTGGTGGATAGCAATTCCCCTAACTCGTTTTTCTTAATTTGTGAACTACTTAAAATTTGTTTCTGTCCTGTTTTTGTTCAATTTAATTTAAATAAAAAATCAACTCCAAAAATCCCAAATATTTGTAGAAGTGTAGCTCTGTGCGTATAGTGTCTTCATATAAAATTTCGTAGAATTTAGATAAGTGTAAGTCGGTCTAATAATTATTTTTCGGTGGCTGGTCAGTAGGGACAGCAACCAGTTTTTGTGACATTTTAAGTAGTTAGATAAAACAATCTTCTGTGGGAAAGACCCTTATTTTCATATGCTACAATTGACAAATCTTAGTGTTAATAAGGAAAATCAATAGGACATTTGTGTGCTACTTTGTGGTGTGCTTTTACTCCTATCAGCATGCAATTCCTGGACTCAGGCTACATAACAAACCCCCATGAAAAACATGATTTCTCTTCAATCCAACATATAAATCATTATGTCTCATCACATCACCATTCACAACATATGTCGTATTTAATAACCGACGAAGCACAAAACCATTCTCTAGCCACATTAAATAATTAATCTGATCTAAATAATAACAATCATTCCCATATTTTCTAAATTCATACTTGATGAAATCATAATCGAATCGTAGAAAATCCTGAAGGAGTCACCTAGACGTCCAACATCTTTTCTAACTCAATCCACAAGATTCTCGAAACCATTGTCACAAATATATATATAACTAAGGCTAGAGTGACACCGTTAGGCCAAGCCTACTTCTCCAAATAAGGGGATTCTAGACCACTCTACGAAATCCAACAACCTTGGGTTCCGGACCACTCAACGGAACTAAACTTAATATGATCGCCAATCAAATGTATCAAGTACAACTAATCATCATCACCTCTAGAATACGTATGGTCCCCCATCGCGGATATACCAAGCAGGACCACTAGTGACCCCCCCCAATGCTGATTAACCAAGCATGATCATAAAAGTAGGGTCCCCCAATGCGGATTAACCAAGCAGGACCATATATAGTAGGGTCCCCCAATGCGGATTAACCAAGTAGGACCACTAGTGAGCCCCCAATGCGGATTAACCAAGCAGAGTCACACTTAAGAAAGTAATCAAATAGGCAGTGACCCCCCAATGCGGATTAACCAAGTAGGGTCATATTCCACTACTAGCCCTCAATTTACAAAACATTTCAATATGCAATTCGAATCACTTTTCCACAAATATTCCCAATCTATGAATCAAATCACATTCAATAAAATAGATCGATGGCCAAATATAAAAGAATCACATTTTAACAGAAAACAAGTCTATAAAACCATGTCATATCCACAAAGGATATTAATATTAAGAATCGGGTAATCACCATATCACATATATTAAAGTCATTCATCAAGGCAAGTCCGCAAAGCTTCATTGAGTCTCTAGAAATACTAATTTTAGTAATTCAAATGTTTCAAGACCTGTTGACCAAAAGTCAACGGTGGGGTCCACACCCTAGCAATTTAATCCGGAAGATCCGCATATCATAATCTAGATCCACAACTTCCACATTATGCTCAAAGAACTACATACTAAAATCTCCTCACGATCCGACGGTCGGATCTCCGTCAATTGCTAGAATTAGGTGGCGGTTAATAATTAATTTTACCAACTTAGAAATCTAATTTGGAAAGATCCATACATCGGATTCCTGATCTGTCAGTTCCAGTTATCCTCAAATATTATGTTCTATAATGTATTAGAGTTTGGTGACGATCCAACGGTCGGATTGTCGATTCAAATAATGCCTAAGTGGCGGTCTCCATCAAATCTATAGCCATATGACGAGATTTTGTCAATCAGACTTCACATAAGGAATCAGAGTATCTAAATTAGTCTAGAAAGGGCAGGTGGGGTCTCAGCCCACGCGCCGCCGCACGTGGCGGTAGGCCGCCCCGACTTGTCGGAAAATTCAACTAATTCCAAAAATTACCAAATTTTACAGTCATGTAGATCTCAATGAGAGGAGTAATTTTCATACCTCTGGCTAAGGCCAATTTGGCCTAGAAAAGCCTCAATTCTCCATGAACCCGCCAGAACCCTAGAGAATGGCGTGGTTCGATTCGGCTTCCATACGAGCTCCGACGCCTCCACCATTGCTTGGGCTTTGTTCCTGGGATTGAGGAGAGTATATTGGTGGTGTTAATTGGAGGAGGTAGCTTCAAATCGTGGCAGAATGGAACCCAACCCGTGCGCCCCTTTTTGTACGATTTTACCCAAAATTCACCAAATTTCCACCCAATTTTCACATGAAAATGGAGGAGGGATCGGTTGGCCTCGTGGTAAGGGTCATTTTGACACTAACCTTGTCGTCCAAGGTGGCCAGAGATGGGAGAATCCACCGGGTAGAGTCACGGGTTGAGGAAAACCCAATTTCCCCTTTTTCTCTTTTCCCTCTTTTCCCCTTCCTCTCCTTTCTTTTTTTTCCTTCCCTTTTTTTCTGATTGGGCTATCCCCCCTTTTCTCTCCTGCACTCTCTCCTTTCTCCCCTCTCACTTGCTGCCACTTGGCAGCTTCTAAACATTTCTCCCCTCTACTTTTATAACTCCATTTCACGAATGGTTTTCGCGTACGCGTTCGTGAGATCAATCTCTATTCGAAAGTATAACTTGTGGCCTCGAATGGTCTACGAATTTTAAATAATTAATTTCAAAACTTCAAACTTCGTAACTAATTTAATTAAAATCTAAATTCAAACAATTTAAAATAAATTCTCTAAAAGTAATATAAAATCTCAATAATACAAATATGTAGGTGATCACAGTGAAATCTAGGAACGGGATTTCACACTCACCATCCACTTCTCACGATGATGTAAGATGATAAAACTAAAGGAAATTTTTTGTCCTAGCTAAGAACATGTGAGAACATTTGAACACATAAGCAAACTAATAACACTTTAAAGTAGGCATGCATTCAAAACAATTCTAAAACCCATGACTTGCAAAGCCTAGTGAATGGTGAACCACAAGACTCTTTAACAACATTAAAGAGAAGGAAGGATTTTGAGATTCATTACCCTTAAAGCTCATCCTTGTTTACACAAGGGATTCACCCAAGTGGAGGGCCTTTAAGTCACCTCCTAGCTCCTTAGATCTTCCTTGTGATTTTCTTCCTTTTGATACTCCTTTTCCCCTTGAGGATGTAAGGAAAGGATCTCCAAGAACACCAAACGTTTGGTGTCTCTAAGTCTCCACACCAAGGATGAGGTGTGAAGATGAAATGGATGACTTAGAAGAAGAAAGATTGCTAGCTATACTTCCCCTAAGTGGCCCGCCTCTATAGAGAAAAAGAGAGAAAAGTTTCTCTTCTTTGCCTCAAGAAAACCCTAATGAGGGAATGGCTATAAAGTTGCCTTTATACCACCTCATAAGTGAGTGGCAAACTTGTAATAAGTCAATCAACTTACTCTCCCTAAGTGGCCGGTTTTAGCTTTGTTTTTGGGCTATTTTTCCATTTAGTTTTAGTTGTCACACAACATAAACTCAATGGGTCTTATAGACCAAAAACCCTTTTGGGCCCCGAAACCCGAAACTAACTTAAAGGGCCCAACACGAACCTTGCGTATAATTAATTAATCTTGACCATTCTCAATTAAACCATTTAATTGATTATCCATCTCTTTTATATATCTTCACATTCATCCTTACTCGGTGTACAATCTATTAGGTTCTATTGAGCGAGGCACGGGCGATTGTTACTCTTAACGATCGATTGTGAATTGAAACAACATTTCAATTTTCCCCTTGATGAAGATTAGAGTTTGCTAATCTTCAGGGCTTCCATAAACCATGAGTGACACCTAGCAATATGTCATGGCTACCCAAGCTAAGTAGAAGTGGTTGGAGAACCTATCAAGTTACAACTACAACGCAATACGGTCATTCTCTAATATAATACTCTTAATCACATTGTTTAAGTGATAGTTTTGTTGATGCACAAAATCAGTGAGGACTTTGGTACAACAGAAAGTGTCAAGTTTGTGACCTTCGCTAGATTGCTTCAGTCACTAGTGTGGATAAATATGTAAATGAATAGAGACAGGGAAGCAAACACAAGATGTAAGTGGTTCACCCAGATTGGCTACGTCCACGGAGTAGAGGAGTTCTCATTAATTGTGAAGGGTTTACACAAGTACATAGGTTCAAGCTCTCCTTTAATGAGTACTAGTGAATGATTTAGTACAAATGACATTAGGAAATATTGTGGGAGAATGATCTCCTTTTATAGAAGAGAGTTTCTAGCTTTGTTTTTACATTGACACGTGTCGTGTTGTGATTGGCTTCTGATGTTGACACGTGTCGTGCTATGATTGGCTTCTGATGTCGATACGTGTCGCGTTGTGATTGGCCTCCTGGTTTGAGGGAAACTCTTCTGGGTCCTTGACGGTATAACGTTGACCGGTGCTCAGTAGTTTAGGGATTGGTCAAGTATGGTACAAACAGTGCTCCCCTAAGTTCCCGAGTGAGGAAAGCTTCTCGGTTAGGGACTTGCAAGATCCAAGCCGCTGAGTAATCACGAAACTTCTAAGTACCGAAGTGTGGTATCGTTTTCACTTGCCTTATCTGTCTTATAGGTAGATGTGGCATGTAGTAGGAGTCCCCCAAGTCACCGAGCTAGGAGATCTGCCGAAAGAGGTGACAGACAAGGTAAGCAATCAGAGCTCCCAGCAATCAGTCCTAGATCAGAAGTTTGATTTCGAGTTCCAGCTGATTGTTCTCATTCTCCATATCTTGCAGGCAGCAGGAAGGATAAAGAGAAGAAAAAGGAGAAGAGATGATATGAGATACTTTTGCTTTTGAAGAAGTAACTTTCCATAGGCTTATTCTTGAACTGGGCTAGAGGGTTTTCTGATTTCCTCCAGAGTATAAGGCCGACTCAAGAATTTGAGGGTCAAAACAAGTCCATCAAATCAAGAGTGCGTTCGACCTTGATGATATGGGATACTTTTACTGTTGACAAAGTAATAGATGAATCGGCACGTGTTCTGTTGCTCTTGTCTCCACATGCTTCCTTGTATCCTTTTCACTTGCCCTATATGTTCCTCAGGCAGATGTGATATCTTTTCTAGAAGCATAAGATGTTGAAGCTGAGTACTCGAGAGCAATGCCAGGTAAGTAATCAGGCAAGGAGTTCGAGGCAGTGAGTTTCTGACTGGAAGCTTGATTCCAGGCGTTGACTGATTGCTCTCTTTCTCCTTGTCTTGCAGGTAAGAACAAGGCCAAAGGAAAAGACAGGGAAAAAGCATGATATGGGATACTCTTGCTTTTAACCCTGATGATATGAGATAATCTTGCTCTGGTGTGGCTTGTTTGCAGAGGTATTATCATGGGGAAAAGAAGCTGAGTATTTCGAGAGACTCTGCTGAGAGTGCCCTCTCGGATGTGAAGAAAAGTTGAGCATTTTTTATTTTATTTGCAGGTCTACCTGGCTATGGAG
Organism: Malus fusca; assembly: GCA_035220775.1. Classification (NCBI taxonomy): domain Eukaryota; kingdom Viridiplantae; phylum Streptophyta; class Magnoliopsida; order Rosales; family Rosaceae; genus Malus; species Malus fusca. Next base: position 4,719,573 of record CM069068.1, on the reverse strand, counting down.
GATGAAGGTCGACATATATAGGAATTGTCCCAACGGCGAGTGGTAACACTGTTCCTTTACCCTTCTCGGTCATAGCAATGTAGTGGGAGCTACAAGATTCACGTGTTTTAACTTTGTCAGAGCACTTTCAAAAAGTGGTCTGTGGTATTTGGAAAGCTGATGTTGCGTGTGAAGATTGCAGACATGCTTTATCCAAGGAAATCTGGCTCTTGAAGTTCGAAGAACGGTGCCTCTTCGGTTTTCAAACAAGCAATCCTGTCGTGGATCTGGCTCTCGAGATTTGGAGAACGATGCCTCTTCGATTTTTGAGAAAGCAATCCTGTTGGGAGTCTGGCTCTTGAGATTCGAAGAGCGGTGCCTCTTCGATTTTTGAGCAAGTAATCCTGTTGGGAGTCTGGCTCTCGAGATTCGGAAAGCGGTGCCTCTTCGATTTTTTAGCAAGTAATCCTGTTGGGAGTCTAGCTCTCGAGATTCGGAGGGCGGTGCCTCTTCGATTTTTGAGCAAGTAATCCTGTTGGGAGTCTGGCTCTCGAGATTCGGAGAATGGTGCCTCTTCGATTTTTGAGCAAGTAATCCTGTTGGGAGTCTGGCTCTCTGGTAGTAATTATAACGCACCACAAAGTAGCACACAATAATCCTATTAATTTTCCTTATTAACACTAAGATTTGTCAATTGTAGCATATGAAAATAAGGGTCTTTCCCGCAGAAGATTGTTTTATCCAAATACTTAAAATGTCACAAAAACAGAGTGTCTGTCTCCACTGACCAGCCACCGAACAATAATTATTAGACTAACTTACACTTATCCAAATGGAACGAAATTTTATACACATAAACTAGACACACCAAGCTATGCTCACACAAATGTTTGGGATTTTTGGAGTTGATTTGCTATTTAAATTAAATCGTACAAAAACAATACAGAAACCGATTTTAAATAATACCAATAGATTTTAATTCACACGTTAAGAAAATGAGTTAGGGGACATGCTATCCACCGCCAAATAATCATGCAAGTATGTTATGTTTCATTCAAATCCCTTTTATTTCCGGATGAAGATGCTCAAGTTGGCTCACTGTTAGAACTCAACATATTACTCTTTCTTACGTAGTATGTTAAGAGAATGGTGTTTTCAACTTAACTTAGTCCCTAGCATGCAATCTAGAATGGCGTGTTCATATATTTAACAAGTAGAAATCATTAAGAATAAAAAGAGTTTGAGTCATCACAAGGCATCGTAAGTACTGGCGTTGTCTTACTTATCCTAGAAATCGGTTCACATGTTAACCACAATTAACAAGTGCTACTCTAGAACATATGTAGGTCCTCATTCAACAAGGGCAGGCATACATATATTCATAGCATTAAAATCCTAGATATGCTCACTATGTATGTATCCATAGAAACACATAAAGAATTTATCAATGACATAAGTAGTGAAACAATTTTCATCCTTTCATAAAAGTCATTCAAACAAAATATCACAACAAACTTACAATCATATTCGGGGCTTCAAAACAGCCCCTAACTACTTAAAATTTAGTTACACATAATTCTTAAATTAAACCAAAAGTTAAACATGGGTTTGAGAAGATAAAACCAAGACAAATAGAGTGAAGCCTCTTCTTCTCTCCTTCTGCCTCTTTATTTTCTGCATTCCGTGCCTCTGACCTCTGTGCTCTCCTTCCAATCCTGTGCGCCTCTCAGTCCCCCCTCTCTCTCCGTTGTTATATATCCTTTATTTCTTTGCCCTCTGCCCTTTTGTACCCGCTCGTCTCTCTTCCCTCACCTCTTATTCTTTTATTTTTCTTTTCTGTTGCTCGTCCCTACGCACCCATTTCTCTGCGCTATTCTTTTCTGCTTTTATCCCCGTCGGTCTTCTCTTCATTTTCTGTTTTTAGTCTCTTTATTCCTCTGTCAGTGCACTCCCCACTTAAGCCTATTATTCTTCTTTTCCTTTTCCTCTCAGTCCGTGTCCTCCACTGCTTTCTGCTCAGTGTCTTCCCACTCCTTTCTGTCTTCCTTTGTTTATTCTTGCCTTCCAGCACTCCTCTCCACTCGTCCCAATTATTTCTGTTGCTCAGTGTCTCCCCCACTCCCATTTATTTCTTTTCTTTTATTTTCTTTTCAGCCCATTTTGTTTGAAATTAATCCTAAAACAAAATTAACTGTACATTAACACAAGGTAAGGTAAAATGCCACAATTTTAACACAAAAACATCACAAAGACTTTAGAAATGGATAATGCATGAAATATATGAGTGATCACTCTCGAGATTTGGAGAGCGGTGCCTCTTCAATTTTTGAGCAAGAAATCTTGTTGGGAGTGTTTTCTCGAATGTGAGTAAATGTTGGGCATTTTTGCCAGTCTGCTTTGCCATGGAGCAGGGATGTTGACACACATAGGGACTTCCAGTTATCAAGCAGTGGTGCTGTTCCTTTACCTTTGTGGGTAATAGTAGGGTAGCTAGTGTTGGAAGTATGCCCACAAAGCCACTCATTTGATGTAATAGCTTTTGGAATACTTATTGTATTAAACGTTTATATGTTTAATGAAGGGCAAAGCTTATTGTTAATCACTATTTATTGTATCATGTGTTTAAGCAATAAGGGAATCCAAGGAATGTATTTGATCTAAGAGATAAGTGATTCAAGTAAGTTGGATTAACGAGACCTTTCTCTTATGTTCATTCCTAAAACGTTCCTAGCCATAAGATTGCCAATTGGGCATTGACAATCCGCTAAGGTTAGTATGTGTTGTGTCATCTCAAGCGTGAGTATGACTAGTCTCAAGTCATTTAGTGTTGGACACTTAGACAAACACATAGGTGCTCGAAAGAGTAATCGAGTAGACTGAACAACGATCAATATAGAGTTCGAACATACATGTCATGTAAGAACTCGATAGTTGCAATATGCAAAGTAGTCCTTTGACCTGAGGCATCATAGATGTCTAATGGCTAGGTCCTTGATCTTTGATCATGTCAAAGGCATTCCATTGGAGTGTCCACGGCATTGTTGGGGTCAAGCTATCTAGTCATGTAGGCATATGAATGCACAACAAGGAATCTCTAACCTTCCATGGTGGAAGGAGAATACTCTAAGATATGATTCGAGAGTCTTTGGCCAAAGCATATGAATATGACTTAGGAAGTTTGTTCCAAATCATATTCAATTGAATCATATAGAAAAGTATCACATTGGATAGTAGACATGAAACAAACTATCACTTAAACAATGTGATTAAGAGTATTGTATTAGAGAATGACCGTATTGCATTGTAGTTGTAACTGGATATGTTCTCCAACCAAATCTACTTAGCTTGGATAACCATGACATACTGCTAGGTGTCACTCATGATTTGTGGAAGCCCTAATGATTAGCAAACACTAATCAAAGGGAGAATTGAAATATTGTTTCAATTCACAATCGATCGTTAAGAGTAACAATCGCCCACTGCCTCGCTAATTGGAACCTAATGGATCGTACACCGAGTAAGGGTGAAAGTGAAGAAATATAAATGAAATGGATAAGCAATTAAATGGTTTAATTGAGAATGGTCAAGATTAATTAATTAGTTAATTAATTTTACGAAAGGTTCGTATTAGGCTTTTAAGTTGGTTTTGGGCTTCGGGGCCCAAAAGCGTTTTAGTCCACAAGACCCATTATGTTTAAGTTGTATGACAACTAAAACAAAATGGACAATTAGCCCAATAACAAAGGTAAGGCCGGCCATAAGGGTGAGGGCAGCAAACTTGGATTAATTACAAGTTTGCCACTCACATGAAATGAAGTATAAAATCAACTTTATAGCTTTATTTCTCATTAGGTTTTTTCTTGGTGAAATGAGGTGAAACACTTTCTCTCATTTTCTCTAAAGAGGCCGGCCACTTAGAGGGGATTTAGCTAGCAATCTTTTCTTCTCTAAGTCATCCATTTCATCTTCACACTTCATCCTTGGTGTGGAGACTTAGAGACATCAAGCCTTTGATGTTTTGGAGAACAAATCCTCAAATCCTCAAAGAAGCAAAGGAGCACTAAAAGGAGGAAAATCACAAGGAAGATCCAAGGAGCAAGGAGGTGACTTGAAGGCCCTCCACTTGGGTGAATCCCTTGTGTAATCAAGGATGAGCTTCAAGGGTAAAGAAACTCTAAATCTTTCCTTCTCTTTAATGTTGTTAAAGAGTTTATTGGTTCACCATATACTAGGCTTTGAAAGTCATGGGTTTTATGAATTGTTTTTTAATGCATGCCTACTTTAAAGTGTTAATAGTTTGCATATGTATTCAAATGTTCTTACTTGTTCTTAGCTAGGACAAAATTTTTCCTTCAGCTAGACCTTCAAAATTTATGTGTCTAAACTTTGTCAGAGATCTTTGGCAAAGTTATATGTGGTACCCGAGGAGCTGATGTTGCGTGTGAATATTGTCGACATATTTTACTCAGGAAAATTTGTTTCTCGAAATCCGGAGAGTGGTGCCTCTTTGATTTTTGAACCAACAGCCCTGTTGCCCTTTCTTTTATAGGTGCACCAATTGTGTGCAAGAAGTACATTCAGAGAGTTATTGCTTGTAGGAATTTTCCCCTTATTTATGTACTTCAGAGATTTATTGGACCTTATTTCTCCTCATCATTTTTGAAAATGTTTGGCCCATCCGACCGTCGTTTTGACTTGAACTTTGGTGAAGAGGCAGCCATGTCTCCTCAAGACAACATATGGTGCCCATCCTTCTTATCCTCTACTGGTCTTCTTACCGTTGGGGACTCTGTGATGAAGAATGATATGACCGCTGCGGTGGTGGCCAGGAACTTTCTCACTCCCAAAGATAACAGACTACTTTCCAAACGGTCTGATAAGTTGGCTGTTAAGGATTCTCTGGCTCTCAGTGCTCAGTGTGCAGGTTCTGTGTCTAATATGGCCTAACGCCTATTTGCTCGAACCCGCCAAGTTGAATCATTGGCGGCTGAAGTGATAAGTCTCAAATAGGAGATTAGAGGGCTCAAGCATGAGAATAAATAGTTGCACAGACTCGCACATGACTATGCTACAAACATGAAGAGGAAGCTTGACCAGATGCAGGAATCTGATGGTCAGATTTTACTTGATCATCAGAGGTTTGTGGGTTTGTTCGAAAGGCATTTATTGCCTTCGTCTTCTGAGGCTGTACCACGTAATGAAGCTCCAAATGATCAACCTCAGGTGCCTCCTCCTTCTGGGGTTCTGCCCAGTACTGAGGCTCTGAATGATCACCCTCTAGTGCCTTCTCTTTTTGGGGCTCTGCCGACTGCTGAGACTTCTCCTGAGCAACCTTTGTGAAGGCTCCCTCTTGTTTGTTTATTTTGATTCATATATATGTACATATTTGTAACTTATCGGAGATATCAATATATAAGCTTTGCTTCATTTCAACGTATTGTGTTAAATACACCAAAGCCTTCTTCACTAAGTTCTTTAAATTTTTTCTTTTGTTGAAGCTTTGTGAGTGAAGCATGTAGGTTGAGGTAGTGCTCCCTTAATTTCACGAGTGAGGAATACTTCTCGATTAGAGACTTGAAAAATCCAAGTCACTGAGTGGTCGTGAGACTTCCGAGTATCAAGGTGTAGTAGCATATGGTAGGAGTCCCCCAAGTCTCCGGTCGAGGGAGTTGACGAAGGAGGTGCCTTGCTGGTAGCCAAGTTTCCAAAGTAACAAAACTTCACCATTTTCTTTTCTAAGTGGTAGCTCAAAACTCCTCTTTCATGTACATTTGTTATGAAAGTTGTTAAGCCCAAAGAAGGGGAGGCCTAGGCTCTCCTTTTTTTTTTTTTTTTTTTTTTTTTTTTTTGGAATTCTGAATTTCCGAAAAGAAAAAAAAATATATATTAAGCTTTATAGGTGAAACTTTGTAGGTGAAGCTTTGAGGTTGAAGCTTTGTTGGGTACTATGAATTCATTTTGCTTCACACTATCTTGATCCAGAGTGTGTGAAGCTTTTGTAGGTAAAGGTTTTGTGGGTTAAGCTTTTGTGGGTGAAGGTTTTGTAGGTGAAGTTTTTGTGGGAAGCTTTTGTAGGTGAAGCTTTTGTGGGTTAAGCTGTTGTGGTGGGTGAAGCTTTTGTGGGTGAAGCTTTTGTAGGTGAAGCTTTTGTGGGTGAAGCTTTTGTAGGTGAAGCTTTTGTGGGTAAAGCTTTTGTGTTGAAGCTTTGTAGGTGAAGCTTTGGAGTTGAAGCTTTGTAGGTGAAGCTTTGGAGTTGAAGCTTTTGCAGGTGAAGCTTTGGAGTTGAAGCTTTTGCTGGGTACCATGAATTGATTTTGCTTCACACTATCTTGATCAAGATAGTGTGAAGCTTTTGAGAATTTGTAGTTGCCCTCCATTTGTTGAAGCTTTTGTTGTTGAAGCTTTGTAGGTGAAGCTTTGTTGGGTACCATGTATTGATTTTGCTTCACATTATCTTGATCAAGATAGTGTGAAGCTTTTGAGAATTTATAGTTGTCCTCCATTGATGAAGCTTTGTTGAATTTCCCAATTTCCTTTTTTTTTTTTGGGAAAACTAGAAATTTGCTTCCACACTGTTGAGCAAGAGATTGTTATGCAAGCCACATCTTGTGGTAGTCGAAGGTTTGAATGAACCATATAAATTGAATTTGCTTCAAACAGTCTTGATCAAGAGTGTGTGAAGCTTTCTACGAGTTGTAGTTGCCCTTCATTGATGAAGCTTTTGTTGGCACCATAAATTGGTTTTGCTTCACACTGTCTTGATCAAGAGTGTGTGAAGCTTTTGAGAATTATGGTTGTACTCCTTTGATGAAGCTCTTGTTGGCACCATAAATTAGTTTTGCTTCACACTGTCTTGATCAAGAGTGTGTGAAGCTTTTGAGAATTGTGGTTGCCCTCCATTGATGAAGCTCTTATTGGCACCATAAATTGGTTTTGCTTTACACTGTCTTGATCAAGAGTGTGTGAAGCTTTTGAGAATTGTAGTTGCTCTCCATTGATGAAGCTCTTGTTGGCACCATAAATTGGTTTTGCTTCACACTGTCTTGATCAAGAATGTGTGAAGCTTTCTACGAGTTGTAGTGTTTGCATTGTTACAGAGGAGAAATGTCTGAAGCAGATGCAAGAGGGTTGAATAGCTTGATATTCGTATGTCATGCACTGAAGTTGTTGTTGGCTTGCAATAAGACTTTGTTGGTGACTATAACTCTTGTTGGGCATAAGTGCTCCCCCTAGTTGAGTTGTCAAGCTTGAGGGTTTTTGATTATTTGTGAATGCTAGGAGTTCACATGTACAAGTTGTACCACTCGTCTTCTGGTAGGTGGAATGAATGGTGAGTTGCTTTCATCACTTGGTTAGTGGTACAAAGGTGAGTTCCTTCATCACCTTTCATCACATTTCATCACCTGGTTGGTGGCACGAAGATGAGTTCCTTCTTCACCTGGTTGGTGGCATGAATGGCAAGTTCCCAAATGATATTAGAGCACGGGTTGTACATTTCATCACCTGGTTGGTGGCATGAAGGAGAGTACGGGTTGTACATTTCATCACCTGGTTAGTGGCATGAAGATGAGTTCCTTCTTCACTTGGTTGGTGGCATGAGTGGCAAGTTACCAAATGATATTAGAGTATGGGTTGTACATTTCATCACCTGGTTGGTGGCATGAAGATGAGTTCCTTCTTCACATTTCATCACCTGGTTGGTGAGAATAAGGGCAAGGTGTCGAGGCACATTGTAGCGAGTGTCGAATGACACAAAGTATGTTGAACCTTTTCGAAGCACAGTTGGCTTATGTATGAATATGTTGGAATGTATGATTGAACGAATATATTGTGAAGCTGTTCGTTTATTTGTATAATCTTGTTGACATATACTTAGACTTTGTTTCATGTTGGAAGCATTCATGTTAAAGCTTTGAACCCAAGTGTTTCATTGCTAGGAATGTAAGAGGATTAGGACCGAGTTGTCTAAATCACCTCTTTATTGAATTTATGCCAAATAGTCTTCGTTACATAGGATGTCGAACGGTTGAAGCTTAACACTTGTATAATGTGAGTTTACTTGTAATAGTACTTCAAGTGATCAGTGTTCCATGGATGACCAAGGGCCTTGCCATCAGAGCTTCTAAGCTTGTAGGAGCCAGGGCGACTGATGCCAACAACTTCAAACGGTCCATCCCAGTTTGGACTAAATGTTCCTTCACTCGGGACTCTGTCGCAGAGTAATCTTTTCTTCAATACCCAGTCCCCCACTTTGAAAGAACGAGGTTTGACCCTTGAGTCATAGTAGTTGGAGATGTGCTGCTTGTAGGCGACATTCCTCAAGTGAGCTTGGTTTCTGTGTTCCTCGACTAGATCTAAGTTGAGGGTAAGTTGTTTGTCATTTTCGCTTTGCACGTAGTTCTAGACTCGGAACGTTGCTTGGTCAAGCTCAAATGGGACAACTGCCTCTGTACCAAAGGCAAGTGAGAATGGGGTTTCTCCTGTTGATGTCCGATATGACGTGCGGTATGACCAAAGAACTTAGGGTACAAATTCTGGCCAACAACATTTAGCCTTGTCCAAACTGGTTTTCAAAGTTCGCTTGATTATTTTGTTGATGGCTTCGACTTGTCCATTAGACTGGGGATGAGCTGGGGAGGCAAAACATAAGTTGATGTTGAACTTAGAGCAGAACATCCTGAACTTATAGTTGTCGAATTGTCGCCCGTTGTCAGTGACTATCTCATTGGGAATGCCGAATCTGCAAAAGATGTTCTTCCATACGAAGTTTTCTATTTTTGCCTCAATAATGGTTACCAAGGGTTTTACTTCAGCCCACTTTGTGAAGTAGTCAACTGCAATGATTGCATAGCGGACCTTGCCCTTCCTTGCAGGCATTGGGCCGATCAAATCAAGTCCCCATTGGGCCAAGGGCCAAGGGCTAATCATAGGAGTGAGCGGCTCGGGAGGGGAGTGAAGAATAGTTGCGTAACGTTGACACTTATCACATGAGCTAGATATTCTGATGGCATCTTGGTGGAGTGTTGGCCAGTAATATCCTTGGCGAAAAGCCTTGTGTGCTAGGGATCGAGATCCAGCATGATCTCCGCAAACTCCTTCATGTATTTCCCGAAGGACAATTTCCGCCTCTGCGGGCGTAAGGCATCTTAGGTATGGTAGGTTAAAACCCCATTTGTAGAGTTGGTCATTAATGATCAAGTAACGTGTAGCCTTGTATCGAATCTGCTTAGCTTGGACTTTATCGGAGCGTACCATGCGCAAGGAATTTATAAATCGGGGTAATCTAACTATCCCCCTGTTGTAAATTGCACACTTCCGAGCCATGGTGCTTGGTGCTGCCAACAATTCGATTAACCCCAAGGTTATTAACCCCAGATATGCTGCCATAGAGCTATCCTTAGCGTCAAAGTTATTGGTGACCTGGTTAACCACCAATTGGGAGTCACTGAAGATATCAATTCGATTAACCCCAAGGTGTTTGGCCAAACGTAAGCCTATTAGAAGGGCTTCATATTTGACCTCATTATTCGATGCCTTGAATTTAAAACGAAGAGCATACTCCATTGCCACTTTGTCAGGGGTCATAAGGACTAGTCCTGTTCCACAACTTTGTTGGTTGGACGAGCCATCAACATATAGACTCCATGTTGGGGCTGTTGGTTCTATTTTCTGAGCTTCCGAGGGTAATGAAACCACTTCTTTAGGCGTAGAAACAATGTCAACATGATATGTAAAGTCGGCGATGAAGTCTGCCACTGCTTGGCCCTTCTCAGCTGGCTTTGGTTAGTAGGAGATGTCAAACTCACCCAATGCTATCGCCCATTTGATCATTCTCCCCGAAGTGTCAGGACTTTGGAGTATCTGTCGAAGAGGATGATTGGTAAGCACAATGATGAAATGTGCTTGGAAGTAAGGGCGAAGTTTTGGAGCAGACATGACCAATGCTAGAGCTAATTTCTCAATGTTGGAGTATCGTGTCTCCGCATATTGTAAGGCTTTGCTAGCGTAGTAGACAGGCCGTTCGACATTACCATCATTTCGAATGATAACGAAACTTACTGCTGAAGCCGATACCGATAGATAGATAATGAGAGTGTCACCAACCTAAGGTTTTGAGAGCAGATAGGTTTTACTCATGTAGTCCTTGAGGTTCTTGAATGCCTCGGCACATTCATCAGTCCATGTAATGTACTTCTTACTTCCCTTAAGTGCTTTGAAGAAATGAGCACATCTGTCTGTGGCCTTAGAGATGAACCTAGTTAAGGCTGCCACCTTGCCAGTAAGACTCTAGATGTCTTTTGAAGTTATTGGTTCCTTCATGTTGAGGATTGCTTTGATCTTCTCGGGATTAGACTCAATGCCTCATTGGCTTATCATGAAGCCTAAGAATTTGCCAGAGCCTACGCCGAAGGCACATTTGTTGGGGTTCAACCTCATTCGATACCTCTTCAGAATGGTGAAAGTTTCAGATAGGTTAGTGATGTGTTGGTCGACATGTTTGCTCTTGACTAGCATATCATCAACGTAAACTTCCATGATATTCCCAATGTGTTCGGCGAACATTGAATTGACTAGGCTCTGATAAGTCGCTCCTGCATTCTTTAGGTCGAAGGGCATGACTTTATAGCAATATAGTCCCCTGTCAATAGTGAAGGCTGTGTGTTCTTGGTTCGGAGGGTTCATGAGGATTTGGTTGTATCCTGAGTAAGCATCCATGAAGCTCAGGAGTTCACACCCTGCCGTAGAGTCTATAAGTCTGTCAATGAGAGGAAGATGAAAGCTATCCTTCAGGCATCCTTTGTTTAGGTCGGTGTAGTCGACACACATTCTCCACAAGACCTTTTGGAGCAGGAGACTTTCTTTGGTCGAATTTTTCTTAACAAGAACCACATTTGCTACCCATGTTGGGTAATTGACTTCGCGGACGAAGCCTATGCCTTTGAGTTTTTCAACTTATGCCTTCATTGCTTCATATCGTTCAGCGTCATAAGATCTTCGCTTCTGTCTCACCGGCTTGGTCTTGGGGTCAATACTCAAGCGATGACATATGATATCGAGAGAGATGCCTGGCATGTCCTTTGTATGACTAGGCGAAGACCTCAGTGTTCTCTTGCAAAAAAAAGATCAATGCCAACCGAATGGGTGGTGACAAGGTGGTGCCAATCTTCACCATGCGATCTGGATAATCTTTTGAGATAGAAACCTTCTCCAACTCTTCAGCAGGTTGTGCTTGCTGGGTGAAAGAGTCGTCTCGAGGATCGTCGGGTTGATTGTTGCCACCTTGAAGATCCAAGTTGGCTTCGTCTGGGCTGGTCTTTATGACTTGGTCATGTATAGAAAGGGTTTCCTTGGGCACAGGCAGGTGTTGTTGCTTGACCGAAGTGTTGTAACATGATTGTGCACTAAGTTGATCTCCTCTGATGTAACCATTGCCATAGGGGGTTGGAAATTTCATTAACAACATACGTGTGGATACCATGGCCTTGAGATCATTGATGCTTGTGCGTCCGAAGATGACATTGTATATCGTTGGACAATTAACCACCAGAAAGTTAGTGGTAATGGTAGCTGTGTAAGGGCATGTACCAATGGTGAAAGGTAAGTGTATGCTCCCTAAAGGTTGCACGATATCACCGGAGAAGCTTATCAGAGGAGAAATCGAGTGATCGAGCAAGTGTTTAGCTACATTAAGTGCCCTGAAAGCTTTAGCAAACATGATATTGACCGAAGCCCCCGTGTCTACCAGGATTCATCGTACTTCAAAGTTAGCTATGTAAGCTTCCACGATCAGTGGGTCGTTGTGAGGGTAGATGATACATCCTTCTTCCTCAGGGTAGAAACATATTGGATCCCAGTTAGGCTTTTGATACTTGCCTCCCCTGATGTCTTCCACATGAAACACTTGGTGGTCAGGCCTTAAAGCTCGTTCGTTGTATTTCATAGCCTTGTTGGAAGATTTAGATATGGGTGTGCTGCCACTTATGGAATATATCACATTCACCTGGCGTTGGTTACGGTTACCCCTTGGAGGGTGAATGAGGAATTAATTAATTTTTCCTTCACGTGCCAAAGCTTCAATATGATCACGAAGGGTGATACATTTCTCGCCGTCATGGCTGTTATGCTCGTGGTAGCAGCAAAACGTGCCCATGTTCTTCATGGGGTTGTAATCCGGGTGCCTCGGCTTTGGTTCGGTATCAGGTGTGCTATGCTGGGGTAAATGGCCACGCATGTGGCATTCAAAGGTGTTTATGCCTTATACCTCGAGGTAGGGCCTGTCCTGACACGTGTTTGACCCACTGTGTTGACTGCCTGGGGTCGGGGATTATCGTGGCGATACCCTTGGTTATCGCGGTAGTGTCCCTTACTCTTTTTACTAAAATAAGACTGGTGAAGATGGAAATCTTTCCTTTTGCCCTGAGATTGATATGTTTGTTGACTTGGCAAAGTATTAAGTAAGGCAGGGGGAGGCACCGCTGCCGTTTGGAAGGTTGAGGTCTTCTCATTTGGGTGGGTCTGGCTTCCACTTCCCACTTGCTGATAGGGGATGGTTGGTGGGGATTTCTCTTGGTATGTCCTTGCCTCGGCGGAGGCATAGTTATAAGCCTGCGCCATCACCTCAGAGTAAGTCTTCCAAGTGTTGGCATTGATCATGTACTTAAAGAAACAGTCACGTAGGCCTACCGTGAAGGCTTTGAGGGCAGTCTTGTCGTCTGCCTCAGCACAACGGGAATACTCATGGCTGAAGCGGACATCATACATACGTAATGACTCGTCTGGCTTGTGGCGAATAATGTACAAGTCATCTGCAGAGTGCAAGCGATCGGTCTGGAAAATGTGTTGAGAAACAAACAGTTTCCTCAATTCCTCAAATGAGTCTACCATCTCAGGTGGAAGACGGCAATACCAGATTAGAGCTCCGCCAGAGAGGGTGGAGGGGAAGAGAAGACATCGCTCTTCGTCGGTGTGCATCCGGTATGCCATGGTGGACTCAAAAAGGTTAAGGTGTTCAATCGAGTCCTCCTTTCCAGTATAGAGTTGCAAGCCAAGCTTCTGCTTTGTCTTTGCTTGGAGAGGGGTGTCGAGGATCCTCCTTGTAAGAGGGCCAGACCTAGGTTAGTTCCAATCAAGTATCTCAGCTTGTCGTTCGGCCTTCAACTTGTTTACTTCCTTAAGGAGTTGTAGGACAAGAGGGTCCTCAATGGAGTCATGTACCACTTGAGCTTTCTTTTGTAAATCTCCATCTCCTATTGGAAGTAGGAAGGTTTGATCAAGAGCATGTGATTTTTCCCTGGACTCGCAGTACTGACTTCCAAGGTATGTCTGTCGGAACATCTCTGAATCCCCTATACCTTCGTGTTTCTCTAGGACTTGTTACCCCTTCCCTAAATTGGTAGCCGACCTGGGACATGGAAGGGGACCGAGTCTTTCAGAGACCCTTGGGTCATTGATCTTCGAGCTTACATGGATGGGATTGTCTTGACGTTGCTTTAAGAAGTCTCGACAGTCGCGAAAGACGGCTTTCGATCCTTCCACTCCCTTTGTAAAGAGGTGCCTTCCTCCACTCCTTCTGCTTCGGGTCGAAGCAGCTGGGTTTAGAAAAGTCTCATATTGGTCGCCATTTTGATGAGTAGCTCGCTCCTCAACAGGAATACCCATGTCGATGGCAAATGACCCTCCGTGTTGGGGGGCACCCAGTTAATGGTTGACTTCCATAAGGGTGATGAGCTATTGTGTTTTAGTATATCTAGCCTCGTGGAGCATCTTGAAGACCTTCTCATACTGCTCTTGGAGGATCTCATTCTTCATCGCTATCTTGTTGTTCTGAGCCTCCAGCTCATCGATTTTAGCCTGAATAGCAAACTTCTTTTGTTCCTTCTTTCGTTACTTCGCACCAGGTGCAAAAGGGGTGTCATTCTATGTGTTGTGGCTTCCTTCGTTCCCCATGTTGGAAATGGATGCCTGGTCAAAAGAGAGTGTATGAATGGTGGAAACTAGCTTGACAAAGCTGAAGAGAGTGGGAATAAGTGTCGTTTCCCACAGACGGCGCCAAATGTTGATGCACAAAATCAGTGAGGACTTTGGTACAACAGAAAGTGTTAAGTTTGTGACCTTCGCTAGATTGCTCCGGTCACTAGTGTGGATAAGTATGCAAATGGATAGAGACAGGGAAGCAAACACCAGATGTATGTGGTTCACCCAGATTGGCTACGTCCACGGAGTAGAGGAGTTCTCATTAATTGTGAAGGGTTTACACAAGTACATAGGTTCAAGCTCTTCTTTAGTGAGTACTAGTGAATGATTTAGTTCAAATGACATTAGTAAATATTGTGGGAGAATGATCTCCTTTTATAGAAGAGAGTTTCAAGCTTTGTTCTGACATTGACACGTGTTGTGTTGTGATTGGCTTCCGATGTTGACACGTGTCGCGCTATGATTGGCTTCTGATGTCGACACGTGTCGCACTATGATTGGCCTCCTGGTTGGAAGGAAACTCTTCTGGGTCCTTGAAAGTATAACGTTGACCGGTGCTCGGTAGTTTCAGGATTTGTCGAGTATGGTACAAACAAAAAGAATGAATGTAACCTTGTAACACTCTAGTTCCAGCAAATTGGCCAAATAAGATTTCAACATCAATTAGATTATTATAAGCTCCATGGAAAGCTAGTCTTGTACTTTATAACAATGTTTTCACCAAAATTTAATGATAAAAATCCCACAATAGAAGTTTAACATGAGAGAAAGAGTTGACCTCTACCTCTAAAATGATAATCCTACCATTCCCCTGCATACTTGATATCTTTTAAGTCCACCTGCTAGATGAAAAAAAAAAAAAAAAAAAAAAAAACACACACACACACACAACTGGTAACACAATTTGAACAAAAAGAGAGTTCTTAATCATGGAAAAATTCAATTTCATGTGAAAAAACTATGTTCTAATTTCAGGGCTTGACAATGGAATATTGGAATTTGCATTTGATTCAAATAAGTAAACTGATAAAGCAAAATGTAACATAATCTATATCGATTTAATTATCCATCCAAAAAGACAGAATTTATATCGATTTAATTATCCATCCAAAAAGACATTTGAACGAAGAATATTTTTAAGGATCCAAACAGCCATTAAACTAAACAATTAAAAGTAAAAACAGCAAAGCATTTGTTGAAGATATATATACATATATTATATAACGTATTTGGTTCTTTATACCTAAAAGAAAAACATTGGCTTTCTTGTATACACTGAAGTATGCATAACTGTCGGAAATTTACAATCTATAGAAACTCAATGTCAGACTCAGAGACATTTAAAGGAAAAGTAATAAGAAAAATAAGTAGTGGTTTTACCTATGCTCCATGTGCGGACTCCAATTTCCAATCACAATTCAAAATTCAAGAGGCCTATAAATCAAACATATAGGAAAAGATTAGTAGAAGAAAAAGAAAAACAACTGAAGTCAACTGAAGTCAAAATAGCATCTAACAAATCATTTAGAACCATCACAGAAAACATTTTTTGCATGTAAGTAATTTAACGGAATACCATTAGGTCATGCATATTTACAACGTACCCAATTAAATAAGTAGCACATCAACAATTGATGATCAAAACATTAGTCAGCCTCAATTGCTCGAATCTAATTAACTCAAAAATAATAAACAGTCCATTTAATGCACAGGCTGACTGCCAATTTTATAAAAGTATCATTCTGTGCAGTTCAAAAACCAAGTGGTAGAATAGGCAAAAACTATCTCATGGCTGGTAAATGTAATTAACTCAATATTAAACTTCACAGCCACAAATAAACCTAAATTAACTGTTAGTCAGCGTTGGAGGCTGCTCCCTCTCCATTAATTCAATATTAAAATACACAAATTAGTGAAATCAACCAAATATGTAAACGAATACACATCTGGGTGATAAATGAAGCTCTAAACTATGAGACAGTGGATTGACAACCTATTAAATCAAATAAAAAATAATAATAATGAAAGATATGAACTCTAACTGTCTCTCCTTGCACCATTTTTCAACTGGTCTTATAAGAACTCAAAAGTCACCATTTTTTTAGTTGGTCTTCTACGAACTCAAAATTCAAAGAAATAAGGCACTGACATCAAATTGAAAGCTGAACCAAAAATTAATCAGCCAAACTACGCAAACAAAACTATGCATAAAATTAAAGGAATAGAGACACATACCATTTTTTTTTTGTCTTAACCAACCTCATTCGAGAATCTTCATTAAACCTTAAACATCAATAGAAATCGAGGATCAGAAAGAATTAGAGAAAATCACATATTTGAAATCAAAGATCAAAGCCGCCCAAATACCAAACTATCCATTGAAATCAAATATTACAGATTTGAGAGCAAGAAAAGGTTCTCCACTGCATTTTCCCTGCATTCAATCATCAAATTGTAGTTCGTTTCAATTGATTTCTGCTGAAATTTTAAAAAATTAAAAAACATTTCTAAAAATAAAAGTAAACTTCAAGCTACAGACAGTTTGACTTGAATGGCTTCAGCTAGAGATAAGTAGGCTTACAGTGGGCGAATCAAAGGGATAAAGACACTGCAATTTTCAACTTCGTACCAACATAAGTCTTGAAATGTTGCATTTATAAATTTTGAGTTCAAGGAACCCAAAAGCTGAATTCGTAGCTTACAAAAAGATGCAAAGTTTAGCTATACTGTTAAAAGCCAGTTCATGACACATAATCTCTAAGCAGCCAAAGAAGAAAAAAAACTAAAAGCTAAGATATTGTATGTACATTTCAACAACCTTAGGTAAAGCAATGACATAGGCCTGATGTTCCAATGATGCAAAACTTGCAAAATTGGGCAATTAGAAAAATTAATTCTTTTGGTTATAAATATTCAATTAGATGCATTTTAAATAAGAACCAAACAAAAAATGCACATAAAAGCAAGTTATGAAGATTGAGAGAGCAGAGAGGAAATTAAATAGACCTCAGCAAGAGTAGTAGTACTGCAGTTTGTAGAAGGTTCCCAATCCTCAGTCTCTTCAATTAGATTCATTTTAAATAGGATCTGTTGCTGCTATTTTTTCAATGTAGGACAATTGGGTCATAACGTTTCCCTAATAG
This sequence comes from Malus fusca, assembly GCA_035220775.1. Taxonomy (NCBI): domain Eukaryota; kingdom Viridiplantae; phylum Streptophyta; class Magnoliopsida; order Rosales; family Rosaceae; genus Malus; species Malus fusca. The sequence continues at coordinate 4,702,477 of CM069068.1, read as the reverse complement.
AAACCTCTAAAATATAATTATATATCAGAATTCACAAACAAAGTTAGAGTAAACATTATGATTATTGAGCTAGTATTGAATAATGGGTACAAAACTGAAACTTTTGGATGCTCAGCCTTGTTCTAGATGAAATTAAGCATCCCAAAAAACCAAAACAAATCAATTTAACATAAAAGTTTGTATTACTCACCTCAAATCGGCAGGAGAACTCATAATGGAATTTCTACCTTGCAATTTTTCCTTAACCTTTTCCATCTCAATATTTCTCAATAGGACATGGATTCTATAACATTAGTTAAAAAAAATTATCTATACTACACTTATGCAGATCAATTCCAGATAAATTAAGATCAAATCAAGGTATGGAATATATCAATTTACGGTTGGAAAATCACCTTGAAATTTCAGTCGACAGAGAGTGAGCAAGAGAGCCGAGAGACAGAGACACTGGGAGAGATGGAAGAGAAAGAAGTGATTTGATAGATGAGAAAGTGAGAGATGCAGAGTCTCAGAGCTGGGTTCCCTAATCAAAATTTATCCCGATCAAGTCCAATCCATATTGATTTGAGAGATGAGAAAGTGAGAGATGCAGAAAAAATGATCACCACTTCTTCCTGAAAATAAAAAAGAACCAAATCATATATACCCAGAAAGGGCTTGCAAGCTTGCACAATAAAACCCTAAAATTAGAAGATGAATGTTTCCTGCACCAAAAAACGAAAAAAATAAAGGAAACACTTAGCAATAGGTGAAGTGTCCAATTTTACAACAATCAATTCAAAAAATTTCTTGCTAACCAAACATAAAATAAAGCAATCCATGAAAAAACACACCAAAACCGCATAAAATAGCGAGAAAAACAGGCCAAACACCCTTCCACAGGATCCGATCGGAATCAAAACCCAAAGATAGACAGAGAAATAGAGAGAAACGGAAAGACACAGAGAAGAAAAGAAGAGGAAAGTGAAAATGGAAGATGTTGTAGACATTGAAATTTTGGTGAAATAGGTATTGACAATTGTATTAAAATTACAACCCCCATTCATTTCACCTACATCATACACTCACTTCACATACATCATACACTCACCTCACCTACAACACACACTCATCCCACCTACAACATCCACTTACTTCACCAAACAAATGGATGGTGTTGATTCATTCTCAAAGCCTATAAATAGGCTTCTCCATCAAGCAATAGGGAGGATTTTACATACATTCTCTCTACTCCCAAATTGGAAGAGAATTCACATCACACCAAAGCCTTGAAGCCTCGAAACTCTAAAGCTCTCAAGCAAATCTCGAAGAATCAAGAAAGCCCTCTTCGTTCTTCGTCAAAATCCTCCTTCAAGATCAAGCCCCAACGGCCCTTGAAGAAACTTCCACTAATTCAAGATCAAGCCCAGACGGCCCTTGAAAAAAGTGTTTATCATTCATCATCCGTTCATCCTAAAGATCAAGCCCCGACGGTGATAGGAGCATATTTATGCGACTTAGTTGCTTGTTTTAGTGCTTTTATGTTATTAGTTCTTAGTTATTTTAGTTCTTTAAGCTTCTTTTGTGTGTTTTCAGGTTCATAAGACGTATTTGGCGAAAGGATGCATTTTGGAGCCTTTTAGAGCAGTTTTGGGCTTATTATGGATAGCTTGTATATGGAGCAAGGTGGATGGACGAATTTGGAGTCAAAAGAGGTTAGAAACATGCTACAAATCAGAAAAGGAAAGTTCATGACAAAGAAGATAAGGAAAGTGCAAGAAAAGAGGAAACATTATCCAAAACCTTATCCAACCTTATCTTATCCAAACATTATCCTATCTTATCCTAACCTAATCTTGTTCCACCTTAATCCTAGCTACAAGTGGACCTAAAAACCTAATTTCTAGAGGCCCTATCTGACCCTAAAAGGGTGCCACACCTTCCCCCCCTTTTATGCCTTCTAGAATACCCAAAATCAGCCATAAGACACTTAGTTTCTAGAAGGCCCAATTTTGGACGAAAATTCTTAAACCTATTTCTAATTGGATTCTGATTTTATTTGGCCCTTTTTCTCTTGGATTTGGATTGTTTAAGTCCATATCTGAAACCAATTGGGCTAGGACTTAAGTTCCCAACCTTTGCCGCAAGCCCTAAGGGCCCTAATCACTTGTATCTGCTAGGTTTAACCGTAATTCTGATTCCTAGGGTTTTTACCATGCTATATATATATGGACCTTAAGTTGCCGCACCCAAAAACACATAACCTAGGCAGCCATTCATCATTCATCACAGAAATTCGTCCATACACACCCTAGGCAGCAAAACACCCCAAAAACACCATTCTAACGCCCAGAAAATACAAGCAGCCGCTCCACCTTCTTCCATCCTCTTTGCCGAGTTCTCCACCACCTTCCAACCATCAAACACTCTTCCACACTCACCCTACACCCCTTGCCGTGCCTCTACACCCCCCAAAATCCATTCTACATCATCAAAACAGCCCAGAAACCATCAACACCCAATCTGCCGCAAGCAAGGAAAAGGGACAGATTCACTCAATTGTTTGGCTCTTCATTCTGAGTTGTTGAACAATTTTAGGTGTATTCTATCTTATATTTCAATGTCTAATTCATGTAATCTTTGTTTTGCTTTAAGTATGATTGGCTAAATTCGTTTTGGCTAAGGGTGTATTCAAAACCATGATTATATATGTGAAATAAGTTGATTACTTCCAGTTATCGTTGCATAAGTCGTGAATACAATTTGCTTAACCGTTTGATTTAGAACTTATTCTTGTATGTTGATTGAGAGTGCACGCTTAATTTGCATGCTTGAATTTGGTGCTAGGATATAAGTTTGTTTCACCTAATCGTTATGAATTTATATTCGCAAGTAGTGAAGGTCGCTAGTCACGATCGTGTTAAGTAGATTTCTGGCAAGAGTATCATGCTTTTCATAGTTACAAATGCCTTGTCAATGCTTATGATTTCCAAAGAACGTAATGATTCTAACTTGTGTCTTTATCATGCTGTTCATATAGAGAACTTGTTAGGAATAATTTGTTTGTGATGCATATTCATCCAATTCAATGATTCTAGGGAAATCTGAAGGTTAATTTAAGAGGACCTAATTAACTTGGAGTGTCGAGGTTCATAACTTATTGAATTGATAACTGGAAATTGATTTACGTTGCATATATTTCATGTGTGGAGAAGAACCCCTTAGCTATTCCATCATCCATTGATTCATCACAATTTTGTCTTACAATCTGTTTTCTTTACAATCTGCCCATTTAATTTAATTTCGTCCAAACACAATCCCCCCATATTTTGTTGAGTCTTAGTCATTCAAATATGTTTTATTTTGTGTTTTTAAGCATTTGGAGTCATAAACACTTTCAAATTCGTCCAAATCAAGTTCTAGTTTCTTTTTGAGTCAATTTGATTGTTTTAGGCAGTTTTGAGTGTTTCAAATCTGTTTTGAGTCATAGTAGTCTTGTTAGAGTCTTTAAGTTTAGTTTTTGTGTTTTTAAATCAATTTATATTAGATTAGCACCCCTAGTTAATCCCCGGTTAGAACGATCCCTACTTACATCATTACTACAATTGTCACAAATAGGGTTTAATTTGTGTGTCAACATAATTTTCACATCAGACGGCCCTTTGGATCAACAACATCAAATCTACCCATTACAAAGATAGAATCAGAGGCTAAATTTGTAGAAGAGATTGTAACCCTTAAATCATCAATACAAATATTATTTTGTACACGTGTTCTTGTCTTGTTCATCGCAGGAATTTCCGTGTTTACAGATGCTTCCCTAGAAAATTAAATTTACAAAAGTAGCAGCAGAGAGATTGTGACAACCCGTCCCAAATTTTATTATTTTATAAATTTGACAATGTGAATTTACTAAAATACCTTTAGAGGCGAGGGTATTGACTTTCGTGGATCAGCATATAGTGAAGTGTATGAATTAATCCTTTAGCGTTTTCCTGAAGTACTTGAGAAGTATTTTGGTTTTAGTCACTATTTATATATTTTCATATATTTTTATAATGTATATAATTATTTTTTTCATTTTTTTAGTTATTTTGAAAAGAAGAAGAAGAGGGGAAGAAGTGTGGGGAACGGGGGAAGGAAGAAAAAGAAAGGGCTACTGCCCAGTCAAAAAATATAGAGAGAGAGGGTAGACGAATGGGGAGAGGAGAGAGGAGGAGGTGACCAACCAGAGAAAGGAGAAAGGAGGGAAACGAGGAAGAAGAAAATGAAAGGGGAAACCGGGTTTCCCCCTTGGCCCGTTCGAACCAACAAGCACACGGCCAAATTTGGCAATTTTTCTGGCGATTCAAACCTTCCCACTACCTGCAACCTACTCCATAACCTTCCCTCTTCCATTTCCACCCAAAATTAGAAGGAATTTGGTTGAAGTTTGGTGGAAAAACCACCATGGGTGCCGCAGGAAAGGTTACTCGAAATCCACCCATTTGTGAAACGTTTTCCTTCAATTACCACTACCAAAACACTCCCCTAGAACCCAGGAACAAAGCCCAAGCAATGGTGGAGGTGTCAAAGCAAGTTTGGAGGTCGAATTGAATCACACCCAATTCTAGGGTTTCGTACGGTTTTAGAAAAATTGGAGCCTTTCTAGGCCAAATGGGACTTGGCCACAGGTATAAAGTTTACTCTAATCTTTGAGATCTTCAATTCTGTAATTTTTTAGAATTTTTAAAAATAGTTGAATTTTCCGGCGAGTCGGGGCGGCCGACCGCCACGCGCGGCGGCACGTGGTCTGTGAGCCAATGATGTTTTATTTAAGTGCTATTAGATTCCCTGGGTTCATAATTGATATCTGTATGACGTAATTTCATTATTTGGGCTTAGTTTCATTTCGACACGTGAATAGGTCAAAATATAAATCGACGATCCGACCGTTGGATCGTCACCAAACTTTAATACATTATAGTGCATAATATTTTACGATCATAGGAACTTACGGATTGGGAATCTAACGTACGGATCTTCTTGAACTGGATTTGTAAGTTTATAAAATAAATGTTAACCGTCACTTAGTTTTGGGCAATTGACGGAGATCCGACCGTTGGATCGTAATGAAATTTTAGTATGTTATTCTAGAAGTATATTTTGGATCTTTGGAGGTTGCGGATTAGGAATTTGAGATACGGATCTTCCGGATCGAGTTTTACAGGGTTGTGGACCCAACCGTCGATCTTCGATCGACGGTTGACTTGTGGTCAATGGGTCTCAAACTATTTTAGAACGTCCTTGAGGATGTGCTTTATGTGAATTATGTATTCTATTGATAAGAGTTCTGAGATGTGATTCTATAATTGGTCACAGGCGCCAATCGTTCGGGACGCCTTGATGTGCGTGCTAGAGAATCATAGCATGGGCCTCAGGTGAGTGGGTCTTTTCCTTTCCATCGTATATTATATATATATATATATATATGTGTGTGTGATTGATAATTCCATAAACATCTATAATTGTTTATGACTTACAATTACTGTGAACTACGAATGGCTTGATCCCTGTTTAGGGTACGTAGGCAGTCTAGCGAGATGTTAGATGCAGCCATATAATAAATAAGACTAAATAATTGAGACAATAGCATTGTTTGGGGAATTGAGCAATGTGAGTGGGCATTTGTTTATGTGTGTGTGTGTGTATATATATATATGCTTTATGGTTTCCAGAAATGGTTTAAGTTGGGTTATGCAATTCATGCTATTCTAAAATGTGTTATATTCTTAGTGTTACATTGTTTTGAATTATGTTGTGTTAAACGATGCTAAGGAGGCGCAGGTAAGTTCAGGTAAGTATACGGTATTAGTTGAATTAATAGGGTTATGGTATGACTACATTTATGTTTTAAGCAACTCTGACATTGTCGTACAGGTTGCAATAGTAGGCAACTCCGGCATTGTCGTACAAGTTGCTTATGAGTCGTACATGTTGTATTAGATGCATTTAAAGCTCATAAACCTGCACCCCGGTGTTAGTGCTCCCGCCTGTGGCCAGGGCATAGTTCTTCACGTAATGTTCACCTCCCGCACCATACGCTCACCTTGAATTCAAGGTAGGTGCACAGGCCTGTCGTACAAACCACTATAGGTGGTTCCGACTCGTAGGTAACTCTTCACGTGATCGTAGCACTTGAGCGTATACATTTACACCCAGTCCTATCGTACAGACCACTACAGTGGTTCCGACTCGTGTGCAGGCGTAGTGTCATATAGGTCACTAGAGGTGACTCCGACTTACATGCTAGCCATGATTAATGAGATATGAATACGTCGTCTAGTTCACTAGAGGTGACTCCAACTTACATCCCTAATGAGATATGTAATGAGATATGAATATGTCGTATAGGTCACTAGAGGTGACTCCGACTTATAAGGTAGCTGATGAATATCTTATGAGTTAACATAGGTGATGAATACGTGATGAGCTAGCATATGTGATGAATATGTGATGAGCTAGCATATGTAATGAATATGTGATAAGTTAGCATATGTAATGAATATATGTGATAAGCTAGCTTATGTGATGAATACGTGATGAGCTAGCAGACGTGATGAATACGTGATGAGCTAGCAGACGTGATGAATATATGTGATAAGCTAGCATATGTGATGAATATGTGATGAGCTAGCATATGTGATGAACATGTGATGAGCTAGCATATGTGATTAATATGTGATAAGCTAGCATATGTGATGAATACGTGATAAGCTAGCATATGTGATGAATACATGATGAGCTAGCAGACGTGATGAATATGCAATAAGTTAGCATGTGTAATGAATATATGTGATGAGCTAGCATATGTGATGAATATGTGATAAGCTAGCATATGTGATGAATACGTGATGAGCTAGCAGACGTGATGAATATGCGATAAATTAGCATATGTGATGAAATATGTGATGAATTAGTATATGTGATGAAATACGGGTAAGTAGTACAGGTCACCATAGGTGACTCCGACTTGCGTACTAGTATGAGTTATTAATCATATGATTATTTGATATTGCTGACCAGATGATGGGTTATGGTATGTTTATGATTTTTCTGGAAATTATATGGGTGTCGTAGCGAGGGGTTATAGAAACTTATATGGTTTCTATTAAAATTTTATTTACAGGGCCACTCACCTTTGTCTTGTCTTCACCCACCAGGTCTTATTAGCTGAGCTTCTTATTGTCGAAGATTCGTGGCAATTCTCAGTATTGGAGATTATTTGAAGGGTACGATTCTTAATTCACTCTTATGCACTTGTTTATGCTCTAACGTCACTCGTGAAGTGGGTTCATTCCCGCTCACTGGTGCACTTTGGTATTTAGGCACTCTTAGGTTTAAATTTATTCACATTTTTTTTTACATCAGCACACTTTATGGCTTCGTCACCTTCCAGGTGTCGGCCAGCACAGCTCGATTCGGAGTCCTAGTGGACATTCCGGGTCAGGGTGTGTCAGAGATTCAGTGGCAGTATTAAAAAAAATTAAATTTACAAAATTACCCTTGTATTATTTTATGCATTCTATTTTACTTCTTTTGAATTTATTTTTTGGCTTAGGGGCATTTTGGCCATATTCATTTTTGTCGAAGTCGTGACCCCAAATGCACTATTCATTGCGACTCTAGTTTTATATATAAGAGATAATAAATTTTGAGTGATGATATTTCCACCCCGGTGTCTTATTTCCCCACCCACCTTTTTATGAATTTTTTAATTACAAATTTATCCATTTTTAAAATGACTAATAGGGACCTTACTTACTCCTTTTTGCATTAATTTTTTTTTATAAAAAAATAAAAGAAAAGAAAAGTTTAGAAAATTTGTCTCCCATAAACCCTAACTCATCCTTTTCATCCCCTTTCATTCAGAGAAAGCAAAATCGTTCAGAGAAAGCAAAAAGAATGAATGTAGAAGATGACATTTCTATGGAACAAGTAGATGACTATGTTTCCGTCAAACAGGTAAAAGATAATTTTATGTGGACCATCTTGATTTGTCGACATGAATAATTGAAGCATAGCTTTGTGACTTTTTATTTGAATTTGCATTAGGTTAGGGTACAATTTGTTTCATGTTTTCCTATGAGAATTCCTAGAATTCGTTGGAATTGTTTTAATTAGGTTAGGGAAAATTTTGCAATTGGTTAATTGATATCGAACCTGTTAGTGAGGGCTGGGGAGGTTTCACCAGCAGCGTCACAATCTTGCTTTGAATCTTTGCCTTTTAGTAATTTTTCCAATTGGTTAATTGATATCGAACCCGTCGAAGTGCTTCACAGAAACCTGAATAGGTTATGTAATCACCAGGATTATCAGCCTTTAGAAAGGCAAAGGCATCATCCTCTGTCAGCGAAGTTATTCGTAGTTGGTACTGAATTGTGAAAATTTATCCCATTAGAAACAGAACGGACAACAATGTGACTGAAAAAAGTATACAGGCAATGAACATGTATTGATGCTGTTGCTGTATCCGAGGTTGTTCCTTTTTGGTCAATTTCGTTTATGGTTTATCACTGGGGTTTATTGTTTTCTGAGTTAATGGGGAATAGCTTCATTAAATTTTACGAGGCATGTCTCAATTTACATTCAGTAGATATATAGGGTTATTTTAGGAATAATAGTGGGTGGGAAAATAACATTTTAATTTTTTAACTTTTTATAGTGGGTGTAAATATAACGTGGGTGAGGAAATAAGACAACGGGGTGGGTTTAGCAGCTCTCTAAATTTTATATATATATATGACACACGCCGACCACGAATGTCCACCCCGAATCGCGATGTGCTGGCCAACACCTGGAATGTGACGAAGCCATAAAGTGTAGTGATGTGGAAAATGTGAATAAATTAAAACCTAAAAGTGACTGATTTAAAATGCGCGAGGATGGAGAGAATGCCGAGAGTTACAGAGAGAGAGAGAATGACTTTCAGAAAAGTGAGGGAGAGTTAAGTGGGTAGAGAGAGAGATTAGACCGGTTGAAATGACAGAAAATAAATAATAAAATAATAAGAAAAATGAGATGTGAGAGAGAGGATGAGGTAGGGGAAAGAACCGGCCAAGACAGAAAGAAAAGTGAGGGTGATAAGTGTGATGGGACATGTAGGTTTTCAAACGGATAATACTTGGGTCCTGACCGGTCAGGACGCAGCATATTGAATTTTTGAGGTGGACCAATAATATTGAAACAGCTGGCACTTTAAGCAATTTTTTATTATTAACAAAACACCCATTATTTCCCTAACGAAACACTCCAAATTTCCTCTTCATCATTATCCAAGCACTTATCTTATCTCTTAACCAGAAGACAAGTAGACCCTCATCCATAAGTGTCAACCGACCACCGTGGCCTCATCGGATCACCCACCATCAAAGGATTTGCTCTCTCTTTCGTTATTTCTCTTCAAATCAACATCAAAAGGAAGTCGCCGGATGCAATCGACGTCGATGATGACATGGTTTCCAGCGAAGGGCAGAGAAGTGGTTGTGGGTATCTTCTGTAGTTTGATAATCGACGCCGATCTTGACGTGGTCTCCGGTGAAGGAAAATGAGGGAAGTAGTGCTGCCATGGCTACAATAAAGAAGAGGGTTTGGGGGCGAGACGTTAGAGAGATTGGATGAGAAGATACGGGTGGGTTCGATGGATGAGACGAGGTTACCGGAACTGAAACTGGAAGAAGCAAGAAGGAGATGGAGGCTGGGAGGGGGAGGGCGTTGGGGAAGAAATGGGTTGTTTGGATGTGTGGTTAACATTGTGTTTGGTTACATGTTTATAGAACTTATATTGAAACAGGTGTTTTGTTCTCATTTGGCCACTTCATTTAGTCAGTCTTTTGGGTACTCCCCATTGAGTACCCAAGTATTTTCCTTTTCAATCCCAAAATAAATATTAGGCTAAATAGCCAAAATGGTCCCTGAGATTTGCATAACTCATCACTTTGGTCCCTAACATTTCAAATCGATAAAAGTGGTCCCTGAGATTGTCCACTATCCATCATTTTGGTCATTCCATTAAAAACTCCATTAAGTGTCCCAGAGCTCTTGGCCGGAAGTTTGGGCAATTTTCAAAGCTTCATAACTCAATCGTTTCTTAACCAAATTCGACCCATAATATATCAAAATGAAGATAGGAAAGTGTAGAATAAGATTATACTAAGATTATACAAATTCAACCCATAATACTTCTTGACTAAATCACCATGGTTTGGCCGGAAAACGGCTCAAAAGTGGCTAACTCGAGACCAAAACAGCCACTTTCAAGCCATTTTCTGGCCAAACCACGTCGAGTTGGCCGTAAAAAAAAATACCATTCTCTTCATCTCGTCAAGAAGTATGATTTTAGTTTTTGAATGACTTGATTTCGTTGAGTATTGAAGAAGTTATGAACGTTTAAAGTTTACCCAGTTTCCGGCGAGTTTTCCAGTTTTCCATCGGACCAGTCAACTTTGAGGCTATTTTCCAGCTATCTTCGGAAGCCATTAGACTTCCAAATAGGTATAATCTTATTTTACACTTTCCTATCTTCATTTTGATATATTATGGGTCAAATTCGGTTAAGAACGATTGAGTTACGAAGCTTTGAAAATTGTCCAAATTTGCGACCAAGAGTTCTAGGACACTTGACGGAGTTTTTAACGGAAGGACCAAAATGATGGCTGGTGGACAATCTCAGGAACCACTTTTATCGATTTGAAATGTTAGGGACCAAAGTGATGAATTATGCAAATCTCAGGGAACATTTTGGCTATTTAGCCTAAATATTATTTAAAGGACTACTTGCCTGGAGTCTATCTGATGTTCAAATTTCTAAACCATGCATGGATTTTGGTCTGCACGAGGACAATCAGACGACAAAAGTTGAATTTAGTCAGCTGTCACAAATTCCCAAGGTGCAAAAGTATCAGTTTTGCCCTCAGTTTTGAAACGTGCATAACTTGTTCGTTATAACTCCAAATTGAATCACATATGTGGCCACATGTCCGTAAAAATGAGTACTATTCAAAAATAGTAAAATAAGACAAGAAAATGAAAGGAAAATTGAGGTCCACATGGTAGGCCTACATGGCATCTCAGGGGTATTTTGATAATTTCACTACTACTGAGAATAAAATACGATAAATCTCAAGAAAGGATGTTACAATCTACACCCTTAAGAAAATTTCATCCTCGAAATTCAAAACAACAGTCAAGGAAGAAATACGAATACAAGTCTCTCACACGTTCTTCCATTTCCCATGAAGCCTCTTCAACATAGTGGTATCTTCAAATTTCATATCGCTTGCGTCCACGCGATCGTAGTGGCAAGCACTACCAGAGTATGTGTGTTTGTGTGTGTGTGTGTGTGTGTGTGTGTGTGTGTGTCTTTGGGTCAAGCCCAAACAATAATTAATTACGTATGAGACCTAATTAATAAAATACTACCAGAAACGTGCATACTTGCACACGTGTGTGTGTGTCCTGCTATTTACGCCTCATACGTGCACACGTGTTTGTAAGAACACGTATTAGAAGGATGTGAAAAGGAACAAAGAGTAATGAAGACTCAGATGTCCATGCCTGAAATCTGCGTAGGATTTCCACTTAGCCGGTCAGGGGCATTTTGAAAGTTTCCAGCATTAGGGAATAAAATAAAAATAAATGTAGGACAGAATTTTGCCAATCGGTCTAAAGGGTGTCCTCGTGGACCGACAGAAGATGTGCACCCAAGTAAGTTGGTCGACAATCACAAAAACATCATCATTGTCTCCAAGTATACAAGGTGACCCTGAAGGTAAAATTTTGTCCTAGCTAAGAACATGTGAGAACATTTGAACACATATGCAAACTAATAACACTTTAAAGTAGGCATGTATTCAAAAACAATTCTAAAACCCATGACTTTCAAAGCCTAGTGAATGGTGAACCATAAGACTCTTTAACAACATTAAAGAGAAGAAAGGATTTTGAGATTCATTACCCTTGAAGCTCATCATTGTTTACACAAGGGATTCACCCAAGTGGAGGGCCTTCAAGTCACCTCCTAGCTCCTTAGATATTCCTTGTGATTTTCTTTCCTTATGATGCTCTTCTTGCTCCTTGAGAATGTGAGGAAATGAACTCCAAAAGTACCAAAGGTTTGGTACCTCTAAGTCTCCACACCAAGGATGATGGTGTGAAGATGAAATGGATTACCTAGAGGAAGTTAGATGCTAGTAACACCCCTAGGAAGGCCGGCCTCTATAGAGAAAAGGGAGAGAAAAGGTTTCTCTTATTTTCCTCAAGAAAACCCTAATGAGGTAATGCCTATAAAGTTGCCTTTATACCACCTCACAAGTGAGTGGCAAACTTGTAATAAGTCAAATAACTCACTCACCCTAATGTGGCCGGTTTTAGCTTTGTTCTTGGGCTATTTTTCCATTTAGTTTTAGTTGTCACACAACATAAACTCAATGGGCCTCGTGGACCAAAAACTCTTTTGGGCCCCGAAACCCAAAACCAACTTAAAAGCCCAATACGAACCTTTCGTAAGATTAATTAACTAATTAATTAATCTTGACCATTCTCAATTAAACCATTTAATTGCTTATCCATCTCTTTTATATCTTCACATTTATCCTTACTCGGTGTACGATCCATTAGGTTCCATTTAGCGAGGCAGTGGGCGATTGTTACTCTTAACGATCGATTGTGAATTGAAACTACATTTCAATTCTCCCTTTGATGAAGATTAGTGTTTATTAATCTTCAGGGCTTCCACAAACCATGAGTGACACCTAGCAGTATGTCATGGCTACCCAAGCTAAGTAGAAGTGGTTGGAGAACCTATCCAGTTACAATTACAATGCAATACGGTCCCTCTCTAATACAATACTCTTAATCACATTGTTTGAGTGATAGTTTGTTTCATGTCTACTATCCAATGTGATATTTCTCTATATGATTCAATTGAATATGATTTGGAACAAACTTCCTAAGTCATGTTCGTATGCTTTCACCAAAGACTCCCGAATCATATCTCAGAGTATTCTCCCTCCACCATGGAAGGTTAAAGATCCCTTGTTGTGCATTCATATGCCTACATGACTAGATAGCTTGACCCCAACAATTTTGTGGACACTCTCGATGGAATGCCTTTGACATGATCAAAGATCAAGGACCAAACCATTAGACATCTATGATGACTCAGGTCAAAGGACTACTTTGCATATTGCAACTTATGAGTTCTTACATGACATGTATGTTCGAACTCTTTTGATCGTTGTTCAGTGTACTCAATTACCTTTTGAGCACCTATGTGTTCGTTTCAGTGTCCAACACTAAATGACTTGAGACTAGTCATACTCACGCTTGAGTTAACATAACACATACTAACCTTAGCGGATTGTCAATGCCCAATTGGCAATCATGTGGCTAGGAACGTTTTAGAAATGAACATAAGAGAAAGGTCTCGTTAATCAAACTTACTTAGATCACTTCTCTCTTAGATTAAATACATTCCTTGGATTCCCTTATTGCTTAAATGCATAATACAATAAATAGTGATTAACAATAAGATTTGCCATTCATGAAACATATAATAGTTTAACACATTAAGTATTCCAAAAGCTATTACATCAAATGAGTGGCTTTGTGGGCATACTTCCAACAGACCCCGCACATGAAGTCCATGGTGATATTCTTTTATATCCATCCGGATATAAGGAGTGATTATAATAACTCGAACGATTTCTTTCTTTCTGCTTTGACATGCCGAAAAATTAGGTATTTTCTTAATAGCTAAGCAATCTCCTTCTTCATCCCAAGTCAAAAATAGAAGGGTCGGACTTGGAAATTAGCTAGCAAGGCTTCCTGATGATCTGTAAGTAACGTCACATCAATACTCGTGAGTTGTAACTGAAATAGGATATAATGGTTGAGTCATCCATGTGCTTTTCTGTTGAGGTCGTTAGCAACTACGTTTACACAATCGGGGTAGTACATGATGGTGCAATCGTAGACATTGATTAATTTCTTCCATCACCGCCATCTGCAATTAAGCTTCTTCCAAGTGAAGATGTATTTGAGGGGTTTAAGGGAGTCGATAAAGATTTTGGCATGTTTCTCCATAGAGAAATCGTCATCAAGCTTTTAGTCTAAAGGCAGCAATTGTCAACTCCAAGTCATAAGTAAGAATGTTCACTTCATGTGGTTCCAGTTGTTGGTAGGTATAAGCGGTTACCCTACCATGCCGCATTAGCACGCATCCAGATCATTCAGTGAAGTATCATTGTAGATTTCGTAATTATTGGGGTCATCGAGAAGTGTAAGAACAATAGTCGGAAATAGGCAAAATCTCAATTGTCAGAAACTTAATCACATTCACATCTCAAATGAAACTAACTTCTTTCCTGGTCAACTTGTAAGGAGTAAGGCTAAGGTGGAGAAAGTTAGCACCAAATGTCGATTGTAATCGACGAGACCAAAGATACCTAGCATTTTGCAAAACCTTGTAGGGTTTCCAATTTTTTTACAACTACAACATTTTTGGGGATTGACAAGAATGTCATTTGCTAAGCTCACGTCTCCTAAAAGAAACATGATCCAAACAAAACTGGCATTTAGAAAATTTATTGTAAAGCTGATTCGCTTTGAAATTGCTTAGATCAAATCATCGGTGTTTAGAAAGTCTGACTTCATTATTGGAGTAACAAGGAAGTTCTCGATAAGGTTATCACGAACTTTCGGGACATGGGTAGAATGCACGGTCTGTCAGGTTCATGAACAATATTGGAGCATCCGTCAACCCGCATGACATCACGAGGAATCATAATGAACATGTCAAGTCCTGAACGTAGTCTTAAAGCATCATCATTTCTGATCTTCAGCTAGTCGCAACCAAACTTCAAATCAATCTCGAAGAAAGCTCGAGTTCAATAGAGTTGGTTTGAATGATCTTCAATTCAAGACATGGATTAACAGTTTTTAATCGTCGCCCAATTGAAGTACTAGTAAATAATTTACAATCTTAAGGTTCAGTCTTTGCCCTTCATGAATGGAAGCAGAGGTCTTTACGATGAATGTGCTAATTAGAGCTTATTTTGGGGTTTCCTGATATCATTGTTCTCACCAAGGAGGAAAATATATAATGTACAAGAGTGATTTACAAGGAAAGAAACATCAAATAACCTAATTACAATTTGATTACAAGGACTCAAATAGGTAACTAAACTAATTACAGAAGGTCAACTCTCCAACACTCCCCCTCAAGTTGGTGCATGAATGTCGTTCATGCCCAACTTGACAAGAGAGTTGTAGAACGCTTGACTTGCAACAGCTTTAGTTAAGATATCCGCCAATTGATCCTCTGACTTTACGAATGGGAATTGAATAATATTCCCATCCAACTTCTCCTTAATGAAGTGTCTGTCAACTTCCACGTGTTTCGTGCGATCATGTTGAATTGGGTTGTGTGAGATATCGATAGCTGTTTTATTATCACAAAATAAATCTAAGGCTGAATTCGAAGGATACCCAAGTTCACCAAGTAACCTCCGAAGCCATAATAGTTCACATACTCCTTTTGCCATACCCCTGTATTCTGCCTCTGCACTTGATAAAGCAACCACTTTTTGTTTCTTACTCCGCCAAGTCACTAAGTTTCCTCCCACAAATGTAAAGTAACCAAATGTGGGCAGACGATCAATAACGTTGCCTACCCAATCTGCATCGGTGTAACCCTCTATTTGGCAATGATCATTCTTGGAAAACATGATGCCTCTACCAGGTGAGGACTTCGGTATCGTAGGATGCGTTCAACCGCACCCATATGTGCCTCACTCGGAGAATGCATAAATTGACTAACAACACTTGCTGCGTATGCAATATCAGGCCTGGTGTGAGATAAATAAATTAACCTCCCAACTAACCTTTGATAAAGATCTCTATTAGTGGGAACTTGATCAGGATGCACAGCAAGATGGTGATTTTGGACCATGTAGGTTGTCAGCCAGTTTACAATCAAGCATTCCGGTTTCAGCTAATAAGTCTAGAACATATTTTCTTTGAGACAAAAATATACCATGTTTAGATCGAGCTACTTCTATCCCCAAGAAATATTTCAAACCACCAAGATCTTTCATCTCGAACTCGGTTGCTAGGTAATCTTTGAGCCTTGAGATTTCCTCTTTGTCGTCACCCGTAACAATCATATCGTCCATATAGATGATAAGTGCCATCAATTTCCCCATTCGACGTTTTAAGAAAAGTGATGATCGGAATTGCTCTGCCTGAACCCATATTTCCTCATAGCCATCCGGAACCTACCAAACCATGCTCGAGGTGATTGTTTCAACCCATACAACGCTTTATTCAACTAGCACACTATTCTGGGTTTACAACCAATGCATAACCAAGTGGAATATCCATATACACTTCTTTAAGATTACCATGTAAGAAAGCATTTTCCAATCAAGTTGCTGTAATGGCCAATCTAAGTTGCCCACCAATGAAAGCAATACTCTTACCGTATTACTCTTTGCTACCGGGGCAAATGTCTCTGTATAATCAACACTATATGTCTAAGTATATCCCTTGGCCACCAATCGTGCTTTATATCATTCAACGGACCCATCATCTTTGTACTTGATGGTGTACACCTATCGACACCCAAATATCTTCTTTCCTCTAGGAAGTGGAACTAAATCCCAATTTTGATTTTTCTGGAGTGCAGCCATTTCTTCCTCCATTGCCTTGGTCCATCGATCGTCAGATAGTGCCTTCTTCAATGAACTTGGTGTGCTATCATTGGATATTTGTTGTACAAAAGCTTTGCCGGGTTTTGATAACTTCTGTGATGACACATAGTTGGCAATGGGGTATTTAGAGCCTTTCGTTGTGTCCGGTGAATATCGATTGGGTGGCTTTCCCCGGTTGTGCCTGAGAGGTAGTTGATAATTCGGAACAACGGTATCATCAACAAGGATAGTAGAGCTTACCTCAGGAATATTCTCAGGAGTATGGTCATCTGGTGGTACTATATTTAGAGATGAGGGGGAGTAGTATTAGTAGAACTCTCTCAAAGTTGACAAGTGGTAGCACTGTTGCCGTGGGTGAGGACGACATTGCCGTGCCTGCCGTTGATTCTGTGGGCAGCACTACGGCTGTTGTTGGCTGGGCTGGTAGCGCAACTGCTATAGGCTCGGCTAGTGGCAGTGGAAGATCAACAATATCATTCATGGTCCAATCCTTCTTATTATACCGTGTTTCCCCCTAAGGAGGAGGATTGGAAGAATTCGAAGGGTAATACATCTCAGACTCGGAAAAAGTGACATCTATAGTAACATACATTCAACAGGGAAGGAGGGTGGTAACAATGGTACCATTTCTGATGGAGTCCGTACCCCATAAAAATACAACATAAAGCACACGGTTCAAGTTTCATCCGTTGATTTTTATGAAGATGAACAAATGCAACATATCCAAAAACCCCAAGAGGGAGTACTAAAACCGACGGTAGATGCATGAAGGTAGCAAGGACTTGTAAGGGAGTAAAAAAATCCAGGACTTTGGATGGCAGACGGTTGATAAGATAAGTGGCAGTCTGAAGAGCAACATCCCAAGAAGATCGGGGAACAGACGCCCCAATCAAGAGTGAGCGAGCCATTTCTAAGAGATGACGATGTTTGCGCTCGGCCACCCCATTCTGTTAAGGAGTCTGAAGACAGGTAGTTTCGTGAAGAATTCTGTGATTAGTTAAATAATGGGAGAAATCATTATTAACATATTGACCACCATTATCAGAACGCAAAATCCGTATTTTAGTATAAAACTGTGTCTGAACCATGGTGTTGAAGGTCTTAAAAGCCGAAAAAACATCACTTGTATGCTTAAGAAGATATAACCATGTCATCCGTATGCAATCATCTACGAACGTTGCAAACCATCGAAGATGAAGTAGTAATCAGAGATGGCCCCTAAACATCCGAATGAACAAGACCAAAAGGAATAACACTTTTATTAGAATTCAGTAGATAAGAAACACGGTGACTCTTGGCCAGTATGCAAGTGTCACATTTAAAGTCTGAAACTGAACAACCAACAAATAAATCTGGAACCATATGCTGCAAATAACTGAAAGATGAATGACCCAAACGCTGATTCCATAACCATATATGACGCCTCTTGTGATCAACGGCTCATTGAGCGAGATTGGCCCGTCATGTACTGACATCATCCACAAAATAGAGATCCCCCCTCTTAGTACCATGACCAATTATCTCCTTCGTGAGAATATCCTGTATAAGACAAAACTTTGGATACATTAGCACACAACAGTTCAATTGTTCAGTAGCTTGGCTAGGAGACATCAATTTATGCTTTAGTGAAGGTACAAGTAATGTATGAGGCAAAGAGAGAGTGGGTGTGATGTGCATGGTGCCAACGCCAGTTACCGGTGAGGTGACTTCATTAGCATTAGTAATATTACGTCAAAGTGGAACAGTATCACAAGCTAAATCAGTGGGATCATAAGTCATATGGTTTGTGGCACCGGAGTCAATGATCCATCCGGATGGAGTAGCATCACTATTCATATTAAAAACAGAACCACAGTTACCTGAAAACTCAGGAGACATGTCAGAAGAACTCGAAACCGGAGGAGGATCATCTTGAGATATCAAAGATAATTGGGACATAGAGGTGGCGAGATTGGCTTGCCCAAGCTTGGCTTGCTCGTCTCGTTCCCTTTGTTTCTTAAGCTTCAACGGTTCCCACCAGTCAGGATAGCCATGCAATTGGAAGCAATTATCGCGGCCAAGCTTTTCACTACCTCAGTAAATACAACCACCAACCGAGACAGGTGGTTTAGGATGAGGAGGACGGGGACCCGTGGTGGGTCGTGAGGCCGTCCTAGCTGCAAAGAGCGAGCCATGTGCTGGCTTGGGGCAGTAGCCTAGGGTGAAGGGCATTGGTAATTTCACGAACACGTGGTCACAAGCAGAACTGAATTCGAAGTTACAACGAAGATTTTACGAATTTTGTAACGTGAAGGGCATTGGTAATTTCACATTTACGGGAGATATTTTTTTGTTTCGTCTTTTTATGGATTGGGCTATGTGCTAAATGGGGCCCACACCCCATTCTTTTCTCTCTCTCCCGTGTCCCCTTTCCATGTCTCCCTCTCATACTGTCTCTCTCTTTTCCCTCACTCCATCTCTCTCATTCACAAAAACTCTCCTCACTCTCTACCCTTTACACTCTCTCTCTTTTTTTAGCTCCTTCTCGTCCCCTTCTCTCTACAAGTGCAGAGAAACAACACAACCATCACCTTCACCACTCCGGCGAGCACCGCCACTACAAACACAGACCAATCACGAACCACAAACCCATAAACAACACTATTGAATGAGGGCATGGCACTGCGCAGTGGCTTATGCCACTATTCACTGTTTTCTTCATTGAACTCCAGCGAGATTTCTCGGTTGCCCGATCTCGGGTAAGCACTGTTTTTCCTTGAATCTTCCCCTTAGTGATGATATGATCCTATTTTTAACTTTGAATGCATGTTTTGGTGGTAGAACCGTTAAGGAAGATTTCCCAGTTTTCTGGAAATGTAGAACCGTTGCCGTCAGGCCATCTTCATGCCATTTTTTCAGCTAACTCCGACCATGACACAGCCTAAAATGGGTATAGATCTATTCCCTGCATTCATTTAGGTTTTTGAATCATCGATTTTGGTTGAGAATATAACTCGGAATGAGCTCTGGAAGTTAAAAGAAAAACCTACAAAAATCTAGACACTCGCGAGCTCGTGAGGGCACGTGTGGACTCTCCTATCCTTGGCGCATGCAGCGCGTGGCTGTCTGGACTGCCACCTTGTGGCGGCGTGTGGTAGCACGTAGAGGCACCCGAGGTCTCCCCTTAGGTTTCTTACATGCCGAACCCGATTTCGCCGTTCATTTTCCGAAATTCGATCGTTTTAAAATAGTTCCTTTATTAGCCGTACTTAGTACGAATACGCGAATTTAAGCTAGTAGATTTTATATTTACGTGAATGGTTTCGTTTCTAGATTAAACGCATCGCAAGGATCTTCGATGCCCGCGAGGCGGGTTCGAACCGACGACATGATTTATGAGTGGGTTTTTGCTTTTAAATATTGTATATTTATTTAATTTCCATATATATATATATATATATATATATATTTAGTAAAGAATTTTCTACATTACCCCTAGATTAGACTAACGCTTATATGAATATGCGGAATGACGGAGTTTATGAACTTATCCTAAATCCTACGGGATGCACAGGTATGCATACTATTATAGGATGCCTTAATTATATTTGTGGCCATGAATAATATTTTATTGACTAGAATTATTGAATTACCGTCGCATGATCATATTTGTGTTATACTGCTCATTGTGCATGCAACACTGGTGTTAGTACTTGCCTGGGCCAGAGCCAGTCTTCACATGTATGCTCACATTACACCGATATGCTCACTTTGCATATCGGGTCGGCGTGTGTCAATTTGGTATCAGAGCATAAGTTTGGGCAGTATTGCATTCATCACACACGTGATGTAAGCATTTTTGGTTCTTGAACCTAATGTCAAGTCTTGCCACCTTATCGAGCACGAGAAATGTATTAGCTTTTCCTAAGTTGTAGGCGACTTAGATGACTTATCGATCTTCTAGAAAAACATTTTCGCCCCCGCCTCTAGACTTTGAATGAAGAATCTCCTTGCCAAGGAAAATCCCGATTTGGAATGAGTTGATAGACCTGAAGCAGGGCTAATTTATAGATAGTTACATACCACCGGAGATTTTACCAATCAATCATACTAATATTCAGTCATCATTACCAACCCATCCGAGATAGAAAATCGTAAATAGTTTTGATCCTTGGCAGTACCCGTCTAGTATACCACCTATTAGAATTCATACGAAGTTTTACTTTCCGTCGAAATTTCCAGAAATAGTTCAAGTGATAATGTGGTGCTAAAGCGGTAGTAGTCAATGGAAGAACATCTGGGGGACGTCACATTTGGTTCCCGATAGCACTAATCTTTCAAACGTACTAGTTATATTTCTGGATCTTCAATAGGAAGATTGAAGTACGTCAAACCTCATTTTGAAGTAGGTTATTAGCAAATTCCATTTCCCTACCTTAGGACACTTCAACCAACACTAGTTCTCATATATACTTCTGATGCGGTACCCGTCACTACGGTGTTTTTGCATGAGAGTATAAGTTGTTATACCTACGGTTAACAGAAATACCAGAAGCAGTAATTAATTTTCTCTAGAGTTAACGGAACCAAATCCCAAAACCAATTCCTTACCAATCAACTGAAACTATCCATCGGAGCAGGCTCTAACCTATAGTCAGCCTATGGTGGCGCTACTCATTGACGATACTATTCAGATCCAGTATCCAGGGGTATGATTTCTGATACCGGGCATATACTTGTATCTGGGAGTGATAGGTTTGTGCCAAAATGCTAGTTCACAGTTTCAGTGGCGAACAATATTAAAATATCACGCATGCGTCAATTAGCGGTGTGATTAATAGACTGGCTAACAGTGACAACCTAGACCAAAGAAATTAAAATCGTGGAAACTTAGGACCAAACCTTGTAGGAGGAAAGTAAACCCGCAGTTGTATTACCCATATCACCCACTTAGGTGACTAGAACATTCCTGACCTAGACCTAGTTTGGGAGTGAGGTGCTTAAAAAAAAGCACCCATGAAAAAAAGCTGTGAGGGTTTTAGGTGTTTGGTAAATTGAAAAAAAGGGCTTATTTTGGAAGCTGCTGTGAGAATAAGCTGAAATCAAAGGAAAAAGCTGAAGCTGCTATTTGTAGCTTTGGAAAACTAGCTTTTTTCAAAGCACACAGAGCTACAGTACTTCTTTAATGAAAAGACCCACTATTAGACTGTTTTTTTTTTTCAAAAGCACTTTTACAAAAAAGTTTACCAAACACTCTGCTGATTTATTTCACAGCCGCTTATTCTCACAGCACAGCCGCTTATTCTCACAGCAGCTTTTTTTCAAAGCACAGCAATACCAAACCAGCCCCTAGTAAGGAGTATGTTATTAGGACATTTTCGCTAAGACTTTGATTGATTCGAGCACCACTCAAGTTGTCTCATCATCCTTAGCTTTTAAATCTTTATGGTACCCTAGTCGGGTACGTCTTGTGAATCCCAAAGTTATGAAGCAAAGTTTGCCTTGTCCCGTGCGAATGCGATGGATGTATCATTTTCTTTACCAATCCAACGGTGCAATTAATCTTATTTCATTGGATCTCATGGATTTCTATGTAATCCAAGGGATGGATTGACTACATCGGAATTATCAATTCAGTGGAACATAGACCGAAGATGATTATTTTCCTATGACCAGTGATCCTTGTGGTCACTTTCACAGGCAGACATTAGCAATTGAAGTATGAGTTAAATTCTTGCTGTAAGGTTGAAACGAATATTTAGAAAAGTTTTGACAGCCTATTAGTACGTGTAGTAGTATGAGAAAGCAATACAGTATAGTTCAATGACGTATATTCCTGGCGTCATTTCTCAAAATTTACTTGGGATACCATCAAAGTGTGAAGTGGAGTACACCATCGATCCACTTTCAAATACAACACCTATTCTTCCTGCATCTTATCAAACGACTCCTAAGACATTGAAAGTGTAACAACCCGTCTTGAACATTACGTTTTAATTCGATAAATTTATGAAAATACCCCTAGCGGTGAAAACGTTGACTCTCATATCGCAACATGTTGGAATTTTGGCTTTTGAATCTCTTCTCCACATTCCTAACTACACTTTGGCTTTTGAATCACTTGATGTGGAGGAAAAATCTGGAAAAATTCCAGAAATCATGTAGAAGGCTAGTACGGGCGTACTCGCGGTGCGTGGAGGCCACATGTGCTCAGCGCATGGAGTGCACTCGCCTCCGCCGGAGGCACTATGCCGACCAAATTTCGGCCAACTTTCCGACACCTATCTTGCCATGTGGTAGTGCGTGGGGTGGCGCGTGATGACCCAGGCCGCCGCCCCGTGGCGATGCGTAGGGAACCCAAAGTCCCTTCTTAGGTTTTTTTTATGTGCAGAATTCGAATCAGCCATCCGTTTTCCCAAATTCGACCGTTTTAGTAGAGTTTTAATAAATGGTCCCTATTTGTGTTTAGGTGGGTTGGTTGGAAGTGATTTCGTCCTCCCTAGTTCGATCGACTCCCAGTAGCAAAATATTTGTGAGAGGACCCCTTCTCAAATTGCATGTTTTTTATAAAAAATATTAGGCTTGCATTCATTCTACATTTCATGAATTAATTACGTTTTATGATACGTTTTACGGATTTTCTAGATTTATGAATTATGGAGAATCTATGATTTATTTAATTTTCTTTTGCAAAATATATACGATTTATCAATTTAAGGTTTATGAAATTTTATCTTTCTAGAAATCACGTTTATGGAAATGCTTATGATTTTCGGATGATGAGGTTTTGAATTCTAAGTTTGGTATGAGTTTTTGAATTACGTTTTATGTGCTTAATTAGTGGGTATTCATATGAAACATACACACAACATGAGTATGTATACGTCTATAGCCATAGGACACAGTTGATGAGTTGTAAGATATTTATGACACACTCACAGCTTCACTGGCGAAACCAATGTCGGACAACTTCACTAGCCATGGCTAGTGTCGGTGTGTTATGTATATTTCTTCTCTGGTGTAACCCAAAGTCATACAGCTTCACCTTCGGGTGATGAGACCTACCATGTTTCTTCATTGGCGTAACCCAGTGTCGTAAAGCTTCACCCTCAGGTGATGGATATGCCTTTGGGTGAATATGATAGCCCTGTTGAGTACATTAGTGTTTTTGACTTATGAGCTTTTACGGATTTTACCTTTAGGTGATTTTGATATCACTTCGAGTTGTGATTTTGATATCACTTCGAGTTGTGATTTTTATAACATGTAGAGTTTCGAAAAACCTATTACGTAGTATCATATTGTTTTTAAAACGGGGGGAGGGGATTAGTATGTTCAGAAAGAAAATGGTTTTCTTATTATTATGGTTATAATAAACTATGGTCTATGCACCTACACCCTCTTTAGGACCAAGTGACGATGAAAACGACCAGAGCTTCGAGGCATTTCCCTACCAGTGATCTTGTGTTCTTCCACTTACGTACGATTTCTTTATTTGTAATTGTAACTTAATGACTTTCGTTTCACTAGCACTCTCGTTTAGTAGTATGCTCTGAACATAATTGTGCGTCCTTTCTTTCGGTTTGTTGATTGTTGGACATCCTTCTTATCTTATGAGTAATGCTTATTTATTATTATTGCTTTAGCTTTTGTACATTCTTTATGAATGTTGTTTCTTATGTGACTTTTTGATTACACGTTTCCTTATGTCTGTGCACATTTTTATATTTATGGCTTTCGTCACTCTTGAGTGTCGGCCAACACGTGCCATCCAGGTGTCATTTGGATATCTGGGTTGGGGCGTGTTCGAGAGAACTTAGTTACAAAAGCTTATTGATTAGGGATTTATCTAACCCAATTTTATCTTAGGCAATCACAAACCTATTTGCGAGGATGAATACTGAACCTTAGGGTTGTACCTATATTTGTGGTAGTTTAATCGGGTGATGATTAAGAACCGTTAACAATGTGTTGAATTGATGGTCTTTTTTACCAACTCAGTAGAGAATGAATTTTATTCGAGTTGATCTGAAGTCTAGTTACAACCAGCTGAAGATCAGAAGCATTAATGATCCCAAGACTGCGATCAAGACTTGAATGACCATTATGTGTTCTTTGTAATGTCATTCGAGTTAGCGAATGATCCAATGATGGATTTTTTATAGCATTCCCGACGACTTTCTTACTTATTCCAACAACTAGATCAAATTTTCTAAACACCAATAGTCAGCTTTATACCAAGTTCCTCAAATATTAGCTTTATTTACCTTTCTTGGAAGATGTAGTCTCAGTAGATGATATTCTTTTCATTTTCCCAAAAGGTTGTAGCGGAAGAAAATTGAAATCCTAACAAAGTATTGTGAAATACGAAATACCATTGTTTTTTAGGATTACTAAAAGCTTTATTAATGATTTTTCAGCTATAGCATTTTCCTTTCAAGTTGATCGAGGAAAGTTAGTTTAGTTTTAGACGTTAAATGTGAATAAAGTTTCTGACAATTGAAGTGTTGTCTCTTTCCAAGCATTGTTCTTACACTTGTCGATGACATTCATAATTTTATATCTACAGTGAAGTTTCATTGAATGTTCTGGTTGCATGCTGATGCAGCATGATAGGGTATTGCTTATGTCTAGCGATGGGTGGAACTGCATGAAGTGAACTACCTTACTCCTAACCTAGAGTCAATGATTACCTTATTTACTTGAAAATCTGATGACACTTTTCCGTGAAGAAACGTGTCAAAGTCTTTATAATTTCTCAAGTACATCTTCGCCCGAAAGGAACAAAATTTCAAATATCGGCGATGGAAGAAACAAATATATGCCTACGATTGTGCCATCATGTATTACCCTGGTTGTGCAAACGTAGTTATCGACAACTTCAGCAGAAAAACACATGAATGACTGAATACCCTTTAGCCTGTCATATTCCACCTTAAGTAGAATTCGTGAGTATTGATGTGACGTTATTTACTGATCATCAGGAAATGTTGTTAGTTAATTTCCAAGTTCGATCTTTCTACTTTTGACTTGAGATGAAAAAAAGAGATTGATTAGTCGTTAAGCAGATATCTGTTTTTATCACAAGTGAAAGCATAAAGAAATCATTCGAGTGGTTATAATCACTTCCCGTATTCGAATGGAGATGGGAAAATATCACCCTGGACTTCTTATACGAACTATATTGTAGACGTGGAGATTATTATGTTTCGGTAATTGTCGACTGACTTGACAAGTCAGCTCACTAGATTTCACATCCGTCTATGGTTGTGCGCACATTTGGTTACAACGATCATAATTTCAAGTTATGTAGAGAATCTTAGAATACGCTTGGCTCTATAATTTCACATAATAAAATCTTGATAATAGATTGTATATATACTTAAGGAGAAATTAGGTTCACATCCTTCTTTTTGCTACTCCATTGATTAAAATCCTATTCATTTTCAATTTTTTATCAAGGTCCTTGGGTATTAATAACATCATTAATTATTTGAATAATAAAATATATTTTTTTTAAATAAAAATGTTAAAATTAGTATATTTATATTTATGGTTAAATTTTTTATCATATATTTTTATTGTTAGTTTGTACCTATTTTTAATTTGTACCCATATATTAG
Organism: Malus fusca; assembly: GCA_035220775.1. Taxonomy (NCBI): domain Eukaryota; kingdom Viridiplantae; phylum Streptophyta; class Magnoliopsida; order Rosales; family Rosaceae; genus Malus; species Malus fusca. The sequence goes on along the minus strand of CM069068.1, from coordinate 4,676,145 downwards.
TTTCTTTTTGTGCCCATATTTTTTAAAGTTTTATTTGTGTTTGTACCCATGTGTATACCGTCATGTGATATTGTATATTTAATCAATGATAGAAAAATTACATATGGTATACTTATGTTTTATGCCTAAACTTTGTATCATATATTTATATATTTAGTTTGTACCCACTTTTAATTTGCAACATTTTTTTAAATTTGTAGTATTTTCTTTTTAATTTTATTTTTTACCCATGTATTAATTTCTTTTAGTGCCTATATTTTTTAAAAATTCATTTGTACTCATAATTTTTTAATCTTTTATATGTACCCTAATTTATTTATAATGTACCCATTCTTCTTTATTAATGTACCACTTTGTTATATGTGAAATGTACCAATTTTTTTGTAAAATGTACCAATTTTTTTAACACTATGGATACATTCTTTTTCCATTTATTATTTCTTATTTTTACGTAGTTTTTATCCATTTATTCAATCAAAATGTTTGAATTTTTTTATTGTAACCATTTATAATAGTATTATAATGAGGGATTTAAAATTTATAGGATTATAAATCTCATAAAATATCAAACAATTAATGTCAAAACTATAAAAATATTAATATTAATTGTAATATAATGAGGTGTACAAAGTCAAGGGACTTTGATCAAACTTTGAATATCATTAAGGTTTTAATCAAAGAGTATTAAGGATTAGGAACCGCATCCAAAGTATCCCTATACTTAAATTCGGGACAAAGATTGTGATTTAGCATCATTCATGTTAAAGCAATTGCGCAAGTAACGCATTAGGGTATGTGATAGGATGGACGAGTATCACTTATCTAGTGTGTTTTCTTTAAAAAAATGACCAGTTGGTGGCTTCGCCACAATATTCTATCCTTCTAGGAGCCAAGAAGATTTACAGAGGTATTTCGGAAGATATGTAGGCAATTCAATTCAGATTCACCACACCCTCCAATTAACCTCATTCTTCCCTCATCAGAGAGCATTGGCAAATCCGACTGGATTTCACCTTCATTCGTGGGTGTGCACATATTTAGTTCCAACAATCATGATTTCAATTTTTGCATAGAATGTTAGAATACACTTAGCTCTATAATTTCGCATAATAAAATCTTGATAATTGATTATATATAACTTAAATTTGTTACAAAGATTATGATTTAGCACCATTCACGTTAAAGCAATTACGTAAATAAAAAATTAGGATACGTTATAGAAGGGACAAGCATTTCTTATCTAATAATTTTTTTTAAAAGAAAATCAACTGGTGACTTCACCACAGTATTCTATCCATTTAGAGGCCGAGAACACACATAAAAATATATCAGCCTCCTTAACTATTACCGTATCATTTACCGGCGCCAGAATTCGAAACACAACTTCTATCCACACAACAAAATATTCATAATATAAAGTACTAAACCAAATAATGATTGAGACAAGTGGTTGATTTAGCACCGTTCACATAATTGATAATAGCAAATGACCACACAAGTTTTTTGTTTTTTTATTAAAAGACGCTAGGCGCTAGTCGGGCGGCGGGCTAGGGCCTAGCGCCTAGGCGGCTAGGCGGGGTCTAGGCGGATTTAAGTAAATCCATTATATTTCGTGTAAATAAATGTTTGTTTATACTTAAAATATATATAATTTCATCATAAACTACAAAATAGAATGACATATGTATTATAAAGTATTGGAACATAATGAAAACATGGGGAACAAGCATATAGTGTGTGTCCATTTAAGTATTCAACAAGTCTCTTACAATTTATTGAAAAAAATTAAATGCAAATTGAAAGTTATCTATTTTCTATCAAAGTGAGTTGCAACCTAGGCAGGTGCCTAGGCGGGTCTGGGCGGGCTAGGCGGTCTAGGCGGGCGCCTCAACTAGTTTAGGCGCCCTTTATTAATTTTCAAACGCCTAGGCATTAATCGGGGCGGTGACCAGCCGCCTAGCGCCTAGGCGGGGCCTAGGCGGCGCTAGGCGGGGATTTTTAGAACAGTGATCAAAAGTGAAGGTAAAATAGGAAAAATAGGAATATGATTGTCATTTAAAAAAAAAGATAAAATAGGGATATGATTGTTATTTTCTCAAAATATACAAAATTACTATTTTACCTTCTCATGTCAATATTATGTATCAAAATGAGAAAAAAGAGGTAAAAAGTTGACAAGAAATGTTATCTTAATAGAATCGATAGATAGCACCACTGGCTGTAGAACTAGTTGACAAGAAAAGTTGACAAGAAATGTTCTCTTATTTGTTTTTCCATGGGAAGGACAGATGTTCATTATTTTGTCTTTGACAAACATTTGGTGAAAAACAAAAGAAGCCATTTTCTTCCCTGCTGAGCTTTTAGATACCGTTGGATGAAAAAGACTAGGTGGATCGATTGTAATTGACTCAGTACTAGACCTAGCATTCGTGTTGTGTTTTCCGTGTTTGTGTCATTTTCGTGTCATACCCGATATCTTAACGGGTCTTGTCGTGTAACACCCGTTAAAATAAACGGGTAAAATGACATGATCCTAAATCGACTCGATAATATTAACAGGTAATATGACCTGACCCGTTACCCGTTACCCGTTAAGGAAAATATATTTTAAACCAATAAATAATCAAATGAAAAACATAATACTAAATAAGTATATACATATCATATTGTCACATCCAAAACATAAAAACGCATTTTTCTTTTAAGTATATTTTCACTTACCTAAAGTCTTTAATAGTTTTTTAATTAATATAGAAGTGTAAAAAATATATAAAAAATATAGAAATGCTCGTAATGACAAGCTTTACAACTTTCATGAAGAGCTTAACTTTGAAATTCGCCACTACAATCATATAAATCATAGATCAAAATTTAACCGCTGATTGTTATTTACATTTACGCTTCATTGTTCTCATCAAATTTTGTTTTTTTCAGATTTTCTTTTTTGAAAACTTGATCTATTAGAGGATGCAAGAAGATGAACGGTTTGAATCGTTGATATTATATTAAGAGTTTTACGGTTAGTGAAAATATTGTTTGATGTTTATAAAGTTTCTACAAACTATATGACATCGACTTATATTTCAGTTAACCGTAAATATCAAAACGTGATATCAAAGATCTGAACCGTTTATCTTCTTACATCTGCCAGATGATCATGTTTTAAAAAAAGAAAATTTAAAAAATGAAATTCAGTAAGAAGAATAAAGCGTAAATGACAATCGACGGTTAAATATAAATTTAAGGTTTATGAATTATAGTGTTGGATTTCGAAGTTGACTCATTCATTAAAGTTGTAAAGTTTGTCACTATGAGTAATTGTATTTTTTTTTTAACATTTTTTACACTTATACAATAATAATTATTAATTTTTCCCTCAAATAAAAAACATTATTCATGAAGGTTTGGAAGATTTTTAAAATCCAAACGATAATGGAAGTGTAACCATTATCTACTCGTGGATAAATAATGATGAATTACGATTGTTTATATATTCTTTCACATTTTTCATACTTGTATGTATGTCTTCTTAGTTCTTACCTATGCAAATACTATATTAGTTTATTTTAATTTTGGACAACAACGTGTTAAGTAAAATTTATCCTAGTAATTATAATAAGGAACTCTCATAATAAAAATAAATAATGACTAAAACTTTTTTTTTTAAACTTATATAGAATAATAATACAAAACTATATATTTAATATAGAATATATTGTATATATTAATATGGCTATTGTATTTTATAATAAATCTTTTAGTAATTAAACTTTAAAATTATCAAAATAATTTTTTTCTTAATGGATCGAAACAGGTTACTCACGTGTTACCTGCGTGTATACCCGTTAAGAACTCGTTATTAACGGGTTACCCGATAATGACCCGATAAGTTATCGTGTTGATCCGAAACCCGTTATTTTCGTGTTGTTTTTGTGTCGTGTCCATAGTCTGAAATATCGATAATATTGACGAAATATCGAGGATATTTCGGTTTTTTCGGATCACGGATATTTCGGAACATATCCATGTACATATCGTACAAATATCGACAATATCGACGATAATATCGGAAAATATCGATGTCGATAATTTCGCTCACACTTCAACAATATTTTGTCAAAATATTGGTGTAATATCGCTAAAATATCGAAAATATCGATATAAATGAAGGAAAAAAAAAAAAAAAAAGGGAAAAAAGGGAGGGAAAAAAAAACAAAAGGGATTTGAACCCCTCCCATTTTACTCCTCCTACCCCATAACCACCATATATCACTTATGTTTTAGTGATAATATGCTAAAATATTTATATTTATATGAGTTTCATGTTAACAATTAGATGCATAACTATTTTGGGGATTTATCATTTGATGAATACTCTTCACAATAAACTTACTCTACACATAGAGATGATGAAGATAGTGAAAATTTTAAACCTCATAGGAACTTTATGTGGTGCTAAATCACTCATGTATCTTACCATGCAATGTATAAAGTGTAAAATATTGTAGTAAATCATTATATATAAATGATTATGGTATGTTTAATCTTTTTTTCATTAATTACTACATATTTTCTACCCTCACAGTGTTTGCCAGCTCGCTGTATAATCAACTTAAATGAGTTAAATCCATCATGTAATGCATTTCCTTCTAATTTTTATTGATAAACTAATAGATAATTGACTAAATAAACATTCTTCAAAGTTTTAATAAAAAATTCTAAGTTTTTCTTACAATTTTCATGGTTTTTATTCAATTTTTATCGATATCGATAATATCCCAATATTTTCATCGAAATTCCAATATTTTTAGACTACCGATCTTTCCGATATGATGTATTTCATACCATGTCGTGTCAGAAAACTGCGAGTCTATTACTTCCCAGTTCACCTTTTTCTTTTCGGAGTTTTGACTTTAATTTGCCTCTACGGTTGTGTGTAGATCTCAAATTTGATCCGTGCTGCCAAGAAATTCCTGGAGTATCAATTGATGGCCTCATTATTAGAGTTTGTGTTTTATGTGTTTTCTCAAAGAATGAAGTTCTCTGTATTGGAGATTGAAGAACAAAACCAGAGAGAATGAGAGAGAGAACTCTTGAATGTGTCTCTTCAATTTCACTTAATAATCCCAAATACATTTGTAACCGTTATGTATGAAAAGGAAGGGAGATCCTTCACTTAACAAAACATAACACAATCTCAGCCATACATTGCTATCATCCTATGAGATGATGCCACTTGGCTTGTTCTATCACTTAGATCCTATGCTAGAGAGGAGACCACTTGGACTATGATCCAATGGCTCAAATTACATCAGAAAGATAAAGCACATAAAAGAAAAATCAAAATTTGTAACTTTAGCTCCAAGATATTAGCTCAAGGGTTACATATCAACACTCCCTTCTAACCCTTTAGCTGATTTCACACCAAGTAGATCTCTTAGGTAAACAAATCGATCCTTTGACAGAGCCTTGGTTAGTATATCTGCAATCTGGTCTTCTGTTTTGCAGTAGACTAGTTCAATCTCCTTTGCTTGGATAGCTTCTCTGATAAAGTGAAATTTCCTACTGATGTGCCTAGTTCTCTGGTGTAGAACTGGATTCTTTGCCATTGCTATGGCTGAAGTGTTGTCACACAGAATTGGTGTGCCTTCCACTTGCTCCTCACCAAAATCTTCAAGCACAAACCTTAGCCATTTAGCATGTGATGTTGCTTCTGCAGCACTGACATATTCTGCTTCTGCAGTGGATATTGCCACTGTGTTTTGTTTGATTGATGCCCATGAAAACATACCGGATCCAAGTGTAAATGCATATCCTGAGGTGCTTCTCATGTCATCCTCACTTCCTGCCCAGTCACTATCACAGTACCCTATCAGAGTAGTTGTCTTCCCTTTTACAAATTCAATTCCAAAATCAAGAGTGCCCTGAATATATCTCAACACTCTTTTGCCAGTTCCCATGTGTTTCTTTGTGGGGTTATGCATGAATCTAGCAAGTAAACTAGAAGCAAACATTATATCCGGCCTTGTAGCAGTCAAGTATAACAAGCTACCTACAACTTGTCTATATTCACTTTCATTTGCTGCTTCACTACCATCTGTCTTGCATAACTTCTCATTCACAGCCAGTGGTGTTGCCACTGATTTGCAATCTTTCATCCCAAATTTCTCAATAAGCTTCATTGCATATTTTCTCTGGTGGATAAAAATGTTTTTATCTGTTTGCACTACTCCCATGCCAAGAAAATGATGAAGTAACCCCAGATCAGTCATCTCATAATGCTGCATCATGTCATTTTTGAACTCTTCGAGTAGTTTTGGACAACTTCCAGTATATACAATATCATCCACATAGAGTGAAACAATAATGATACCTGTAGCCTCACTAGTTTTGACATAAAGTGTTGCTTCACTAGAACTCTTCTTGAAACCTGCCTTACCAAAATAGGAATATATCTCATCATACCAAGCTCTCGGAGCTTGCTTCAACCCATACAGGGCCTTGTTCAACTTATACACCTTGGTTTCTTCACTCTCCTTCACAAAACCTTGTGGCTGCTCAACATAAACCTCCTCCTTCAAAGTTCCATTCAGAAAAGCAGATTTTACATCCAACTGATATAGATTCCATTCCTTCTGTGCAACAAGTGCTATCAAGGTCCTAATAGTGTCTAATCTTGCAATCGGGGCGAATGTTTCATTGTAGTTTATCCCAGGCTTTTGGGAATAACCTTTTGCCACTAGTCTGGCCTTGTTTTTCTGCACGGATCCGTCAAGGTTCAACTTGGTTTTATAGACCCACTTAACACCAATGATTGGCTTGTCAAATGGTCTATCAACTAGCTCCCATGTGTTGTTCTTTTCAATCATTTCAAACTCAGATTTCATTGCATTTTCCCATGACTCATCTAGAATAGCATCTTCATAGTTTTCAGGTTCTACAATGCACATGTTACACTGAGCCATGATCTCATTTACACTTCTCCATTTTTGTGGTGTGTGATCAGTTGTTTGAGAACTTTCGAAAACATTCTCACTTAGTGATGCAACAACATCCTCCACTTGAGTTGATGTATCCAAGAATTGACTTGGTTCACATACTTCCACTTGATTCTGCCCTTCACTACAATCTGCCATTTGATTCTCAATAATCATGGGAACTTGTATTTCACTCTTATCAGTGTTCTCCCACTCCCATGAAACATTCTCATCAAAGTGTACATCTCTAGACAGGATGATCTTATTAGAACTTGGATCAAACACTCTGTACCCTTTTTCACAGATTCCATAGCCTACAAAAATACACTTGCGACTGTTTTCTTCAAGCTTATGCCTTAGTGTTGAGGGAATGTGCACATAGCATAATGACCCAAAGATCTTCAAGTGTGCAATACCTGGTTTTCTACCAGTGTATGCTTCAAATGGGGTTATCTTCTTGAGGGACTTTGAGGGACATCTATTAAGTATGTAGACTGCAGTATTCACAGCCTCTGCCCAAAATGCATAAGAAAGACTATTTTCATGCATCATAGACTTTGCCATTTCCACCACAGTCCTATTCTTCCTCTCAGCTACTCCATTCTGTTGAGGAGAATATGCCATGGTTAATTGCCTTTGAATTCCAAGCTCAGTGCAGTAACTGTCAAATTCAGTTGATAAGAACTCTCCACCCCGATCACTCCTTAGACATTTCACCTTATATCCACACTGTAACTCTGTCATTGCTTTAAACTTCTTGAAACAATCAAATGCACTTGACTTGTTTCTGAGAAAATATACCCAAGACATCCTAGTACAATCATCAGTGAACAACAGAAAGTACTTATTTCCAGAGATAGATTCAGTTTGCATTGGTCCACAGATATCTGTGTGAACCAATTCCAGAGGAAATTTTGCTCTCCAAGTTGATTTTGATGGAAAAGACTCTCTGTGTTGCTTTCCTAGCATGCAGCCTTCACACACAACCGAGGTTTTCTCCAAATGAGGCAATCCATGAACCATTTCTTGGTCTTCAAGCATTTTGATGCTTCTGTTATTTAGATGCCCCAAACGCTTATGCCATATCTGCATACAGTGTGTCACACTTGCTTTCAAGGCTATCTGATTTGCTGGCATCATTGTAAGAGGAAAACACCTGTTGTTTGTCATCTGCACTCTAACAACAAGATTATCCAGTGACCAACCATCGAAGATACTCACAATATTTCCTCCAAACAATAGATAGTACCCGTGCTCCATCATCTGTCCAACACTTAGCAGATTCTCTTCAAGTCCAGGAACAAGCATCACTTCTTGAATGTGCTTTCTTCCCAATTTGGTTTCTATAACAAGAGTTCCCTTTCCTGCAACCTGAACAATCTCTCCAGTTCCCATCTTCACCCTGGAAGTCAGATTCCTTTGTATGTTGATTAGTAACCTTTCATCACCTGTCATGTGGTTACTACAACCACTATCAATGTACCATGAATGATTCACCTTCACATCTGTCACAGCATTGCATACATAGAACAGGGTACCAGTTTCTTCAACATGATTTACATAATTCACCTTCTGTATATTTTTGTTTCCATGACAGTCTCTGATCACATGCCCAAGTTTCCCACAACCTGTGCATTTTGGCTTCCCTTCAAACCAACATTTGCCATAATGCAATTTATCACAATGTCTACAAGCTGTCTTGTTTCCATCATTAGAGACATTTGGTCTTTGAACAAAATTTGGCTTATTATCCCACTTCTTTCCTTTGGATTTCCAGTTTTTCTGAAACTTTTGATTTCCAGAATAACCTATTCCCTTAGAGTTTTTACCTCCAACATTTAGACTAGCAAAAGCTCGTTCAGTAGAATTTTCAGCATGTCTATCCAATCTGAGTTCAAAACTTTTCAGAGAAGCAATTACCTCTTGAATCTCAAGAGTTTCAAGATCCTTAGAATGTTCAATCACGGAACAAATAGGATCATATGATCTAGGCAAACTAATCAACAATTTTTGCACAACTCTCTCTCTAGACAGATCCTCACCATAGCTCTTCATTTGATTCATTATATCAAACAATCTAGTAAGATATACAGATAAGGATTCACTATCTTTCATGCGAGTATATTCAAATTCTCGACGCAAACCTTGCAATTTTACGCTCCTTACTTGCTTATCTCCTCTGAACTCTTGCTTCAGAATGTCACAAGCACCCTTTGAAGTCTCTTCGTTCACAATTCTGGGGAAAATTTGGTCTGAGACAGCACCTTGGATCAACCCAAGTGCACGAGCATCCTTCATCAGGATTTCAGCTAACGTCGGCTTCTCAACTCCAGTGACCTCGATCTCTTCTAACTTCTTCTTCTCCTTCTTTGGATCTGAAGCATCGAACCCATTTTCAACGAGATCCCATAACCCATGAGATTTCAGAATGGTTTTCATTCGAATGCTCCAGAACTCATAATTTTCTCCATTGAAAACTGGCGTCCGAAGCTCAGCAGTGCCTGATCCTGCCATGTTAGACATCGGATTCAAGAAATCACACCACCTCGATCGTCGTATGAGCTGGATTGCAGCTCGAATCAATTCCAGTTTTCTTTTCACAGATTTACGCCCAGTTTAGATAACCGAACTTGGCTCTGAGGCCATATTAGAGTTTGTGTTTTATGTGTTTTCTCAAAGAATGAAGTTCTCTGTATTGGAGATTGAAGAACAAAACCAGAGAGAATGAGAGAGAGAACTCTTGAATGTGTCTCTTCAATTTCACTTAATAATCCCAAATACATTTGTAACCGTTATGTATGAAAAGGAAGGGAGATCCTTCACTTAACAAAACATAACACAATCTCAGCCATACATTGCTATCATCCTCCGAAGACGATCGCAAGGACGACGTGTACTTGAGTTCTGGAGGTGAGGACATACGCAGGACCTTCACGGACCACCTCTACTGTTCATTAAAAGACCACCAATTCGACGTCTTCATGTACGGAGACGAGTACGATGACAAACTAGAAGAAAGTAATGGAGCTATACCAGAACATCTGATTCAAGCAATCGAAAGGTCTAAGGTTGCCGTCGTCGTCATCTCAAGAGGGTATCTGGAGTCGTTGTGGTGTCTGGAGGAGCTGGTGAAGATCATGGAGTGCAGAAAAACACTGGGTCAATTATTTTTTCCAATTTTCTATGATGTTGATCCCTTTGACGTCCGGATCCAGAGTGGTAGTTTTGCGCAAGCGTTTCAGAAATACGAACAGAAAATTAACGAAGAAAAGGTACATCTCTGGAGAAAGGCTCTTAGGGAAGCTGCACTTTCCCTTTCGGACGGATTAAATTTGAGGAAGACTGAAGGGTAATTATTTTCTTATTTCCCTTTTCTTTTCTTTATTTTGTGCGCTTTAAATTTCCCGTCCATTTTATTTATCTCTTTGTATATAATGATTAAATCAGGCTTATTGTAATGGTATCTGGAGATTTTGACTCGTCAATTTCTGAAAGATTAATGTAATCTAGAAGTTGCATAATAAATTTTCACGCTTGCTTTGTTGAATTTTAACAACCAGGCATGAAGGAAACTTTATCAGGAACGTTATTTCTCAGATCACTGGAAAACTGAGCATCACCACAAGCTTAGAGGTACCCACCAACCTAGTTGGAATAGATTCTCGTGTGCGAGACATTAGTAAGCATTTAGATGTTGGAGGATCAAATGATATTCGCACAATTGGAATTTTGGGTATGTGCGGACTGGGTAAGACAACGGTTGCAAAAGCCATTTTCAACAAACATCATCATAATTTTGACGGTGCAAGTTTCCTTCAAAACGTGAGGGAAAAGAAACTGATTGATTTGCAAGAACAACTTCTTTCTGATATCTTGAAAGCGGCCTACATAGGGGTAAGTTGTATCGATGAAGGGACCAAGGAGATAGAACAAAGGTTAGGCAACAGAAGGGTACTTGTCGTAATTGATGATTTAGACAGCGTTGAACAGATAGATGCTTTGGATATAAAACCTGACTCCTTTGGTCTAGGGAGCAGAATCATTATGACTTCAAGAAACAAACATTTGCTGAAGATACTTAATGTGGATAAGATATGTCCTCTGCCAGCAATGAGTGAAAGAGAAGCTCTTGAGCTACTTAGTTGGCATACCTTTAGAAAGAATGATCCTGATGAAGAGTATGTTGAGCTCTCAAGAAAGGCTGTTGGCTACTGTGGAGGTTTGCCACTAGCACTTGAAGTCTTAGGTTTTTATCTACGTACAAAAATCACAATTGAATGGGAAACTGTACTGGATAAATGGAATAGATCACAGCCTTATCGAGAAATTCGCAAAAGACTTGAAATAAGCTATGATGGGCTAACTGATGATGACGTGAAGGCTATATTCCTTGATATCTCTTGTTTCTTTACTGGAATGAACAAGGACCATGTTATGACAGTACTCGACGGCTGTCAGTTTTATCCAGAAATAGGGATTCGAGAACTTCAAGATCAATGCCTTGTAACTGTTGATAAAGAAGGCAATCTCATGATGCATGGTTTGATTCAAGGCATGGGCAGAGAAATCGTGCATGCAGAATCCCCTGACAATCCTGGAAAACGTAGTAGATTGTGGCATAATGAAGATATAACCGACGTATTGACGAAGCAATCTGTGAGTACTTTTGCAATTAAATTTGATGTTAAATGCATGTACTAATGTAGCAGAGAAAGGAACCTGTAAGAGACAAAAAAAGGAGCCTTTTGTATTGAATCATCTCAAATTAAATAACAGAATCACACATGTCCTGCTCTCGTTGAGTACAATTTGTGAATTATGATACCCGTAAAAGAAGCTTGCTAAAGATACCTAATTAATGTAGACAGATGTAAAGTACAACTCTATGGTTATTTGAGAAGACAACTCTATGGTTATAATCCGGACATATAAGCACATTATTGGAAGATATATAATAAAAGTTGCCTTTGAGAGGTCCCATGTTCTATATTGTCTAATTGTCTACCTCTCATTTGGTTCATCCATCCAATTCAAGACTTTGTGGTTCTGATGTATGAATTAATCATCTTTTCACTTGCATATAACCCTTTTCTTAGTTCCTCTGTTGTTGTTGTTGGTTTGTTTTTAATTTGTAACTATTTTTTGTAATAGGGAACGGAAGACATTGAAGGACTCACTTTAGATATGCAAGAGTCTGACGAGTGTAGCTTCAGTTCAGAATTATTTAGAAACATGCAGAGTCTGAGATTGCTCAAACTCAATAACATAAAGCTCACTGGAAGTTACCACAATCTTTCCAAAGAGTTAAGATGGTTGTGTTGGCATGGATTTCCTCTGGAGGTCATACCAAAAGATTTTGATCAACCAAACCTAGTTGCTATTGACCTGAGCTATAGCAAACTCATACGAGTTTGGGAGGATTCCGATTTGGTATGATATGGCCTCAACCAAATTGTTAATTCTTTCTTCCAGGTTTTATAAACACCAACTTCATGCTTTCTCTTTTCCATTTGTATTTATTTTAGTTTTTCCTTTTGTCGAACAGTTGCTCGAGAAGTTGAAGCTTCTTAATCTCAGTCATTCCCCTAACCTGGCAAAAACACCAGACTTCTCAAGACTCCCAAATCTCGAGGAAGTGATATTGAATGATTGTGAGAGTTTGTCCGAGGTTCACTCATCCATTGGGAATCTTGAAAGACTTACTTTGGTTAATCTTGAAGGCTGCAAAAATCTCAAGGATCTCCCACTGAATTTCTTTAATTCCAAGTCTATTGAAACTCTTATTCTTAACAGCTGTTCAAGATTTGAAAACTTGGCTGAAGGCTTGGGAAAGAGTTGCCAGAAGACAGCAGATGGCACACCCATAAGACAAATACTAAAGCTGAGTTTTTCATCTCAATATGTTGTGAAAGAGTCACCATCAACTAGTCTTTTGCCCCCTTCTTTACATGGCTTAAACTATTTACGGAAATTAGATCTTGGATGCTGCACTTTGACTGATGACGAAATCCCAAAGGTTCTTGGGAGTCTAACTTTTTTAGAAGATTTAGATCTTCGAAAAAATAGTTTTTGTAGCTTACCAAGCCTCAGTGGTCTTTCTAAGCTTGAAACATTGTGTTTAGATGATTGCACAAACCTACATGCAATCCCAAATTTACCAACAAATTTGAAAGTCTTGCGAGCGGGTTTGTGCACTGCATTAGAAACAATGCCAGATTTTTCAGAATTGTTGAGTATGAGAGAGCTGTATCTAAGTCATTCATGCAAACTCACAGAGATTCCGGGCTTGGATATGTCATTAAACTCGATGACAAGAATTCATATGGAAGGGTGCATCAATCTCACTGCTGATTTTAGGAAGAACATCCTACAGGTCTCTCTTTCTTTCTCGCCTGTTTTCTCTCTTTCTACTACACACACAGAAGCACAAATACATGACACATGCATGCATAACAATGTATTGTTGTTACAAATCTGGCTCTACATGGTACAGGGATGGACTTCTTGCGGATATGGTGGCATTTTTTTCAATGGAAATTATATTCCTGACTGGTTTGATTTTGTCAAGGGTGATCTGGTCAGTTGTCACGTACCTCTAATTGTTCGTCGCAATTTTAGCGGGTTGACTTTGTGCTGCATATACTCTTCAAAGAAACAATGTGAAGGTCCTCTCGGCATTATCGTTAGCAATAAAACCAAGTGTACTGCTTTGCTCGCCCGGATAACATATGCCTCGGTACCAACTTCCTGCACGCTTGATGGCCATTATCTTTGGCAGGGACATATATCAAATTATGTGCTCAATTTGCAAGGAGGGGACAAGGTTGATATATTTGTAAAGCCTGTTGAACCTGCAGATGCTTCTGTGAGTGTGAAGAAAATAGGGGTTAATCTAGTATGGGACAACTTTATGAAGGAAAATATGCATGATTCAGACTTGCTTCTATACGATTTTGACCAACATCCGGATTGGTTATTGGGTGCTGATGGGTACTTTCTTATTTCTTTTTTCCTTTCCTATATTTTGGATTTTTTTTTATTTCCCACTCCTTCTAACAAGAGTTATTAATTGGCTACATAATGTATTGGTCTATTGAACTCTCATATATATCAAATGTCAAGAAACAATGAAATTATCATAACTACGCCTTGGAGTAATTGATTTTACACATTGCAATGTAGAGCTTCCAGACTCTTCCATGAGAAATCTGTGTCATGTGTGGTTTAATGCTTTAATGATTTTCAAAGATTTTGATGCATCACTGGGCTTTCAAATCTTCCACTCCCAAGCTCTCGTCATAATGAGCAAGATATTAGTTCAATTTAATTGTGCCGTTTATTTGTAAATCTTACTTTTGCTTAATTTTGAATTGAATTTTACCTACCAGGTATGAAGGAATCAGTAGAGAACTGAGAAGCAATTACTTGGACGTAGCCATACACCCAGTTGGAATAGATTCTCGCGTTCAAGTAATCAGTAATTTTTTAGATGTTGAAGGATCAAATGATGTCCGTATCATTGGAATCTTGGGTATGGGCGGACTGGGTAAAACAACGGTTGCAAAAGCCGTTTTCAAGAAACATCATCATAGTTTTGATGGTGCAAGCTTCCTTCCAAATGTGAGAGAAGATAAGAAACTGGTTCATTCACAGAACAAACTTCTTTCTGATATATTGAGTTTGGGAAACATGAAGGTTCTTAAGGTCAATGAAGGGACCAAGGAGATTAAAAGAAGACTTGGCGACAAAAGAGTGCTTGTCATAGTAAATGATGTAGACCGCGATGCACAGTTAGATGCATTAGGTATAAATCATTACTCATTTGGTCCAGGAAGTAGAATTATCATAACAACAAGAGATCGACATTTGCTAGAGATGCTTAATGTGGATGTGATATATATTGTGCAAGAAATGAATAAAGAAGAGGCTCTTGAGCTACTTAGTTGGCATGCCTTTGGTAAGAGTTATCCTAATGAAGAGTATGTTGAGCTCTCAAGAAAAGCTGTTGGCTACTGTGCAGGATTACCACTAGCACTAGAAGTCTTAGGTTCTTATCTGTGTACAAAAAGCAAAAGTGAATGGGAAACTGTACTGGATAAATGGAAAAGACATCCTCCTAGGGAGATTCAGGGAATACTTAAAATAAGTTATGATGGGCTAACTGATGACCTTGTGAAGGATGTATTCCTGAATATAGGCTGTTTCTTTATTGGAATGAACAAGAACTATGTCACGACAATATTGGATGGCTGTGACTTATATCCAGAAAAAGGAATTCGAGAACTCCAAGATCAGTGCCTTGTAACTGTTGATACAGAAGGCAATCTCATGATGCATGACTTGATTCGAGACATGGCCAGATAAATCGTACGTGCACAATGCCATTACCATCCAGGAGAACGTAGTAGGTTGTGGCGTCATGTGGATGTAATACACGTATTGGCGAAACAATCTGTAAGTACTTCGGCAATCAAATCTTTGTTAAATATGAACTTCATTAAGGGATAAGTATATGCCACCTATTATTGCAATAATTAATTTTTAAAATTAAAAACCCCAAACCCACGCAGTAGATGGAGAAATTTTTTATTGTAACCGGAACACGAGTTGTACACTACGTATTTTTATATTCAAAAATAGAAGTCCAAAACAATATTAAAGGCACACGCGTGTGCCAAGGGTTTAGTAATACATAAAGTAACACCGTGTAACCGATGCCGACTAAGATACCTAATTAATTTGGCAAAATGGAAATCACAACTGAATTCTAGTTCATACATCCAATTCGTGGCTTTCTTCATGTGTGTAAATTCTCTTTTCACGTCAAAATAAATTTTGTCTTACTTTTTTCCTTTTTCTTTTCCTTGAATAGGGAACGGAAGACGTTGAAGGACTCGCTTTAGATATGAAAGAGTCTGGCGAGCGTAGCTTCAGTACAGAAGCATTTAGAAAGATGCGACGTCTGAGATTTCTCAAACTCAATTATGTAAATGTTACCGGAAGTCACAGCAATCTTTCAAAAGAGTTAAGATGGTTGTGTTGGCATGGATTTCCTCTGAAGGTCATACCTGAAGATTTCGATCAACCAAACCTAGTTGCTATTGACCTGAGCTATAGCAAACTCATACGAGTTTGGGAGGATACTGACGTGGTATGATACGATCTCAAACAAATTATTAATTATTTTCTTCAGCTTCTGTGAATACCAATATCTTGCTTTCTCTCTTGTATTTGAATTTTTATTTTGTTATCTGTTTTTTCCTAGCAGCTGCTCAAGAATCTGAAAATCATCAATCTCAGTCATTCCCATTACCTAACAGAATCACCAGATCTTTCCAAAGTCCCAAATCTTGAAAAACTGATATTGGTAAACTGTGTAAGATTGTCTAAGATTCACCCATCCATTGGGCATCTTGAAAGACTTTCGTTGGTAAATCTTGAAGACTGCAAAACGCTTCAGTATTTTCCAGGGGATTTCTGTAAGTCAAAATCAGTTGAGACTCTTATTCTTAAAGGCTGTACAGGATTTATAAAACTGAAGGACAAGGGGGAGATGGTATCATCGACAACACCTCAAGCAAGCCATACAATGACAAGGAAATTACCATCCTCGATAGCAGGATTGAAGAACCTGAGATCTGTGCTCCTTTCATTGCATGGCTTAAATTCTTTGACACTTTTAGATCTTGGAAACTGCGGTTTAACTGATGATGCAATCCCTAAGGATCTTGGGAGTCTATTTTCTTTAGAAATATTGGAGCTTGCTGGCAATTTGTTTTATAGCCTACCGAGCCTCAGTCGACTCTCCAAGCTTAAAATGTTAGATTTGAGTTTTTGCATGTGTCTTCATGAAATCCCGAATTTACCAACAAATTTGGAAATCTTGAGAGCGAATGAGTGCATTGCACTTGAAAAAATGCCAAATTTTTCAGAAATGTCGAGTATGGTAGAACTGCATCTGAATTGCTCTCCCGAACTCGCTGAGATTCTAGGCTTGCATAAGTCGTTAAACACTATGAGGAGGATTCATATGGAAGGCTGCACCGATCTCACTGCTGCTTTTAGGAAGAACATCATACAGGTCTCTCTCTCTCTCACACATACACGCGTAAGACATGCATGTACAAGAATATATTACTTATGCATAAGAATGACGTGTACATGCTGAGTTTTAGGAAGAACATCCTACAGATCTCTCTCTGAGAGCTGTATTCTCTTGCACTTTCTATCACACGCCCACAGAGGCACTGTTGATGACACGCATGCATAATTAAGACTATTGCTTCTACAAATTAATCTGGCTTTACATGGTATGATCTAGGGATGGACTTCTTGCGGACATGGTGGCATTTTTCTCAATGGAGTTTATGATAATCCAGAGTGGTTCCAGTTTGTTGGTATTCATGAGTCCAATGGTGTTCATTTTAAAGTGCCTCAAATTATTGGTCGTAATTTTAGAGGATTGACTCTCTGCTGTGTTTTCAAAACGTATTGTCCTGGATTTACTGTTACAAATATTTAGGTTTGGTTATTTTTATATTTTGGTTTTCTATATAATTAAACTTCTTTAAATTAATAGCCTCGAGACCCAGGAAGACAATTATTTAGCAAAATATTAAATAATCGATCAATTAAAAATTTATTAATTAATCAACGTATTTTGTATTTTATTAAATACCATAAATTGTATTTAGTTTCTTATCTCAAAGATGTAAAGAAATCAACAATTAACCATAGTTGTATACTTTTTATCTAGACTCTTACATCTCCCTCAGTCCACATGGACCGTTGTCCGCCCATGGCTTCTGATCTCAAAAAGCGTGCAAAGGAGGCGTTCATCTATGACCCCTTCGAGTTGGCCGTAGCATCTGTCAACCCAAAGTACAGGCATGAATTCTACCAGAAGCCAGAAGAAGTGGTTGTGACTATATTCGCCAAGGGCATACCAGCCAAAGACGTTAATGTTGACTTTGGTGAACAAATACTAAGTGTTAGCATTGATGTTGCTGGTGAAGATACATATTATTTTCAGCCTCGCTTATTTGGAAAGATAATACCTGAAAAGTGCAGATTTGACGTTCTGTCCACCAAAGTTGAAATTCGCCTGGCTAAAGCTGAACCATTACACTGGACATCTCTTGAATTCAGCGAGGACAACTCTGTTCCACTAAGGGTCAGTAGCCCAGTTGTTGGAGCGTCAAGCCCGTACTACCCATCCCCGAAACGAAAAAGGGTAGACTAAGCGATGCGGCGGGAAGAACTTAATGCACGTGCGGAAAATTATCACCTCTTCGAATACAGACGAAAAAGGGCACCGAGGAGACAGGACATGCTGAGGAAGTCAGGACAGTGCTTTAGACAAACTGGAAGGAAGTGGGAAACAAGAGGTTGAGGGAAGTGCTCTGTGGAGACAAGACATGCTGTGGGGAGTGGAACAGGACAATGACTTAGACAAACTGGAAGGAAGTGGGAAACAAAAGGTTGAGGGAAGTGCTCCGGTCGGCGTGGAGATGAAGAAATGGAAGTTCTAGACTGTTGCTGCTCTCTAGTACTAGTTGGAACTTGGATGAATGCTTGTAACCTATTTGGGAGTGTGATTTTGTTGGTTGTACGGATAATGATTAGTTTTCCAATTAGTCTTTAGCACTACTCTGGTTTGGATGATGACTCTCTCTTAAGAAATCAACCAGAATTGGTGTATTCGCTTTTGTGTTTCGCTTGTGTATTGTACAGTTGAAATTGATCGAATGAATTGAAAAATAGAAAGGATAGTAATTAACAAGGGATGTTTGAGAAGTAAAGTTAGGTGCGTGGATTGCACCACCCTTTATCATATGGGAAAACAGTGAAAAAAAATATTAAAAAATAATTAACGAGCCTCATGGCTGCAACAATTTGCAAGTTTAGATGGCTGGATTTTAAGTTGTAAATAAGTTATTATAACTATACATTTGTTACAAAAATCTAAATACTTTGAAATAAATCTGGGATTATAGGAATGATGGGAAAAAAAACATTGAAACTAATGTATTAGAGAATTAGGGAAATTAGGTTTCAGCAATACAAAACCCATCACAACCTTATATGCATCTCCAACTAGAAGAAAGCTAGTTAAACACAGACCAAGATGGCAACAAACCTTTTTCCAATAGAAAACAAATGAATTATGATGGTTCTATTTGAACCTCAAATTTGCTTTATTTTTTTTTTCCAATTCAAAATTATTTTTTTGAGCCCCCTTTCATTTCAAGTTTTTTAAAATTAAAGGGTAAAGGGTAATATCTTGGGCTTTTACCTTCAGCTTTTTAGCTAAAATGATTATTGAGATTGTCATGACTCCTCACTTAGTCCTTAAGATTTGAAAGCAACAGAAGTGGTTACTGAGTTTGTCCAGTTTCAATCATTTTGGTCATTCCGTGAAAATCTCTGTTAAATAAGGACCAAAATGAGAAAAAAAATACTCTTCAATTTAATAAACAATATGTCAAAATAATTTGACAAAAATTGACGGTATTTTTGCTATTTTCTTTTTATTTAACGAATTTTTTTATGAAATGACTAAAATGATTGATTGTTAACAAACCAATTTTATCGATTTTAAATATCATAAATGTAAATCACCACGTCCTGCCCCAAACTGTTAGCGTAGGGCATGAACTCTGGACTACCACTGAAGTAAACAATCAGTCACCTGAAACTTAATGGAGTCTGAAAAATTCTTTCAATACTCACTCGACCAGAAAACCTTATATAACTAAAATTCCCCCATACTTTCCCCAAAACGGTTATAAATTCCCTTTCCATACACCTAGCTCCACATGGCTATTACAATTCTTCTATCAAATCTCATTTTTCTCTATTGAAACATTATTAGTTTTCTCTCCTAAACTTAAGAAAGCCCTCTCACGCTCCACTAATAATTTTGGGTAAATTACATAGTAACCCCTCAAGTTTGAGGTTTATTACAATCCCATACAACATCTTTAAAACATTTCACTTTCATACCTCAAGTACTAATTTATTTCAATATAATACATCCGTTAGATTTTTCATCCATTAATCCGTTAAATGCTGACATGGCTACCACATTTATGCCACGTGATTGCCAAGTGTGTGCCACGTGGCCAAAAAAATAAATTTTAAATTTTTTTAAAAAAAAACCTAAATCTTCTAAATAAATTTAAAAAAAAAAAAAAAAAAAAACCAAAAACCAAGCCCCACTTCGTCTTCCCTCCCTCCCCTCCCCTCCCCCCACCCCAAAAAAACCCAACCTGCAACCCGACAGTACACCTACGCACGCACCCATCTACACACCCACACCACCGACGACACACCACCACCACCTGTATCACTATCGTCCACCAGTCTAATCAACGAGCCGCCACATGTCGAATTTTCCCCAACCTTTACTAACTCCCCCGGTCCTCCAACAATTTCATCGGCTCAGTTTAAGGCGCTGAGAGAAATTGAGAAAAGTCGTTCCGAAGCAAAGCATATTTATGAAATTTCCCAAAAACCCAGAACTAGAAAAGCGAGCAGCACAAAGATCCGATGCGTTGGAGTGGGTTGTCCTCGGGTACGCCGGCCGCTGCGGCGTAGGCGATCATGGTGCTCCTCCTCACGATCCCCGGCCTCGACGGCCTCCGCAAGGGCCTCGTCCCGTCACACGCAACCTCCTCAAACCGTTTCTCTCGGTGGTGCCGTTCTGCCTCTTTTTGCTCATGGACATCTATTGGAAGTACGAGACTCGCCCGAGCTGCGAAGGCGACTCCTGCACTCCATCGGAGCACCTCCGCCATCGGAGCTTGACGAAGATGAAGAAGAAGAAGCAGAAGAACTGGATGTTGTCGTACCAGGCCTCGTAGGTATCGGCACCATCGCCGAGGGACGGCGGAGGAGAGAGAGTGTCGTTCAAGGAGGGGATGGGGGAGAAGGCTAAAGATTGATAAGGTGTGGGCAACGGAGGCATGGGAAATCTAAGGATTGAGGAACCAGAATTTGGGGTTTCTCTTGTGGGATTTGAGGTAATTGGGATTGAATTGGATTGGGATTTTCTTCATGTGAGGGAGGAATTAGGGTTTGGGTTGAGGGGTTTTGGGGGGAATTTGGGGTTGTGGGGAATAAAAGGAAGATGCTGGGATTTTTGCGGGGTGGAGTGTTCAATTTGCGTTTTTTAGTTTTTTTTTTTTTTTTATTCAGGTTTTTTTTAAAAAAAAATTAATAAAAAAATGCCACGTGGCACATAGGTGTCAGCCACATTAGCACAAATGTGTCAGCCACATCAGCATTTAACAGACTAATGGATGGAAAATCTAACGGATGTATTATTTTGAAATAAAATAGTACTTGAGGTATGAAAGTGAAATGTTTTAAAGATGTTGTATGAGATTGTAATAGACATCAAACCTAAGGGGCTACTATGTAATTTACCCAATAATTTTTATGATATCATCATCTTCATGCACTCTTACTGAAGAAAGTTGAGATTTCACCATAAAACTAATTAGCAATATATTATATAGGGAATAGTCCCACCTCTTATAGGCCCTTGTATGGTTTGTTCCCTTACCAATGTGAGACTTTGTCTTCACATTCTCACATGCCCCCTCATGTGTGACGAATTTTCAAGCCTAACACGTGGATAATACAAACAGGGTGATGTGAGCACATGTGGCCATTGGGCTTTACACGTGGGTCAACCTATTCGGATACCATGAAGAAAGCTAAGGTTCCATCATAAAACTTATTGACAATATGAAGAGCAACTCAGCCTCTTATAAGCCCTTTGCATAGTTTGGTCGCTCACCTATATTTGTCCTCACATTCTCACAGTTAGCATTATTCTTCACATAATTGATCTTCAATTTCAAATTTTCCTGCTCTCTATTCCTCGCTTTGTGTCCATCCCAAATTCTAATCAACCCTAACTCAACCAATTTCATTAATCATGTCAAATGACTCGACCTAACAAAGGCCCTACAAAGGCACCATTCAAACTAACAGCAAGTTCATATTGCAACACACCAAGCAGCAAACCTTGCCCGACAAGCAAGAGCTCCAAGGAGCTGTGCGAGGGACAGATCTAGCCTGAACAATAGCATCATATCCAAAGGTTAAAGTTTTAAGTTTTTAGATCAAATCCAGCAATCAATCATGCAACGATAGTCCGTGTTTTTAGGTACCAAAGAGAAAAATTGCTATTTAATAATTCAAGAAGAACTGTTCACCTACTTCGTTCATGAAAGAGTCTTACTCTTGTATCAAACTGTAGAAGTATCACTTCAAAACTTTCTTTGTTGCTTCTACATGCTGTTTCTGTGAGAATATGGAATTATCGTACGTTGAGAAGTTAAAGAAAGCTTCTAAGGAGTTGAACTACTCCTCCTCATTCACCATGATACATGGGTTATTAGTTACTGAGCGAAAATTTAACTTCCATCACGCAATCATAGCGTGTTCACCCCCACTAATCTTACACAGGCATATAAACTAGTTTGCTAATCGTCAATTACTTTTACAACAAAACTTCATTTTCACCGAAGATGCTTGGATAAGCTGACTGCCAAGATAAATTCATTTTCCAAGAAGATAGTATAACATATAACATTTCTGCCCCTGAAGTTTCACCTATCAATTTATGACTACAAGTTACAACCAAAGCCTACCTTAGTTTCCCTTATGGGGAAAGAGACTTGATTTCCAATTGTTCGCTATGTACAGATCCAAGATCAAGAGCATACATAAATTACAAGCGCACCAGATGTACCCAAGTATGTAATGTTATTTAAGGAACCAGCTGGTGGCTTTGTTACGACAATCCACCATTTTGGAGGCCGGAAGACTCACATATGCATTTAAGTCTTCCCCTGGCCACCCTTTTGCTTTACCTGTCATTTCCATAAGACGCTAAGTAAAAGAAAATAATAGGATGGTAGTTAAGACCAAAAGTAAATTATTAAACAGATTGCTACCCAAAACAAGTTTAGTAACCACCTCTTCCAGCTTTCTATAAAAATTATGTTGCACTTCATTGCGGATGCTTTGCACATCCATAGCATAATCTCTGTGGTCTTCCACCACCATTAAACCCTGCAGTCGCTGCCTCAATATCTCCAAGGCACCATCCAACCCACAAAAGTTCTTAAAAACGAGAGGCTCGAGAATTGCGGTTGTCCTGAGTTGCAGAAGATTCTTAAGCGCAACGAGGGCCTGCATACCATTGCAAATAAAGAGAAACTGATCATCATACATGCCATGATAAAAGTCACCAAACGTGCGTAGGCTACTCTCTAAGACCTAAAACTTCAAGAATAAGGGATAGTGTTCCCAAACCTCAACCTTGCAGAATCTATTTCCGTCTTGGTGGAATAGATTCATTGGTTATGCACCTCTTCATGCCCCTACCAATATCGTTAAGGAGTACCATTCTCGTAATCAATATCTGAGACTAATTTTGTTCCAGAATTTTGACATGGATGACCTTGTTGGGAGAATCTCTTTAGTAACTTTGGTTTACTTTGTGGATAATCTTATCGATATTGTCCTCGAATATGAGTTAATTGAAGAATGTTTCTAATCGAATTCAATTAAAAACGTGATTAGGTACGAATGTGGGAAAGTTAGTTGTCTGGATGAATGCGACACTACGCACACTAACTAAATACCTAAATCACATCTCTAACAACGACTTCAGGTTTATCCAACCTGATTAAGAGCATTGGCATGCTTCTCATTGTATAAATGGTACTAAATTACCATTTAAGAGACCTTATGTTCTCCTCATTCCAGAAGAAAATCGTTGAGTCTTTAGGATATTCGAGAGAACAATGATCATGAATGAAACCATTGATGAAACATAGAGTGGAATGTCTTTGCATCACCCCCAAAATGAGCCTAAAGCTTTATTTTAGGGCCAATAGGCTACCTCCCCACTAGGATACGCCATGTGTGGCCGACTTAGAGCTGGGTGATTCGAGCAGTTTACTTGCCTTGGCACGACCGTTTGGTACACTTAGGTCAAACAATGATGCCACGATGCATCTCCTTGCCCAAAGTAAGGATCTTGTGTTTACAAGCGCACACTTTACCAAACTTACTCGTTTGGGAAATTTGATTTTCTAAATCATCCCTAGCAAAGATACGAAATGGCATTCTTTTCATAGTGGATTCAAGGAAATATATGTGGACTAATCCAACCAAAATGTGGACAATATAAATACTTATGGTTTTGGTTGATGAATCGACAAACTGGTCACATGTTTGTCCACACACACTGCTGCTAAACCTCTTGGCCGATTTTAAGGCACCACCACCCTAATTATCCCATACAGTCTAGAACACTGGATAATACTAGAAAATTTATATCGAAGGTTTTCAAGACGTATTGCATTTTTTTTTGGGTTTATAATTGGACATTGAATTCCCATGTTCACCCCAAAACAGCCTCGCAGAGTGATCATAAAGCGCAGTTTAATTGATCGGTGGACCTTGGTGAACGCACCAAGCTGTTGATTTCTAGAGCTATGCAATCATGTACACAACTATGTTGATTTGCTTTGAGGCCATTACCACCCAACCTATTCGACGTTACAGTTGGTTACTAGGTACGAACCTGACGTTTCATACTTACACATTTGGGTGTGCATTCCATGTGCCAAGTTTGCACCACCGCAACGTACCAACATGGTTCCTCAAAGAAGGATGTGAATCTTTGTCGATTATGATTTTCCTTCGCACTAGCTCTTTACAACCTTTGCATGCGGTCTCCTTACCGCTAATTTTGTGAATTATCACTTGAATGAGACAATCTTCTCGCTATTAGAGGGAGATAAGAACGTCAAAGTTCCTGTAGAACGACGCAAATTCGCGTGCACGTTGCCCACTATGTCTCATATCCACACAAGTGTGATAAGTATGTGTGATGTATTCTAACTTTCAGAATGTTGCTCCAGACGCATTCCTTTGATCTAGCTAAAGTGACAAGATCATATACCAGCTGCAAACATGCATGCAAGGATAGATGTACTTAACAGACGTTTAAGTCAACATTCCTAAAGGGTGTTGGTTGCCCATGTTGGGCAACTTGGTACCCTGGCAGATAGTCAATCAATCCGTTCTTGGCTTGAAGCACGACGTATTACTCGGTTCATAAGATTCACTTCCCTAGAAGAGGAAGATCACGACACAACATAAATCCATAATTGATCGTCGTCTCAAATAATTTTCACCTCAAGAGATTAATCCGGATTACTCCTGAGACTTGAAGTTCTTGGTCTAGTATGCTAGTTTGGATGAGATATGGAATTGGAATGAGATTATCATCGATGATGTTTTCACTTATATGGTAGCTACAGACATAAATGAAAAACAACAATTTTGAATTACGTTCAGTTGATTAGTGACAACGTAAAACTAATCGGACAACCAAGATTACAATCTAGGTTAAATTCCTTACCAAAATGTGTTTGGACTTTTCGTTCCTACACTGTCCAAGGTAACCATGTTGTGTTACAAGTAGGAAAAGAAACGTAATGAGATGAAAGAGATAACATTACTTTCAGCGCAATGTTTCTCTCAAACGCCATGTGATTGACTGTAGAATTATAAAAGTGGTTAGTGTTTCTCGATAGGAATATTGATACGGAGATTGACATGTAAGTTCTCGAATAATTACATGAACTGGTTCAAATAGTTAGACTACGGAACACCCTCTCAACTTGTTTGAGGTGTTCACTTACGAATTGAAGCAATTCGGCAGATATGGTATACCTGTCAAAGTGATTGTTTGATCAATTAGAGATATGAATTATGCCATTGCGTGTTAAACTACGAAGTCATATTCTGAATTGCTAGAGTTACAGTTTATGTCGATGACATGCATCTCATTAAGACTCTAGAAGAGCTTGAGAAAACTGCCTAACAACTAAAGATGGAAATGAAGATGAGGATCTTAGGAAAACTCGTTTATGCCTTGACCTGAAGTTCAAGCGTTGTTTTTTGTTTTGATGATAATTTGGTCTACCAATCGAACTACACCCCAAAGGTGTTATCTTTTGAGTATACCTATGATCTTCCAGACGCTATATGCAAATGAGACCCTTGAAGAGGTTATGGAATCTAAAGTTCCATATCCGAGTTCAACTTTACGCTTTGTTGTACTTAGCTCATTATGTTAGACATGATATCTCATTCGATGTTGATCTATTAGTAAAGATGTAGCATCGCGCCTACATGCAACCACTGAATTGGTAATAAAGACGTTTTTCTGCTACCCTGAAGGTACTACGGATTTGGGCTAATCCCAACATATGCCGAGCAAATCTGACCCCTTGATCATCAGAATGATCCTAGCCTTGTTTGTTATGTTGAAGCAAGATGCTTATCAAACCCGCACAAGGGACATCCCCAAATGTCTATGTCTTTACCGTTAGGGATACCGCAATATCTTGGAGGTCCACGATGTGACCTTAGTTGCGAATATTCAAATCATTCCAAGACTCACCTCACTTCACTATGCCACATGTGAGACATGGTTAAGAGCTATTGTTGAGCATATTCGAAGTACATGCAATGCCTTCATCCATCATTGAGTCCTAACGACAATCTATGAAGACTATGCAGCATGTATCAACCCGACAAAGACATGATACATCAACGAAGTCAACGCCAAGAGATATTGCATCTACACCACATCAACAAAGCATCAGGAGATTGAAGTTATGCAAGCCGATCCTAGACAACCTTGCCGACCTTTACACGACGTCACTGCCGAAGTCTACTTTCTCGAAACTTGTCTGAGGAATTGGTATGCCTAACTAATCATATGCAATGCTTGTCGTTCTTATTTGGAAATTTTGTCAAACTCTGCGGAAGTATCCAAAATTATACTCACTTGATCTTCATATACTTTTTTTTCCTACGATAGCACTTTTCCCACTGGGTTTTTTGCTACCTAACTAGTTTTGACGAGGCACCCATCTTCGGCTAGTCATACCCTTGTAAGCTCTTTTACTTGCATCCAGAAGACGTATAATTTTGACTTAATGCAACTTCTCACCTTTCTCCTTAGTCTATGAGTTTTTTCTCCCACCTTGGGTTTTACCATAGCGAGGTTTTGTGGGTTTTACCATAGTGAGGTTTTGTGAGTTTTAGCATAACGGAAGAACCAAAATGATGGATGGTGGACAATCTCAGAGACCACTTTTATCGATTTGAAATGTTAGGGACCAAAGTGATGAGTTATGCAAATCTCATGGACCATTTTGGTTATTTAGCCTTATATTTAAAAAGTTGTTTTCAGTTACCAAATTAAAATTTCCTCACTTTTTTACATATCTGCATTAATTAAATGTAACTCTTCATCCAATTTCTTTGAGCTTAGGTGTCATCTTGGAGAAATTTTTTCTTGTGCGCGTAACACAAGTGGTACACCATGTGTTATTGTGTAAGTGGTGAGAAACTTTATTTTTTACGTTAATAATTTTTAACATAAAAATCTCACCACATGTATAGAGACATGTAGTGTACTACCCGTTTTCTGTACACATTGAAAAGTCTCTCGTCATCTTGATTACTATTGGGAAACAACACCACAAAAATAAAACTGAGAAATGTAATTTAATTTGAAGTCTTTTTCTTATTTTAAAAAAAACTCTTAATGATAGCTGACAACGGGAGAAAGGAGAGTGTGAAAGAGAGGTAAAAGGGTGGGAGGTACGTGCGCCCAACGCGAGTTGTATATTTTTATTTTTTATTTTATTTTTTATTCTTTTATTTTTATTATTAAATAAAATTAATAAACGATTTTTGATTAAAATGTAAAAAGTTAAAGCTTATTTTTATTAGTTTTCTTAAGAAAAAAAGGCACTGAAAAGCCGCACTTAAGGAGCAAGTGGACAACAAGTGGATGGGAATCAAAAAGAGACATCCACTGCCTACTGCCAAAACCTTACCTACTCACGTAGATTTCAAACGTTTGTCACGATTAGTCATCATTATTATTCATAATGGTTAATACTAATCATCATTAGGCCGCACTTAAGGAGCAAGTGGACAACAAGTGGATGGGAATCAAAAAGAGACATCCACTGCCTACTGCCAAAACCTTACTTACTCACGTAGATTTCAAACGTTTGTCACGATTAGTCATCATTATTATTCATAATGGCTAATACTAATCATCATTAGGCCATCTCTAATTGAGGCTTATCTCCAACCTAAAGAGGGTTAGAGGCTCATTTTAGCCCTATAGTCATTTAAGAAATTAATATTTTAATAAACAATTGTGAGGACCTGTATTTTCAAAAATAATTATATATAATTATGTGTTGTATATACTTATTAATTTTAGAAAGTTTTGTATTACTTCTTATTTAATCGTTAATTCCTTTATTTCAATTTTCTATACTCTAATTTACTATTATTTTGAACCAAATAAGTTCAGTACACCATTACGGTAGTATTTGAACTATATATTCATATTATTCATTTTCTTTTCTTTTAGATTATTTTATTAAGTTGTTTGTTCTATTCTAATTGGGCCAAAACCATAGCCAATTAAAGGGCTTTTACATCATTCAGATTAGTGCTTTTATCTAATATATAGCTTGGCTGAAGTATGTTAATGTACTTATGTATTTCGAACTATACCTTTACTTATTTTATAAAGGTATTCTAGTTCAAAAGTTTCCTTCACTGATGACCATGCTGTTATAAATTAACCAAATGACTTTTGAATTAGTAGTGTGTAATTAGCAAGCTTAAGTATTCTGACTAGGATTAAAGTTCATGTCATTTTTTTTTAGTACTTTCTTACACATGTGGATAGGAGTTGTTGAAGTTAGACTCTTGTAATAGAGAGTTGGAGCAATGCTTTGGAATCCAAGTAGGGGAAATACGACAAACCTTTACAGAAATTGATTTTATTCAATTTCGTGAAGTGCTATAATATTCTTGATCTTTTTGGTTGATTAATGTGATTGGATAATAATTGGCTAATTGGTTCAGTTAAGTGTTTACTTGTTCTTGGTTATGGAATTAATGCTGGAATGATATGCATTGAGAATGTACTGTGATACATGTGAAAGATAAAATGACATTGTTTGTGCATCATTCATGTTGATGTGGTTGAAATTTCAGCATTCAGATTGGAAGTGTGGAAATGAGGGTAGTTTGAAATGATCTTTTGTGTAGTTGAATCTATTCATTGTGAAACTAGTTCCAGGCGAGCCCGGTGTGCACATTAGAATAGGATTGACGGGAATTGTCGATGTGGGTAATTTGGGCTGGAGATCAATGAACTTGGGATATCATATGGGGGTTAGTTTCTATAATAGAATATTCGAACCACCTATGCAGGGGTAAAATGCATGGTATGTGTCACATCCCGGCCCAGGGCGGATCACTTCCCGGGCCCGCTCTACCACCGTAGCACGATATTGTTTGCTTTAGGCCCTAACCACGCCCTCACGGTTTTGTTTCTGGGAACTCACGAGCAACTTCCCAGTGGGTCACCCATCATGGGAGTGCTCTGGCCACGTTCTCGATTAACTTCGGAGTTCCGACAGAACCCGAAGCCAGCGAGCTCCCAAAAGGCCTCGTACTAGGTAGGGATGGGAATATACATTTAAGGATCACTCCCCTGGGCGATGTGGGATGTTACAATCCACCCCCCTTAGGGGCCCGACGTCCTCATCGGCACACTTCCGGCTAGGGATTGGCTCTGATACCATTTGTCACATCCCGGCCCGGGGCGGAACACTTCCCGGGCCTGCTCCACCACCGTAGCACGATATTGTCTGTTTTAGGCCATGACACACCCTCATGGTTTTGTTTCTGGGAACTCACGAGCAACTTCCCAGTGGGTCACCCATCATGAGAGTGCTCTAGCCACGTTCTCGCTTAACTTCGGAGTTCCGACGGAACCCGAAGTCAGTAAGCTCCCAAAAAGGCTCGTGCTAGGTAGGGATGAGAATATACATTTAAGGATCACTCCCCTGGGTGATGTGGGATGTTACAGTATGGAACGTGCAGGTCCGCTTGTTTTATTATATAAATTAACGGGGGTAGCCGAAGAGTTTCAAGTGCATTCATGATTAATAATGATTTGATATTTGGCCATATGATTTCATGACACTTAATTTAATTTTGTCAATTTACTGTGATAAGGTTATGTCCCTGCTGAGCTGTTGAAGCTCAACCCTCTATTGTTATGCAGGTTTAAGAACTAAACAGTCAGAAAAGGTAGACGGGATGAGATCAGATTAAGGGTGAGGATATAATTTTGTATTTATTTATTTTAGTCTTGTAAAGAATTATCGATTTCTCGTTATAAGAGGAATTTCATATTTTCCACCCAGTTTCACTTTCCTTTTATTTAATTCTATTTTTAGCTCGCGCACTGGATTTGGGTTCGAGAGTTTTCTTGTTGACCCCGGGTCCGGGGCGTAACAACAATGTCAGACCATATTTCTTATCATCTCCAACCGAGGGGCCAAAAAGTCATAGGCCAAACATAGCCATGTGACAAAAATTCATCTTCAACCGAGGGGGCCAAAGGGCCATAGGCCAAACATAATTTATTATTTAAATTTTAAAGATTACAACAACTTAAATTTAAAAACTACAACAACTTAAATTTAAAGTCTATAATTATCATCACCATCATCCGCCATTGTAGGATTATAGTCGGATGTAAACAACTCCCGTTGGACTATAATTTCCCTCTTTTTCCTATCAAAATAGTCTTGCTCATTGGAGTGTAATCCGAAGTGTTCCTTTGCATGTTCCTATCATTCATCTCTTCTTGAATTTGTTTTGCCCTTTCTTCATGCCTACGATTCCTTTCTTCCGCGGCAAAGGCATTTTGCTCCGCCATTAATCGTAATGAGGACTCCATTTCCTGTTGAAAGGCATAATCATCCTTTGCTTTGCCCTTTGGGCCTTATTTCGTCCCATAGCCCTAGGTATGGAACCTTCACCCGAAGATAGATTTTCTACCCTTGTTTCTTGAACGATAGGAGATCCATATTCATCCCCAACTGCATTTGAGGATGCATTTCCGAACACCGGCATAGGAGCAATTCTTTCTTGAGGTGGATCTTCAAATAACACCCACCCTTTATAAATTTTCCAACAACTATGTTGATTAAAGAGTTTCGAGTTGTCCTTGACATACAATTCCTCCGCTTGGCGTACCTAGAAAATATAATTACAAAAATTAAAGGAAATTAATTTATGAAATTAAATGTAATATAATTAAATATTTAAAATAACTTGTGAAAACACTTACTTCGTCGTAGTAATTTGCTTCACTTTCATGTCTGCTTTTTGCCTTTAACACTGCTTGATGTCATTTATTCAAACTTGGATGAAGATGTTTTTTCCATCTTGAAGAACTCTCGTGGTTTTGGGAAATCGGTGGAGTGGTGCTTTCGTAGAACTCATAGTATTTTTTGGACGTACGAGTCCAAACACCTTCACTTGTTTAAGAACTCCCCCTCACACTATCTTTGGAGACCCACTTATAAGCCCTGCAAAGAGCTTCATCTTCTTTTCGGGTCCAAGCCCTACCTTTCAATGCAGATCTGGCCATTTGAAAATTATTGAAAAAATTGAAGCAAAGATTACTGGAAAAGGTAAGAAATGATTTAGGAGAGAAATCGTGTAAAATAGTATGGAATGGTGAAAATAATGTGAGAAATGGTGTAGGAATAAATTAGGTATTTATAGAAAAAAAAATAGGAAATTTTTTATTTTTGATTTTTAATTTTGTCAGGAAAAAAAAATTCAAATCCAACAGTTACCTGGCGTCAGCTAGCCGTTGCTAGCTGGCGTCATGCTGATGCCAGGTAGCCGTTGGTTTTAAAAGGTTGGGCCGGCCCGGGGCTAACTAGCTGGCTCATTTGGGCCAACGGGTTGGCCTGATTTTGTATTTTTGGCCCGGTGGGGCCCATAAGCCCTTTGGGCTAGCCCTCTGTTAGAGACGATTTTCGTGTCATTTTGAACTATTTTCGGCCCTATGACCCTTTGGCCGGATCGGTTGAGATGGCCTAAAAGGAGGCCAAAATGCCATGTTTAGCCCTATAGGTATGCAAGAAATTATTTTTTAATGAACAGTATCATGCTATATTTTATACCACCTCAAACCGAGGGGGCCAAATGGCCATAGGCCAAAACTTAGCCCGTTTAACAAAAAACCATCTCTAACCGAATGGGGCTATTTTTCAGCCCCCTCAATAATTTATTATTTTAATTGAATTAAGATTGTTAATTGAATTAAAATAACTTAATAAAATAAGGTTTTATGACGTATTTTGAGTGCCACTTGTTGCTAAATGAATAAGCCTTTTCTTTGATTGAAGATGTGGCCATTTGAAAATTATTGAAAATATTAAAGGAAAGATTATTGAAAAATGTAAGAGAATAGAATGTAAAGAATTGAAATAAAATGAGGTAAGATGGTATAGAATGGTGAAAGGATGTAGAAGAATGTGAATATTATTTTGGAGGCATCATTGTTTCTGAGGAAGGATGACACATGCCTTGCAAGGAGTTGTCCACATTAATGGATTTTGGACTATGATTCTCTACCCTTCTCTTTCCATCTCCTCAGCTCACATTCTTTATTTTATCTTTCTCTTTCTATAATAAATTAATATAAGATGTTGATGTAGCTTAACTGTGACTGTTCAAATAGGAGGGGAGGGAAGGGGAGGGAAAAAAAAGAGGGGAGAGAATCCTACTCCATGGATTTTAGGGTGTGTTTCGTTCTCAGCTAGGACACGTGTCTTTGGAATCTGTGCAATTTCAGTCTCAGTGAGCTGGGGCACACCTATTCTCTCCATGTTTTGGGCTGCTGGAAACGGGCTAGCTGGCTCTTTTTGGCCCGCCCACTGGCCTAATGGATGAAGTATGGCTTAGTGGGGTTCACAAGCCATTTGGCCTAGCTCTTGATAGGAGACGATTTTCTGTCAAAACGGGCTATATTTTGGCCTATGACCCTTTGGCTTGGTCGGTTGGAGATGGTCCTAGCTTTCAAACTTAGGCTCAATGAATCAAACAGGACCAAGAACGAAACGGCTTGGCGGAGGCATACCACATCCAAGTAGTCCAAAATAAAGAAAAACATGGAGAAAACTTCGAACCGTGTCACATTAGTGGATGCGAATCTTCAAAAATCATGGAGGCAAATTACCTCAAATTCAGTAGTTGTAAACCAAGTCACATTAATAGGTTAAATTCCCGTGAAAATTGCCGAATTGGTCGAAATGGCACAAAGCCACTTCATATTCCAAATGGCACAAAGCCACACAAAACATCTTCAACTACATCGTATTTGATCCGCTAAGGGTGTAGGCAATCTAGATTCGATCTAGATGGAAAGGCACAAAACCAAAAACAAGTCCAAATCAAATCCCTAGTTCACCTCAACCAAATTCAAATCAAATCCCTAGTTCATTCAACCAAATTCACCAAAATATAAAAAATTTCTTTCAGTCATTCGCTCATCGAAAATCTAGAATTACGCTAGTTTGATTCTACAAAGGATGCGTAATCAATCTATTATCAGCATAACCAAATCTTTCTTTTTCAGTGAGTCATTCACTCATTGAAAATGATGAAGAACAAGCGGCTTGATCCCTCAAAAAAGGTAGGTAGGTAATCTAGGGTTCCACCTAAGTGCAACCGCAAAATCAAATAAAGACATTGATCTCCAAAATTCATTTTTATCATGTTAGAAGCAAAACGTATTTCGTTATTAAAAAAAAAAGGTGTGATTAATAAACGCATTGTTTAGAATGAGTTGACCTCAAAATTAATAATCTTCCAAAAAACAAATGAGAATAAAATTTTATTGAGTAAATTGTTTGTTACATTTCTTTTACGACTTGTTTTTGGGATTTGGATCCCATCCGGATATAAATTGTGGGAATCCGATTTTAGTCATTCATCGTATATCATGCAGTCAGAAATCATTTTAAAATTTTATTTAAAATTAAACACAAATAGTACTGAATGAAAATTGATCGTACAAAACAG
The DNA here is from genome assembly GCA_035220775.1 of Malus fusca. Taxonomy (NCBI): domain Eukaryota; kingdom Viridiplantae; phylum Streptophyta; class Magnoliopsida; order Rosales; family Rosaceae; genus Malus; species Malus fusca. The sequence goes on along the minus strand of CM069068.1, from coordinate 4,642,129 downwards.
TTTAAAATGTGAGAATCTCTAAGATCCTCACAAAGAAGACCTCATCCTTATTTTTGCTCAGCACTCAATTACGAGCAGTGTTCTAAAAAATTGCCTAGGCGCTCAGCGGTGGTGACCCGAGGCATTTTCTTGCAAATTGGCTGGGCTCTAGGCGGGTTAGGCGAGCTAGGCAGTGATAGGAGGCTAAGCGGTTTTTTATTATTTTATTATTTATTTATTTTATTTTTATTTTTTAAATTAAAAAAATATATCCTATCTAAGTCTAAGTTGTGAACTTGTAATACATGTGTCATCCTACTATACTCCTCATTATGGTTATATGGCATATATGCTTAATGTGTTTTTAAATTGGACTTGTTGGGTTCTCTTTTTTCATTTTATCATTCTTTTATTATGTTATCCATAGATTTCATACAAGTATAATTTTTTGTAAGTGTCAATATGCACTTATTTATAAGATATACAAGAAATTTATCTAAATCTGCCTAGGTCGCCTGCCTAGACCCTATTAGCCGCCTAGGCGCTAGGCGCCAGCCCACCGCCCGACTAGCGCCTAACGTTTTTTAGAACCTTGATTGAGAGTGCAGAGTGTCTGATTTGCCCGACCTGTATCTACCTAATAAAATATTCATAATATAAAACACTAAACTAAGTAAGGAGTGAGTAAAGTATTCGTAATATAAAACAAGGGTTAATCTCAGTTTACTACCCTAATATTTCCTGGTTTTCAACATTTGGTACATGAAGTTTGTTTTCATCCCAGAGTCATACCTCAAGTCTTAATTTTGGGACAGTCTCATATTTCCGTTAGTCTTTTTGTTAAGGAAGTCATTAACTGGTGATGTGGCATTTATGTAGACAATGAATAGGCGCCACATGTCAATATGACCTACATGGATATTAATTTTTTTTTAAAATATAAAAAATATAAAAATTAAACATTAAAAAATTTAAAACCTAAAACCTAAAAAAGAACCCCAACATCGTCCTCTGTGATGAGGATGGTGAAGCACCCAACATCATCCAACTCTAAAAAGGTCATGGCAAGCAAGTCCAAGATCTATTTCACAATGGATCTGGTCCGCGACAGCGAGCTATTTCCAACAACTCATCTTCGCCATCGATACCGAGATCTGAAGACGTCACCAAGGTTTTGGACCCCTCCTGGTTCAAAGAATCGGTTCCTAATTGCCTAATTGTACAGACGAAGCCAAGATCTGAAGTCGTCGTTTCGTCCCAATCCAGTTGGGGTACTCGATCCCAGACAGCCCACTCATCGCCGTAGCCAAATCCGAGCAGTCGATCACCATCGTGGCCATATTCAACATGTCGTGGAATCTTCCATAAGGTCTTCGGATCTGGATCGCCGTAATCGACGGCTATGCCAGCGATAGAGGTTGTGGGTTTGGTGAAGGAGATAACTATGGTAGCGAAAGAGTCGAAGGATGAGATTGAGGCAATGAGGAAAGTGGAGGATTTTAGGTTCTGGGTGTGTGAAAAATGGCGGCTTGGGAATCATGGGTGTAGGTTGTCGGAGGAGATGTAGGGGTGGCTGGAGAAGTTGTAGGTGATAAAGGGCTCGTTTGGATGTGCTTTTGAAATGACTGAAAGCACTTTTAAAGAAAATATTTTTGAGTTCCAAAAGCACTTTAAGTGCTTTCTACAAGAAGCACCAGTTATGTGCTTCTCCCTGGAAACACTTTAAGGGCCCGTTTGTTTTGCTTCACTAGGTTTCACTGGACTAGACTGGACTAGCTTTTAGTCTAGTCCAGTGTTTGTTATCATGCGAGGCTAAGATTAATGAGATTAGCCCGGACTCGCCGGGACTAGCAGCGTCACTAGAGGTTCTTAGCTAGAGTCCCCGAAAACCATGGGACTAACTAAGACTTGCTTCGTTCCTCTGTCGTTCGTCTGCTTCCCTTCGCCAACTCTACCAGAAAACGGGTTTGATTTTTCCAAAAAAAAGCTCGATGACTCCGCAGTTGAATCACCACGTGTCTTGCCGCACATACATCGGAAAAGCTTGGACTTTCACAACCTCCGCCGTTGAATCGTCGACTCAACACACCAACTCCCCCAACATGTCTCAAATCGTCGGGCTCCAACTACGAAAAGAGTCTGGGTCGGCCGGATCTGGGGCCTGGGAAGATGACAGTGAATTGACAAAAAAAGAAAAAAAAAGAAATACAAAATCGCTCAAGACTTTGGGTCCTTCTTGGAAGCTCAAGTGCAGGAGAATTAGAGCAAGTTTCTTCCTTTTCCACGACTTGAGATAAGAGGCAGAGAGGGAGAGGGTAGAGAAAGAAGATGAGGGCCGGACTGAGAAAAATGAGGAATAAAAACAGAGGTTGATGGACGGAGAGGTTTCTAGAATTAGGAATAAATTATGAATTAAACTATATAATATTAGAATTTATTATTATTCTGCTTCTTGGTCCGACACTGCACCAAACTTTTCACTAAGCTAGTCCAGCTTAGTCTAGTCTAAGCCAGTCCAGCTTAGTCCCTGAAGCTAGTCCAGTCCGAGACAGTCCGGTGCAACAAACGCCCCTAAGTACTTTTCAAGAATTTACTAACATTTTTACTAAGGATAGTTTTCAAAAGTATTTTCACCAAAAGCGCTTTCAGTTATTTTAAAAACACATCCAGACAAGCTCAAAGACTTTGAGAAGATGGGAGTTATAATATTTTTATTTTTTATTTTTTGTTTATTCGTTCTTCTTACTGGAGAAAAGGTTAGGCAAAAAATATTATTTAATTATCTAATTGTTTTATAGGTCTATGTGGGGCCCACAGTGCCACATTTTGCATTGTCATTGCCCAATCAAGTGCAACATCACGTTTTAACAGAGTCCTTAACATAATGACTAACGAAAGTACGAGACTGCCCCAAAATTAAGACTTGAGGTATGACTCTGAGATGAAAAAAACTTCATATACCAAATGTTGAAAACCACTAAATATTAGAGTAGTAAACTGATATTAACCCATAAAATAAAATACTAAACTAAAGTAAGGAGTGAGACGATTTAGCACCTTTCACACAGCTTGTGTCTTTTGGCTCTTGGCTTGGATTTTTTATTTTTATTTTTTTTTTCTGGGAAGGACAGATGTTATTTTGTCTTTAAAAAAAAGAAAACTAATGAAAATGATTTGAAAACTTTAATTTTTAACGATAAGAACAAAATAGAGGATAAAATAAATAGTATGATGATTGATTTTTTTAATGTAAAAATATGATTTTTCGTTAAAGTAAACAATACCGGTAGCTTTTAGTTAAAATTCTCTTTAAAAAAATTGGTTAAAATTTTTTTTTCTTCCTTGCTGAGCTTTTTGATACCGTTGGATCAAAAAATAAAATGGGTGGGTCGATCGATCGTAATTGACTTGTCACTTGCCAGTTCCCACTTTTCTTTTCCGAGTTTTGAGTTTCCTTACGGTTGTCTGTAGATCTCAAATTTGATCTGTGCTGCCTGCCAAGACATCCCTGGAGTAACAATTGATGGATTCATCCTCCAAAGACGATCCGATGTACGACGTGTTCTTGAGTTCTGGAGGTGAAGACACACGCACGACCTTCACGGACCACCTCTACTGTACATTAGAAGACCACCGATTCAACGTCTTCATGTACGGAGACGAATACGATTACAAGCTAGAAAAAAGTAATAGAGCTATACCAGAACACCTGATTCAAAAAATCGAAAGGTCTAAGGTTGCCGTCGTCGTCTTCTCAAGAGGGTATCCAGAGTCCGCGTGGTGTCTCGAGGAGCTGGTGAAGATCATGGAGTGCAGAAAAACACTGGGTCAAATGGTTTTTCCAATCTTCTATGGTGTTGATTCCTCAGATGTCCTGAACCAGAGTGGTAGTAGTTTTGCACAGGCGTTTCAGAAATATGAACAGGAAGTTAAGGAAGAAAAGGTACTTCTCTGGAGAAACGCTCTTAAGGAAGCTGGAAGTTTGGCCGGATTCAATTTTCGACAGACTGACGTTGTTGGAACCAAATCTGCCGGGTAATTACTTTCTTATTTCCTTTTTATTTTCTTTACTTTGTGTGGCTGAAATTTCCCTTCCATTTTATTTATTTATGTATAAGTAATGATTAAATCAGGCTTATCTAGCCACTCAATACTAGGATTTGATGGTATAACTCTTCACTTATAAGTGAGAGATCTTATGTTGGAATATCGTGGATGGCGAATTCGATACCAAATTATGTTGCTTATTGTGTGACTTAGCCGAATTCCCTCTCTCCTTAGTGTAAAAATATCGATTTACACAATTACAAAATAATTGGTAATAATTGCCTTGTTGAATTTAACAACCAAGATTTCAGTTTAGGAAATTGTAATAGTATCTGGAGATTTTGACTCGTCAATTTCTGAAAGATTAATGTGATCTTGAAGTCGCATAATAAATTTTTACTTTTGCTTTGTTGAATTTTAACAACCAGGAATGAAGGAAATTTTATCAGGAACGTTGTTTCTCAGATCACTGGAAAACTGAGCAGAAACAATCGCTTAGTGGTACCTACCAAGCTAGTTGGAATAGATTCTCGCGTGCAAGAAATAAGTAAGCATTTAGATGTTGGAGGATCAAATGATGTTCGCATAATTGGAATTTTGGGTATGTATGGACTGGGTAAGACAACGGTTGCAAAAGCCGTTTTCAACAAACATCATCATAGTTTTGACGGTGCAAGTTTCCTTGAAATCGCGAGCGAAGAGAAACTGGTTGATTTGCAAAAAAAACTTATTTCTGATATCTTGAAACCGGCCTACATATTGGTAAGTAGTATCAATGAAGGGACCAAGGAGATAAAACAAAGGTTAGGCAACAGAAGGGTACTTGTCGTAATTGATGATTTAGACAGCGTTCAACAAAGAGATGCTTTGGCTATAAAACCTGACTCCTTTGGTCGAGGGAGCAGAATCATTATAACTTCAAGAAATGAACATTTGCTAAAGATACTTAATGTGTATAAGATATGTTCTCTGCCAGCAATGAATGAAAGAGAAGCTCTTGAGCTACTTAGTTGGCATGCCTTTAGAAACAATTATCCTAATGAAGAGTATATTGAGCTCTCAAGAAAGGCTGTTGGCTACTGTGGAGGTTTGCCACTAGCACTTGAAGTCTTAGGTTCTTATATACGTACAGAAAGCACAAGTGAATGGGAAACTGTATTGGATAAATGGAAAAGGTCACAGCCTTATCGGGAAATTCACAGAAGACTTGAAATAAGCTATGATGGGCTAACTGATGATGACGTGAAGGCTATATTCCTTGACATCTCTTGTTTCTTTACTGGAATGAACAAGGACTATGTCATGACAGTACTGGATGGCTGTCAGTTTTATCCAGAAATAGGGATTCGAGAACTCCAAGATCAATGCCTTGTAACTGTTGATAAAGAAGGCAATCTCATGATGCATGATTTGATTCAAGGCATGGGCAGAGAAATCGTGCGTGCAGAATCCCCTGACAATCCTGGAGAACGTAGTAGATTGTGGCATAATGAAGATATAACAGATGTATTGACAAAGCAATCTGTGAGTACTTTTGCAATTAAATTTGATGTTAAATGCATGTACTAATGTAGCAGAGAAAGGAACCTGTAAGAGACAAAAAAGGAGCCTTTTGTATTGAATCATCTCAAATTAAATAACAGAATCACACATGTCCTGCTCTCGTTAAGTACAATTTGTGAATTATGATACCTGTAGCAGAAGCTTGCTAAAGATACCTAATTAATGTAGACAGATGTAAAGTACAACTCTATGGTTATAATCCAGACATATAAGCATATTATAGTAGATATATAATAAAAGTTGCCTATGAGAGGTCCCATGTTCTATATTGTCTAATTGTCTGCCTCTCATGTGGTTCATCCATCCAATTCAAGGCTTTGTGGTTCTGATGTATGAATTAATCACCTTTTCACTTGCATATAACCCTTTTCTTAGTTCCTCTGTTGTTGTTGGTTTGTTTTTAATTTTCAACTATTTTTTGTAATAGGGAACGGAAGACGTTGAAGGACTCGCTTTAGATATGCAAGAGTCTGACGAGTGTAGCTTCAGTACAGAAGCATTTGGAAAGATGCAGAGTCTGAGATTGCTCAAACTCAATAACATAAAGCTCACTGGAAGTTACGACAATCTTTCCAAAGAGTTAAGATGGTTGTGTTGGCATGGATTTCCTCTGAAGGTCATACCTGAAGATTTCGATCAATCAAACCTTGTTGCTATTGACCTGAGCTATAGCAAACTCATACGAGTTTGGGTGGATACTGACGTGGTATGATACGATCTCAAACAAATTATTAATTATTTTCTTCAGCTTCTGTGAATACCAATATCTTGCTTTCTCTCTCTTCTATTTGAATTTTTATTTTGTGTTCTGTTTTTTTTTTTTTTAATTTATTATTTATTAATTTTATTTTTCCCTAGCAGCTGCTCAAGAATCTGAAAATCATCAATCTCAGTCATTCCCATTACCTAACAGAATCACCAGATCTTTCCAAAGTCCCAAATCTAGAAAAACTGATATTGGTAAACTGTGTAAGATTGTCTAAGATTCACCCATCCATTGGGCATCTTGAAAGACTTTCGTTGGTAAATCTTGAGGACTGCAAAACGCTTCAGTATTTACCAGGGGATTTCTGTAAGTCAAAATCAGTTGAGACTCTTATTCTTAAAGGCTGTACAGGATTTATAAAACTGAAGGACAAGGGGGAGATGGTATCATCGACAACACTTCAAGCAAGCCATACAATGACAATGAAATTACCATCCTCAATAGCAGGATTGAAGAACCTGAGATCTGTGCTCCTTTCATTGCATGGCTTAAGTTCTTTGACACTTTTAGGTCTTGGAAACTGCGGTTTAACTGATGATGCAATCCCTAAGGATCTTGGGAGTCTATTTTCCTTAGAAATATTGGAGCTTGATGGCAATTTGTTTTATAGCCTACCTAGCCTCAGTGGACTCTCCAAGCTTAAAATGTTAGATTTGAGTTATTGCAAAAATCTTCTTGAAATCCCAGATTTACCAAGAAGTTTGGAAATCTTGAGAGCGAATCAGTGCATTGCACTCGCAAAACTGCCAAATTTTTCAGAAATGTCAAGTATGGTAGAACTGCATCTAAATCACTCCCCCAAACTCACTGAGATTCTAGGCTTGCATAAGTCGTTAAACACTATGAGAAGGATTCATATGGAAGGCTGCACCAATCTCACTGCTGATTTTAGGAAGAACATCATACAGGTCTCTCTCTCTCTCTCTCACAGACACACACACACACATATCCACACAAACACGCCAAAAACATGCACATACAAGAATGTATTTCTTATGCATAAGAATGACATGTACATGCTGAGTTTTAGGAAGAACATCCTACAGATCTCCCTCTGAGAGCCATATTCTCTTCCTCTTTCTATCACACGCCCACAGAGGCACCTGTACTGTACATGTTCATGACACACGCATGCATAATTAAGGCTTGCTTATACAAATTAATCTGGCTTTATGTGGTATGCTCTAGGGATGGACTTCTTGCGGACATGGTGACATTTTTCTCAATGGAATTTATGATATTCCGGAGTGGTTCCAGATTGTTGGTATTCATGAGCCCAATGATGTTCGTTTTAAAGTGCCTCGTAATTTTAGAGGATTGACTGTGTGCTGTGTTTTCGAAACATATTGTCCGCGATTTACTGTTACAAATATTACCAAGCGTAAGGCTTTGCACACCTGGGATGAATCTACCTGCTGGGTAGCTGATAGTGTACTCCGTTTGCAAAGTGTATTATCAAATGATGTGCTCCATTTGCAAAGTGGGGACGAAGTCTCGATTTCTGCAGTTACAAAGGCTCATGGGAGAGGGAGAGTAATAGGGAGAGTGATGAAAACAGGAGTTAATCTAGTCTGGGATGATGGTAATGCCGGTGACAAATACACTAGCATTGAGGAGATTGGTGCTGTACCAAGAAATAATTCATCTGAAGAGGTTTGTACTTCCGAAATTATTAGATAGTTATATCGTATATTTGCCAAATTTTAGCATCTAAGTTTAGTTTTTGGTTATTTTTATATTTTTGTTTTTTTCTTATATAATTAAACTTCTATAAATAAATAGCCTTGAGACAAGGAAGACTATCAATGTATTTTTTTTCTTAAATATTATACATTGTATTTAGTTTCTCATCTCAAAGATGTAAAGAAATCAACAATTAACCATAGTTGTATACTTTTGTTTTCTAGACTCTTCCATCTCCCTCGGTCCACACGGATGGTTGTTCGCCCATGGCTTCCGATCTCGAAAAGTGTGCCAATGAGGCATTCATCGATGACTGCTTCAAGTTGGCCGTTGACCTCTACACCCATGCCATCGCTTTCAATCCTCAGAGCGCTGAGCTCTACACCAACCGCGCGCAGGCCAACATCAAATCCGGCAATCTCACTGAGGCTGTTGCGGATGCGAACAAGGCAATCGAGTTCGATCCATTATTGTACAAAGCGTATTTGCGCAAAGGAATTGCCTGCATCAAGCTCAAGGAATATCAGACTGCAAAGGCAACCCTGGAAATTGGTGCTCCTTTGGCCCCGCATGAGACAAGATTCGCTAATTTGATACAAGAGTGTGATGAGAAAATTGCAGAGGAAACTGCTGTTCTACCAACGGCTTCATTGGAGAACAACATTACAGAGAATGTTATACCTGCAAAAGATGTTCAGCCTGCGAGTCAACCTTCCAATCAGGTGACTGTAGCATCTGTCAAACCAAAATACAGGCCTGAATTCTACCAGAAGCCAGAAGAAGTGGTTGTGACTATATTCGCCGAGGGCATACCAGCCAAAGACGTTAATGTTGACTTTGGTGAACAAAAATTAGGTGTTAGCATTGATGTTGCTGGTGAAGATACATATTATTTTCAGACCCACTTATTTGGAAAGATAATACCTGAAATGTGCAGATTTGACGTTCTGTCCACCAAAGTTGAAATTCGCCTGGCTAAAGCTGAACCATTACACTGGACATCTCTTGAATTCAGCGAGGACAACCCTGTTCCACTAAAGGTCACTGGCCCAGTTGTTGGAGTACCAAGCCCATCCTACCTATCCTCGAAACCCCGTACAAATCCTGTCACTGTGCATCCCATGCCTTCAAATGATGCAAATCAACCAGATGGGGTAAGAAAAGATTGTCGATCAATCTATCATTAAATACCTACATTATATGGGTTACTGTTTTCTTTGAAGGTTATATTAGCTTGTTTAGGACACTTGTCAGACAGGATTTCTACGTTTTTTGTTAACATAAATGTATGTATGGTAAGAGAAAAGTTCCATATATATAATTTAGAACAAAAATCCGTAGGCAGAATGTCTCAATGGCATAATATTGCTTTTTTACGTAAAGTAAGCTTAGCAGGGTACCGAGAGAAAAATGGTAAGATGGCAATGATCACCATATAAGACCTAAGTACGGTTTATATAATAACAATATCCCTTTCAAAGTAAGAATAGCATTTCTATAAGCAGTAAACCCTTTGAGATGTTGGTGCCGCTAAACCTGGTTTTGTGATCCAGTATGCTCTTAATTCATAGTTGCTTATCAAGAAAGCTAAAAAGCAGCATTTTCTAGTAAGGAATGCGTTCAGCGAAAAAAGGAAAAATATATACCATAAATAGGAAATCAAACGCTCTATTTGGGATATTTCATTTCAGTTCTGGATTCATTTCAATCATTTCTTAGCTTCTTAGTTTCATTCTATCTGATGCTTTACTTATTACCAGAATACCATTGTGAAAGCAGAACCTCGTTCCTTCATTGCATCTGGTTTTAGCTTATCCGAAGAGCAGCACGATGTGGCAGGTTTGTTGTTTAAATTAAATTTTCTATCATTTCTAATTACATATTCATAGATTAGAATGCTGGATGTCTTGGACTATTGGACCACAAGTTTGCGAACTCATCCTTTTGAAACTTGTATTTTCTGTCTTTACGTTATGAGGAACTTCGTGATAGTCTTCTCAGAGAAGATGCAAGATTTTTAATTTGCAGTTATTTTCAACTTTTGGTATATTTGCCTATAGAAATATTTTGGCACACAGCATATTCTTGATTTTGCAGTAATTCTGTATATTTGCCTAGGCCTCCTGCACACGGCATACTCTTGAATCTTGGTAATGGAAGTATTAAAAATAACATATACGTTTATCCATTACAATTAGCTTGAGAGGCCAGTGTTACAGGTTGCTCGTTTCTAAAACATAATATGCTATTTGCAGGGCCACCAGTCAAACACAGAAAGCAACATCGCATAAAGTATGCTCAAAACCAGGAACCAAGTCTACTGAGAGGTGTGTATTTTAAGAATATGAAGTGGCATGCAGCAATAAAAGTTGACAAGAAACAAATCCACTTGGGCACTGTTGGTTCCCAAGAAGAGGCTGCTCATTTGTACGACAGGTACAATCGCATATTTTTCACTACGAACAATTTTTATTGGATGAGCACTATAAGGAAAGATCAGCAGATACAAGATTTTTCAGTAGTGCATAATATTGAAAATCATAAACCATTGCAGTTTTCCTTTGTCTATCTACTACCGAATGCCTTCTCTTGTTTAGTGGTTTGTCATCATGTTTTTAGATACACCAAATAAAACAATCTTAGTTTTCACTGTTGCTACACTGGTTTTTTTCGTTCACGTTCTTTGGACAGGGTCACCAGATAGAACATGCCATCCTTTATGTTCATTCCAACCAGTGGTTACCTGTGTCCTTTTTTATGTTACTTCTGGTTTTTTATTTTTGAAAACCTGAAGGTCCGTTGTGTCTGCATTACCAACATGATATAGTGGTTCGTGTCAATCCCCCGACATTCAAAAACATGAAACTTGATAAGCCAAATGGGAAAATGGGTGGTAAGCTTTGTGTGTCAAATGCAATAAATTATATGCCATATAAACTTTGTTGGTTTTGTTATTTGTGTTCAGGGCTGCTTTCATGTGTGGGAGGGAACCAAATTTTGAGCTTTCTGAGGAGGAGAAGCAAGAACTCAGGAAATTCAAGTGGGATGAATTCTTGGTCATGACTCGTCATGCAATTACCAATAAAAGTAAGTTTTCCTCTTCTCTTGCCTCACATTCCCCAGACTATACATGCCCCCGGTCTTTAATTGTTTGCTTTCGTGAAATATTTCAGAACACATGAGAAGGCAAGGGGCAGAGTCAGAGAAGAGGTCCGAGAGTCCTCAATTAGAAGACAGCGACTGGGAGGATGACCAAGAAGAAGTGAGTGGCCTTTCAGCTTCAGAAGATGCAGAGCAAGACATGTCAGACTCTTGAACACAAACGTTCAAGGGCAATGCTTAATTTCCTGCTTTCTAACAGTTAAGTGCTCAGCTGATAGACCTCCCATTTTTTGGTGTATAAAGGCCCATATTAGGGAAAATGGTGAATTTCATGGTCTTTCGCTTTAGATATACAAGAGTTTGACACGCGTAGCTTCAGTTCAGAATCATTTAGAAACATGCAAAGTCTGAGATTGCTCAAACTCAAAAACATAAAGCTCACTGGAAGTTACCACCATCTTTCCAAGGATTTAAGATGGTTATGTTGGCATGGATTTCCTCTGAAGGTCATACCTGACGATTTCAATCAACCAAACCTAGTTGCTATTGACTTGAGCTATAGCAAACTCATACGAGTTTGGGAGGATACTGATGTGGTATGATATGATCTCAAACAAATTATTTGTTATTTTCTTCAGCTTCTGTGAATACCAATATCTTGCTTTCTCTCTTCTATTTTATTTAGAAATATTGGAGCTTGATGGCAATTTGTTTTATAGCCCACCTAGCCTCAGTGGACTCTTCAAGCTTAAAATGTTAGATTTGAGTTATTGCAAAGATCTTCTTGAGAGCAAATCAGTGCATTGCATTGAAAAAATGCCAAATTTTTCAGAAATGTCGAGTATGGTAGAACTGCATCTGAAATACTCCCCCAAACTCACTGAGATTCTAGGCTTGCATAAGTCGTTAAACACTATGAGAAGGATTCATATGGAAGGCTGCACCAATCTCACTGCTGATTTTAGGAAGAACATGCTACAGGTCTCTCTCTCTCTCTCTCTCTCTCTCTCACACACACACACATAGATCCACACATACACGCCTAAGACATGCATGTATTTCTTATGCATAAGAATGACATTTACATTCTGAGTTTTAGGAAGAACATCCTACAGATCTCTCTCTAAGAGCTGTACTCACCTCTCTTCCTATCACATGCCCACAGAGGACCTGTACTGTACATGTACATGTACATGACACGCATGCATAATTAAGGCTATTGCTTATACAAATTAATCGGGCTTTACATGGTATGCTCTAGGGATGGACTTCTTGCGGACATGGTGACATTTTTCTCGATGGAATTTATGATATTCCGGAGTGGTTCCAGTCAGTTGTTATTCATGAGCCCAAAAATGTTCATTTTAAAGTGCCTCAAATTATTGTTCATAATTTTAGAGGATTGACTCTGTGCTGTGTTTTCGAAACGTATTGTCCTGGATTAACTGTTACAAATTTACAAAGGGTAAGGCTTTTGCACATCTGGGGAGATTCTACCTCCAGTGTAGCTAATAGCGTACTCCGTTTGCAAAGTGTATTATCAAATGATGTACTCCATTTGCAAAGTGGGGACGAAGTCTCGATTTCTGCAGTTACAGAGGCTCATGGGAGAGGGAGAGTGATGAAAACAGGAGTTAATCTATTCTGGGATGATGGTGATGGCGGTGACGCATACTCTAGCGATGACGAGATTGGTGCCGTACCGAGCAATACTTCATCTGAAGAGGTTTGTACTTCCGAAATTATTAGAGTTATATCGTATATTTGCCAAATTTTAGCATCTAAGTTTAGGTTTTGGTTATTTTTATATTTTATCCTATTTTTGTTTTTGGTTTTCTATATAATTAAACTTCTTTAAATTAATAGCCTCGAGACCCAAGAAGACTATTATTTAGCAAAATATTAAATAATCGATAAATTAAAAATTTATTAATTTATCAACGTATTTTTTATTTTATTAAATAATATAAATTGTATTTAGTTTCGTATCTCAAAGATGTAAAGAAATCAACAATTAACCATAGTTGTACACTCTTCTTTCCTAGACTCTTCCATCTCCCTCAGTCCACACTGACGGTTGTCCGCCCATGGCTTCCGATCTCAAAAAGCGTGCGAAGGAGGCGTTCATCTAGAACCCCTTCGAGTTGGCCGTAGCATCTGTCAAGCCAAAATACAGTCATGAATTCTACCAGAAGCCAGAAGAAGTGGTTGCGACTATATTCACCAAGGGCATGGCAGCCAAAGACGTTAATGTTGAATTTGGTGAACAAATAGTAAGTGTTAGCATTGATGTTGCTGGTGAAGATACATATTATTTTCAGCCTCGCTTATTTGGAAAGATAATACCTACAAGGTGCAGATTTGACGTTCTGTCCACCAAAGTTGGAATTCGCCTGGCTAAAGCTTGAACCATGACACTGGACATCTCTTGAATTCAGCTGTTGGGGTGTCAAGTCCAGACTACCCATCCCCGAAACCAGAAAGGGTAGACTAGGGTAGGGCGGGGGGCCAAGCGATGGGGCAGGAAGAACTTAATGTACGGGCGGAAAATTTTATCCTGAGATTCAATCAAGATCTAGCGATGAACAGACGAAAAAGGAGACAAGACATGCTGAGGGAAGTGAAACAGGACAGTGCCTTGGACAAACTGGAAGGAAGTGGGAAACAAAAAGGTTGAGGGAAGTGCTCCGGTCGGCTGGAGATGAAGAAATGGGAGTTCTAGACTGTTGTGCTCTCTAGTACTAGTTGGAACTTGGATGAATGCTTGTAAGTTGTAACCTACTTGGGAGTGATTTTGTTGGTTGTACGGACAATGATTAGTTTTCCAACTAGTCTTTGGCGCTACTCTGGTTTGGATGACGACTCTCTCTTAAGAAATCAACCGGAATTGGTGTATTCGCTTTTGTGTTTTGCTTGTGCATTGTAAAGTCTGATCGAATGAATTGAAAAATAAAAAGGACATTAATTAACAAGAGGTATGTAAGAGATAAAGTTAGGCACGTGGATTGTACCGTCCTTTATCATATGGGAGAACAGTGAAAAAAATATTAAGAAATAAATAACAAGCCTCATGGCAGCAACAATTTGCAAGTTTAGATGGCAACTTGGCATTCACAGCCTTTGATTCCTGGATTTTAAGTTGTAAATAAGTTATTATAACTATACATTAGCTACAAAAATATAAATACTGTGAAATAAATATGGGATTATAGGAATGACGGGAAAATAAACATTTGAAACTAATGTATTAGAGTATTAGAGAATTAGAGAAATTAGGTTTCAGCCGTACAAAACCTATCACAACCTCGTATGCATCTCCAACTAAAAGAAAACTAGTTAAACACAGACCAAGATGGCAACAAAAACTAACCTTTTTCCAATAGAAAACAAATGAATTTATGATGGTTCTATTTGAACCTCAAATCTGCTTCTATTTTTTTCCAATTCAAAATTATTTTTTTGAGCCCCCTTTCATTGCAAGTTTTTTAAAATTAAAGGGCAAACGGTAATGTTATCTTGGGCTTTTACCTTCGGCTTTTTAGCTAAAATGAATATTGAGATTGACATAACTCATCACTTGGTCATTGAGATTTGAAAGCGACAAAAGTGGTTCCTCAGTTTGTCCAGTTTCAATCATTTTGGTCATTCCGTAAAAAATCTCTGTTAAGTAATGATCAAAATGAGAAAAAATACTCTCAATTTAATAAACAATATGCCAAAATAATTTGACAATAATTAAGGGTATTTTTGCCATTTTATTATTATTTAACAAATAATTTTTATGAAATGACCAAAATAATTGATTGTGAACAAACTCAGAGACCAATTTTATCGATTTTAAATATCATAGATGTAAATCACCACATCAAAAATGTCCTGCCCCAAACTGTTAGCGAAGGGCATGAACTCTGGACCAAGGAACAAAATGCCGATAATATCGGCGATATTTCGCCGATATTATCGGTTTTTCACGGTACCGATATTTTAATAGGTATCCAACGGGTTTTCGTCAAAATATGTCGATATTATCGATAATATCGATAATATCGCGATATTTCCGAAACTATCGCGATATTTTGGAACTGTGCAACTCGGAGAAGAACGCCGGAGCTTCTACAACTCCGGCCGACTGTAAAAGACCTCCTCCATTAGAACCTTGAAGGGGAACTACGGATCGGCGGCGACTCGGGATCTCCACCCATTAAGAAACATACCCAGAACCCCGAATCCCGAAACCGACGACGACGACGAAGACGAGTCGTCGGAGTTGCCATCTCCGCCCCAGCTCCATCCCCCGCTGTTTCCTCCCGTTCCTGCGCCGCCACCGCCGCTGTTCCCATCTCCTCCCAGGCTCCATCCCCAGTTGTTTTTGTTTCAAAGAAAAAAACGAAGGTAAAGCCTAGATCTGAGAGAAGTGAGAGAGAGGTAGGGATAGATGAACATATGATTTTGTTTGGCTGAGAAAGAGAGTGATGTGGGCAAGAGAGAGAGAGACACACACGGGTAGATGATAGAAATTTGTGTGGTGTGGGTGCGTTTAGGGAAGAGAGAAAGATGAGTGTGGATGTCGGCATAAGTCTTTGAGAAGTAATAAAATACTAATATAATTGTTTTTTTATTTTTTTGGAAACTAATATAATTTTGTCTTTAAAACACCAAGGGGATTCGAACCCTTCCCATTTTACTCCTTCAACACCTTGACCACTATATCACTTATGTTTTTGTGAAAATATGCTAAAATACACATACTCTACACATAAAGATGATGAAGATAGTGAAAATTTTGAACCTCATAGGAACTCTATGTGGTACTAAGTCACTCATGTATCTTACCATGCAATGTATAAAGTGTAAAATATTGTATTAATTCATTATATATAAATGATTATGGTGTGTTTAAACTTCTTTCATTAATTACTACATATTTTCTACACTCACAATGTTTGCCAGCTCGCTATATAATCAACTTAAATCAGTTAAATCCATCATGCAATGCATTTCCTTCTAATTTTTTGTGATAAACTAATAGATAATTGACTAAATAAACATCCTGCAAAGTTTCAATAAAAATTTCCAAGTTTTTCTTACAATTTCCGTGGTTTCCATATTATTTTTATCGATATCGATAATATCCCGATATTTCCATCGATATTTCCGTATTTTTGGACTACCGATATTTCCGATATCATCGATATTTTATACCTTGCTCTGGACTACCACTAAAATTCCCCCGTACTTTCCCCAAAGGGTAATAAATTCCCTTTCCTTACACCTAGGTCCACATGAGCTATTACAATTCTTCTATCAAATCTCGTTTTTCTCTATTGAAACATTATTAGTTTTGTCTCCTAAACTTAAGAAAGCCCTCTCACGCTCCACTAATAATTTTTATGATATCATCGTTTGCATGCATTGTTACTGAAGAAAGTTGAGATTTCACCATAAAATTAATTGATAATATGTTATATAGGGAATAGTCCCACCTCTTATAGGCCCTTGTATGTTTTGTTCCCTCACCAATGTGGGACTTTGTCTTCACATTCTAATACACCCCCTCAGATGTGGTGAATTTTCAAGCCTAACACGTGGACAATACAAACAGGGTGATGTGAGCACATGTGGCCATTGGGCTTTACACGTGGGTCAACCTATTCGGATACCATGAAGAAAGTTAAGGTTCCACCATAAAACTAATTGACAATATGAAGAGCAACTCAACCTCTTATAAGCCCCTTGCATAGTTTGGTTGCTCACCTATCTTTGTCCTCACATTCTCACAGTTAGCACTATTCTTCACATAATTGATCTTCAAATTCAAATTTTCCAGTTCTCTATTCCTCACTTTGTGTCCATCCCGAATTCTAGTCAACCCTAACTCAACCAATTTGATTAATCATGTCAAATGACTCGACATAACAAAGGCCCTACAAAGGCACCATTCAAACAAACAAGTTCATATTGCAGCACACCAAACAGCAAACCTTGCCCGACGGGCAGAGCTCCTGGGAGCTGTGCGAGGGACAGATCCAGCCCAAATAGTAGCATCATATCCAAAGGTTAAACTTTAAGTTTTCAAATCAAATCCAACAATCAATCATGTAACGATAGTCCGTGTTTTAGGTACAAAAGAGAAAAATTGCTATTTAACAATTCAGCAAGAACTATCCACCTACTTCATTCATGGAAGAGTCTTACTCTTATATCAAAGTGTAGAATTATCACTTCAAAACTTTCTTTGTTGCTTCTACATGCAGTTTCTGTGAGAATATGGAATTATCATACGTTGATAAGTTAAAGAAAGCTTCTAAGGAGTTAAACTACTCCTCCCCATTCCCCAAGAGACATGGGTTATTAGTTACTGAGCAAAAATTTAACTTCCATCACGCAATCATAGTGTGTTCATCCCCACTAATCTTACACAGGCATATAAACTAGTTTTCTAATCGTCAATTAGTAAACTTCAGTTTCACCGAAGATGCTTGGATAAGCTGACTACCAAGATAAATTCATTTTCCAAGAAGATCGTATAACATATAACATTTCTATCCATGAAGTTTCACCTATCAATCTATGACTACAAGTTACAACCAAAGCCTACCCTAATTTCCCTTCTGGGGAAAGAGACCAGGTTTCGAACTGTGCCTACCCTAATTTCCCTTCTGGGGAAAGAAACCAGGTTTCAAACTGTTCTCTATGTACAGATCCAAGATCAAGTGCATTACATAAATTACAAGCACACTAGACGTACCCAAGCATGTAATGTTGTTTAAGGATTGAGTTTGCATCATGTGGTAACCCGTGTTACCTGTCCTTTATTTATTTTATTTTTTTAGTTTTTTTAAAAGGGACCAGCTGGTGGCTTCGTTACAGCAGTCCATCATTTTTTAGGCTTGAAGACTCACAGATGCATTTCAGTCTTTCCTGGCCACCCTTTTGCGTTACCTGTCATTTCCATAAGACGCTAGGTTAAAGAAAATAATTCGATGGTAGTTAAGACCAAAAGTAAATTACTAAACAGATTGCTACCCAAAACAAGTTTAGCAGCCACCTCTTCCAGCTTTCTATAAAAATTCCGATGCACTTCATTGCGGATGCTTTGCACATCCATAGCATAATCTCTGTGGTCTTCCTGAAGGAAATTTTGTGAAAAACATGTTCATTTGAATAACATCATATAGCATGCAATTAACAATTAAAGGCGGAATCATGCTTTCATGCATTCAAAAACAAAACATCAACCATGAAATTCAAAGCCTAGTAGATTGGTGAACCTTGACTCAACTTTTAAATCAACATTTATTAGTTGAGAAATATTTACCTTTGTAGATTCCTCTTTGCATATGCAAAGGATAATCACCCAAGAGATAGGACCTTCATTCCTTGCTTCTTAGCTCCATGGATTTGGTTGAATGAAATAGATTCTCCAAGTTCCCAAAATAGAGAACCTCTAAAGATTCTACACCAAGGTTGGATTGGAGAGGAAATGAGTGACCTTGAGGAAGTAGAATTGCTAGACAATATCCCCCAAGGTGGTTGGCCTCTTAGAGAGAAATGGAAGCTTTGTGTTCTCACCAATTTTCTCTAAAATCAACAACTTATGAATTTTAGGTTATAAAGTTCTTTATATAGTCACTTCTTTAAATGACCTAAAGAACCAAAAACCCTAATTCAACACTAAATGGATATGGGCTTTTGGGCCTTTGTGAATCTTTATTCATTAAGTTGTCATACAACTTAAGTCAATGGGCTTTGACGTTCGAAGCCCATTGGGCCTTAAGGTCCAAAACTATCCCGAGGTCTTTAACGAACTTATTCGTTTGATTAATTAACATATTAATTAATCCTTGCCATAAATAATTAAACCATTTAATTATTCTTATTCATCTCCTTTGTTTCTTCAATCTCCACCTTACACGGTGTACGATACATTAGGTTCCTTTTAGCGAGGCAGTGGGCGATTAAAACCATTTTACATCGATTGTGAATTGAAACTTACTTTCAATTCTCCCTTTAGTGATTACACACGTTTAGGGCTTCCACAAACCATGAGTGACACATAGCAGCATATCATGGCTACCCAAGCTAATCAGAAGAGGTAGAGAACCTATTCAGTTTAGGATTACAAATGCAATACGGTCTTTCTCTAATCTAATACTCTTGACCACATTGTTTGGTTTGATAGTTTATTTATTCATGTCTACTATCCAATGTGATTCGTTTGCTTATATGATTACCTTGAATGTGATTTGGAACGCATTCCCAAATCTCATTCATACTCTGGCCAGAGATTTTAATCATATCATAGAGTATTCTCCCTCAAACCATTTGAAGGTTAGAGATCCCTTGTTGCACATTCACTTGTCTCCATGACTAAGTGGCTTAACCCCAATGATGTCGTGGACACCCCGATGGGGTGACTTTGACATAATCAAAGATCAAGGACTTAACCACAAGACAACAACTGTGATGCCTCAGGTCAAAGGACTAATTTGCATTATCCCAACCATGAGTTCTCATGTGACATGAGTATGAGAACTCCTCGTTGATCGTGTTCAGTGGACTCATTCGCTATTGAGCACCTACATGCTTGTCTTGATGTCACACACACCAATGACTCGAGACTAGTCACTCTCCCTGAGAGAAGACATAGCACGTACTGATCTTAACGGACTGTCAATGCCCAATTGGCAATCCTATGATCAGGAACGTTTAGGATGTGTCTACGAAAGAATGGTCTCATTAATCTAACTTCATTAGATTGCATTCTTCCAATCACATATTCCTTGGACTTTATCGTTTAAGCATATAACATTTATATGAGACGGCTCAAACAATAATGTTTGCCCTTTTATATGTAAACTAGATTAGTTTAACATGTGAAATGTCTGTAAAGTATCATCATATGATTGGCTTTAGGGCACATTTCCAACACTTCCACCACCATTAAACCCTGCAGTCGCTGCCTCAATATCTCCAAGGCACCATCCAACCCATAAAAGTTCTTAAAAACGAGAGGCTCGAGAGCTGCAGTTGTCCTGAGTTGCAGAAGGTTCTTAAGCGCAACGAGGGCCTGCATACCATTGCAAATAAAGAGAAACTGATCATCATAAATGCCATCATAAAAGTCACCAACTGTGCGTAGGCTACTCTCTATAACATGGTTTTCGGGAAGCCATTGCCCGTTTCTTGTCAGCAACTTGTGTCGAGGCTCAACCTTTATGGAACCACAGCCGCTGAGCCGTGGAAATTTTGAAGGAGACACCTTACATGAGGGATGGTGAAGCCTTGTATTTCTTCACCATGTTGAAGATCAAGGGCTCCCACATCGGTCGCAGGATAGGCAAAAATTGGTCCTGGCATGGAGAGACAGGCGCCACCGACGTTGAAGCTGTTCATCCCAAGGATGGAAACATCTTTGGTTTGGGCTATGCCAAAAGATTTCACCACAAGAGCAGAAAATCGACATCTCGTCAAGAGGTTCCTGGATTATGTATGAATACAACCACAAAGACTATCCATCTGCTGTTGGCAATGATGGTGATGAGCTAGTTTTGCTCTGTCAACTCAGAAAAAGCGATAGGACCACAGAGAAGAAGAAGAGAAAGTTTAAGGCTAATGATGGTGGCGGCGACTGTGATGATACTGCAATGCAATCAAAAGGCAAGAAGACGACTCCAAGAAAAATTGATGATAAATTGGTGGCTGATGATCATATTTCTACTCCCGCTTTAATGTCCATTCATGATGCTGTGGGTGAGCCGTACAGCAACAATAACTGGTGCAATCATATTCGGACATGTTACTGCTTTCTCCAGAGAAGAATGAAGAGCCGGTGATGGCATGTGCTTCCTACTTGACTGATTTAGCTAGGGTTTGTTATTTTGGCTGGGCGTCGTATTATGTAGGGTTTAGGGTTAATGGCTAATATGATTTTACTAACAGAAGAAAACACTTGATAATGAATATGAAAATAAAAAATCCATAAGGCGTTTTTTGATTGACAAACCCGTCATCTTCTCCACTGTGCAATAGCACAAGGCCACCAAGTGTTACAACTCAAAACGAAAGAACATTTCACAATCTAGATAATGACATTCAAAGTACACCAGAACCTAATCACCTAGTTAAGCAAGTTTGACAACCAACACCTGGTGAGTGCCACAGAATATATGCCTCATCAGTTGTCAGGCAGTCTCATCACTACTTCAGATGGTGGTCGTAAAGTGCAAACCATCAGATCAATGACAATTTGAATTCCAAGGATAAATATATGAAGCCCATTGTAAACCTTACTATTTAGACACAACTGCGCAATGGCTCAAGTGCCGGTGAGACATCTAATACGTGGTGATCCAATGCTTTCAGAGGTCATGGATGGCTCTTAGTTCCATAACTTGACAAAACATTGTGTAGTCGGAACTATAAAGTAGGATGAGAAACGTAAGTGAGCATGCAAGGAAGCACGATACCTGATCGAGTGAATTTCTCAGCTTGCTCTCCATTTCTTCGATCATTCTTCCATGTTACAAATATGGCCTTCCTGAATTGAGAGGTGTTGGAAGTATGCCCACAAAGCCACTCATTTGATGTAATAGCTTTTTGGAATACTTAATATGTTAAACTTTTATATGTTTAACGGAAGGGCAATACTTATTGTTAATCACTATTTATTGAATCGTGTGTTTAATCAATAAGAGAATCCAAGGGATGTATTTGACATAAGAGATAAGTGATCTAATGAGTTAGATTAAGGAGACCTTTCTCTTATGTTCATTCCTAAAACGTTCCTAGCCATAGGATTGCCAATTGGGCATTGACAATCCGCTAAGGTTAGTATGTGTTATGTTGACTCAAACGTGAGTATGAACTAGTCTCAAGTCATTTGGTGTTGGACACTAAGACAAACACATAGGTGCTCGAAAGAGTAATCGAGTACACTGAACTGCGATTAATGAGAGTTCAAACATACATGTCATGTACGAACTCTAAGGTTACAATATGCAAAGTAGTCCTTAGACCTGAGGCATCATAGATGTCTAATGGTTAGGTCCTTGATCTTTGATCATGACAAAGGCATTCCCTCGGATTGTCCACGGCATTGTTGGGGTCATGTGATCTAGTCATGTAGGCATATGAATGCACAACAAGGGATCTCTAACCTTCCATGGTGGAAGGAGTATACTCTAAAATATGATTCTAAAGTCTTTGGCCAAAGCAAATGAATATGACTAAGGAAGATGTTCCAAATCATATTCAAGGGAATCATATAAGAAAGTATCACATTGGATAGTAGACATGAAACAAACTATCACTTAAAACAATGTGGTTAAGAGTATTGTATTAGAGAAGGACCGTATTGCATTGTAATTGTAACTGGATAGGTTCTCCAACCAATTCTACTTAGCTTGGGTAACCATGACATACTGCTAGGTGTCACTCATGGTTTGTGGAAGCCCTATTGATTAGCAAACACTAATCATCAAAAAGGGAGAATTGAAATGTGGTTTCAATTCACAATCGATAGTTAAGAGTAACATCGCCCACTGCCTCGCTAATTGGAACCTAATGGATCGCACACCAAATAAGGATATATGTGAAGCAATTAAATGAAATGGATAAGCAATTAAATGGTTTAATTGAAGAATGGTCAAGATTAATTAATTAGTTAATTAATTATACGAAATGTTCGTATTGGGCTTTTAAGTTGGTTTTAGGGCTTCGGGGCCCAAAAGTGTTTTGGTCCACAAGGCCCATTATGTTTAAGTTGTATGACAACTAAAACAAAATGGGCAATAAGCCCAATAACCATATAGGCCAACCATTTAGGGTGAGGGTATGCAAGTTTGCTTAATTGCAAGTTTGCCACTCACCTAAGAAATGAAGTATAAATTCATCTTTATAGCTTTGTTTTCAATTAGGGTTTTCTAAGCTACTTGGGGAAAGTTATCTAGCAAATTTACTTCCCTAAGTGATCCATTTTCATCCTCACAAATTACATCCTTGGTGAAGAGACATAGAGACATCAAACTTTTGGTGTTTTGGAGAACTAATCCTCAAATCCTCAAAGAAGCAAAGGAGCACTAAAAGGAGGAAAATCACAAGGAAGATCCAAGGAGCAAGGAGGTGACTTGAAGGCCCTCCACTTGGGTGAATCCCTTGTGTAATCAAGGATGAGCTTCAAGGGTAAAGAATCTCTAAATTCTTAATTATCTTTAATGTTGTTAAAGAGTCTTTTGGTTCACCATATACTAGGCTTTGAAAGTCATGGGTTTCATGAATTGTTTTTGGATGCATGCCTACTTTAAAGAGTTAATTGTTAGCATATGTATTCAAATGTTCATACATGTTCTTAGCTAGGACAAAATTTTTCCTTCAAGAGGTGCATATTCATCTACAAAGCCAAAAAGAAAGAGTACTTGATCCATCCCAAGATATCATACAAATAGTACATGCAAAAGATTTTAAGTGATCATTCAAACAAAAAATCTTGTGCTTAATTAGTTTAAAACATATCAGCTCCAACAATATAACACAATCAATCAAAAAATTGATTCATACAGATTTCACAACACTTACATTGGCGTACATCAAGTTATTCTATCACAACTATCAAGAAAGAGAAGAGATGTTCACTATAACTTTCAATAGCTAAAAGGTGTTGAAACTCCTTTTTTGGTCAACACTAAATAAAGAACATGAAGTGTATACCTCAATCACATGTAAGTGTGAAAGGGGGTGAGTGTCAGGACTATATGAACACCTTTGTTCGTCTGGAGGAATTTCCGCTGGGGACGTTTCCTGGCCAACGAGCACACAGCTCCCCAAGAGGTTGGCGCCGGTTGATATTGTATGTCGGGCTTCTGCTTATTGGCGGGCTGTAAGAGAAGGACAAAGTTAATTCTGATAGGTGCCTTTGTGGGGCCTTATGTATAGGCCTTGAGGCTTACAATCAAAATTAACTTTAAGTGTTCAGGCGTGCCACTGCCATCTTTAGCATGACAGATGTATGTTTAGTTTAATTGTATATGCCCGAGAGACAAAATTAGCTATGAAAGGTGCCTTTGTGGGGCCTTAGGTGTAGGCCTTGAGACTCACAATCAAAACTAACTTAGTACTCGAACATATAGTGGTTGTTTCATTGTTGTGGAAGTATTATAACTGTTATACTTAATCACCCGAGCCCGAAAAGCAGAATAAACCCAGATAGGTGCCTTTGTAGGGCCTTAGGTATAGGCCTTGAGGCTTCCCATCAGGGTTAATTCTATACTCAAGCGTTCTATGGCAATCATAATATAACAGAAGTAAAACTGAGAAATGGGCTGATTACTTGCACCCCAAGTAACTTCGGACTTCTTGTTATCAAGGACTGTCGTGGATGGGTTAAGTCCACATAAAGTTCTTTTTTATGTCTTGAGACCAATGACTTTTAATTGATCAATCTTGTATGCCCGAAAGGTTAGAACTTAGAAGTCTTTTAATCATAAACTTGCTAGAAATAACTTGGATGCAGATGGAAGTATACATCATATTACTAGATTTATGAATGAAAAGATAAAACAAAGAGGGTCGGGTAAGGCTGATCGTCTTGCAACTTCATCTCTTTGTGATTTACAAAGGGTTTGAGTGCTACAAGGGGAGATTGGGGGATGAGTTTACAGGAGGGAATCGATACTACAACAAGATTTAGACAGGGTAGTAAAGCTTTTACAAAGGCTTTTTGGTGAAGGTTGATCCCGAAAAGGATGAAGGCTTGGTGCTGACTATAGCTTCGTATGCAAATCTGGCTTGAGCAGAGTTTGTGTATTTGTTTGTTTGTTTGAGTGTCCCTATCTTTGATTTCTCTTTCTCTTTTTATAGACGATTTGGCTTGGCTGCCTGCAACATTAATCTTGCCCGAATGCAGCTGAAAGGTAGTGACTCATCAGCTTTTTACTTGTACTGCCATTATAAAGTACTTTTGGGCTGATTAGCTAGCTAGTCTACACCACTTGATCTCTAGGTAGGTGAGCAAGTGGCTTAAGTGATCTGCACTTAGTCGGGAAAAAGGCTTCTTCCTTCTTCTGGGCTTCGGCTTCCTTCCTTCTGGATCTTCTTTTGGGCTAACCCCCTTTTGAGCCCAAAGTTCAAGTTTTTACCCAAACAACCTTCACCACAGATCTACGTTGTTCCTACCATGACAAGTAGAGTTTACCTCAATCAAATGTATAACATCCCATGCCCCCTTCTGCAGATAACCTCTCCTACCTTGTCCTGTCTTGGAGCCATCTAAATCCCCTCAAATAATAAAAATCAACATGTATACATGTAAAAGAACATAAATTGAAAGTTTAGGCAGTATACCTTCCTTTATTAAAAAGCAGCCTACAAAACCTTCGTTATCATCCTCGCACATATAAACTGACGAAATGCCACCATCATAGTACCTACCAAATTACCTGTTAACCAAGCTGTATTAAATCTTCACAATGAAACAAAGAACTGAACCATTATGCTAAATAAATTGCACGACGATACTTTCGACACATTCTTGCCTTTTTTTTTTTTTTGAAAATTAGCTACAACAACAACAACAACAAAGCCTTTGTCGGCTATATGAATCCTAGAACGCCATTGCGCTCGGTTCTATGTCATGTCCTCCGTTAGATCCAAGTACTCTTTTTAGAGTCTCTTCCAAAGTTTTCCTAGGTCTTCCTCTACCCCTTCGGCCTTAGACCTCTGTCCCGTAGTCGCATCTTCTAACCGGAGCGTCAGTAGGCCTTCTTTGCACATATCCAAACCATCATAACCGATTTTCTCTCATCTTTCCTTCAATTTCGGCTACTTCTACTTTACCTCGGATATCCTCATTCCTAATCTTATCCTTTCTCGTGTGCCCACACATCCAACGAAGAATCCTCATCTCCGCTACACCCATTTTGTGTACATGTTGATGCTTCACCGCCCAACATTCCGTGCCATACAGCATCGCTGACCTTATTGCCATCCTATAAAATTTTCCCTTGAGTTTTAGTGGCATACAACGGTCACACAACGCCGGATGCACTCTTCCACTTCATCCATCCAACTTGTATTTTATGGTTGAGGTCTCCATCTAATTCTCCGTTCTTTTGCAAGATATATCCTAGGTGGCGAAAACGGTCGCTCTTTGGTACTTCCTGATCTCCGATCCTCACCCCTAACTCATTTTGACCTCCATTTTCACTGAACTTGCACTCCATATATTCTGTCTTTGATCAGCTTAGATTTCAACACTTCTCTCCAAAGGTTAAGCTTCGCATTTACCCCTTCCTGAGTTTTATCTATCAACACTATATCGTCTGCAAAAAGCATACACCAAGGAATATCATCTTGAATATATCCCGTTAACTCATCAATTACCAATGCAAAAAGGTAAGGACTTAAGGATGAGCCTTGATGTAACCTTACAGTTATGGGGAAGCTTTCAGTTTGTCCTTCATGAGTTCTTACAACAGTCTTTGCTCCATCATACATATCCTTTATAGCTTGGATATATGCTACTCGTACTCTTTTCTTCTCTAAAATCCTCCAAAGAATGTCTATTGAGACCCTATCATACGCTTTTTCCAAATCTATAAAGATCATGTGTAAATCCTTTTTCCTATCTTTATATCTTTCCATCAATCTTCGTAAGAGATAGATTGCCTCCATGGTTGAGCGCCTTGGCATGAACCCGAATTGGTTGTCCGAAACTTGTCTCTTGCCTCAATCTATGTTCAATAACTCTCTCCCAGAGCTTCATTGTATGACTCATTAGCTTAATACCCTTATAGTTCATGCAATTTTGTACGTCGCCTTTATTCTTGTAGATAGACACCAAAGTTCTATTTTGCCACTCATTTGGCATTTTCTTCATTTTCAAAATCCTATTGAAAAGGTCTGTGAGCCATGCTATACCTGTCTCTCCCAAGACTTTCCACACTTTGATCGGTATATCATCTGGGCCCACTGCTTTTATATGCTTCATCTTTTTCAAAGCTACAACCACTTCTTCCTTCCTGATTCGGCGGTAAAAGGAGTAGTTTCTACACTCTTCTGAGTTACTCAACTCCCCCAAAGAAGTACTCCTTTCATGTCATTCATTGAAAAGATTATGAAAATAACCTCTCCATCTGCCTTTGACCGCGTTCTTTGTAGCAAGAACCTTTCCATCCTCATCCTTAATGCACCTCACTTGGTTTAGGTCCATTGTCTTATTTTCCCTTGCTCTAGCTAGTTGATAGATATCCAACTCTCCTTCTTTGGTATCTAGTTGCTTATACATATCGTTATAAGCGGCTAGCTTAGCTTCTCTCACAGCTTTCTTCGCCTCCTGCTGCTCTATTCTATACCTTTCACCATTTTCATATATCCTATCCTTGTATAAGGCTTTACAACATTCCTTCTTAGCCTTCACCTTTGTTTGCACCTCCTCATTCTACCACCAAGATTCCTTTTGGTGTGAAGCAAAGCCCTTGGACTCTTCTAATACCTCTTTTGCTACTTTTCGGATACAACTAGCCATGGAATCCCACATTTGGCTAGCTTCCCCTTCTCTATCCCACACGCATTGGGTGATTACTTTCTCTTTGAAAATGACTTGTTTTTCTCCTTTTAGATTCCACCATCTAGTCCTTGGGCACTTCCAAGTCTTGTTCTTTTTTCTCTTTCTTTTGATATGTACATCCATCACCAACAAGAAATGTTGATTAGCTAAGCTCTCTCCCGGTATAACTTTGCCTTTTTCCTCATTAGAAGAAAATCTATTTATGTTTTTGACAACCCACTCTTGTAGGTGATCACATGTTCTTCTTTCTTCTTAAAGAAGATGTTGGCTAAGAACGGATCATATGCCATTGCAAAATCCAAGATGGCTTCCCCATCCTCGTTTCTCTCTCCAAAACCATGGCCACCATGAAAACCTCCATAGTTACCTGTCTCCTTGCCCACGTGTCCATTTAAATCTCCTCCTATAAATACCTTCTCCGTCTGAGCAATTCCTTGCACCAAGTCTCCAAGATCTTCCCAAAATTTCTCCTTCAAACTCGTATCCAACCCTACTTGAGGTGTGTACGCATTAATCACATTGATGAGTTCGTGTCCTATTACAATCTTGATTGCTATAATTATATCTCCTACCCTTTTGACATCTACAACATCTTGTGTCAAGCTCTTGCCCACGATGATGCCAACATCGTTTCTCATTCTATATGTGCCCGAATACCAAAGTTTAAAACCTAAGTTTTCTAGATCCTTTGCCTTAAGACCAACCCACTTAGTTTCTTGTAGGCACATACTACTTATCCTTCTCCTCACCATAACTTCCACTACTTCCATAGATTTGCCCGTTAAGGTTCCTATATTCCACGTTCCTAAATGCATTCTACTCTCTTGAACTCTATCCTTCTGTCCTAGCTTCACCATCCCCGTCTAATAGGATCAAAGTACTTCTTTTTTGTGTCCTGTGTAAAGTTGATAGGAGCATATGCTCCCAAACAACTTTGAGTGGAGTCGTTCAAAAAGAAGTTTCTATGACCCCCTTGCTCATTTAACACTTTATCTGGGTGCCGATGGAGGCGATACATCGACCCTTGCTCACTTATCACCGTGCTCAGGCCACACAGCACGCCAAGTGACGCCCTAGCTTTAGAGCGATTTTGTTCTGGATTCATTTTCATAAGGATTCGACGTAACTTAGGAGTGTCGGTTATCGACTACCTGACGCCTTCCCCCTCCTCCTTTATCCAGGCTTAGAACCGGAAATGTAAGATAAACTTATACGGGCGGAGTTTTTTTTTTTTTTAAATTAGCGAATGGAAGAAATATTATTTTAGAAGTGTTTTATACAGTTCAACCAATGCAAAGAATAACACAAGAACAAGGTAAGTAAAGGACCTCACTGGTCACAATAAATGGCGAAGATGTCGTTTGCTTCAACTTCAAGTTTCCTCAACTCTAAAGATGGGAGATTGCTGTCTTCTAGCGGCGGATGATATTTGTTTGACCAAGGCGATCTACATGGAAATATAGTAGCACAAAAATATCAACATGGACAATCGATATTCACAGAACAGAAACGATTATACGAAAAAATAAACTACTAAATTACATAGTTATACATGTATTGCACTAATCACACCAATTAAATCAGCATATGAACCAAAACAATAAGTTATATTGATCAAAATATATCAAACATCCAGATTCACAAATCAAGGCCAGATCTGCTACCTCTAAAATGTCCCTAAAAAATATAGCAATTAAAGTGTAAAACATCAGAAAACTAACACCAATCCATCAAAATTGACAAAGATTTGAGGGTTTTACCTGTAAGAGTTTGCGTCGCTGTTATATTCACACACATAATGAACTGTTTTTCCGTATTCCATATCGCACAAAACCTGAATTTCGGGAAACCAGAGAGCAGCACGGTGACTTTAAAATTTGAATTTGAAGAAAACATTTTGTTGTTGTTTTTTTTTTTTTTTTTTGGGACTAAAATGAAACCCTTGAGAAAGAAAATGGAAAGTGAAAATTGGATTGGATTTTCTCGGGAAACAAACAGGGGAGAATCTGGAGGGGCTGATCGACTTGAGAGATGAGATCTAAGGAGTGCTAGGGGAGAAGGGAGAGAAGGGCAGATAGAGCCGTCTCGGTGTGCTTGGGAGGCATCCGACTCGTCAGTCCCATCGTTGCTTCCATTTTTGTTTTCTTTCTTTTTTTTTCAGGTTCGAAATTCAGTTTTGATTTCTTTTGTTTCACAAGCCTCTAATTATTTTTTGGGTTGTTTGTTTGTTCGGGTTGATAAAACTCCTAGAACGAAAAGAAAAGAGGCGCCTTGTTTTGTTTCACCTGAGTTTCCCTCGCGGGAACTCCCCATTCACACAGTTATTTGTGACTAGGGATGGGTTCAAAAAACCGAAAACCGAAAAAAAATATAAAACCGAACTGAACCGAACGAAAAAACCGAACCGAATTGAAAAAACCGAACCGAACCGAATTCTTTTAGTTCGGTTCGGTTTTAGTGATCTAGAAACCGAACCAAACCAAACCAAACCGAATTAATTAAATTAATTTTTTTATTTAATTATTTGTTTTGGGTATTATTTTCTAAACCCAATTTGTAAGTTAAAATGTGCTAAACCCAATGTGTTGCCAAACTTTAAGTTCAAAATATTTAAAAAAGGCCTATAAAAACTCTAAACCCTAACCTATTATTTCTCCCCCATATAAGGTTCCGGAACCAAACCTCCTCCTGAAGTACCTACATCCATCTCCATAGCACTGTCTACTTCTGCCCCAGCTTTCTTTTCCAAATCTACTCTCATATAACATGTAACAGAATCCATAAACATTTATTTCGGGTAGACTACTTGCGTAATTTGTGATGGAAAAGAATCCAACACACACTAAATAAATCCACCCACGCATTACTTTTACTAATCAAGTTGTTGACATGCAGTTACAAGCATACAACCCTGATCTTTGAACAACATCATACAATTTAACTTTTCTAAGTCATTTGTATGATTTTTGTGTTGTGAGGTTGTTAGTTTGGACTTTGGAAGACTTGATTGATGATTTTAGTTCAACTTTAAATCTTTATTTTCATTGTCTTTGATTCTAGTTGGAATGCTTATGTTATGATTGTGTTGGATATGTTAAAATTTAAAATTTCAATGTTTTTCATTTTTTGAAGAAAAAAAAAACAAAAAACCGAAACCGAACCGAAAAAAACCGAAAAAAAAATGAACCGAACCGAAATTTCGGTTTGGTTTCGGTTTTGGCGAAAAACCAAACCGATTTGAACCGAACCCACCCCTATTTGTGACTTTATTATTATGAGAAATTTTATTTAAACTCATTAATAATCTTTCCACATCCAACTTTCATGTACACTATGTCTTAGAATCCGGATGTTCTAACTTTGATGCTTCTGGATGTTTTATTTTCCATAGCACTATTCACAATCTTGTTCCCTCCATTCAGTGGATTGTCAAACCGTCACAAGTTTGATTTCACTTATTTGGACGTTTCTGATTGAAACCACTTTATGTGGGTACAAGACGTGAATCTCCACTTGACTATCAAGAAGCTGAGGAACCATTTGTAGCCAACAATGGTATAGAAGAGCTAAATAGGCCTCTGTCATGATCTTCATTCAAAGACTTATGCTTGAAACATAACAAACAGAAGTACCTCCCTAACAAGGATTCCATGGCTCATTGGCTTACTCCTACATACCGTTTAATCATGAAAGTTATTGCCTGAAGCATACCATGATTACGTCCATGAATGAGTACGATTTTGAAGTTTATAAATCCGATTGAATTTTGATTGGAGAATACTTTTCTCGTCCTTCCTTATTTTTAACTTGCTTCCAAAACAGCAGCATAGAGAGCGGAAGTTTACCAAATTCTCGGATCTGATTACTACAAAAAACATGCGAGAAAGGTATAGACCCAACTTTGGCTAGAGTCTATCGAACGGTATAGACCCAGTTCGGCTGAAGTTTACAAAATGGCTTGACCCAGTTTGGTCAAAGCCCACCAAAATATATGCTCTGCTTCGGTGCAGAGGCATACCGAACAAACCTCTCCAACTTCGATTGGAACCTTTCGAACTCAAGTATGGGTTTGCATCTCTCACAATCCAATTTCGAGTTTGTTTTTTACAACATATGGTATAATTAGGGCCTCTCAAGGTGTGGCATCACAACTCAAAGTGTGATCCTTGGCATCTAAGACCTAAAACTTCAAGAATAAGGGATATTGTTCCCGACCTCAACCTTGCAGAATCTACTTCAATTTTGGTGGAATAGATTCATTGGTTATGCACCTCTTCATGTGCCTACCAATGTCGTTAAGGAGTACCATTCTTGTAATCAACATGTGAGACTAATTTTGCTCCAAAATTTTGACATGGATGACCTTGTTGGGAGAATTTCTTTAGTAACTTTGGTTTACTTTGTGGATAATCTTATCGATATTGTCCTCAAATATGAGTTAATTGAATAATGTTTCTAACCAAATTCAATTAAAAACGTGATTAGGTATGAATGTGGGAAAGTTAGTTGTCTGGATGAATGCACATTACGCACACTAACTTATACCTAAATCGCATCTCTAACAACGACTTCAAGTTTATCCAACCTGATTAGGAGCATTGGCACGCTACTCGTTGTATAAATGGTACTACATTACCATTTAAGAGACCTTATGTTCTCCTCATTCCTGAAGAACATCGTTGAGTCTTTAGGATATTCGAGAGAACAATGATCATGAATGAAACCACTGATGAAACATAGAGTGGAATGTCTTTGCATCACCCCTAAAATGAACCTAAAGCTTTATTTTAGGGCCAATAGGCTACCTCCCCACTGGGATATGCCATGTGTGGCTGGCTTAGAGTCGGGTGATTTGAGCAGTTTACTTGTCATGGCACAACTGTTTGGTATACTTAGGTCGAACAATGATGCCACAACACATCTCCTTGCCCAAAGTAAGGATCTTGTGTTTACAAGCGCACACTTTGCCAAGCTTATTCATTTGGGAAATTTGATTTTCTAAATCATCCCTAGCAAAGATATGAAATGGCCCTTTTTTCACAGTGTATTCAAGGTAATATATGTGGACTAATCCAACCAAAATATGGGCAATATAAATACTTATGGTTTTGGCTGATGAATCGACAAACTGGTCACATGTTTGTCCATACACACTGCTGCTAAACCTCATGGCCGATTTTAAGGCACCACCACCCAAATTATCCTATAAAGTCTAGAAGACTGGATAATACCATAAAGTTTATATCGAAGGTTTTTGAGAAGTATTGCATTTGTTTTTTTTGGGTTTATAATTGGACATTGAATTCTCATGTTCACCCCAAAACAGCCTCGCAGAGTGATCATAAAGCGCAAGTTAATTGATCGCTGGACCTTGGTGAACCCACCAAGCTGTTGGTTTCTAAAGCTATGCAATCATGTACACAACTATGTTGATCTGCTTTAAGGCCATTGCCACCCAACCTATTCGACGTTACAGTTGGTTACTAGGTATAAACTTGACATTTCATACTTACACATTTAGGTGTGCATTCCATGTGCCAAGTTTGCACCACACCAACGTACCAACATGGTTCCTCAAAGAAGGATGTGAATCATTGTCGATTATGATTTTCCTTCACACTAGCTCTTTACAACCCTTGCATGCAATCTCCTTACCGCTCATTTTGTGAATTGTCACTTTAATGAGATAGTCTTCTCACTATTAGAGGGAGATAAGAATGTCAAAGTTCATGTAGAACGATGTAGATTTGCGTGGACGTTGCCCACTATGTCTTATATCCACACAAGTGTGATAAGTATGTGTTATGTATTCTAACTTTCAGAATGTTGGTCCAAACGCATTCCTTTGATCTAGCTAAAATGACAAGATCATATACTAGCTACAAACATGCATGCAAAGATATACGTACTTAACGGACGTTGAGTCAGCATTCCTGAAGGGTGTTGGCTGCCTATGTTGGGCGACTTGGTACCTTGGCAAATGTTCAATCAATTTGTTCTTGGCATGAAGCACGACATATCACTTGGTTCATAAGATTCACTTCCCTAGAAGAGGAAGATCACGACACATCATGAATCCATAATCGATTATCATCTCAAATAATTTCCACCTCAAAGGATTAATCTGGATTACTCTTGAGACTTGAAGTTCTTGGTCCAGTATACTAGTTTGGATGAGATATGGAATTGGAATGAGATTATCATCGATGATGTTTTCACTTATATGGTAGCTACGGACATAAATGAAAAGCGACGATTTCGAATTACGTTCCGTTGATTAGTGACAACATAGAACTGATTGAACAACCAAGATTACAATCTAGGTTAAATTCCTTACCAAAGTGTGTTTGGACCTGTCATTCCTACATTGTCCAAGGTAACCCTGTTGTGTTACAAATGGGAAAGGAAACGTAATGAGATGAATGAAATAACATTGCTTACGGCGCAATGTTTCTCTCAAATGTCCTGTGATTGACTGTAGAATTATGAATGTGGTTAGTGTTTCTCGATAAGAATATTGATACGGAGATTGACATGTAAGTTCTCAAAGAATTACATGAACTGGTTTAGATAGTTAGACCACGAAACACCCTCTCTTGTTTGAGGCGTTTACTTATGGATTGAAGCAATCTGGCAGATGTGGTATACCTGTCTAAGTGATTATTTGATCAATTAGAGATATGAATTATGCCATTGCGTGTTAAACTATGAAGTCATATTCCGAATTGCTAGAGTCACAATTTATGTCGATGACATGCATCTCATTAAGACTCTTTAGAATAGTTTGAGAAAACTGCCTAACACCTAAAGATGGAAATTGAGATGAGGATCTTAGGAAAACTCGTTTATGCCTTGACCTGAAGTTCAAGCGTTGTTTTGTGTTTTGACAGTATTTTGGTTTACCAGTCGAACTACACCCCAAATGTGTTATCTTTTGAGTATACATATGATCTTCCATACGTTATATGCAAATGAGACCCTTGAAGAGGTTATGGAATCTAAAGTTCCATATCTGAGTTCAACTTTATGCTTTGTTGTACTTAGCTCATTATGTTAGACATGATATCTCGTTCGATGTTGATCTATTAGTAAAGATGTAGCATAGCATCGCGCCTACATGCAACCACTGAATTGGTAATAAAGACGCTTTTTTGCTACCCTGAAGATACTACGAATTTGGGCTAATCCCAACACATCTCGAGTAGATCCAACCCATTGATCATCGAAATGATCCTAGCCTTGTTTGTTATGTTGACGCAAGATGCTTATCAAGCCCGCACAAGGGACATCCCCAAATGTCTATGTCTTTACCGTTAGGGATACCGCAATATCTTGGGGGTTCAAAGATATGACCTTAGTTGCGAATATTCAAATCATTCCAAGACTCACCTCACTTCACTATGCCACATGTGAGACATGGTTAAGAGCTATTGTTGAGCATATTTGAAGTTTATGCGATGTCTTCATCCATTGTTGAGTCCTAATGATGATCTATGAAGACTATGCTGCATTTATCAACCCGACAAAGACATGATACATCAACAAAGTCAACACCAAGAGATATTGCGTCTACACCATATCAGCAAAACGTCAGAAGATTGAAGTTATGCAAGCCGATCCCAGACAACTTTGCCGACCTTTACATGACGTCACTGCTGAAGTCTACTTTCTCAAAACTTGTCTGAGGAATTGGTATGCCTAACTATTCATATGCAATGCTTGTCGTTCATATTCGGAAACTTTGTCAAACTCAGCGGAAGTATCCAAAATTATACTCACTTGATCTTAATGTACTTTTTTGCCTACGATTAGGAGCATTTTCCCCACTGGGTTTTTGTTACCTAACTAGGTTTTGACGAGGCACCCATCTTGGGCTGGTCATACCTTTGTGAGCTCTTTTACTTGCATCCAGAAGATGTATAGTTTTGACTTAATGCAACTTCTCACCTTTCTCCTTAGTCTATGAGTTTTTTCTCCCACCTTGAGTTTTACCATAACGAGGTTTTGTGAGTTTTACCTTTTATGCATTATTCCGTTGTTTTGAAACTCACATTCGGTCATTGTGCCAACGACTTCATCAAGTGTACTTACTTCATCGCTGAAGACCTGATGTGTCATTCACTTGAGTATTTACACACTCAAGAGGGAGTGTTGCGGTCCTATTAGATTAGGAATGTGATTGTGTAAATCGTATCATATATGAGATATCTCTTTGACTAGATATTATTCTATTAGAGTTGTAATCCTATTAGGGTAAGGAATTTACATTCCTTACTACTATAACTAAAGGCATAATGGGATGGCAAAACAGACACCTCACAGTTACACATCTCTCTTTCTCTTTATGCCGCCGCACCCTCTCTTTATGCCCTTTATATTGTTTAGTAAATTAAGCGTACAACAATATGTAGATTGTATAATGAAAGCTATGATATTTCATAGTTCGAAATAAAAACTTGAGCAAACAGATTGTGAAATTGATAGTAGTACAATTTGGTCAATAGATGACATTTGCATGGATTCTTTATACTTGTATCTACATTTTTCAAGCAAATATTCAATTGTGCTACAACATTCTATGATTACATCGAAATAAGAGTTCATAGGTGATTTTTACTATTTATAAGAAATTCGAATTTCAAATAGTAAATAAATACCTGATTTTATCATATAGGAGAACAGTGAAAAAAATTGTCAAGAAATATATAACAAACCTCATGGCAGCAACAATTTGCAAGTTGAGATGACAACTTGGCATTCACAGCCTCTAATTCCTGGATTTTTATTTGCAAATAAGTTATTAAAACTATACATTTGTTAAAAAAATGTAAATACTTTGAAATACATCTTGTAGTATAGAAATGATTGGTTGAGAATGTGTGTAGAGCTCAGGTATGCTTATCGGCTTGGGTTTTCGCACCAGCTCATTCTCTCGGTCTGCCTTTATTGGCAGCGTCACTTGTGGGACTCTCACAAGCTTCTTTGTTTGCTTCTACTTGGAGGTTGCGTTCGGAGAGAGTTTCATTGATGGATTATGGGTCTTCCTTCCTCCCATCTCTGAGGCACTATGATGCATGGACATGGACACGAATATGGAGATACAACAATATACGGAAATACATCAAATTTCTAAAAACGAAGACACAATACGGCAATGATACGATAATTAAAAATAATATAAATAAATAAATCTATCTAAATATTATAAAATAAGCATTCAAATATACTATTCAAGTTCAAATTTATTTCGATAAACTTCAAACATTTAAAAAGATAATCCACTAAACAACTAAATTAGTCTTCAAACTTGAAAAACTAAAAAGAACATCCAAACGACTTAAAAAATAAAAAGAAAAAGTCCCTCATTCTCGAACTAGCTTTTTCATTTATGCAAGAGCTTCATTAGTAACCTTGTTGCAAGAGACAATCCCATTCCCGTACATTTTTAACAAATGAAACTTGACCCTAGAGTTGGATCCTCTGAAAATATTTTGACAATAGTTGCATTGAAACACAATACCTCTTCTTCCATTTCCCACTCTTTCGAGCTTTTTGACATACTTCTAGAGTGTACCATGATCATTTTCAACATTCTCAACTGGGTTAACATTAACATTCGCATGATTATCAGAATGATTCATTTTCCTAAAGGAAATTGTTATTAGCACTCCTAAAATCTCATTTGGCACTCCAAATCGGGCGACTCCGTCCTAATCCAATGGTCCGGCATCGACTCGCCTTCCCGACTCGACTGGCTCGGCATCTACTCGCCTGCTGGAACGAGTCCGAGGTCGACCCCAACCACCTCGACCAGGACCACAACCCCCTCCCCGGCACCGCCCACCTGCTCGCCACCTCAGATGACGAGCTTAGCTTCGAATGGAGTCGTGTTCCAGATCAGATCCACCTCGCTTACACGGACGGAGATGATGAGATGCATGTCATGTTCGTGACGCCAGACGGCGTTGGAGAAGAAGAGGGTTTGCTATGGTGACGTCGTCGTTGTCAGATGGGTTTGCTGGGATTGGGTTAGCAGTTGGGTTACTGGGTTTGTGGTGGAGGAAGAAGAGGGCTATGGGAGAGACAAGGGTAGAAGAGAGGGAGGTTACGGGAGAGAAAGGGAGGTAGACAATGTAATTAATGAAAAATAAGAGGGGTATTGTTGTCCAAAAAAATATAATTTTGTGTCCCACGGGATGGAAAAACCCGTTCCAGGGGGATAGGGGGAACCAAAATCTAACCCATTTTCGTTCCGTGGGACGCGCGTTCCACATAATTTTAGCGCACCAAACGTGGGACGGAACGCGTCCGTCCCACCCTGTTCCGTCCCATCCCACGTACCAAACGCACCCTGTGGGAACCTCACAAACTTCTTTGTTTGCTTCTACTTGGAGGTTGCGTTCGGAGAGAGTTTCATTGATGGATTACGGGCGTTCCTTCCTCCCATCTCTGAGGCATTAATTGGTCGCAATTTTGATGTTCGTTGGTGTCCATGGTTCATGCTGCTCGGGTGGTGCTGCATCGACGGATGTAGCAGAAGGCTAGGGCTTTCTTTCGGTGTTTGGTTTTGGGCCTTAGCCCTTTTTTAGGCCCTTGATGTGTAGTTTTTGTAAGGTCAATTTTTGGTTTGTATAATTGTATTTATAGTGTGGGCCCTTGTTAACTTTGTTCTGTAAATTTTCTATGGCAATAATATTAACCGTTTATACCCGAAAAAAAAAAGAAGAAAAAAGGAAAAGAGAAAGAGTATGTGAATAGCGATTCTAGGGTTATTGTAAGGTTCATATTTTTTGGGTGAATGTGTAGTTGACTTCCTTTACTAGTTCGATTCAAAAACCATCTGCCCCTGGTTCCATTTTGCAGTTCCGATTAGACATAATCGTTGAACAGATGGAGAACCCGGGCAGCAAGTACGACGTGTTCTTGAGCTTTAGAGGCGAAGAAACACGCAAGGGCATCACGGACCACCTCTACTGTACATTAAAAGACTACAAGTTCAATGTCTTTCTGGACGAGGACGAATTACCTAGAGGGGATGCTATATCAGAAAAACTGACGCAAGCAATCAAAGGGTCCAGACTTGCTGCCATCGTGTTCTCAAAGCGTTATGCGGAGTCCAGATGGTGTCTTCAGGAGCTGGTGCAGATCATGGAGTGCAGAAAACTGGGTCAACTTGTTTTTCCGATTTTCTACGATGTTGATCCTTCAGATGTCAGGCATCAGACTGGCAGTTTTGCAACCGCGTTTCAGAACCATGAACAAAAGTTTACGAAAGAAAAAGTCCAGGAGTGGAGAGAGGCTCTTACTGCAGCTGCAGAGTTGAGCGGCGAGCATTTTCAAGTGAATAACGGGTAATAACTTGCTTATTTCCTTTAACAAAGTAATTCTTTGAATCGTTCTGTTTTTCAAAATATAATCGCAAAGCTTAGAAACTCTGATACGAGGATTAATATATAAACGCTTGATCTATCTCACTAGATATTAGTGTGTTGGTGATGAATGTTTAGAAGTTTAACGAATATATTCGATTCTTACACACTCCTAATGAATGTTTAGAAGTTTAACTAGTAGATCTTACTTTTTCTTAATTATGAATTTTAATTCCAGGCGTGAAGCAAGGTTTATCAGGAAAGTTGTTGAGGAGATCGCTATAAAACTGCAGAATGGATGCTTAAATGTAGCCGCAAATCCAGTTGGAATAGATTCTCGCCGCCAAAAAATCAGTAATTATTTAGATGTTGGAGGATCAAATGTTGTTCGCATAATTGGAATTTGGGGGATGTGCGGGCTAGGTAAGTCAACAATTGCAAAAGCCATTTTCAACACATACCAGGACAAGTTTGATGGTGCATGTTTTCTTGAAAATGTGAGAAATGAGAAAATGGTTGATTTGCAAAACATTCTTCTGTCTAAAATCTTGAGATCGGCCAACATAAATGTGAGTACAGTCAATGAAGGGACCGAGGAGATAAAAACAAGACTTCGCAACATAAGGGTTCTTGTCATAATTGATGATGTAGACAGTGTGAGACAGATAAATGCATTAGCTATAAAACATGACTCGTTTGGTCCGGGAAGTAGAATTGTTATAACAACAAGAGATAAAAATTTGCTAAAGACACCTGAAGTGGTGGATGATGCATGTTCTCTACCGACAATGAATAACAA
Source organism: Malus fusca (assembly GCA_035220775.1). Classification (NCBI taxonomy): domain Eukaryota; kingdom Viridiplantae; phylum Streptophyta; class Magnoliopsida; order Rosales; family Rosaceae; genus Malus; species Malus fusca. Next base: position 4,602,257 of record CM069068.1, on the reverse strand, counting down.
TGAAGCTCTTGAGCTCCTTAGTTGGCATGCGTTTGGAAAAAGTTCTCCTAATGAAGGATATCTCAAAGTCTCAAGAGAAGCTGTTGATTATTGTGGGGGTTTACCACTTGCACTTGAAGCTGTAGGTTCTTACCTATGCACAAAAACCACAAGTGAATGGACAGATGCATTGAAAAAATGGAAAAGACTACAGCCTAGCATAACTCACAAAATTTTTAAGGTAAGTTATGACGGGCTTACTGATGACAAGGTGAAGGATATATTCCTTGACATATCCTGTTTCTTTGTTGGAATGAACAAGCACCATGTCATGGCAATATTGGATGGGTGTGACAGTAATCCAGCAATAGGTATTAAGGAACTCGAGGAGCGATGCCTTGTAACTGTTGATCCAGAAGGCAATCTGATGATGCATTGTTTGATTCGAGACACGGGCAGAGAAATCGTACGTGCTAAATCCCCTAAGAAGCTTGAAAGTCGCTGTAGATTGTGGCATCATGAGGATGTAAAACACGTATTGACGAAAAAATGTGTAAGTACATCCTCAATCAAATTGCATTTAATACATGTTTGTAATAAATGAGAAAAAAGATGCTGATTTTATTTACTGAATTATTTGGAAATTATCCCTGTAACACAGATGACTAATTTAGATTGTTCAAACAAAACTGATGTCTAAGCAAACTCTTGTCACTGATCCAGTACTGGTGCTCTGCACTGGTAAAATCTAAGCAAATAACCCTTGTCTTACTTTAGTTTCTTTTGCTTTCTAACAGGAAAAGAAAAAAATCGAAGGAATCGCTTTAAATTTTTCAGAACCTGACGAGCTTAGCGTCAGTACAGAAGCATTCAGAAAGATGCTGAACCTGAGATTACTCAAAATAAGAGGCGTAAAGTTCACTGGAGACTGCAAACATCTTCCTGAAGAGTTAAGATGGTTAAGTTTGTCTGACTTTCCTCTGCAGGCCATACCAGAAGATTTTAATCAACCAAACGTAGTTGACATCGACCTGAGTTATAGCAATATAAAAGTCTGGAATGACAACGTGGTACGATACAAACCCAACCAAACTATCAATTCTTTCCACTTGGTTTTTTACATACCAACATCATGCTCTCTCTCTTCTATTTGAATTTTGATACTTGTTTTCCCTTTTTGTCTCACAGTCACTTGAAAAGTTGAAGTTTCTCAATCTTGGTTATTGTGATCACCTGAAACAATCACCAGACTTTTCAAGAATCCCAAATATTGAGATATTGATACTCGAAGCCTGTCAGAGTTTGTCCGAGATTCACCACTCTGTAGTACAATTGAAGAACCTTAAGTATTTGTCTGTTGCAAAATGCAAAAATCTTCAGGAAATCCCAGATTTACCAACAAATTTGGAAATCCTGAAAGCGGATGAGTGCATTGCATTGAAAAAGATGCCAGATTTTTCAGAAATGTTGAGTATGGTAGAACTGCATCTAAATCACTCCCCCAAACTCACTAAGATTCTAGGCTTGCATAAGTCGTTAAACACTATGAGAAGGATTCATATGGAAGGGTGCACCAATCTCACTGCTGCTTTTAGAAAAGCAATCCTACAGGTCCTCTCTCTCTCTCTCTGCACCCATCCGTATACAACTTATACATACATGCATTTATTAACTTTTTGTACAAATCTTACTCCATGGCATAGGGATGGAGCGCGAGCAGAAATGGTGATCTTTTTTGCCCAGGAAATGATCTTCTATCAGGGTTTACATGCGTTGACCCTAAGGATGAAATAGTTTCTGCTCTTTTTATCCCCGGAAATGATCTTCCATCAGGGTTTACATGCGTTGACCCTAAGAAAGAAATAGTTGTGCCGCAATGTTTTGGCGATGATGCAAAATCATTGACTCTCTGCATCGTTTATTCTTGCGATGACTCCCAATCTAGTGATTCTCTTTGCATCCTTGTTGAAAATCGTACCAAAGAAACTGAGATTTCAAGCTCTCCAATGTTTGCCACCGTACTAAATCGCCATGAAAGTAATATTTGGCTGGGACATTTATCAAACAATACGCTTAATGTGAACGGTGGGGACAAGATAAATGTTGGTGCACACTTTGTAGGACACGGGAGTACAGACGATATTCATCTGAGGGTGCAGAAAATAGGGGTTTACCTGGAGCAGGAAAATGTAGTCGATGAATTTTCCAATCCTATGACACTTTCCAGTGAGTATGACAAGGAGGTCAATCTTATGCAAGACGAGGTGAGACTCTCATCTGAGGAGAATCTATCTCGTAAAAGACAGAGGTATGACAAGGATGTCAATCTTATGCATGACCAGGTGAGACTCTCATCTGTGGAGAATGGATCTCGTAAAAGGCGGGGGTATGACAAGGATGTCAATCTTACGCAAGACCAGGTGAGACTCTCATATGAGGAGAATCGATCTCGTAAAAGACTGAAGTCTAACGGTGTTGAAAGAAATGCACCAGAAATTGATGCCCCTATAAACAGCTGCATCGACTAGGAGGAAAAAAAAGGTGCGTAAAACGGAACTGGAGCCATCAGAAGATTTTATTTTATTTTTATTTTTTTATTGAAAATATGACTTTAGCCTTTGAAACTTAATTTTGTTCACATAAAACCAGACATAAGGTTTTTACCCGAATAAAACTCATTGACTAGAATCCACATCAGCAAATTCATTAGTTATGTTTGACTTTACATATTTAAAATTTTTTGGATGCCCAAAGTGTTACGACCCTTTTCTTGAAATATTGTATTTTATTCTCAAGATATGTGAAATGATTATTTTGCCCGAGTGGATGTCTTAATTAATTTTCAAGCCTCGACTCGAAACTTATATTCTTATACTTTTTTTAAGTTTCATAACAATTTTCTCGAACGTTAGTTCAACTTCGAAACGAAATTCGAATCGAGACCACGAGGGCATAATTGTTATTTTTGCAACTATGGAGGGTAATTGGGTGATTTCATTTAAATTATTTTAAGCGGGATTAAACCCACATCCGGTCCTCTCTCTTCCTTCATTTTCAGAACACTCCCTCTCTAAACCCTTTTTCTCTCGAACTCACTCTCTCTCTAGCACCAAGAGAAGAAAGCTCTCACTCTCTCACTTACTGATGGTAGCATATGTATGTGACTTTGTTATCTTATTTCTTTGCATTTACTTAGTTAATTTTCATTTATTATAGTAATTTAAGTCATTTTCGTATTATTGTAGGTCCTGTGGGTAAAGATGACAATAAATAGTCAAATTGAGCAATTTGGAGCAGTCTTGGACTTGGATTGGATAGCATGCATGGATAGCATATGGGCTGGATGTTTTGCTGTTTGTGCACTCATGCTTCCTTCACACTACCTTTCCATGTGTTGGCTGAAATTGTCGATTCCTATCAGTGGAAAGACAACAGAAAGATAGCAGAAAATGTGTGTAAAAAGCCCAAAGTTGCTGCATGTGTTTGACAAGGTGTAAAGACATTGAACACCATCATTTGTTCTGCATGTGTTAGTCCTTGCTTTGTGTTGTTTATCAAAACCACTTGTATGGTTATTTACTTTCCAACATGTATAAATAAGCCTTCTGGTAAGGCTTTGAGGCATCCCATCTGAATCCTATTCCATCTACAAGGGATCAGTTTGTAAACTTTAATTTTCAAATTTCTTTCTATCTTTGTTTGAAGTATCAATGTTTATTTTAGAATATTTTTCATTTATGATGAACATGTGTAACTAAGTTTCTTTGCAGCTAGAGGTGAATTCGAAGCCATAATTATGTTTTATATAAATTGATTACATCCAGTTATTATTTCATAAAACATGAATGTGATTTACTTATTTGCTTTATAGAGAACTTATTCTTGTATGCTTATTAAGGATGCATATTTAGTTTGCATGCAGGGATTTGATGCTAGAATATAAGGGAATTTCACCTAATCGTTATAAACTTATCTTTGTAAGTAGTAAAAGCCACTAGTCCTGATTATGTTAAGTAAATCCTTAATGATCTTCATAGAACTTAATGATCTTATATTGGCAGGAGTATCATGATTTTCATAGTTACGAATGCTTTGTCGATGCTTATGATTTTCACAGAACTTAATGATCTTTGAGATGTATCTCTATCATGATTTTCATAGTTAAGGAACTTGAAAAGAATAATTTGGTTGCGTCGTTGAGTCAAATTCAATGAATTTAGTGAGTTAATTAGTGCTATTCACGGTTAATTTGGGCATTGTCATTTATGGTTTATAGGAACAATAGTTGGAAATCGATTTGTATGCATATGATTCATATGTGGAGAAGAATCATTTAGCTATATTTTCATCCATATTTCATTCACAAGTTAATTTACTTCCTGTCATTTACTTTTGTTTTAATTAAATTCGTCCAAAATCCCCCTAGTCACTGCTTTGTTATTAGTTTAACTTAGTTTTGAGTTTTATAAGTTCAATTTGTGTTGATTAGCATCCCTTCTAATCCCTGGAATAGAACGATCCCTACTTACTCGTGCTTCGATTGCATAATTTATAGTTTAATTTGTGTGTTAGTTTATACTTACATCACTTACCTTCACAAATCAAACCTAAATTTTACATGTTCGAAGTCTGTGGGATGCAAGGATCACAATGGTGGCCTTGCATGTGAGATTGGTGCAGTGTAGACCTCGGCACCATTAAAGCCAAGAGCTTGAAGCTCTCAAACTTCATACCAAGGTGAGGCCTCTGTTTATCCTTTGAATTTCCGGGCTTAATCATGTTGTTTTTCACCCTGTTATGTTAGTTTTATGTTGGAAACTCGAGGGTTTCAACCTCTACAAGCAATTTTCTGTACCTTCGAACCCAGCCTTGTCGACGAATTTCGATGAAATAGCGTTGAGTTAAAAGCCGGTGGGTGTCCTAGTACTTCTATTCTCTCTAGTTGTCTTTGTGATACTTGGGATGAGGTTTTTTAACTCCATAATCGAGTCCTAACCCCTGCATGCACCTTATATCTTTTTGCAGTTCCCGGTGAATGTGAATGGACGAACTCCGACGAGTTTATGACTGGTGGTGCACGGACCCCATTGGAATTGAACCCAAGTAATTAACCTAGTTGCATGTGAGTTTCTAGCTTCACTTGTTGAATTTGAGGTGGATTCAACCTCTCATCGTCCTAAAAAGGGTTTAGGTAAGTTCCTGATCATATTTAGGACTAAATTACACAAATTTTGGCGTTGAAATCATTCAAATTGATCTCGGATTGGTCCTAATCGAAATTTGGAAGTTTATGCTGTTTTCGACGAGACTTAGGCAACCAGACATGGCGACGAGTGACGATCATCTATTAACCTTAATAGCAAGAACTGAGATTCCATTATCTACTAACGGAGCAGGTATATTTCGTTAATTCACTTAAAACCTTACCAGACCTGCGATGGCAAGTGTGACGTCTACTCGCTGAACAACGGTGGTGAGTACGATGTTGACGGCCCACATCGGCGAGTGACAGTGCATGACATAATCGTTATGCCTCGTGGCTGGAGCACGGCGGCGTGTTCATGACCTGTGACCTATCCATAATTTTTCGGTGTTCTAAATTCACGTGACGCCCTCCGTTTGTGCAAATTCATTACCTAAATGGTAGTTTTGGACAATTTTCCATAAAATGTCGATTAAAGATTAACTTAGATTTATATGATTATTACTGACTTATTAGATGATCGAAAGAGTATAGGCAATGAGCCTATTAAGGAGGGATACTCTACTTACATGTGAGTGGACCCCTTCGAAAAACTAAATGTTTTTACGATTATATATAGATATATAAAATCATATATATATATATATATATATATATATATATGATTTTATATGCGGATGCATATTACTTATGTTAGTCTTTGATAAGACTTGTTGGAGCCGATTTTCCACCATCGTGGAGTGAAACCTGTAGATGAAGAACATGCCAACACTGTGAGTCTGAGCACCGAGAAGGGTGGTTCTCGGAGTGGAGGCTCCGATGCTTAAGTCAATGATTGTAGAGAGGGGTATAAAGTGTATTTCTGGGGTGTTGATGGACTTACTTGTGGTGAGGGGTCACCAGGCATATTTATAGGCCTCTTGCGAAGTCGGTCCACGTCACTGGACATTCCCTTGCGTAGCTTGGAATAAAGGGTCCAACAAGGAGACCGATCTGACATACGAATGCCATGTCGGAGAATGACACTTTGTCTCTTCTCCATCATGGGTGAGAGGAGTGGTTGTGCCAGACTGCCTCGCTTGGCACATCACGTGGCCCAGAAGGTATTGTGCAGGCTAGCATGCGCAGCCTAGTACCTGGACAGCTGGTGGAGTCTGTACTCTTGATTGACTTGGTTCTCTCCAGAGTTGAGTCGTTTGTATTCGATAGTATTAGGGAATCACCTGATTAGATCGATCATCTTCGGGGGTAGGCTTAGCTTTTTATTCACTCCAAGTCTTGCCCTAGGGTGCAGACTTATGTTATGTCCACAGGAGAGGTGATATTTCGGGGTCTTACAAGACTTATGCTTGAATTGTATTTAGAAGAAATCTTGAGATCATTGGTGATTTATTTTCACCACATGGTTATCATACATATAGCTAACTATGGCCGTAGGACTTATTGCAGGTGCCTTCTTTCTAGTAGAGGCTAGAATGTGCTAGTAGACGCTACATATCGATCAGGTAGATGTCACTTCACCTGCTTGCTATACATTACGTTCTTTGTGATTGATTTACTTTCTTTGATATGACGAGCAAGATTGAGTTGATCTTGACTACTATTATTGTAGTATTACTGTGTATGTAGTTTTCACTATACATGTTTTCAAAATAGGGACTATTATGTTGAATGATTTTAAATGTGATAAAACTGGTCCACTCATGTTTTTATTTTTATTTTTTATTTTTTTGTCAACCCCTTCAGGATGTATCGAGAATAAGGAGAATGCCGGTGGTGACGAGTGGACTTGGCAGTGAGGCTTTCATCATATGGATTTAGGATGATGGTTCATTTACTGGCAGTTTTATCTTTATTGTAATAGTTGCATGATCGGACTTTTGATTATGCATAATACTGCGCTTTTATGTGTTTATAATTGTGTGAAACTTTTAGTTGCTCTAATGTGATGTGATAATAATGAGAGTTAATCTCGAGATAATTTGTGTCCCCAAGTGAGAAGGTTGATAAGTGAACTTGTAGAAGCTTTGGATTTATTCGTGATGAACGTTTTTGTTCAAATTCTTGCACATCATAAATATATTACTATGGCTTTGTCATTAAGTTGGCCTGTGACGTCATCCCTCAATGGGGTCATATGGTCAATTTAGTGTCGGCCAACACATTATGGCCTTATAACTTGTGTTATTAAGGTCGGGGTGTGTCAGTTTGGTATCATAGCATGGTTAGGGGAAACATACATTTGCATTGTATGATGCCAGTAATTGTGCTAATTATTTAATGTCTACTTGGCAAATTATGCCACCTAGGTGTGAACATATTCCTATTCCAGGATTACAACAGTTAACTGAGGCATTAGCCTAACTGATTCCTAATGCGAATCGTGGTCGCACTCAGGAGAAAATTGTCGTGAGTCATGGTGCTTACTTTCTCTACGGTCGTGGAGCCGGGGAAGAAGTTGAATCTTGGTTGGAGCATATGGATGATGTCCTTGTAGTTATGAGATGTCCGGTGGACTAGAGAGTAAGCACAACAACTTTCTTCATGGTTGACAACGCTAAGAATTGGTGGAAGATGGAGCGTCACAACATTTGGGCTGATGAGGTTTGGACTTGGGATCTTTTCGAGGAGCAGTTCAAGAGTAATTTTTTTAGTCTTGAGTTTCAAGATATCAGGAGATGAGAATTCTTGGTTCTCGAGCAAGGGGATATGTCTGTTGTCGACTATGAGCGAGAATTTTGGCGATTAGTCGAGTATTGCTCGGGTATCCAAGATAGTGCTGATGAGAAGATAAAGCAGTTCATTTATGGCCTTAATTAAGAGTTGTGCACTTATGTCGTTGTTAGTGACGGTGTCACTTATGAGACAGCTTTCCGCACAGCTCAGCGGGTTGAACAAATGATTAATTAGAAGAAGGAAAAGCAAATAGTGAAGGGTAAACAAACGAGCCCTAGTGGTGGTGGATGACAGTTTGGTGGATTTAAGAGTAAGTTTAAGGCCAAAAATATCAAGGAAGCATTGTCCATGGGTGGAATTAAGAGTAAGGCGGCTATTAAGAAGAAATGTCAGCTTTCTGGGTCTACTAACGGTGGATCTAACAATACTACACCTCGTGCCAGCAAAGGTTCTACCAGCAGTGGCCGATTCTCTGGCAACGGATCTTGGGGTGGCTCTTTTCGTAAGGACCATATACCTTTCTGCACTATTTGCGTCACATACCATGATGGTGAGTGTAGATCAGGTACGGGACTTTGCTTCAATTGTTGTCAGCCAGGACATTTTCAGAGGAATTGCCCTTATCCGAGGCAACATTCGGGGATATCTTATGAAATGACTCAGCAACTTGAACATGAAATTCGGCATAATTCATATCAGCAGCTTGCACCTTATCCTGCTTATGGGCAATAGTTTTTTTTAGCCCAGTTTGTATGCCTATCTTTCTATTCACCAGTTTTCTCAACCTGTTATGCTTTAAGTTCCACAATCTTCTTCACAGTTTGTTCAGCAGAATACTTCTTGGGGGCGTTTGTTTGACATCGTTAGCATTCACTGGATAGGACTGGACTAATAGTCTGTGTAGTCCTGTGTTTGGCGTAGCAAGGGACTAACTTAAATAATACTAGGTCTGACTCACCTAGACTCTAAACCTCGCTAAGCGTCGCTAGCTAGTCCCGACTGAAACCTTGGTATTAGCTAGGACTATGTCACTGCCTCTTGTCTTCCCAGAACCCCTCGACCCACCACCACAATCTTGCAACATGAGGGAGTGCAGAACCACCAAGAACCCCCTAAAATCTTAGAATCAGAACCACCCAGACGGGAAAACTTGCCATGGCCGCTGACGAAATTGAGAAAGAAAGGTATTTGGCCGGATGAATTTAGATGGGAAAACAAAGAAAAGAGAGAGAGGTTGTCGGACGGGAAAACTTGCCATGGCCGCCGATGGAATTGGGATGAGCAGTCATTGGGGTTTTTGGTGGGAATTGGAAATTTGGGGAAAAAAATTAGGAATTGAGAATTGAAAGTGAGGCATGTCTCCATTTTGTGATTATCAATTTGTGCACTTTGACTAACTTGGGGGACTACAGATGGAGAAATAGAGGGGGAGGGAATACAGAGTTCTAGAAAAGAAAAGAAAAGAAAAAAAAATGAAAATGAAGAACAGACGGAGAAACAGATAGAAAGTCCTTGAAAACAAAAATACTAGGAAAAAGAAAAATAGATAGAGACTTCCAGAAAATAGAAAGAAAAAGAATAAAAAAGAAAAAAAAATTATTATTCTCTTTTTTAGTCCGACACTGTACCAAACACTTCACTAAGTCAGTCCAGCTTAGTCTAATCTAAGCCAGTCCAGCTTAATCCCTAAAGCTAGTCCAGTCTGAGATATTCTGGTGCAACAAACGCACCCCTTAGGGACAGTCCAGCAGTGGAGTTTCTAGTAGTCGGAGTTAGATTAACCGATAGGGTCATCGGGGTCAGACTCAGAGATCTCGTGGCAGACTTACTTCTGGTGGTTTGGGTGGTGCAACGCAGAATCATCTGTTTGAAATGAATCGTCAGCATGCCGATAAGGATCTTAATGTTATCACTAGTACGTTGAATGCTTTTGGATATCTTGCTCGATTTTTTAATTGATACAGGCACTACCCATTATTGTTTATCTCCTCAATTTGCTCGTATGGAGAATGTTCAACCTACTGTATTAGATCATGAATTTGGATTATCTATTCCTATAGGAGAAACTATTCGAATCAACTGGGAATTTAGAAATTGTCTAATCTTCATGAGTGCAGTACGCATGGAAGCGGATCTTGTACCCCTACATATGGTAAATTTTGACCTTATGTTGGGTATGATTTGCCTATCGAGACATCATGCTCACATTAATTGTTTTCAGAAGTTGGTAATCTTTCGTCCACCTAGAGGACCATATGTCAAATTCCAGGGCAAACGAAGGATCTTACCTAATAGTCTTATTTCTTGACTCTGAGCTAAAAGACTATTGTATAAAGGATGTGCGGGATACATTGCTCATGTCACGGTTAAAGAAAAAGAAGTCCCTAATGATGAAGATGTGACGATCATAAATAAGTACCTCGATGTATTTCTGGATGATCTACCTAGATTGCCCTCTGATCGGGAGATTGAATTCACCATTGATTTTTTACCAGGTACCAATCCGATCTCTCTTACTCCGTATCGTATGACATCTGCCCAGTTAAGAGAATTGAAAATTCAACTACAAGAACTGGTTGATAGGGTTTTATTCAACCTAGTATCTCGCCCTGGGGTGCTCTAGTTTTGTTTGTTAGGAAAAAAATGGTAGTATGTGATTGTGCATTACTATCGTCAACTGACAAGGTGACAATCAAGAATCGGTATCCTCTACCGAGGATAGATGATTTGTTTGATCAACTCAAAGAGGCGGAAGTCTTTTCCAAGATTGATTCAAGATCGAAGTATCATCAATTGAAGATCCGAGCTGAGGATGTCCCCGGACTCGATACGATCATTATGGATTCCTTGTCATGCCTTTCGGCTTGACAAATGCTCCTGTGGCTTTCATGGATTTGATGAATAGGGTTTTTCAATCTTATTTAGATGAGTTTGTGATGATCATTATCGACGATATCTTGGCATAGTCCAAGAGTGAACAAGAACATGTCCGTCATCTAAGGTTGTTGTTAGAAAGGTTACGAAAAAGGAAGTTGTTTGCGAAGTTCAGCAAATGTCAATTCTGGTTGGATAACATTGGTTACTTAGGCCATATCATCTAGGCCGAGGAAATCTTTGTTGATCCCAAGAAAAAATTTTCCACTCTCAATTGGGAGCAACCGAAGATTGTTACTGAGATTCTAAGTTTCTTGGGTTTGACCGGATACTACCAGGGATTCGTGAAAGATTTCTCGTCAATTGCTGCCCCACTTGCTAAGTTGACCCGAAAGGTTGTGACTTTTAAGTGGAACGAGGACTGTGAGCATAGTTTTCAAGAACTTAAATATCGCCTCACTCTCGCTCCAGTACTTGTACTTCCTGACGAGAGCAGTGAATATGACGTTTACATCGATGCATCACACAAAGGCTTGGACTGTGTTTTGATGCAGCAAGGGTTTCACAACAAAGGGTTGTTATGTTATGAAAAGCAAAGGTTTTAGAAACCCTTATTTTTGACTACTCACGCTCTTTGTTTTGCGCCCCTCCGGGACTTAGTAGTTGGATTTTGTGGCGACGAGGGATCATTCTGACATTCGCGTACAATAATGTCAGAATTCTACCTCCTATTAGTTGTATAATATTCATCCTAACCAAGAATATTCTCTTTTCTATTGCAATGTTAACTATGTTATGACACTGCATCATTGTAATAAGGGTTCATTCCCGCACTTCACTCTTAGTTAATTTAGTTTAAACTATGCTCTGACAGTGCATGTTATGGCTCTCACCACCCGTTCATGTGTCAGCTAACATGCCTCGATTTTAGTGTCCGCTTGGATACCCAAGTCAGGATGTGTCAGTACCCAAGTCAGGATGTGTCAGTACTAACTTCCCAAAACTTCTTAAATATATACTTAAAGGTTTGATTTCTCAAAAGTTAATAAGTATATTAGCACACTACCTACACGGACTCAAGCCTATATGTTGTTCCCAAACTTCCCAAATATACGTGTATGTATATATGTGGGTTTGGATGATTCAGAGGCACGCCTTTTTGACACATCTTTTCGTGGGGTCCACTCTGTAATGTCTTTTAACAATCCAACCGTCTATCTTTTGTGTCTCCCTCTTAACGATCATCTCTTTCAAAAACCACCCAAATTCATTTTCTTCAATACATCTAAATGTCTTAGTGGTTTTGGATTTGTCTAATTTTTTTTAAGGATGATCTATTGTTGATGAATTGAAATATAGGCAGTTCAGATCCTTGAACAAAATTGCAGAATGTGAGCTACAAGAACTTGTGTTAAAAATGTGTTTCCAAATCCTAACCCTGTGTGTGTGTGTGTGTAGATGTGTGTGTGTGTGCGCGCGTTTATAATCATGATTTTGTTGTAGGCTTATTTAACTGAAAATTATAGTGTGAGAGAGAAGGTGTGGCGGCAAGAGAGACAGAGGAGAATTGATGAATTATGAGGTGTGTGTTATCTCACTTCATTGTGCCTTTATTTATAGTAGTGAAGAGGGGAGAATCCTTGCCTTTCAAGTAATATGTCTAAAATAAGACATTTTTTTAAAAGATACTATAGAATCTCAATAGGATTTACATAATCACATTCCTAACTAAACTAGGACTGCAACACTCCCCATTGAGTGTGTAAATACTAAAACAAAATGTTGCATTAGGTCTTCAGGGATGAAGTAAGTTCAATTGATGAAGTCGTCGTCATAGTGAGGGAATGCAAGTCTTAAATTAAACGAAAGAATGCATAAGTAGTAGAATTCATAAAAGTCACTATGGTAAAACTCATAGTAGGATAAAAACCCATAGTCTTAGGAGAAAAATGAGAACTTACATTAAGTCAAAACTAAACACCTTTAGGACGCAAGTAGAATGAACACAAGGGTATGACCAACCTAAGATGGGTGCCTTGTTAAAACCTCGTCAGGTAGCAAAAAAACAAAGGAAAAATTGCATCTAAGCGTAGTTAAAAAGAGTACATTAAGATTAAGTGAATATACTTCTGTATTGGAACCAAATTCGTGCATCGTTACAGGTGGTAGAGATGCACAAATCCGAGTAACCTGTAAAATAACAAACAACTATGAGAAAGCCAAAGACCGGGGGTATGTGCTGGTCAAATACTTTTTTATGGTCAAGTTAGTAAGTAAATATAAGACCCAAGTAGTGGGTAAGAGAGTTAGAGTGTGATGACTGCGTTACTAGAGATGAACCCTATAAGGGGGTATTTATACTAGTCGAGAGTGTGATTACTTGAGGCGCACACTAGTTCCTAGATTATAAGAACTCCATGACATATAGGAAACCTGGCTGATTCCATGTTGAGTCAGGTTTCCATATCTTGTAGAACAAGAATGGTCATTCCCAACAAAGTCGTTTGGGCTTCACCCACTACTCTGGAATAGGATGATGGTGGCACCATGGCTCCATTAATCCAGCTCTGCTCGGAGTTATTGAGTCCATGACCAGAGGTATTTGTATTTTGCTCCGCCTTACTTCCGCCCAGGAAAATCACGGTCCCATATTCTTGATACTCCCCTGAACTTGACAAAACTTCCAAATGAGAACTACAAGCAATTCAAAACAGATAATTTATGCATATCAATTCCTTGAACAAGCTTCTAAAAGTAGACTTTGGCAATGACTTGGTAAAGAGATCGGTTAGGTTGTCCTGGGAATAGATTTGCTTGATTTCAATCTTCTGATGCTTTTGTTGCTGATGTGAAAAGAAGAATTTTGACGCAGTGTGTTTGGTGTTGTCTCGTTTGATGTATCCCTTCTTAATCTGGTCGATACATGCTGCGTTATCTTTATATATTGTTGTAGGGACGTCAATGACAAAGTCTGTAGATGCTTCGAATATGTTCCATAACTGTGTCTCAACCATAAGCATTCAAGCGTAGCTTCATGCAAGGCGAGAATTTCAACATGGTTTGAAAAAGTTGCAACTAAGATCTTCTTGGTTGACCTCCACAATATTGAGGTGTCTATTACGATAAATACATAACCAGCCCAATGTATGCGTGTAGGCGCGTTACTATACCTTGTTAAAAGATTAATAGCGAAAGAGATGTATGATCTAGTGCACTATGCTAAGTACAATAAAGCGTCAATTGCAGTAAGGTATGAAAATCCAGGCTCTAAAACCTCATCCTCATCCTCTTTAGGACAGAAAGGATCTCGTTTTGAATTTAACTTACGAACGACTATATGAGTACTTGAAGACTTTGCTTTATCCTCATTAAAATAAGGCCACACTCTAAACAATGTTGGATCTCCAAGCTAAGACAATATCGAGTTTTTCCAAGATCGTTCATCTCAAACTATGCTTTTAAGTGCGAGGCAATTTTCTCAAGCTTTTTGGAAGTCTCAATGAGATTCATGTTTGTGGGGCTAAAAATAATCCCAAAAATCCTGGAGGCGACACCTGGACTTTTAGCCAAGAAAGACAAGATTGCCCTTATTAAATGAGCATGACATATTTAAATTCCCCACGAGCAGCTCATCATCCCAGGACATGCAGGCAGCGAACTACGACTGCTCAGAGCTCTTTTGCACGTGGAAAAAAAATCAAAGGTAGGATTATCCCTAAATAAACATTCCTAATTGAAGACAAACCCTATCAAGTGAGTAATCCCAATCACATTTATTTTGGGATATCTTCACAATTATTCCAATATATTAGTTACACAATATCTTGGGAATATTCTCACCAAATTTAACCCTAAAGGCTGGCCACCTCTCTTATAAAAACCCCATTTCTCCACCAAAAATGGGTAAGCTTTTATGTACACAGAAAACCCTAAACACACACTCTTTTCAGAGAAACTAACTTACGCATTAGAGATGTTGGAGGTATGCCCACAAATGCCACTCATTTGATATAATAGCTTTTGGAATACTCAATATGTTAAACTATTATTTGGTTAATGAAGAGCAAAACTTATTGTTAATCACTGTAAGCAATAGGGGAATCCAAGTGTATTAGTTCTATGGGAAAAGTGATCTAAGTAAGTTAGATTAATGAGACATTTCTATTATGTTCATTCCTAAAACGTTCTTAGTCATAGGATTGCCAATTGGGCATTGACAATCCACTAAGGATAGTATGTGTTATGTTGACTCAAGCGTGAGTATGACTAGTCTTAAGTCATTTAGTGTTGGACACTAAGACAAACACATAGGTACTCAAAAGGGTAATCGAGTACACTGAACAACGATCAAAAGAGAGTTCGAACATACATGTCATGTAAGAGCTAATAAGTTGCAATATGCAATTCTATGGCTTTCGAATACGATTACTTTACATATTTATGAATATGGGTTATTGTGGATTTACGAAATGAGACTTTGAGCTTTGAGCTTCTGATTTGATATGAGATTTTTGAGGTATGTTTTCGGTACTTATCTAGTGGGTTATCATATAGCACATCCACACAACACAGGTATGTAGATGTCTATGGCCATAGGACACAGTTGAGGAGATTTATGTATATACCTCTTATCCGGCGTAACCCGGAGTCGTACAGCTTCACATTCGGGTAATGGACCATAGTTTCTTCACTGGTGTAACCCAGTGGACACATTTGAGGATGTTATATGATATATATAGCTCTTCTATGGCGCATCCAAGGCAAAACTTTATCTGCGACTTCCATGGACATGGTCGTCAATCAATTGGTCTCGATGGTTCGTTCCTCAGCTTCTTTTGCTTGTTTCTACTTCACGGAGATAAGAAAGAGAGATGGGTGGATGGTGGAGCTTGGTATGGAGAAGGCCAAAGGGTTGTGGCGGCTGGTATGGGGAATGCCCCCATGCCAGGGTGGCGTTATGGTTGGGTTTTCAACTTTCTTTTATATCCACTTTTTCTATTATTTTTATAGTGCTATTATTTCTAGATCAAAAAAATAAGAGTGCTATTATTCCATCACTTTTAAATCAAAATTTTAATTATAAGTTTGCTTATTTATAAAATGACTGATAAAGACTTTTAAAATTATATAATAATAGATTAAGTGCAAAAAAGATAACAGGAGTCCTAAATTTACATTTAGTGTGAAAAGGGATGGATGGTATGTCAGCCAAATTCGCAAAAGGGACATAAGTATGAGGATAGAAGACATTATATATCGAATAAGTATGGATGTCCTTTTGAATTAAAAGGTAAGAAACTAATAACCGATAATGATTATATATTAGTTAATGGAGTGTATAATCACGCAACAGAGCATTTGGAAGATCATTTATTTGTTTGTGGATTATTGTCGGAAGGAATTTCGTTGTTGAGGAAATAGTAATAGTGAGTGGACAAATTTCGTACAAGAGATTATTTTAGAATTAATAGTGAAAATTAAAAAATATATATATTAATATTTTAACCTTTTTCTTTTATTTGGTGTGTAGTTGACTTGACTTTCCAAGTTCGATTCAAAAACCATCTGCCCCTGGTGCCATTAGCAGTTCCGATCAGACATCAGAGAATCGCTGACTTGCAAACAGATCGATGGATACCACGTGCAGCAAGTACGACGTGTTCTTGAGCTTTAGAGGCGAAACACGCAAGGGCATCACTGACCACCTCTACTGTACATTAAAAGACAAGAAGTTCAATGTCTTTCTGGACGAGGACGAGCTACCTAGAGGGGATGCTATAGAAGAAAAACTGAAGCAAGCAATCAAAGGGTCTAGACTTGCTGCCATCGTGTTCTCAAAGGGGTATGGGAGGTCCAGATGGTGTCTTGAGGAGGTGGTGGAGATCATGGAGTGCAGAAGAAGACAGGGTCAACTGGTTTTTCCGATTTTCTACGATGTTGATCCTTCAGATGTCAGGCATCAGACTGGTAGTTTTGCAAAGGCGTTTCAGATCCATGAACAAAAGTTTAAGGAAAAAGAGGTCCAGAAGTGGAGAAATGCTCTTAATGCAGCTGCAAAGTTGAGCGGCGAGCATTTTCGAGTGAATAACGGGTAATAAATATTTCCTTTAACAAAGTAATCTTTAAATCGTTTTGTTTTTCAAAATTTAATTGTAAACGCTTGATCTATCTCAGATATCAGTGCGTGCGCTGATGAGTGTTTGTAGAAGTTTAACTAGTATACGGTAATGCAAGGAGACCAAAATTTTAAACCAAATTTGCAAACCAATTGATGTGTCACCAACAGGAAATAAACACGTTAATCACCGCTAAAGTATATTGGTACATTTTAATCATTCATTCTCATTGTAAATCTTACTTTTCCTTAGTTATGAATTTTAATTCCAGGTATCAAGGAAGGTTTATCAAGAAAGTTGTTCTCCAGATTGCTGAATTACTGAAGAAAACACACTTAAGTGTAGCCAGGAATCCAGTTGGAATAGATTCTCGCGTGAAAGAAATAAGTAATTATTTAGATGTTGGAGGATCAGATGATGTTCGCATAATTGGAATTTTGGGGATGGGCGGACTAGGTAAGTCAACAATTGCAAGAGCTATTTTCAACGAATACCAGCACAAGTTTGATGGTGCATCTTTTCTTCCAAATGTAAGAAAAGATAAGGAACTGGTTGCTTCGCAAAACATACTTCTGTCTAATATCTTGGGATCGGGCCACATAAAGGTGAGTACGGCTAATGAAGGGACCGAGGAGATAAAAAGAAGACTTGGCAACATAAAGGTTCTTGTCATAATTGATGATATAGACTGTGTGGCACAGATACATAAATTAGCTATAAAACGTGACTCGTTTGGTCCAGGAAGTAGAATTGTTATAACAACAAGAGATGAACATTTGCTACAGACACTTAAAGCGGATGAGATACGTTCTTTGCCAGCAATGAATAAAGATGAAGCTCTTGAGCTCCTTAGTCAGTGTGCCTTTGGAAAGAGTTATCCTACTGAAGAATATCTCCAAGTCTCAAGAGAAGCTGTTGATTATTGTGGGGGTTTACCACTTGCACTTGAAGTTGTAGGTTCTTACCTACTTATGAAACCCACAAGTCAATGGACAAGTGCATTGAACAAATGGAAAACATTACAGCCTTGTCAGGAAATTCACAAAATTCTTGAGATAAGTTATGACGGGCTTACTGATGACCAGGTGAGGGATATATTCCTTGATATATCCTGTTTCTTTATTGGAATGGACAAGGACCGTGTCACGGAAATATTGAATGGGTGTGACTGTAATCCAGTAATAGGAATTACACAACTCCATGAGCGATGCCTTGTAACTTTTGATCAAGAAGGCAATCTGATGATGCATCGTTTGATTCGAGACACGGGCAGAGAAATCGTACGTGCAAAATCCCCTAAGAAGCTTGGAAGTCGTTGTAGATTGTGGCATCATGAAGATGTAGAACACGTATTGAAGAATAAATGTGTAAGTACATCCTCAACCAAATTGCATTTAATACATGTTCGTAATAAGGGAGAAAAAAGATATTTTATTTACTGAATTATAAAAATTATCCCTGTAGTACAGATGACTAATTTTGATTGTTAAAACAAAGCTAATGTCTAAGCAAACTCTATGTCTAAGCAAACTCTATGTCATTGATCCAGTACTGGTGCTCTCATTGATCCAGTACTGGTGCTCTGCACCGGTTAAAGTCTAAGCAAATAACCCTTGTCTTACTTTAGTTTCTTTTCCTTTCTAACAGGGAACCAACAAAATCGAAGGAATTGCTCTAGAATTTCCAGAACCTGACAAGCTTTTCAGTACAGAAGCATTCATAAATATGCGAAATCTGAGATTACTCAAAATAAGAGGCGTAAATTTCACTGGAGACTGTGAACATCTTTCTGAAGAGTTAAGATGGTTAAGTTTGTCTGACTTTCCTCTGCAGGACATACCAGAAGATTTTAATCAACGAAACGTAGTTGACATCAACCTGAGTTGTAGCAATATACAAGTCTGGAAGAACTCCAATGTGGTACAATACAAACCCTACCGAACTATCAATTCTTTTCACCAGGTTTTTTTAAATGCCAACATCATGCTTTCTGTCTTCTATTTGAATTTTTGATATTTGTTTTCCCTTTTTGTCTCACAGTCACTTGGAAAGTTGAAGTTTCTCAATCTTGGTTATTGTTATCACCTGAAACAATCACCAGACTTTTCAAGAATCCCAAATATTGAGACATTGATACTCGAAGCCTGTGAGAGTTTGTCCAAGATTCACTACTCTGTAGTACACTTGAAGAACCTTAAGTATTTATCTGTTGCGAATTGCAAAAAGCTTCAGGAAATCCCAGATTTACCATCAAATTTGGAAATCCTGAAAGCAGATGAGTGCATTGCATTGAAAAAGATGCCAAATTTTTCAGAAATGTCGGTTATGGTAGAACTGCATCTGAATCACTCCCCCAAACTCACTGAGATTCTAGGCTTGGATAAGTCGTTAAACACTATGAGAAGGATTCATATGGAAGGGTGCACCAATCTCACTGCTGCTTTTAAAAAAACAATCCTACAGGTCATCTCTCTCTGCACCCATCCGTATACAGCTTATATATACATGCATGTATTAACTTTTTGTACTAATCTTACTCCATGGTATAGGAATGGAGCGTGAGCGGAAATGGTGATCTTTTTCTCCCCGGATATGATCTTCCATCAGGGTTTACATACGTTGACCCTAAGGATGAAATAGCTGTGCCGCAATGTTTTGGCTATGATGCAAAAGCATTGACTCTGTGCATCGTTTATTCTTCAGATGACTCCCAATCTGGTGATTCTCTTCGCATCCGTGTTGAAAATCGTACCAAAGAAACTGAGATTTCCAGCCCTCCAATGTATGCCACCGTAATAAATCACCATGACAGTTATATTTGGCTGGGACGTTTATCAAACAATACGCTCAATGTGAACAGTGGGGACAGGATAAATGTTGACGCACACTTTGTAGGACACGGGGCTACAGACGATATTCATCTGAGGGTGCAGAAAATAGGGGTTTACCTGGAGCAGGAAAAATTACTCAATGAATCAGCCAATTTTATGACACGTTCAAGTGAGTATGACAAGGATGTCAATCTCATGCAAGACCAGGTGAGCCCCTCATGTGAGGAGAATCCATCTCGTAAAAGCCTGAGGTATGACAAGGATGTCAATCTACGTCCTATTAGTTTTATAATATCCATCCTACTCATTATGGGAATATTCTTTGCTGCAATTTATCTATTCTAAAGTTGGGATGCAAATTGTACTGTTCATCTTGGATAAGAATCAGGCACTCTATTTTGATATAATTACGGTTGTGCCACTGACCTGATTTAGGTCTGTTTTGGGTTGTTGAATTTTGGGCGGGAAGTGAGCTTCGGTGGTGGTTTGGGAATTGGGACCACTGAAACGGTTAAAGGCCTGAAGGTTAAATGACGTTTTGCCCTGTCTACATTCCAAATCCAACTAACAGGATTGGAAATTGGCAGAGGCCTTTTTGTCATTCGGCGTTTGGGTGTTTGGGTTTCGATGGGATTGAGGGATTTGGTGAGGTTGGGTGGGGTTGCCACTGACCTGATTGAGTGAGGGAGGAGGGAGAGAGCGCAGAGAGAAGATGACAGAAATCGAGGGGGAAGCCGATGCTTGCAGAGAGTTAGTGAGATCTGAAGCCCATGCCTGGATGAACTCATTTAATTTGAGCACCACAGAGCTCAAATCTGGTGTTCAAAAATAAGGCGGAGGCCCACGAAGTTCTCAAATCCAAGATGAAAAGGTATAATCCACACCTCTGCAACTATTTGTGTCCTTGATATATATATATATATGCCATTAGTTGTTAAACAATCTCTTCTATGGTTTTTTTTTTTAAGTTTATATTTTTGGTCTCTGTCTATTCCCTCTATTCTTATCCACCCCGCATCCCATCTTTGATGTTGTCCATATTCTTATCTGTGAATCAATGTCAATGTTTAATTTTCATGGGCGGTGCAAAAAAATTTTGGACTTTTTGTGATCCCACAACCCCACCCCCACATATAATTGGCTTTAAAGGGTTTTGGGTTCTGTTCTTTTATTATTTGTTTCTCTCTTCTGGACCAAAAGGGAGATTCTGTTCATTATTTCAAAGTATTATTTTTTTTTTAGAAAATTGAAAGATTGTTTCAAACATTGATATATAAAAGCAGTGCAGTTTGGCATATCAAATCAACCTGCAGCTTTCTTGGGACTCTAATTCTTAGGTGAGTTCTTCTGTTTCTCATTTTATTGATGCCTTTTTGTTTTCCTTTCATCTTGGTTCTGTAATTTTCATATAGTTTTTTTTTTCTTTTGATGCATTTGCTGGTGTGATCTTCTAACTGCTGGAGTTTATAGAGCATGTCAATTAGATATTATTATTAAAGATTGCAGCTTTGAGCTTTTTTTCTCCTTGAATTTTACTGTTTGATTCTTGGGTGTGTTTATTTTTCTTGCTCAACAGTTTTTTCTAATGCCATCAGCTGTGATAATATTCTGAATTCGTCGACTTTGATATGATTAGACTATTGCAATTAAGCATTTTGATTAGATTTCAGCAGACAACATAAGATTAGCGTGCCGGAATTCAATAAGATAGAAGCTAATAGAACACTTTGATATGCAGGAAAAGCTCTGTTTGAATTGATAATTTGACACAAAATGGCCATAAAGACAATTGGTCTTATTAAAGGTTGTCTTCCAGAGGAATTAAAGAAGGTACTTTTATAAGCAGCTTCTGAATGGTGGGAATTCAATGTCTTATATTGTCAAATATAATGTTATTGTGTATGTATTTACTTTGCATAAACTTGGTCTCACTTTTGATTGAATTGTTGCAGTTCTTGGTATATGGAGCTATAGCTCCATTGAAGAAGTGAGAGGCGTACGACAATATTTCTTCAGATTGGTATGTCATTTTAACGATTGGAATTCCACAATTTGATTAGTTTTGACAATTTCCAGAAGAAGAAGAAGGCCATGTGTCCAAGTTTTAAAAAGCACACTTTGTAATGCCTCAAAATTTCATGCTTTTTTCAGGAATTCAAACAGGCAGGATTCGGATACTTCTGACTTTATCAAGGTTAGTGAATTATGTGGTTTCTCCACGGGGTGAAGTTTTATTGTTACATGTAGATAGAAAACTTCATGTAGCCTGATTTATCAAAGGCTTATTTTTAGCTACGCCCCTTCGAACTCCATTTTGATCTCACTATGCCTCATGTAACTCAATCCCTGAAATCCAAAATTCGTCCCACTTTAACTTGTGGACTCTCTCCACTCCCTAAAACTTACAGGTCGCCTCCTAAAACATGTGTGAGACCCAACACCCAATAAAACTATGCTACATATGAAATAAATTTGATTATAAATCTCCATTATGCATTAACATTCAATAATCAGAGAATATTAATTTTAAAGGTAATTAAAGAGATGAAAAAATAAAAATAAAAAAGAAATTGATTAGCCTGGAGCACCCAAATCAAAACCTCATACATAAGAAATTAACAAATCTTAAGGCGATGTGGAGCTAATTTTGAGTTTTATAGAGATGACTTTCAAGTTTCAAGGGGCAAAATAGGATCAAAATCGAGTTATAAGGGGCAAAGTGGAGCGAACTTTGAGTTTCAGGAAGTAACGTAACGATTTTTGGGTTACAGCGAGCAAAGTGAGATTAAAATCTAGTTCCAAGGGGTGTAGCTAAAAATAAGCGTTTATCACATATGCTATGAGCTGGTAAAATTATATGGTTTTACCAAAGAAACTAGGGAAAAGAGGTTGAATTGGGCATTTTTTATTACTAACAATTTGAATACGTTACACGATTTCTATATAGAATAGCATACAATTATACGGAACTGATAGCAAGGAAAAGACACGTTTTGTTTTTTAAAGTGTGAGCTTTTTGTTCACTATTTTCGTATAGAAGTATTATGATAACAACTGTTTCAATGCTTTTAGAATGTGTAGCTTTCGTCGTTTGTATTTTGGCTTGCTCTCTGTTCTTTCGTTGATACTATTGATCTAAGTATGACATTTGGATGTAAGTGCAGATTCAATACGCTCATGAGTTGCTGACAAATCCAGTGTGGAAAATGAACTGTGACATATTTGGCATTGATGAGCAAATAGTGAGTTCTCACTCCCATTCCAAGGCTTACCATGCCTTACGTGTCTAGCATGCAGTTCCATTCATGTTCTTTTTTTCCGCTAACATCCACAGTTTGCTCAAATGTCTTATTAATTCCCCTTTTTGACCTTAGGATATGGTTGAGAAGGTCACGAAGTAAAATAAAGGGGAGAGCTTTTCAAAATAGACCTTCCTTTGCTAGAGTCTGTTTTTGAACACAGTCGACCATCTATGCACAGTTTTTAAATAGTTCTTTCTGTTTTGGGCTTTCTTTATCAAACGTGTTGGGACCTGGTGTAACAACCTGTTCTTGATTTTACAGCTTTATTAATTTGAAAAGTGTGAATTGACCAAAATACCCATTGAGGTGAAATTGTTGACTTTCGTTGACCGTCATTTTGTGACGCGTAAGAGCTATTATTTTACCGTATTTATGTAGTACTCGTTACTACGAACACGTGGACGAAGCAGAATCGAAATCAGAGTTACGATTGAAATTTTACGAAAAGTGATGGTACTTTAGTAATTTTGCATTTTTTATTCTTGGTCTTTGATTATTTTAATATTTTCTTTGAAGATTTTTTTCTCTTGGTGGGGCCCACACCCCGCTCAAAATTGTCTTTCTTTCAAACTTTCCCTTCTTCCTCCCTCCCTCACGCTCTCTCTTCTCTCCTCATTGTGCACACATGGTGCACAAATTTCCGATCACCACTGCCCAAACCAAGAGCACCATGAGTTTCGTCTCGTTCCCATGAACCCAGAACACCCAACCTCACGTCGAACTTCCTTTCGGATCGTTGGGATCTAAACTCAATTAGGCCGTGACTTTTCCGGCCACTTTTCGGCCAAACCATGGTGAGTTAGCCGTCGAGAAAGTTACCATTCTCTTCGTCTCGTCAAGAGTTTCTGACTATCTCCGACGTTTTGCAGGCCTTTTCTGGCCATCTCTGGCCACTTTTTGAACTCCAAACAGGTGCGATTAAAATCGAAGACTGCGACTTTCCTAGGTCGAACGGTTGCGACCTCGCAAGTATGTGGGTCTTTTCTTTATAACGTATATATATTTATTTAGTTTCCACATATATATTTAATAATGAATTTTCTACGTGATTGCCATAATTAAATTAACGTTTATAAGAAAGGTCGTAATGTTGAGAATTATGAAATTATTCTGAATCTTGCGGGATGCATAGGTAAGCGTACTATTATGGGATGCCTTAATTATATTTGCCTTAATGGTTTTAGATTTGTCTAATTTTTTGTAAAGATGATCTATAATGATGAATTAAAATATAAAAAGGTCGGATTTTTGAAAATGGTTACGGAATGAGAGTCACAAGAATGTGTGTAAAAAGGTGTCTCTAGATCATAACTTAATGCACACAATTACAAACTAGAAAAGAATGTGTGTAAAAGGGTGTCTCTAGATCATAACTCAATGCATACGATTACAAACTAGAAAAAAAAAAAAAAAAAAAGGTACTTTCTTCATCATATAATAACAATAGAAAGAAGAGTGTAAGGGGACGATGAGTGGCGACGATTTTGGAGAAGGATTGCCGGCGTTAGGTTTATGTTCACCGGATTAGATAAAATGGGTGTAGAGAGAAATTTTTGCTATTTGTGTTTGGGTTTATAAAATTGTTTCTTCTTTCTTATTTATTTAAGGTTGAATATGGAAGTTTGGTAGACAAATTTTTTTAGTTGGATGTAAAGATAAGATAGTTGGGTTCAAATAAAATTTATCTTAGTTAAGAGCAAGTCCACCCCTAAAAATGCGCTAGCACCCAACCCATTTAATCCACTCAAATGAATAGTGATTGACCCCCAATTGGCCAAATGCATCTCCACCCCTAAAAAATGTGTTGGCACAAATACATCCCCATCTCTAAAAAATGCGATGGCACCCAGCCCATTTAAAATATTATTATTTTTTTATAAAATAAAAAAAATAGTTTTAATTTTGGATATGATTTTTAACCATTCTTGTCACGCCGCGTGTCATTATCCGATGGAAGGTGGAAGATGATGGATAGGTATTTATAGGAAAAAAAATTCTGCATTTTTAAACAATTTTTAATAATTTTTTATTAATTTTTATTAAGTTAATTAATCTGGATCGTTGGATTTTTGAAAAATTCAAATCCAACAGCCCAGATGTGGACACGTGGCCAACAATCATAATTATGATCGTTTTGTATTTTTTTCGTTTTTTGGGCGAAAATTGTGGACCGTTGATCTCGGAATTGGATAGTCCAGAATGTGCCGCGTCACTAGCCGTTGGATTTGATTTTCAAATTTTTTTTACCGTTGGAAATCCAACAGTCCAGAAAACTAGCTGTTGGAAATCCAACGGCCCAGAACGAGTCATGTGGCATCCCGACTCTCCCCTATGTTGCGCCTGCGCAAGCGGGCCCCGTCCCCTTTTTCCTGTCGAGAACGCACGGCCGCTTGCTCTTTTTTCCCACGTACCTAACGCAAAAAAATGCAGGAATGACCTGTGACGTCATACTGAAGCCAACGTGACGTCACATAGCATATCACGTTTTGGGCCGGCCTAGAAGCTGGCTTGGGCTGGTTGCCAGCGTATTTGGATCGGCTGGAACATTTTTTTGGGCAGGCTGGGCTGTTTTTCAAGCTTTGTGCCGGCCCTACCCCAATGGGGTGGAGTTGCTCTAAAAACAAACATTTTCTACCTTGCTGAGCTTTTTTATACCGTTGGATCAAAAGGAAAAATGGGTGGGTCGATCGATCGTAATTGACTCATTACTTACCAGTTCCCACTTTTCTTTTCGGAGGTTGACTTTGCTTTTACGGTTGTCTGTAGATCTCAAATTTGATCTGTGCTGCCAAGAAATCCCTAGAGTAACAATTGATGGCTTCATCCTCCAAAGACGATCGCGTGTACGACGTGTTCTTGAGTTTTGGAGGTGAAGACACACGCAGGACCTTTACGGACCACCTCTACTGTACATTGGAAGACCACCAATTCAACGTCTTCATGTACGGAGACGAATACGATTACAAACTAGAAAAGAGTAATGGAGCTATTCCGGAACATCTGTTTCAAGAAATCGAAAGGTCTAAGGTTGCCGTCGTCGTCTTCTCAAGAGGGTATCCGGAGTCCATGTGGTGTCTAGAGGAGCTGGTGAAGATCATGGAGTGCAGAAGAACACTGGGTCAAATGCTTTTTCCAATTTTCTATGATGTTGATCCCTCAGATGTCCGGAACCAGAGTGGTAGTTTTGCGCAAGCGTTCCAGAAACATGAACTGAAAATTAAGGAAGAAAGGGTACATCTCTGGAGAAACGCTCTTAAGGAAGCTGGACTTTTGGCCGGATTCAATTTTAGGAAAACTGACGGGTAATTACTTTCTCATTTCCTTTTTATTTCCTTGACTTGGTGCGTTTTAAATTTCCCGTCCATTATAATTTTAAATTCTTTTAATAATCATTTCGTTTTTAATTTTTAATAAAAGTTAATATATATTTTGGTAACTATTTAAGTTTTGAATTTTTACTTTTTTGGTTTTCAGTTCTCATTTTTTTAAACTAAAAGTAGTTATTACACAAGGTTTTAGTTTTCAGTTTTAAATAAGGTGAAGACAAAAACTGAAAACAAAATCGTTATCAAACACCTAAGATTTCCTTGAGTTTTCACTTTTGCTTTGTTGATTTTTAACAACCAAGATTCCAGATTAAGAAATTGTAATGGTATCTGGAGATTTTGACTCATCAATAATTTTTACTCTTGCTTTGTTGAATTTTAACAACCAGGCATGAAGGAAATTTTATCAGGAACGTTGTTTCTCAGATCACTGGAAAACTGAGCAGAAACAATTCCTTAGTGGTACCTACCAAGCTAGTTGGAATAGATTCTCGCGGGCGAGAAATTAGTAAGCATTTAGATGTTGGAGGATCAAATGATGTTCGCATAATTGGAATTTTGGGTATGTGCGGACTGGGTAAGACAACAGTTGCAAAAGCAGTTTTCAACAAACTTCATCATAGATTTGACAGTGCAAGTTTCGTTCAAAACACGAGGGAAAAGAATCTGCTTGATTTGCAAGAACAACTTCTTTCTGATATCTTGAAACCAGCCTACATAGTGGTAAGTAGTATCAATGAAGGGATCAAGGAGATAGAACAGAGGTTGGGCAACATAAGGGTACTTGTCGTAATTGATCATTTAGACAGCGTTGAACAAATATATGCTTTGGCTATAAAACCTGACTCCTTTGGTCCAGGGAGCAGAATCATTATAACTTCAAGAAACGAACATTTGCTAAAGATACTTAATGTGGATAAGATATATCCTCTGCCAGCAATGAATGAAAGAGAAGCTCTTGAGCTACTTAGTTGGCATGCCTTTAGAAAGAATTATCCTAATGAAGAGTATGTTGAGCTCTCAAGAAAAGCTGTTGGCTACTGTGGAGGTTTGCCACTAGCACTTGAAGTCTTAGGTTCTTATCTACGTACAAAAAGCACAAGTGAATGGAAAACTGTATTTGCTAAATGGAAAAGATCACAGCCTTATCGGAAAATTGTCAGAAGACTTGAAATAAGCTATGATGGGCTAACTGATGATGACATGAAGGCTATATTCCTTGATATCTCTTGTTTCTTTACTGGAATGAACAAGGACTATGTCATGATAGTATTGGATGGCTGTCGGTTTTATCCAGAAATTGGGATTCAAGAACTTCAAGATCAGTGCCTTGTAACTGTTGATAAAGAAGGCAATCTCATGATGCATGATTTGATTCAAGGCATGGGCAGAGAAATTGTGCGTGCAGAATCCCCTGACAATCCTGGAAAATGTAGTAGATTGTGGCATAATGAAGATATAGCAGACGTATTGATGAAGGAATATGTAAGTACTTCTGCAATTAAATTTGATTTTAAATGCACGTATTAAATAGAATGTATTTGCTGACTGTTTCAACAATGCACAATAGAATTTGTTGATTGGGAAAGAAAAACAGAGCAGAGAAAGGAACCTGTAAGAGACAACAAAGGAGCCGATTGTCTTGAATTATCTCAAATTAAATAAAAGAATCACACACGTCCTGCTCTTCCTAGGTACAATTTGTTAACTATGATATATGTAACAGAAGCTTGCTAAAGATACCTAACTAATGTAGACGGTTGTAAGTACAACTCCATGGTTATTATCCAGACATGTAAGCACATTAGAGTAGATATATAATAAAAGTTCATCCATCCAATTCAAGGTTTTCTGGTTCTGATATATGAACTAATCACCTTTTCCCGTGCAAATAACTCTTTTATTCGTTCCTCTGTTGTTGTTGTTGGTGGTGGTTTGTTTTTTATTTTTTTTTTAATTTTAATTTAATTTTATTTTTTTTGTAATAGGGAACGGAAGACGTTGAAGGACTCGCTTTCGATACACAAGAGTTTCATGCACGTAGCTTCAGTTCAGAATCATTTAGAAACATGCGGAGGCTGAGATTGCTCAAACTCAATAACGTAAAGCTCACGGGAAGTTACCACAATATTTCCAAAGAGTTAAGATGGTTATGTTGGCACGGATTTCCTCTGAAGGTCATACCTGACGATTTCGATCAACCAAACCTAGTTGCTATTGACTTGACCAATAGCAAACTCATACGAGTTTGGGAGGATTCTGACGTGGTATGATATGATCTCAAACAAATTATTTGTTATTTTTTTCAGCTTCTGTGAATACCAATATCTTGCTTTCTTTCTTCCATTTGAATTTTGATTTTGTGTTCTGTTTTTTTTTTTTTCTAACAGCTGCTCAAGAATCTGAAAATCATCAATCTCAGTCATTCCCATTACCTAACAGAATCACCAGATTTTTCCAAAGTCCCAAATCTTGAGGAACTGATATTAGCAAACTGTAGAAAATTGTCTCAGATTCACCCATCCATTGGGCATCTTGAGAGACTTTCGTTGGTAAATCTTGAAGACTGCAAAACGCTTCAGTATTTTCCAGGGGATTTCTATAAGTCCAAATCAGTTAAGACTCTTATTCTTAATGGCTGTTCCAGATTTAGAATACTGAATGACAGCTTGGGGCAAATGGTATCATTGACAACACTTAAAGCAAACCATACAATGATAAGCCAAGGACCATATTCAATTGTAAGATTGAAGAACCTGGTATCTTTATTTCTATGGGGAGGGTCACCATCAAGTAATCTTTTGCGCCCTTCGTTGACATTTTTAAGTCTTGGAAACTGCAATTTAACTGATGATTCCATCCCTAAGGATCTTGGGAGTCTATTTTCCTTAGAAATATTGGAGCTTGATGGCAATTTGTTTTATAGCCTACCTAGCCTCAGTGGACTCTCCAAGCTTAAAATGTTAGATTTGAGTTATTGCAAAGATCTTCTTGAAATCCCAGATTTACCAAGAAGTTTGGAAATCTTGAGAGCGAATCAGTGCATTTCACTCGCAAAACTGCCAAATTTTTCAGAAATGTCGAGTATGGTAGAACTGCATCTAAATCACTCCCCCAAACTCACTGAGATTCTAGGCTTGCACAAGTCGTTAAACACAATGAGAAGGGTTCATATGGAAGGATGCACCAATCTCACTGCTGCTTTTAGGAAGAACATCCTACAGGTCTCTCTCTCTCTCTCTCTCTCTCTCTCTCTCTCTCACAGACACACACATATATCCACACAAACACGCCAAAAACATGCATGTACAAGAATGTATTTCTTATGCATAAAAATGATATGTACATGCTGAGTTTTAGGAAGAACATCCTACAGATCTCTCTCTGAGAGCCGTATTCTCTTCCTCTTTCTATCACACGCCCACAGAGGCACCTGTACTGTACATGGCCATGACACATGCATGCATAATCAAGACATGCGTATACAAATTAATCTGGCTTTACGTGGTATGCTCTAGGGATGGACTTCTTGCGGACATGGTGACATTTTTCTCAATGGAATTTATGATATTCCGGAGTGGTTCCAGTTTGTTGGTATTCATGAGCCCAATGATGTTCATTTTGAAGTGCCTCAAATTATTGGTTGTAATTTTAGAGGATTGACTGTGTGCTGTATTTTCGAAACATATTGTCCGGGATTTACTGCTACAAATATTACCACGGGTAAGGCTTTGCACATCTGGGAAGAATCTACCTGCTGGGTGGCTGATAGTGTACTCCGTTTGCAAAGTGTGTTATCAAATGATGTACTCCATTTGGAAAGTGGGGACGAGGTCTCGATTTCTGCAGTTACAGAGGCTCATGGGAGAGGAAGAGTGATGAAAACAGGAGTTAATCTAGTCTGGGATGATGGTGATGGCGGTGACGCATACTCTAGCAATGACGAGATTGGTGCCGTACCAAGCAATACTTCATCTGACGAGGTTTGTACTTCCGAAATTATTAGAGTTATATCATATATTTGCCAAATTTTAGCACCTAAGTTTAGGTTTTGGTTATTTTTATATTTTGTCCTGTTTTTATTTTTGGTTTTCTATATAATTAAACTTCTTTAAATTAATAGCCTCGAGACCCAGGAAGACTATTATTTAGCAAAATATTAAATAATCGATAAATTAAAAATTTATTAATTTATCAACATATTTTGTATTTTATTAAATACCATAAATTGTATTTAGTTTCTTATCTCAAAGATGTAAAGAAATCAACAATTAACCATAGTTGTATACTTTTTTTCCAGACTCTTCCATCTCCCTCAGTCCACACGGACCGTTGTCCGCCCATGGCTTCCGATCTCAAAAAGCGTGAGAAGGAGGCGTTCATCTATGACCCCTTGGAGTTGGCCGTAGCATCTGTCAAACCAAAGTACAGGCATGAAATCTACCAGAAGCCAGAAGAAGTGGTTGTGACTATATTCGCCGAGGGCATACCAGCCAATGACGTTAAAGTTGACTTTGGTGAACAAATACTATGTGTTAGCATTGATGTTGCTGGTGAAGATGCATATTATTTTCGGCCTCGCTTATTTGGAAAGATAATACCTGAAAAGTGCAGATTTGACGTTCTGTCCACCAAAGTCGAAATTCGCCTGGCTAAAGCTGAACCATTACACTGGACATCTCTTGAATTCAGCAAGGACAAAGGGTTAGTGGCCCAGCGGGCCAATTCTACAGATTTTTGGGCCGAGGGGCAAAATAAAATGAAAGATTATTTCTTTTTTGGGTAGTCTACCCCTAGGCCGAGGGGCGAAATAAAAAAAAAAGATTATCGGTTTAATAATGTCAAAAAAATTTGACAAAAATTAATGGTATTTTTATCATTTTATTTTTATTTAATGAAGAATTTGTATGAAATGAATAAAATGATTGATTGTGAACTAATTCAGAGATCGATTTTATCGATTTTAAATATCATAGATGTAAATCATCACATCAAAAATGTCATGCCCCAAACTATTAGCGAAGGGCATGAACTCTAGACTACCACCAACAGGGCCGGCCCTGAGAGGGTGCCAGGCGTGCGACCGCATAGGGCCCCCGATTTTAGGGGCCCTTGAATTTTAATAACCTTTATAATATACTACATATAAAAAGAGTGTGAAAGTAACTCACTACGTTGCCCTAGGGGAATTGGCAAGCGCTGGTACATACATATGCTTTTGTGAGGGTTCGAGTCCCACTAGAACCCTTTTTGGGTCTTTTTTGAACTACATTAATTTTTTCTTTTCTCTTTAATATTTGTAGTTTAATTTCTATAATTATAAAAGATAACTTTTGATGATAAATTTATGATTAGGAATATCATAATTAATTAAAATCCTTAAAAGTTTGAAGATATAATCTTTAAAACCCCCCCTTTCCATATATGATATCATTTAATCAAATACAAGTCATTCGTTTATTCTTTGGTCAACTTTTAAGGATCATCTAATTTTCATTCTATTTAAAGACCATTTGGTCATATATATAAAATACAACTTTGCTCACTCACAACACTAAAGTGGAAACTGAGCAGGTGATGCTCATCCCCTATTGATTACTGTTAAATTAATTTGGTTTAAATGATTTAAGACACGAATCTCGAATTCTAACTAATCTAACGACAATCAACCGAGTGGGGGTTAGAATCATCCTCGCTTTAGGGAGTGAGAAAAAATGCAATAAAAAACTAACAGTTCATTATAAGATGCTACAATATCATAACTAGTGATTTGTTTAACTAGTTCATAATAAAGAGCATGAGTTGTTCTGATTATGATATATGTACGGTGATATGTTATGTACATAGCCACCACACCGTGCTTTTTGTATTTAAAAAGTAAGGAGTTGCGAACTCAAAAACATAAAGAATGCAGATACATAGCCACCAAACCATGCTTCTTTTTTATTTATTTTCTTTTGTGTTTATATCAATTTATACACACAAAAAAATATAAAATATAAAAAAAATATAGCAACCAAAATTTAGACCTCGTAAGGGCCTCCGTTTGAGTCTCGCCTCCAAAATCTCAAGACCGGCCCTGACTACCAAACAATTAAACTTAATGGAGTCTGAAAAATTCTTTCAATACTCACTCGACCAGAAAACCTTATATAACTAAAATTCCCCCATACCTTCCCCAAAAGGGTAATAAATCCCTTTCCTTACACCTAGCTCCACATGAGCTATTACAATTCTTCTATCAAATCTCATTTTTCTCTATTGAAACATTATTAGTTTTCTCTCCTAAACTTCAGAAAGCCCTCTCACGCTCCACTAATAATATTCTCACATTCTTCACATAATTGATCTTCAATTTCAAATTTTCCAGCTCTCTATTCCTCACTTTGTGTCCATCTCGAATTCTAGTCAACCCTAACTCATCAAATTTGATTAATCATGTCAAATGACTCGACACCCGAACTCTTGTGATTGAGTTGAGAGACATGTATGGTTATCTAGAATCTTAAAAGACTAAGTTCGTATTATTTACAGGCCAAACCTATCATTTCCGATTCTTCATAAACTAACAATCTACTTTATCTTGACAGAAGGATTCATATAATACCATATCACAAAAGTAACTATAATAACATATCATAAAAGTGACAAAGTTATGTCAGCTCAGAATCAAAATATTTGTCTTTGACACTAGGTTCGTGCAAAGTAATGATCAAGAGCATGATTGGAGTATGAACATGCTCTAAGAATGTGAAGCTATTATGCACGAAAGAGTAAGAATATGAAAGTCATTGTCGAGTTTTCTAGTAGATTTATACGTAATCTAACCAAATTTGTTTGGTCGCAATCCGAAACCAAAAATCTAAACTCAATCATTAAAATTAGGATATTTATTAAGATGTCGTGTATCGGACATTTATTAAGTAAAAAATATTGGGCACACCGTTATTCCGGAACATTGTGGCAGCGTAGAATTCAGACATTTCCGGTCCCTTTTCCTTATTTCCCGTTTCAAGAGGTAGAAACCAAGGAGAGGTGCGGTGAGCCGTTGGATGAGACGGACATTTCCTCAAGTTTCGCGTTGAATGCCAACGGCTTTTAACGCCCTACAATTTTGGCAACCGCCTCTTGACATTGTCTGCTCTCAAAACCATCCACCCCACTTCTTCCACTCAATCAATCAACCCCCAAGGACAAGCAAAGTGCCTCTTGATTTTGATTTCGATTTCTGATCATGGTTATATATCTTTTATTTTTGCTTTTATTCTAATTTTTCCATCTATATATCTTATTTGTTTGCCCAATTGCTCTTTAGTTTCTGATTATTTATATAATTGTGTGTTTCTTGAATTTGTTGCAGAGCTGCATTTTCTTCTTTCCCAACATGGCATTGGCAGGAAGAAAGTGAGGTGATGTTGAATTTAAACTTTCTCAGGAGAATTCATTTAATGGTGAATCTTGTGTATTATAATTTATATGCAAAGATTTCATTGTACTTGTACGTTTCTTGTGTCTCAAGTATCGAAGAGACATCTTGTATAAATATTTTGTGTAATTGCGCTGGGGAATGCTTGGCTAAGTGATTCAACACATTCTACACCTTATGCTTGTCTGCGTATGAACTCGATTGTTGTTAGAAATGGAGCAATTGCTAAAGATGTCCTAGTATTATTGACCATTGAATTGTTTTATTCTTCTTGTGAAACAGGCTCTAATTGATTCTTAATTTTGAGGCTTTCTCCGTAGAAATAATAGATTAACAACATAGTAAACATATTGGAGATTGGTGCTGGTGATCACAGCAGAGAGCTTGCGATTTATTCGGTTTTACCCATCACAAACTGAAGGTATTATATGTTGCCTCTTGAAAACTATTGAGTGAGTAGGCTTGAGTACAAAAGATAAGCAGAATGGACTTCAGTGATGGGTTTGTATCAAGGGAGCATCGGGAGCTTCACCGATCTGCTTCAGAAAGTGCAGATCCATTATCCGTGTCTCCATTGCCCGTTTCTCCAAGGTCCCACAAGTCCCCTAAATCTTCAAAGTCCCCAAAGTCTCCAAAGTCTCCAAGATTCAGGGGAAACATGGAAAAGGAACTCCACTCAAGCATGATAGACATTCACATTCCGCAGTTGATGGCCGTCCTAAAAAGGGTAAACTACACTTTCGAAATCTTCTCATGGATTCGGGTTGAAGGCATTCTTTCGCATTATATAATTGCTAGCAAGAGGCACTAGCGAATAACGTTTTAGACAATGTCGTATAGCTACATATTGTTACCTGACGTGTGCCTTGGAAAGTTAATTTCTTCCTTTGGATTCAACGGCACTATAATTGAAATGGTTTTAGTAGATTATGTTCAGATGGCCAAAAAAAACAGAACAAAACTCTAGGCATTTACCATTGTCTGATGGTTAATAAGCAAGAGTTCTGAATGTCAAAATTCAAAATTAGGTTTTTACTCTTAATTTTATGAAGATTATCATAATGCAGGTGGTTCTTGGGGTAAAGGCACCTGGGGAGGGTTACTTGATACAAATGACAGTTACACAGCTGACCCGAATGACCCAAACTTCAATAGCAGTGAGGTAAGTAACTGAACAACTCACATCTTCAAATTTAACCCTTTTTGGATCTTGATATAAAAAATGATCAGTTTATTTGCCCTCTTCAATATTAATTGTCTTATTTTCATTGTATTTACTAATTACGTGTATTGGTTGCAGGAATGTGAAAATTCCAATGCGAGAAAAGAGAGGGTCGATTTTGAGGAGTACAAAAAGAAAGCTACAATAATAGTGGAGGAATACTTTGCTACTGATGACATTACCTCGACTGCAAATGAACTTAGAGAGCTTGATAGGCCTACCTACAGCTACTATTTTGTAAAGAAGCTTGTCTCTAAGGCGATGGATAGGCATGACAAAGAAAAAGAAATGGCTGCTGTTCTTTTATCTGGACTATATGCTGACTACATTGACCACCCCACAAGTTTACAAGGGGTTCTGCAAATTGGTAGAATCTGCGGATGACTACATTGTGGATATACCTGATACAGTTGATGTCCTTGCACTGTTCATTGCCCGAGCTGTGGTTGATGACATACTTCCTCCTGCATTCTTGAAGAAACAAATGAACTATTTACCCAAAGATTCGAAAGGGATTGAAGTATTGAAAAGAGCTGAAAAGGGCTACTTAGCAGCCCCGCTCCATGCAGAAATCATCGAGCGACGATGGGGAGGTAGCAAGAAAATGACTGTGGAGGATGTCAAAGCTAAGATAAATGATTTGTTGATAGAGTCTGTAGTGAGTGATGACAAGAAAGAGGCGTGCAGATGCATCAAGGATTTGAAAGTTCCTTTTTTTAACCATGAAACAGTTAAACGAGCTCTTGTAATGGCAATGGAGAGGCGTCAAGCTGAAGGCCAGCTACTAGATTTGCTGAAAGAAGCTGCTGAAGAAGGTTTAATAAACTCAAGTCAAGTATCAAAAGGCTTCAGTAGGATGATTGACTATGTTGACGACTTATCACTCGACATACCAAATGCACGGAGTATGTTGCAGTCATTGATCTCCAAGGCAGCATCAGAGGGCTGGCTGTGTGCTTCATCTTTGAAATCTCTCTCTCTTCAACCAGAAAAGCAATCATTAGAAGATAGTGTCGCCAAAGTTTTCAAGACGAAGGCTCAATCTATTATTCAAGAGTACTTCTTATCTGGGGATATCTTAGAAGTAAACAGTTGTCTAGAGTCTGAGAATAGTACTTGTTCACCTGAGCTGAATGCTATCTTTATTAAAAGATTGATAACTCTAGCAATGGATCGGAAGAACAGAGAGAAGGAAATGGCATCCGTCTTACTGTCATCCTTGTGTTTTCCAGCTGATGATGTGGTAAATGGGTTTGTAATGTTGATAGAATCTGCAGATGACACGGCTCTGGATAATCCAGTAGTTGTCGAAGATCTTGCAATGTTTCTCGCTAGATCTGTGGTGGACGAAGTTCTAGCCCCACAGCACTTGGAAGAGATTGGAAGTCAGTGCTTGGCACAAGAGTTTATTGGGAGCAAGGTTCTTAAAATGGCCAAGTCATTGCTAAAGGCTCGGCTTTCTGGGGAGCGGATATTAAGGTGTTGGGGTGGTGGTGGCAGACCTGGATGGGCAGTTGAGGATGTGATGGACAAGATTGGGAAGTTGCTAGAAGAGTTCGAGTCTGGAGGGGATGTAAGAGAGGCTTGCCGCTGCATGAAGGAGTTAGGCATGCCATTTTTCAACCATGAGGTTGTCAAAAAAGCTCTGGTGACGATTATGGAAAAGAAGAATGAGAGACTTTGGACTTTGCTGGAGGTATGTTTTGGCTCTGGACTCATCACAATGAACCAAATGGCAAAGGGGTTTGGGAGAGTTGCAGAGTCTCTAGATGATTTGGCTTTGGATGTTCCTGATGCCCAGAAACAATTTACAAATTACGTTGAACGAACCAAGAATGCAGGGTGGTTGGATTCCTCATTTTGTCTCAGCAAATTAGGACACAGTACTGAGAATGGCACTGGCTAATTAGTTAGCTATTTTCTTAATCGCACATACGAGCGTATACACACAAAAATATGCATGCAACCAAACATATTGTAAAAATCTAGTTACATTTTCCTTGTCCATCATCTTCTTTAGCTACTCTCTCCTCCTTTTTTCTGGCTTATTGATCATTGATCAATTGAATACTGGTTGATTTTCTTTTGGATGAATAAGAGATTATTTTTCAGTGTAATCGCGGAATAAGAAGACTGAGATGCACATGATTATCTGGTTTCTCGGCACAAGAAACACAATAAATACTGCAGAAACTCAAAAGCAAGCCGATTACCGATTACTAGCTGGTAAACCCCTCACAAGATTCCTATTCTCAACACTCTTCTTTACATTGGGAAGAACTGTAGCACGGAATGATATATCTAGTTTCTTGTGTGACAAGTAAACTGAATTAACCGATCTTTCGTGAGGCATTAAGTCTTATTAATTCTACTTTTTGTACATCTCAGAGCAGTCCAACAGTTGTTGACAACAAATGTATTCTAGCAGAGATTCTCTCATTCATATTTCATCAAAACTGTAGGTACTCATCTTGGCTCAATTCACACTAATATGGATTTTTTTTTTTTTTTTTTTTTTGCACAAAACAAAACAATATGCTTCTTGTAATCCTACCCGACGCAAATAAATTAACCACCAAAAAGAAAAAAAATCAGGCGCTGTGTGACAAAATGTTTTGATTAAATTTTTTGGTTACAAACTGTAAAATACACTACGAAATTTCTTTAATTCTCTCAATTTTTTAAAATTCTTTAAAATGAATTCCTAATTGAATATGCATCTAGAATGTTATAAATTTCTTTAAAATCTTAATTCAATACACTTGAATTTCTAAGGGCCTGTTTGGTATCTTATTTGAAAATTTTTATTATTTCTCAAAACATTTTTTAAGAACATTTCTTGAAAACAATTTTTTTTTAAGATTTAAAAACTTGATTGATTTGCGATTTAAAAATTTTAAATCTTACAATTTAAACTAGATAAAGAGATCTAAAAAGACGGGGTCCCATAAGGGAGAAACAGGAGATGGGAGGAAAGAAAGTAAGATGATTGAAGGAAAGAGAAAAAAGAAAGGATTAGACGAGATAGAAAGGAACATGAGTGAGAAAGAATCGAAAGAATAAAGATAACGAATTTGAGAAGAGACAAAAAATGTAAAAAAAAAAGTAGGAGAGAGAAATAAGAAAAGATAGAAAGATAGATTTGGAGTGAGGGGAGGAGGGATAGAAAAGAAAGGAGTGAGTTTAGATTTAAAAACTCTAAAAACTCACTTTTTATATTTTTAGAGAATAGACTATATTTTTTTATTAGTCTTGAGTTCATTTTTTTAAAATAATCCTACCAAACAAGTTTTTAAGTCCTAAAACTTGAAAATTGTTTTTGAGTTAAAAAAGTTGGATTCAAGTAGAGTACCAAACATGCCCTAAAAATTGTAATAAACTATCTTAAAATTCTGATTGAATACAAGTTGAATATCAAAGAATTATTTACAATCCAAATTAAATACATCTTAAAAGAATTAAAATTTCTTTAAAATCTCAATTGTATACGCTCGGTAAAAATCAAGTTATAGGCGGTAAAGGTGAACCGCCTGCAAGCATATGCGTGTTGACCCGTTTGGCTTCGATGCCTCCGATGCGCACCTCAAAATCAAAACCTATAAATAACTCAACACAAACTTGGATATAAAAAATTGCAACCTAAAATCCAAAAAAATGGACGAGAAAGCCGACAACAAAACCGGGGAAATCGAGGAAACGGGTCCAAAATCCGACGGGTCTTCTCCGAATCCGAATCTCAAAACTGCGAGGACGAAGGTTCCAGAAGTGGAAGTCTGCCTGTATCGACAAGGGAAAGGCCCGATCGACACGTTCAAGTCGGGTCTGGGAGGTTGGGACCAGAACCAGTTGGAGGTCGGAGACATTCTCGACAAGTATGGATTCAAATCGCTTTACGCTTTCAATACCGAATCGGGTCGCGGGGTTCCGATCCGGTTTAACCCTAGAAACGGCAGGTCTATGCTGCCGTATAGAGATGGAGCCACGGTCCACATCGACGGAGAGCCTAAGGTAAAATTTTCTAAGACTCTCCTCTTGTTAGAACATGATAGCCAAAACCCAATTGATGAAATTAGCCAGAGGAATTTTCTGTTTGGATGCCGATAAATTTGTATTGCATTGTATTTTTTTTTTTTAATTTTATTGAATTGTATTGTATTTAAATAAATTTACTTTGCATGAGTGAGAGATACATTTAATGTTTT
Source organism: Malus fusca (assembly GCA_035220775.1). NCBI lineage: Eukaryota > Viridiplantae > Streptophyta > Magnoliopsida > Rosales > Rosaceae > Malus > Malus fusca. Next base: position 4,563,100 of record CM069068.1, on the reverse strand, counting down.
TTGGTTTTGGAGTTATATATGCTTTCAGTTGTGACTCTCAGTTAGCAATATAGTAGTTCCTCTTACAATTAGAGGCTTTGGAATTTAGAGCAAGAGATATTAACAACTTACTTGGTTGAATTCGAGCTATTGCCATCGGTTTTCATATTTCGATTAGTTTAACTTGCTGCATTTTATATGTGGCCTAAGTATGCAAATGATTTTAATGCCCCTAAGAACCCTACGTGATTCATCTTGTAGAGTTTTGATTAGTTTAAATTGCTGCATTTCATTTTTCGCATCATTGTTTTGGTGGATACTTATGCCCATTTTTATGACGAGCAAATGTGCAATCACCCCTTAAAGTGATTGGGTTTAGGCACCGTGCTAATAGCACTGTGCCACAACAACATAGCGGTGTTGTTAACTGTAACATGAATAACTGCCCGCTAAATCCATCTCTAGGATTTCAATTCGTACCTTGTTTGGCGTCTATTTTATGAGCAGTCTGTAAGGAATCAGGATCTGCTGACCTTTTTGTTACCTTTCTGTATAATTTGTGTTTCCATACTCCCATTTCCTTCTGATCACGAATACTGAAAGAGGAACAATTGTCCTCTCATTAAAGTGAAACAGATACACTTAATGCAGGATTCTCTTGGTGCCAGTTCTGCTACTGAGTTCTTGTATGTTCAAATTCTCTTAATGCAGGATTCTATGATCCAACCGGTGACGAAAATCTTAATTGGAGTAGCTTTTATGACCATCCTGATAACCTTGGTTTTGAGGGATCCTCCGCAATGGATCCAGAAATTAAACATTACTGGAGGTAACTTCCCTCCATGGATCATCGCTCTCGTGATCATAGTTTTTACTCGAACGAGGAAGAGAACCAGGGATTTGCTGAAAAAGTTTGGTTGGTGAAAGGCGCCATTGATGCTTCTCTTGTAAGGTTCATTAGTTTCTCCAGTTGCTCTCAAATTTTGTTAAAAAGTGATTCGTAATCACTGAAAGTTACTCTGAAGTATTTAATGAATATTGACAACAACCAAAAAAAAAAAAAAAAAAGACGCTCATCCGCGACAAGCTGCTTGGGGATTAGACTTTGTAATCCCCCTGCAAAACTTTGCGGATGTACGCAAGGGGGCATTTTCCATAGTTTCCCACTTACATTTTAGGCCAAATCGGATAAATCTTTGTGGTAATAAGGTATTTGGAAGATAGCCATATGCTAAAAAAATTCGGATTTAAACCCTGGATAAAATTGTACTTTGACGTATAAACCTTATTATTTACCCTATTAATAAAATTAAAAATTAAAAAAAAAAAAAAAAAAAAAAAAACCTAACCCACAAACCCAGAACCTTCCCCGCCCCCCCCCCCCCCGCGGCGACACACTTCTCCATCTCCTGCCTCTTCACCTCCCGTCCCTTGTCCATCTCCATCCCCTCCCTCTTCACCTATATACCACAGACTACAGAGGTTGGAAGGGATATAATGGGTCTTGTTGGCAGCTTTATGAATTGAGAGAGAGAGAGAGAGATAGATGTGTCTGCAGTCAAAGAGCGTATAGAAAGAGGCTCCTGAAATGTCATTTCACTCTGCAAATATAATCAGAGCATGTACTGTTTGGGGGCTATGGAGGTTGGAGACATTATTCTAAGGATTTAAAAAACAAACTTATTTTATGGTATGCTGCAAAAGTGTATTCGTAGCCTCGGAAAAGGATTAGCTCTGTCTACTGGGCGCTTGTTCTTTAGGTGGAGGGACGATCGCCTCTCTAACCTGAACCCATTTCCATACGTTCCGTAAAAAAAAAGACCGATATAATGACTTGTGTTGCAAGAACGTAGAGAATCGTAAAAAGAATCAAACATGGTAGCTCAATATCACATAAGTCTATCCCATAATTTTAACTTTGAAAATTCCTTGAAGTTGATTCTCTCACAAGTCAAAACTACAAGCAGCGATTTCGTTTCCAAAGGTCAAAGCAAAACTCATAGCGACTGCTTTCCTTGGCGTTCCTCTGACAAAAATAGGGACTACTTTCCTCAAATTGGAAAAAGTAGAGCATCGCTAAACAACACAACTTAGTATACAACGTGTACAAACAATGCCTATGAATCGGACAACAAAATAATAAAAATTAGGCAACCCAGCATTGGAGGTGAATTGCTCGAATAAATTCAGCATGCACAGCCGCCACCTCCTCTCTGATCGGACTCTGTAACAGCCTCCGGGACGCCCTGGAAATATCTGCAAGTAAAAAGAAAAGAGAAACAATGATGAATATGGCAGGTTTGGAGGGTCATAAAATACCTCATATAAGCGTACAACAATAATAGCAGAAAGATAGATACTGATGCCCTGTAGATATACAATTGGGGTAAATCGTAAGGTAATTTTCACTAGAATCATATGCTTATTCTACAAACAAGTTTTGACAGAATTTGGAAAGATCAAGATCAGATGCTCATACTTTGATTGCTTTACAGCAAAGATCCGTTATGTGGGACAACGAGACTTAGTTTAGTCATTTGCTTCCACACTGCCGAGCCCCTTACCTCGTCTCAAGCTGTACTTGGTCCCATTCAAATGCACATCCTTTGATGCGACCGGTCAAACCAGGCTTTATCTATACTTACAACTATTGTGACTGGTGAAACCAGGCTTTATCTATACTTACAACTATTGTGACTGGTGAAACCAGGCTTCATCTACACATGCGACCATTCTTCTCCTAAAATATCTTAACTAAGTTCTAAGAAGACCAATATACTAGGTTTTATCCTTCATGTCATAAAAGTGAGAACTAGAAACTACATTCATAATGAAAACTATCATGTTCATTCTATCTAATTCTTGTCTATAGAACCAAGACTATGATCAAATACACTATATAGAATCATCTATCCACTATGCGGATGCTTCCAAAAGAGAGCCGATGCTCATCTTCTGAATCTGGAATAGCTGATGAACTTAAATATATTCTAAAAAAGAACTTGGCAATATCCTCCATATAAACTTACATGTCCTGCTCATGTTCATTTGCAAGAGCAGTCTTCGCAATACAAAGAAATGCAGCATCAACGTTGTAATCCTCTTTTGCTGATGTCTCAAAATAAGGTATATTCCCCTTTGATGCACACCAGTCCTTTGCTTTCTTCTCCGACACCTGTAAAGAAAATAATTAGAATGATGTACATGGACAAGTTGTAGACAGCACTACAAATGTGTATCCTTACCACACGACTGTTCCCCCCATCTATATCAATCTTGTTACCAAGCAAGATAAACGGAAATGTCTTGGGATCGGGAGGGTTGGCCTGGGAAACAATTAGAACGGAAACGATACAAGCATTAAAACAAAATATATGCATTTTCTGAAAAACAAAATTCAAATTACAGAACTGTACGCCAAACTGCTTTAGGCTTGAAAGGTATATATTTACAACTTTCAAAACTGCTTAGAGACACCTTTATCAAACCACTGTGTTTTATAATTAAATCAATGACAATATAAAATAAGCTAATCGCGTTAATTCGGATAAACAAACTGTTATAAGGAATGTATAGAATTAAAGAAATAAGAGAAAGGCAGCCTTATGTAGCCACCCATGGAAAAGCAAGCGCAAAATGGAAAATTAAAAGCCTATAGCATGGAAACTTAGTACTATCCGAGGCTCAACTGTCATCTCGTGTCAAATACACCATAAAACACACACAGAACAGCATTTGGAAATTAGTGCTAAAATGGTAATTCATCTGGAAGAATTCTCTGCAAGTTCTACAATTTTTCAGCTGAAGCAAGAAATGATGGATGGAAGTAAGATAAGCAACCTTTACTCCCTACATGGGAATTCCCTTCTTGCATACGAAATAAAGGTCCCAGGAAATGGAGCATTGATGGAATATTGATTGCTTTCGTACTTGGGAAGAAAAATACTTTTGCATTTGTCTCAAAAGCCAACGAAAATAAGGGGACAAAGAGAGAATGGTTAATAGAAAAAACTAAAACGTCCAATATCAGAATTGTATTCATTTTACTTAAAAAACTCTTAATTCTTCCTCCTTTTTTCTCGTTACCTCTCTCATTAGACAAAAACAATAGAAAACATAGATATTATCAAGCCAACTCTAAATAAAAAACAAAGCAATAAAAAATAATTACGCATTAGACAACTACTATTCAGTATTTTTAAGCTCTAAACTAGTCTTCCCTGCCGCCATATTCATTCTTCAGTCTAGAAAACCCCATTTCCGAAAAAAAATTGTTATAACTTAAGTAGCTAGCCCAAGATAAAGCAAATAGCTCATTATTGATCAAAGTGCAGTAAGAACAGAAGTAATACAGAACTAGCATAACTTCTCTAAGGTAGTTATATTCCATTGTCCTAATGCTGCCAATGTTTACTCAAGTTTTATTATGTCAAGGGAATTGTTAATAGTGTTCCAAAATAGTTATCATGACCTTTTCTCCTTTAGTTAATTCACATGGGAGGAGTACTATACGACTTTTTTGGAGTTCAAATAATAGCTCCCTTTTGACAAACATATATCCTTGCTTGAATATAGAATGACTGAGAAACGCTATGTGTGTGTGTACACATTTATATAAGTAATTCAATCTTGTAACACAATTGGCACGCTATGCTACCAGATAACAATAAGAACTGCACCTCAGATCCTCAACATATGTTTCCAACTGATAATGGTCCTACTTGAGAATCTCACAGCACAGTACATCAGTTTGGCAAGAGAAAGTTATCAGATAAATATATAAAGAATTGAGAAAGGCATGAAACAAACCTGCTTGAGAAACTCCTCATGCCAATTATCTAGAGTATCAAACGACTTCATTACGTTAACATCATAAACAAGAACACAGCAATCTGCTCCTCTGTAGAATGCAACTCCAAGACTCTGAAATCTTTCCTGCCCGGCTGTATCCCAAATCTTCCAGACGAAAAAAAACAGAAAAACCCACATAAATTAGCACCCACAATTCCAACAATAATTACCCTAAATTATACCAAACGGAACACTGAAATACCATTGAACCACAAAACCCACTTGTAAAGTGACGAGCCTGTCATCGATTTGGAGTTCTTTGGTGACAAAATCGGCACCAATTGTAGCTTTATACTGCTGACTAAACTTGTTGTGCACATATCTAAGCCATCAGTTAAAGAACCACACAGTCTTAACACCCAAAAAAATACATAATTAAACTGATACCTCATTAGAATAACAATGCCCCATTTGTCGATCATAAACAATATCAACCTAATTAAACTTAATTCACTAAAATTACTTAGATTTCTGAGATCGCACGACGAAAACTACACAAATCCAACACCGAAATTGGAAAAACATAATTAAAATTAACGAAAATAATCTCACAGATGGTGAATGAAGGATACTGGTTCATCAACGAGGTCTTGCCCACCCTAACAGAAGAACAAACACAAATTTAATCCCTAAAATTCACACAAAATATAGAAATAAACTACAATTGCTGAAGAATCAGAAACCCTAAAACGTACCCACTGTCGCCGAGAACGATGACCTTGAGCAAGGTTCGTCTGCGCAATGACATGGCCACGAATTTAAACTGATGCGAAAGGCGAAAATTTCAACTATTTCGACAGTAAACAGATTTCACGCACCAAGGCGATTGATTGGTCGGCGTGTTTGAATTTTTCTTTCCACTTTTGTTTCTCTTTTTTCTTCTTTTTCTAGGAAAGGAAAGAATGAATGGGAAGAGAGAGAGGGAGAGAGAAGAAAGGGGCGCCAATTTCGATCGGTGGTTGTGTTGTTTTTAATTTTTGTAATTATATTTGTGTACGAGTCGGCAGGACGGACAGCAACATATATTATTACAATGACAAAAGACCAAGTGCCAGGTGACATTATTATAGTAAGACGTAAGTTTACATTAGACATGTGTTTTTTGGGTCCCACTTATCCACACAACAAAAGTGGTTCAGGACGGGGGCCATCACACTAGGGTGGTATTAAAAGTTAAGAAACTAATGAAAAGGGTTTGAAAACTTTGAGTTTTAATGATAAAGACAAAATAAAGGGTAAAATGAATAGTATCAGGATTGACTTTTTAATGTAAAAATGTGGTTTTTCGTTAAAGTGAACAGTACCGGTAGCTTTTCGTTAAACTTCTCTTAAAAGTTTAAATCTTGATTGCATCAAGCAGCCAAGTTGTAATTTTAGCTGTGTCATCCTCCAAAGCAGGCGTCAAGCGTTAAATCCAAGCGAGTGACATGTATTGACCTTTCACATGTACTTGAGCGCAGAAAAACTAGTAAATTTTAAATTTTAAAGAGCGAAATCACAATATGTATGGTTGCTTTTTATGATTATAGAGGTTAAGTTAGTTAGTATTATAATTTAGTAATATTTTTTATTTGTAAATGACTAAGTGAGAGGTTTTACGTTTAATCCTTATTAAGGACGAATTCGAACCAAACTATTATAGCTAACTCTTTATGAAGCTTAACCTTCTTTTTTCACGCATGTAGATAATATTGTATATATTACAAAATGAAGTATATAAAGGATGAGAGGGAAACTGACAAAAGCTAAATGCCCAAAGAATATTACACTCAATACTCTATCCTAATGCTCTCTAGCTCTTATAAGTAATTTATATTTCTTTTCAAAATTTGAATAGTAAATGAAAAAATAATTTGACAAACAATAACATAATTACAGTAAATAAATTAGTTATAAATCTTTAATATTGAACATGAAATCTTGGGTAAATACTGATTCTTAATCAAGGTGTTTATCTCTACTAATTAATAAAATACTCATTATCAACTAAAACCATATAAAATTACCAGTTTAACCCTCATTAAAACAAAACATGAATCATGAATAAGAAATATGGGGTAGAAATGTAATTTTACACAACCAAATTTTTTTTTTTTTTCAAAACTTCACATACATGTAATCCTAACATATCTCTAATTATAAAAAAAAATAAAATAAAACTTCTCACTCTCAGTTTCTCTATCACTCCCTTCCTCTCTCCTTCTCTTTCAAAAACAAAAATAAAAAATTTTCTCATGACTATATGCCAGTTTCTTATTAGTAAAACATAATTTGATTTAAAATTTTGTGTTTTTGTAACATTATCCTTTTAAGTTAGAGGGGTTGTGGGAGAGTCAAACACATTAGCTAAAGCCTAAAATAGCACTAGTTAATTTAACTACGGAAGCGACGTGGAGCTCTGGCGTCCGCGCGCTCCCGTCTTCGTGGAACCTCAGAAGCACACCCACAGTCCACAGACGGCAGAACACAAGAGCCGCACGCACACTTGCATTTCAGTCGTCAAAACTCCTTTCTTTTCTTCTTCAATTCCTGTGAGGCGGAGGCAATGGCGAATTCTTTGGTGATTGGCTTAAGAGTTCTGTTTGCAGCTTTGGGCTGCGCGATGACCGTCACTCTCGTTTACACTCTCTCCGTCGACGGCCTTCCCTTTCGCAAGGACCTTCTTACTCCGTACTCTCTCTCTCTCTCTCTCTTTCATACTCCCGGTCTTTTGGTTTTTTTGTTTGTTTAATTATTTTGAAAGTTTTGGGATTTTTTCTGTTTCAGGTGGATGGTGGCTACCTTGATTGATTTCTACATCAATGTTGTTCCTTTGGCGGTATGATCTTAAACTCAAACACAGTTTTCTGCTAAGCTTTCATCGAATTCTTGAGGTTCCATCGTTGTAATTTTTTTTGTAATTTTTCTTGTTAATTCCGTCTTCTTTTTTCTGTTGGTGCTATATCAGTAATATCATTGTTTAAAAGGAACAAGGCTCCCGTAAAGTGGGGTCGGTATCATGTGCAATCTTAACCTTGCTTTGCAAAGAGGCTTTTTCGTCGACTCAAACCTGTAACCTTTTGGTCACAAAAGGAGCAACTTTATGTTGCGCCAAGGCTTGCCCTCCATTAATAGCTTTGTTTGAAATTGATAAAATCATAATAGTTCATTTGACTTTAAAGATGAAAAGAAAGAAGCATATGAACAACCGTACAGTTTCCGTAATCGATTGCAGTGATTGTCTCGGGGTACTTTGGTAGCTAAAAATTTGCTAGATTAAGGCTGCTTGTAATCGTTGGTATTTCTATGAGTTAATGAGTCTAGAATGTACGTTGCTTGTTAACCAAGTATACTTCCTGACATTTCCTTTTAGATTTATTTCTTCCATGAGGAATGGAAAATAATAAAATCTTTCTATATATGCCAGAATGCTTGTACTGGTAAACTTAATGGAAAGTGTCACTGTTTTAGTTTCTTCTCCTTATCTTTCGGGGTTTATGGCCTCTATGATGTTGTATTGTTATTTCATTTTGAGGTGCTTAAAGGCTCCTCGATTATATTTAGACACGAGATATATATTACTGGCTGTTTAGGTTCTTTTGGTCTCTTTCGGTCGACTTGCTATTTCATCATGCATTGAGTTGAATCTGCTATAAACAAAATTGTGTGCGTAGCTCAGTTTAACATAGACTTATATAAGTTATGTCTCTCTTTTCAGATTTGGATTTCCTACAAGGAGTCAAACTGGATTATTGCTACACTATGGGTTATACTACTAGTATGCTTTGGAAGGTTTGCTTTCTACCCTATACTAAATATATTCTGAACCCAATACTGTTGGGTCAGATAGTTAAGTTTCTCAATCCTGATCTGAGTGGTCCCAGAAACACGTCCTAATCCTATCAGTCACTATGATTGAATTTTGAGATGTGGTGATTGCATTAGTTGTTACTACACCTAAGTAACAGAGCAGTGGTTCAAAGTTCTACTATGTTTTCTTTAATCGTTATGTAGTTTTGCTTCTTTTTCTGGTATCAGTTGCCTTTTTGTATTTGTGTATTGATTTCTTTTCATTTCATGACAATGATTCTTGTTCGAATTTGAGTGTGAAAGTTTGATTTGAGCTTGCAATCTTTTCTTTTTTCTTTTTTGACCTGTCATGCTTGGTAATATTTCAATGTGTTAATATTTGTTTGATTTTTCCGTCACACACAATTTATCTGGTTCATTATCAACTTTAGTTTGTTATTAATTTGTTGCTATTCTTTGGTTTCTGTTTCAAGTATCACTACATGTGCCTACATTCTGTTGCAATTTATGAAGCTATCGACTGCAGAATCACAAGATCCTATGTACTATGTTCTGTTGCGACATTCAAACAGGTAGGTAAACTAAACTTCACCTTAGTGTATCGTGCTCTAATGTTGAATCAAATTATTGTATAGAAATTATAATAATGAGAGACATGCATAGAGAAACTTGTCGGTGGATGGCAAAGTGCATGGAAATCGGTTGATTCCCATCTGATTTCCTTCTTGTGCTCTCTCTTGATTCAATTAATGTATTCTAATTTGATTCATCTCTTAACACAATGTTCTTAAGTTGTAATCTCTGGGAAATAGATTCAAATATGACGTGGTTATCAATTACATGAAAATGACAGAGAATTTTAATTTTAGAAATTCTGATATTACTTAATTGCTGAATCATTATAGTTTTTTTTTCTAAATTATTATTTATAGCGTGCAACCCATTAGTGTTTGTAGAATTTATACCTGCGGCATTGAAAAATATTTATTGTGTAAGAGAAAAACTGATTTACCAGAGGAGATGGTTCGAATTTGTCTGCTTGAGGTGTAACAAGGTGGGTGATATTCAAAAACTCGGATTGAAGTTCTAGCAGAGAAAGAGGACTTTCTGGTTAGCACAATTGCAGTGGAGGAAGCAGAGTTCCCCCTTTTCCGAGGCAGCCATGAAATTTTTTTGAAAAGGAGATTGGAGATAGGAAGACAAAATAGCATTGTTGGCTATTATTGGGGTATGAGAAGCTGTTGTGATATTGGCAACTCGCTGCAAATGAAGGAAGGTGTGGTTGTTGAATTGCTGCTTTGCAGCTTGGTGCGATAATACAAGAAAGGCTGGCTGTATTTGGCGATGGGAAATAATATAAGAACTGGATTGAGACCATCAATATAGATTGTGCTCTGGTGACCATGTAGAGGAGTGACATTTTTGGATGATTTCTATTGAGTCTCTGTTACTGTGTAAATGTTAACTTAATACATGATGTTATTTGTTTACAAGTAAACATTTAGAGAGGAATTTTGCTTAAACAAACTTTAAACTAAGGAGTTCACTGTTGGGCTTTATTTGATTTATGAGCTCTGTGTGATCACTGAGCTTTATCTGATAATGGTGCATCATAATTCATATGCATGTGACCATATACTAGAACTCGTGCAGGTTTGTTGATACACGTCATAGGATAGGGCACACACGAAGATGCACGTCTTACTATGCTTTATGAAACTGCATATGCTGCTCCGTTTTCTTTATAAACATGGTTTCTCATCAGCTATTTCTTTTCTGTTAGATAAAGCTCTATATCATAGTATCATACTAAGCTTAATCAGTAATGGTGGCCATCTTACATGAGTTGTATCGGAATATTTGTGAACACATGCACATGCATGCACACACAACCGTCTTATGCTAAGAAAGTATGCATATGCCGGTGAAGATGCTGCTTTTCTTATCATATCTTTCTTTCCATCTTTTTCTCATTTTCCTCTATCATACTCCCGGCTGGATGTACTAATGTTATAGATTTAACTGGCAATAAATGTGATAGCATGGTACAATGCACATCTTTTATCTTGCCCTGTCCCAATAAAAACTGATTTGATTTGATAAATGTTTTCGTGTAGTTATGGTACGGAAAGTAAGAATAAGTGCTCCCACGTTATGATTGCAAGAGTTACCTTTATTGCTTTGGGTCTCTTGATGCTGGGAACTCTTCTGTACACTCTCTTAACAGATGGTACTCCTTTTCGCACAGAGCTTTTGACTCCGTAAGTTTTTATTTATTTATTTCAGTCTCATGTGGTTCTTGCTTCTTGAGAACTATTTTACTGTGTAAGAGAGAATATTGGCATAGTAGGCAATGTTTTAATTGAAGATTTTGATCGATCTTTTCAGCTGTCATGTAATTAAAAGCTAGCTGCTACATGTTTGCAGGTGGATGACAGCAACACTTATTGACTTTTACATCAATGTTGTTGCTCTATCAGTATGTCTCAGATACTCATTATATTATGCGTAGTTATTTATGCTCTCAGTATCTTGTGAGAAGTAGGCAGGGGGAGTTAAAAGACGCCGATAATAAATTGACAGAACTCGTTAAAGCCATGCATATAACTGAAATTGATACCAGTTAAGCTGCATCTTGAATAAACATTCAAATAGCCTTAGGCTCATTAATCTACCCTAGAGAATTTTCCCCTATGGTCGCTTTTTCCTTCCTGAACTTTTGCTGATTAATTATATTTTGAGCCAACCACCGAGTCAGGGTGTGATTCGGTTTAATAAGTTTGTCAACGATTGGAGTCTTAAAATAGAATGTTAGAAAACATTCATATGCTCAAAGAAAAATGTTATTGAGGAATTCATGTTATGCAGCAATTAATTGCTAATGCATATTCTAAGATTTGTGGCTGAGGGTTTCTAGTTGCCTCAGTGATTGTTATCTTTCCCTTCTTTTAAGTTCATTTCTATGCTTGAAAAGTAGAAAGTAGTGATCAATTTAGCAACATGGTGATTTCCTGAACCTAGTGGTTTTTAACCTTGGTCATTTAATTTACTTCAGATCCTTGCTTTTGAGTAAATGTTTTGAATATATCTTTCTGCACATTTGTCTTAATTTTGAATAAAGATCTTCTTGCTTTTGTATAAAAATCAGGTTTGGGTTGTCTACAAAGAATCAAGTTGGACTACTGCAGCTCTTTGGATAATCTTTTTGATAAGTTTTGGCAGGTAACTCTCATGGTTCCACACCTATGTAAATAGGGCCTACTTGCAAATTTGTAATTTTGATAGACGATACATTGACAGACACATAATTACTTGTTTCTTATTATCTATATATACAGATAATATATATGTGTGTGGTTTTCGGAAGGGGAATTCATAAAGTATGGTTATTTATAGTTGAGAAAACCTTTTTACTTTGAATATTTATATACTTTTTGTTTTCAGTTTTCATAAGTAATTATTCAATAATATACATAGATTGATGGTGAGAAAAGATAAAAATTGTACATGGGATGACAAAGATTTTATGATAAGATGATATATTGAGTGTGTTCTCTGTTATCAACTGGGTTTGCTCTTTTCATAACACAGTGAATCTGCTGCTAGCCCACCCATTAGGGTCAATTTTAATATATTAACCTTTTTTTCTGTCTACTTTCCAGCATTACCACATGTACCTATATTGTCCGGCAGCTGTTTCTGTTGACATCCCAAGATCCACTCTATGTTGTTCTACTAAGAAGTAGTAGTAGGTAAGCCAAATTTCAGTAAAGCTGTTTTGCTGTATTTATCAAATGCTGTTTAAAGTACTTAACTGGTTTGTTTGGAATGGAGACTAAGTGCAGTAGAGAAAAATTTTGGTTGAAATTTGAAACTACAGGATACAAACTTTGGTGTGCGTGAATGTACAAGGACAAAAATCGGGTGAGAATAGTTGTTAAGTTTATTCGGGGTTGATAATCAAGATCGTAAGCGGGAGAAATGATGACCAAAATAGTTGGACAATGATATTGGAAATATGTGGATTAAAGTCTGATTAATGGGATACAAAAGAATCAAGTCTCAATTAGAGAAATTGTTAAGCTTTCTTTGCGTTTGAACTGGTGAGCTTTGTTCTTCTAGCTGGAAGAATCTTAACTGCAGCCACTGGTAGCTTAATGAAACAGAAAAAAGCAATCTGATTTGCTTTTTTTCTTTCTGTTTCTATTCCAGGATTGTTTTTCTCGCACTTGTATATAAACCGGCCATGGATTTACCCAGGAAATCTAGATAATTTTGAGGTGGAGGAAACAGGTTGGCATTTGGCAAGTAGGTGGGACAGAGAGAAGTCTAAATTTTGTGTAGATTTTGAAATGAGTAGATTTATGAAATATACAAATTGTCTGAAATCTAGTTTTAGGTCCAAAAAAGTTACGACCTCTCTAGGATCAAGCTAAAATAAAAGGTAGAGACTTGGAGTTTGTAAAACATGTTTAGCGTGAGGATTAAACACTTAAACTGTGATTTGAAGTTTGTTTGTTGTTTGCTGTAGGGCAGAAAGCAGAAGTGACGGAGCTTTGATCTGATGAGACACTGTAAAATTTGAGGTTGATGTGCAATTCAAGACCTGTATAGCGCGTTTCTCTGTTGCATATTTTCAAGACGGAATTCTAAGAGTGCAGAGTGCATATAGTCATATTATCTTTTGTTCAGGAGAAAATGCCACTTGAGCAGTCTGTAAATTTCGGAATTAATGTTATGATTCATAAAAAGTACCTTCTAAATTTCCAAAACAGAAAATACCTCTCGGAATGGGAGCAAACATGTTCATGTGTAAACTAATATTTGTTATATATGATGCAGAATATGTTATCGTTAAAAGTAATTATCGTTGAGTGTTGCTTCATGTTGTACAAGACTATTTTTTTCACTGCAAATCTTCTCAACTGATCAAACTTTGTTTTCGATCGATTGTTCATTGACTGTCGTGTAGAGCATTGTACTAAAACTGTTCTCGGTCTGATCTTGTTCTTCGATCTGTTGAATGATGTTATTTGGTTGCGTATTGCATTAGACAATTTGGATGCAACTTGCAAGGGATGGTCCTTTTAAGGTCAATCCATCAAGTGACAAGACAACGAAACCGTCAATTGATTGACACTAGAACTAATGGTGAACTGTCTAATGCGATACTGAACCAAACAGCATTATTCGATCAATTGCAGAACAAGTTCCGATTGGTCAAACATTTTCTGTATGATGCTGAGAAGCTAGTCAATGAAGGATCAATCGAGTACAGGGTTCGAGCAGTCGAGAAGCAACTTGGTTAGACAAAATCAACAAAATGTAGCAATGTAATATTGACATGAATATTCACACTCGAGTCAAACTTTGTGTCATTTAATAGGAAAAAAAAGAAAAGAATGAATGGGTTATCATGAGTTTAAATCCTCTTCGGATCTCACTGTTCGGAGCTCAAGGACCAAGAAATTTAGACTACTCGAGTTGAATCTTGCGGTCTCCAGTAGTCATTTCCACCGGCTCATCTCACACAAAACGAAGGCCCAGATCTCTCTCTCTCGAATGGTTTGGATTTTTTGGTTTTTTGGCTCTAGACAGTGAGATCCGAAGAGGATCTCAACTCGGTCTTATCACATATGTTCTTTACCGTTAGTGTTAGCCATGATAAGAAAAGATGTGACAAGCAAGTATGAGGAATGATAGAATAATATTTGGTGTGATGTAAAGCAAAGAATCTTATCTAGAATATATTTGATCTAAAGTAAAGTATAGTTGATTGAGGAGATTCCTCCTTATCATGTGTAAGTAATGAACAAAACATGAAGATGCCTTCTGTCCCCTGATAATTCTAGAAAAGGTCTCGGAAAGTTCCTCCCAGGCCTATAAATATTTGTGCGTGTATCCTTTGTAATACTCAGACTTGATTTCAACCACCACAATCCTGTAACTTAACTTCGATTGGTTTCACTCTAGATCTAATTCTGTCTATGATTTTGATGATTGAACAGAGAGTTTCCCTAACCTCTAACCCTTCATAGTGAACTTTTCATTAGACATAAAGTTCCCCCATTTTATACCGATTTGGTTTTCAGGTCACACTAAGCATCTTTGCGTTAGATATTTGTTTATTAAGGCTAATGAGAACATGATACTTGAATTGCATTCACATAGTTGGAAAGAGATCCATTTCACCTGAGCCAACTGAGCACGAAATTCGGGTCTTTGAAATTTGATCAAACGGTTAAAAACAAGAGGCCCCATTAAAAGTTAAAAAAAATACTTCAGCCGTTGGATCAAATTTCAAGGACCCATATTTTTTGCTCAGTTGGCTCAAGTGGAAGGGATCCGGAGAGGATCCCTTTCCCACATAGTTGTTGCTGCTAGCACCACCAAATCCTAGATTAATGGATTGGCGTTAGTTCCTAATTAAGTTGTCATATGTAGGTAATTAGACTACTGGACAACGGAATTCCACACCTTTTAATAAAGATAAGGACCACCAATACAACAAAAAATTCCACATCTATCAGAGAGAGGTTCCAATGTGGTCTACCAAATGTAGTTGTCATAACATTTTAATTGTTTTCTGTGTCATCGTATAATTTTGCCGTGTTGTGTTTTTTACGTAGTTAAAATTTATTATATTTTTCTGGGACTTTTTTTAGCAAGGAAAAACACTAAGTAGAAAAGCCTTTTGGGTGACCAGTACAAGAAACGTCAAGGTAAAGCGCCTGCTTGACGCAATCCAGGACGTAATTGGTTCAAGGGTAATTACACAAGATTCCCTCAAGTATAGATCAAACTGCAATCTCATACCTCATGTTTTAAACATTGTAATGTAATATCTCAATTTATTATTTTTTTACAATGTCATACATCCGTTAAATCAATTTAACTGTTAACTACTGACGTGGTAGGCATGCAGCCAGCCCACTCACTCATCCAACCGGATTGATAAATTAATTAAATATTAAAAGAAAAGATTTTTTTTGGTATTAACAAAATTAAAATAATGAAGAGGTCTCTCAACCAAGCACCCCTTCCCATCACCATCATGCATTCTTCTTCTCCCACACCAGACGCCACCCTCACCTTCATAACTTCGGCAAAGTCTCCTTCATCTCCGGCCATCGGATTATGCCCGCTACCTGCCACATCAGCAATTAATAGCTAAATTGACAAAAAAATTAATGGAGGTCTGACATTGCAACGAATTAATAAGTTGAAATATGACATTCAATATTTAAAACATAATGTATGAGATTGTAGTTCAACCAATAATTGAAGTAGTTTTGTGTAATTTACCCATAATTCAAATACAAACTGAATCAAGTTGTTGTACACAAGTAACGAGAGCATTAGCAGAAAAATTGGCTTCTCTAATAACATGTAGAAAAGAAATAGCAAAAAACAATCCAGTAAGGACTAGCAACTTCTCCACGGCACATGAAAATCTCCAACTAAGCATTTGCTGATGATTTGGGAATCTCCTTTTACCAGCAACTTCAGAATCCCATCACGAGTTAAATCTAATTTCAATTTTTTTTTAAATTTAAAAATCAAAACTCCAATTACACAAAAGTTTGGGACATTGCTGTAATTGTATTTATTGAATTTGAACTAGTGGAAAGAGATCCTCTCCGGATCTCTTCCACCACAGCCATCGGATCAAATGATCTCGACCTTCTGTTTTGACTCCTTAAAAATTGTGAAAATTTTTAGCCGTTGGATAAAATTTGAAAGGTTCAGATCATTTGATCAAGTGGCCTTAATGGAAGAGATTCGGAGATGATCTCTTTCCCAATTCACACAGTTGTATGTTGGGCATTGACCAACCAATTATCCATGATTTTTTTTTTTTTTTTTTTTGTCAGCGCCAATATTTTCCATGATGAAATATACAAAAAGGCACCTTCGGAAAATTAAAGAGACGTGTCCAAAAGCCCTGGCCAACCGTAACCAACAAAGTGGGCCAGCACCAACTGCCGTAAAGCAAATAAAAAGCGCGACCGCATCTCACATAGAATGCCACGTCATCTCCCGCACGCGCGCTTTCCCTACCTTAATCGTTACGAACTCCCAACGCACCGCTTCGATTCACTCTCTCTCCGTATATATACCACTCTTCGTCTCTGCTTTCCACCCTCTCTCACTCCTCTCTCGCCCTTTCCTCCAGAGAAGAAGAACAAAAATAAAAAATAAAAAAAAATCCCCCGAAAATAAAATCTCCGTTTCATTTTTTCCCAAAAAATAAAATTCATTCCGTTTATAGAGCAACTGAAACCCTACTCATCACTCTAAATACAAAGAATTCTCCGCGAACCCTAAACTTATCCCTAATTTCCCATATTTTCCCTATTTATTTGATTATTTATTCGATTTTCTTCTGCAATGGCGGCGGCGGTATCGGGTCCGGTGGCTCAACCAGTGTCTCCGGTGGCTCAACAGGCGCCGCCGGTTGCGGCTCCGTCGGTTTTCGGGAACGTGTCGCTGTACGTGGGTGATCTGGACCCGAGTGTGAACGAAGCGCAGCTGTACGATCTGTTCAACCAAATGGGGCAGATCGTTTCGATTCGGGTCTGTCGGGATCAGAGCCGAATGCAATCCCTCGGCTATGCCTACGTTAATTACGGCGATCCTCAGCACGGTCCGTACTTTTCGCATTCTCGTAATCTGTCTCTGCGTTTGCCTGTTTGATTCAACACACAATGTCTGTCTTCTGTTTTTGTAATTTTGTAATTTTGTTGTTTTTGTGTTCCGTGAATCTCATTGTTTACTAATTCGATTTTTGTTTCTGTTATTGTTGTCTTGTCGGATTTTGTTTCGTTTGTATAATAAAATGATATTTGTTTCGCGAATTTGTTGGAAGATTCTGTGATCGCATTGTTTATTGTCTGTTTGTCATTGAAAAATGCAAACAAATTGTTTAATCTTTTGTTTGTGTTTTGTGGATGAAGTTGTAGACTTGCATAGGATAAAATAAACTACTGAATATTTTATTACCCCGCCATCGCCGTCATTTGGAAAAAAAGTAATTTTTTTTAACTAGGAATTGATTTCTGTAATTTTCTGCCGTGTAACTTGCAGCTGCTAATGCCCTGGAGGTTTTGAATTTTACTCCGATCAATGGGAAACCCATCAGGATTATGTACTCTCATCGTGATCCAAGCATTCGGAAGAGCGGAAAGGCCAATGTGTTCATTAAGAACCTGGACAAAAGTATTGATCATAAGGCGTTGTTGGACACTTTTTCAACCTTTGGCAACGTACTTTCTTGCAAGGTTGCACTTGATGGCAACGGTCAATCGAAAGGGTATGGGTTCGTACAGTATGACAATGAGGAATCTGCGCAGGAGGCGATCAAGAAGCTGAACAAAATGCTGATAAATGGAAAACTGGTTTATGTTGGACTGTTTCAACGAGGCCAGGAAAGGAATGGGCAAAATGGATCACCACATTTCACTAATGTTTATGTGAAGAATTTGTCAGAGACGACGACAGATGAAGACCTTAAGAAAACTTTTGGTGAGCATGGTAACATTACTAGTGCGGTTGTTATGAGGGATGGTTCTGGAAAGTCAAGATGTTTTGGTTTTGTTAACTTTGAGAAGCCAGAAGAAGCTGCTGCTGCAATTGAGAAGTTGAATGGGAGCACCGTTAGTGGTGACAAGGTTTTGTTTGTCGGGAGGGCTCAAAGGAAATCCGAGAGGGAGGCGGAGTTGAGAGCTAAGTTTGAACAGGAAAGGCTCAGTAGATTTGAGAAGCTACAAGGTGCTAATTTATATCTCAAAAATCTTGATGACACAGTAAATGATGAAAAACTAAAGGAGCTATTTTCTGAATTTGGAACAATAACATCGTGCAAGGTATATCTTATTTCAACTGTACTACTGGTTTGTCTTTCCTGATTATGTCTCCTTTGTAGGTCCTTTTCGAAAGGTTAGCTTTACTTATTATTCCGAAGCTCTCCTAAAAAGTAATATATTAAACAAAAACAATGTTAATTTTCTTTATTTTCAAGGTCATGCTTGATCACCAAGGGGTGAGCAAGGGTTCTGGATTTGTTGCATTTTCTACTCCGGAAGAAGCCAATAAAGCCGTAAGCTTTTTATTATATGCTGAATTCTTGGCACATCCTGCAATTCACCTTTTGTCTCTCTTCTTCAGTTTTTGTGTTAGTAACTTCCCTTTTTCTCTTCTTCAGTTGGCCGAGATGAGTGGCAAGATGATTGGACGGAAGCCTTTGTATGTTGCTGTGGCCCAACGCAAAGAAGAGCGCAAGGCTCGATTACAGGTAGTTTTCTTCATTTCATCCTCCTTTTGTTGTTTTGGAATCTTTAATTTCTTGTAATGTAGAATTGTACTCGTAGGTTCTCATTTGAGGATAAGAATTATATAGGCATCATACGAAACCAATTATTACTAAATGGATCTAGATGGTGTGCTCGCTTTGATTTCATTTTTCAGTGTTGCAATTTTACATGCCTCTGATACCTCTGATATATGGCATTTCTCTGCATTTATGATAGACAGGATCTGCATAGGGCTCGTCATACTCAACTTTAGGAGAGGGGCTCTGCTTAAGCATTTTGAGTCTGATTGTATTTTACATTAAAGTTTACAAAGTTGGTTTTCTTTTCTAAAGCTGATTAACTCCAATGTAAGGGGCGGAGTACAAACTTTACTATCTTATTTTTAGCTTTTTTCATCAGTTCTTGAATTTTTTTTATATATAATCTGAGCATCAACTTTCATTTTCTATTAGCTTTGGTGATCCCAGATATTGGTTAGGCTCCGCAGATTCTCTTTTTATTTTTCTTCTCGTGATAAACGGAAGCTTCAGTTGTCACTCATATCCACAGATCCATTATTCCAAAGAAACATTACAGAGGTGAACTTTATCATTTTTTTCAGGCACGTTTTGCCCAAATCCGAGCACCAGGTGGGATGTCACCATTGCCATCAGGAATTCCTGCATATCATCCTGGGGCACCTAGACTTGCCCCGCAACAACTGTATTTTGGTCAAGGTTCTGGCATTCTACCCCATCAGCCTGCTGGTTATGGATTCCAGCAGCAGCTAGTGCCTGGCATGCGCCCGGGTAACTTCATTATGCCATACCACCTTCAGAGGCAAGGTCAACCTGGGCAGCGGATGGGTGTACGGCGAAGTGGGAACTTCCAACATGTGCAGCAGCAGCAGGTGCAATAGTTTCCTGATTTGGCATAGCAGTTTTCTTTTCATTTACTCAAAATTTCGATACCACTAATTGGTTGTGTAATTTAATTATCGATCATGATGCATTATATTACTACGTCACCTGCTCAATAGTCACTATTGTCAGTTTTTTCTTTCACCTTTGATAATTTCTTACTCATCCATAATTTCAGTTAGTGCACCGTAATTCCAATCAAGGCTTGAGATACATGGGCAATGCACGGAATGGAGTGGACCCATCTTTGGCTCCTCAAGGTCTTGTGGGTCCAATGATGCCTTTGCCACTTGACGGTGCAGGGCTGCCTGTGTCTCCTAATGATATCCATCGTTCTGGGCCGTTGCCAACGTCAACACTTGCTTCAGCTTTAGCTTCTGCTACCCCAGAGAATCAGCGTTTGGTATGTTCTTTAACCCTCTTGTTGTTACTCCTTCAACTTGTGTTGCGTTTGGTGCCATCTTTGTTTTTGTTCTTGACTTGCTAATTATTATTGTGTTTGAAAATTGCAGATGCTGGGTGAACAACTATATCCACTTGTTGAGCGGATTGAGCCTGAACACACGGCTAAGGTGACTGGGATGTTGCTAGAGATGGACCAGACGGAAGTTCTCCATCTGATCGAGTCTCCAGATGCCTTGAAGAACAAGGTAGCTGAGGCAATGGATGTTCTGCGTACAGCTGCAACGAAGTCTGACGTTACTGATCAGCTTGGTGCATTGGATCTGAATGAGTGAATCTCCCTCCATTGCATTTTTGGGTACTAAGGCCATGTTAATTTTGCATTGGTAGTCGGATATTTTTTTTTCAGAAGAGTATTGATAGGTATCTGGTTTATTTTGCGGGATTTACGCGTGGCAACTCAAATGCTTAATTTTTTTAGGCTTGAGGGATTGAAAGACCTAAGGTTGCTAGGAGTTTGTTCAGCGTCCTTCATTTTTCTTAGACTTATTATTTATCATTTGTTACTTTTCTTATATTATTTATCATTGTTACTTTTTTTTTAGTTTTGATCATTTTATTGTTGTTGAGAGGCAAGGGGGATATTTACCAATGAATTAAAGCGGAATGTTGTCGTAAACCTTTACTTTCTTAGACATTTTTACGTTGTCTTAGTGATTCAAAGACATAACTCAGGGTTTTGTGACAACATCTCATCGTTCGCACTTACGGTCTCATAGTTTGTTGTTGTCTTGTCGATTTCATTGCCGCATTGGTATGATTTAGTTAGGACTTTGTCTCCCTTTCGTTATCTTCCGCTCCCCGAAGGATGAGAGGTCTGCAACTAATAAGAAAAGGCTGGGGCGAGTTACCTCATAGCAAGCAAGCACTGGGCAGGATGGACTTCGGACACAAGATCAAAAGGAGAAGTAGAAAGAGCTTCTTAAATAAAGGAAGGGCCGAGCCTTTTCCCCGTTTGCAGCATTATCTGCAGATTTTCTCCTACTATTGGTGTCGCAAGCCATAATCGCCATCATCGTCTTGTGATTACATAGTAGTGTAGCCTTTGTAGCCTGACATGTTTTCTCAGTTCCTGCTCATCTCTCGTTATAAAATGCCTTTGTACTTTGAACTGTCCTCGGTGATTGTCAGCTCGCACTTGACCTGCTCCGCGTCTGCCATTCAAATGCATTCAAGTTAATCATACTCTGATGGATGATCCTTCTACCTACTCACTGGTACTCCTTTGTGGAAGGGAAATGACATGTTAGTTGAAATTCCTCGTAGAGAAAACTGGTTTGTGATTACGCTGCTCATCCACACCATATTTGTTCAGCTTTGGTTTCTTCCACAACTCCGCTGGAAACTCAGTTACAATCCCAGGCTCAAAACCACAACCTGCACCGAAACCAATCAACCGATAAAACTCGTTACAATCTCCCCATCTCATTTCCTGCTTCGTCTTTGGCATCATGTTGGCGCCCTAATTACCTTCCTTAGAATCCAGGTACTGGGTCCTATCAGTTCGTTCTTTCTTCGCGGTCTCTTGCGAGCAATCGGAAGAAACAAGGGTATCTTGTTCTTGTTGCTTCTGTTGTTGGTGTTTGGTTTGATGGGTGGACTGGCGAGACACGTTGGAGGACTGCTTCTGATTGAAGACGACGTATGCCCATTTATTGCTTTTGTTCCTCTGCTTCACCTGCAAATTTAATCAGCATTGGTTGTGGGATCCATTTTACAACAAACTTCAACAATCCGAACAATCTATTTTGTAAGTCTAATCCGAACAATCTATTTTGTAAGTCTTATTCATACAATTTCATCCGAAACCATTTGCTCATTAAATTGTTACAATATATATATATATATATATATGTATGTATGTATGTATGGTGGAGCATTGGCAGCACTGAACTGATATGAATATGGGGGCATGTTCTTATCTCTCTGATTTCGGATTCCACCAGTCGATGTGGAATTTTTTTTTTTTTTTTTTCAAATAGATTTTTTAAAATTAAATGTTAGATTAACTATTCACGACGTTCGAACTTACGCTGTTATATAAGACCTCAAGATCTTTCTACTATTGTGGTAAAAGTAAAAGCTTACTTGCAGTCGATGAGGGATTTTGATGTTTCTGAAATTTTTAGAGGCGATTTGATTTGGGGTTTTGGCGGCAAACTTTGGAGATTCAAATCGGGTTTTGAGGCCAATTCTTATTATTTTGTTTATTTTTTATTTTTAAAAGGTTCTCGTTGCTGATATGGAGAGTCCCTCCAAAACGGGCTGGCCGGCCCAATCCTGAAAGTACAGGTTACAACTTACGAGGGTACCGTAATTTCTTTTTGTTTTTTTATACAAGAGCTTCATGATTAAATCTTCTACACCATGTGAAATTTCTATGGCCTCGTATGTCATATATTAATTTTATTATAATAAAATTAAGAAAAGATAATAAATGCATGTCAATCATTTATTAGGATCATAAAAATGTCTATTTAATTTTGAGTGCAAAAGATTTAGCCTGGTTCTCAATGAGATCTTAAATAGGTAAATTCTTTCTTACATTTAATTTTGAGTGCAAAAGATTTAGCCTGGTTCTCAATGAGATATTAAATAGGTAAATTCTTTCTTACATATTTTTTTTACAAGTGAATAATTGAAATTTAACTAATTGAGATTTATTCGTGCACACATTGAAGCTGCCAAAAGGGTTTCTAACTTTCTATCATGAGGCGAGCCTTAAATTTAGAAACTTTTAGTATAATGGGAATACGAACATACTAAATATTATAATACAAATAATTAAAGAGAATTGTTATTAGCATTTTAAAATTTTCATTTGGCACTCTCAACTTTCTATAATAAAAGAAAAATACACTTATTTGAAGTGTCGAATGAAAATTTTAAAATGTTAATAACAATTTTTTAATTTTTTTTAGAGTACATTGATATTTTTACATGAAAAATACAAATGATTAAATGCTTAAAAAAATATAACGACTTGTATTGTAAGGCGTGCCAATAAAGCTGGAAAGGAATCCTCAAAGTAAACGCCGCCACCATGTCCTTGGACTCTCACATTGAGAGGGTCCTCTGGACTCCCAACCAAATCGCCGCCCGTGTTTCCGACCTCGCCGCCCAAATCTCCGCCGACTTCTCCCTCTCCTCCCTCTCCCAACCCCCTGCCCTCGTAGGCGTCGCCACCGGCGCCTTTCTCTTCCTCGCCGACCTGGCCCGCCAAATCCCCCTCCCCGTCACCGTCGACTTCATCCGCGCCGAATCCTACGGCTCCGGGACCCAGTCCAATGGCGCCCCCACGATATCCTTCGACTTGAAGGTCGACGTCACCGGCCGCCACGTCGTCCTGGTACGCCCTCCTTCCTTACCCTATTCTCTGTAAGACTCTAACTCTCTCCAACAGTTGTAGTTGTGTATGTTGTTCCTGAATGCGACGCCGTTTGGTGCGTTTTAGGTTGAGGACATTGTGGATACAGGAAGCACAATTGAGCGTCTGATTGCACACATGGAATCGAAAGGCGCTTCTTCTGTGTCGGTCTGCACATTTCTGGATAAACCATCGAGACGGAAGGTTCATTTTCAGCTTCTCAGCAACGGGAAATTCTACCGCGGTTTCGAGGTTTATATACGTTTCTTCTTTCCTCTTTTTTTTCCTCTTTTTAGTCTGCCTTCCATTTGAATGTTGCAAACAAGTTAAATTACTCTGAAAACTAGGTTACATTACTCTAAACCCTCGGATTCGATACTTGATTGATTCGGTCTTTTGATGGATAATTATTTGGACTGCTTAATGCATTTCTGCGAAAATGTTTACATTCCTAATAGAATCTACTATCGATGCGTAATTTAGAAAATTCCGATGCATTAGCAATATATGCGTAATTTAGAAAATTCCTATTCGGCCTTTATTAGTTCTAGCTTAAAAAAGTTACAAAATCATTACCTATTTATGTGAACTTTCCTTTGTGTTGGTAAGATATCTCTAATTAAGGACTTGAATCCGACGCGTTTTTCATCCTTTTCATCATGTAGAGGTGACTGAGATATTCTATGATCTAACTAACGGCTGAGAATTTATATGTTGTGGAATCATCGTATTGATTTTCCTGTGTAGAACTCTTAGAAGTTGTGAAAATGAACTTGAATTAAAGTTATGTGCTCTTTGCAAGTGTCGGTCTTGCATGCCTGAGTATTGCAGATGAGCTTTTTGTATTGTTTCTAGTGTATTTTTTGGGCTTTGGAAATTGACTCATACGCTGTCAAACTTATCTGTTTATTTGTATCTGCAGTGTCCAGATTACTTTGTTGTGGGCTATGGAATGGACTTTGATGAACGTTACAGGAACTTGCCGTACATTGGTGTATTGAAGCCCGAGCTGTATAAGTGATTTGGTTTTAGCTGCCACGATGAGGAAAGTAATTTATTGTTAGTGTTTGGAAGTGATCGGATATGGAGATGATTGGTGTTACTTCGGGCTGGTTTGGTATTGCTGTGCTTTGAAAAAAAACTGCTGTGAGAATAAGCGGCTGTGAAATAAAGTCAGTAGAGTGTTTGGTAAACTTTTTTGTGAAAGTGCTTTTGGAAAAAAAAGCAGGATGATAGTGTGTCTTTTCATTAAAGGAGCATTGTAGCTCCGTGTGCTTTGAAAAAACTGGTTTTTTTTCAAAGCATCAAATAGCAGCTTCAGCTTTTCCTTTGATTTTCAGCTTATTCTCACAGCAGCTTCCAAAATAAGCCTTTTTTTTTCAGTTTACCAAACACAAAAATGACCCTCAGCTTTTTTTCACAGTGGTTTTTTTTTAAATCACCTCAATCCCAAACGGGGCCTTCGGAGCATGTACTTCATTCGATATTTGAACAAGGTGTAGCTGGTTCAAATACATGAACACGGTTACTGAATATACGACGTTTGAACAAAGTGTAGCTGGTTCAAATACATGAACCTGCTTACAGAATATATATTTCACCATTTTCGACTGCTTACGTTTGCACCCATTAATTCTGTGGTATCGTGCTGTGAAGGCCGGTTTTCATCTTTTCTTCTTTGGAACTGTTGGCTGCTTCCTACAGAAGGAAGTATTGATTTTTACTCGAAACTATTCTGTGTTCTTATTAATTCCCATCAAGTTATCAACGGCGGGACCACGGTGTTGCACTGGTTATGAGCAGTTGCCTCCTACAGAAGCACTCTTAAACGGGACTTCAGCTGTTCGTGCCTGTTAAATTTTCCATCTCATTCTACTAATTTTCCTTACTATGTACAGGAGGTGAATAAGCTTTTGGTGAAATTTTATAGGGTTTTTATCATGTTTAGTCTCTGATATTGGACGTTCCAATCAAAATCCATCCATCAATTAGGTTCTTGAAAATAGGTTTGCAACTCATTTTGGTCATTGTCAGTTTTTATGTTAATGTGATGATATGACACACAAGTGACTAAATTGATTTGCAAGACTCATTTTCAAGATATTTTAGGGACCATTTTTGATTGGAATGTCAGAGACCAATCGTTATTGTTGCCGCCAAAAGAAAAATTGGCTAAAATAATCATAAATTAGTTCCTCAAATAATATTAACTAATCAAATATCGACGACATAATGATTAAATATCCACAATTATATACCCCAATTAGGCCGAATCGGATCACCTTGGCTTGAGTTGGATTCTTGGGTACCCAAATCCGTATTGTAAATGGTGGACTAGGACACCTTCCAACCCGCTCCATCTGGTTTCCGGGTTTATCTTGTCAGGCGACTGTGAGAAAAGGTTTTATGGCATAGTTGATGGTTATCCATCATTTCTGAGAGAACCGTAACCAAAATTTGCATTGCAAGGAAAACGCCATGGGAGGAGTATCAAGAACTCTCCTCACTTTCTCTCTCTACTCAAACCTTTTCGCCTTGTCACGTCTCCCCGCCTCCAAACGCTTCTCTCTCATCAAACCCACCAGGGTTTTAACAAGGTTTAGGCCTCTTTGCACCGCCACATCCACAACCACCACCGCCAGCCCCTCCGGCACGGTTGATTTCGAAGACGAAGAGGCCCAACCCTTGAAGCACTCGTTGCTTCTCGAGAGGCTGCGGCTGAGGCACCTCAAGAACAATGCCAAGACCCAAGCCAAAACCGGCGTTGGAAATTCAATCGGGGATGCCCAGAGGCAGAGCGAGGAGGGGTTGGGGAGGTCGGAGAACAGGAAGAAGAGGGAGGGTGGGAGTTTTGGGGAGTTGGGTGTGAGCGAGGAGGTCATGGCGGCGGTGAGAGAGATGGGGATTGAGGTTCCCACTGAAATTCAGAGCATTGGGATTCCGGCGGTGTTAGAAGGGAAGACTGTGGTCTTGGGTTCTCACACTGGCTCTGGCAAGACTCTGGCTTACATGTTGCCTCTTGCCCAGGTATTTTTTCTTTGCTTCTTCTTTCACAATTCAAATGGAACTGTTTTCGATTACTTTTCACTAAATGGGTCTGTTAAACTTTTGAATTCATGCTTGTTTGAGTTGTAAACCGCTGGAATGATCCGTTGTGTTGAAACTCTATTTCGATAATGTTTTCTCACCATGTAAGCTGTACTTTACATGTTTTTTTTCTTAGGAGCCACCTTAGGTATCTGGTTGGATTGAGATTCTTTAGGTTGCTTAGATTCTACCTGCTTATACAAATGCCAATAGCTTAAGCTATTTATCAAGGACAAAACGGAAATCAATGTTGATGTTGCCTGCTCTTGCCTGTGTTGTAATTAGAACTAATCAGAGAAACGCTGATACTCTGGGATTTTTGTAGCTGTTGAGAAAGGATGAGGCTGAAAGTGGTATTCAAATGAAACCCCGGCGTCCTAGAGCTGTTGTGCTCTGCCCCACAAGGGAGCTATCTGAGCAGGTTCTTACACATTGTTATTCAGAATTTAGAACCACTACCTGTGGACTAAGCATTTTCTATTGACATCTGGTCGGTTTTGTAGGTTTTTCGTGTTTCCAAGTTTGTCAGCCACCATGCAAGATTCCGGTCTACTATGGTAAGCGGTGGTGGTCGGTTGAGACCCCAGGAAGATTCATTGAATAACCCAATTGAAATGGTAGTGGGGACCCCTGGCAGGGTTCTCCAACATATTGAGGATGGCAACTTGGTTTACGGTGACATCAAATATGTGGTATGTTTATTTGTTTATTTAGTTTTTTCTATAAAACGTACCCTAGTAAGTTGTTGTTGCACTTTGTGATGTTGGTAATCACTTATCAGGTATTGGATGAGGCAGATACCATGTTTGATCGTGGCTTTGGTCCAGACATTCGCAAGTTTCTTGTCCCATTAAAACATCGTGCGTCAAAACCCGGAGGGCAAGGGTTTCAAACTGTTCTGGTCTCAGCAACAATGACAAAGGTGCACTTACATGCATTTCATCTTATTTAACAAGAAGCTAAATTTATAAGTAGGAAAAATAGAGTCCAATTGAAAGTGAATTTTTCCTTCCCCATTGTCACTAAGGGAACTCTTTGTTTCGTTGAAAAGCTTGTTTGTCTTGTTTATATTTTTCTCATAAAAATATAAAAGCGTTTCATGAAAAAAGAAATCCAGTTCGTATACTGACATTACTATTTAGCTATATTTGTATTTCTTTCTGAGATTTTTGTGTTTCAATACTTATTAATTTATTATTACAGGACCAAGTTTCACCATGTAATTTTACTTTATCATACTACCAAATAAGGGCGAGGTTTAGGAATGGGCCAAGCCAACCAATGAGCTGAGCCGAGCTGAGCTAAAACCTTTGAAAAATTATTCAAACTTGGGCAGAACATCTTGATACTCGGCTAGGATTGGCTTATTTACACTCCTATGACATGCAACATATAGTAATAGAGTTATCCTCTGAACATATCTCTTAGTTGAGCTGTTGGAATTTTTCAGATGATCGCTTATGACAATGTTATATACCTTTGACAATTGTAATCTGGATAATATCTTGTGCACAAATTGTGTCTTCTATGAAGTCAGTCACCTGACCCTTATGATATTTTTCAGGCAGTGCAAAACCTGATTGATGACGAGTTCCAAGGAATATTACACTTGCGCACATCCTCACTGCATAAAAAGATTGCATCCGCACGTCATGATTTCGTTAAGATTTCAGGTGCTGAGAACAAGCTGGAATCACTTCTACAGGTCTAATTCTGTGATACCCTTTTTCTTTTCGCGCTTACTTCTCAAGTAGTTGTTGTGTTTCATGATGCCTAACATGTACAGTGGCCAGAAAGTTAATCTAGCTTAAGTGGTTTCTTAAACTGGCCAGCGAATTGGGCTTTTAGTCACCTATTGTCCCAATTTTTTCAATTCAACCAGTGTCATCCTTACCATTCCTTCCATTTTCCTGTCAAGATTGAGGGTCTCTTCCCCCTCTCTTGCTCGATCCCCAATTACCCCCACAAATGCTATGGCAGGTCTATCGTGACTACCATAACCCCAACCCAATCCCTTCGTACTCCTTTCCTCACACACCCCTTCCTCTTCGTCTAGACAATTTTAATTACTTGGGTTTGAAGAAAAATCACCACCTGCATATCTGCTATTAATACTGGAAGCTTGTATAAACTCTTATATCATCAGAGTTAAGACCAGTGTTTTCACCTGGAGCCATTTGCACATTGCCTTTTTGTCTAAAGTATCTGAATGCAACGATATTCCCAGCTCGCAACTCCCATCACAACCCTTCCTACTCAAAATGCTTAACCTCTGTGTCAGCTATGGAGGGAAAGGAAAACACTTTCTTGTGCCGCCCAGGAACATGGAGATTGAGTCACCCCCATTGACCCAGGTAGTATATATGCCTGAACAGTGAACACACCCCTGTTCCAAAACAATGATTAGGAAACTGCTATTATATGAGTTTGAACTTAAGGCAAAGCTTCAAGGATGAGGAATTCCTATTCTGCTAAACCCATGGTGTAACTGAAACGAATCAAGGAATTGTGGCGACAGAGGGATTCTGTCGGGGTATTGAGGAGAGAGAAAGAGGGGAAAGTTGTGTGGGGGAGTGATTTTCCAATTTTACCCTCAATTTGACAGCAAAAGGGATGGAATTAATGGTAAGGATAACATTGATGCATGCCATATAAGAATAGGGAAGATATCGATTGAATTGAAAGAATAGGGACTAAAATCAGGAGTTTGGAATAGTACAGGGACAATTGGTGATAAAAAGGCCGGAAGTTATTTTATCAATATTGGTTTTTATGCATTTCATCTTGGCTTACTGATGAAGGTTTTCTACATGAATAGAACATGGCTCGATATTGCAGCGGTCTAACAATAAAATACTTATGTGGATTTTGTGGTAAACGCAGGTTCTGGAGCCAAGTTTAGCAAAGGGCAATAGAGTAATGGTCTTCTGTAACACATTAAGTTCCAGCCGTGCTGTGGATCACTTTCTCAATGAAAATCAGATCTCTACTGTCAATTATCATGGTGAGGTGCCAGCAGAACAAAGGTGAGACAATAAAAAGTACTCTCTCTCTCTCTCAGACTCTTGTACTTGTAATGTCTGCACATTTTCACTTTAGAAAGTCCATATACAAGCATGAGCTTTTATCTGTTGCTTTTTGTTTTGTTCTAGCAGAGTTTGTTTGTTTTTAACAATACAAAGTCAAAGTTTAGCTGTATGAATTTGGTTTCATTTTTCTCTTATTTTCCTCTTTTCATCCCCCTTTTTTATGTTAAAAGTATCTATATACATCTAAAAAATCTGTTCTCTTGCTCTACAGTTTGGAAACGTAGCGTACTGTGAATCTGGAACATTGATTGATTAGTTTGCTTCTTGCCTGAATGTGTGGCCCATACACTCAAGTGCACTCAACTTCGTACACACACTTAAAATTAATGGACATCGCTAGTGTTTAGTATTAATGCTTAGCCTGCTGCCTGACGGCTTTCTTCTAACAACTAATACAGGGTTGAAAACCTCAAAAAGTTTAAGAGCAACGATGGAGATTGCCCTACATTGGTCTGCACGGACCTGGCTGCAAGGGGACTGGACTTGGATGTAGACCATGTCATTATGTTTGATTTTCCTTTGAACTCTGTAAGCATCAGATATCTGCTCTGTGTTTCAGTGTCAAATAATGTGCTATTGTGTTTAGGACTTCTATATCTTTCCTTTTTCTTCTTTCGAAGCTAACCTTCACCCTTCTTTGACCTGTTAGATCGACTACCTTCATCGTACAGGAAGAACCGCTCGTATGGGTGCAAAAGGTATACATGCATTTTATTTTTAATTTCCTTCTTAGTATTAATGAGGAATGTGCATCTGTACCCAACTTAGGTGAGTATTTTTTCTTGTTTTGCTTGAACCTATCAATTGCATCCACAAGATTTTGAATTGATCGAAGATGAGGAATCTTAACATGATATTGAATAAATAAAACAAATAAATTATTGACAGTATTCCGTTGTAAGATTAGTTTTCATTCACACAACACAACAAAGAGCAAAAGGAATAGGAATAGGAATAGGAAACCACGTCTAGTGTAAAGTGAGTCCTGCCCCTTTCCGAAAGCCCACATCTTTGTAGTATTTAATGTTCGTTTGTTGACTTTCTGTATTTCTGTATTTCTCAAAGATGGAATATTTGTTGGTGTGATTCTCATAGTTTGTAACAATCAACTTTTATTTCTTTGTTTGGTAACACTTCATGCTTTAGACTTAGTGTAACAATCTCAAAATCAAATTATTCATGTAATGCAGGGAAAGTGACGAGTTTGGTTGCTAAGAAGAACCTCATGTTAGCGAACCGAATTGAGGAAGCAATACAGAAGAATGAAAGCTTAGAATCTCTCAGTGTGGATAGTGTCAAGAGGGACATTGCCCGTTCACAAATTACTCCGCAGAAAGGAAAGAATGTAAAACTGGTAAGAGTCTCAAATCAGAAAAACAAGAGCAGGCCAGCATTTGCTCCTGCAAAATCTGGAAAACCATCTTTCCAGTCATCGAAGTCGGTAAAGCCTTCCAGAGCAAGCAGCTTGAAAAGAGCTCCTTCCAGTGCTAGCAACTCAAGAAAAGCTCCTTCCAGTGCAAACAGCTCTAGAAAAGCCTCTTTTAGTGAGAAGAGGCAACCAGAAGGCAGAAGATCCAGTACAGTAAAATCAACGCCCTCGAAGTTGAGTGTGGTTGGGTTTAGGGGTCGGGCTTCTTGGTCTAACAAGAAAGAATCGTTGGCGTCGAGCTGATTGTAGACAAAGTTTTAGATATAAACTATCTTGTAATATTTAAATCTTGAATGTTCTTTGCCAAAAAAAATGTTGGCAGTCTTGCCGTGGTTCTCGATACCAAGAGCAGGCACGAATCCCTGAAAATCGTCCATTAGGTTAAATACTGAATTGTGTTATAAGTTGTCACGTAATACATCGATATCACTGGTTTGAAGGACAAGGAAAGAAAAGAAAAAAGGAGGTATTGATGACGCCGGAGGTTTTGGAAGCCTTGTTTACTTCCAGGTTAAACGAGGCGTCTTGTCAGGCTTGACGATGTTGCCCTCAGCGTCGTAGATTATGACACCCGAAAAATCTGGTAGCTGGCACTTTCCACCCATGAGTATGTTCTTCTGCCAGACCGAGTCTTCTTCCTGCTCATCACTACTTGCATCATAGTTTCCAGGCTGAACATGTTGGACAACAGGACCATCGTCAAAGAAGTCTGTGCAAGCATTCCACTGGCGGCGCCATCTACGCGAATGAGAAGCACACATGAGCAACGCCACGGCACAAAATGCGAGGGTCATCGCTGCCAGACCGGCTTGAAATGTGGTCGGTAGGGAGAGTGCCGAAAGAAGCTTGCGAGCCATGTTGAAGTTGAGGATGGAATTTGGGTATGGAGTTGCTATTGTCTCACAGTTTTAT
Source organism: Malus fusca (assembly GCA_035220775.1). Classification (NCBI taxonomy): domain Eukaryota; kingdom Viridiplantae; phylum Streptophyta; class Magnoliopsida; order Rosales; family Rosaceae; genus Malus; species Malus fusca. The sequence continues at coordinate 4,530,923 of CM069068.1, read as the reverse complement.
ATAGGGCAATAGGAGAGGAGTAGAGTAGTTGAAATTGGAGGATTTGTTAGGGTTTATATGTTGTGTGGTTTTGGTAATCTTTTGACCTCCACTGTTCGTTGATATTTTGGTGAGTTTGGGTAACAAACTCATCTACTAAACTTTGTTGTTTTGGTAATTTTAATTTAAAGATTTGGTTACGATATTTATATGTATTTAATGTTTAGGGTTAGGGTCTAGGGTTTAATACAATCACCATGTATACTTATAGCCATAGGGTTTAAAACGCTACAGGTCAATTAATATATTAAGGGGAAATGCTAGCGAAATTTCCATTTGATCTCGACTCTAAATTTTCTTTTGGAAATTTTCACAATGATCCAAATCGATTATTTTTTATGTCAATTTTTAAATACCAGTTTTGAGAAAATTAAATCAACTTGAAATTGTTTAGTCATCTTATCGTTTGGTCTTATAAGGCTTAATCCAAGCCGAACCAATTCAACTTAGTGTTTGAAACTGGTCTAGTCTAAAACAACAATTGGTAACATGACTTATTAGCCGAAATGTCCCCTGAAGCTACCATTGAGTCTCAGTTTACCCCCTGAAACTGATTTTGTCTCATTTTGCCCCCTGAAACTGATATTTTCAACTGTTTTGTCTCACTTTACCCATTTTCATTAATAGACTGTTAAATTTAAGGGTATTTTAGACATTTCAATTTTAACACATTTACTTACCTCTAGCCTACACACTAAACAAGTCTCAATTTTATTTTTGACAACTCTAATTCAAACTCATAAATTTTGGGCATTTTTAAAATAAATTATTCAATCAATAGAAAAATTCTGATAAACAAAATCATTGTATCAACCAAAATAAGGGTTACATTTGTTCGTAGAGTCATTTCACTTGCAAGACATCCATGTATTGCCTCGAAACTTTGCAATTGAAAAATATTCATTACAACAAAATCATTATACCATTAAGCTATCCTATCCAAAATACTTTCCAAACAAAAAAAAATCATTTAAAGCAAATGTGCACAGTTTGAAACAAAAAATTTACATTGTTAAGCACTTGTTCAAACTCTGCACATTTGCTTTAAATGAATTTTTTGGTTTGGGAAGTATTTTGGGTAGGATAGCTTAATGGTATAATGATTTTATTGTTGTAATGAACATTGTTCAATTACAAAGTTTCGAGCTAATACATGTATGTCTTGCAAGTGAAATGACTCTATGAACAAATATAACCCTTATTTTGGTTGATACAATGATTTTGTTGCTCATAATTTTTCTATTGATTGAATAATTTATTTTTTAAAATGCCTTAAATTTATGCATTTGAATTAGAGTTGTCAAAAATAAAAATGAGTCTTGTTTAGTGTGTAGGCTAGAGGTAAATAAATGTGTAAAAACTAAAATGTCTAAAATACCCTTAAATTTAACAATCCATCAACGGAAGTGGGTAAAGTGAGATAAAAGAGTTGAAAATGTTAGTTTCAGGAGGCACAGTGAGACAAAACTAGTTTAAACTGAGACTCAATGACAGTTTCAGAGGACATTTTGACTAATAAGCCTTGGTAACATTAACAACCAGGACCCACCACTTGTAACAAATTTTACTGAAGGTTTCTAATTTTTCTTCCATAATACGTACCACTGAGTGATTCAAAACTCGATAAAATATTTCATATAGACATATAATAAATCTTTATAACAAGAACAAATTTTGTATGGTACATAGTATTGGGAAAGGGATCATCTCCGAATCCTTTCCACCAAATCCACCCAATCACCTAATTCGGGCCCTTGAAATTTGATCAAACGGCTAAAATTATTATAACTTTTAAAGAGGCCTCATGTTTGTAGCCGTTTGATCAAATTTCAAGGATCCGGATTGATTGATTGAGTAGACTTGGGGAAAGGATCCGGAGAGAGGATCCCTTTCCATACTATTGTAACCTCGTAGCTGGGCCTTTCATCAAATTTTCAAGTATCCCAAATGCGCCAAATTTAGATCTGATATTAAAACAGTTTAGGGTTTAGGGTATTCCGGAGCACTCGGGAGAGCAACAATGAATCATCAACGTTCACAAATTGCGCTTTGCAAATGGCTCTTCCAGCACTCTTTCCACCCTTCTCCGAAGCTCTTCTCCCTCAACTCGCTCTCGACGAGTCCTACTCGGCGCGTTTCCGACTCAGTTCCATTGCCGGAACCCGAGATTCTTCTCAACACACCCACAACAACTCCCCACCATTTTCTCCATCCAGCTCTCTCGAACTCACCGACCCAGTTCGCAGCTCGCCGGAATGTGAGGCAATTCAGCGGCGGGCCGGAGGAGTTCGATCAGAACCAAGTGGTGGACACGATCAACCTCAAGTTTGCAGAGGCGAGGGAGGAGATAGAGATGGCCATGGAGTCCAAAGAAACTGTTTACTTTGACGAAGAGGCCGAGTGCGCTCGAGATTCTGTGAAGGAAGTGCTGGAATTGTATGAAGGTCTATTGGCTAAGGTGCCGGAGAGCAATAAGGCGGCGTTGCAGAGGTCGATGGGGCTCAAGATTGAGCAGCTCAAGGCTGAGCTTCAACAGCTGAATGAGTGAAATTAAGGTTGGTGAATTTGGGGTTTTTCCCTTTTCGTCTTATTTCGATGAATTTTCGGTAATGCTTTGATTTTGGTGTTTCTCATTTTATTCCCTTTTAGGAATATTTAGTCAACGAATTAGTGGCAGTAGAAATTAGGGATGAATATTTGAATAAAGTGGAAATTGGTGACTCTGTAGTTTATGCTCTGAATTGCATTCCTGCGAATCGTCCTGTGGTCATTTCTTGAATTCTTATATAACAATGCCTATAGTTATATCTTTTTTTTATATGTTTTTGAGATACAATTCTTACTTGATATTGGGGTTTAAGTTGTGCGAGATTTTGACCCCTAAAAAATAGAGTTGTAATGCGATGTTACCTTGTAGTGAGATCCGCCCGTAGGCAATATTAGTTTCTGTCAATCAAATGCCCGATAAAATTAACAAGTCAGACGATCTTGTATAAGAGACAAGTAATGCAACAGGAAGAGAATAAAAAAGATGTAGAAAATTAGTCGCCTAATGAATGCGCAAATCAGGCCAAAAGAAATAGGGGGAAAGAACAAGCCACAAATAAAAGATTTGTTTCTTTTCTTTCTTCTTAATGGAGCCATTGCCTTGGCCAATCTGGGAAGCGAACCGTTTATAGTCTACCATTTATGTATGAAATGATACTTTTCAGCCAGAAGTAAATGATTTGAAGTCATACCTTTACAGTCTCTGCTACTTAGGAGCCATTCTACAACCTACTACATACTTGGGTGGATGTTCACAATGATACCACTAGTGATCACTATGCAGAAGAACAATTTTAGAGCATCATTTAGTACATCAATTAGTACTGATTTTTGGGTGAGGGATTTGCAAGTACCAAGGGATTTGGGAGCAAAATCGAAGTAGAATTAATAATTAGAAGGCAATCTTCACAAGGTACCGGAGAGTGTGGACAATTGTCTAAGACTCTAAGACTATGTTTGGGTGAGGGATTTGCAAGTACCAAGGTTTTTGGGCTAAATATAGTTATAAATGGACTACAAAAGATTAGATGGAGAGATTAGAAATGCAGCACATGATCATTGCAAAGACGTATGATTTACAAATTACTCCTTTCAAGTAGTCATTTACGAGTCCTCTTAATGCATTGTATCCACTCATTTCAAATCCCTCCACCTTTTTGTATTTCATTTCTAACTATTTTTAGCCCAAATCTCTTGGTACTTGCACATCCCTCATCCAAACATATTGTTTATTAGCTCATATTCAGGGCTTGTGAGGGAGCCAAACCCTTGCAGATTCTTATCCTACTCCAACATAGTAGCCAAGTATGAAAGAACTCGAGAAATAAAGCACCCTCATCCAAAGATTAGAATTCTGCTCTATGCACTGCTGTTACTTATACTAACCTCTGATTGATTGCCATGCAAATGGAGAAGAAATGAAAGTCTCGTCTCGACACAATTTGAGAAATTTATAGAGAAGGAAGTTAACTCCATTACCAAAAAGAAAAATACACAAACACAGATAGGTCTAATTTTAAGAACAACAAACCTGTTTGCTTGGTAGTTTGGTGAAATTTGAACTTTCCTGCTCAGTAATAGATGATCCGAGAGCTTAAATGGTTGATTATCATTTTGCTAAAATCATTTTGTGATTCGAACATGACACATGCATTAATGAGATTTGGAGTTATTTTGGGTCTGCCAAACCGAGGATTTTACTTTATTAGGATTTAAAACTTATTTATTCTTTCTCACTTATTGTTGTAGTATTTGATTAATTTCAGGTTCTTTGTTCATTTGGCAATGTCTATGGGCCTCATTTTGATAGGTTTTCAGACTTCAAGCATTTTGTTTGAGCATGTAGATAGAGTTTATGCATTCTGTCTCTCTCCCTCTCTCACTCACCCACCCATATACATTTCTTGATGTCCGACTTTCTATTGTCCTTTGCTTTCAGAAGTTAGGACCCACAAGTGTAGAATGGAAGAGAGCAAAACAAGGTGGAGAAAGAAAGCAATTGGGAACAAGTATGGCGAAGAAATCAGTTTCCAGAAGAGGACATAGTTTCTCATGTAGTGGGAATGGGGGGATATCTAAATTCGTCCTTGGAACTACTGTCCGGTGGCCTCCCAATTTGTGGAGGCACCGAAATTTGATTGTATCCTTGCTCCTCCACCTTGACGATTTTTGGTGTGCCATTATGTCTTTCCATGTCCTAAATATTGATATTTCTTTATCTTCCTTGTTGGTTTATTGAAAATGAAGCTTTAAACGGAAGGAGAACCCTTGGGGCGGTGGCTCTTCTGCAATTGTTTGTTTTTATCTTCCAGATGCTATTAGCGATGTGTGTGCTGAGCGTTATCTCTTTAACTCGAATGATAAATTTAGCATTGTATCCTACTTGTGGTGATGAATCTAAATGATGGATTTGATGCCGTGATCAGTTCAGACATGGCATGAGGCTTGAGTTGAGTTGATGGATACCTCAGAGCATAATCTTTTTGGAAGAGTGGACACACCATGTTATCTGCAGTTCTTGTGCAACATTTCGAGAAAAAGTAACGAAACAAATAATGCGGTCGACAATTGAAGTCTTGCATTGTTTGTGGTAGGTACTGCTCTTGCTTCTCTGGTGGTCCTTTGGCCATGAGGTTCGACTCGAGCTGATGAAAACTTCTCAGGTGGATTCTTTTGGAACACTAGACCAAGCATGTTATCCGTAGTTCTTGTGGTGGTACCACTTTGCAATACCTTTCAGATAATAGTATTGATAGATATACTGTGTTTGTGGTATGCTGCATGCGTTGCACTTGCTCAAATATTTTTCTCAATATCTTACAGATTCAATCAAATGTAAGACCTTGGGTGCATGAATGATTGTAGTGCTAGATACACTAATTGATGCACCAGTGTTTCATTTGTTTTTTGTCTGGACCCACTTTCGGACCTATTTCAACCCAAATAACCAAAAGTTGGTGTAACGAGTTCGTCAATTGTTATTTAACGAGCAAAAGCTCGTACCCATTTGAAGAAATTAGACAGATTAGTTAATATCCTACTATCTTGTGGAATTAGAAGGAATAACGTTTCATTAATGACTAATCCATCTACTCTCAAAAATTTCAAAGTTGATCTTTATTTCATCAGCACACAATTAATATAGCGAGCTATCCGGTCAATCAGATCCTCGTGTTCCAAACTCGACGGTTTTGTTTCTGTGCCCAACGGCAAAACAGAAGCTGTGTTCAAGAATACAAGGATGAAAACATGGAGGCACACACACATATTAAATCTGCTGTGCAATCCACCTTTCTTTTCTGGGTTGTATTTTTGGCCATAATATCCGGATTGAGAAGATTTGACTTGGAAGACCACCAAAGACAAGTCTAACTAAACAATGAAAGATGGAATTTGATCATCATATTGACTATTCTGCTTTGAACCATCCATCTTTATAATAGCATCCACTAGTACTGTCCCATTTTAGCGGTATTTTCTATAATTTTAAGTGAGATATTTTAGGTTACAATTTTCGTAGATGACGAATTCGACATCAAATGATTATAATTGGCGTACGGTGTGAAATGACCCTAATTTCTCGCTCAATGTAAATTGTCGTTATATATGAAAAGGGTAGTGATATTCACACTCATTTTTTACTTCTCACATATCACTCAATTTTCGATTGTCGGATCGAATCAATTGAAGAATATTAATGACCACATAATTAATAAGGATGTATAGAAAATAAAAAATAAACATATGAATAACAGTATCCATATTAAAAAATATTCAAAAGGGCATGGACCAAAACAAAGTGGAAGAAAATAGAGAGGCATGGGAGACAAATCTTGTGTCTGCTTAAGCATGTGGGGAAGCATGCCCTGTTTCTCTGTCTCTGCTTTTACACTGCAATTCAGCCTAAGGGCAATGGCATAGTTCTAGTGCAAGTTGTGGGGCATCTGCTTTCCATTTTTCCTTCCTAGCCTCCCATGTTTCTGATATTGTTTGCCATATGTGACAGATTTGGAAAGCGATCCTCGCCGGATCATTTTCTTAGGGATTCCGTGATCATGACCGTTCATCGTATATCGTGTGATTATTTTTCGTTAGGTACTATTTTTATTTAATTTTAAAATTTAAATTTTGAAATGATTTCTGACTGTACGATGTGCGATGAACGGTCACGGTCACGATCACGGGATCCCTAGGATCCTTAGGAAAAGGATCCCCGTCTCCTTTTCCGACTGATTTTCTCTCAATCGATTTTCATACTCCATTTTCTTTTCTCGCACGCCTCATACGCTCTCACTTTAGTAAAGATTGAATAAATCAACGAAGAATCATTGAAAAATTCATAATAAAACAAAAGAAAATGAGTGTATATGCAGAAAACGGGTGTGAAATCATTACCCTTTTTCTTTTCTGTTGTTTGAAGCTGAGAATTTGATCTCCATACAAAATAGAATTATACAATTTAGGCTCAATAAAATTTTAGGGCTGATAAAAATTAGTGAACATACATGTTATATGATATACCCTCTTTATCGTAATAAGCGTACTTGTTAAACGTAGTGCGTAGTATTTCTCTTTCCAATGTTGAAAAATCCCTCGAGTTTAAATTTCCCTCCGCCGTTGATTATGAAAAGAAAAAAGCCATAGGAATGAAAGCATGTTCAAAAAATTAAAGCAAGAAAAGCAGGGGGAAGTGTGATTTGAAGCATTTAACCAGATTAACGTCTCAAAACTGTACAAGAAACCTAAAGCCATCACCATTCAAAACCATGAATCCCTTGCTGATATTGTTCTAGAAAATTAATCACTAAAATTGTCCTTGGAAGGTTTAGAAAAAGGATTAAAACCAATTAACTTTGATTTGAAGATTGCTTTATTAGGGGTTGGGAGGTTTTTCCCCCCTCTTCAGGCTGGCTCTTAACCTCCATTAGCAATGCCACCACTTCCTTCATGGTTGGTCGTTCTGCCGGCGAAGAATTCACACAGAACATTGCTATTCCAAGTGTTTGCAGCATCTCCTGCACCATTTGATCTGGTAGACCTTGGAGCTTTGTATCTAGTATCGATACAGCTGGTTCGAAACTTCCCATCTTCTTCTTCACCCATTCAACAATGTGTAGCCCGTCACCAATCTGCGGCTGAACAGCGCTACGCCCACTTAAGATCTCCAGCAGAACCACACCATAGCTGTAGACATCACTCTTCTCCGTTATGTTCATCGTGTATCCGTACTCTGCATTCGTAATGGATTGAGATTATTAGTTGAACAAGATTGTGACACATAAATACGTTCATAAAACGAATGTGACAACTAATCAGATAAAAAAAAATGAAGTAGCTAGTTTTACCTGGGGCAATATAACCATAAGAGCCAGCTACTCTCGACATTGCGTGGTGGTAAGTAGGAGAGTTCATCAGCTTTGCCAGACCAAAATCTGCTAGATAGGCTTCATACTTTGAATCCAGTAGTATGTTATTGCACTTGACATCCCTGTGCAGAATCGTCGGGACACAATCGTGATGAAGGTATGCTAAACCTTGAGCTGATCCAATTGCAATCTTGTACCGAGTTTCCCAGTCCAAGTTCCTATTCCCTTGCAATAGCTGCTGCAGATTGCCATTGGGAATGTAGTTATAAAGAAGCAGCTTGACACTTCTATTCGAACAGTAACCTAGGAGCTTCACAATGTTCCGATGGCGAATGTGTCCAAGAATTTGAATTTCTGCAGCAAAAGAGTCTATTGGCTCTTCATCTTGCTTCGTTTTCCATAGCTTTTTCACCGCAATCAAATCCCCATTGTGCAATTCGGCCTTATAGACGATTCCGGAACAGCCTTTTCCAATCACATTTTCCTCCTTCAAACAATCCAAGATGTTATCAATAGTGAAATTGAGCTTCTGAAATGGGATGAAAGTCCATGGATAAGAGAAATCTTCAGCCCCCGACGACGCTGCCATTGCTCCTAAAGATTTCTTTACCATATATCTATGATTTCGCATAATAAGAACCCACGAGGCAACAAGTGCTATGGTTACTGACACCAGAATCACAGTAATTAAAGCAACAGTTTTTGCGGATTTCAAACCATTCTTCTGCATTAGACTTGAAGAACAAGTAATCCCATCAACGGACTCACAAAGATGTGGATTCTGAACATATGAATTCGAAGAAAGAGTTCTGAAAAATGGCGTAACTGGGATGGCACCTGAAAAATTGTTGCAGGAAATATTTAGGGACGCGAGACTAGTTAGAGAACCAAGAACCTTAATTTTTCCATAGAGCATATTATGTGAAAGGTCCAGCGATTGCAATTGCGTCAAATCTGCCATTGTCTCTGGGATTTCTCCAGTAAAACTATTCGAGCTCAAGTCCAAACTGATTGTCAAGCTTGTCACACGACCAATTTCGGGTGGAATTGGACCGGAGAGGCTGTTGAAGCTCAAATCTAGCAGAGTTAGCTTCTGCAGGTTCCGGATAGATATTGGTATCGAACCCGTGAGTAAATTATTGTTCGCAATGAGCTTGTTCAGGTAACTTAAGTTGCCAAAGCTCCAAGGAATTTCTCCAGTGAAGCTGTTCCTGCTCAGATCAAACTGCTCCAAATTCACAAGCTCCCCAAGCTGAGGCGGGATTTCGCCACTTATATAGTTGTTGTGCACATCCAACAGTTCAAGAACTGTGATGTTGGCAATCTCAGTTGGCAATCTTCCAGAGAAATGATTCATGTACAAGTCGAGAAACACGAGGTTTTGCAGCTGGCCTATTTCCTTTGGAATCTGTCCCGAAAGCTGGTTCTCCCCAAGCCTCAACCTGACTAGAGATTGGCATTGTGCAACGCTTCGAGGCAACCCACCCGACAAAGAATTCCCCAACAGCAAGAGCTTGCTCAGCTTCTTCAATCCAAAAATCTCTTCTGGGATCGACCCGGTAAGCTTGTTTCTTGAAAGATCAAGTGCATAGAGCTCAGTGCAGTTGCCAAATGAAGCCGGTATAGTTCCCGATACAGAATTACCCCACAAGAAAAAACTCTGCAAGAGCTTGAGATTGCCAACCTGCCAAGGAATTGTACCTGACAATTGGTTCTTGTCAAGCTGAAGAGCTGTGAGGCTGGTGCAGTTGCTGAGCTGGGATGGAATTGCTCCAGTGAGCGAATTATCGGAGAGATGAAGCTGTTCAAGAACCACCAGCTTCCCCAAGTCTCTTGGGATTGGTCCAGAGAGATCATTGGCAGAAGCATCAAGAACAACAAGGGAAGAACAGTTTGAAATCTCAGCTGAGATTGGTCCTGATAATGCATTGCCCCAAACAAGCAGGCTGGTGAGCTTCTGCAGTTTCCCCAATTGTGGAGGAATCGAACCAGTAAGCTTGTTCATATGCAAATACAAATTCCTCAGCTCCAAACAATGCCCGAGTTGTGGTGGTATTGAGCCAGATATCTCAGTATCATAAAGAGACAGTGTTTGGAGGTTGATCAAGTTCCCAAATGTGGATGGAATCACACCCGAAAGGGCGGTAGCTGCCGCGCCAAAAGTTGTGAGGTTGGTGAGCAGGCCTAGTTTGGAAGGGATTTCGCCGGTTATATATGGATTCCCTCCAACACGAAACTGTTGGAGGGAAACCAGAGAGCCCAACTGAGACGGTATTGAGCCGTTGATGAGGTTGTCTTGGAGACACAGCACTTGGAGGGAAGTGAGGTTGGCAAGTTGTTGAGGCATTTTGTCTGAGAGTCTGTTGGAGTTGAGGAAAAGGAATTGGAGGGTGGAGAGGTGGCCGAGCTCCGGAGGAATGGGGCCGGTAAGGGAGTTGGAGGATAAGTCGAGGAGGCGGAGATGGGTGAGTTGGCCAAAGGAAGGTGGGATGGTGCCGGAAATGTTGGTGGAGGAGAGGTTGAGGAGCTGGAGATACGAGAGGGAGGAGAGCTGCGGAGGGAGAGAGGAGAGGTTGAGGAAAATGTTGGGGAGAGAGAGTGAGATTACTCTGTTTTGGGGAGAGCATGTTATGCCTTGCCATGAGCATGGTGTTTCACTTGATGAGTCCCATGAGGAAAGCACAGAAGCTTGCTTTGCAGGGAAGAGGGAGAGAAGGGCTTGGCCATCAGAGGACAGAGAGGTAATTAATGAGATTCTTGTCATGGTTATGAAAATCAACAATGTGAAGGAAAATAGAAAATGGGTTGTGTTTAACTCCATTTTGTGAGTGGTTCTGGGGGAAAATTAGGGCTTGAAAATGGTGGTGGTGTTGAAGGAGGAAGATGGTGGTGGTGGAAAGTCTTGGTGTGAGGAGGAGACAAGATGCATGTGGGAGGAGGTTTGTGGTTAATGAGATGGGAGAATGCTTGAATTTTACAACAAGGTGTTGAAGTTGAATAAGTTGAAGGCATGCATGTGAACAAAAAAGCTTGTGTCACCCATCTTTAAAGTGGATTAATATACAGTTCAGTTGAATGTTTTGGTCAAAGCAAAAATGGTGGAGTGTGATGTTATCTTACCTGAAAATGCTAGCTCTCTCTTCTATTTTAGTGTTGGTTGATCAGCTGGTGCTCTAGTGGTGGTGGTGGTGGTGGAGATGAGAAAGGTTCAAAAACTCTTTCTGGACAAATTAAAACAACCAGAAATGTTGGTGTGTGTTTGAATAGTTTCAAGGTTGGAGTGGTGGTGGTGGTGGTGGCTGTGGTTGCTATGAGGTTTGAGGTCTAAGGGAGGTAGAGACTACTACTCACTCTTTTTCTCTTTGCTTGTGTTATGTTTCCAAGACTTTGAAATCCCCATTCCTATTTGCAATATAGTATCACCACTGATTATTATACTCTAAATTTCATGCACTTCAAGGAAAGGGTTGAGCGCCCCTTATCAATTGTATTGCCCAAATTACCCTTTTGTGGGGATCGTGAAGGGTCCTCATTTTTCTCTCTAATACACTAGGGGCAATTCTAGCACACTGAGTGGTGTTCATATAATTTTTCTCACTATATTAACACAGATGTCACTGTTTCGTTATTTCAAAACAATCATGTATTATTATGTGTTCTAAACTTTACAAATAGGAATGATTGTCTTAACTTAAAATAACTATCACAATAACTTCATTTCACATTCGGACATCCTTCTCTTATAAGCGGTACTTGAAACCTTTATCTTAAGGACCTGGATCTTAAATTTGGAATTGAATTAGGGTAAAACATGCCTATAATTTTATATATGAACTGTGAGATAAAACTATTTGGATCATATTTACTTTGTTGATTGTATTATAATGGAGGTAAGAGATATCTATGTAAGTGAATCTCACTTTCATAAAAAAAGCTATCCATAAAATAGTTGCTGAGAGGTTATCAGAAAATAAGATAATTAGTAAATTTGATGCCAAAAGAAATAGATAATCCAAGTAATAAGATAAGTACTTGCATTTAGGCCGAGACAGAATCAAAAATTTCAGAGTCTATTAGGGCACGGGGGCAGGCACAAGGAGGAGAGAGTGCCTGCTGCCTAGGGAAGAGAAATTAAAAGACTTTGATGAATGATAATATTGGAGTGAGGCAGAGAAGGGGGCATGGAAGATTGCGAAAGTTTAAAGGGTTTGTTTGAAGTAAGCAAACCATTTTCAATGTCTTTTTCCTGCATAATAAACTATGCGACCTTACTGGATATTATAAGGAGGGAGAGGAGTCGGGTTTTAGGGTTAGCGTGGAGACAGAGGAACTTTTATTGGAGCATTAGGGTTTATATTTGTTTATTGCTGATTACTGTGGTAGGGTGAAATTAAGTAGAGGTGCTGTGATTTGTTTACCGAGGGAGTGGTAGTGGGTTTGTTTTGGGAGTGGGGCGGGCAAAAGAAAATTTACATCATCACATGAAAGAGAGAGAGGGGAAGGGAGAGAGGAGAGACAGGGTTTATGAATATATTAGGGCACAATGCACGATTAGGGTTTTATTAGAGCTTTAGGCTTTTGACTGTATTCTAAACGATTCAGCGGCACGATATATATTCATCTCATTATTCTCCCTCTCCCTCTCCCTCTCACTCTCCCTCTCCTGCAAATCAAATACCCAATACGATCGATTTTGCCGCCCATGAGTACGTAAAAGATGTAACATCTACAATGAAAGATCTACAATGCCTTAAATGAGGATGTTATAACTTAAATATCAATTTTGCATCGGTCAAGAATATGGGTATTTTACATCCCTTGAAAAAAAAATTCACTGGAGAGCCTTTCGGTCAGTGAGAAATGTAAAATGCATATTCAAAGGCATTGTGGATCTCCTATTGGACATGCTCTAAAGATTGTTAATGCCACTCTAAGAAAATATATTATGACAAAAAAACAAGGTTTTTTTCATTAGCACCTCACAAAGTGTTGAATAAACCCCACATAATATTTTATTACTAAATAACTTATATACCCTAATATGTAATTACTATTTAGGCCATATATGAATTAAAAAACAAAAATTATTTTCTGCATACACCCCAACTATTTGTAATATGTATTCTAAGATTGTTTTCTTTCAAGCTCTTGAAGATACTCTCGCCTCCATTATAAAACAAAACCCTAACTAAAAACACAACATAGTTAATGAAAAAAAGAGGTTAATTTTGACGAATGAAACATGAAATCAATGTTTTGGAGGCTTCAACGTCGTCCGTAGCTCTGTCACTTGGGTATTGACTACAACATTTGTATCATTTGTAACTTCGACATTGATTCCAACATCTATATCATCTGTAAGTTTGAAACTAAAATGTCATCTCCAACTTTTGTATTATTAGAATTTAAAAAAAAATGCATGTGCTTATATATGTCTTCATAAATACATCTCTTGACATTCAGTTTCCTTTGCATGAAAATAATTTAAAATCTCTAATTGATATGCAAAGGGAACTTTTGGGTGGAGCTTTAGATACCAGGCATGAATCGTAACATTAAAATTTCTTCTTTGATCCTATAGTTGCCCATAAATATTCAAACATAAAATAAGCAAGAAAGACAATATGAGCATATACTTCTTCTCATAACGTGATCCACATATTTGAGAAATCTATGACTATCTTCTCCCCCAAAACTCTAGCAAGTTCTTTGCAAAAAAAAAAAAAAAAACACCAAAAACTATTTGAATAATGTAATTAACGAAGAGTTTGATTGTAGGGTTTAAGTAGGGTGTGAGGTGTATGTAGAGGGGTGTGGGGTGTAAGGGCAGTATTGGAAAATAAGTGGGGTGTAATAAGATAAATTTTTAGTTAAGATGTAGGGTGTATTAAGTATGTGGGGTATAGTCAACAAAATGTGGGGTGTTAATAAAACAAGATAAGTGGGGTGTAATAAGATAAATTTTTAGTTAAAAAGTAGATGTAGGGTGTATTAAGTACGTGGGGTATAGTCAACAAAATGTGGGGTGTTAATAAAACAAGTCAAAAGCAATATCCTTTCCATCTTAAATTTGACCCAAACGATTTGTAACTTAATTGGTAAAGATGATTCACCTTTGCAACCGAGTTCTCGATTTATAATCTTTATTCTCTCAACATCACTTGTATCAAGGAAGAGAAAAACTAGGAAAGTTGTGTACCAAAGGCTTATTAAATAACATCTTAAGCCTCTTCAACAGTTTCTAATTGATATCGGTTAGATATGATGCTCATATTCTAATTACTATAGCGATCATCAATTGTTACTTAATACTGCGGGTTAGTGATATTCTTCTTTACTTGTAAGTGAGAGATCTTAGGTTCGATTCTCGCCAAAAGCGAATTTGAACTATATTATTGCTAGCCTATTGTGAGGCTAAACCCACTCTCTTCCCATTAGTGTAGATAATATCGATTGTTCAAAGAAAAAAAGAAGAAAATTACTATAGTGACCCTTAACCTAGTCGTTGTCCATTACTACTCATTTTTGCATCAATTCTCCATCTCCGAGACATGAAAATCAGTTGCTGAATAGGCAGTGGACCAAGGAAATCTCAAATCTCTGCTGCCAGAATTTTTTCAGTCCAATGCTTCACCGTAGATTTCACCGCTCCGCAATCTGGCCATAGTTACTGAAGGACTGAATGCAGAGGTTCAAGTAGAAGAGTACTTAGCAAATAGAAGTTTGATCAGCGTGCTATTTTTTCTTTCCTCCTCACTAAATCCAGTGATTGTTCTCAAAGTTAAAATTGCTAACATATTGGAGCTTAGTTTTTCAACATTTTTTAGGTTACAATAGCCAAACAACCTCGTTAGCGAGGCTATTGGAGTCTCTTAGGATCTTAGTTAGAACATGTGTCTTCTGTTATTTTGGGCCTAAATCCTACTATTAGAATAGTATTAAATGGTTCGTCAAGAAGCTTCTAGTACAAAAACATGTTTGCGCGACGCAGCAAATTTCGTCGCGCAAAGTATGTTTGCGCGACGCTAAACACAAAACGTCGCGCAACGTGGCTTTGCGCGACGATACTTTGCGCGACGTAGGTGTACGTCACGCAAAGATGTTTTGCGCGACGAAGGAATATGTACGTCGCTCAAAACAACTTGCGCGACGTACACCTACGTCGCGCAAAGTATCGTCGCGCAAAGCCACTTTGCACGACGTTGGCTACGTCGCGCAAGATGTTGGCGCCAAACTAAGAATGTTTTACCGCTTTTTTTCCCAAGTTTGCGCGACGCATGAGCACTTACGTCGCGCAAAACAGTTTTGCGCGACGTAGGTAGCGTCGCGCAAAGTCAACGACTTTTTTCTCTAATATAACCACACACATGGGCCTTTTTCTTCACACTCAACATCTCTGTTTCACTCTCTTTCAGACTCTCTATCTCTCTCAACCCTCACCATCTTCACCTTCAAGTATTGTATTTATTTGATTAGTTAATTAACTATTTATTGATTACATTTATGTTTGGATTTTTTTATTTTTGTGTATTTATGTTTTTCTTTAATTATCTTTGTCAATGCTTATTTTTAACAAGTTGAGTTTTGGTTTTGAACAATTGAATGAGTAGAATGAATGACTATGAGTATGAAGGATTTTGATAGGTTTAGGGAAACAAAAGCTAAGAAACTGCAAATTGCTCAGTTAACTTGATCTAATTTAGGGATAGATTGATGTGTGCTAAAAAATGGATAGATTTCATTTCTCACCAAATTGGGAGGAGGAAATTAGAATGTTAGAGATTTAGAGAAGAAGCCAGTTTATAGCTTTGTCAAACCACTGTTCTATTACGTGGTTAGTAATCATTTTAGGTGTATTCTCTACCCTTTACGATTTAGAATACGTGGTCTCATCATATAGGTCCTTAAACAATAATTTTAAGGTAGGAGTGGAAGGGGTAAACAAGAAGTTAAAATTGTGGAACATAGAAATTTTGGGTGATGTCAATATGAAATCGTCCCATTTTTTTGGTTGAAGGATTAATAGTTTGTATCTATTATATTTAGTTTCATTAATTATTATGATTTAATTTATTTGTATGCACATATTTTTGTACATCAAGTACAAAATTGTTTTGTGTTTTACGAAGTTAATACTACTTATATTCGTACACTTTTTTCAAGAAAAGCTTAGTTTTACGTTTGAGAATTTGTTGGATTTCGTGTATGGATGCGAAAGCATGACTGCGGTCCAATTAATTCTTGAATTGTCCCATTTTTTGGACAGTTTGGGAATGCATAGTTATGTGTTGTAGTTTGCGGTTCACGGATTAGGTTTCGATAGTGGAAATTTTGGTAACATTTCCTAATGTTCTTCGAGTACACGGTGGATATTATGTATCTACGACGTGCACTTGAAGAACTATAAGGAGATCCTGCCGAAATTAGCCCACGTCAAAATTTAATCAATTGGAATCGTAAATTACGGCACATAACTGTGCATTCTTGAATAGGATAGGGCCCTTACCAGAGGAATAAGATGACAAGACAATAGTTGAAGTTGTTGTAATTCTTGTACTTTTATTGGGATTGCAGACAAAATGGACAAGAGATGCTCAGCTTATAAAATTAAAGGTATTTATTGATGTCTCTTTAACCCATTTTATCATTTTTTGAGTTATGTACCTGTCTTTTTGTAAAAAAAATTCCCACCTCGGTACAGAGTAAATTTGGAGAAGCACAAGCCAAAGAGCAAAGAGCAAAGCAGCGCCAGATATAAATCAAAATTTGATAGAAGTAGGAGAGAGAGTTATCACCAAAGAAAAACCAAAGGATCCAATTCCAGAAATCGAGTGGTGGTAAGTAGATTGCCCTTTCATTTGCTGTGGTTTGCTGAATGATTCTTATTCTTGCCTTCTCATTGTTCCGATATTTATGTAATTTTACTTTACCGCCCCTTTTTTTCTCTTAATGTTTTGTATCCGTTGAATATGTATAATTGACCAAGAAGGTCACTGAACAAGTAAGACTGCTAGCAAAGAATGAAAATGAGGAACTTACAAAGACAAGCCCAGATGAATAACAGTGCACCATGTGTTACCCCTGCAGGCTAGGTTGAAGGAGATTATTACTTCTGTTTTAAAGACGGGTAATAACTGTGTAATGCTAAAGAATACAATTCCTATCTTTCGAGCAAATAAAATAGCAATGCACCATGTGTTATCTAATGATACATCAACTCTTAAGTTGTTGAGTTGTTAACATGATTAGATTTTGTGGTATCCACTTATGTAAATTTTTTAAATTGACGATCGAATCTTTTTGTTGTATTCATATAGGGTCAATGAGTTTAGCTCTAAAAAATCATCAAAATCCGAGTTAAAATAACCGTGAAATCGTGATTTTTCATTTATAACCGTCGAAAATTTTTGTCCCGTTACTTGAGTTCTGACTGTTTGTTTTTTATGATTTTTGGCGAATATGATCTCAAAATATATACAAACAAGTTTGACGGTTTAATCGTTGAAACTAATTACGTACAATGCGTTTCCCATCAAGTTCAATAATATATATATTTAGTAAGTAGATTTTAATTTGGGAAGTGTTATTGACACTTCAAATATAGAAAGTTTGGAGTGTAGAATGTGATTTTTGGAGTGCTAATAACAATTCCCTTTAATTTATTTATTTTGTACTCATAAGCAAAATGGCAAAAGGAAAAAAAAAAAAAACTTTGCTCGACGTAGGTGTACCTACGTCGCGCAAAGTTGTTTTGCGCGACGCTGGTGTACCTACGTCGCGCAAAGTTGTTTTTTTTTTTTCCTTTTGCTTTTCTTTTGGGGTTCTTGCATTGCCTTTTTCTTTTGTGATATCTACTTGTGTAAATGTTTTAAATTGACGATCAAATTAGTTCATTGTATTCATATAGGGTTAAAGAGTGTAGCTCTAAAAAATCATCAAAATCGGAGTTAAAACTACCGTTAAATCGTGCTTTTTCGTTTATAACCGTCGAAACTTTTTGTCCCGTTACTTGATCTTTGAATGTTTTTTTTTGCGATTTTTGGCGTACAAGATCTCGAAGCATATACAAATACGTTTGACGGTTGGATCGTTGAAACTAGTTTCGTACAATGCGTTTCCCATCAAAACGATACATTTACTAACACTTAAGAGTTTATTTATACTTTCATCAAGTATAACATAAGATTTTGTGGTATCCACTAGTGTAAATATTTTAAATTGAAGATCGAATTAGTTCATTGTATTCATATAGGGTCAAGGAGTGTAGCTCTAAAAAATCATCAAAATCGGAGTTAAAACTACCGTTAAATCGTGCTTTATCGTTTATAACCGTAGAAAAGTTTTGTCCTGTTACTTGATCTCTGAATGTTTGTTTTTTTCGATTTTTGACGTACGCGATCTCGAAGCATATACAAATACATTTGACGGTTGGATCGTTGAAACTAGTTTCGTACAATGCGTTTCCCATCAAAACGATACATTTACTAACACTTAGTGTTTATTTATACTTTCATCAAGTATAACATAAGATTTTGTGGTATCCACTAGTGTAAATATTTTAAATTGAAGATCGAATTAGTTCATTGTATTCATATAGGGTCAAGGAGTGTAGCTCTTAAAAATCATCAAAATCGGAGTTAAAACTACCGTTAAATCGTGCTTTATCGTTTATAACCGTAGAAAAGTTTTGTCCTGTTACTTGATCTCTGAATGTTTGTTTTTTTCGATTTTTGACGTACGCGATCTCGAAGCATATACAAACAAGTTTGACGGTTGGATCGTTGAAATTAGTTTCGTACAATGTGTTTCCCATCAAGTTCAATGGTATATATATTTACTAAGTAGATTTTAATTTATTTATTTTATACTTATAACACTTAAGAAATTGAATGATATATATGTAAAAAAATTTATTGTGGGTTTTTATTAGAAAAATATATTATTGTGGGGTTTATGTAAAAAAAATTTGAATTTAAAAAAAATAAAGTCACATTTTCAATAATTTTTATAATAATTTTAAAATAAAAAAAAAACCTTGCGCGACGTCAAATTGTAAACCTACGTCGCGCAAGTTGTGAAAATTTGGGCGGAACAATAGTGAAAAATGGGCGCTTTGTTTTCAATTTTCCAAGTTTAATTGGACCTCTTTCCCGTAGACCTCTCTTCCCTCTCGCTCATCTCTCCCTCTTTCTTTCCCGTAGCCATCTCACTTCCCCCTTTCCCGTAGACCGCTCTTCCCTCTCGCTCATCTCTCCCTCTTTCTTTCCCGTAGCCCTCTCTTCCCTCTCGCTCATCTCTCCCTCTTTCTTTCCCGTAGATCTCTCTCTCCTCTTCACAAGCTTTCCTCTTCGGCCACGCCACTACGGGCAGCCACCCGAATCTCGAAGCCGACGCGAATCAAGTCCCAAAATCAAGGTAAGGGCTTTTGATTTTCGAAGGGTTTTGTTATTTAGGGTTCAAATTGCATGTTATTTAGGGTTTCTGATAAAATTGGATGTTGGTTCTGGTTTGCAGAGGGGTTGATGGGTTGCAGGTAGAGAGAGGGATCACACTCTCAGTCGCTACCAGAACCTTTTGGTTTCTACTCCTGCTGCAATTCAATTTCACCTCATCGTTTTTTCTCCGTTCTGAGAGAACGGTTCGCGCGACCATACCGGAAGCATCACAGCGCCTCAGCTCAAGGTCCTTCTTCTTCGTCTTCATTCTTTTGGCCCTAAACTTCTCAAAATCCCCAATTTTTGTTTTGTTATATGTAAACAGGGTTTCTGTAGAAGTTTCAAATTGAGTGCTTAGTTGAAATGGGGTATTTGGATATGAATTTTTTTTTGCTTTATTCTTCTTCTCTTCCCCTATACTTCCCAAAATCCTAATTTTTGCCTTTTTATATGTAATTTTTTTTTACGGGATTTCTCATAATTTCAAATTTCAATGTAATTTTTGTGTGAAAATTTTATTGCTTTTTTATGATGTCGTCTTGGTTGATTGACATTTGCTTATTTGAAATGGGTATGTTGGATGTCAAAATTTTATTGCTTTTTTCTTCTTCTTCCTCAAATCCCCAAGTGCTTATTTTGTGTGTTCTTTCGATTTCTGAGTTTAATTAATTGGTGCACTTTTCTGAGTTTAATATCATCAATATAGTGCTTCTTAATATATATCGTCAAATATGTAATATTGAAATATGATGCTATGAAATGCTTAAGATTTTGACAGTATAGTACATTAATGCAATCTCTTTATCACACCCTGCAATTCATGAAGTGTAAGCTTGAGATATGTATCCTTACAGTTTTTACAAGAAAGTTAACTTTATCCTTTCTAGGAACATTCCTGCCCTGGTGACATTTTCGCTGTATTTCTGATGGATTCCAGATTTCTAGTGGATTTAGCTTAGGGTTTTCGTTGGATTGTGGTCTTAGTGTGGTGAAGAAAAATCAGAGGACAGGGAGGGGAAACTTATGCTTCAAGACGAAACTAAAGTTTTAACCTATTCCAGCTTCATTTTGATCTAGGTAGAGATATATGAATAGATTAGTAATCTCGATGCTTTTAGATTTAGTAAAGAATTGTTTGTTAATAAATTATCTTGAATCAATCATTTTTGAAACATTTTTTATTCTGGTTATTACGTACATCTTCAAATTCCAGTTCAAGATACTTTAGGGTTAAAGATAGACTCATTTGAAGACTCAAATTTCTAGTTGAGTTGTTACCGGAGGACATATTCAAATTTCCTCAAATTTCCTGGTGATGAGACGGCTAAGCAGCTTCATGTAAGTATATGTAATTGTTATTATTCTTATATGTATGAATCGTTCAAATATTATTTATATTTTGTTATTAAACATTAAATGTTTTTTTCTTTATTATTACAGGTTGCTATGGTGGAACAACGCACTGCTGTTCTCCAAGAAGCAACATCGCAGCTTCCCCCGGAGACCCCGATCGAGGATGTCACGGTACCCGAGGATGCAGGTTTTCAAATCCTGACTAATGTCATGGATCAGAACTTCGGTCGTCGTCATGGCAAGGTTGTTCGGTGTATGGGGAAAGCGCGAGTTCGTGAGACGGGTGCCTCTTCTTCCAGATCGAACATAGTAGAGGTCAGTGCATTGAAGGAGGAAGTGACAACCCTAAAGGGTCAGCTTGCGGTCCAGGGCGAGAAGATGAAGGCTCGTGACGAGCAGATGAAGGCCCAGGAAGAGCAGATTAGGGCCCAGGGCGAGCAGATTAGGGCCCAGGGCGAGAAGATGAATGCCTATGTTGGGCACGTGAGAGACCTTGTACGAGCCATACAAATGTCCGGCCTCCAAATCTCGCTACCAGAACCTGATATTGATACACCTTCGACCTCTGAGCCATTTCACCCTGCCGATACCTAGTAGCCTGATGAATCAAACCTAGAAGACTACTTGTAGTTTTTGCTTTTTTTTGTTTGAACATCTTGTATGTATATTTTCATATATTTTATAATTAAATATTTTTCCTTAGTTAATTAATTATTTATAATTTAATTACAATATTTATTAAAAAATTTAAAAATAATATTTTTGATCAAAACATAAAAAAGGGGTTTGCGCGACGAAGATTCTACCTACGTCGCTTAAGGCACCTACGCCACTTTGCGCGACGCATGTCCTTACGTCATGGAAAAAGGATTAGGTGGCTTTGCGCGACGCAGCCTACGTCGCGCAAGGTGGCTTGGCGCGACGAAGAAGAAACATGCGTCGCGCAAAGCCTCTTTGCGCGACGTAGGATGCGTCGCTCAAAGCCACCTTGCCCGACGCATGTTTCTTCTTCGTCGCGCAAAGACACCTTGCGCGACATATACTGCGTCGCGCAAAGCCTCCTTGCGCAACGTAGGCTGCGTCGCGCAAGGTGGCTTTGCGCGACGCATGTTTCTTCTTCGTCGCGCAAACTCTTCTGTCACTGCCTTGCCGCGACGGTTATCGCGCGACGAAGGTGCGTTGGGCCAAGTTTTGCGCGACGTTTTTTGACTTTGAGCGACGAAGGACCTACGTCGCGCAAAGTGTTTTTTTTACTAGTAGAGAGTCTGTATTTTGTTTGTGTGTTCCTTAAATAGCCAGCTGACACAAGGGGATGATGATGAATGAATTGAGTATTGTTTCTCATTAAATTCCTTGTATTTTCTTCAATTTCCTTCATTTTTTATGTCTTAGGCTTCTGCGGTTGATGGATACAGTTGTTTCATATATCAGTTCTATTTTCGTCCCGCACAAAAAATATGTCCTTTAATAAGTCACTATAAAAGTTCTGTCATTCGTAAAGAAGTATCGATCTCTTCACAACCATCATCACTTTACATTTTCAATTGAAACTAACGGAGATGTGATGTGAACTTGATCAGTAATCACCCGTATATAGTACATGGAAGAAATTTGTGGATATGTATTGAATTATAATTTCTCTACGTCTTGTTCAAACTAGTATTTTTTGGGAATTGGAAGGAGAGGGAAAATTTGATTGAGATCTATATATCGTAAGTGAGGTCAGGGATAGCTTATTCACTATACATGATGTCGGCTAAACTTAAGCTACAAGCATTTCAAGTGATTGAAATCGATCAATTTATAATTGGTGGCATTAACCACATGAATTTTCAAATATTAAGTAATTGGTACATAGTATTGACCAATGAGAAATGCTAAGGAGACTTTCTCAAAAGTGAGACTTTCCATGTACTATTTGTCACCTCATATTTTTTACACAATATTGTTTTACAATGTTGGCACGAGAATTAATATTAAACTGTTAGCATTTCTCACATAATATTGACCAATACATAGTCGAAAAAAATAATGTAAATAGATGTTAAATTGGAAATGAATGCAGGTTCATATTCCTTGAGTTTGAAGTATAATTAAGTCATTATTTTGATTGTCAAGCAAGATATTGAAATTGTAGGGGTTTAGGGCTACATATATAATGAACATTTAAAAATAGGAGGGGTTGAGGGTTAAAGCAGCAAGACACACATAAAAGGGGTACAATCGGCCGCTACATCTGGGGTTATACAATATTTTTAGTCGTAATATAATAATTGTAAAGCTATGTAATTTTGTAGTATCGAAGTCTGAGTGCAAGGGGCTTGACTCACAGAGTCTAAAAGATACAACTGTTCAATAAATTTCACAAATTTTCTTTAATTGTATGTACGTATCACTGAGTGGTCCGAAAAATCAACAGTTACATCTTGCATACAAAATTTATACCGATGAGTTATACGTATCGTTGTAAATAAAGAAAACAGATATTATCATGGCCCTAGCTATCTCACCGGAATCTAATCTCTCCAATGAATTGAGAGAATGAATGCATGTCAAAATAATACGACACAATTGAGTAGTTAACAATGAAAATGGTCGCACTGCTGTTTTGCTGAGTATGGAGTATTTGTGATAATAGTACCAATATTTTATATTTAATTTCTATAGGGTCTATATTAATATTTAATATAGTATGAAGAGCTTTATCCTCTAAAAATGTGGTTATGTGTTTAATTTTCCTTATTAGTCAGTGCCACAAGCAGGGGAGTGGACAGGTATAGCATACCAGCATGGAAGTGGGTTTGCATTTTACAGTATCTTAAATATTGTTTTATTATTATCGTTAATGATTTAGCACTAGATGTTATCATTTTTTTTTTATATATAATAGTGGAAGAGAGGGATCAAACGTATAAAAATAAATACTCTTAATTATTACTCGAGTTACAATTTCTTGCATTCGGTTATCTAAGCTTCTAAAATCAACCTTATCATTTTTTGTTAAGACAAGAAAGACTTTGTCACAACGGTGTAGTGTAAGCCAAAAACCCACATATGCCTAAGTTAAACTTAATAAAGGAGAATAAAACACAATTACCTTTTTTTATGCATGAAAATGAACATGCCTTTATGTAGTGCTAGCCATGGACTTGTGAATGATTCGTTAGGGCACGTGTGACACTCCCTAAGTGGTTGGTTAACACACCATATTATCCGACCCCTTTAGCCAACAATGATTGATTATGGGATACGTGATGAATGTCATCAATTGAGAGTCTTGTTGAGGGACAACTCTTAACTAGCGTTGGAGAACATGACATATGTTTGAGCAATGATTATCCCTTG
This sequence comes from Malus fusca, assembly GCA_035220775.1. Classification (NCBI taxonomy): domain Eukaryota; kingdom Viridiplantae; phylum Streptophyta; class Magnoliopsida; order Rosales; family Rosaceae; genus Malus; species Malus fusca. Next base: position 4,506,838 of record CM069068.1, on the reverse strand, counting down.
AAGATCATGTTGGTTCTTTCCTTGCATGGCCCTGCTGGGCAAATCTCTTATGCGAGCTCTTTTGGACTTGTGGATGTCATTTGGGTTATATCATTAAGCTTGCTGAGTGGGAGTGGTCTATTGCTTTGGTTTACATGAGTTCATCACGTGAGGCGTGGAGAACACCTAGTCCCGGCAGGGGTGTCACCTCTACTGAAACCTCTGCTGGCGTGATTTATGGGAAGACATCTCTTCTCGCATTTAATATTCAACTCGCATAAAAGACTCAAGTGTTGGCATATCCTTAAGAATAATTTTGTCAATTGAGTCTGCTTCGGCACATTCAACGTCCCCTCTGAACCGATGAGATTTGGTTGCGACGGTAGGCCCCTAGACAATCTTTGAAATCCCACTGATAGACAAATTCAGCTCTTGCGCTGCCAGACAAAGCTTGTCTCATTATCACAATTGAGGGTGCCTAAACTGTTTTCTATCACGGGGATGACTTTCTTGGCTATATTTTCTTCTTTTAAAATTGTATCATGGAGCCCCAAACCCTAATTAGTTAGGGCATGACAAACTGATCTAGGGTTTAATATAAATGAAATGGAAAATCATCCATATGGAATAGAAAAAGAGAGAAAAAAACATGAAGAAGACAAAATCAGCCGCACCGCAGACTAATTATTATCGAATCGAATATATGTATGTAAGTGCCTGATGCAGAAAATAAATTAATCTCTGAAATTGTAGGGTACCTAGGGTTGGTAAGGGCCCTTAACTTAAACACTAAGACGAACAAATTAAGCTAAATTTTAAGCGACATCTTGCTGGAATCCTGTTCTGGGTCAATAGAAAGAAGACTTCTTTGCATAAATATATGTATTATTTTCCTGATTCTTTCTTCAAGCATAATTACTAAAATTTAATCCTCACTCTTTTTTTGTTTTTTGGTAAAACCTTTCCGAATAAAGGAAAAGAGTTTATTCCAAACATATATTACAAACAGAGGCCCACTAACAAAATAAGACCAGAAACACAAATGGACCTCTCAGCTAACCAAAAAAAGCTCAACCAAGAGCCTAACACTATAGACAGAACAAAAGAAACTTCTCGACCCCAGCATACACCACCGTAATAGTGTTTCACGATCAACTTAGAACACTTCCTCCAACAAATGCCAATAATCAATCAAGCAGCTCGGCAAAAACCAGCCACAAAAGCCGCCCCTATCTTAGCCAGAAATTGGAAGAAGCCTGCCATGAACAACACTGCCATCGAAGGCAGACAAAGAGAAGGAGGTTGTGTTTTAAACAATGTGAGCTGATGTGCCCACCGGAGCTCTACGCACCCTCTCGAATGGTCGCAACAAATTGCGATGAAAACTTACTACAAATTGAAATGAAAGTGGTTGGGGAAGACAGACGTCCAAGAGGAGAGAAAGTTTGGGTAAAGTAGGAAATACATATGGGGGAAAAGTTAGCATAAGTACGGAAAAGGAGAAACAAAGAACAAAAGGAAAAGTTTTCCTCCGACCCCCGTCACAGCGCGAGCCGGTGACAACGGATTTATATGATGGGGAACTCACTCACACAATCAGTGGGAAAGACTCTTAGGAAAAGAGAAACCCTCCCGTTTACTAATCCGTAATCAAATTAAGATGAATTGAATTGAAGAAAAATTAGATTGACGAGGAATTGAAATGAGGTGGAATCAGAATCAGATTCCTGTTGAAGTTATTTACTAAAACTATCTAGAATCAGAGTAGGAATGATGCTGATGTCATATAAGTTGTTTACTAATTCAATTCAATCGAAATGAAAACTAGGTTGGTTACTATCAAGGTATTAAATATCGGTAATATCGGAAATATCGGTAGTCCGAAAACACGGAAATATCGACGGAAATATCGATATCGATAAAAATTACATGGAAACCACGGAAATTGTAAGAAAAACTTGGAAATTTTTATTGAAACTTTGCAGGATGTTTATTTAGTCAATTATCTATTAGTTTATCACAAAAAATTGGAAGGAAATGCATTGCATGATGGATTTAACATTATCAAGTTGATTATATAGCGAGCTGACAAACATTGTGAGTGTAGAAAATATGTAGTAATTAATCATTTATATATGTAGTAATTAATGAAAGAAGTTTAAACACACCATAATCATTTATATATAATGAATTAGTACAATATTTTACACTTTATATATTGCATGGTAAGATACATGAGTGACTTATTCTTATAACGGGTACATATCAATTTTTTTTTATAAAAATTAATGGGTACAAACTTATTCTTATTTTATTTTTTATATATTTGAAATGTTTGAATTGAAAATTAATTAAGAGTTTAATAAGGATGTGAGTATTAAAACTCTAAATAAATTACTAATTATTGTTCATATGTGCTAGTTTGGTTTCCCTCGTTAGCCCACAAATAAATCGAATGATAAAATGTAAAAAGAATATCCAACCAATCTAAAATTTAAAAATACATTAAGTCATATAACTTAAGATATTTTGAATGGTTATATTTAACTTTTTAAAATTAAAAGTAAAAATCATGGTTGGGTGGGTGGTTGAAATTGAAACTTTGAAAAGGTGCAGCATGCTTCCCCATTTCAGCACCACGTGTGTGGTGTGACCTCCCCTCCATTCCGATTCCCCATCCTTCACATCTATCTTCTCTCTCAGTCCTCTCTTTCTCTCCACTTTCCCAGGCTCTCCCTCTCTCTGCTTCTCTCCCTCAGTCTCTTCTTCTCTGCAAAACACGCACACACCACACACGCAGTCTCTCCTTCTCTCCCTCAGTCTCTCCGTCGTCCGTCCATCCTTCTCCCTCAGCCTCGATCTCGATCCTTCTCTCCCTCAGTCTCTCCGTCCGTCTATCCTTCTCCCTCAGCCTCGATCTCGATCCTTCTCCCTCAGTCTCTCCGTCCATCCTTCTCCCTTAGTCTCTCCATCCTTCTTCTTCTCCCTCAGTCGTCTCTGGTGGTGCGCCGCTGAGCAAGGAGTTGGCCCAGTCATCGATATTTCAGGTGAGATTCCATTGAAACCCTAAGCCCTAAACCGATATCACATATGTTGAATCGTTGATGCATGCGTGAAATTTGGAGTATATTTGTGAAATTTAAGTTAAAATTCGTGTTTTTGCAAGGTTTTTGGGACGAAATGGGCTCGGGAACAGGCACACCATCTCCGGCGTTCTTCTCCGGCGTCCGATATCGGAATCCGATTGCACCGTTCAACGAAATTTCTCGATATTTCCAAAATATCGCGATATTATCGATAATATCGATAATATCGCGCTATTTGGACGAAAACTACACGGAAACCAGTTTAAATATCCATTACCCGAAAAATCGATATTATCGGCGATATTTCGCCGATAATATCGATATTTAAATCCATGGTTACTATATTGCCCTTACATATATAAATTATTTTCATACTAATTAATTAAATTAAATTCTTAATTAAATTTATATAATAAAATTCATCTATATAAACATTTATAAATAGATTTTATTTATTTATTAAAAGATGGCATGAATGATGTTAAATCCATATAAGTTGTTTACTAATTCATTTCAATCGAAATGAAAACTAGGTTGATTGTTAAATTGCCCTTACATAAATAAATTATTTTGACACTAATTAATTTAATTAAATTTATATAATAAAATTATCTATATAAAAATATATAAATAGGTTTTATTTATTTATTAAAAGATGGCATAATGAGTGTCAAATGAAGGGCAATGTTGGGATAATAAGAAACAAGTGAGGACATAATAGGAATAAAAGATGCATTTCTGATTCCCTTACCCTCAGGGAATTCAAATACCTCACAAAACTAGGGAATCTCGTTCCTCCAATTTCAAGAATTGGAGTCATTGTTTCGTGTGGGCTCCACCACTTTTTTGATTCCTTAATATTTAGTAAACATCGGAATACTCCGTAATCGGAATTCAATTCCGTTTCTTTATTCCGATTACCCTTACGTAAATGTGCCATCAACAAAGAGAAAAGCACTCTTTTTGTTTGGACAGTTTAGTAAGAACATATATTTTTAGTATTCCTTTTGTCTAGATAAATTACTCTGTAAAGATCATCTCAGCAAAAATAAAAATAAAAAACAACAAACACAAAATACAAAAAATAAAAAACAAAAAAACCAAACAAAATTAAGATTGTTTGTAGAGATGATTTTTGCAAATAAATAAACAGTTTGTAATGCTTTTACCGAATATGTCAATTTGTTTTTATACAGTTTGATAACCAAGCAATCTTAGGAGGGTGTATTCAATTGAGAATTTGAGAGATTTTAATGGATTTATAAATCCATGGATTTTTATGGAGTTTAATTGATTTGTAGAGATTCCATGTAAAATTTTGATTCAATTCCCTCGAAATCTCTTGGGGGGAGGTGAGATTTGTGGATGCTCAAAATACACTATGAAATATCTCCAATTCCCTCTAATTCCTCAAATTTCTCAAATTCTTTAAAATCAAATTCTAATTGAATACACCTAGAATGTTATAAACTTCTTTAAAATTCTAATTGAATACACCCGAATTTCTAAGGATTTTCATAAACTATCTTAAAATCTTGATTGAATACACATTGAATTTCAGAGAATCACTTAAATTCCTGATTGAATACCCCTAGATTCATTAAAAGAATTAAAATCATTCAAAATCCTAATTGAATACACCCCCCTTAGTTTTAATTGATCTTTTGTAGAGATGATTTTTACATAGTAATTTATAATATGAACAATTTCAACCATAGAGTTATAAGCACAAAATTTTGTAAATAGGACACGACCATTGGCGAATCTAGGACTCTAACCTTATAGGGTTCCAATGTAAAATATTCAAGTGCGCACAACACTCAAAATATTTTTTTTTTTCATTGAGGAATTTAGTCGAGCACTTGATAGACATTTCGTCATCATCCTAGTTCTATCGATAGCTTCCAAGGCATGATGCCAAGTTTTACCTGCCAAGGCTTGTCCCAGGGTCTGCTGAGCATCACTTGCCAATGTCTGTCGAATTCTACCTAAAAGATATTTCATCGAACAGTTTGTGGCCATACTTAAGTCCCAAGAGAACTCCCTGAATCCACCCTTGGCCACGACGTATTTTAAGAAAAAATTCCTCCTTAATTCTTGAGGAGCCAAGCCTATTATTTATCATCATGTGTGTATTTATATATAATTTATTTTTTATCTTCATACTTACCCTTACTTTTGTTCCGCAGTAGAAGTGAAATATAAGGGTAAAAGACTGTTTACTACCCTCATGTTTCATGGTTTTCAACATTTAGTACATCAAGTTTTTTTCGTCTCAGAGTCATACCTAAAGTGTAAATTTTGGGACAGTCTCATACATCCGTTAGTCAAACTGTTAAATTTGCCGTTAATTGTGACGTGGCGCCCATGTGGACAATGACTGGGCGCCACGTGTCAGCCACGTTTTTTTTTTCTTTCTTCTTTTCTTCTTCTTCTTCTTCTTCTTCTTCCACCCGACTGCAACATTTTTTTTTCCTTCCTCCTTCTCCTTCTCCTTCCTTCCCCTTCTTCTTCCTTCTTCTTCCTCCGAATCTGGGGAAGTTTTTTTTTTTTTGCTTTCTTCTTCCTCCTTCCTCCTTCTTCCTTCCTCTTCTTCTTCCTCCGAATCTGCCCAGATTCGGTTTTTTTTTTTTTTTTTTTTTTTTAGGAAGATGAAGAAGAAGGAAGAAGAAGGAAGAAGAAGAAGGAAGGAAAAAAAGAAAAGAAAAAAAGTTGCAGTCGGAGGAAGAAGAAGAAGAAAGAAGAAAAAAAAAAAAGCTGAATTTGGGCAGATTCGGAAGAAGAAGAAGAAGAAGAAGAAGAAGAAGGAAGAAGGAGGAAGGAGAAGGAAGAAGGAGGAAGGAGGAAGGAGGAAAAAAAAAAAAAAAAAAAAAACTTCCCCAAATTCGGAGGAAGAAGAAGGAGAAGGAGAAGGAGAAGAAGGGGAAGGAAGAAGGAAGAAGGGAGAAGGAGAAGAAGGGGAAGGAAGAAGGAAAAAAAAAAGAATCTGGGCAGATTCGGAGGAAGAAGAAGAAGAAGAAGAAGAAGAAGAAGAAGAAATAAGGAGGAAGGAGAAGGAAGCAAGAAAAAAAAAATTCCCCAGATTCGGAGGAAGAAAAAGGAGAAGGAGAAGGAGAAGGAAGAAGAAGGAAGAAGGAGAAGAAGGAGGAAGGAAGAAGGAGAAGGAGAAGGAGGAAGAAAAAAAAAAGTTTGTAGTCGGGTGAAAGAAGAAGAAGAAGAAGAAGAAGAAAGAAGAAGAAGAAAGAGAAAAAAAAAAATTCCCCAGATTCAGAGGAAGAAAAACGAGAAGGAGAAGGAGAAGGAAGACGAAGGAAGAAGGAGAAGAAGGGGAAGGAAGAAGGAGGAAGGAAGAAGGAAGAAGGAAGAAGGAGAAGGAGGAAGAAAAAAAAAAGTTTGCAGTCGGGTGGAAGAAGAAGAAGAAGAAAGAAGAAAGATGAAGAAGAAAGAGAAAAAAAAAAAAAATCCCCAGATTCGGAGGAAGAAAAAGGAGAAGGAGAAGGAGACGGAAGAAGAAGGAAGAAGGAGAAGAAGGGGAAGGAAGAAGGAGGAAGCAAGAAGGAGAAGGAGGAAGAAAAAAACAAAAAAAAGTTTGCAGTCGGGTGGAAGAAGAAGAAGAAGAAACGTGGCTGACACGTGGCGCCACGTCATTGTCCACATGAGCGTCACGTCACAATTAACGGCAAATTTAACAGTTTGACTAACGGATGTATGAGACTGTCCCAAAATTTACACTTTAGGTATGACTCTGAGACAAAAAAAACTTAATGTACTAAATGTTGAAAACCATGAAACATGAGGGTAGTAAACAGTCTTTTACCCGAAATATAAATACTTATCCACCACTCCCAGTGCTAACATCACCATTGCCTCTCTCTAGTTAATTCTTATGATCACGCTTGATAGTTGCTACTTGTCTTAAAGGTTTTCTATTCTTCTTTTTCTTTCTTTGCACTTGTATTTTGTCAGAGGAAATTGATCTTCTTCGCTGCTTGGACCCAAATTCACACATTATGGTAATAACTACGAATGAAATTAGTAATACTCTAAGTGGTGTATTATTGAGTTTATTAGATGTTTGAGATCATATTTCCTTTGTTGCCTGAGTATAACGATATATATACGCTAAGGGGGGTGAGAGTAATAAATTGATTTTATACTTGTCGTCCATGAGATTCGAATCTAAGTCACTTAACGGTTAACAATTCTTGTTGATCAATAATATCAAGTGACGTGACACATGCAGCTTTGCAATTGGATGAGAATAAAGAAAAGGGCCTCACAAAACAACTTTCAATCAAAAAGATTTAATCAACTAATCTGCGCTACACGCTCACGGTACCGGATTATGATAAGTTTGAGAGAAGTCACTTTGTTTCCTTTACTTTCAGATTAATGACAAGTGAGAGTAGGAAAGGGAGGCCATTATCTCCATATTTGAGGCCTGTGGAGGTTCTGAGGTTTATGTCGTTTGGGCGCATATAAACAAGGGGTTTATGTCGCACATTTGTTATAACTCTATTTTGGATTTCAATTTGTGAACTCTATTTTTGTAGTGTCCAATTTGTAGTACACAATTGTCAATAAGAATACATATAAAAAAAGGGAATAGGCACTTCCATCCATATCCAACGGATTCTTCGATCATGTCCGTTCAAACGAAAATCGAATGGCCATAAATTAATTCCATTTTCACCTTCACCTTCTCCTGTTCATCTTCTTCTTTCTTCTTCCCTGTTAACCTTCCCATGTTCATCTTCTTCCCTTTTCTCCATCTCTCTCTCTCCAGCTTCAGAATTGAACTGAAAGATCCGGAGGATCCTGACGGAAGGGATCCGGAGAGAAACCCGGTCCTAAAAACAGAACCACTCTTCAGCCTACATAAATGCTTCCTTGTACTTTCTTCACTCACCCTTTTTGGTGTGGTGGGTTGGGCCGAAACATAGTTATGGGGATGACACCCATGCACAGGAAATAGAGTATGATTGCTATTACAAATAACCCATATGGATTCTAAATCGCAGCACAAGAAGCTGAATAAAGGTTAAGGGTGCATGAATAAACTATCCAACCTTAACAGGACCGGTGTTCGCTGGTTTCTGAAACACTCTTACAACTGGCATTCCATCTCCACCATCATTGCCTACCCTCCAGGAGCGATCCTTTTTCCTCTGAGTCTTTTTGTGTTGTTTATGAGGAGCAGTGGGCTTCCTGACAGCGACTTTCTTCTTGGTAGCAAGCCCATTAGCTATGTCAAATGAATTGAGGTCTTCCAGGGCATGATCAAGCTCCGGCTCGTCTTCACCTTCATCATCTTCAGAGTTTTCATCATCAGAGGAGCCTGACTTATGATGTTCAGGTAAGCCGTTTCCCACATCATCTTCCTCAGCAGTCATTCCAGGGGGCATTTGATAATGGGGCAGTTTCCCATCAATGTAATCCTTCAAAATTTGGCGGGCAGCTTTTGTTTCATCAGGAAGTCCACTAGAGGCAACATAACCACGAGAGGCACAATAGGCCCTCAAAAATTCTGCTGCCAGAGGCGGTCGCGACTGCAGTTCATAGGATTTGGGTTTGGGCAGATCAATCCTGTAAACCGCTTCAATAACATGTCTTGGAACTCGATTGGCCACTACCTGCACAGCCTCCCTATTCTCGGTCATTCGATCAATTGGCAATACACCAGAAGCAATCATCTCATGTCTGGAGCTTGAAAACGATGGAAAGACTAATCCAGGGCAATCACATAGCATTAACTCATCAGACATAATCAATGTTTGGAAATGCTTTGTCTTCCCAGGAGTAGAGGTAACACCTGTCTTCTTCTGGCCTACCAAGGCATTAATAGTCGAGCTCTTTCCCACATTTGGATATCCAACAAATCCCACAACTACATTACTGGAAGCTGAATTTCCAACAACACTTCCACTTCGAGAATCACTGGATCCTGATTTCCTCAGTCTGACTATTTCTTCTGCCTCAGATTGTAAACGAGCCAATAGCTCAATCCTCCCATATATTTTAGTATCAGGGTCTTCTGACTCGTGCAGGTTATCTTCTGTCCACGGGGAACTGAGATTTTTCCCTTCTGTAGCTGCTGTAGCGGCTTTAGCCGACCAAAACACAAAGAGAATATCTTGCGAACAGAAATAATTGGCCCACTTCTCTCTGAAAAAAAAATCAAGTAATAAAAATATTTTAGAAGGGTGTAAAGTTGGAGAACAGATCAGCTGATCATGGTTACAAAAGTACGAACCTAACAGATAAAGGTAAAAGATCTGCTTTGTTAACAAGAAGCATTGTCCTTTTGTGCTTGTCAACCTCTCGTGCATAAACCTGCATGAAGGAAAGATAAGTACTGTTATTCAAAGTTATCCTCTAGTTAAAAAGGAAAGGCTCAGGGTTTCTTCATTTCAAAGTATCTTGATAGAAAACTTTAAACGACGTGTCCCCTGAAAATTCAATGGAAGGGACTCACACCATCAAGATTGATGGCAAAAGGTTACAACTTCTCCTTCTTTGTAACAGGAATAAACTAACTTAATCCTGTTAGCACTCTATATTTTACTAAACACACGGATACCAGTAACAATTCGTTCTTTCGAAACCTCACAAGTGAATGTTCTTGTTTCTGGAACCAATGAGTAATTTTGTTACATTCATCATTTTTGAAACCTATATCGCTATCAAGCACTGCCACCAATTAATCAAATTTCAAAGGTTAAACAATGTGCTTATTCACCTATCATCCTTTCATCAACAAACACGACAAGGTGATGTAAACGAATGACAAAATTGATGACATTACCTCAAGATCAGGGCAGCGATAGAATAGCGGGTCTCGTGCATCAACAACCATCACAAGCTGACATAAAATACAGCACAATATTATTACACAACAATGATTCATAGTGACATTGAAACAGAGACAAGGCCATTGGCCTATCTTACCAAATCGCTACGCTCGACAACCCGCCATAGCTGCCTCCAAATATCGAGGTTCTTCTCGAAAGGAGTAAGGAGAAGTTTGTCGTTCTCCTCAAGCCTGGCAAGGCTTCTGCGCCAAGTCAAGAAGGCTTGCCTTTCATTGTTATCCAGCTCCTCCACAGACATTTGAGGGGTCCACGCAGGCCTCCGCGGCACCCGCAGACTTCCGGCGTGCAGGGCCTCCTCTTTCCTCTTCTGCTCCCTCCCCTGCTCCGGGGTTATCTCATTCCCATCTCTTCTCTCATAGTAAAATTACATAAAAATCAATTCGATAATCCCAAAAAAACAAAAGGAATTTGGAAAATTTGATTGATTGGAGGGGTAAAAGGGGGAAATATAACAGAACTTACAGGTCGATGAGGAGGTTAGGGGCAGGGTGGTCGAGGGAGAAGAGGCGGTCGGCCTCGTCAGCTTGTTCGACGATGGCGTCGATGTCGCTGACTTCGGTGACGGATTCGAGAACCTTCTTCTGCTGCCTCTTGTACATCAGGCCTTTCTCTTTCGTTTGCTGAACCAGCTGGTTGTGCTGTCTCACCAGAGCCCTACCCAGACCCGTCTTCTCGTTCTTACCCATTCTCTCTCTCTCTCTCTCAGAGTCTCAGATGGAAGGAAAGGTGGTGGTTTCGATGGAGGTATATGGCGGGGAGAGGAGGGGATTGATGGCGGCCGGGGGAGGGGGAACTGCGAAAGAATTGGGAATTATTGTAGGAAATTATTAACTTAATTTTAAGGCTTTATACCCACCGTTCAGATTGATCTGACGGCTACAATAGAAAGTACACATGGTACGTGTGTATTAGTTCTAGGGTTTAAGATTAGATATTTGTATGTAAGTATTTCGTTTATGTTTTAAACTAGTTTTACCATTTTATCCTCATTTTCGAAACTTTTTTGGATTTTGATTGTGAAGGAAACAAAGGGCAATATTGGGTTTATTGAATGTTTCACCTATTTGGCCTTCTCACTTTATATATATATATATATTTCATATTTCTTTACACTAAAAAATATTTAAATTATGATTGATAATCTTAATTGAGTGTTTTTTTTTTTTGTAGACTTTTATATCACAGAAGAATGACGAGTATTTTGTTTAACATGTCCCAATAACAACCGGACACGTCAATGGAGGAGTTAACACGAGATCCACGAGTGTCTCTACAATTGTTGATGGATGGGGATGACCAACGAAAAGGCAACTAATTCTACGGCTTAGGAGAGGATCAAATTCTAGACCTCGAGGGAATTTCTTCTTCATCTAGCTCTCATTCTTCAAGCAGGACGTCTTCCAAACTGCAATAGTTGGAGATGGAGGTGAGTCCGTCAAAGTCTGATGATGTGAAGATGAGGACGTAATTGTGCAAGACACCTCATTCATGGAACGGTTTTCTTCAAATATTGATGTATATTTCCAGAGGGGACCATCGATGCTGAAGTACAAGTAATTGTGCAGATTTCTTTTATAAAATTTCATTTCTAAGTTTGTGTTCTTACTTTGTAATGGACGGTCAAGATTAGGACGTAGACAATCATTAGATGTTAGCCATCTGTCACAGCAGTGGCTTTCTAAAAATACTTTTGTTTTGGGTAAATTACATTTTACTCCCCTCAAGTTTGAGATCGATTTCAATTTCTTACATCTTTAAAACATTTCAATTTCATACATTTACTTATCATTTTATTTCAATTTCATGCATCTGTTAGAAAATTTGTTAAGTAAACTGTTATGTGATGACGTGGTAAATACAGAATCCACATTTGTGCTGATATGGCTGCTAAATTTGTGCTACGTGGCAAAATAATAATTTTTTATGCATTTTAAAATATAATAATATTTATCCTATTAACAAAAAAATAATCAAACCCAGAAACCCATTTCCCCCTGACCCACTCCTTCTCCTCCACTCTCTTCACCAACCCTCCCATCCAAAAACCCACCCCATCCCACCCCACCCCCACCTCCCCTGCAACCCCCCACCCTACCCCTTATCGTGTGCAACCCTCACCTGGTGCTCCAGGATCGACGATTCCGCCTCTGTCGTTAACGCCCTGCACGCCATGGACAAATCTGGCCGACGATTCCACCTGTTGCGTCATGCTTAATGCCATTTTCTTTGTAGCCAAACAGAAATTAAGCCCAAAGGCGAGGGAAAAAAAAATTGAATTCAAAAGTTCAAATTTTTTTCCAAAAAGTTTATGAATTCATCTCCTCGGGGGTTGCGGGGGAGGTAGGGGTGGGATGGGGTGGGGTGGGTTTTTTGATGGGAGGGGAGGTGAAGAGAGTGGAGGTGAGGGAGTGGGTGGGGGGTGGTTGGGTTTATGGGTTTGATTGTTGTTGTTGTTGTTTTTTGTTTTTTTTTTAATATGATAAATATTATTATATTTTAAATCCATAAAAAATTATTATTTTTGCCACGTGGCAAAAATTTGGCAGCCATTTCAACACAAATGTGAATCCCATATTTGCCACATCATCACTTAACGGTTTACTTAACAGATTTTCTAGCGGATGTATGAAATTGAAATAAAATGATAAGTAAATGTATGAAATTAAAATGTTTTACAAATGTTGTAAGAAATTGAAATTGATCCCAAACCTGAAAGGGTAAAATGTAATTTACCTTTTTGTTTTTCAAGAGAGAGAGAAACTTAACTGCTGCTTATCATTGCATTTGTTTGGGGCTAATTCAAGGACGGATTAAATAACTTTCAGCCTTCTAAGACGGTTGATGTTGCCACTCATTAGTCGGATTAAATAACTTTTGGCCTTCTAAGACGATTGATGTTGCTACTCATTAGTACGGTTAGGTAGTATTCATCTTCACTTATAAGTCAGAGGTTTTATGTTTGAATCTCGTGGATAGCTAATTCAATACTCAAGTACGCTGCCCATTGTCTAACTTGGCACCTCTCTCATTTCCCTTAGCCTAAATATATCGTTGTACTAAAAGAAAAAAAAAGGTTGATGTTAGGGTGAGTCCACTTTGTGACATATCAATCGCTTCGCCAAAAGTTGTAATGAGTTGCAGGTTTGCTATCTCAGGATGCATGTCCCGTCTATGTCTCCTTATCTAATTTTTCAACAAGTGTCCTTACACTTAACAGACTATTGACACTGTTATCTCTTTCTCCCACTTCTCTGTCTCTTCGGCTTTTTTTCTCTCTCGCGGTTCTTCAAAAAAAATTCTACACCCTAAACAAAATCACTTTCTCCAATTTTGTCATGGGAAGCAATCAAGAATCTGTAAGTTTTTCTTCGTCATTTATATAATAGTTGATTTGATCATGTGAACTTGATATGAATAACCCATATATATAAGCGTACTAGGGTTAATATGTTAGTCTAATTTTTTATTTGTTTTCGTTAATATGTTAGTCTAATATTAGGGCTCAGATGTCAATCAATTTAGGGTTAATATGTTGGATCAAGAGCTATGCAAGTTAAAAGAAGGCAGGCATGCCCTGCAACATAAACCGGAGGGAATATTTGGAAATAAAAAAAAAAAGTGGGAGGGGCGGCGAACAAAAAAATAGCCATTAAATTGATGTATATTAATTAGTGAGAAAAATAATTATGAGAACCTTAAATATAAAAGAAGGGGAAAAAAATTATATTTAAGACTTGTCACGTGTCCATTTTTTAGTGGATTGTAGTGCCACTCAGTAGAATTCAATGGCAAGTTAAGCCCCACACAAGTTTATCTCGACAATTAGGCAACTGCATCTTCACCCCATACATAAATTGACCAGACAATTAGTTTAAAAAATACTTTTTTTTAAAAGTTAATAAAAATATAATTTTATATTTAATTACATATATGATTTTTGACCAACCTTAACGCCATTACAATTTTGTGGATAAATATTTGTAGGAGATGGTCGGTTTTGCCCTACACATGGCATCATCCTATTGGCTAAGGTGTGTCATCTGTTTGATGAATAAGGAGAGGATATTCCCAAGATATTATTAGGAGATAATATCATGGGATGATTATCGAAGCATTCATGATTGATTATGATATGGATTCTTTACTTGATAGAGTTGATCTTCAATTGGGTTTATGGAATGTATTAAGATAGGATTTAGTAATTAATCCCATTTTAGAATATTTCGTGGCCATAACCTTTTTAGGGCTTCTCAAAAGATCTCAAGACTATTTTGTAAGAAAATCAAAGCCAAGTAAAGTCTCTAGGTTAAATTTACCTACCAAGAATCGGCTCAACTATGCAAAAATCCTAACCACTACTTGAAATTTCAAACTTTCTCCGCATCACTGTGTGGAGGAAGATGCACAAATCCGTTTAACTTGTAAAAGAACTAACACCCGTAAGTAGCTGAGGACCAGGCGTGCCACCCAAGGGCTCTTCAACAGTCAAATTAGTAAGAAAACATTTGAGACTCAACTAGTAGGCAATAGATAATTGTATTGCCAGAGATGAACCCTAGAATAATGTATTTATACTAGTCTAGATAAAGTCCTTTTAGGATATAAAATTTATTTTAAACCAGGAAAATCTCAAACGATATCTAGTAGTAGAAATTACACCCTTTTAGAGTATGATTACTTACGACACATGCCAATGATTATAAGAATTCTAAGAATATAGGAAACTTGACTGATTTCTTACTGAACATGCTTTCGTTGGATTTCGCCCAATGCTCCAGAATAGGGGATTTCTCCCACTGCTCCAGAATAGGATAATGATGGCATCGTTGCTCCGTCTGGGAAGCTCCACTGCAGAAGCTATTAAGTCCATGACCGGACTTCTAAGATATTCATGTTTTGATCTACCTTACTCCGGCTCTAGAAAATCATGATCCCACAATTTCAAGAAAATCATGGTCTCACAATTTCACATGACTATGTGTTTCCTGTTCCTTTTGAGAATGGATGGTTATCTTAATATCATGTATTTCGGAATAAGTCAGAATAGCTATCGTTTCTATCTTTATGATGCGTGGATATTCATCCTAGTGAATGTTGCAAAGCACTCGAGGCGCTCCGAATTCAGGCGAGGATGCCATTGTCAATCATGGGAGTAAATTAGAATACGTGTCGTTTTGATTTATTCCCGCTCGGCTTGCGGATGCCATTGTCAATCATTGCTCCAAATACCCAATCCTTGATCCTGACTGGATACGTGCTGAGAAGGTTCAAAAAGAGGTCCGCTTAGTTCGGACCGAGGAATATTCGAAACCGAACAAGAAGAAAGGAGGATATCCAGTGGTGTGCCTCCTAAGTCTACCGTAGGAGTGCCCCACAAGAAGCAAATAACTGGAGGCGAAGGTTCTGGAGCTTTGTTAAGTTGGCTCAAGATTAGGGAAGTAGAGGAAACTTCCTTGATTAGAGAATGGAACTCCATTGATGTCCCGGTGAACCTCGCCAGAATAGCGGACCAACAACCTCGTGCAGATAATAATCGTTATTTACGGGGTAACTCAACCCCACTAAGGCAATAATTGCCCTGACAATTAGGCGATGCATCTCCACCCCGATAAATTGACTGAACAATTAATTTTAAAACATTATTTTTTAAAAAAGTAATAAAAAAAACTTTTATATTTAATTTCAAATAGGATTTTTGACCAATCCTTTTACGTTATGTGTCATTATCAGAAATTACAATTTTGTGGATAGATATTCGATAAGATTTCAATAAGATTTTCAACCAATCACGTTGCGCCACATGACATTATCTACAACCTTATCCTTTTTTATTCTCCATATAAACCTACATCCAACCTAAAGCTCACACACCAAATTCAAAGTCTTTCTCCAAATCCTTTTTCGTAGTGTAAAAAATCTTGAGTTCTTACAATACTACAACATAACATAATTCCCTTCACACCGAAAAGACATCTTGCAGTGGCTGCTATTCAGGTATTATTCTAGTTTTTCTTAATCTCTTTTCATTCCGAAAAGATTGAAATCCTCTATTTTACTGAGTTATCTCCATCGAATTGCTTCCCAATAACGCAAAATTTTGAATTTGGCTTACCTAGCATTCAATCTGGATATCTTGACACTCCAAATTTTTCTTGTAATCTTGATGTTTCCTGTTCAGTATGTTCATTTTAAGTGGAATATTTGTAGGTGGGGAAATAATCACTTCCCTAACATAACATAAATGTAAGGGAGTTTGTTTACTTAGCAATTTCAGATGCTAGCAAGATTAGGTTAAAGTTTCAAATTCGTACCTTGTGTTTCAGAACTCTTTGTCAGCCGCTTTAAAACCAGACTCAAAGTACAACTATAAGGTAGCCGTTCTCAATCTATCTCCTCCCTCGATCGATCGATCGTTTAGGCCGGATTTATAGGCAATTCAAGAAGGGCTTGTGATAGCATAAACAATCAGTCCATGACATATAAAATGAGCAGATCTGATGAGAAGGATTCAGAACGGCTTATTTCATATTTACCGTATGCATATGTCGAATTTGGTACTTGCAACATTGTCGTTATTTTTTGTTATCGCATTTTTGTAGCTTCGAAATCGCGTCTGACAGCATAGATATACTGACTATTTTATATATGATTGTTTGTGTATTTATTTTATTATTTATAAATTGTGTTTATTTTATTTTATTTTTTTGTGTATCTAATTTTTTTGTTTTTTATTTTTTTTAAGCTCGTGATGATTATACTTAAATTTGGAAGCTTGATGATTCTCTTTATGTTACAATGTATGGAACCAAAGACCTTGTTAAATGATGATGAAGGTGATAGAAAAATACCTTTATCATTGCCTTAAATTCAAAATGTAACAACCCGTTCCGATTAATTAAACGGATTTTGAATCGGGAGAACATTGATGTAATTTCATGAAAAGAGGTTATTTTTATTTTGGAATTGCTTTTGGGACCTTAAATAGTGAGCCGGGTGGGACCCTCTTCGCTTTTTGGTTCCCCGGTCTCCCTTCCCCTATGGCAGTCCTCTCTCTTTCCCCCTTTCTTCTCTTTTTTCTCTCCTGGTTCTCTCTTGCCTCTCTCCCCGAAACTCTTTCTCGACCTCGCTTCTCTCCTCTATGGAGGAACTCACACACACATACATACAAACACCCAGACAACCACCACCACTAGGACCCTTCCTTTTCTCCCTCTCTTCCTTGCACGCACTGTAGTACAGTCAATGTGCTTGCATCTCACCGGCGAGTTTTCGACAGTGCAACTAAGGTAAGCCTCTTAGGGCCCCTTTAGATCACGTTTTAGGTTTTATTAGGGTAGTTTTGAGAACCTTGGTGACATTCGAACACAGGGACAACTCGGGGAAGCATTCTCCATACTTTCTGAGGACTGCCGTGAGCTTTGCAGGCGACTCTCAGCCTTCTCCGCCCACCTATTCTACTTGGATGAGGTAGATTCCATTCCCTCGTCTTTTCATCTTCGTTTTGGTTTAATTTTAGGATTGTGTTGTTGAGAATCAATGTCAAAGTTAGGCAATGTTAGTCAATGTCAAAGTTAGGCAATGTTAGGCAATGTTAGGTATGGTTGTGTGAAAACATAATTAGGTGCAATTAATGTGTTTTGTGTGGTAGTAAATAATCTTAGTTTAATTAAGTAGCTTTCATTTGGTTTGCTATAAATACCCAAGTCCCCAAGCCTTGTAATTCATCCAAAGGAAAAACAAAGCTAAGTGCTAAATAAGAGAAGCTTTGCTAATTAGTGTTCTTGTGAGCTTTCTTTAGAGTGTGCTTTATTTTCTTCTTCTTGGATCATTAGAGTTATCTTGTATACTCTTTTTGTTCAACAATTGGTATCAGAGCCAAGTCGGTCAGGGATCGTTCTTGGTAGAGCATTGGTTGTAAAGTCTCTTGAAATTCCGAGTATGCTCTGTGGTTGCAGTTTTGACTGATCTTCCACATCAGAAAAGATTTCTTGAGATTATTGCTGGGGTTATCACAAACCTTGAGAGGGAGCTTCTTTGTGTCGAGAGTAGTGTATTACTCTGCACGGTAGTCACTCAAGCTTGTTCGGTGTAGTCAAAGTCTTGCCGATACGATGGGTGATCTTCAAGTTGTTGGAGGAATCAAGAAGCTCAACAACCAAAACTATAACACGTGGGCAACGTGTATAGAGTCTTACCTTCAAGGTCAAGATTTGTGGGAGGTTGTCGGTGGTAGTGAAGTTACACAACCGGCAGCGGAAGATGCTAACGGCGTCTTGCGGAAGTGGAAAATTAAAGCAGGCAAATCAATGTTTGTCTTAAAGACCACAATTGATGAAGAAATGTTGGAGCACATTCGGGATGCCAAAACGCCAAAGGAAGCATGGGATACTTTTGTCACACTCTTTTCAAAGAAGAATGATACAAGACTGCAACTTCTCGAGAACGAGCTGCTATCGATGGCGCAACGCGACATGACGATTGCCCAGTACTTTCACAAGGTGAAGTCGATATGCCGCGAAATTTCAGAGTTAGATCCAACAGCTCCTATTGGGGAAACCAGGATGAAGAGAATAATTATCCATGGTTTGAGACCCGAATATCGTGGGTTTATTGCCGCTATACAGGGATGGCCGACACAACCATCACTTGTTGAGTTTGAAAATTTGCTTGCCGGTCAAGAAGCTATGGCCAAGCAAATGGGAGGAGTTTCGTTGAAGAGTGAAGAGGAAGCGCTCTACACCAACAAAAGCAAAGGCACCTTCAAGCGGCACACTAGTGGTGGATCTAAAAAGGATGGTGACAAGATGAAAAATCACCAAGGAAATGGAGGCTCTCGTCCAGGGGGAGCTTCGAAGAATCACAGTAATAGTAGAAAGTTCAATGGTGAGTGTTACAACTGTGGGAAGATGGGCCACATGGCAAAAGATTGTTGGGCTAAGAAAAAGTATGCTGAAAGTAATGCTGCTACTTCCAGTTCTAAGGAGAATAGCGAAGATGGTTGGGATGCTGAAGCACTATTCGCTATGGAGGAAGAAGAATTAGCTCTCACGGTAACAACATCAGAACGAATTGACTACAAGAATGATTGGATCGTAGACTCGGGTTGCTCAAATCATATGACAGGTGATAAACATAAGTTGCAAAACCTGTCTGAGTACAAGGGAAGCCGTGTGGTGGTGACAGCTGACAACTCAAGGTTACCGATAGCTCACATCGGTAAGACGATAGTTACACCTCGATATAATTCTAACCAGGTGCCACTTCAAGATGTTTATCATGTCCCAGGAATGAAGAAAAATTTGCTATCTGTGGCTCAATTGACATCATCAGGCCACCATGTCTTGTTCGGGCCCCGAGATGTGAAGGTGTATCGTGATCTAAAAATCTCAGAAAAACCGACAATGGAGGGGCGACGATTGGAGTCAGTCTACGTGATGTCAGCAGAGTCTGCATATGTAGACAAGACAAGGAAAAATGAGACAGCAGATCTGTGGCACATGCGGTTAGGTCACGTTAGCTATTCCAAGCTAAGTGTGATGGTGAAGAAGTCGATGCTTAAAGGGCTTCCTCAACTTGACGTACGAACAAACACTGTTTGTGCAGGATGCCAGTATGGTAAAGCACACCAATTGCCATATGAGGAATCGAAGTTCAAAGCAAAGGAACCATTAGAGTTAGTTCACTCTGATGTATTCGGGCCCGTTAAGCAACCATCAATTGGTGGTACGCGGTACATGGTGACGTTCATTGATGACTTCTCAAGGTATGTGTGGGTTTTCTTCATGAAAGAAAAATCTGATACGTTCTCAAAGTTTAAAGAGTTCAGAGAGACAGTTGAAGGAGAAGTGGGAAAGAAGATCCGTTGCTTGCGCACAGACAACGGGGGAGAATATAGCTCAAGTGAGTTCTCTCAATACCTAAGGAAATGCCAAATACGCCATCAATACACTTGTGCCAACACGCCACAACAAAATGGTGTAGCTGAGAGAAAGAACCGGCATCTTGCAGAAATTTGTCGAAGTATGCTACATGCAAAGAACGTACCAGGAAGGTTTTGGGCTGAAGCAATGAGGACTGCAGCCTTATTGATCAACAGACTTCCTCAACCGAGGTTAGGATTTGTTTCACCCTTTGAGAAACTGTGGAACATGAAACCTACAGTTAGCTATTTTCGAGTATTTGGCTGTGTATGTTATGTATTTGTTCCTGATCATTTACGGAGCAAGTTTGACAAGAAAGCTGTTAGATGTATCTTTGTGGGATACGACAGCCAGAGAAAAGGGTGGAAATGTTGCGATCCAACAAGTGGAAGGTGCTACACTTCACGAGATGTGGTGTTTGATGAAGCATCTTCTTGGTGGTCCTTAGAAAAGGAGGTGTTGCCTGACTCGAGAGAATTTGGAGACAAGCTACAAAAGATGGGGGAGCATATTGTTCAACTTCAACCAAGTTCAGATGTATCAGAAGATCCAAATGGCGATGATGTCGAACAAAGAGTGACCAAGAATCCTTGGCAAGTTGGCATGTATCAACAACCAGACGAAGAAGGTGGGCCTAGTGAACCGGAAGAATCAACTCCACAATCTCAACTCCGAAGGTCAACAAGAACGCGGAGGCCAAATCCCAAATACGCCAATGCAGCTATAATTGAAGAAGCAACTGCAACAGAACCTGAGACGTTCGAAGAAGCATCACAGAGTTCTGAGTGGATGATAGCTATGAAAGAAGAGATTGATGCACTTCAGCAAAATCAGACTTGGGATCTCGTGCCAAAGCCAAGAGATGTGAAATCCATATCCTGTAAGTGGGTTTACAAGATAAAGCGTCGTCCAGATGGGTCAATCGAGAGGTACAAGGCACGATTGGTAGCTCGTGGTTTCTCTCAACAGTACGGACTAGACTATGATGAAACGTTTAGTCCAGTGGCAAAACTTACAACAGTACGCGTCCTACTTGCACTTGTAGCTAACAAAGATTGGAATCTATACCAGATGGATGTGAAGAATGCTTTCTTGCATGGAGAGTTAGATCGGGAGATCTACATGATGCAACCAATGGGCTTTAAAAGCGAAGCTCATCCTGAGTACGTGTGCAAGTTAAGGAAAGCACTCTACGGATTGAAACAAGCACCCAGGGCGTGGTATGGTAAGATTGCTGAATTTCTAACACAAAGTGGTTATTCAGTAACACCTGCAGATTCCAGCTTGTTTGTCAAAGCCAGTGAAGACTGAAAGTTAGTTGGTTACTGTGATGCTGACTATGCAGGAGATCATGACACCAGGAGATCAACAACTGGGTATGTGTTTAAGCTTGGTTCTGGAACCATCTCTTGGTGTAGCAAGAGACAGCCGACGGTATCTTTGTCAACCACAGAAGCAGAGTATAGAGCAGCAGCAATGGCAGCTCAAGAGAATGCATGGCTGGTACAGTTGATGAGTGATCTACATCAACCAGTAGATTATTCAGTACCATTGTACTGTGATAATCAATCGGCAATTCGCTTGGCAGAAAATCCAGTCTTTCATGCAAGAACTAAACATGTGGAGGTACACTATCACTTTATCAGAGAAAAGGTTCTGCAAGAAGAGATAGAGATGAGATATGTTAAGACGAATGATCAAGTTGCGGACTTGTTCACAAAAAGTTTAAGTACAGGTAAGCTCGAAATTTTTCGCTGTCTGCTCAGCACAGTGCAAAGAATGAGAGCTGACATTGAGGGGGAGTGTTGAGAATCAATGTCAAAGTTAGGCAATGTTAGTCAATGTCAAAGTTAGGCAATGTTAGGCAATGTTAGGTATGGTTGTGTGAAAACATAATTAGGTGCAATTAATGTGTTTTGTGTGGTAGTAAATAATCTTAGTTTAATTAAGTAGCTTTCATTTGGTTTGCTATAAATACCCAAGTCCCCAAGCCTTGTAATTCATCCAAAGGAAAAACAAAGCTAAGTGCTAAATAAGAGAAGCTTTGCTAATTAGTGTTCTTGTGAGCTTTCTTTAGAGTGTGCTTTATTTTCTTCTTCTTGGATCATTAGAGTTATCTTGTATACTCTTTTTGTTCAACATGTGTTTCATTTTTTTTATTAATTAATTTTTAACAATTTTGATGTCCACACATTCCTACTTGTTTATTTTTTTTGTGTTTCATTCGGTCCTGATGCGCCAGATGGAGGCCCAATTGCAAATCTAGCCCATGTGCCCATATGTAATAAACCCTAAACATGATCCGGTGAACTGGACAGAAGATTCGGCTGTTTCAATTCAGGTAACGCTCGCTTTTCTTCTTTCCAATTTCTTTTCATTTTGACTGCCTCAGCTCCATACCCATAATTTTGGTTATAAATTCTCTTGATTCTGTTTTATTTTTTCTCGCATTTTATAGATATTGCGGAATGAAACAAATATGGGTTGTTTTTGTTAGGAAGATTAAAGTTGTTAGAATCATTTTTGAGTTATGATCCGTTTGTGTGGTATGCTGTAAAATTTGGAAGTGATGATTTTTCTTATTTGTAGAGAATGATTTTTCTTACTTATAAATACCAGCATACCTTGTTTGGTTTGTTCCTCTGAATCGCCCAGTGTTGCAGTATTTCTCAAGTGTTGCTATGGAGCCTGAGAATGGCCAAGGTTTTTTTTTTTTTTTGCTCTTTATTTATTTATCTTCTAACTGTTGGCTCAATTATTTTTGATTTTTTGCAGATATTCTATTTGGGACGTGCAACATTGTTGCCATTATTGGTTCCTGCTTTTTTATAGCTTCTCTTATGAAGAAAGACATATTGACCATTTGTAAGTTTTTTGTATAATTAATTGTTTATGTATTAGTTAATTGTATAATTAATTGTATTTTTATGTGCTTATTTTAATTCAATTTTTCTTTTGGAAGCGAGTGGTGACTATAACAATATATGGAAACTTGACGATACTCTGTATCTTACCATGACTGGTAGCAAGTCAGTCATCGAAAAGATGAAAATCGATACTAAAATTACCTTGATCGCTGTGAAAAACTGAAAAGCTTTCCTGTCTTTAAAGATGTTGCTCTGAATGGCTTCCAATACTTGAAGAAAATTGCTGGTGATAATAAACGTCCTGATTTCACTGAAGATCAGCTTCGTCATTGGGTTCTTAAGTATCAGAATGCTGCTTCGTTTTTCTGTAGTTTCGTTGATCAGGTATGTTGTTTTTGAGTCATTTATGTTTTATTTGAACTCAAATTTTTATTGATTTTATATTTGTGCTTCAAATTTTTATTGGTATTTTTTTTGCAGACACCTGTTATTTATAGGGTATGAGTCAAAAATGAAAACAATGCACCCGTAGACGTTTCTACTCTTGCTGAGAAGGCTAGATTTGATTTTCTCGGATCTAGCATTACACAAGCTAGGACGTACTTGGTGGAAACTGAGTTTTTCAGAAGGTATCCTTATATTAATGTATCAAACCTTAAAATTATGTGTTTTTTATTTTTATTTTTTTAATTCATATCTTAAGGTCTGTATTATAGGTGCGAGGTGTTTGAAAAAGATGGCAATGTGTCTGTAGGTGACATTTTTGTCCAATTTGCGAAGAACTACTTTGCCAGGTGGCTTGTGCTCTTGTGGACAATTTTTCTGGTGGACATTCAAGGTATTTTTCATTTTTTATATTTTTCAGTTAGCTTATTCACTATGTTTTTGTTAATTTATCTGTTTTTTATAGAGATTTTGTTCTTGTTTTGTTTTGTTTTGTTAAGTTAAATGTATTTCTGCTAGTGGGGAATGTTTGTCCTTCACATCCAATGTTGCTCAAGTATACCTGGACTTGTAGGGAGATTTGGAGATACACAAGGACATAGTGTTGTTGTTTGTATCAATTGAGTCAAAGGATAGAGCATATGCTGTTTTAAAGTTAACTCCGTTTAAGAAATGGGAAACTCTGGCATTCTTTCATCGGTTAGGTGTCTTTCGGAAAGCATATGTTCATCGTATTGTATTTGCTAAGTTTGAAGATGAAATTAATTTGCTTGCGGACCATATGAAGGATCTGTTCAATTCAAAAACAGGTAGGATTGGGCCGAAATTTGTTGATTTGGGTAAGGTGAAGGAAATTTTCTCTAAGGTGAGGCGAGTGAGATGTTTTGGGTTTCTAGCCATTGAATACAAAGGTGTTCGGGTGTCAGGGCTCTTTCCTAGTTCCGACGATGTTCCCATCAAGGAACTGCTTTGTGGCAATCGTGTTGCTGGGTGGGTTTGATTCCTGAGTTACAAGTTCCTCGGGATCTTTACTATGTTAATAGGGCATTGGGTATTGGGTTTAAATCAATATGCTATGTTGAATTATGCCATGCTTGTCAGGTTTTGTGGAGATTGTGTAGAGTTTAGATTAGTCACAATAAAACAAAAGTTCAGAGTTTAGGTGCTTACTACACTTACACAATCTCCACACAACCTGACAAGCATGACCTGTTTCAACAGAACATACTGATTTTAACCCAATAGTCAATTCCTATTAACATAGTAAAGATCCCGAGGAACTTGTAACATAGGAATCAAACCCACCCAGCAACACGATTGCCACAAAGCAGTTCCTTGATGGGAACACCGTCGGAACCAGGAAATAGCCCTGACACTCGGACACCTTTGTATTCAATGATTGGAAACCCAAAACATCCCACTAGCCTCACCTTAGAGAAAATTTCCTTCACCCTTCCCAAATCAGCAGATTTCGGCCCAATCCTACCTGTTTTAGAATTGAACAGATCCTTCATATGGTCCGCAAACAAATTAATGTCATCCTCAAACTTTGGCAAATACAATACAATGAACATACGCTTTCCGGAAGACACCCAACCAATGAGAGAAGGCCAGAATTCCGCATTTCTTTAACATAGGAGTTAACTTTAAAACAACATATGCTCCATCCTTTGACTCAATTGTTACAAACAACAGCAACACCCTGTCCTTGTGTATCTCCATACGAGTCTAGGTACTTTTGAGCAACATTGGATGTGAAAGACAAACATTCCTCACTAGCAGAAATACATTTGACTGAACAAAATCTCTATAAAACAGATAAATTAACAAAAACGTGAATAACCTAAATGAAAAATACCTTGAATGTCTCCACCAGACGTTAAGATATTCGAATTAAAAAAAAAACACATAAATTTAAGGTTGGATACATTAAAAAAGGATACCTTCTGAAAAAACTCAGTTTCCACCAAGTACTTCCTAGCTTGTGTAATGCTAGATCTGAGAAAATCAAATCCAGCGTTCTTAGCAAGAGTTGAAACGTCTACGGGTGCATGTAGTAAGCACCTGAACTTCTGTTGTATTGCACAAGCCGTGACTTCCCTGCTCTGTCTCTTAACCAAACAAGTTTTTAAGTTTTTGTGATTTAGAAATAAAACTGTACTTCTTTTCTTTCTTATTTTTGTGATTTAGAAATAAACCTGTACTTTTCTTAGTTTTTAAGTTTTCAAATGCAAGCCCACTGAAACAAATTTGCATATATAACTAGGACATGAATGAGTGCACCATCATACTGGAGATGAGAGTTAAATTACAGTTGAAGAACGAACAAGCGAGAGCAATGATATGAGACTTTGAATTTCCCTATCTTCAAATGTAAGATTAGTCCCAAAACAACATGGTTTGCCCTTTTTACCTGTCCGCTCTCGAGGAATGTGTGCGTATGAGATGAATGGCAAAGTTAAACAGTGCTTTTTCGAGCTACCAATATCACAGGCCAACCTTAAGCATCACCTTGGTTCTTGTTACTTTTCAAGTTTGAACCATTTCCAATTTGCATACCTGCTTAACTTGTTAAAAGGTAGAGCATCATCTTCAGGGGATTCCGACTTTAAGATTGGCGAGCACAGTGGTCACCTTTTGCCTAATACTCAGGCGAAACGAGTAAATCATAACTGACGGGAAACAAATATTTTCTCAAGGGATGGTGTTACCTCGCTGTTTGATGAAAATAGGCCATGCTCACTTTTAAGGCCAGCAATGCTGCAAGCCAAGAAAAGTTGAATTCGGCATCGGTTGGGACTTTCAAGGCCTGCAATGCTGCAAGCCAAGAAAAGTTGAATGGTGCAAGCCTTGCATCTTTTCTTATTTTCCAAGAACGATGATATTTTTGTCTCTCTTTCTTGCAGAACCTAATAAAACAAAAGCCATGAACCTGAATCCTCAGACCATGGTTCACAAAAGCTTCATCAGCAAGCAAAATGTACTTAGAACAATCCTCAACATATGAAAAATGTTTTATGAAACAACAGATGTTGTCGTGGCATTAAACATCATGTGACCTAAACATAACTGAAAAATTAGATATTTCAGTTGTTTGTTAAATCATTTCTCCTGGCCCTTATGCGCTATGTCTCCCGGAGAAACCAATTTAATTATCTTATGTAGCATGCAAGAAATCTTGATTGATGTTGAGCAAAAATTGTCACGAGGGCAAATAATTTACTCAACACAATTTCACTCTCGTTTATCTTTTCAAAGAGATTTCTATTATTTTGAGTTCGACTTATTCTAGACCTATGAGCCTATTAATTACAACCCTTCTTTTGAGAAAGGGATTCCCTTTGTTTCTAGTATGAAAGAAATGAAATTTGAGGATTAGTGTGTTTATTTGATTTTGCGACCGCACCTAGGTCTAGCCCTAGATTGCTTACATACCCTTCTGAGGGATCAAGTAACCCTAGTTCTTTTGATTTGGATTTGGGGTTTTTAGTGAGTAAATGACACACTAAAAGGAATTGGTGTGTGGTTTATTTAGATGAATTTGGCTGAATGAACTAGGGATTCGATTTGGTGTTTCGGTTTTGCGGTTGCCTCTAGAATGTGAGACTAGGCTGCCTACGTATCCTTGATGGAATCAAAACCGGCGTAGTTCTAGATGTAGCTTTGTGCCATTTGGAATTGGCTTTGTGCCATTTGAATTTTGACGCGGCTTTGTGCTTTTGATTTTTTATGCGGCTTCGTGCCACTTGACCGCTTGGGAAATTTGACCCATTAATTTTGACGTAACGTATTTCCTTCGAGCTTTGTCATTTGAGATGGTTCTCCTCTACGGAATTTGAAGTGGTTCGAAGCTGTCTCCATGCCCTTTTATTTTACTTTGGATTGCTTTGCTCGGACACATTGTACCTGCGGCATGCCGTTTCGCTCTTGGCCCAAATTTGGTCTTTTGGTTTTTGAGCGGATGACTAAAAGGAGGGTTTCCATCTTTTAAACCATCACCGTGATTGCTCCATTTCATGCAAACAATCTTGAGTATGCCCAGATACTTTTTCTTCCTCTTTTAAATTTTGGAGGCATCTGGTAGACTGGCACTTGTTGAAAGCAGAATTGTGGTGATTGCTATCGGATTGCAATAAATCCGTAGCATAACCATTAACCAACAAACATTTGATTTGCTGACTCATAAATCACGGGAAGGAGAGACAATTTGCGTCCCTCATGTTTTTGTTGGATTGTTTACTGTCAGTAGCTGTGCGGAGACGAAGCTGATTTTGAGCCTTCATCTGGATGAACTTGGCATCCAACAACTGCATGAGTTTAGTACCCCAAACACTTTGCGGATTTTAACACTTGGGAACTGAAATACGATTTTGAGCAAAGCATGTTATTTTTCTCCACCGTGGACGTCAGAGAAAAGTACACGGCAGCTCTGCTATGGGACCTTTCTCCATCGTGACTGCCTTTTCCACCAGAGAACACAAAGGCCTTTTTTCCAATACGATCATCATCTGTCAACTGAACTGAAGGTCTTCCATTTTTGTTTACTGGTGCGAGGCTCATGCATAAATAACTTGTACACGCTTTTGCAAGCTACCAGAATGTGATACATTTCACCTTGCATATAGATATATTATCTTTGTGATACATTTCAAACTACCAGAATAAATCTTCAAGAATCAGCTGAAGTTCTGAAACTTTTCAGAATGGGGCAATTCTGAGGAGCAACCATTAGGTAAACAGTATTACATAACTGCACGCCTTTTCAGTTTAAAGTTCAGAATTTCGATTAGGGTGTGATATCCACACACCCCTTTTTACTTCTCACACACCCTTCTAAGTTTCGGCCATTGGATCAGGTGAATTGAAGAAGATCAAAGGGTAGAAATTAACAAGGGGTGTGTGAGAAGTAAAAAGGGATGTGTGGATAGCACACGCCTTTTGATTTATATTCTGAATAACTATATTATGTCTTCTGATCATCTTCATTCATTTAGATACATTGAAAGCTAATGCTATTTTACTTCCAATTTGTGGCCTTCTGATCTTTCAAAAGCACAACAACACACATGCAACATTTCTTCAAAAGAGGCAAATTCAGGGAAACTATGGGCCAGTCTGATTTTGAGGTAAGTTTTAAAGCCAGCATACCTCCTGTTAGTTTCTTCTATCCTCACTTGAGCTCCATATGGAAATATTTTCTTAACGGTTCCTTCCAAAAGTGTTCCTTCCTTAAGGTTTAACAGTTCCTGTAACAGTATATAGCAAACCGATGTCAGTTCTGAAGAAAAATAAGATCATAATTTCTAAAAACAAAAAATGAGAGAACACTCAAAGCAACAAAAGAACATGAATAACTTAAGTGTCAATATCCTAACTGACCCAAGCTTCTTTCTCACTCAATACTAAGTCATTCTTAGCTTCGTCTATTCGAGTAATCTGCACATGCAACCGGCAACCCACCTACACCATTAGGAAACATATGCAAGAAGCGGATTAACAAATCAAATTTATGAAACTATATTAGAAGGAAAAAGTTAAACAAAGGTGTTGGTGCCACATTAAGAGGCTGAGTGGGATGAGAATACCCGGCCTACCCTGCCCTGTTGCTGATTCCTAGTCTCAATACTTGTACAAATAGCTTCACCAGAAAGAAGATTTTCAAACTTCAATTTAAAAATCTTACTTAAGTTCAAACACATCACGGACACATTGATTAACTATAATATATGTTCAAAAGATGACAAAAAAATGGACAAATGTGGAATCTTGATGAAAATGAGAAAAACTTCTAAATGAAAATTCTTGATATTTGTAGAGATATAATTGCCTTATCCACACTCTCAAGTATCCTCATTGCCTTGACTACACTTTAAGGCTAAAGCACACTCTTTTCATTATGAAACACTGGCTTTAAGAAAACAGTGTATAATGGATTGTGTCCAGTGTTTCAAGTGCTTCAAGTATACACAAGCAAGCATTGATGTTAATGATAACTCTGGCTGGTTGGACTATCTAAGTACATAGAATTTCCAATTATTATTCTTATATTTTCATCTCTTAATAATACTGACATCTCAAGGAAATTGCTTCATTTGACGTTGATAGTGTCATAGAAAGAAGTAGTTCCAGTGGATACATGATATCAGTACTGATTGATGGCTTGGATGCATTAACATAAAGAAATACAAATCATACCGGAAATGTAGCTAAATGAACACTGCTTGAAAATATACACACACACACACATTCCACAAAACCATCAACTTACATTCTCTCTCAATTCAGTGAAGTTGTTCACTTTACTCATTAAGTAAGTTTTTGGAAGGAAAGCCCGGGGACCCTAATGAACCAAACTGTGAAATGTTAGTTTGGATATAAATACACCTTCACAATTTCACACACAAGACAAAGACACAAACCCCAATTCTTGTAAGAAGGCCTCCAGTATTCCATTCTGTAATTCTAACTTCAGTACGTTCATTGAGTTGTTTTATCTGTACATCATGTCGAATAGCTTTCGGAAAAATTTGGAATACATTCTCACCCAACATCACCAATCAGAGTGTCATGAGCTAAAAGCTACAGTCAACGTAGTAGTTGCGAAGAGAAAATCAAGTATCATGAAGTCATGATAATAAAAGACTTAAGAGTTCCGAATTAACAAATGCATATGGTCTAAAAAATAACAGCAAAGGCAAGATAATCCGAAAATGCACACAATAAGTCATGCAGCAAGCACAAGGATTCACCATAAAAATTGCCAATGCCATATCCAATGAATAAAAAAGAAACAAAACAAAGTGAGATAAGAACCTGTCTCACTCGATGCCAAGATATTCGCCTGAAGAGCATCTAGTTGAAAGCAAAGGCCTACCACTGAGCGTTCTTCCAAGGACCTCAGCAAACAAAACAGTGCCGGTTTCAACAACTGGCCCTTCCGGCACAGGTCCCTCCATCACAGCTTCATTTTTCACAATCCCCATCTTCCCTCTGACCATAAACTCTTCGGCGTCATAATTCGTATCACATAACAAGTAATCCATCTCTTTGTCATACAAGGCAGCACCTCCTTAGTCCTTAGTCAGCATTGTACCCAACAAGTCTGCCCCCACATTAACGTCGAGTTTATTCTCATTACCTGAAACAACAACTTCAACCACAAAATCACCCGGTTTTGGTTCATAATACTCCACATTAACCTTCTCAGCTCCCTCATCTTCACCATCCAATTCACTTTCTTCCTCAAAAACTCCCACCTCACCTTCCTTCTCTTCCACTCCATCTCCATCCCCACTATCTCTCGGAGCGAAAAACTTCAAGAAAGGCGCCAATGCCGCGTCTTTATCGACCTTTTCAGAGTCTTCATCCGGTTTTTTGGAATCTTTATCCACTTCTGAAGCAGACCCATTACTCATAGGTACAGGGGAAACTGGGAAAGCTTAACAAGCAGCTCAAACTCTTCATTCTCTTCAATCCCATCCCCTTCAAACTTGTTACCCAAATGGATACTTGGAAAAACATCATACACCTCACTCGTAGAGCAAAACGTAACCCGGGTTCTTCCCCAAACGGGAAAATTCCTACAAATTTTCACACTTTTCGACAACCCAACTGTGGAAAACGAGCTATAATTTTAAGGTTTAGCAAAAACGCTGAGGTTTGTGAGTTGAAATTGTCAATTTGAAGTCGAGTCAGAATTTTGTAATAATGGGTCATGATAAATAAACTTTTCACAAAGAAAAAAAAACTTGATGAATTAACCCACTAATAAGTGGAAGAGTGCATCCGGCGGCTTGTTGTGTGACCGTCGTATGCCATTGAAGCTCAAAGGAAAATTTTATAGGACGGCAATAAGGCCGGCGATGCTGTATGGCACAGAATGTTGGGCGGTGAAGCATCAACACATACATAAAATGAGTGTAGCGGAGATGAGGATGCTTCGCTGGATGTGTGGGCACACGAGAAATAATAAGATTAGGAATGAGGATATCCGAGATAAAGTAGGAGTAGCCGAAATCGAAGGAAAAGTGAGAGAAAATCGGTTACGGTGGTTTGGACATGTGCAAAGAAGACCTACTGACGCTCCGGTTAGAAGATGCGACTAGGGGACAGAGGTTCAGGGCCGAAAGGGTAGAGGAAGACCTAGGAAAACTTTGGAAGAGACCCTAAGAAAAGACTTAGATTACTTGGATCTAACGGAGGACATGACACAGGACCGAGCGCAATGACGTTCTAGGATTCATAGAGCTGACCCCACTTAGTGGGAAAAGGCTTTGTTGTTGTTGTTGTATAAGTATAAATACATGTGTCACTTAATATTACTGTTTAGTGTTATTCTTCTTCACTTGTAAGTAAGAGTTCTTAGGTTCGAATCTCGTGAATGACGAGTTGACAACCAATTCATTCCCTCACTCTTTAGTATAAATATTTCGTTGTATTACAAAAATTACAAAAAATATGTAATCGGTTGCCCTGAGTCTTAGAAGAATGTCATAAGGCTCACATTGTATGTCTTACGTTACAAATTATTAGATCAATTTAATCCATTGAGAAGAAAACTGATACTCCATCATTGGTACGAGGTATGATAATGCAATCAAATTCAAGACATAATAGAAGATAGTTGCTGAAATAATTAATGAGAAGTAACTAAGTGAATTCTGTAATATTATAATTGGCAAGCGAAAGATGAACATATGTAGTGCAAAAACTGGTCAAACAAAGACCAGCCCAAATGAATTAGGAAGTAAAATTTGTATCTCCAGTCCAATGGATGAAGCCAAATTCCAAATGGATGGTATGCAAAATATTTAGCACTGCTCTACCTACACCATCAAATTTGGTCTTCTTTGAACAAATTATGAGGTCAAGACAACAAAATACAAGGAGGAGCATTGGGTTATTGGGGTCGTGAGCATACATTGCCCCCATTGTAGCTCCGCTACTGTTTGAAGTGACGAGCCAGGGAAGGAGAAAGACTTACAAGGTCGACAAAGAGTAGCATATTTGTTTTCGTTATCTTGGGCACCCCATGAGATTTAGCTAGAATTTTGCGTTCTAAACAGTTTACTGTGCAAGGCAACGTTTTAGAAATCTTACCTCTCGACATTCTGTGACCATAACGTTTTTTGGGCTTCCACAAACATCTTTTAAGACTATTTTGGAAGAAAATCAAAGTCAAGTCAAGTCCCTAGGTTAGATTTACAAATTATTAATTCTTAATATCTATACTACATATATAAAATAGATATTAATAAAATTCTTTCAATAAAAAACCAATAGAATTACAATTATAACTTTTAATACATAACTAAAAAAAATATTAGAAAAGAAAAAAATGTGGGCATTAACACAAACAACTTTTTACTATTTTTTTTTCTGGACGGATCCTTTTCCTGGGGATCTTATGGATCCCGTGATCGTGGCCGTTCATTGTATATTGTGCGATCAGAAATCATTTCAAAATCAAATATAAATATTACCTAACGAAAACTGATCGCATGATGTACGATGAACGGTCACGATCATGGGATCCCTCACCGGATCCTTTTCCTTTTTCCTGAACCTCATAACCATGTCACTCAACCAGATCCTTTTCCTTTTTTCTGAACCTCATAACCATGTCACTCAATCGTTATCCTCTAAACTCACACATCCTCTCTCTATCCTTAATTGCCAATCCCGTTAAGAACAAATAACTCCTCCCTTAAAATACTAAAAAATAATATTTGAGAAAAATAAAAATAAAAATTATAATTCTCACACAGAGAGCGTGTGACCTTTGCTAGTTAATATTAATAGAATTTTGCTTGTCAACCAAAACTCCATAAAATTACCATTTTACCTCTCTAATTAAAACTGGACATAAATAATAAGTATGAGAAATTTAGTAATAAAACTTGTGTTGTTTTTTTATTAAAACATTACCCACATATGATTTTAACATCTTTAAATATTAAAGACTAAAAAAAAAAAAGTTAACCTCTCTCCGACCCCTACGTTGTGTCTCACTCTCTTCCTCTCGCCTTCCATTTTAAAAACAAAAATAAAAATGTTGTGTGTGGATATATGTTAGTATATAAAGTCAGAAGGCAAAAAATGTGAAATGTTCATCATTGTAAAAATATCCCTCCTTAATTAAGATTAATTAAAATTTAAAACTAAATTTTAACTTAAAAAACAATCTACTAACAGAATAAAACTACACATGCAGTGGACAATTTTGTCCTTTAATTTTTAAAATATAAATATAAAAAATATTTAAGACAAAAATAAAAGGAATCAAATTACAAGTAAAAGATAACATGTAAAAGAGTAAATTACCACAAGCATGAGCTTGTGGTAAGGGGCGTATATATAAATGGAGCACTCTAAAATGGTGAAACATTTAAGGAGAAATGAGGTTCTCATTCTTCCTTTTGCCACTCCATTGATTAAAATCTTATTCCTTTTCAATTTTTTATCAAGGTCCTTGGGTATTAATAACATCATTAATTATTTCAATAATAAAATATTTTTTTTATTTCTAAATATATTCATTTAATGTTAAAAATGTTACACTTAGTATATTTATATTTGTGACTAAATTTTTTATCATATATTTTTAGTTTTAGTTTGTACCCATTTTTAATTTGTAATTCTTTTTTAACTTGTACCAATTTTCTTTTCAGTTTTAATTTGTACCCATATATTAATTTCTTTTTGTGCCCATATTTTTTAGTTTATTTGTATTTGTACCCATATTTTTTTTTGTATTTGTACTTTTTATTTTGCTAAATGTACCCATGCTAATTATATGTACCCATTCATGTAAAACTTTTTAATCTTAAAATGTACTCATTCGTAAATATACCAATTTGTTATATGTAAAATGTACCCTTTTTTATATATAAAATCTATTCAATTTTTTTCTAATCCATTTTTAAACTTATATGGGTATATTCTTTTTTCTTTGATTTTAAAATGTATCTATGTCAAGTTTAATCGAAGAAATTTACTAATGTTATTAAGCCTAATATCTTTCCTTTTTTTTTTGTGATTTTGAAGAATGTACCCATGTTTTGATACAATAAATTTTTTGGTTAATTTTGATGAATGTACCCATGTTTATATATATATACACACACACAATAGTATATTTATATTTTTAATCCCACAAATTATGGTTTTTTATTTAATATCTCATTTATATAAACAACTAAAATTTCTAATTTTTAATTAAAAAAAATATAGTAACATGCATAGAAATAAATTATCACATTAATTTCAGTGACCTTGATCAAAAATTAAAAACCAACAAGGTTTCAATCAAAGAATATTTATAATTAAGGACCGCATCCAAAGTCTCCCAACATTTAATGTCACGCCCCGATCCCGACATACATCCATGATTGACACGTTACGTCACCAAGTATCCGTATATCTAACATACCCCACCTCCAGAATATGTACCAAGCACGCTCAAGCCTCAAATTTAGTAGTGATTTTTCGTATACTTTATGGCTGCATCTAACCTCCTCGTTAGACTGCCTACGTACCCTCATTAGGGATCAAGCCATTCGTAGTTCGTCGTTCACTAATTTAGACATTTATTACAGCGCGTTCTAACAGGAATACATAACATTCTGTAATCAATTATTAGAACTTGACATGCATAACATTACCAAGTTCAGGGCTACAAAACAAACCAATATGCCGTTCAAGATTCTGATTCCATCCATCATATAAATTCCATGATTTCAGTACGATACTTCCATCCACAACATGTAACATATCAAATAACCAACGAAGCACATACTATTCTCAAGCCACATTGGTCAACTAAAATAATCAGAATAATAACAACCATAACCAAGGTCATTCCACAATCCCCGTCAATCAATCAATTCATGAATCAAAGATACATGATCTTAGCATTTAATTATGTTAATCAATGAATGCAGTAACATATCATTTCACGAATTTAATCGAGGAACTCTATATAATTCCCTACTTGGATTATGAATAAAAACATGGTAATTCTAATTTGTATTCACAAGATCTATTGTGGGTAATTCCCATTCACTCGAATCTAGGATTCTAAGATAAACTTATGGAAATGAACAAGAGCAAGGATTCCGGACCACTCAACGGAATCCAACAACATCGGGTTCCGGACGACTCAATGGAACCAAAATGTCACGCGGTTTCTCGTAATCCACCTATACCTATCACATGTAAAATCAATGCCTACATTATGGGAATGGTACACTGGGCAAATCAGGCACTCAGATAAACTGCGAGGTTCGGGTGAGTGACAATAATACAAGTATGTGATATTCAATAAAAACAGACCATCGATCACAATCTATAAACATCAAGTATAGAATCATGCTTTATGAAATCATAATCAAGTCGCTGAAAACTCCATAGAAATCACCCAGACATTCAACGCTTTTTTCTAATTCAAGCCACAAGATTCCCAAAAATCATCGTTCATATGTGCATTAAAAACTAGGGCTAGAGGGACGCAGTTCGGCCAAAGCCTACATATATGTAACCAAACAGGAAGTGGCCCCCCTATCGCGGATTAACCAAGCAGAACCACCCCTGCAGTAACCAAGTAGTCAGTGACCCCCTATCGCATATTAACCAAGCATAGTCACTCTTACGCATCTGTTAGGCAGTGATCACCTATCGCGGATTAACCAAGCATGATCACCCATAAGTGTGTGTGTATGGCCATACCAAAGATATAAGGATCTTCTATCACAGATTAACCAAGCACGATCCATAGAAAAATATGGTCCCCTATCGCGGATTAACCAAGCAGGACCATGGTCCACTATCGCGGATTAACCAAGCAGGACCAAGATAACTAAGTAGGTAGTGACCCCATATCGCGGATTAACCAAGCAGAGTCACACCTACGAAACTGTTAGGCAGTGATCACCTATCGCGGATTAATCAAGCATGATCACTCCTAAGTATGTATGGCCATAAGGATTGCCTATAGCGGATTAACCAAGCACGATCCATAAATAATATGGTCCCCTTTCGCGGATATACCAAGCAGGACCATCCATATACCTCTGCTACATGGTGTTGTCAATTCAACACACAATCTACCCTTACTTCAACCCCTATGATTTACAATATAGGCACATGCTCAATCAACTTCTCATGGCCACTGGCATACATATCATGCAAGCATATAAATTCTATGGAATACTTCTAATAGGATTCTAGGATCACATGGTCATAACCTTTATCATTCATATCATTCATATTATCAAGAAAATAACTAAACACACACACACACACACACACACACACACACACACACACACACACACACACACACACACACACACATATATATATATATGACTTCCCATACGCGTAAACCGATGTATATATTATCTGGGATAACTCACTAACCAATATAGGCCCACTAAGCCCTACATAGTCTCTAGTAATATTGAATTTAATATTTAAGATCAATTCGTAACATATTGACCAAAGTAAGCAGTAATTAGATTAAAACATATAAGGTTTCCTAGAACCCCCTACCTTGAATTCGATTAATTTTGTTCCTTTGAAGAACCTAATCGGAACATAAAATTACAATCAAAAGTATAAATACAAGTAACACACCTTAATAACCAAACTAAGTGTTTAAACACAAAATTAATATTATCTAAAGAAAGTACACTGATTCTGGAATCTGCCACTCAAATAATATCACTCAAATAGCAGTAAAGAAGATTATAAAGGAATCTGGAAAAGAAAATAGGTGTGGCAAAAACAGTACTCTGCTTCTCTACAAAATCTGCAAAAAACAGCACTATTGGACCAAGTTTAGGCTCCCTTTGGAACATTTAAAACTAAACCAAATCATGTAATATTATATGGGTTTTGAAGCTTGTGTTCTGTACTTGAAAAGTATACAAAGTTTGTAGAAAACGGAGCTCTAAATTGGAAGTCATGCCAAAAAGAAAAATGAAGCCTTGAAACTGGAAACCCAGTTTTCTGCTACTGTTTGGCAGCTCACGACCCAAGTTTAAATAAGGTTTTGATCAACCAAAACTCAACGGAACTGAGTGAAAACAATTGGGTTACGATCATGAACATATGAACTTTCAACACACTAAATTTTTTCTCCAAAGGAGTACATAAAGACCTAGAAATTGAGAGCCAAAGAAGGCTACTTGAAACTTGAATTTTCTTTACAAAGAAATCAATTTTCTGCAACTTGCATAACAGCCCATTTCCAATTCATATAACAAATCCCAAAATACTTCCAAGTAGTCCAGAAATCATGTATACAACATCCAAAACTAACATGACTCAAAATTAACAAGAAATTGACCTTTTGAACCAAACCCTTGATCAAGAAATTTGATCTATACACCCATCCGAATTACCCAACTCTAATTCATGTTCAGACTAGTTCATTGAATGATAGAAAACCCTAAATAAAACTAAGAACTCCAAATATATCATGGCAGTTTCAATTCCACTTAAGAAAATTAAATTTAAAAATCAAGATAATGAAGGAACAAGGAATTTACCCTTCAAATCTCTGAATTCTTTCTTCACAATCACGTTCTCTAACTCCTCTCTCTTCGATTTTTGTCTGAAGAAAGAAAGATTTTCTTCCAAAAGCTATGGAAGAGCCACCTCATCCCCGTTTCTTTTTCTTCCCTCGCAAAACCAGGAAGAACGTGAAAGAACGTTCTCCCCCCCCCCTTTTTGTTTTCTTCCGCCCGTCTCCTTTCCTTCCTCCCGTGCTGCCCTCTAAGCCCCTTCCCTTTTCTCTAATTGGTCCACCCTAAATCTTACATGATTGGGCCTCTTTCCCACAAAGTGGGAATTTATTTAATTAAAAACTATAGTTTAGTAAATGATTTCAAATGTCCATAACTATACCGTTATAATCCAGACTCGCAAACGGCTTTCGCCTATGCGTTCGTGGTTTCAAGATCTATTCGAAAACGTTACTTGTGACCTCGAAAGGTCCACGAATTTTAAATAATTATTTTCTAAACTTCACTCTTTGTAACTAATTTAATTGAAATCTAAATTCAAATAAATTAATATAAATTTTCGAAAAATAATATAAAATCTCAATAATGCAAATACTTAGATTATAACAGTGAAATCCGAAAATGGGATTTCACATTTAAAGTACCATAAATTGCTTGTGACAACCCGTCCTAAATTTTACATTTTTTATTAATTTTAAAAGCGTGAATTTACGAAAATGCTCTATAGGCAAGGACGTTGACTATCGCCTAGAGAGATGTATGACTTATTCTTTTAGCATATCCTCGTAGTACTCGTTGGTACGAACGCATAGGTGAAAGCCGTTTGCGAGTTCGGATTATAACGGTATAGTTACAGACGTTTGAAATTGGTTATTCAAAGTTTAGTTTTAATTAAATTGAATTCCCATCTTGTGGGAAAGAAACCCAATCAGCTTTCAGCAAGGAAATAAGGAACGAATCATATTATTTCTTTTAAGGACCAATCAGACAAGGGGAGAAAGAAAAAGGACCAATGGGAAGAGGAGAGAGAAGCATCCCTCCCCATTTCATCAGCCAACGACACAACCGAGTTCGACCTCTCATTTTCCAAGGTCGATTCCGACCAACTCCGATGGAGTTTTTCGATGCCACCACCACCATCTTGAAGCTCTCATTCCTCTATACAAAACCCACCCAGGAACCACCTTGATTAACCACGGTATGTGGCGGTTTGAGGCCACGAAAGTCGACAAAAATCAACGGTGCTTCGGCTACTCTTTTCAATATTCCGACGAATCGGCAAAGCGATGGTCGATGCCACCACTTAGGCTTTGTAGCCCATCATCCCAGGAGAAAATCCCAACCAACATTGACCCCGTTGGACCACCGTAGACGACGAATCGACTCCGGGAAGCTTTAGGCACCCGTCGGCATTGTGGACAAAATTGACGCCGTGTGCGGCGGCGCGTGAGCCGAGTCACTCCCTGACCTTTCTAAGCTAAGTTTGACACCCCAATTCCATAGGTGAAGTCCGATTGTTGAAATCTCATCGTTTGAACATAGTTTTGATAAAGACCGCTGCTTGAACATTATATGAATTGACGATCCAACCGTTGGATCGTCACCAAACTTTAATACATTATAGTATGTAATATTTAAGGATATTAGAAACTTACGGATTGTGAATCTGACGTACGGATCTTCCTGAATTGGATTTGTAAGTTCATAAAATAAAATGTTGACCGCCACT
Organism: Malus fusca; assembly: GCA_035220775.1. Lineage (NCBI taxonomy): Eukaryota > Viridiplantae > Streptophyta > Magnoliopsida > Rosales > Rosaceae > Malus > Malus fusca. The sequence goes on along the minus strand of CM069068.1, from coordinate 4,467,413 downwards.
TGGTTTTGGCAATTGGCGGAGATCCGACCGTTGGATCATAATGAAACCTTAAGACGTTGTTCTAGAAACATAATGTGGATCCTTGGAAGTAACGAATCGGAAATCCGTGATGCAGATCTTCCGAATTGAATTACGTAGGGATGTGTTTTATGTAAATTATGTATTTTATCGGTAAGAACTCTGAGATGTGATTTGATAATTGTTCTAAGCGACGATGGTTTGTGATGTCTCGATATGCGTGCTAGGGAGTCGTAGCGCGAACCTTAGGTGAGTGGGTCTTTTCCTTTTTATGGTGTATGTGTGTGTGTGTGTATATATATATATATATATATATATGATTGATAATTCCACAAACGGTTATAAATTGATTATTGCATATAATTACTGTGAATGCTTTGAAGTACTAATGCGAACTACGAATGACTTGATCCCTGTTTAGGGTACGTAGGCAGTCTAACGAAACGTTAGATGCAGCCATACCATAAATGAGACTAAATAATTGAGACAATAGCCTTGTTTGGGAAATTGTGCAATGTGAGGGACATTGGTGGAAAATGTGAGATTTAACCTTATGATTTAGTGATTGGATGTTGGTCATAAATCATTGTGTGAAGGATCGAGAAATTGAAGTAAAGAATCGTAAGTATTGATAGTTAGTTAAATTAGTTTTTAGTTGAGCTTGTCACCGATAATTATTCTCGAAAATTAATAGTTCGGGAGTAGGGCGTTATAGATTGTGCATTTTACGCCACATTATTGATATATATATATATATATATGTTTGGAAGCACTACGATATGGTTAAGTTTTGGATTGCATCAGGGCATGTCCATAAGTATATTATTGTGCATAATTATTGTGAATGCTTTAAAGCACGAAGGTGAACGCATGATGCACAGATAAGTTCAGGTGAGTATATGTTGTGAAATGTGGGATGCATGGTTATGATTACATTTTATTTGGAACGATTGAGTGATGGCATGACTATATTTATGTTTTAAGCAACTCCGACATTGTCGTACAGGTTGTCTATAAGTCGTACATGCCATATTAGATGCATCTAAAGCTCATAACCCTGCACCTCGGTGTTAGTGCTCTCGCCCGAGGACATAGCATAGCCTTCACGTGATTGTTCACCTTCCACACCACAGGCTCACCTTGGATTCAAGGCAGGTGTCAGCCTGTCGTACATACCACATTAGGTGGTTTCGACTCGTATGTGACTTGCGATACTTCGCACAGCCTTCACGTGATCGTAGCACTTGAGCGTAATTATTTACACCCAGCCTGTCGTACAGACCATAAGAGGTGGTTCCGACTTGTGTGAAGGGATATGTGATGAGCTGTGGATTCAGCCGTACAGGCCACAAGAGGTGGATCCGGCTGACATATTACTGGGATATTGACTGATGGGATATGGATAAGTCGTACAGGTCACTATAGGTGACTCGACTTATGTGCTAACATTGATTGATGAGATATAAATAAGTCGTACAGGTCACTATAGGTGACTCCGACTTATGTGCTAGCATTGATTGATGAGATATGGATAAGTCGTACAGGTCACTATAGGTGACTCCGACTTATGTGCTAGCGTTGATTGGTGAGATATAGGTGCAGTCGTACATGTCACATTAGGTGACTTCGACTTGCGTGCTAATATAGATTATTGAACACATGATTATTTATATTACTGATGAGTTGCTGTGTCGTGGTATATTTATGGAATTACTGTTGATATATTTTTTATCTCACATTGATACGTGATATGATTTTCTGGAAACTATACAGGTGTTGCATCGAGGGGTTATAACGTTCTAGAAGGCTTCTATTAAAATTTTTATTTCTAGGGCCACTCACTCTTGTTTTGTTTTCACCCTCCAGGTTTTATTAGCTGAGCTTTCTTATCGTCGAGGATTTGTGGCAAATCTTAGTATTGGAGATTTTTCGAGGGTATGATTCTTAATCCACTCTAATGTACTTACTTATGCTCTAACGTCACGTGTGAAGTGGGTTTATTCCCGCTCATCAGCGCACTATGGTTTTTAGGCACTCTTAGGTTTAAATTTATTCACATTTTTCCGCATCATCATACTTTATGGCTTCGTCACCTTCCAGGTGTCGGCCAACACAGCTCGATTCGGAGTCCTAGTAGATATCCCGGGTCGGGGTGTGTCATTGCTCCTTAAGAATTTTAAAATTACAATTGAACAAAAGAAGTTAAAATATTCAACAAGCCACTTAGTACTACGATTTAGTGGTATTCCTCTTCACTTGTAAATGAGAGATCTTAGATTTGGATTCTTGCTAAATGCGAATTTGAACCACATTATTACTATCTCATTCATTGTGAGGCTAAGCCTACCATTTTTCTCTTAGTGTAGATAATATCACGTTTTAAAAATAAAATAAAAAACATTATTCAACAAAGATTTGTTTTGAATGAATTTAAACTTTGGAAAAAAAATAACAAAACCCCCACTAACGTGGGGTTTATGTTTAACTTCTAATTTATGTTCAAATAATTTTTTTAATAAAAAAAATTGGATTTTTTTTTTTTTCGGTAAAAAACCATAAAAACCTTAATTTAACATACAAGAGGCTAGTATATACAAAAACTTGAGACGCGTTCTTTCATAAATGAGATGGAGTTGTTAATTGTGAAAGACCGTTTGAAGCCAAAATTTAATTATAAATACAGTATAGTATTAACTAAAGCTCTCATACTACTCAATTGTATCGATATTAAGAAATTGACTGAATAGATGAACTATAAACCTCAAGTTCCCTTCATTTCTGTATATTTGCAGTCGCATAAATAACATGGAGCACTTTGACCGTTGCCTAGGGATAAACCTGCTATCCAACTATTCCCACACGATGGGTGATCAAAACGGATAATGCTAGGAAGATCAATTTTTTTAAACAAAATTTTTTCAACCAAATGATTTAATTCCTCTTTAAGTACCACTAAACTTTAGAACTAAATGACCATATCCTTCCACTTCGCATAGTTATATAATGGCAACAGCTTGTGTTTGAGATGAATTAAGTCGCTCCACCACAGTACGAACAAACTAAGGCCGCCAAAGGCTTTTATACTATCTCTACTAATTAATAAAACATTCATTGTCAATCAAAATCTTATGAAATTGTCAGTTTAACCCTCTAATTAAAACAGAACATGAATAAGAAATATGAGGCAGAAATATAATTTCACACTACCATACCAAATTTTGTTTTTTTTTTCAAAGCCTTACATACATGTAATCCTAACATATCTTTAATTTTTTTTTAAAAAAATTCCCACCTCCACATTCTCTATCACTCTCCTATTTCAAAAACAAAAATAAAAAATTTTCTCACACTTTGTGTGTGCCCATATGCTAGTATATATTGAGAAAACCCTCATTGTCTACTTTTTACCATTTTTTTTTTCAATTTTACCCTCACTATTGATACGTTTTTGACAAAAAGGAAAGCAAAATAATAATTTTGTATCTTTTGACCAAATAACAATCATATCCCCCCTCACTTTTAATACACAATATTTATATAAAGAAGACAAAATAATAATTATGCAATATTAAAAAAAATATACCCTTATTAAGAGATCCCATCTTCATTGTCTCATATATTAAGAAAACCCTCATTGCCAACTTTTTTCTTTCAGTTTTACCCTCACTTTTGATACTCCTAACAAAAAAGAAGGCAAAATAGTAATTTTGTATCTTTTGACAAAATAACAATCATATCCCCACTTTTAATACACAATATTTACATAAAGAGAGCAAAATAATAATTATGCAATATTAAGAAAAATATGCCCTTATTAAGAGACCCCATCATCCTCTCATACTCTTTTCAAATTTAAAAAACTAATCACTTCTTAATCAAAAACAAAAATGAAAATGAAATTGTTCATACACAAAGTGTATGCGTGTATGCTTGCACAACCCACAAAGTTATGCGCATGCATATATATAACGCACAGTACGAACAAACTAAGGCCGCCAAAGGCTAGTACAACCCACAAAGTTATGCATAGCTATACATATATATATATATATATATATATCTCAGTGTGTGTATATGTATGCTCCTTTCTGGAAAAGGATCCTCTGGATCTCTTCCACCAAATTCACCCGATCAATCAATCCGAGCCTTTAAAATTTGATCCAACGGCTACAAACAGGAGGCCCTTTAAAAGTTATAATAACTTTAGCCGTTTGATCAAATTTCAAGAACCCGGATTAGGTGATTGGGAAGATTTGATGGAAGGGATCCATCCCTTTCCCTGAGAGGCGGTGGAGAAGGGGGAGGGGGAGGGGGAGGTGCCGGTGCCAGCAGTTTCCTTTTGTACAAGTTATACACCAGGCTTGACCATAGCTCTCCGTGCGACTATTTCACCAGGGTGGGCTACTTCTGGGTCCTCCTGACAACACCAACAGACTATTTCAGCATAAGGGCTGACAAGTTCCCCGGATGGGACAAAATAAGTCAAGGGGCAGGTTGCAACAGTGTGGTCATCCTTCCAACAAATTATACAGGTACCATACTTCTCTGATTCGGAACCATCTGTGACAAAACCAAAAAAGAAAAAGAAATAAATACCGCTGATCACACATCATACGTTCAACGAGTAATCGTTTTCATTTTAATCCAGAAATGTATTGAAAGACAATAAACCAATCGACAACATAAACAGAAACATATAAATTAACAGACAGATGAAATGACATGTCAATGATTGCTCCCATCAACAAATTACTAGTTACTTATATATAATTAGGTAAGCCCGACATACCGACTCATTCATGCACTAAACGAAAAGACTTGAGTAACCAAGTTATGTAACTTGAAAAACTTTGGCACAATATTTCCTCAAACCAGTAGCAATAAATCGTCGGACCTCTCAACCTCTAGTTATATGAAAACACTAAAGACCTAGAGGATATAACATGCACAAAGAGCATCTCAAGGCTCACACAGTAATACTAGGAGCAGAAGGATATATTTGTGAAAGCAGAAGGATAAATTTCACAAAACTTTCAGCATCAAATTGATTCCAACATAAAAAAACACAATGGGTAAGCTAGGAAGAACGCATAACTAGGTAGGCCAGACATACCGACTCATTCCGCCGATTTGTGTATTGTAATTTATATTGAAAACACAAAAGTAAGGCAGTACTTGATGGGGGACTGTTAAAGGGCTGAGAATCAACTAGACGAACACTAGCACAACTAGAAAACGAGACTAAGATAAAGAGCCAAGCTCTGTTCATAAATTCATTCAAATACCTCCCCCCCCCCCCAACCTCCAGAATTCTAGCATTTTAAAAGGCCTAGCCAACTGCTTAATTAAACGCTAACACAATTTCCTAGTCCACTAAAACTTCATAAATGATAATCAAGTCCCAACCCAAAAACATAATTAAAACAAAACTTACCAAAATACAAATTACTAAAATATAAATTAGCCATTTAAATATGAGAGCTCAATGAATTTCTCTTTCATGCACAGACTCTCCAGGTGAGAAAGAACTCGCCCACGATTTCACTGATTCAAAATCGATCCATAACCCAAAGTGTTGTAACCAACTTTTCTTCGCATGCTTAGTTTCCTTTTTCAAGCTAACAAACAACTTCTTTGCATAATAGAAAAAGAAATTTAAGTATACCAGAATCCGACCAATATTTTTCGTCAGGATCGTCCGCCTCTGGTCCTTGTTCCCCAACCGCTTCTGGTCCTTGTGCCTCAGCCGCCTTTTGTCCTTGTGCCTCAGCCGCCTTCGGTCCTTGTGCCTCTGCCGCCTTCGGTCCTTGTGCCTCTGCCGCCTTCGATCCTGGTGCCTCTGCCGCCTCCGATTCTTCTACCTCTGCAAGCCGTGGTTGTTTAGTAGGCCGCATCGGTTCGTGATCGGGACGGATCCGGCCGGATTCTGGTGTCTGGGGCGGCATGGGTGTGTCTCTGTGAATTGGGGAGAGAGATCGGGAAATCTAGGGTTTGCTCTTGTGGTGAGAGTGAGAGGTAGCGTACCAAACGCGAGAGATACCAACCTTTACCCTTTGTTCGAACTTATCTCTACTGTTAAATAATGCAAGGGGGAGGCCCACCATTTAACCCATCCTTAATGTCGGTCAGAAATTGAAAGTTGGACTACCCAAAAAGGGAAATTGAAAACAGGAGGCCCACCATTTTTTCAAGTTACAAAAATTCTAATTTTCTTGTGTTTCATTCGGGCTTGATTTTCATTTGGTCCTCAAAACAAGAGAGTGCCCCATTCCAACCAGAGAAAACAAATTCAACCTGAAAACCATAATTAGCACCAAACCTAGATAAATTCACACAAATCATACAAAACTCATCTCACATAGATCTCAAATCATCAATTAATTTAAATTATGCAAATGAAAATAAGAGATTTACCTAAAACTTGACCGTGGCTGGTGGAATAACGAGGGGCGACGACACACGTTTTTCAAATGGGTGGACGGCAGTGGTACAAGAGAGACTCTTGCAGCCCTTGCTGTTGATTTTCGCCCTCTGCAATGGCAAAACAAAGGCTGTGCAGCCTATTGTATAATGACTAAATGGTCCCCCGTTTATTTATTTTCTTTTTACGACCAAACGAACCGTTTCATTTATTTTTCCATTTTAATCCCAAGCCCAAAACGAAGCCGTTTGGCCTGAATACTTGGAATAAAAAAATGAGTCTTATGATATGGGCGCCTCAATTTCAAATTTTTTGAATCAAACATATACAGCTTTTAAAATTTTGATCAAACATTTTTCTACTAATTTTTAATTAAAAAATTATGATTTTTATTATATTTAATTTACCCATTAATTCACAAATTAATATCACAAATCTCCTAGAACCACAACAAACATCTTATCTTATCATAATTCGTTTGAAAGATTTTTTTTTAACTAAAATAACTTTTTTATTTGAATTCTAAAAATACTCAAACATCCTTTTTTAACATACAATTATGAGATACCAACAGGATCCTCTCCGGATCATATTGATGAGGATCTTGATAATTTGTGAATCGTGTCCGTTCTTCGTACTTCGTGCAGTCAGTTTTTGTCAAGTACTATTTGTGGTTAATTTTAAATAAAAATATTTAAAATGATTTTTGACCGCACTATATAAGGTGAACGATGATTTTTGACCGCACTATATAAGATGAACAGACACAATTCACGGATCTCCGGAATCCTCATAAAGAGAATCCGGCGAGGATCCGGATTGTCACATCCCGGCCCGAGCCCCCACCACACCTCGGGCTCGACTCCGCCATAGCACGATATTGTCCCCCCGACCACGCCCTCACGGTTTTGTTTCTGGGAACTCACACGAGAACTTCCTAATGGGTCACCCATCATGGGATTACTCTCGCGTGAACTCGCTTAACTTTGGAGTTTCGATTGAACCTGAAGCCAGTGAGCTCCCAAAATGCCTCGTGCTAGGTAGATATGAGAATATACATATAAGACTTACATGATCCACTCCCTGAGCGATGTGGGATGTCACACGGATTCTATGAGATATAACATACACATATATTAAATATAACATACCAAATGATTGGCACATTATATAAATTTTATTTGGGTACGTATTAGTATTTTGGTACGTTATAAAATATTACTTTGGGTACGTTGACACACCCCGACCTAGATCGAGGCATGATGGCCGTCACGTGAGGGTGACGTAACCTACGAGTCGGAACCACCTAAAATGGTCTGTACGACAAGCATGTGCACCTAACTTGGATCCAAGGCGAGCATATGGTGCGAGAGGTAAACATCACGTGAAGGACTGTGCCCTAACTCTGGGCGGGAGCACTAACACCGAGGTGCAGGTTTATGAGCTCTCAATACATCACATCAAACATTGCATAACTAAAACAATCTCATACCTTTAATTTATAAACTTACCTGACACTTACTTGTGCATCCGCATCACCAATCATAAATATATGCAACTACTAATGCATAATAAAATAGACAGATACTTTGCATGGCATTTCAAAACGTAATTTCATTCAAATTCATTTTCTGGGAAAAATCAAGTATATAGGTATATACGGAAAACCAAAAGCCCACTCACTGATATGTCGAAGGGTCGTAGCCCCCTAGCCTCGATTGATGGAGCTCATCCTCAGGATAGGTCTCACCTATATGAGAAATAACTGAATAAACGTTATTTAAAGCACATACACCAAACTAGGAAATAACTTCTCATACATTGCTTAAATGGGGTATTTGAATATACCACCATGACCTACTCAACCTCAGGAACATCCCCAAAATTTTAGAAAATTTTTCCGAGCACTCACGGGCCCTCACGCGCCGGCCAAGGCATGGCCAGACTCGCGGCTCACGCGTAGACACGTGCCTAGCATATCAAACGAATTCCCTAACGGCGTTAGGGAATATTCCGTTAAAAATCAGAATATGCCGTTAAAGTTACTTGACGGCGTCAGAATATTCTGTCAACTTTGACAGAATATTCTCCTCATTCTTCCTTGGTTCGCCGGAGTTCGGCGCCAGTCACTACTGCGATCGCCAGAAACTGGGAAATTTTAAAACTTCAATATCTCGCTAATTTTTCCACCAAAACTCATGAAATTTGTACTAAAATGAAGCTTAGGACTAGAAGAACAAAACCTTACCACTTTCAAGCCTTGAAATCCACGGGATTTCGCCGGAGAAACCTCGATATTCCGGCCAAACTTGAAACTTGTCAAACTCAACTTCCCGACGTCAAAAACACTTCATTTTTCTTCTCCGAGCTTCGCGAAGACGTCCTAAAGCTCACTAGCAGCATAAAATCTCCTAAAAACTTCGAAATCACGAGTGTATGAATAGTACCCCAAAACTGGGTTTTCGGATTCTCGGGAAAATGAGGTATTCACGTCCAACTAAGGGCATAGATAAGCTCCTGAGCTCTCAAGGATCACAAAGAACATCACAACCTTGATCCATGAAGAAATTGCTTGGTTTGAGGTTTGTCCGTACGTTGTACGGAAAATGGAGAAAAACCGAGAGGGAGGAGAGAGATAGAGGGTCAACGAGATTGGGTGTGTGTGTGTGAGTGTGTGGTCCAGCTTGTCACCAACCAAAACTAGGAAAATTTTTAGTTCTAGTTGGGTCCAAAAACTTAGGAAGGAAAATAATTGGTCCACAACACAACTTAAATCACATAACACCACAAACGTCTAAGGGTATTTTAGGCAATTCACACCATCAAAACATTTATTTCGGGACGGGCTGTGTCCAACACCACAAACCTTCATGCACGCGCGTAACATTTTTTGAATCACGGCCTACTACGCGCGACTTACATGTTTTAAATGTATTTATATGCGTAAATTGACAAAAGGAATGTCAAATATTTGAAGTAAATAAATAATTTTAGATCATTTTAAAAAAAAACAATCATTTGACAATTAATTTAATCACATTATTATCCGCGTGCGAAAGACCTTTTTTATAACCGGCATTACACGCATCTTAAGATTTTTCGAACATGTTTTAAAATAGAGAAATTGAATCACATTATTGCTAGTCTATTGTGAGGTACTAATTATAAAAAAGAAAAAAAAACACCAAAAAAATAATTATTAAAAAAACATTGTTAAAATTACAAAATTACCCTTGTATTATTTTATGTATTCTTTTTTGCTGCTTTTGATATTTTTTTGGCTACGGGGCATTTTGGCCATATTATTTTTTGTTGAAGTCGTGACCCCAAAGTGGGGCTCTGGCACGCGTGCAGAAGACATTTTTTGAATCACGGCGTGCCACACATGACTTACACGTTTTAAATATATTTATGTGCGTAAATTGACAAAAGCAAAGTTAAATATTTGAAGTAAATGAATAATTTTAGATCATACTAGAAGAAACCCCTCATAAACCAATTAAAGCAGCTGAATTCACATAATCAAATCGGTCTCTATAAAATTTACATTAAGAATAGAGAAAATAATATTTAATAAACAATTGATTGAATCACATTATTGCTAGCCCATTGTGAGGTTAAGCCTACCCCCTCCCCCTTAGTGTAGATAATATCTTTTGTTTAAAAAAAAACAATCATTTGACAATTAATTTAATCACATGTTTCGAACGTGTTTAAAAATATAGAAATTGAATCATATTATTGCTAGTTTATTGTGAGGTACTAATAAATAAATAAAAAAATTAAAAAAATAAAAAAAACTGCACCAACAAATTAATTATTAAAAAAACATTGTTAAAATTACAAAATTACCCTTGTATTATTTTATGCATTATTTTTTGTTGCATTTGATTTTTTTTGGCTGAGGTCATTTTGGCCATATTATTATTGCTAGTAATCACTTAAGAAATATTCTTATATTTCTTAAGTGATTACTGAAAATGAATAGGATCTCATTATTATGCCCAGGAGAACGACTTATATAAAAATAACTAACACAACATATTTTAAGGGGCGCGTAGCGCCTGTGATTAAAAAGGCATCTCACATGCATGTGAGCCCCTGCAGAGAGGCTAGTGAACATGAACGCTACGTGATGGCACACATATTTTTATATAAGTCGTTCTCCTAGGCATAATAAGATGACACTGCTACGTGATGACACGCATGCATACTCGCTCATGTGCTTATTTCTTATTGGAACTTAGGCAAACATTTGACGTGGTTGTTGATAGTTAGAATATTAATTAAACATTGATTAACGTGCTTATTTCCTATTAATGACACATCAAATAATTTGCATATTTAATTTAAAAATTAGTCTATCTAACATTATTTTTCCGCACAAATATAAAGAAAACTCTTAAACATTTGCTACTAAAAACTAACGCGTCAATCTGTGGTAATTTAATCCCAAGCCCAAAACGAAGTCGTTTGGCCTGAATACTTGGAATAAATAAAGGCGAAAAAAATAAACACAGCAGCACACAGCAGCACCCAGCAAAAGCGCAGCGCTGCAACCAGAACCAAACCCAGATTCCGGCGCGCAGGGGGGCAGAATCCTCATTTCCGACGATCGGAGGGGCAGCCGCCCCTCCTTGCCCATCGGTCGAACTGGACAGAAAAATCGGCTGTTTCAATTCAGGTAACGCTGTCTTTTCTTCTTTCCAATGTCTTTTCATTTTGACTTCCTCAGCTGTATTGCAAAGCAACCCATAATTTTGGTTATAAATTCTCTTGATTCTGTTTTATTTTTTCTCGCATTTTATAGATATTGCCGAATGAATCAAATATGGGTTGTTTTTGTTAGGAAGATTAAAGTTGTAAGAAGCATTTTTGAGTTATGATCCTTTTGTGTGGTATGCTGTACAAGTTGAAGGTGATGATTTTTCTTATTTGTAGAGAATGATCTTTCTTACTTATAAATACCAGCATAACTTGTTTGGTTTGTTCCTCTTAATCGCCCAGTGTTGCAGTATTTCACAACTGTTGCTATGGAGCCTGAGAATGGCGAAGGTTGTTTTTGCTCTTTATTTATTTTTCTTGTAACCGTTGGCTCAATTATTTTTAATTTTAAAATTTAAATAATTTATTTTTTTGCAGATATTCTATTTGGGACCTGCAACATTGTTGCTATTATTGGTTCCTGCTTTTTTATAGCTTCTGAATCTCGACTTACGAAGAAAGACAAATTGACCATTTGTAAGTTTTTTGTATAATTAATTGTGTATGTATTAGTTAATTGTATAATTAATTGTATTTTTATGGGCTTATTTTAATTCAATTTTTCTTTTTGAAGCGAGTGATGACTATAACAAGATATGGAAACTTGACGATACTCTGTATCTTACCATGACTGGTAGCAAGTCGGTCGTCGAAAAGATGAAAACCCATACTAAAAATTACCTTGAACACTGTGCAAAGCAGAAACGCTTTCCTGTCTTTAAAGATGTTGCTCTGAATGGCCTCCATTTCTTGAAGAACATTGCCGATGAGAATAAACCTCGCGATTTCACTGAAGATGAGCTTCGTCATTGGGTGCTTATGTATCAGAATGCTGCTTCGTTTTTCTGTAGTTTTGTTGATCGGGTATGTTGTTTTTGAGTTATTTATGTTTTATTTGAATTCAAATTTTTATTGGTTTTATTTTTGTGCTTCAAATTTTTATTGGTTTTTTATTTTATTTTTTTTATGCAGAAACCTGTTATTTACAGGGTATGCGTCAAAAATGAAAACAATGCACCCGTAGACGTTTCTACTCTTGCTGAGAACGCTGGATTTGATTTTCTCGGATCTAGCATGAAACAAGCTAGGAAGTACTTGGTGGAAACTGAGTTTTTCAGAAGGTATCATTTTCAATCCTTATATATTAATGTATCAAACCTTAAATGTGTGTGTGTGTGTTTTTTTTAATTCAAATATCTTAACGTCTGCTGTATTATAGGTGCGAGGAGTTTGAAAAAGATGACAATGTGTCTGTTGGTGACATTTTTTTCCAATTTGCGAAGTACTTTGCCAAGGCAATAGTGTCTTCTGCTCTTGTGGACAATTTTTCTGGTGGAGACATTCAAGGTATTTTCATTTTTATGTTTTTCAGTTAGCTTATTCATTGTGTTTTTGTTAATTTATATGTTTTATAGAGATTTTGTTCGATGCTTGTTTTGTTTTGTTTTGTTCAGTTAAATGTATTTATGCTAGTGGAGACTGTTTGTCTTTCACATCCAATGTTGCACAAGTGTACCTGGACTCGTATGGAGATTTGGAGATGCACAAGGACATGGTGTTGCTGTTGTTTGTATCAATTGAGTCAGAGGATGGATCAGATGTTGTTTTAAAGTTAACTCCTACGGTTAAGAAATGGGGAATTGTGGCCTTCTTTCATCGGCTGGGTGTCTTTCGGAAAACATATGTTCATCGTATTGTATTTGCCAAGTTTGCTGATATGGGGAAGGTGAAGGAAATTTTCTCTAAGAAGAGGCGAGTGGGATGTTTTGGGTTTCCAGCCATTGAATATGACAAAGGTGTTTGGGTGTCAGGGCTCTTTCCTGGTTCCGACGGCGTTCCCATCAAGGAACTGCTTTGTGGCAATTGTGTTGCTGGGTGGGTGTGATTCCTAAGTTACAAGTTCCAAGGGATCTTTAACACTATGTTAATAGGTAATTGGGTATTGAGTTTAAATCAATGTGCTATGTTGAACCAGGCCATGCTTGTCAGGTTGTGTGCAGATTGTGTAATTTGAGTAAGCACCTAAACTCTGTTGTATTGCACAATTGTAGCTCCTTGTGTAAGATTTAAACTTCTGGTGTATTGCACTATCGTAGCTACTTGTTTTGTAATTCTGCCTAACTGATTCGATCACGAGTTAAACCTATTTTGGTATTTGCTTGTGAAAGTGAAGAAAAAGTGTTGTTTGAAAGCTAAAAGCTCTTTTGCAGCAAAACTGTTGTAACTGGCAAGCCGTGACTTCCCTGCTCTATGTCTCTTAACCAAACAAGTTTTTAAGTTTTTGTGATTTACAAATAAAAGTAAAACTGTACTTCTTTTCTTTCTTATTTTTGTGATTTACAAACAAATATTTGATTTGCTGACTCTTAAATCACGGCAAGGAGAGACAATTTGCGTCCCTCATGTTTTTGTTTGATTGTTTACTGTCAGTAGCTGTGAGGAGACGAAGCTGATTTTGAGACTTCATCTGTATGAACTTGGCATCCAACAACTGCATGAGTTTAGTACCCCAAACACTTTGCGGATTTTAACACTCGGGAATTGAAATACGATTTTGAGAGCATTGGCCTCTGGTTCAAACCTTGTCAAAGCATGTTATTTTTCTCCACTGTGGACGTCAGAGAAAAGTACACGGCAGCTCTGCAATGGGACCTATCTCCATCATGACTGCCTTTTCCACCAGAGAACACAAGGGCCTTTTTTCCAACACGATCATCATCTGTCAACTGAACTGAAGGTCTTCCATTTTTGTTTACTAGTGCGAGGCTCATGCAGAAACAAGAGTGCTGCAGTTGCTTGGTGCACAGCTTCCTGTTGGGTCTTCAATTTTGAGGTAAGTTTTAAGGTCATCATACCTCCTGTCAGCTTCTCCTATCCTCAATTGGGCTCCATATGGAAATATGTCCTTAACGGTTCCTTCTAAATGTGTTCCTTCCTTAAGGTATAACAGTTCCTGCAACATTATATAGTAAACCGATGTCAGTTCTGAAGAAAAATAACATCATAAATCCTAAGAACAAACACTGAGAGAACACTGCAAGCAACAAAAGAACATGAATAACTTAAATATATGTAAGCTGCATTGACGTTAATGATAACTATGGATGGTTGGACTATCTAACTACATAGAATTTCCAATTATTGTTCTTATATTTTCATCTCTTAGTAATACTGGCATCTCAAAGATATTGCTTCATTGACACTGATAGTTTCGTAGAAAGTAGTTGCAGTGGGTACATGAAATCAGTGCTGATTGATGGCTTGGACGAATTAACATAAAGAAATACAAATCATTCTGGAAATGTTGCTAAATGAACATTGCATGAGAAAAATATTATATACCACAAACCCATCCACTTACATTCTCTTTCAATTCACTGAAGTTGTTCACTTTACTCAATAACTCAGTTTTTGGAAGGAAAGCTCGAGGACCCTGATGAATTAAATTGTGAATGTTAGTTTTGAAACTTAACAAATACACATTCACAATTTCACACACAAAAATCAGAGACACAAACCTCAATTCTTGTAACAAGGTGTTCCATTATGTAATTCTAACTTCAATAGGTTCATTGTGTTGTTTTATCTGTACAACGTGTCGAAAAGCTTTAGATAAAGTTTGGATTACATTTTCACCCAACATAACCAGTCAGAGAGTAATGACCTAAATGCTACCACCTACGTAGTAGTTGCCAAGAGAAAATCAAGTATCATGAAATCATGGTAATAAAAGACTTCAAGAGTTCCGGGTTACTATTAACAAATTATTGGAAGTGATGTACTGGACGTGATGGAAGTGAGAGATGTACTTGATGAAGGAAAAATTTTGTCCTAGCTAAGAACATGTATGAACATTTGAATACATATGCTAACAATTAACTCTTTAAAGTAGGCATGCATCCAAAAACAATTCATGAAACCCATGACTTTCAAAGCCTAGTATATGGTGAATCAAAAGACTCTTTAACAACATTAAAGATAATTAAGAATTTAGAGATTCTTTACCCTTGAAGCTCATCCTTGATTACACAAGGGATTCACCCAAGTGGAGGGCCTTCAAGTCACCTCCTTGCTCCTTGGATCTTCCTTGTGATTTTCCTCCTTTTAGTGCTCCTTTGCTTCTTTGAGGATTTGAGGATTAGTTCTCCAAAACACCAAAAGTTTGATGTCTCTATGTCTCTTCACCAAGGATGTAATTTGTGAGGATGAAAATGGATCACTTAGGGAAGTAAATTTGCTAGATAACTTTCCCCAAGTAGCTTAGAAAACCCTAATTGAAAACAAAGCTATAAAGATGAATTTATACTTCATTTCTTAGGTGAGTGGCAAACTTGCAATTAAGCAAACTTGCATACCCTCACCCTAAATGGTTGGCCTATATGGTTGTTGGGCTTATTGCCCATTTTGTTTTAGTTGTCATACAACTTAAACATAATGGGCCTTGTGGACCAAAACACTTTTGGGCCCCGAAGCCCTAAAACCAACTTAAAAGCCCAATACGAACATTTCGTATAATTAATTAACTAATTAATTAATCTTGACCATTCTTCAATTAAACCATTTAATTGCTTATCCATTTCATTTAATTGCTTCACATATATCCTTATTTGGTGTGCGATCCATTAGGTTCCAATTAGCGAGGCAGTGGGCGATGTTACTCTTAACTATCGATTGTGAATTGAAACCACATTTCAATTCTCCCTTTTTGATGATTAGTGTTTGCTAATCAATAGGGCTTCCACAAACCATGAGTGACACCTAGCAGTATGTCATGGTTACCCAAGCTAAGTAGAATTGGTTGGAGAACCTATCCAGTTACAATTACAATGCAATACGGTCCTTCTCTAATACAATACTCTTAACCACATTGTTTTAAGTGATAGTTTGTTTCATGTCTACTATCCAATGTGATACTTTCTTATATGATTCCCTTGAATATGATTTGGAACATCTTCCTTAGTCATATTCATTTGCTTTGGCCAAAGACTTTAGAATCATATTTTAGAGTATACTCCTTCCACCATGGAAGGTTAGAGATCCCTTGTTGTGCATTCATATGCCTACATGACTAGATCACATGACCCCACGTGGACAATCCGAGGGAATGCCTTTGTCATGATCAAAGATCAAGGACCTAACCATTAGACATCTATGATGCCTCAGGTCTAAGGACTACTTTGCATATTGTAACCTTAGAGTTCGTACATGACATGTATGTTTGAACTCTCATTAATCGCAGTTCAGTGTACTCGATTACTCTTTCGAGCACCTATGTGTTTGTCTTAGTGTCCAACACCAAATGACTTGAGACTAGTTCATACTCACGTTTGAGTCAACATAACACATACTAACCTTAGCGGATTGTCAATACCCAATTGGCAATCCTATGGCTAGGAACGTTTTAGGAATGAACATAAGAGAAAGGTCTCCTTAATCTAACTCATTAGATCACTTATCTCTTATGTCAAATACATCCCTTGGATTCTCTTATTGATTAAACACATGATTCAATAAATAGTGATTAACAATAAGTATTGCCCTTCCGTTAAACATATAAAAGTTTAACATATTAAGTATTCCAAAAAGCTATTACATCAAATGAGTGGCTTTGTGGGCATACTTCCAACAATCTCCCACTTGCACTCAAAGCCATCCTCCCATGTATCTAATACTCATCTTATCCATATGACGATCAAGCTGGATTTGAGTCATTGGCTTTGTCAATGGATCTGCTACATTATCGGCTGAAGCAACTTTGAGGATGTTGACTTTCCCCTCGGCAGCATATCATCTTATGATATTAAAGCGCCTATCAAAATGCTTGTTCTTTTGATGAGCCCTGGGTTCCTTGGCTTGAGTTATCGCCCCACTATTATCACAGTACAAAGTTACTGGTGATGTGATGGTTGGAACCACTCCAAGTTCAGTAATGAACTTTTTCATCCAGAACGCTTCTTTGCCGGCTTCAGCTGCAGCGACATATTCAGCCTCTGTCGTGGAATCAGCAATTACACTTTGTTTCTTGCTTTTCCAACTGACAGCCCCACCATTCAGAGTGAATACATATCCGGAGTTGGAACTTCTATCATCGACGTCAGATTGGAAATCTGCATCTGTATAAGCTTCCACTCGCAACTCTGATGCTCCTCCATAAACGAGGAACATGTCCTTAGTTCTTCTTAAGTACTTAAGGACCATCTTGACAGCTGCCCAGTGTTCTGATCCTGGGTTAGATTGATATCGACTAGTAATGCTCACAGCATACGCGATATCAGGCCTTGTGCATATCATGGCATACATGAGACTCCCTATGGCGGAAGCATAAGGAATTTCATTCATTTAGCCATATCTCTTCAGGAGTCTTAGGTCCCATGGACTTAGAAAGGTGAATTCCATGTCTCACAGGAAGAAAACCTTTCTTAGATTGTTCCATCTGGAACCTACTTAGCACCTTATCAATGTACATCGATTGGGATAATCCAATTAATTTTCTGGATCTATCACGATAGAGCTTTATCCCAAGTACATAAGATGAATCTCCTAAATCTTTCATGTGGAAGGTTTTAGACAACCACACTTTTACAGAAGAAAGTACTGCAGTGTCATTCCCGAATAGTAATATGTCATCTACATATAACACTAGGAATACTACTGCATCCCCAACGACTTTTTGATAAACACAATTGTCGTCTTCGTTTTGAGTAAAACCAAACGTTTTGATTTCAGTATCGAAACGAATGTTCCAGCTCCTGGAGGCTTGCTTAATTCCATAAATGGACCTTTGAAGCTTGCATGCCTTAGTCTCTTCAGACTCGGACACGAAACCTTCGGGTTGAGTCATATAGAGCTCTTCCTGTAGGTAGCCGTTCAGAAAGGCCGTCTTCACGTCCATTTGCCATCTCTTTGAATCAATGTCGGACATTGCTTCAGTGTAGTCCCTAGGGTCCTCCTTTGTTTCATTGTCACCTAAAAGGTACAATTCATCAAAGTCATTATTTAAGCCAAACCTCATAGGTGGCTTACTAACCCGTTCAGATCTACGTGGAGCTAGGGGTTCAGGAACAGGGTTGTCAATATGTCGAGTGCTTGTTTGTGGTTCATTATTAATCTCATTAATTTCCATCTCTTTGCTTCTAGTTCCTTTGAGAACAAATTGTTCCTTTAGAAACATAGCAGTTCTGGCGACAAAGACTTTCTGGTCGTCAGGATGGTAGAACTCATATCCCATAGTTTCTCTAGGATATCCCACAAAATAGCATCTTACTGATCTTGCTTCAAGCTTTAGTGGCCTCAAGCTTCTTGACATATGCTTCACAACCCCAAATCTTAATATGATTAAGACTTGGCTTTCTTCCATGCCATATCTCATAGGGTGTTTGTGAAACTGATTTGGAAGGTACTCTATTAAGCAAGTAAGCTGCTGTATATAGAGCATATCCCCAGAATGTTACTGGTAGATCAGCGGAACTCATCATAGAACGAACCATGTTCATCAAGGTTCGATTTCTCCTTTCAGAAACTCCATTAAGTTGTGGAGTTCCCGGTGGAGTCCACTGTGATATTATTCCACACTCTTTGAGATAATCTAGGAACTCATTACTCAGATATTCACCCCCTCGATCTGATCTTAGGATTTTTATCTGTTTCCCAGTTTGCTTCTCAACTTCATTCTTGAATTCTTTGAACCTTTCAAAGGATTCTGACTTGTACTTCATAAGATATACATAGCCAAACCGAGAGTGATCGTCGGTGAATGTGATATAGTATGAGAAGCCTTCTCTCGACGTAGTAGACATAGGTCCACATACGTCAGTGTGGATTAACCTTAGAATTTCAGTGGCACGCTCTCCTTTTCCAGTAAATGGAGATTTGGTCATCTTCCCTTTCAAGCAACATTCACAAGTACCCATCCGGTCATTACCTAATGGGTGGAAATATCCGTCTTTCGACATCTTGCGAATCTTATCAAGGTTCACATGTCCAAGTTTAAGATGCCACATCTTTTCTTGGTTAACTTCTTCTCTAGCCCTTTTGGGTTTTGAGGTATTCCCGCTTTCAATACAGTGCATCCCACTATTCGTCTCTAGGTGAAAAAGTCCCTCTATCATATTACCATGAGAGATAATACGACCGTTCAAGTATAAAGTGCAACTCATTTTGTCAAACAACACTGAGTGCCCATCTCGTAAAAGCTTAGAGATGGAAATCAAATTCTTTATACATGAAGGAAAATATAAACAATTTTTTTAAGTTCCAGGACTTCCCCAGAGGGTAGGTTAAGCATATAGGTGCCTATTGCTTTTGCAGAGATTTTAGTGCCGTTCCCAACTCGCACAACCATCTCCTCATTGCGCAGTGATCTGCTCCCTGTTAGTCCCTGCAACGTATTACAGATATGTTGACTAGCGCCTGAATCAAATATCCAGGAATTGGAGCTCACTGTAAAAGCACTCTCTATGACAGAAATAGTCTCTTCAAAAGTCCGTGTCATAAGGCTCGCAATGCGCACCCTGTATTTCTTCTTCCAACGTTCATCCTTTCCACAATGAAAGCATGTTCCTTTGGATTTCTTTGCCTTCTTCTTATGTAACCTTTTCCTTATCATTGCATTCTCACTCCCACTGTCCCTTTTGAAACCTTTTTCAAATTTACAGCACATGTCAATCATCTCTTTCAAAGAATGATCGAATCTATTCACTTTATAGTTTACGATAAACTTAGTGAAATCATCCGAGAGAGATGCAAGGAAAAAGTCTTGGGCCATTTTCCCATCGATGGAAGTTCCTAAACTTTGAAGATCTTGAAAGATCCTTTCCATCTTTTGTCCATGTTTATGGACCGATGTCCCCTTTGCCATTTTGGCATTCATTAGACTACAAATATTTGAGAATCGTACATTACTAGTCTCAAGGTCATGCATCTTATGCAAACTTTCAACCATGGCACAAGAAGTGTCCATGTGCTTATGTAGCTTCATAAGCTCCTCACTAAGTGAAGTGAGGATTAAGCATTTGGCTTGTAAGTCATCCTCATAGTGTCTAATATAATTTTGACACTCCTCCTTTGAAGCTAGTTTCGTAGGAGGTACATGAGGAGGGGATTGCTTAAGTACATACAATATGTCTTTCACCTTTGAGACATTCTCAATGTGGCGATACCAAGCAAGGAAACGTTGGCCCTTTAGGCCCTTTTTGTCAAGTATAATGGTGGGTATAATTTTAGGCATGTCGTTCACTACATAACATAACAGAAATCGAATTAGCATTGTTGTTTAAAACTATTTTGATTGGGTCTTTTAATCAAATAGTATCACCCACCATTTTTGGCAAATTCCACATCCCTCAATAGAATTCGAGAGTTATATTGAACTCTTAGTGGGTTATGGGAGACTCACCATTACCAAGCCCACCTCACGATGATACGATGTTGGCTAGCAAAAATAATGATGAGAGAATAACGCATTATTCATTTACAACCTTTTGTAATTACCCATCTCGTTTGGCCTCTAGAGAATGTTGCCTCACGATGATACGATGTTGGCACCATTGCACTTAGTTTAAGTTATTCCCACCATGCTTAGTTTGTGAAGGGGTTCAAGAATAGCCTCACGATGATACGATGTTGGCTATCCTCGTTGCCTACACTCACCTCATCATATGTATATGGATTCCTCCTGGATATAAGCACATGCTTTGTACTCCCCCATGATAGGGTGAAGCCGGTGCATGAGTCACAAACGATTGGAACCCACCACGGTGGAAGGCCTACGAAGAGATATTCTAAACATCTCTCGCTTATCAACTTAATATTCATTTGTTGAGGGAATAGCGTTGGGCTACATCAAAACATTTTAATCACATTAAAAGAACTTGGGCCTATCACAACCATTGGTCCAAGTTTATATGAATTAGTAGTATATAATACTCCCACTGTTTCGTTGAAACAAGCGAGACTATATGGAACTACTAACGAATGCTTTGCATCCTCATATGGACTATATAGTCATATTAGGTTTTAGGATGATTATGAACCGTTTGATTTGATCCAACACGAGCCTTGTGTTGGACCTTGGGTCTAAGGTATGTAGTTGTTGATTTTAGTTACGCGTTTAATCCAATTAAACCGTTATTTCCTATTGGGCGTTGGACCCAACTATTCCATTTTGCATACATTTAAACAAAAGGAATACATGAAATAATAATAAGGGCTTATGCCCTTTTACAACACAAATGATGGACTTATGTCCATTTACAACAAATTGAATTAATCAAATTACATTCAAATCTACACTACCAAGCCCAAACATTCATAATGTAAAGCGGCCAATCACATAGCTCAATTATCGAGACATTTGGTTCATAATCACCCTTCTCTTAATCAAACACATTTAATTAAGAAAACAACTTTAAAACAATTGGTTTTCGGATCCATAGAATTGATTTAAATGAAACTAAATAAAATGAAAATCCAATTCTCATTTAAAGAGACAAACCATTTTGTTCTCATCTAATTTGGGCCATTTTCTAAAAACAAAAACTTTTGGGGTCACTTTGTAAAAACACAAGAGTCCACAACTTCATGTAATTACAACTTAGAACCCAAACATTTTTAATAATGTCAAAAACATCATTAAAGGAGCAAAACAATTTGTCCTTTAAAGTTTTTGGACCTTAACGTAAAAACGTAAACTTTTGGGCCAAAATGCAAATACACAAAAGTATCAAAACTTTATGTAAGTGCACAAAACACCCAAAAATACCCTATTTAATAGGGTGGCCAGCCATAAGTGGTTTTTATTGGTAAAATTCAAATTTTATACAAAGTTTTGTAAGTGGGTTATGTTAGGTGAGGTAAAGATGAAATAAAATTTTGTAAGAAATGATTTATGTCATTCTTTAAAACAAAGTTTGTCTCCCATTAAAATTACTTAATCATTAACCATCACCCACTAAAATTAAATCAAAACTTTATGTAAAAACATAAAACTTTTTGAATCAAAACTTCAAAACTTTTTGTTCTTGGCAAGAACTCCAAGAACATTGAAGAACACTTATGAAAACTCAAAATACATGGCACCAAATTTTTAGTTCCAATATTCATGCTTAAATGAAATACATCTACAACATTTGAGATGCTAAATTTTCTAGCAAAATTTATATTCAAAGCAAGAACAAAGCTTGTAACATTTACAACATTTAAATCATAAAACATGAAAATCACAAAACCCAAAAGGATCCACCATACACTAGACCTAGGCTCTTGATACCACTTGAAGGAAAAATTTTGTCCTAGCTAAGAACATGTATGAACATTTGAATACATATGCTAACAATTAACTCTTTAAAGTAGGCATGCATCCAAAAACAATTCATGAAACCCATGACTTTCAAAGCCTAGTATATGGTGAATCAAAAGACTCTTTAACAACATTAAAGATAATTAAGAATTTAGAGATTCTTTACCCTTGAAGCTCATCCTTGATTACACAAGGGATTCACCCAAGTGGAGGGCCTTCAAGTCACCTCCTTGCTCCTTGGATCTTCCTTGTGATTTTCCTCCTTTTAGTGCTCCTTTGCTTCTTTGAGGATTTGAGGATTAGTTCTCCAAAACACCAAAAGTTTGATGTCTCTATGTCTCTTCACCAAGGATGTAATTTGTGAGGATGAAAATGGATCACTTAGGGAAGTAAATTTGCTAGATAACTTTCCCCAAGTAGCTTAGAAAACCCTAATTGAAAACAAAGCTATAAAGATGAATTTATACTTCATTTCTTAGGTGAGTGGCAAACTTGCAATTAAGCAAACTTGCATACCCTCACCCTAAATGGTTGGCCTATATGGTTGTTGGGCTTATTGCCCATTTTGTTTTAGTTGTCATACAACTTAAACATAATGGGCCTTGTGGACCAAAACACTTTTGGGCCCCGAAGCCCTAAAACCAACTTAAAAGCCCAATACGAACATTTCGTATAATTAATTAACTAATTAATTAATCTTGACCATTCTTCAATTAAACCATTTAATTGCTTATCCATTTCATTTAATTGCTTCACATATATCCTTATTTGGTGTGCGATCCATTAGGTTCCAATTAGCGAGGCAGTGGGCGATGTTACTCTTAACTATCGATTGTGAATTGAAACCACATTTCAATTCTCCCTTTTTGATGATTAGTGTTTGCTAATCAATAGGGCTTCCACAAACCATGAGTGACACCTAGCAGTATGTCATGGTTACCCAAGCTAAGTAGAATTGGTTGGAGAACCTATCCAGTTACAATTACAATGCAATACGGTCCTTCTCTAATACAATACTCTTAACCACATTGTTTTAAGTGATAGTTTGTTTCATGTCTACTATCCAATGTGATACTTTCTTATATGATTCCCTTGAATATGATTTGGAACATCTTCCTTAGTCATATTCATTTGCTTTGGCCAAAGACTTTAGAATCATATTTTAGAGTATACTCCTTCCACCATGGAAGGTTAGAGATCCCTTGTTGTGCATTCATATGCCTACATGACTAGATCACATGACCCCAACAATGCCGTGGACAATCCGAGGGAATGCCTTTGTCATGATCAAAGATCAAGGACCTAACCATTAGACATCTATGATGCCTCAGGTCTAAGGACTACTTTGCATATTGTAACCTTAGAGTTCGTACATGACATGTATGTTTGA
The DNA here is from genome assembly GCA_035220775.1 of Malus fusca. Lineage (NCBI taxonomy): Eukaryota > Viridiplantae > Streptophyta > Magnoliopsida > Rosales > Rosaceae > Malus > Malus fusca. The sequence goes on along the minus strand of CM069068.1, from coordinate 4,443,524 downwards.
ACTCTCATTAATCGCAGTTCAGTGTACTCGATTACTCTTTCGAGCACCTATGTGTTTGTCTTAGTGTCCAACACCAAATGACTTGAGACTAGTTCATACTCACGTTTGAGTCAACATAACACATACTAACCTTAGCGGATTGTCAATACCCAATTGGCAATCCTATGGCTAGGAACGTTTTAGGAATGAACATAAGAGAAAGGTCTCCTTAATCTAACTCATTAGATCACTTATCTCTTATGTCAAATACATCCCTTGGATTCTCTTATTGATTAAACACATGATTCAATAAATAGTGATTAACAATAAGTATTGCCCTTCCGTTAAACATATAAAAGTTTAACATATTAAGTATTCCAAAAAGCTATTACATCAAATGAGTGGCTTTGTGGGCATACTTCCAACACTTGACGTGATGGAAGTGAGTGATGTATTTGATGTGATGGAAGTGAGTGATATACTTGACGTGATGGAAGTGATGTACCGCCACTTTTCCTTTGTTCCTTAATTTGCTCCTTAATTCATGGTCTTATGTCTCCCTTGAAACTTGTAATTATACATTTGCTGCACGTTAGCTAGCTTATTCTTTTAGGAAAACTAATGAAAATGGCTTGAAAACTTTGAGTTTTAATGATAAGGACAAAATAAAGGGTAAAGTGAATAGTACCAGGATTGACTTTTTAGTGTAAAAATGTGGTTTTTCGTTAAAGTGAACAGTACCGAGTGCTTTTCGTTAAAGTTCCCTATTCTTTTTGGTTCTTTATATGGCCTATTATTAGGCTTTGTCTTTTTAGCCTTTAAGTCACTCTCAAGCTCTATATAAGAGCTTCTCTCTTGTACTTGGTTTCTTATGATGAATTATACAAATAGTTGAAACTAAAAAGTTCAATATGGTATCAAAGCAGGAACCATAGGGCCCTGTCTCTGTTGTTTTTCTTTTGTTTCATTTTTCCTTTTGTTCATCATTTGTTGAGATGGCAGAAGACAATCCATTCAGTTCTAAGGATACAAGTTCCTAAACCTCAACACCAACCAACATGATACACGGTGAGATCAATCCAAACCAATGACTGTGCTCAGGATTGTTGAACGAGTTCAATTATTTGCCTTGGTCACGAGCTGTCTCTCTTGCCCTAGGAGGAAGATCGAAGCTAGGGTACGTAAATGGAATCATCAAGCCTCTAGAATCCACCTCACTTTCTTTTGATGCATGGCATTCAAGTGATCAGCTCGTAATGTCTTGGATTCTCAACTCGATGGAGCCCAAGTTGTCGGAGCTCTTCAACTATTCAGGATCTTCACACCTACTTTGGGAAGCTATCAAGGAAATGTATGGCAGCCAAAACAATGATGCCCGTGTATTTAAACTGAAGAAGAGTCTTGCTGGCCTAAAGCAAGGTGACCAATCCTTCGTTCAACACCTTGGAAACATGAAATCTATGTGGAATGAGCTTGATCTATATCGTCCACACACAACCGAATCCGCTGTGCTCTTGAAGAGGGCTGATGAAGATAAAGTGTTTCAACTATTGGCAAGCTTGGGAGCTGAGTATGAAGATTTTCATAGTCATTTGCTAATGACTCCAAAATTACCATCATTCATCAGCGTGTGTCATGCAGTTCAAAGGGAAGAAACTCGAAGAAAGGTAATGCATATTGAGTCCAAGTCTAGCTCTGAGGCTAGGGTTTTCACTAGCAACCACAAAATTTCTGGTGAAAGAGTTTTTAATGGGAAGAAGGCTGACTGGAAGTGCACATATTGCAACACTAAGGGGCACCTACGGGAAAAATGTTGGATCTTACATCTTGAGTTAAAACCTAAATTTGACAAGGAAGGGAAAATGATCAAAGATGGGAAAGGGTTTGCTTCAAAAGCCCTCCGTGCAACTAAGTGTTCAGCTGATGAGATGGAAAACTTCACTTCAAATCCGATTTCCTTGATTAATGAATTTGATACCTTTCTCCAAAGAAAGAACGGGACCACTGAGAATGAAAAGACGATCACTGAAAACTCCACTGCTATGCTTGGAAAATTCGCTGACTTCTTGGAAGGTTCAGATACCACAACACACGACAATATCCCAAGTATTATCAGTGCACTCTCCACTGCTCTCAATGCATATCTCACACATGATTTTTGGATTGTAGACTCAGGTGCCACTGATCATATAACTAATAAAACATCTTGTCTACATGAGTTTCAAAAATTATCTAATCCTACTCATGTATCTGTAGCAAATGGTAAAGGGGAACCTGTTCTAGGAAAAGGAAAAATTAGGTTGATGGGTAATGATGTAGAGTCCACTGCACTTTACGTACCTTCATTTCCATTCCATCTTTTGTCCATAGGAAAAATCACGCACACTTTCGACTGCCTTGCCATATTTTCTCCTCATAACGTTGTGTTTCAGGATAAAGTCACTCATAAGAAGATTGGTGAAGGGTTCTTCTTAAATGGTCTATACTACCTCTCAAAGAAGTTGAATCTTGTTAAGGATCCCATTGCCAACCTAAGTCATGCCCAGGAGTACCAACTTTGGCACCAACATCTCGCTCATCCCTCAGAACCAGTGATGTCTAAGTTATTTCCAAATTTTTGTAAAAGCACACATGAGTGCGAGATCTGTCAAATGTCAAAATCCACTAGGTTGCCTTTTGTATCCTCTCAGTCTAGAACCAGTAAGCTTTTTGAAGTTGTTCGCTCAGATATTTGGGGACCTTCTCGTGTTGAGTCATTCGATGGATACAAGTATTATGTCACTTTTATTGATGATTATTCTAGGGTTACCTGGTTGTATCTTTTAAAGTTTAAAGGTGATTTTTTTGAAGCTTTCAAAGACTTTCACAAACTAATAACCAATCAATTTGCCTCTAAATTATATACTTTAAGGTCAGATAATGGCACCGAGTATACATCTAATAACATGTCCAATTACTTGAGCAATCATGGCATCTTGCATCAAACTAGTTGTGTTGGTACACCACAACAAAACAGTGTAGCCGAGCGAAAGAATAGGGATTTGTTGGAGAAAACAAGGTCCCTTATGTTTCATATGCAAGTTCCCAAGAGATTCTGGTCCTAAGCACTTCTCACTGCAACCTACATCATTAACAGACTTCCAACTCATGTGTTGAATGCTAAGTCACCTTTTGAAGTCATGAAAGGAAGAACTGTCGATTTGACTCATTTCAGGATCTTTGGATGTACTTGTTATGTTCACATCCAAGCTACTCATCGTGATAAACTAGAACCTAGAGTTGTGAAATGTGCATTTATGGGGTACTCTGGTTCTCAAAAGGGATACAAATGTTATAACTCACACACTGGGAAGCTTGTTGTCTCTAGAGATATTCGGTTTGATGAAGTCACTCATTTCTTTCACAAGGATTATGAGAATAATCCTCAGGGGGAGAGTCTAATGGACACCTTTCACTACCTACTCCTGGAGAAATTCATGCAAACCCCCAAACCATATCATTAATTCCAACATTGATGAAATGGTTAGTGAGGAAGTACCTAGTGCCCCAGCACCACAACCACAAGCTGCAACTCCACAATCAGTAGTAGCACCAAGAAGGAACCCTGCTCGAGATCGACATCCCCCGATAAGGTTACAAGAGTACGTTACGTACTCTGCAAGGTACCCTATCTCTGAAGCTATTACTTACCAAAAATTTTCAGCCTCCCATGCATTATTTCTAAACCAATTGTCAAACAATCTTGAGCCAAAATGTTTTCAAGAAGCCGTGTGTACACCTGTGTGGCAAAAAGCCATGCATGAAGAGCTCAAAACATTGGATGAAAATCAAACTTGGAGTGTGGTTGATCTTCCCAAAGGCAAGAAGGTTGTAGGGAGTAGATGGATATACAAGACAAAATTCAATTCCAATGGTACCATTGAGAGACATAAGGCTCGATTGGTAGCCTGTGGTTTCACACAAACCTACGGTATTGATTACAATGAGACTTTTGCCCCGGTTGCCAAAATGAACACAGTGAGGGTGTTGCTATCAGTGGCAGTCAATCACGAGTGGCCTTTGTTTCAAATGGATGTAAAAAATGCTTTCCTCCATGGTGATCTTGAAGAAGATGTGTACATGAAGCTACCTCCTGGACACCTACGAGAAGGTGAACCTAACAAAGTTTGCAAGCTCCATAAGGCTATATATGGACTCAAACAATCCCCTCGAGCTTGGTATTCCAAACTGAGCTCAGTTCTTGAAGTTGCAGGGTTCAAAAGAAGTCATGCTGACTCCTCCTTATTTGTTCGTAGTGGTGTCCTAGGCAAGCTCCTTGTGCTTATATATGTTGATAATCTTATAATTACATGGGACAATGTGAATGAAATCAATGCTCTTAAGTGCTCCCTACACCAACAATTTGCCATTAAAGACTTGGGAATCTTGAAATACTTTCTTGGCATTGAGATGGCCACTTCTTCCAAGGGGTTATTCTTAAATCAAAGAAAGTATGTAGTTGATCTTCTTGATGAAGCACACATGCTTGAGTGTAAACCTGCTCGCACTCCCCTTGTTAGAAAACTTCAGTTGGATGCCAAAGGTGAGCCTCTCTCCAATCCTGGTTTTTATCAGCGCATGGTTGGAAAACTTATTTACCTCACGATTACTCGACCTGACATTGCGTACTCAGTGAGCCTTGTCAGCCATTTTATGCACTCTCCTACATTTGTTCATTGGGAGATTGTCAAGAGAATACTTAGATATCTCAAAGGTTCGGTCGGTAGAGGCATACTCATGAAGAAAAATGGGTCCACTCACATCATGGCCTACACTGATGCTGATTGGGCTGGTAATGCCCTTGATCGAAAGTCCACCACAGGTTTTTGTACTTTTGTTGGAGGTAATTTGGTCACCTGGAAGAGTAAGAAACAAACTGTGGTTGCAAGATCCAGTGCTGAAGCTGAATATAGGGCCATGGCAACAGTAGCTTGTGAACTTATATGGTTGAAGAGTCTTCTATTTGATCTTGGCTTCACCAGCAAGGAACCAATGTCGTTGTTTTGTGACAACCAGGCCGCAATGCATATTGCTTCTAATCCGGTAATTCATGAAAGGACGAAGCACATTGAAGTTGATTGTCATTAAATTCGTACACAAGTTCAATCCAATGTCATTAACACTGTATACACTAGAAGCCATGATCAACTTGCTGATCACTTCACGAAAGCTCTAGACTCTACCCAATTTCAACGGTTGTTGTGCAAGCTTGGATCAATTAACCTTCTTGATCCAGCTTGAGGGGGAGTATTGGAAGTGATGTACTGGACGTGATGGAAGTGAGTGATGTACTTGACGTGATGGAAATGATGTACCGCCACTTTTCCTTTGTTCCTCACTTTTCCTTTGTTCCTTAATTTGCTCCTTAATTCATGGTCTTATGTCTCCCTTGAAACTTGTAATTATACATTTGCTGCACGTTAGCTAGCTTATTCTTTTTTGTTCTTTATATGGCCTATTATTAGGCTTTGTCTTTTTAGCCTTTAAGTCACTCTCAAGCTCTATATAAGAGCTTCTCCCTTGTACTTGGTTTCTTATGATGAATTATACAAATAGTTGAAACTAAAAAGTTCAATACAAATAAATACGGTCTTCAAAATAACAACACATGCAACATAATCCAAAAATAAGTCATGCAGCAAGCACAAAGATTCACCATATAAATTGCCAAAACCATATCCAATGTGCAGAAAACAAACATAGCAAAGTGAGATTAGAACCTGCCTCACTCGACGTCGAGCAATTTGCCTGGAGAGCCGTCTAGTTGAAAGCAAAGGCCTACCACTGAGCCTTCTTCCAAGAACCTTAGGTCCTCAACAAATAAAACAATGCCGGTTTCAACAACAGGTGCTTCCGTCACAGGTTCCCCCATCACAGCTTCATTTTTCACAATCCCATCTTCCTTCTGACCATAAATTCTTCGGCATCATAATTCGTATCACATAACAAGTAATCCATCTCCTTGTTACCCAAATGGGTACTTGGGAAAACATCATACACCTCACTCCTAGAGCAAAATGTAATCCGTCTACTTCCCCAAACAGGAGAATCCCTACAAATTTTCAGACTTTTCGACAACCCAATGAGGAAAACAAGCTATAACTTGAAGGCTTTTGTGAGTTGAAATTGTCGAGATGAAGTGACGAACCGGGGGAGGAGAAAGACTTACGGGGTCGACGAGGAGTAGCATCTCTGTTTTCGTTCTCTTGGGCACCTCATGAGCTTCAACAAGATTTTTGTGTTCTAATCGGTTTACTGCGTTTTAGAAATCTTACTTCTCAGCATTCCGTGACCATCCATAACGTTTTTTGGGCTTCCACAAAAGATCATTAAGACTATTTTCTTGTAAGAAAATCAAAGTCAAGTAAAGTCCCTAGGTTAGATTTACAAATTAGTAATTATTTGTCACATCCCAGATCAGCTCTGCTATAGTACGATATTGTCCACTTTGGACCACGCCCTCACTGTTTTATTTCTGGGAACTCACGTAAGAACTTCCCAGTGGGTCACCCATCCTAGGAATGCTCTCGTCCAAACTCGCTTAACTTCGGAGTTCTTATGGAACTCGAAGCCAGTGAGTTCCCAAAAGACCTTGTGCTATATGAAGGTGGGTATGTACATATAAGGCACATCACCCCCTCTCCGTTGGTCGATGTGGGATGTTACATTACTAATATATATAGCCAGAAGGTGAAAAAATTGAAATATTAAAATTCAAAAAATAGCCCTCCTAAATTGAAATTTATTAAAATTTTAAAATTAAATTTTAATTTAAAAAATCTATTCACTATTGCAATCCTAATAGTTTAGGAATGTGATCATGTAAATCATATTATATTTTGGGATATCCTTGTGGAATTCTACCATATTTTACACTTTAAATATTATCTTATTAAAGTTGTAATTATATGAGAAGAGTAAGAAATTAATCTTACACTTCAGAACTTTTATTTTTCTCTAACAAACGATAGTGGGCTAAACCCCATAATGGCTAGCAATAATGTGGTTCAAATTCAACTTTGACGATAATGGAACCTATGACCTCTCACTAACAAATGATAAGAATATCACTAAACTGCAGTACTAAGTAGTACAAAAACACTTTTACCTTTCAAAGAACACTTTTTTACCTTTTAACAACCAAATCCCAAATAGGTTTAACTTGTGGTTTGATCAGTTAGGTTTGACTAGTAGGTGACATGTCTCATGTTTGATTTTCGTCAAGGATGAATCTGAACCAGATTATTGCTAACCCGTTATGAGGCTAAGCACACCCCTTCCCACTTAGTGTAGATATTATTGTTTGTTAAAAAAAACCAATGTAATTTTTTCCAAGGCAAAAATAAGATGGAAGAAAATAGTAGTGCTAGGAAAACTTAGTTTTTTAAACAAAATTATATGATTTGTCACACTTACCAGTGAAGAAAAATATCATTAAACCATAATATTAAGCAGACATATCCTTCCACTTAGCACATTTATTTATATGCAGCGGCGGAGCCAGCATGGGGTCATTGGTTACCCTTGACCCTAATAACTTAAAAATCTTCAAGTAAATTTGTGTGTATTGTATATGACCATTATAAACAGCTAAGGCAAACTAAATTACAACATCCTTTTCCTACTTGTTCTATCACATTTGTCTTCATTTTCTCTTTTCTTGTGCAATCTATTGTGCGCACCATGTGCTCGATGAAATACCTTAGTTAAAAAGCCTTGATAGTCTTCAATATTACACCACAGTATCATGCACACATCCTCTACAAGCTACCAAATAGTAGTTGTCGACATATGTTGGCATAAACTTTCGGCATATGTTGACAGGAAATCGCAAGTGCCTACTAGGTGCTCGATGAAATAGTTAAATGAAGCTTTTTTAATTAATATTATGACCTCATTATTTAAAAATCCTGCTTCGCCACTGTATATATGGCAACAACTTATGTTTGAGACAAATTAAGTCTACGAACAAACTAAGGCCGCGAAAGGCTAGTACAACCCACAAAGTTTTCATCGTAGTTATATATATATACAAATGGGGGAGGAAGACAAATATGTATATAGAAACAAGAAACTCAAAATATTTAATTATAATCAGATCAAGGTTAATTGGGAATTGGAAACCAAATGAATCAATTATGATTACATAAACACATAAAACTAAATTAAAAATAGGTGTAGTATCCATGATAAAATAATGAATTAAAATTAATGATGCAGTTATAAATTTGAAAATAATTTTATTTCAAATTGGAAACCAACTTACAGTTTCGTCTAATGACGATTGATAATGAAAACAATGGTGCTCGCATGCATCCTTGATTGAAAATTAAATTACAAGTGTTTGATAATTTTGGTGTATGAGGAATGAAGCTGAACTATGACTTATGTTCTTTAGGGAATTCGCAGAGAGTCTCAGCTGTTCGACGAAAGTCCCGCTTCTCTGTCAATGAGCTTAGAAGATATAGCCGAAAGGCTTTGAGAGCATGATTGAAGATTGAAGCGGGAATCCTGCTATGCATGTGTTGTCAACTAGAAAGGTGCCAGAGATTGATGATGTTGTCGGATCACTGTGGAGTCACGCGTCCTCTTTTCTGAAATGAAATGATGGCTACTGCTGATGAATAGTTTACTATTCATGAATAGTAAACTGTCTGAAATTATTGTTGCTGATGGCTACTGCTTTCGATGCTGGCTGCTACTGCTTTTGATATCTTCTTTTGTTAATTATTACATGGTAAAAACTGTTTATTCACATGCGTTCACATGTTGATTACAAATCAAATGGGTCATGGGAATCCTGATAATCCGCCCATGGGGTATTCTGGTTAGCTGGATTGGTTGGATGTTGTGATGATGCATCTGATGAATTTGAACTTGAATCTTCATCTTCATCTTCACTGTTTAGCAATGCTGTTTTTGCTATAAGCTTATCTGCCATTTTCAATAATTGTGAGGATTTCCCTTTCTTCTTCAAACTTGAAGTTTTTGATGATTTGGATTTTCCTTTGAGAGATGATGAATGACTAATGTCTAATAGTGACTGGGTAGTTTCTGGGATTTCTGGCAATGCCTGTGTTGATGTTGTTGGTGGAGATATTGTTGGAGCAGGTGTAATTGGAAATTCCGATGAAACTAAACTGACAATTTTTCCATAGTCAAATTTGTCCCACCATCTGACCCACCGGGCTCTGTAGATTTCACATGTTTCATACTCATAATTCCACTTATAAATCCAAGGGACTTTGTATTTGGCCATGAACAATGAAAGAAGAGTGATTCTATCATCGAAACGGCTTCTGTCAAAATGCTTCTGGAAACCAGATGAAAGGAATTGCATGAGATCTTCTGGTAGTAAACTGGCTGTTGGGCTGTGAGCTGACCACCAATTTGGAAACCAAGCTGGGAAGTTTAACCTGAAACTTTTATCAAATGTGATGAACCAAGAACGACTAAAGTCAGATGTTTGGTGTAAAAATATATTGGTCCATGCTTGAATGTAGTCAAAATAACTATATTTGTTGTTGGGAATTAACTCATGTTTGGTGTGAAGTTGTTTGGTATGATAAAGGGGAATTCCCCATTGTTGTTCGGTAAGAAATTTGCCAATGTGGAGTGAATGGTAAAGAAGCTTGTTTTGGTAAGTGGTGCTATAGATAGGTTTAATGGAAACACCTTCCGTCTCACTGAGAATGGCTTGGTAATATTGTAGGGTTTTGAAAGATTCAGTTGGGACATAATGGAAATTGGGGGGTAGTATGGTTTTGGCTATTTTGTCTGGCGATTGCCTTTTATTAATGTGGTGAGGGATGCAGAAAAGTTGTTCCATAGGATGTTTCTTAACATATGGAGATGTTTTAGCAAAGTTAGGTGTTTTTGGGGTTGAAGGTGATGGCATTGATGAATATGGGTCATATGGGCTGGCTAATGCCATTTGGTAGTTTGGTCGGAATTGGCCAACGGTTGATCCTAAAGGAGATCCTAAGGGAACAAATCTGTTGATAATGGCTAGGGCCGATGATGAGGAATCGGGAATAGATTCCTGTTTTACTGGTGGTGGAGGTGGAAGAGTGGCTAGAAGCCTTATCTGGCTATTGCTGTTTTTACCTGTCATTCTTCCCCTGCAGAAATTCTCTTGTTAAAAAAATCTGGAATGTAGTTATGGCTGCCTTTAATGTATTCAATATCCAAATAAAAAATGCTTAATATGGCTTGCCATCGTGCAAAAATCTGTTTGGATGCAATATTTTGAACATCTTTTTGTAAAACATGTTTTGCAGATTTGCAATCAACTCGGACTAAAAACTTTTGATTTAATAAATCATCTTGAAATTTGCTAATGCATAATACAATAGATAATATTTCTTTTTTAATAGTACTATAATTAGTTTGTGCCGGATTCCAAACTCCTGAATGGAAACGAACAATTTGTTCAGGAGCATTGGAAGAAGTTTTTTGCTTGAGGATACCTCCATAACCGATATCTGATGCATCAGTTTCAACTATCTTAAAAGAGTTGGGAGTTGGAATGCCAAGACAAGGCAACGTCTTAACATGAGTTTTAATCTATTTGACAATAGAAGTATGAACAATAGACCATGATGGAGGGTTATCTTTAAGACGATCAAACAATGGTTTACACTGCTGACGAAGATGATGATAGAATTCTGAAACATAATTTAAAGATCCAAGGAATCTTTGCAACTGGGTTTTGTCAGTAATCTGGTCTGGAAATTTATCAGCAAATTGAATGACTCCATCAATAGGTTGAATCGTAGATCTATGGATATTGTATCCTAAAAATCTAACATTGGTCTAAAATAGTTTAATCTTAGAAGCAGATACAACTAATCCATTGGACTTAATAATTTTAGTAAACAAGTGCAAATGCTTCCAGTGTTCATCTATTGACTTTGAATAAATAAGCACATCATCAATATAAACAATCGAAAAATGGCTATATTGGTTAAAAATCTCATTCATAATATTTTGAAATTCACTTGGTGCATTTTTCAAGCCGAAAGGCATTACATTCCATTCATAATGTCCAAAAGGAGTTACAAAAGCTGTTTTGTATTTATCATTTTCATTAATTTGAATATGCCAAAAGCCTGATTTCATATCAAATTTTGAAAAAATAACTACTTGAGAAAGCCTTTTTATTAAATCTCTTTTGTTGGGGATTGGATACCTAATCCATTCCAAAACTTCATTCAAAGGTTTGTAGTTAATAACAGGGCATGACCATGGGGACTTACTTTTTCTAATAATTCTTTTATTAAGAAGTTCTTGGATTTCTGTTTTGTAGAATTCCATGACTTCTTGACTCATTTGAATTGGTCTAGCCTTAGTAGGTATTTTGGATTCATTAAACTCTTTTATATAAGGAAGTTTAACAATGTGTTGTTTTCGGTGCCAAAAAGCATTTGGAATATCAGAACAGACTTCATTAATAAGTTTCTTTTGGAAATTATTAATAGATTCTAACAAGGATTTATTTGTTAGCTGTTCTTCAAGTCTTTTGTGATTAATCTCTTCTTTTAAGAAATTAGTATGTTGTGACTTATTAGTGATAATACTAATAGTTTTTGAAATATTGTTTTTCTGTAAATGTCTAAGTTTTCTGAGATCTGTTTCCAAGCAGAACTCAAATGTGACTTTCTGTCCCAAGATTCTAGTGACAATCCTATTATGATGAACCTTAAAAGGATATATTAGTGCTAAAAAAGGAAGACCTAAAATGACTGGATCAGAAATATTTTTGATTAAAACAAAGGGGGTTTGAAAACAAATATTGTTTTGACACACATGTGCTTTAGGTATTTCATATTTTAATTGCATTGGTGACTGGTTTGCAGCACTAAGTATTTCTGTTGACTTATGAAAATACTTAGTAGGTATTAACCCTTCTTGAATACAATTCAAATCTGCACCCGAATCAATCAAAGCAATCGTTTCCAAATGAAAATCTTCAATTATTATCTTAATTTTAGAATACCATTTCTGGATCCTTATCTTGTCTAAAAGACCTAAAACGAGATTCTCAGTAGATTGAGAACCTGACTCAGAACTGGAGGAAGAACTAGCAAGTTCTTCTTGACGAGGGTTTATTAACGAATGTGTTTCGAGTTCACTAAGGCGAGTACGGACTTCTAAGTTTTCGGACTTTAGTAATTTAATTTCTTCTTTGATTTTATTTATTTCAAATTGAAGATCTTTAATTGTGACTTCTTTCTTAGACTTATTAAACCTTTCCAAGGTTGTGCTAAGAGAGATTTTTGGAGTTGATTGGGTTCGGCTAGTGTCTGGTTTTTCTGAAGAAACTAATTTCTTTAGTTTCTGGAGATAAAAAGTTTTTAATTCTGGGTCATCAACCTTGCTTATTAATTCAAGTAGGAAATCTTCTTGTTCTTCTTGTTTGCTAAGAACGGAAATTTTATTGCAACAAGTGTCAGTACATCCGACCTTGATGTTTAGTGACGAGCTATTGCTTGATGAATCATTATTATGATCAGAAGAGGATAATTCCAAATCATCTTCTGATTGACTATGGTCTGTGTCTTTTAATTCCAAAACTTGGATTAATTGAAGTTTCTCTTCGTCAGAGATTTTCAACTGATTAATGGTTTTCTTAACACGGCATTTGTTGGCATAATGACCAAATTTGCCACATTTGTAGCATTTACCTTTCTGGCTTTGGTCTTTTGATTGAAATTTCTTGGGAGATTTTTTCTTCCATTTGGAAGGTTTGGGTTTTTCATAGAATTCATTTCTTTCAAAATTCTTGTTTTTATATTTGTTATATTTGGGATGTCTCTTATTAGAAGGAGCAATAGGAGGTAATCCATATTGTTCACAGAACGTTCCTAATTCATATTTAGCGATAGATTTATCTTTGTTAACTTGTTTTGAAATCTTCATATCGATACACATTTTCAATCATTCCTTCTAGATAATGTTAATTATATTGCCATAAGTAAGAGTATGATACCTTCTTTGTTTACTAAAACATTTCTGATTTTATGTGCAAAAAGATTTGGTAATCCATTTATAAATTTTTCTTTCCAAAATGGTTGATTACTGTCATATCTGAGCATGACTTTAGACATGAATACATCTTTGTACCATCTAAAGTCGCTTAGAGTTGGGCATCTCAGATTGCTGAGTTGATCATGGATCCTAGAAGTGACATTACTAGGTGTTCCTATGAAATGTTCTATGATTGTAAAAAGCAATGTGTTAATTGCGTCTGGGACGCCTTGTCCAATATATTCATCAAAAATAGGTATTCCTTCTTCATCTTTTTTAACAGCGTTTATTATTTCATTTCTGGATTGTTCAGTGAAATGTTTCTCCCACCAGGAATGGAGCATTCCTGTAAATCCAATGACCAAAAGGTCAACAACTTGTGATTGGCTAAGATTATGATTGGTAATATAACTATTAGCAACCATAGAGATATGTTGAAGTTTATTGAGAAGTTCTTGTTCTGATAAACTATATTCCATTCATAGAGCTTATCAGAAGAGACTGAGAATTGATTTTGGATATTTCGTTCTTCAAATTGAAGATTAGGAGGTGTTGGTATGGGATACCAATTTTTGGTAAGAGATGTTGGATTAATCAGTTTGTTATTAATTCTTTTGAGTTCAAGGTTTTGAAAAGCTTGTTCAACTTTTCGAATGGAATCTAAATCACTTTCTAATTCAAAGGATGAAGATATTTCATAATAAGGTTCATTAGTATGCCCTAAGACATGAATTGTTTTCTCCTTTTTTAATTCAAGTAACAATTGATCAATTTTTTTATTTGTGGACGTTGAAGTTGATTTCAAGGCTACTGCCTTTGAAGAGGATTTTGAGAAATTAACTAGGGGCTTTTCCCTAATTAATGACTTTGGCTAAGAAACTTTATCAATTTTTGTTTCAATTTTATCTAATTGTTTACCAATGGTGTGAAGACTTTGATTGGTAAAATTGTTTTGTTCAATGACAGGCTTGACTCATAAATCTTCTTTAGGGATTTTGAAAGGAGTTGCAGGAATTTGGGTAGTACCCTTTGTAATTAAAATTGTTTCTTGTGGGGGATGACTAGAAGAGACAATGGTCTTGTCTTCTTTAAGCCAATTTTCTTTGGTTATTACTTCTAATTTCTTGTCAGACTCATAATACTTTTCAACATAATCAAAGAAAAATACATCAAATAATTGGGTTTCCATAAATTCATTCCATTTTTTGTAAATTATTGATTTTTCTTCTTGAGTGTATTTATTACGGAAAATATTCCTTCGTGGAATGTTTTCTTCAGCTTCAATATCAGCATTGAGCTTTTTGCGATTCTTCTTAAATGGTTTATTTAGAACTAAAAGTTTGTGATGAGCATGACTTGCTTGAAAGTCAGATTAAGTAGGAGAAGTTTGTCCTTCTCGTTCTTGGGTTTGTGGTTGGTAGACCGGATGAGTAACCTGAGAAGTTGTTTCTACTGATTTTAATTTGATGTTAATCAAGTCATTAATTAATTCTTGTTGGGTAACATAAGAGCTAGTATCTACTGATTTTAATTTCCTATTAGCTAATGAATTAATTAACTCTTGATCTTGACCCATCCTATCAGTTGGTATGAATCCAGAAAAAGAATTTCTGCTAGGAGAAAATGATTTTTGTGAGTGGACTGACTCACAAGACCTTCTAGCTGGACGATCAAAATTAATTTTGACAGTCCCATCAAAGTATTGTTCTATGTTATCTAGATTAACTAGACTATTTTGGATAGCTACTGGCCTGCTTTCATTAATCAAACACCAATCTGAGGGTAAACTGATATCTGACCACCTAATGGTTCTTGGTACTTTAATGTTCGCATTTTCTTGATTTGTTTGAATTAAAAGTGTATGATCTCTCAGACTTTTGGTTAAAGCCTGAAAGTTCATGTTTGTGCCAGTGACTTTGTAATAGACTCTGTAAATTAATGCCAAGGGCTGTGTTCCTTCAAAGACTTGATATCCTGAAGTTTTAATGTTTAGTGTGAGGGCTTCAACATATGGGGATCTGAAAGACTTATGGTAAGATATGGAAAACAATCAAAATGGATAGGTCCATTGTAAAGACTAGACTCAATCATACCAAGTATTCTATCACTAAAGTTAGTGAATCGAGCATCTCAGAGGCATAATAAAATAGAGGTATTAAGACCCCTTCGTGTCAAAGGTTTTACGGCTATTTGAACTAAGCCAATGTGGATGTAGTTATGACCATCTTTCCTATGGGATTTAATTTGTTCTGGGGAAAACAATTGACAGGTCTCATGTTCTTTACTAAGAGCATAAGCCTTTTCAACTGTCTTGACATGATGTTCACTTCTAAATGAGGCTACTGACCATTTATTTTTGTAAATATTTTTACTTGAAACCTTGGGGATATTCCAATCTCCAAAGTCTACACTTTCATCAGTTTGAAAATCAAGTTTTTGTTCCTCATTAACTATATCAGGTATATTGCCCAAATTGGACCTAGAGCTAGTGCTGGCCATTGAATTAGATCTAAATAATCTACTCATAAAATTCACAAAACAAACAAACAAAATACAGAAAACTTATACTGATTCACCTTCCTCGTGCGCTAGCTAAACCCCTTCCCCTCTCATGCGATCCGCTCATGCCTCTCCTGGTTCTTATTGTTTGGAACACGCCTTACTGTTTGGTTGGGGAGTTGAACAAACGACTGATGAGGATCAACAGATAAGCTAAGATGTAAACTGAAGGTTTGAATATGAACCTGACTTGCAAATTATATATATATGCTCCTAGGCCTTTTATACAAAAGGATCCTCATTTTTTTGAAAAAAATAGGGATTAGATGTGAAGCCTACTCCACATCGAATTTCAACGATACGAACCATCTTTTTTGTTAGTCTGGATTCATAAATCATCCTTACAAATATTCAATTAAATCCAAAACCATTTGCCTATTAAATTATCAAGATCAAATTTATTGTTTTTTATATAACAAAGTATCCGTTCATTGCTTCTTGCGGAGAATGTGAGTTCAATTCTCAACGAAAACATGGTACATAGGGTTACATTATCCCCACATTATTTTCGTCTCTCACACATTTTATTAATTTTTGTTTATTACTCTTCTTCAATTCATTCGATACAAATGTCAAAAATTGAGAGACGTGTGTTAGAAGTAAAAAAAAAATTTACTTACGTTAAAAGTGAAATACGCGTGTGAATAGCACAATCCTGTCCACCTTTTTTCGTTTATTCATTTAATTACACAGTCCAATAATATTTATTTTATCTATAAGTGAAATGTTTTACGTCGGAATAGCAGGATTGTCAAATTAAATTTGATACCAATTTCAAATCTAGTTTTAATTGGTTAATCATTATTATTATGTTTACTTTACAATTATAGAAATAAATAATTTAATAAACAGTAATTTAATTTAACTAGGTAACAAATTTTCAAAAATTAAAGTATGATATATGCTGCTAACAAATTTAAATTTTATATTTATGGCTTAACTTCGAGATGTTCTTAGATCAACTCCAACGCTCGGATTAAGTCTTAAAATTTGTCTTCTATTGCCTCTAATTTCCTTCCAACCCTTGCGTCAATTTAGGTTATGAGTTAGAAGCTAAAATTAGGCTAAATACTAGCTAGAAAAGTAGGTATGTTAGTGGAGGGACCCCCAAATGCACGTGGACGCGCCTAACTTTTGCCCAGCACCTCACGCGAGAGGCGCCTCACGCCTGAACACCCGAAGGCATTAAAGAGGCAGGGTGTCACATCCCGGCCCGGGTCCACCACATCCTGGGCCTATTCCACCACCGTAGCACGATATTGTCCGCTTTGAGCTTATCATTCTCTCACGGTTTTGTTTTTGGGAACTCACGAGCAACTTCCCAATGGGTCACCCATCCTGGGAGTGCTTTGGCCTCCTTCTCGCTTAACTTCGAAGTTCCTACGGAACCCGAAGTCAGTGAGCTCCCAAAAGGCCTTGTGCTAGGTAGGGATGAGAATATACATTTAAGGATCACTCTCCTGGGCGATGTGGGATGTTACAATCCACCCCTCTTAGGGGCCAGACGTCCTCGTCGGCACACTTCAGGCCAGGGATTGGCTCTGATACCATCTGTCACATCCTGGCCCGGGTCCACCACATCTTGGGCCCGTTCCACCACCGTAGCACGATATTGTCCGCTTTGGGCTTACCATTCTCTCACGGTTTTGTTTTTGGGAACTCACAAACAACTTCACATTGGGTCACCCATCCTGGGAGTGCTCTGGCCTCCTTCTCGCTTAACTTCGGAGTTCCTACGGAACCCGAAGCCAGTGAGCTCCCAAAAGGCCTCGTGCTAAGTAGGGATGAGAATATACATTTAAGGATCACTCCCCTGGGCGATGTGGGATCTTACACAGGGTCCCACCCTCTATCATGTTTTTTATTTTCTTTCATAGTGTTTCATGAGTTTCATGATGTCGGTTTAGTGATTTTTCAATATTTATCGAAATCTAAATATTTTTTGGTTAAAATGTTTCTTTGCCCAATTCCCAGTTCAATTTCCTTGCAATTTTTCCAATTGAATTTTGTAATTTTTGTTTGATTTTTGCTTTTTGAAAATTTGGATATGCTGATTAGACTTGAATGGGCCTAGGTCAAGTTAGTAAGAACTGTTTGGTGGGGGTGTTGGAGGGAGTAGAATTATGGAATTTTGGGGCAAAACGAAGTTTTTTGAAGTGAAGTTTTTGAGAGTGAAGGGGTGGGTGATCTAGGTTTGTGCCATTGGCAAAGCGAAAACCTTTTAGCTTTTGAACTTTGTTGATTGGTCTCATCCTTTAAGTTTTGTGGCCATAAAGATGTCGGTTTTACCGGGAAAGCAGTAGATTTGACATATGTTATGTTGCGTTTTAGTGACGACGGCATTCAACGATGGTTCATTATGTTAATTTTATTGATTTTGACTGTAAATAAGTAGAGACTGGTGTATATGTTGTACCATATTTTGACTATGTCATATCTGCAGTGTGCATGTGCTGTACCACATTTTTGCATTCATTTTGACTATTTGGTTCTTTTCCGAAACTTATAATAAAGTAACAAATTCAGTACTTGATCTTCAGAGAAAAACACTTCAAAACCAATAATTGATCTTCAGAGAAAAACACTTAAAACCCAATAGTTAAAAAAAAAAAAAAAAAAAAAAAACCCAACTTACTTGATGATGGAGAAAGGATTTCATAACTAAGAATCATCTCAAGCATGACAAGTGGATAGACGAGGTTTTTTTTTCCCTTCAATTGAGCTCTTGAAGTGTTTTTGTATAAAACTTATAGTTGTCAGTGGTGTTTTGTTCTATGTTTGAATGAGGGACAAACTTTAGACTTAATTGTTAAAAAAACACTACAAGAACACTACTGATGAACTACTAAAGCACTACAAAGTTACTACTATAACACTACAAATGCAGCTTAAATACATGCAACAAAAGACTTTCAAGGTGTCATTTGAAAGTTCTATTAAATGTTTTGCTTCTAGTCGTTTTGAAGCCCCTCTGTCTACATTTTTGTAGTGCATTTCTGAAAGGGGTAGCCTAGCTTTCGTGGAACCTTGAAGATCATCATCCACATGCAATGTTTACCCTATATTTGGATGAGGGACCTTAAAAGTCCATGGAACTTAAGCTAAATTTGTTAGGAGTTCTTTAAAACAATGAGATAGGGACTTAAAAATGACTATATGCAATACATTTGATAGAATTTTCAAATGTTCAAAATGTCATTTTAAAAAGAGGTATTCATCAATTTACCCCCTGAACTTGTGACCATTGGCCAATTTCCCTCCTCAACTTTAATTTTGGCCAATTTCCACCCTCAACTCTCATAATTAGTCAATTTGCACCCTACTGTTAATTTTTTTAATTTTCCATCTATTCTTCCGTTAAGTAGGTATCCGCATGATTGCCTTTGAAGAGCAAAAAAAGTCAATTTGCACCCTACTGTCATTTTTTCAATTTGCACCCTACTGTTATTTTCCATTAAGTAGGTTTCCCTACACCTTAACAGAGGTAGACGAGGCCAAGGGAGGAGGCGACGGGGTGTGGGCAGCTGCAAACTGCAAAAGCAACATATCAAATGGACTGGGCTGTGAACAGCGGAGGAGGGAGGCGTTGGCGGCAATCACTGGCACAACTTGGAGAAAAGGAAGAACAAGAGAAAGTTCGAAGAAAATGAAGAAGATAGAAGGTCTAGGGAAAATGACTCCAGAGTTTCGAGTGGTTAGAGATCACTTTTCTGTGAGCCTTGCTTTCCATTCTAAGCTATTATTTTCATTACTGTTTTGTTAATCCAGATTTTGTATTTTATATGCCTGCTCCTACCATGTTTATCAACTAGAATCATAATACTTGTACACTCTCTCCCTTTGTTTTTTTAATGAGAAACAAAGACTTAAAAGTAAAAAAAAAAAGGTACAATGTTGAGAGCATTCAAGCCCAATGTTGTAAAAAGCCAAGAACCACAGTACTTTTACTAGTTTTCAGTACTCAGTAGGCAACTGTGAACCAATATTTTGTGTTTTTCTTAGTAAACTTGTAACTTTCATTTAAGTGGTTTTGTTCCCTAACAGCCCAATATATGGTGATGCTAAAGGTCATCAAAAAACAAAAGAAGCTATGATAGGAATGTCTCTGTTTGTGAATTTATTAAGCAGCTTTAGAGCACATTTTAAATTGGAATTTTTTTTTCTCTCCATTATATTCATGCAAATCTTGGCTGAGAGGGTTAATCAATTGGAATAATACTTTTATTTTGAATGTAGATATTTGAGTTCTTTTTGCTGTCTAACCCATCAAATATCAAAACCTGCTAACCTAAGTTCTTTTAAGAATGAATAATAAATTAAGATAGCCATTCTTTTTCACTTTTCCTGTTTTCATCCGTATGTGAGAGAATTTATCGAATATAATGAAAGATGTAACATCAGTATTTTCTCGTGTTTAGGGATTCATTCATTTTTTTAACCATGCTATTGCATTACTGAAATTTTTATAGCTTCAGTAATATATAAAAGAAAATCATGAGTTTTAGACTCTTATATCATATAATGCCTCCATAAGCACTGGTTTGCATGAAGAGTAAAGATTTCGCAAAATGATCGTTAATCAGATTTATCTAATGAAAGATGTATCATCAGTGGTTTCTTGTGTTTAGTGATTCATACATTTTTTTAATCATGTTGTTGCACTATTGAAATTTTTACAGCTTTAGTAATATATAGAAGAAAATCATGTGTTTTAGACTTGTATATCATATAATGTCTCCATAAGCACTGGTGTGCGTGAACATGAAGATTTCGGAGATGGTTAATCAGATTTATCTACTATGATGAAAGATGTATCATCAGTGGTTTCTCGTGTTCAGTGATTCATGCATTTTTTTTTAATCATGTTGCACTACTGAAAGTTTTATAGCTTCAGTAATATAAAGAACAAAATCATGAGTTGTAGACTTGTATATCATATAATGTCTCCATAAGCAGCACTTGTATGCATGGAGAATAAAGATTATGGAGAACGATGGTTAATCAGATTACAATATACTTGTTTGTACTTTGGTGGTTCTAATTTATCACTTTTAGTAGCTGTACATTCTCCAGTTAAACTACATAACATGCATTATATTTAGGGGTGTGTGGATTTTACTTCATACACACCCTCTTAATTTGCAGGCATCAGATCGACTGAATTAAAGAAGATCAAAGGACATAAATTAACAAGGGATATGTGAGAAGTAAAAAGGGGTTTGTGGATAACAGGTGTTTGAGAATCACCGTTTTTTACCATTAGTGTTCAAATTTTGCGGTGCTTGATGTGGTTATGTCCTCTTTTATCAGTCAATAGGGGAAGGGGGAATAAAGAAGACTTCTGATTTGGTTGACTGGTTTTATCAGATTTTGTGTTGCTAACTGCTGGGGGTGATATATGTTAGCATTTATATGCGTGTGCAATTCGTAACCTTCTACTGTTCCAATTCATATACAATAAAAATGGGTTTATTGGTTCATTGGTGTATCAGTTGTTATTTGATTCAGGGGTATTAAATAGATGTTTTTAATGGTAATCTTTGTCTAAATGTCAAGGTTTGTGAAATCACACCTTTTTGGCTGACTCAAAGATTAAGGACGAACGGAAACATTTGTTTTTTTAAGAACTTTGGATTGTTCATATGATTAAGGGTTGAATGGGTGAAATTTATATTTTACATCCACATCACTTTATACTTTAAGCTTCTTCTGTTTGGTTGCTTATATGCAGTTAGTATTTTGCAAGTATATGTTTGGTTTGGGCTGTGGGACTTCCCATTGTTGTTATTTTCTGCCTATTTATTAATAAATAGGGAAGAAAAACGCTAACGTTGATTATGGTGTACTAGATGCAGGTGACTGTTTGTCAAACGTGTGGGGACAAAGGTATTGAAGATGCTTTGCTTTACTGTGACAAGTGCCAGAATTATGCTCTTCATCGGTATAACTTGTTTCAATTGTGCTTTTGTTTTTCTCTTTTCAGTCCCCTTAAAAAGATGTGACAATACTGTTATATATGTGCCACATTATTAAATAAACTCAAAAATGTAAGTGGCTCACGCCTAAAAACTGAGCTACATCTACTGTGTTGGTCTCAATATTGATTTCAAGGCTAAATAGTGTCTAACTCATACATTCACTCTATTCTCTCTAATTCGTCCGACCCGTATATTGGAGGTCTCTACCGCTTTCTATAGGCCTCCCCTCTTGGGGCCTCTCAAACCGGCATTTAATGTGCCAACCACTTGTACTATCTTACCGACACCTCTAAATTTTCTAATTCAAAATATTTGCCCTTCACAGCTTTGCATTTCTGCAAAAAGAGCAGTACTTAGACACATTTCATCGAACACGTGATGTGTCACGTTCTCATATGCTTTCTTATGAGAACATTTGAACAAGATTAACTTCCAGTTTAATAATTTAACAAATTAGAAGCAAAAGAAATCCAAAAATCTTGAAAAACTTGTCTTCAAGAATTGAAATTTCTTCGAAAATGTTGGAACATTTCCCAGACAAAACGTATATAAACCATTCAATGAATGATGCCTCATTCTCAACCAATTTCCCTCCATTATTTCATCGGTCGTTGATAAGCTCATATTTATATATATTTTACCTAAAATTCACTTGTCTTTTCTTAGTTAGTTCCTTATATTTTTGAGCTATTTACTATGTTTTTGTGTTTTGTGTGATTTATCAAGCAAAGAAAAGAAAAGTAGCACAAGTGGGATATTAAGTAACAAATTCGTCAAAACTGCCTGTGCAGATTAGCTGACTTTGGAAGCATGTTACAAACAGCTCAGAATGAATGAGAGAATGAGCCTTATATGCTTGGAAAGCTACAGATGTCTATTTTCTGGAGCAATTTACGGATTCTTAATATCATTTTTCTAGAAGAAGTTATGGGCATTGTAACACTGAAAGGTTCTGAAAAGGGCTAAACGGATTTGGCTAATAAAATGATGAAGAGCATGTGTGTGTGCAAGTGTGACAGCTTGTGGATGTGGAAATAATGATAACATGGCAGCACACACATGGTAAAGAAAGGAACATGGCAGCAAACACATTCAAAGAACATGGAGACAACATCATACACACACATGGGAAAGAAAGAGGACACCCACATGCAAAGGAAAGGAGAAACATGGGCAGAAAATGGGTGGATTGGTGGCTGAAATGATGAAGCATGTGTGTGCAAATGTAAAGGGAAACATAGACAGCACACACCCATGCAATCTGCACATGCAAAGGAAATGGAGTGGTCCTCTCCCTAGCCTATAAATACATCCACCATTCCCCTTCCAAAAGACCATCTTGATCCACAATTGCTACATCTCCATACACTTCCATTTCCATGCCTTGAGCTCCATTCCATCTCCATCCTAAGACACTACATTTTCACATCTCACAACTCCATACACTTACACTTTCATCCCTTGCCGTGACCTCCATTTAGCCACTCCCCTTTCTTGTGCCGCAACAAGGTGGGGAAAAAGAAGGTCCTTGGCGTTTCAAACTTGAAGATTGGAGCGTTTTAGGTGTACTTCATTCTTGCTTTCAATGTCTACTTTGTTATTTTCTAATTTTGTTGCAATTATGAGTGGCTAAACCCCTATTTAGTTAGGGGGAAGTTTGAAGCCATGAACATGCTTGAGATTTGAATTGATTTCTTCCAATTGTGATTTGATAAGTTGTGATTGCAATTCAATTATCTATTTTATTCATAACTGATTCTTGTATGTTTATTAAGGATGCATACTTAGTTTTCATGCATGAATTAGATGCTAGAATATAAATGAGTTTCACCTAATCGTTACAAGTTTATATTCATGAGTAGTGAAGGTTGTTTATCACAATCGCGTTAATTGAATTCTTGGCAATTGTATCATGCATTCATAGTTATAATTGCCTCGTCAACACTTATGATTTTCATTGAACGTAATGATCTCTGATTGTATCTCTATTATGCATTCATATAGGGGACTTTTAGAGAATGATTTGGGTTGTCGCATGCATTCATCCAATTCAATGAGTAAAGGAAAATCTGAGGGTTAATTTGTGCATCACGGTTAATCTGGGGTGTTGAGCATCATAGTTTATTGAAAAGCAATTGGAAATCAATTCATGTACAAGTGTGTCATGTGCGAGAGCGGACCTCTAACTAATCCATCCATCATCTCATTTCTTAAATTCATTTTATAATCTGCCTAGTTTTATAACTTGCTTGTTTATTTCAAATTCATCCAAATCAAAACCCCCATTTTACTTTCTTGTTCCAAAGTGTTTAAAATCTGTTTTGTTTGTGTTTTAGAGTGTTTTGATTTAAGTCAAAACACTAAATTCGTCCAAAGTTGTGTTAGAGTCAAATATGCCTAGTTTGTGTTTTTAGGCAATTTTGAGTGTTTTTAAGTTGTTTTGCGTTTTGCGTCTTTATAATCTGTTTTGAGTCATTTTAGTTTATTCAAACGTTTTTAACTTTGTTTTTATGTTTTTGAGTTAGTTTAGAGGTTTTAGCAAGCCCTCCTAATCCCCGGTTTAGAACGATCCCTACTTGCATTTATACTACAATTTGACAACAAGAGGGTATAATTTGAGTGCTTAACTTTCACCGCATCAGTCGTTCACTTTAAATTAATTCAATCCCACTACTCAGAAATTGCTAGTCTTACCAAGCAAGTAGTCGGAAACCGTCTAGATATTTGATGTTCCAAAAAGATAAGAAGAAAAATAAGGAATGAGTAAAGCAATGTTGGCCCCACAAAAAGAATAATTATTTTTGGTCCAACTTAGGAGCAGGAGCGCAAGTAGGTTGAATGCTGGCAATTTACGCTAGTTTTTTCAATCTATTTATGTCATTTTCTTGCCAATTAAGTCTACTTATTTTGTGGCTTCTTTTTGTTGGATTGATTCGTATTGTCCCAATCGGCCGGCCTCCCATCAACTCTCTCTCTCTCTCTCTCTCCCTCTCCCTCTCTTTCTTCCATTATTTCCTTTCACCAAAACCTCTCTTTTGGTTTGTTCTTACTTTTAAATCAAATGTGTAATTAAAATAATGTATCACTAAAAAAAAAAAGGTGATAATTTAATCATCAACAATTATATCATTTTATTAAAAATTGGTCTCCTTAGTATTACCCTTATGGTTTTTTTTGTTGGATTGACGCACAAAATCAGCGAGGACTTTGGTACAACAGAAAGTGTCAAGTTTGTGACCTTCGCTAGATTGCTCCGGTCACTAGTGTGGATAAGTATGTAAATGGACAGAGGCAGGGAAGCAAACACAAGATGTCCGTGGTTCACCTAGATTGGCTACGTCCACGGAGTAGAGGAGTTCTCATTAATTGTGAAGGTTTTACACAAGTACATAGGTTCAAGCTCTACTTTAGTGAGTACTAGTGAATGATTTAGTATAAATGACATTAGGGATTATTGTGGGAGAATGATCTCCTTTTATAGAAGAGAGTTTCTAGCTTTGTTCTGGCCTTGACACGTGTCATGCTGTGATTGGCCTTTGATGTTGACACGTGTCGCCTTGTGATTGGCATCTTGGTGTTGACACGTGTCGCGCTGTGATTGACCTCTTGGTTGGAGGGAAACTCTTATGGATCCTTGACGGTATAACGTTGACCGGTGCTCAGTAGTTTCGGGATTGGTCAAGTATGGTACAAACAGTGCTCCCCTAAGTTCCCGAGTGAGGGAAACTCCTCGGTTGGGGACTTGCAAGATACAAGCCGCTGAGTAATCACGAAACTTCTAAGTACCAAGTGTGGTATCGTTTTCACTTGCCTTATCTATCTCATAGGTAGATGTGGCATCTTCTCTGAAAGTACTTTTCCTCCATCCAGGGGTGGTATCTTTAACCGATGGAGATGCACAAGGTAATGTATCAATTTCACTTGAAGCTTACTTGTAGTTTCGGACTTGGTCAAGCGCGATACAAACCTTATAGTAGAAGTCCCCCAAGTCTCTGAGCGAGGAGATCTGTCGAAAGAGGTGACAGACAAGGTAAGCAATCAGAGTTCTAAGCAATCAGTCCCATATCAGAAGTTTGATTTCGAGTTCCGGCTGATTGTTCTCATTCTCCCTATCTTGCAGGCAGCAAGAAGGATAAAGAGAAGAAAAAGGATAAGTGATTATATGAGATACTTTTGCTTTTGAAGAAGTAACTTTCCACAAACTTATTCTTGAACTGGGCTGGAGGGTTTTCTAGTTTCCTCCAGAGTATAAGGTTGACTCAAGAATTTGAGGGTCAAAACAAGTCCATCAAATCAAGAGTTCGTTCGACCTTGATGATATGTGATACTTTTGTTGTTGACAAAGTAGTGGATGTGGTATAGCAAGGCTTTGCTCTTTGGCGACGTTGCTAGCGAAGGTTGTTGAAGTTTCTTGAGCTCTTCGGATAGGGCAGCGATGCCGAGCTTGGATTTGACTTAGACTCCTCTGTCTGGATTATGCAGTTTTGCAGGGAGGGCGTCGTGCTATAGTGATATGTTCTAGCTCATCGTTGAACCTTCTGCTTCAATCTTTTGCATCGCAGAAGTGGTGCGCAACCTTTGCATTTGAATGGTCCTTTATAGCACTACTTCTCAGCGACTCATCAATGCTTGGCAGCTTCAGTTTAAAGAGCTAATATCGTATCAACTGTTCTAAAGTATTTGCCGAAAGGATTCGTGACCTTGACAACATTTGAGGATGAGTACTCGAGAGCAATGCTAGGTGAGCAACCAGGCAAAGGTTTCGGGCAATCAGTTCCAGATCGAAAGTTTGATTTCAGGTTCCAACTGATTGATTTCTTTCTCCTTGTCTTGCAGGTAAGAGCAAGGGCAAAGGAAAAGACAGGGAAAAACATGATATGGGATACTCTTGCTTTTAACCCTGATGATATGAGATACTCTTGCTCTGGTGTGGCTTGTTTGCAGAGGTATTATCGGGGGAAAGGAAGCTGAGTATTTCGAGAGGCTTTGTTGGGAGTGCCCTATCAGATATAAGGAATGGTTGAGCATTTTTGCAGGTCTACCTATCCTTGGAGGATGAAGGTAGACTTATATAGGAGT
The DNA here is from genome assembly GCA_035220775.1 of Malus fusca. NCBI lineage: Eukaryota > Viridiplantae > Streptophyta > Magnoliopsida > Rosales > Rosaceae > Malus > Malus fusca. Next base: position 4,416,861 of record CM069068.1, on the reverse strand, counting down.
TTCCCCAACAATAAGTAGTAATGCTATTCCTTTACCCTTCTTGGTCATAGCAATGTAGTGGGAGCTGCAAGCTTCACATGTTTTAACTTTGTCAGAGCACTTTGACAAAGTGGTCTGTGGTGTTCGGAGAGCTGATGTTGCGTGTGAAGATTGCAGACAAGCTTTATCCAAGGAAATCTGGCTCTCGAAGCTCAAAGAGTGGTGCCTCTTCGGTTTTCGAGCAAGAATATATGTTAAAGATCTGGTTCTCGAAATTCGAAGAGCGTTGCCTCTTCGATTTTTGAACAAGCTATCATATTGACAGTCTGGCTTTCGAGATTCGGAGAGCGGTGCCTCTTCGATTTTTGAGAAATCAATCTTGTGGGGAGTCTGGCTCTCTAGATTCGGAGAGCGGTGCCTCTTCGATTTTTGAGCAAGTAATCATGTTGGGGGTCTGGCTCTCGAGATTCGGAAAGCGGTGCCTCTTCGATTTTTGAGGAAGCAATCCTATTGGGAGTGTTTTCTCGGATGTGAGTAAAGGTTAGGCATTTTTGACAGTCTGCCTTGCCACGGAGCACGGAGGTTGACACACATAGGGACTTTCCAGTTATCAAGCAGTGGTGATGTTCCTTTACCCTTGTGGGTAATAGTAGGGTAGCTGGACCTTCAAATTTTATGTGTCTAAACTTTGTCAGAGATCTTTGGTAATGTTATCTGTGGTACCCGATGAGCTGATGTTGCATGTGGAGATTGTCGACATATTTTACTCAGGAAAATCCGTTTCTCGAAATCCGGAGAGTGGTGTCTCTTCGATTTTTGAACAAGCAACCATGTTGCCCTTTCTTTTATAGGGCACCAATTGTGTGCAAGAAGTACGTTCAAAGAGTTATTACTTGTAGGAATTTTCCCCTTATTTTTGTACTTCATAGATTTATTGGACTCATTTTTCCTTCATCATTTCTGAAAATGTATGGCCCATCTGACCGTCATTTTGACTTAAACTTTGGTGAAGAGGCATCCATGTCTCCTCAAGACAACATATGACGCCCATCCTTCATCTCCCCTACTGGTTCTCTTACGATTGGGGACTCTGTGATGAAGAATGATATGACTGCTGCAGTGGTAGCCAGGAACCTTCTCACTCCCAGAGATAACAAACTACTTTCCAAACGGTTTGATGAGTTGGCTGTTAAAGATTCTCTGGCTCTTAGTGTTCAGTGTGCAGGTTCTGTGTCTAATATGGCCCAACGTCTATTTGCTCGAACCCGCCAAGTTGAATCATTGGCGGCTGAAGTGATAAGTCTTAAATAGGAGATCAGAGGGCTCAAGCATGAGAATAAACAGTTGCACAGGCTCGCACATGACTATGCTACAAACATGAAGATGAAGCTTGACCAGCTGCAGGAATCTGATGGTTAGATTTTACTTGATCATCAGAGGTTTGTGGGTTTGTTCCAAAGGCATTTATTGCCTTCGTCTTCTAGGGTTGTACCGCGTAATGAAGCTCCAAATGATCAACCTTCGGTGCCTCCTCCTTCTGAGGTTCTGTCCAGTACTGAGGCTCCGAATAATCACCCTCTGGTGCCTCCTCTTTCTGGGGCTCTGCCAACTGTTGAGACTTCTCCTGAGCAACCTTTGTGAAGGCTCCCTCTTGTTTGTTTATTTTGATTCATGTATATGTACATATTTGTAACTTATCGGAGATATCAATAAATAAGCTTTGCTTCATTTCAACGTATTGTGTTAAATACACCAAGGCCTCATTCACTAAGTTCTTTGAATTTTTTCTTTTGTTGAAGCTTGTATGTTGAAGCTTTATGAGTGAAACATGTAGGTTGAGGTAATGCTCCCTTAATTTCCCGAGTGAGGAAAACTTCTCGGTTGGAGACTTGAAAAATCCAAGTCACTGAGTAGTCACGAAACTTTCAAGTACCGAGGTGTAGTAGCATATGATAGGAGTCCCCTAAGTCTCCAGTTGAGCCAAGTTTCCAAAGTAACAAAACTTCACCATTTTCCTTTCTAAGTGGTAGCCCAAAACTCCTCTTTCATAAATATTTGTTATGAAAGTTGTTAGACCCAAAGAAGGGGAGGCCTAGGCAATTATTTTTTTTTTCGAATTTTCGAAAAAAAATATATATATTTTAAAGCTTTATAGGTGAAGTTTTGTAGGGTAAAGCTTTGATGTTGAAGCTTTGTAAGTGAAGCTTTGATGTTGAAGCATTGTAGGTGAAGCTTTGATGTTGAAGCTTTGTAGGCGAAGCTTTGGAGGTTGAAGCTTTGTAGGTGAAGCTTTGTTGTTGAAGCTTTGTAGGTGAAGCTTTGTAGTGAAGCTTTGAAGGTTGAAGGTGAAGCTTTGTAGTGAAGCTTTGAAGGTTGAAGCTTTGTAGGTGAAGCTTTGTAGTGAAGCTTTGAAGGTTGAAGCTTGGTGAAGATTTGCAGTGAAGCTTTGAAGGTTAAAGCTTTGTGGTGAAGCTTTGAGGTGAAGCTGTGTAGTGAAGCTTTGTTGGGTACCATGAATTGATTTTTGCTTCACACTATCTTGATCAAGAGTGTGTGAAGCTTTTGAGAATTGTAGTTGCCCTCCATTTGTTGAAGCTTTTGTTGGTGAAACTTTTGTGGTGAAGCTTTTGTGTTGAAGCTTTGTATGTGAAGCTTTTTGGTTGAAGCTTTGTTGGGTACTATGAATTGATTTTGCTCACTATCTTGATCAAAAGTGTGTGAAGCTTTTAAGAGTTGTAGTTGCCCTCCATTTGTTGAAGCTTTTGTGGTGAAGCTTTTGTGTTGAAGCTTTGTAGGTGAAGCTTTGAGGTTGAAGCTTTGTTGGGTACCATGAATTGATTTTGCTTCACACTATCTTGATCAAGAGTGTATGAAGCTTTTGGCATTTGTAGTTGCCTTCCATTTGTTGAAGCTTTTGTGGCGAAGCTTTTGTGTTGAAACTTTGAGGTTGAAGCTTTGTTGGGTACCATGAATTGATTTTGCTTCACACTATCTTGATCAAGAGTGTGTGAAGCTTTTGGCATTTGTAGATGCCCTCCCATTTGTTGAAGTTGTTGAATTTCCCAATTTCCTTTTTCTTTTCTTTTCTTTTTTTTTTTTTTTTTTTTTTTTGGGAAAACTAGAAATTTGAAAATGTGGGAGAGACAACATATACAAATTTTGCTTCCACACTGTTGAGAGCAAGAGATTGTGATGCAAGCCACACCTTGTAGTAGTCGAAGGTTTAGATGAACCATATAAATTGAATTTGCTTCGAACATTCTTGATGAAGAGTGTGTGAAGCTTTCTATGAGTTGTAGTGTTTGCATTGTTACAGATGAGAAATGTCTGAAGCAGATGCAAGAGGGCTAAAGAGCTTGATCTTCATATACCATGCACTGAAGCCGTTGTTGGCTTGCAATAAGACTTTCTTGGTGACTATAACTCTTGTTAGGCATAAGTGCTCCCCTAATTGAGTTGTAAAGCTTGAGGGTTCTTGATTATTTGTGAATGCTAGGAGTTCACATGTACAAGTTGTACCACTCGTCTTCTGGTTGGTGGAATGAATGGTGAGTTGCTTTCATCACTTGGTTGATAGTACGAAGGTGAGTTCCTTCATCACCTTTCATCACATTTCATCACCTGGTTGGTGGCACGAATGTGAGTTCCTTCTTCACCTGGTTGGTGATAAGAGTGGCAAGTTGCCAAATAATATTAGAGTACGGGTTGTACATTTCATCACCTAGTTGGTGGCACAAAGGTGAGCTCCTTCATCACCTAGTTGGTGAGAATAAGGCCAAGGTGTCGAGGCACATTGTAGCAAGTGTCGAATGACACAAAGTATGTTGAACCCTTTCGAAGCACAGTTGGCTTATGTATGGATGTGTTGGAATGTATGATGTTTATGTATGAATGTGTTGGAATTTATGATGTTTATGTTTATTGACATGAGTGATGCTTATGAATGTTTTGCTATGCATGAAGGGATCCATGCTTTCGATATGTGAACCATGTTGGTTGTAACACTTAGTATCACATAATTTGTGTCAAAGTACGCATGTTGAAGCTCTGAGTTGGAGTATAGAGGTAGGTCAGCGTAGACCAAGTGTTCTAATGCTGGGAATGTAAAAGACTCAGAAGAAGTTGTCTGAATTCTCTCTTCTTTAAATATTTGTCGAACGGCTTGTGTGACAAAAAATCTCAAGCGGTTGAGGGTCAAAACATTTGTAATGTGTATGCCTTCTTATAATAGCATTTCCTTCAGTACCTAGTCCTCCACTTTGAAAGAGTGAGGCTTGGCCCTATAGTCATAATAGTCGACGGTACGTTCACCCCTGGTTGTCTTGATACGAAATTTTATACTTCTTGTTGTAATGGGCTTGCTAAGAGTAAAAATACTTCCTCTTACCAAGAGACAAATACGTTTGGTGACTTAGCGAGTAGCTAAATGAGGTAGGAGATGATGCAATGGGTGTCTGAATGGCCAAGATCTCCTCACTTGGTAGAACTTGACTTCCATTTCCCACTTGTTGATAGGGGAACCATATGGGGGGTTCCCTTGGTATATCCTTGTTTCGGCGGAGGCGTGGTTGTAAGCATGTGCCATCACCTCAGAGTAAGTCTTCCAAGTGTTGGCATTGATCATGTTCTTGAAGAAACAATCACGTAGGCCTGCCGTAAAGGCCTTGATAGTGGTCTTGTCATCTGCCTCAGCGCAGCGAGAATACTCATGGCTGAAGCGATCGGCATACTCTCATAGTGACTCGTCCGGCTTCTGGCGAATAATGTATAAATCATCTGCAGAATGCAAGCTATCGGTCTAGAAGATATGTTGAGAGACAAACAGTTTCCTTAGTTCCTCAAATGAGTCTACTGTCTCAGGTGGAAGACGACAATACCAGTTTAGAGCTCCGCCAGAGAGGGTGGAAGCGAAGAGAAGACATCGCTCTTCGTCGGTGTGCATCTGATATGCCATGGTGGATTCAAAGAGGTTAAGGTGTTCAATCGGGTCCTCCATTCCAGTATAGAGTTGTAAACCAAGCTTTTGTTTTGTCTTCGCTTGAAGGGGGTGTCAAGGATCCTCCTTGTGAGAGGGCCATGCCTGGGTTGGTTCCAGTCAGGTATCTCGGCCTGACATTCGGCCTTCAACTTGTTTACTTCCTTAAGGAGCTGTAGGACAAGGGGGTCTTGAGTGGAGTCATGTACAACTGGAATTTTCTTCCGTAAGTTTCCATCGCCTCTTGGAAGTAGGAAAGTTTGAGCAAGAGCGTGTGATTTTTCCTTTGACTCGCCGTACTGACTTCTAGGGCGAGTCTGTCGGAATACCTCCGAGTCCTCTGTACCTTCATGTTCCTCTGGGACCTGTCGTTCCTTCCCTAGATTGGCAGCTGGTCTGGGTCGTGGAAGGGGACCGAGTCTTTCAGAAACCCTTGGGTCATTGATCTTCGAGCTTATGTGGAGGGGATTCTCTGGAAGTTGCTTTAGGAAGTCTCGGTAGTCACGATAAACGGCTTTCGATCCTTCTAACCCTTCTGCAATGAGGTGTCTTCCTCCACTTCTCTTGCTTTAGGTCGAAGCAGCTGGGTTGAGAGAAGTCTCATGTTGATCAATGTTTTGATGATTAGCTCGCTCCTCATCAGGGATACCTATGTCGAATGAAGGTGACCCTCCGTGTTGGGGGGCACCCAGATGATGGTTGATGTCCACAGGGGCAACAAGCTCGCGTGTTTGAGTACACCTAGTTTCGTGAAGCATCTCGAAGAGTTTCTCATATTGTTCCTGAATGATCTCATTCTTTATTGTTATCTTGTTGTTCTGAGCCTCCAGCTCATCGACTTTAGCTTGAAGAACGAGCTTATTTAGTTCCTTCTTTTGTTGCTTCGCACTAGGTGCGATGGGGTGTCATTCTGCGTGTTGTGGCTTCCTTCGCTCCCCATGTTGGAGAGGGATGCCTGGTCAAAAGAGAGTGTACGAATGGTGGAAACCAGCTTGACAAAGCTGAAGAGAGTAGGAATAAGTGTGATTCCCAGTGACGGCGCCAAATGTTGATGCACAAAATCAGCGAGGACTTTGGTACAACATAAAGTGTCAAGTTTGTGACCTTCGCTAGATTGCTCCGGTCACTAGTGTGGATAAGTATGTAAATGGACAGAGGCAGGGAAGCAAACACAAGATGTACTTGGTTCACCCAGATTGGCTACGTCCACGGAGTAGAGGAGTTCTCATTAATTGTGAAGTGTTTACACAAGTACATAGGTTCAAGCTCTCCTTTAGTGAGTACTAGTGAATGAGTTAGTATAAATGACATTAGGGATTATTGTGGGAGAATGATCTCCTTTTATATAAGAGAGTTTCTAGCTTTGTTCTGGCCTTGACACGTGTCATGCTATGATTGGCCTTTGATGTTGACACGTGTCGCCTTGTGATTGGCCTCTTGGTGTTGACACGTGTCGCGCTGTGATTGACCTCTTGGTTGGAGGGAAACTCTTGTGGATCCTTGACGGTATAACGTTGACCGGTGCTCAGTAGTTTCAGGATTGGTCAAGTATGGTACAAACAACTTCTAGTTTAGTAATTTAACAAATTGGACTAAAAAAGAAACCCATCAATCTTGAAAAATTGGCCTTCAAGAAATGAAATTACCTCAAAAAGGTTGGAACACTTCGTGTCCTCAGACAAAATGTATATAAAGCATTCAATCAACATTTGCTTGGACAATGTGGGAGTATTTCCTCATTGTTATCCTGAAACGCACCGTATGGCATGTTATCTCTTGATAAGTACAAATAGATAATGGATAAACTCTGTATGGGATGGCGACTCCAACTCGCCTTAGTCAACTCGTTATTGTTATGAATGAGCATAATGAGCATATTTTGTTGTTTGTGGGACTAATTTATTGGGATTGTTTTTTGAAGGTATAAAACTGAATTGTAACAATATCGAAATTACTTTTGGATAACACACAAGTCGAAGCGCGTTTTTATATTTTCTTTTAACGTTGTTACGAACCTATAGCTGATTAAAAGTATTCACGTCTATATTTAAAAGTTCGAGTTTGATTATGCCCTCCCGAATATCACTTTGTAATTTGTATATAAAAAGAATAGAAAATACTACCATCATTCCCGAGATGGTGGACATAATAGTTTATAAATGTTGTAAAAAACTTGAAATTCCTCACTTATAAAAAAATGAATATCACTAGATTGCAGTACTAGATGGTATAAAAAATGTCTAAATACTTAATTTTCGCTCGAGTTCTCATCCATAGACAAAATCGTTAGTTTACTCTTTCTTTACCAACTCAAATTTACCCGAAAGATTTGAATCCCAAAAAGGCGGAAAAGCACAATATACATAACACAAATCCAGCTCGTACTACCGAAAGACAGAAGTAGACTGAACAAACTCGAATTGAGAGTGACACAGAACACTAGATGACTTACTTATGAGAAGAGGCAAGCCACCGAGCCTGACTTTTTGGTAAAATCTTGTTCATTTTCGCACTTGTACTCTACAGTCTATACATATGATTTTATTGTTGTTCTTTCTCCGTCAATTATTCGGTGTTACTTGTTTTAGAATATATAGATAAAATGATGAAGTTGGGAAATATTTCACATAAGTGTAGAATTGTAACGAATATTTGCAACTGCAACAAAACAAGGGCATAAAGATGTTAGACTTTGTCATACCGGTGTCTCGTATGCCTAAATTAAGACTTGTAAGATGAATGAGAATTAAAGAGCTTAGGGTTTCTTGTGGAGGAAATGGTCTTCACTCTTCAAAGTTTGGTTAATTATTCGGTGTTAATTTACATTTGAAAGATAATCCTTGACGATCTCAACCAATTTCTCTCCATTATTTCATATGTCGTTTTCACTTTAGATTAATTCAATCCCACAAGTCATAAATCTCTAGAGTCTTACCAAGCAAGTAGTCGAAAAGCATCCAGATACTTGACGTTCCAAAAAAGACAAGAAGAAAAGGAAGGAAGGAACGATTGAATGAATGGAGGCCCCATATAAAGAATAATTATTTTTGGTCCAACTTAAGGGCAGGAGTAGGAGCATGTAGAATGCTGGCTGTTCACAATGGTTTTTGTGGTTTTTTTTGTTCGACTATGATTCTCTCTTCCTTCTTTTTCTATTCCCTTCCATCTCCTCCTCTCACATTCTCTATTTTATCATTCTCTTTCTATAACAAATTAATATAGATGTTAACAAGGCTTAACCGTGACCGTTCAAATAGGAGGGGAGGGAAGGGGATGAGAGAAAAAGGGAGAGAATCCTACTTCTTCCAACTTAGCTTTAGCTTGATATTGGATGCCAATGTTTAATTGCTGATGTTCTCACTTAATTAGTATTTGTTCTTCCTTTTAATTGAAGTTTATCTTTATACCATGTGATGAAACATTCAAATCAGTCAAATGAAACCAATATGAGCAGTTTTGTGCAGTAAACTTGTAGTTTAATTTGATTAAATGGTTTAGCTCATTCTTTTAGTAGTTAGTGTTGTTTAAAAGCGTCAAATGTGAAACTAATAAATTAATACAGAAAAATTGGACAAAATAAACAATTCAAAGTGACAAAAGATTTATACTGATTTGACATAAGTCTACATTCCGTGCAAAGACGGCAAGGAAATTTTACTAATAACCAATGGAGATCACAAATAGAGTTTTAACTCTCAAACCCCAAATCCTAGTTACACCCAATAGTTCTCACTCAAACAAAATATAAATAGAGAAGATAAAAATACATAATTTTAGGGGTGGGTTCGGTTTACATCGGTTCGGTTTTTTGCCAAAACCGAAACCAAACCGAAATTTCTGTTCGGTTCGGTTCGGTTCATTTTTGTTTCGATTTTTTCCGGTTCGGTTTTTTCCGGTTTGGTTTCGGTTTTTTTTTCAAAAAATGAAAAACATTGAAATTTTAAATTTTAACATATCCAACACAATCATAACATAAGCATTCTAACTAGAATCAAAGACAATGAAAATAAACATTTAAAGTTGAACTAAAGTCATCAATCAAGTCTTCCAAAGTCCAAACTAACAACCTCACAACACAAAAATCGTACAAATGACTTAGAAAAGTTAAATTGTATGATGTTGTTCAAAGATCAAGGTTGTTTGCTTGTAACTGCATGTTGACAACTTGATTAGTAAAAGTAATGCATGGGTGGATTTATTTAGTGTGTGTTGGATTCTTTTCCATAACAAATTACCCAAGTAATCTACCCGAAATAAATGTTTATGGATTATGTTACATGTTATATGAGAGTAGATTTGGAAAAGAAAGCTGGGACAGAAGTAGACAGTGCTATGGAGATTGATGTAGGTACTTCATAAGGAGGTTTGGTTCCGGAACCTTATATGAGGGATAAATAATAGGTTAGGGTTTAGAGTTTTTATAGGCCTTTTTTAAATATTTTGAGCTTAAAGTTTGGCAACACATTGGGTTTAGCACATTTTAACTTACAAATTGGGTTTAGAAAATATACCCAAAACAAATAATTAAATAAAAAAATTAATTTAATTAATTCGGTTCGGTTCTGTTTCTAGATCACTAAAACCGAACCGAACCAAAAGAATTCGGTTCGGTTTGGTTTTTTCAATTCGGTTCGGTTTTTTCGTTCAGTTCGGTTTTTTCGATTTCGGTTCGGTTTGGTTTTCAGTTTTTTTCGGTTTTCGGTTTTTTTAACCCACCCCTACATAATTTTGTCTCTCCCAAAAGCCAAAAAATGTAGCACCAATATCTTGAATGTGTAATTGCCCAAAACCTTTATTTTTCTCTTTGCTAATGGGAACCAAAAGAAAAGCATCCAATGCCTTATAATGCTGTTTTTTTTTCTTTTTCTCTTTTTGGTGATGGGAACCAAAAGAAAAAGCATCAAATGTCTTATAATATTAGCTCATTGCGGCCCTTAACATAGTCATCATGTGGCTTTCACATGGAGCTATTAAAACAGCCAATCAATCGGCTTCAGTCAAAGTAAACTACCCAATCGGAATGTGTAACATCGCACATCGACCAACAGAGAGGGGGTAATGTGCCTTATATGTACATGCCCATCTCCATATAGCACGAGACCTTTTGGGAACTCACTGGCTTTGGATTCCATCGGAACTCCAAAGTTAAGCGAGTTCTGACGAGAGCAATCCCAGGATGGGTGACCCACTGGGAAGTTCTCGTGTGAGTTCCCAGAAACAAAATCATGAGGGCGTGGCTAGGGCCCAAAGAGGACAGTATCGTGCTACGGTAGAGTCGAGACTGGGATGTGACATAATGATATCGGAGCCACTCTGCCGTGTGGTGTGAGTGTGCTGACGAGGATGTCGGGCCCCTAAGGGGGTGGATTGTAACATCCCACATCAACCAACGGAGAGGGGGTGATGTGCCTTATATGTACATGCCCACCTTCATATAGCACGAGACTTTTTGAGAACTCACTAGCTTCGGATTCTATCAGAACTCCAAAGTTAAGCGAGTTCGGACGATAGCAATCCTAGGATGGGTGACCCACCGAGAAGTTCTCGTGTGAGTTCCCAGAAACAAAACCATGAGGGCGTGGTCGGGGCCCAAATCGGACAATATCGTGCTACGACGAAGTCGAGACTGGGATGTGACAAAATGAGCCACTAAACCCAAGAGTAAGCATCGACCAGGGCAATCAATTGTTTGGAATTTTAACGGTACTGGAAAGTATGAGATATTTCAAATATTTAATCATTACATAATTTCACCGTAGATCACTGTATAACTTTAGTTTTTTACTCTTATTTAGGTTAGTAACTGTACTCACTGACACGGAACCGTGTGGTCCCCATCACCTCCATTACCAGTATAAGTATGCCCATCTCATTCATTTCTTATCATACCTCTCTGAATTTCCTATATTCCTACCGACGCTCTAGTTAGAAGATGTGATTACGAGATAAAGGCTCAGGTCCAAATGGGTAGGGAAAGATCTAGGAAGACTTGGAAAAAGACTTTAAGAAAGACTTGGAGTACTTGGATTTAATGAAGACATGACACAAAACTGGACGCAGTGGTGTTCTAGGATTTATACAACCGATCCCACTTAATAGAATACGACTTTGTTATTGTTGTTGTATTAGACTTTGATACAAACATAAAACATATCACTTCTGTTGGAACTAAATATGCGCACCTCCACGAGCGGGTGGTTGAATACAAATCCGTGTAACTTTAGCAACCTACAAAACAATAAGACAATTGTAAGCAAATCTTAAGCCTGGGGTGTGCTGGTCAAAGACTCTCCGACAGTCAAGTTAGTGAATGATCTTTAGACTCAAGTAATGGGCCAAATAATTCAAGTGTATAGATTGCGTTACTATAAATGAGCCCTAGATGGTTGTGTTTATACCTTGGGAGAGAATTTTTTAGGATAGAATCCTCGTTCTAAGTCGGGAGAATTCTAGAGGATATCTAGTAAGTAGATATTGCATCCTTTTAGGAGTGTGATTACTTGCGATGCATATATGTCCCTAGATTGTGTCAGATTGCATGTCTTGTGGAACAAGCATGGTCATCCAACGGAGTCGCTAAGACTTCGCCCATTGTCCCAGGGTAGAGTGATGGTAGCACCCTGCTTCGTCTGATACAGCTCCACCTGGAGCTGGTAAGTTTATGACTGAACTTTTTAGGTAGCAGTATTAAGGTCAACCTTATTTGAAACCTGGAAAATCATGGTCCCATAACTTCCATTGTGTGCTTGGAGCTCATTTAGAAGTGCTTTTAAAAAGTTTAAAAGTGTTTTTAAATAAAATATTTTGGGTTCCAAAAGCACTTTAAGTGTTTTTAAGAAAGCACATAACTGGTTTCTTCCAATAAGCACTTCAAGTACTTTTTCAGAATTTATTTATTTTTTCTAAGAATTGGATCAAAAAACATTTTCATTAAAAAAAACTTTCAATCATTTTAGAAACACTTTTAAATTGGCACTCAATCTAATTTTTCAACTTCCTTTTACTCTTTTTTTTTCAATAGGGGCAACCGATCATAGGAGATTTTATTACCTTTCAACAAAATATTAGGACATTAGCCAAAATAAAATAAAAAAATAGGACTATATCATCTGGGAGAGGATCCTTTCTGGACCCAAACCCACCGGATCCTTCTTCTTTGATCCTCTCCCAGATGGTTTACAACGAGTTAAAGACCATGAAGAACTCAAGTCTCTCTCTCTGATATCTGCACACATCATCATCATCTGTTCTTTAAATGTTGCAGAAAAAATAAGGAAAAATGTACCACCATCAAAGTTACTGTCAGTATTCACCACCAGTCCGTATGGAAAGATACAAACATGGGAAGCTTGAGAAGAACCTTGATCACGAAGCCAACTCCGGAGAAGCACGACGCCGACTCTGGGTACGCCGACGACGCCGACTTGGCCTTCAAAGAAGAAGGATTCAGAGGATCCAGTGGGTTTGGGTCCGGAGAGGATCCTCTCCCATATCATCCAATAGTAACCAACCACGTAAGAGCCACTCCTCTCCACGTGTCCAAAACCTCCTCTATACAACAAGTCACATATAGGGATGGGCAAAATACTCATGGGTTTGGGTAACCGCGGTTACCCGCCCATTTAAAGTTCACGGTTACGGTTATGGGTAACCGTTTAGACAAATATACGGTTATGGGTATAACCGTTTAACCGTGAAATTTAAATGGGCAGTTATGTGTATTACCCGCGATTATAACTGATATCCATCGGTTATGGTTATTACCCGCAATGGGTATCCATTTACCCATTTAATTTAATATATGTAAAATTAAAAACCCTAAATTTTCAATTTCTCCACCAAACTCAGAGTCTCAAACGTCCTGTCCTCGCTCGTCTCTCCCTCTATTTAATTTTAATAAAGGATGAATACTTTTGCGTGTGAACACTCATGCGATTCAATATTTTTAAATTACAGCATAAAGTTTGACTGATAACAAAATCACAGCAAGAAGATTATGTACCCATGACGTGACGACATCGTGCAAGCAGATCCCATTTTGATATCAGTATACATATTTCCCATGTAGTTGCTCCATAAAGTCACGTAAATTAAGGGACACATCACACCTAAGCACAAAGCCACATAATTAATTAACCTCTTCTGAAAGTATTAGTGTTTGAAAGTATTTAGTTTCAGAATATTTTGGAGCTTTGAATAATCTAGTATTCAAGATAATAACTACTTTTTGTTTTTAGAAACTTTACTTTGTAATCATATGGATTATAATTAACTACTTGCTTGGATGTAACAGAAAAATATCGTTCGTAAACTATTATTTCAATTATTGGAATTGTATGAGGACTTAAATAATTAAACTAAGGAAATGCATGCTAAAATGTACTTATAATGGTGTTTAATTGTTAAAAAACGAAAATTATAACAAATCATTATTTTGTAATTTTCAAGTTGTTAAAAAAACACATGTAGATGAGTGAAAAAATGGGTAAATGAGTAAAAAAAGAATAAACAGGTTCAAAAACGGGTAAACGGGTAAATGATTATGGTTAAATGGGTAAACAATTATGGTTAAATAGGTACATGGTTATAGGTATGGTTAACCGTTTATAAAAGGTTATGGGCAGTGGCGAAGCCAGGAAATGTTGAGGGGAGGGGCAAAATTTAAAGGCGTAAAAGGTTTTAAAAAAATGTAGTCAGCCTTTTAGATAGTAGACAATATTAATGTCGTTCATAATTTATCAATACAAACAAGTTACATGAAAACGTTGCATAATAGACTCATTATTAGTAAAAACAAAAACATATCTCTTAATGTAAACAACCAAGCTATCATTCAACCATTGATCTCCTATTTGGTTACATAATGGTGTTTTGACAATATTCATAGCAAAAAACGCTCTCCACCCAAGCCAATGTAAGAAGTTTATATACTAACTTGTAACTTTCACACCTCCTAGTCTTCACCAATTCATTTGAAAAATCACTAATTTCTTTTAATGATGAAAACTCACAATGCATCTTCAAATCATGAATATAACTATCATGTTGAATTAGCAGATTATGAGGTCCACATGATTAAAATCTTGAGGATAAAGTTGGGAGAAATAATCTACTTTTTTTTGGTCAAACGATGCAAAATTATTCACCGGGTTCAAACATGTCATACAAAAGAAGCAATTCAATATTTACCTCATTGAAGCGATCATTCAATTCTTTAAGTTGCATATAAAGGAAAATAGAGGTCCACATGATAATAATTGAAGTTCGTGAGTCTTGGAGCTTCATGCTTTAATTTTCCGAGTGCGAAATGCAAGTCCATCATGTTAGGAACATTAATATCATTTTTCTCACATTTCTTTTGTTCATCAGGAAACAAGTCCTCAAAATCATTATCTCTCAAGGATTAAAAGAAAATAAGATGAAATAATTTTAAATTCTGAAAATTATAACAAGAACTAAAAAGGAACAATAACAAACATCAACCTATTGTTGCTCTTTAGTCTAAACAAATGAGATAGAGGGAAGAGAATTGAAATGGTGGGCTGGTTTCTTTGGGCAATAATGTTTAATCAACTAAACCAACGGTAGTGTGGTTGGAAAGGAAGCCCACCTCAATAAATTAAAAAAAAAAAAAAAAACTAAAAGGAACCAACCAATCCACACCGTTTCATTAAAGGGAACATAGCTTTATAAACAATAGCATATGACGATGTCGTTTGGTTTTTAAACAACAATAGGTCGTCTTCTTCCTTGAAAACATTAAAACCCAGCAGAGCATTGCATTGCCCCAGCCCAAATACCAGCAGGTTTAGAAGAGCGGAGGGGCGGAATCCTCACTCTCAGTGGAGATTTCCAAAAATCGGAGGGGCGGCCGCCACTCCTTGCGCCTCTGTAGCTTCGCCACTGGTTATGGGTATGGGTATAACCGTTTATGCAATTACCCAACGGGTAAATGGTTATGCGTGTATAAACATAAATGGTTATGGGTAAATAACCGCGGTTACCCGCCACGCCATAACCAGTGCCCATACCTAGTCACATAGCTCTCACCCCCTCCACTCCTAGTTCTTATTATATTTTTCCGAGTGAATTGTCAATTTAATCCTTAAATTATTACTTGGATGAAAAATTAGATCTTTAAGCTATTTTTTTTAGAAAATATTAGTTCTTGAATTATAAAGATCTGCCAATTACATCCCGAATATTATATTCGAAGCTACTATATTCAATTTTTCGTCAATTTAGGTCACGTTACATGTATGCGATACACATTGAAGGGTAGTTTGGTAATTTTACATAAAAATAGTGTATGAAGTTAACTTTGGAGGGTAAATTTAACGTTAGATTAGTAACCTATATGAAATGTTAAGGGCTTATGGGCGAGAAAAATACGATATTACACTTTAAAATGTATCAAGTGACTTAAGTTGACAAAAAAATTGGATAAAATAGCTTTGAATATAATAGTGGGATGAAATTACCAAATTTTAATGAATTTATGAACTTATTTTACCAAAAAATAATTCAGAAACCTAATTTTCACTGAGATGATAGTTCATGATTAAATGGTGATGAGCACAAATACTCCTATTATATTACCCCTTCAACAAAATATTAGACTGTGGGCTGGTTTGGTATTGTTGTGCTTTGAAAAAAAGCTGCTTCTACTGTGTTGTGAGAATAAGCGGCTGTGAAATAAAGCTGTATAGTGTTTGGTAAACTTTTTTGTAAAAATACTTTTGAAAAAAAAACAGTATTATAGTGTTTGGTAAACTTTTATGTAAAACAGATATGAAAAAAAACCGGTTTTTCAAAGCTGGGTTTTGCAGCTTCTTGTTTTTGGCTTTTTTTTCACCCAAAACTGTAAAAAAAAGTTAAAACTGAATGTTAACCAAACACAAAAAAACTCCCATTTTTTTTTATACCAATTTTTTTTCAGAAACACCTCAGTACCAAATCAGGCTATATCATGCAATAGCTCTCACCCCTCCACTCCTCGTTCTTATTATATTTTTCCCGTGCGCGAAATCAGAAGTCTCTCACTACGACCACAAACCAAAAGCTTTGGCTTTCTCCCTCTAACCACCTTCGAGTTTTCAAAACCGTCGTCGTTTCGAGACCATCGTTATCACCGTTACCATGTCGTCGTCGTCGAAGATCACCCTGCAGAGCTCCGACGGCGAGTCGTTCGAGGTCGAGGAGGCGGTGGCGCTGGAGTCACAGACCATTGGGCTCGTGATCGAGAACGACTGCGCCGACAACTGTATTCCTTTGCCCAACGTCACCAGCAAGATATTGGCCATGGTCATCGAGTACTGCAAGAGGCACGTCGACGCCGCCAAGCTCGACGAGAAGATCTTCGAGGACGATCTCGAGTCCTGGGATCAGGCGTTCGTAAAGGTGGACCAGGCTACGCTGTTTGATCTCATTAACGTATGTTAAAACCCTAATTTAATATTGAATTTCGATTTAATTCTTGTTCGCAATTGCTTTGTTTGATTCTAGGGTTTCGGAATTTGGGGATTAGTTAGGGTTAGGGTTTTTGAATTGGGGATTGGGGTCAATTGTGTTGTTTTTAGGGATAGGGTTGCTGATTTAAGGGTTTTCTATGATGGTTTGGTATGCGATGCAATTCGATTATTTTTTACTTTTGTTTCTGTTTATGGATTTGTTTCAGTGGTTTCTGTGCATTTGAAGTGGTTGATTTTGTTGCTTTTGATGTTACTGTGCTTGTTCTGATTCTGCTTCTGCTTCTACTTCAAGTTTGTCTTGTGCTTCTGTTTGAAGTTGAGATAAAGAGGAATGTCTTCGTATTGAAATTTTTTGCCGTTCGACGTTTACTTGTCTAAGTTGTCACTTGTTCAAGTTGTGATTAAGTTTGTTAATAAGAGAATGTGTTAATTTGTAGATTGGCCGAACAATTAACTAGTTTCCGTATCTAACATCATTTTTCAGTCTGTGGCGATGGTATTGTCAGTGTAATTGGTTTATGAATTACTACGTAAGCTTTTGCAGAAACTACAGTAATTTGATGTGTTGGCTTTCATTGTTTATGAGGGCGGCTGATTGCTGAAACTGGCATTGATTGTGTTTTTTTAATATGGTGATATTGGTATTGACAGGCTGCAACCTACTTGAACATCAAGAGCCTTTTAGACCTGACATGCCAGGCAGTTGCAGACATGATCAAGGGTAAGACTCCAGAAGAGATCAGAAAGACCTTCAACATCAAGGACGAGTTCACCCCGGAGGAAGAGGAGGAAGTTCGTCGTGAGAACCCCTGGGCGTTTGAATGAAGTTTCTCGGTGATGGTCTTTTTACTTGGAACTTAGTGCTGGCATACCTATCATGTATTATAGTTAATCAGCTGACTTCTTAATCATTCTCTGTTTATAAGTGCTTTTATCGGGAGTTGCAAGTCCTTTCAAATTGTAGATACAAGTTGGATTCTGATGTTGGTAGTGGTTCTTCTACTACTGTCAATGCCATTGCCAGTTTTACTATTTCTGAATCAAAATCTTCTACTTCCATTAAGTTGTTTCTCACGTGGTTTGAATCAAGCTTGGTGTGTATGCCTTAGTTGTGTCCTTTTCTAGCCGAATGGGGATAACCATTTGATGGCAACTGTTGTGCTGCCCATGAATTTTTGTGAATTTTCGAGTCCTTGGCTCCGAAAGACGGACAAGGATTGTCTGCCCTCCACTTTCGGTGCCCTTCATGTGCCCTCCTGTTTTGTGTGGTCACGGTTAAGCCACGTTAATATTTTATATTTTTTTTTTTATAGATATAATAAGACAAAAATAAATAGTAATATAAAATGTTGACGTGGCTTAACCGTGATTACACAAACAGGAGGGCATCGGAAGTGGAGGGCAGACAAGTGTTCTCAAAGATTTGGCTAGGGATCGTGGTTGGGGATACGGAGAGAGAACATAATAATAGGGAAGGGGAAGGGGAAGCGTTAAAGGGGGGACGAGAGGGAGGCAAAGAAAGAAAACAATATCGGAGAAGTGAAAACAAATGAGAATGATTTTTGGTTTTTCTGTTTTCTTGTGTCCCTTTCTTGTTACATTTCTTCTATATCTCTGCGACTATCATTCCTCAATTCCTTTGATTTTTGCTTAAGTTTGCATAAAAATGATTATGAAACTGGTTTTTAAGATACGATCACTTGGCTTGTTTTACTATTTCGTAATCAGAATTGGATGAATTGAATTGAGCATGAGGAGGAACGTGACGAAGTTAGAATTAGTTTTGTCGAAGTTTTGTACTAAATTTTACATGATACCATGTATTTTTTACTACTTTTTTATTCATATGACATAAATTTAGACTCACATCAGCAATCATTTAACAGTCAAGTTGACATAAAATGTAACGATGTATGACATTGAAATGAAATAACAAGTACATGTATAAAATTGAAATGTGGTAAGGGTTGTGACTGTCACCTCCAGGATATGTGGTAAGGAAAGGTCCTTTGTTGAAAGCCTCTGCAGAGCTAAAACAGAGAGGGTACACGCAGTTCCCACTCCAATACTGCTATCTAGTATCTACTAATGTGTTTTAGGCATGAAATTGAATAGATTGGTACTTAGAGAGAGATGCTTTCCTTTGCCTCCTCTGTTTTTTCCCCTGTTTTATTGCTCTGTCTTGCTATCTTGTCCAGTTGTGTGTGTTGTGAGTTTACCATCTTGACATTGTGATCGAGTTGTAAGGAATTTTAGTGAAGTGAGTACAATTTTCCGCAAGGGGATGCTTGTTCTAATTGGTTAAGAGCGTTCATTCCCTCTAAAATGTCACTCGTATAAAAACAAGAAGAAATTGAGATGTTGCCGGCTTGCAAATTGGAGGTGGCTAACATCCGATCTTATAGGGTAGAATTGCCGGCCTCTATTTGGCTTGACTTAACAAAGTTGTGGAGAAAGGAGAGATGGTGATTGTTTGACGGGCTGAGTTGGAAATAATATTTTCAATTTTCATTCAATAACTTTTGTAAACACGAAATTTTCCTGAAACAAACGAGACAAGAACACGTGTACAAAATAATATTTGTATTAATGATTTTGGGGTTACAATCTCTCTGAAAATTGATCCTCTGATTCGATCTCCGTAAGGTGTTGATTTGTGGATGTGCGATTGATCCAATGGCCGTCGAGGCTTGATCTTGGATGAACGGTTGAAAGTTTTCTTCAAGGGCCGTTGGGGCTTAATCTTGAAGGTTGAGGGAAGTTTCTTCAAGGGCCTTTGGGCTTGATCTTGAAGGTTGATGGATGAACGGATCTTCAAGGCTTTTGGGCTTGATCTTGAAGAACTGTTGATGAACGGATCTTCAAGGGCCTTTGGGGCTCGATCTTGATGAACAGTTGATGAATGGATCTTCAAGGGCTTTTGGGCTTTATCTTGAAGAACGGTTGGATATGTGGATTTGTTGATGTTGTTGATCCAAAGGGCCGTTGGGGCTTGATCTTAGGATGAACGGATGATGAACGATGAACACTTTCTTCACGAGCCGTCGGGGCTTGATCTTGAATTGGTGGAAGTTCTTCAAGGGCCGTCGAGGCTTGGTCTTGAAGGAGGATTTGACGAAGAACAAAGAAGGCTTTCTTAATCCTTCAGGATTTCTTGGGAATTTAGGAGGTTGGATGCTTGAAAGCTTTAGAACTTCAAAGCTTCAAGGATTTAGGGAATTCTCTTCCAATTTGGGAGTAGAGAAAATGTATATGTGAATTGGTTTCAATTCCTTTCAATCCCCCTCAAATGAATGAAATGGCTTCTATTTATAGAATTTTCCAAGGCCTAATTTTGAATATAATATTCAGATGAAATAAATCGTTTCTGCCAGCTGTTGACACATGTCATGTTTGATGACTTTTCCGATTTATTTTGATTTTTTCGTTTAGTCACACGCTACATGTAAATTTTATGTGACACGTAAGCGTTGAAATTTTAATTATCGGTCAACGTTTATTTTACCGAAATTTTGATGTCTACAACTTTGAAATTGAATCGGATAAGATCACAATTTTCAATCTCAGAAATATCTAGAGTAATCTTGAATTTTTTTGGATAAGTTTATGTAAAATATAATATCAATCAACATAAGGTACTCAAAACCAACAATAAAATACAAAAGTTAATTATAAAATACATAATTTCAGTGAATAACTATAAAAATCAATATTTCTGGAACATTTTTTTTTTATCATAATAAGTTGGGATTTGGGAATACTTTGGAATATTTTGGATCAAAAATTTAAAATTCTTAAAATACCTAAATGCATTTCAAATTTTCAAACAATATTATGCGGATTCGGAATTTTTAGGTTTGGTAATTGGTATTGGTATTGTGGTTATGGGAGTGCATTTTTGCTCATGATCCTCAAATGGTGGTAATGCTCACCACCCTATTAATTATCATTAGATGAGTTTAAATTTTAAGATTTGTGTTTATCCACTAGATTTCGAAATTTAAACTCATCCAATGATGATAAATAGAATGGTGAGCATCACCAGCATTTGAGTGGGGTTAAGCAAAAGTATTTTCAAAATTTGGTATTGCTTGGCTCCAGCTGCTACTAGTTTAAACCATTTGGCTCCACTGAGTGGCAGATTCAAGATTCAAACTTTGGGGGTTCCAATGTTAAATACAAGTTTTCAGAATAAACAGAGTATCATTTTATTCACTAAGGCATTTTGTTAAACACTTGGTAGGCTTGTTGTCGTCAGACAAACGATATATACCAAAACAATCTAATATAAAATAATTTGTCAAGTGTCATTAACGCAACATGTCAAAATATGCCCTAGTAGCTCTACGCTCGCTACTACTTGCTCCAGTGGTCCCAATATCCATCCTTTGCCCTCCACTTGCTACTAAGTTTAAACCAATTTGGCACCAATATCCAACCTGTAGCTATTACTTTTCCAACCTGGAGAGCTGAACAGACTACCAGCAAAGTCAAGTTCAGTCGTCGTATCCTCCATTTCTCCTTCTCCAGAAAGGTATTGTTTTCCCTTGCCATCCACCATCTTCTTCTGCTACACATATCTTAACTTACATTTTATTTCCAGTTTCGAGTTTCAAAAATTTGGTATATCTGTTGCTCAACTCTTAATTACCAGATATCTCTGCTGCAACCTGGGTCGGCTAATGGCAATGACCGATCCAAGAGCCTCCGGGTCTGGTTCTTCTTCACCCCCCCAATGGAAGTACGACGTTTTCTTAAGTTTCGAGGGTGATGACACCCGCAAGAATTTCACAGGCCATTTATACGACAAACTGCTGTGGGCGGAATCAGAACTTTTAAGGACGACCCAGAACTTAAAAGACGCGCATCTATATCTCTGGAGCTCTTTCGTGCAATTGAGGAATCGAGGTTCGCCGTGGTGGTTCTCTCTTCGGACTACGCTTCGTCCTCCTGGTGCTTGGATGAACTTTCAAAGATTTTTGATTGCATGGAAGCAAGAAACACAATTTTGCTAGTGTTTTATGATGTGGATCCCTCATGTTTGGGTTAATATTTGAACATTGGGCTTGAACTAAGAAAAGCCCAAGGATGCCAATTAGAAAATGAATTGCCCGAAGCCCAGCATTGAACCCAAACGTGAATCGAAGCCTTTTAGCCAAGATACAAGTCACATGGCTATAATTGAAATGATAAGTGATGGAGACTAACCTACTATCAGTCAAAAAACACTTTCCAATGGCACTTCTAGTAAAAAGTTGATGACTAACTACCCTCCATGTGCTTTCAAGCAAGAGAAAAAGTTACATCAATCGGGCTAAATTGTCTATAAAAGGAAGGAGAGACAACAGAGACAAGGATACTCAACCAATCAAACAAACAAACATACAAACTCTGCTCTCAAGTCATATTTGCATCCAAAAGCTGAAATCAACCTAGATTCAGTCATTTTAGCGATGGTTCTTTAGAAAATCTATCCCTTGCCTAGTTTAAAAGCTCTTCTATCTCCCTCAGTGGTGTAGTATTGATTCCCTCGTGTAAACTTGTTTACCATCCATCCATTTTTTAGCATATAAACCCCTGTAAATTCAAAGAGAAGTGACCGCAAGAAGTTCAACCTTGCCAAACAAGGTGAAATCTTGCCCAAAGTTCTTTGTTTGTTTGTTTTCTAAATTAGTAGATCTATTACTTAATGCATTCTCCAGCATGTATTCAAGTTATTCCCACATGTTTCTCTATTTTAAGAGTACCATTTACATCTAGATCTGGTTAACTTGATCAATATGTTTCATTAAAAAGTAACTTGGAACCAGATAAATGACTTAAGGGGCTCTGGACTCCCTTCATTCAAACATACAAGACTATGAACTAAAAGTCCTTGTTTACAAGGCAAGAAAAAGAACTTAATGCAGACTTAACTCATCTGTGACAATCCTTTGATAACGAGAAATCTGAGTAACTTGGGGCGTAAGTAATCGACTTAAAACACACTTGTTCAATATTTGCTATACTGAGATAGCAGTGGCACGCCTAGCACTTGGTTAGTTTTGATTACGAGCCTCAAGAGCTACATCTAAGGCCCCACAACAGCACCTTTTAGAACTAACTTTGTTCTCTTCTTGTAGCACATCAACAAGCAAGAGCCCGACTATACATCCAAAGTGCCATTCCCTAGGGGAGCTGTGCTGAGGTCCAGAGACCTTCTCCAGAGAAATCTTTGCCGAACACCTCCCATGTCCGAAAACAAATGGGGACTTTCGAGGAAGCCTTTGACAGGCATGAAGAGAACTTTCAGGAGGATTCAGCAAAGGTGCGGCATTGGAGAGCTGTTTTAACAAAATTGGGGAATCTTGCTGGATGGGCTTCAAAGGACGGGTAACACCCTGAACCAATTAAGCAATCAGTCCTATAGTTGTAACGCATTAAAGGTTTCGTTCTTTACAATTTTCTTTTTCTTTCGTGTAGATATGAAACGGAACTGATAAATGAAATTGTGGAAACAGTGTGGAACAAAGTTCGTCCCACATTCACATTGAGTCCTAGAGAGAAGTTTGTGGAAATTGATTCAAAAATAGAGCAACTAGATTTGCTTTTAGACGTTGAGGCCAATGACGTCCTTGCTGTAGGGATATGGGGGATGGGTGGGATTGGTAAGACAACCATTGGAAGGCTAGTCTATGAGAGAATTCTCATAGATTTGAAGTTTGCACCTTTCTTGCCAATGTTAGGGAGGTGTCGGCGAAACATGGTATTGTTAATCTACAAAAACAACTTCTTTCCCCAATATTGAAGGAAAAATTTACACAGGTTTGGGGGTATTATGGTGGAAGCATGATGATAAAGAATTGTTTATGGAATAAAAGGGTTCTTCTCGTTCTTGATGATGTGGATCAATTAGAGCAGTTGGAATTATTGGTTGGAGACAAACGCTGGTTTGGTGCGGGGAGTAGAATCATCATTACAACTAGGGATCTACGTTTGCTGGTCTCACATGATGTTGAGATCAAACAATTTGAGCTTATGGGATTAAGTGAAGATAAAGCTCTTCAGCTGTTTAGTTGGCATGCCTATAAAAATGATCCGGATGGCGAATATCTGGAGTTGTCAAAAGCTTTTGTTAAATATTCTGGCAAACTTCCTTTAACTCTGAAAACTTTGGGAATCTTTTTGTGTGCAAGAGATCGAGGTGCATGGATAAGTACATTGGATAAACTAAAGAAAGATCCCGAAGAGACAACTTTTAAAACGCTTCTAGTAAGTTATGACGGACTAGATGACATGACGAAGAATGTTTTTCTTGATGTGGCATGCTTCCATAAGGGGAATGACAAGGATCGAGTAATTGAAATACTTGACAGCTGTGACTTTCCTGGACATATCGGGATAGATGTTCTTGTTGAGAAATCTCTTGTATATATTTCAGGCAAGAATGTGGAGATGCATGATTTGGTACAGGAAATGGCATGGAAAATTGTTTGTAGAAAGTCTAAAGAGCCTGGACGACGTAGTCGATTGTGGCTTCGTAAGGACATTTTTCATGTATTGAAGAATAATACGGTAAGAAATTATGCAGAAATATCGAGCTTAGATATACAACACTATAATTTCTTCTAAAACGATATAGGAATTGGTCATGGAACTAACTTCTCCTTTATTTTTTCATCAGGGAACAGAAGATATTGAAGGCATAGTATTACATGTTGGATAAATGTCAACAATCTGTGATAAACTTATATATGCTAATAAATAATAAATACCAATAAATATTGAACAGAGTATGAACAACGAAATAATTTTAAACAGAAAAATTGAAGATCGAGGCATGCGTACCGCAATGTCCTTGAAATAGAAATTTCGTCCCTACTCAATGCTTGTAGTTCTATAGACATCTGCTTCACCAAGATTCAACGATCAAGTTAGAATTCTAGCACCGGAAAACTTAACGTCTGGCGAATTTCTGTGTGGTTCTCTCAGAAAGGATGTTTGTGATTGTAGAAGAAGAATATTGATTTTCTGTATCCTAAATGCCATGCAGATGGATGCCTGTTCGCAACAGGTACGAGAATGGGATGTGTCTGTTGGGAGACATGTTCTCTAGAGGGGTGCTTTGCTCTGTGTTCTTTCTGAACTCTTCAAACTTCATCTGAAATGATGAGTCTGTTGGTAAAAAAAAAAAAAAATTAATTATTAGAGCCCGAGCCCAAGGCCCATCTTTTGACAATTAATTATAATTAATTATTACACCCCAAAGCCCAATGAATCCCAAGGATGGGCCCAATTTTATTCTCCAATGTCCATCACTCCAATCATTTTCTATAAGGGACAAAACCTTATAAAATGAGGAAACCTTGTGGTTGTGAGCAATGTGAGACAATGAAATTCTACTCAAAATTTCCAACATTACACTTGCCGAAGCGTGAAGAAGCACACTGTAATTTTGAAGCGTTCTCTAAGATGTATAATCTAAAGATGATCCAATTTAATCTTTTGTTCCTTTCTCCTGGCTCTGAAGTTCTTCCTATTTCTTTAAGATTTCTGGAGGGGAGATATTATCCATCTAAATCTCTACCACCAAGTTTTGAACCGGACTCTCTTACCGTACTTAGTTTGCCTACTAGTGAAATTGTTCAACTTTGGAATGGAAGAAAGGTACAATAATGGAATATGTATATAGACGTATTTATGTTTGCATTTTTACAACCTTTTTATAAATCAAGGGTTTTTAATCTGATCACCACTTGCTATTATTCTGCAGCGCTTGTCCAATTTGAAACACATGGATCTTAGTTTCTCAAAACTAATCAGGACCCCAGATTTCACAGAAATTCAGAATCTTGAGAGGTTACTACGTGAAGGTTGTTACAATTTAATTGAGATCCACCCATCCATTGCAGCTCTCAAAAGGCTTAAGATTTTGAACTTGAAAAATTGTATGAGTATGAAGAGTCTCCCAAGTGAGATAACAATGGAGTCTCTTGAATTTCTGAGTCTCTCTCAATGGTGTTAATCTGAAAAAGATTCCGGAGTTTGTTGGAGACATGAAAAATCTGTCACGTCTTATTTTAAGTGAGACTGCTATTAAGGAAATACCTCCATCAGTTGGATGTCTGATTGGCCTTGTTGAACTATATCTATATGGTTGTCGAAGTCTCTTGTGTGTTCCAAGTGTCATTTCTAATTGCAAGTCTCTTAAACTTCTCAATATGTTAGGGTGCTCAAAACTTAGCAAACTCCTCGAAAGCTTGGGAGTGATGGACTGTTTGGAGGAACTTGATTTGAGTCGAACTGCATTAAAAGAGTTGCCATCTTCACTTGTTCATTTGAAAAATCTAAAAAAGTTCTGTTTCTGGATCTCCTGCATCATGGTATACTTTTGGGATTTTTAAAAGAAGGATTCCCCACTCTTTGGGTTGTTCGGTTTTCAGTTCTTCAAAAGGCTTATGTGCTTTGAAGGTATTAGATCTGAGAGACTTCTTTGTGAAGGAGCAGTTCCAGAAGATATTGGCTACTTGTCTTCTTTAGAAGAATTAAATTCTTAGTGGAAACAATTTTGTTACCCTCCCTGAAAGCATTAGACGGCTTTCTAAGCTTTCAGTATTATATTTGGAGAATTGCAAGAGCCTTCGCCAGTTGTCAGTTCTTCCATTAAATGGCACATTATATGTATTCACAGATGATTCTACTTCCTTAAGCATGTTGTCAGTTCCACCACCAAAGTTGGCCTCTACGCCAATCTGTTAGAATTTTCTTTCACGTGCTGTTAATTGCTCTGGTCTGGTAGTTGACAATCATGGTTGTAATGGTATCATATTTTCGGTGCTAAGGAGATTGCCTCAGGTATTCTCTCTCTCTCTCTCTCTCTCTCTCTCTCTCTCTCTCTCTCTCTCTCTCTCTTGTTTGATATAATTGTTTCTATGGTCCAGGGAATTTCTCGATCTGTCAAGCAATTCCATACGGTAATTCCAGGAAGCTATATTCCTGAGTGGTTCAGTAATTAATGTCACGCCCCAATCCCGACCTACGTTCAGGACCGACACGTGACGCCATCAAAAACCCGTATATCTAACATACCCCGTCTCCGGGATATGTACCAAGCTCAATCATGCCTCGAATTTGCGTAGTAATTTTTTTTCGTTTACTTTATGGCTGCATCTAACCTCCTCGTTAGACTGCATATATACCCTCAATAGAGATCAAGCCATTCATAGTTCACCATTCACAAAATCAGACATTTATCCCACTTAGTTCAAGCAAAAAAGCATAACATTCCTCAATCATTTAATATAACCTGATAGCATGAAATTTCTGGGCTCAGGCTACATAACAAACCCTCATGAAATCATGATTTCTCTTCCATCCAACATATAAATCATTATGTCTCATCATGATATCACAATTCACAACATACATCATATTTAAGAACCGACGAAACACAAAACCATCCTCTAGCCACATTAATTAATTAATTTGATCAAAGTAATAACAATCATTCCCGTATCTTCTAAATTCATACCTTATGAAATCATGATCGAATCGTAGAAAATCCCGAAGGAGTCACCTAGAGGTCCAACATCTTTTCTAACTCAATTCACAAGATTCTCGAAACCATTGACACAAATATATAAAACTAAGGCTAGAGTGACACAGTTATGCCAAGCCTACTTCTCCAAATAATGAGATTTCAGACCACTCTACGAAATCCAACAACCTCGGGTTTCAGACCACTCAACGGAACCATACTAAATATGATCGCCTATCAAATGTACCAAGTACAACTAATCATCATCACCTCTAGAATGCGTATGGTCCCCCATCGCGGATATACCAAGCAGAACCATAGGCATAATCTCATCGTGCAGACAGTGATCACCTATTGCAGATATATCAAGCATGATCACCCCTAATAGTCCCCCATCGCGGATATACCAAGCAGGACTGTTTCATATAACTCTAGGTAGTGATCACTCATTGCAGATATACCAAGCATGATCACTCCTAGCATACGTATGGTCCCCCATCGCGGAGATACCAAGCAAGACCATCCATGTACCACTACTACATGGTGCGATCTCATCATCACACATTATACCCAATTATACGTATACACGCTATCGATTCCACATATCAACCAGCATCTAGTTATATGGAGCACAGCACAAGGAATTCCCCTAATTACTATTTCTACTAAAAATCTAATAAAGTACCTAACTCATCTCCTAACTTTCATCCCTATCACATGCTAGGTAGTAATGCCAAGTTCAAATAGGTATTCAGTTGGCAATCATATCCAAATAATTATCAAACAATAATTAGATCCCATAATTGTCATAACATTCATCATAATTATCATTCACATTATTAAAAAGATAATCTAACACATATATATCACAAAAATCATTAGTACACAAGCCAAAGCATATGTAATAAGCATAGGTCTATGGCTAAATATATAAAAATCACATTTCAATAAAAATCTGATTTATAAGACCAAATCATATTCACAAATGATACCAATATTAGAAATTAAGATAATAATCATATCTCATATATTCAGACCACTATCTAACCAATATAGGCCCACTAGACTTCAATTAGTCTCGTAGTACTAATTTTATTATTTAGAACGTTTCGAGACATGTTGACCACAAGTCAACTCTCGGTCAACGATAGAGTCCACAACTCTACGTAATTTGATCCTGAAGATCCGTATCGGATTTCTGATCCATAACTTCCTAAAGTCCACATTATGCTTCTAGAATAACATACTAAAATTTCATTATGATCCAAAGGTCGAATTGTCGTCAATCACACAAACAAGTGGCGGTCCAAATTGATCACCACACCAAACAATTGAATTTCAGGAAACCGAGCTAGACATAGGTTCACAGGGTCACTAGAAGGTATTTGGTACTTAGATAACCCTCGTGGACGGTCCCACGCACCGCCACACGCAGTGGTAGCCAATGTGGAGGGTTTAGAAACCCCGAATTTTCAACATTAACTAAATGAGCTCAAATTTACATGGTAGCTAGAGCTCAACAAGGGAAACACTTTCACAACTAGGCCGACGATAAATTCTAACCGGAAACCGTCCAAATTCACCGGAGAAAACCGGATTTCTAGGGTTCTAAATACCCAACTCTAAAATGAATACGAAAGCACAAACTAAGTATACCAACTTGAAGATTATGAAGAGTGGATGGAGTTTCATACCTCACTCAAAGAAAATGGTTGTTGGAATCACCAGAAAAATGATAAAACCGCCGGAAAAGTCGTGGGCTTTGTGGCTTCGAATTGCAAAGATGGAAAAGAAAATGGGAAATCTAACACTATAGAGATGTAGGGCTCATCAAGAGCTTTCCATGGACACCAAGATCACCCAAAACGGAGCTCGGACGAATGAGATACAATTGGGTCAAGTTAGTGGGTTAACGAGTCTATTCTTCCCCCCCCCCCCAAAACGGGTTAGAATAAGATCCCTTCCCCCCCCCCCCCCTTTTTTTTTTCTTTTAAGAACTTCCCTCCTTTCTAATTGGTACCTTTTTTTTTTTTTTTTTTTTCTAAATGGTCCGTCAACAACTAATCTAATTGGTCCTCAACTTTGATTGGTTACCATTCCAACATGATGAGAGTTTTAATTAATTTATAACCTATAGTATAGTAAAACGATTTCAAACGTCCGTAACTATACTGTAATAATCCGGACTCGCAAACAGTTTTCGCCTATGCGTTCGTGGTTTCGAGATCTATTCGAAAACGTTACTTGTGACCTTGAAAGGTCAACGAGTAAATAATAATTTTCCAAACTTCACTCTTCGTAACTAGTTTAATTGAAATCTAAATTCAAATAACCTTTGGTCTGGCTCCACTAGTGGTTCAAACTCGTATTTAGCGAGAATTGAACTTAAGACCTCTCACTTACAAATGAAGATAAATATCATTAAACCATAGAGTTAAGTGGCAGTTTAATAATTAGATTTAAGAGCTCAAATTATAAATTTTGTTAATTAACCATTTGTGGTTTTTTATTTTTTAATTAAAGCGCTTTAAATTTTGATTGATGTGCTTCCACTTTTATCCATGTCATTTTTCTAATTTGCAATTCAATATTTTTATATAAATTTTAAGAAAATCAAAGTTCTTGTTAAAAGTGGAATCTAGAGTACAATGATTTCATGGCAAAAGAAAATAATTTTGAATTGTGTACCAATTGACTGAGAAACATACGTGAACAAGAATGTCTTTTTTTTTTTTCTTTGGGTATAATATGTGTCCTTATTCTACTAATTAATTATTGAGGATTGATAGAATATGTTTTAGTACAACGTTTTAGTATGAATTTTTTTTTTTTAAGGGTTACACATAACATATCATTAGCTTTGTACGTACTAAAATTGGGATATCACAACATACCAGTAGCATGGTACGTACCAAGGAAGGATTACATGACGTACCAAAATTAATATTTGATAACGTACTAAAATACAAATGCATACGCAAATTAAAATTACACAACGTACCAATAATACCAAATTATTGGTACGTTATATTTATGTATATTTGCATAAATATATCATTTCTCATAATTATATGTCAATAGATTTTTTTTTTTTTTTTAGAATTTTAAAAAACTAGCTTGTTATTTGAGTAACAAAAAAATTATTTTGAAGAGAAATTATTATAAGATAAGATTTATCAACTAGATTTTAGGAGTTTTGTAATAGTAATTACACCTCTTTTTTAAGACATCGATATTTTTACACTAAGGGGATGGAGAGTTCGGCTAAACCAGATCATAGGCAACGTAATTTGGTATCGAATTCGTCATCCACGAGATTCGAACCTAAGACCTCTCACTTCCAAGTGAAGAGGAATGCCATCAGTGTCACATCCCGGCCCGGGCCCCCACCACATCCTGGGTTCGACTCCGCCGTAGTACGATATTGTCCGCTTTGGGCCCCGACCACATCCTCATGGTTTTGTTTCTGGGAACTCACACGAGAACTTTCTAGTGAGCTACCCATCATGGGATTGCTCTCACACAAACTCGCTTAACTTCGGAGTTCCGATGGAACCCGAAGCCAGTGAGCTCCCCAAAAGTCTCATGCTAGGAAGAAATGGGCATGTACATATAAGGCTTAGAGGATCCACTCCCCTGGCGATGTGGGATCTTACAATCCACGCCCCTTAGGGGCCCGACGTCCTTGTCGGCACACATCCGGTCAGGGATTGGCTATGATACCAAATTGTCACATCCCGGCCCAAGCCCCCACCACATCCCGGGCTCGGCTTCGCCGTGGCACGATATTGTCCGCTTTGGGCCCCGACCATGCCCTCACGGTTTTGTTTCTGAGAATTCACACGAGAACTTCCCAGTGGGTCACCCATCATGGAATTGCTCTCGTGCGAACTCGCTTAACTTCGGAGTTCTGATGGAACCCAAAGCCAGTGAGCTCCCAAAAGGCCTCGTGCTAGGAAGAGATGAGCATGTACATATAAGGCTTAGATGATCCACTCCCCTGGGTGATGTGAGATCTTACAATCAGACCGTAGTACTGAATGGCAATAATAATTAAACTTTAAATTAACTAGTAAATATTATGAAGAAAAAATTAATAAAAGAATGTTTGATCAAAAGTCTTAAAGCTACAAATATTTGATTTAAAAAATACAAAAATGAGGCATCTATTTTAAACCGCTCATTTGCAAATATACTCTTCAATTGGAATTACAATACAATACGATTCTTCTCTATAGCAATATTGTTAATCATATTATTAGGACATGAAGATTATGTCAAGCCCCCTAAGGTGGACTCCAAAGTTCATATTAATAATAATGAATATACTGTAGAACACTCTCTTAATTATATTCAATAGGCTACGCAGAGATTTATGAATCATATCATAGAGCATTCTCATTTTTTACCGAAAGCAGAGATACCTTGTTATACACTCGCATGTCTCTACGAATAATTCTAATACCCGGCAGTGCGTGGAAAAAAACCCTAGAGTTATGATGCATCGTCAAATGATAAAAAAATTATAAAATATATAAAATAAAAAATAAAAAAACATCTCCATAAGACAAAGACAATTGTGGTGTCATATGTCTAAGGACTAATTGCATTATTGTAACTTTAGAGTTTCTTATTTGACATGTCAGTAAAGACTTTCATATAAGAACTCTCCTTTGATCGCATTTAGTGAACTTATTCTCTATTGATCACCTACATACATATCTTAGTGTCTTTCACATCAATGATTCGAGACCATTCACTCCCTCAAGATAGAAAACATAGTATGTACTTATCTTATCAAATTGTCAATGTCCAATTTACAATCCTATAACCAGGAATGTTTAGTATATGTGTATGAGAAAGAAAGGTCTTATGAAGCTAACATCTTTAGATTAAATTATTCATTGGACTTATTATTTAAGCGTATAACATTTAATAAGACGGCTTTAAATAATAATATTTGCTCTTAGATTAAACTAAATTAGTTTAATATATAAAATATTCGTAAGTATCATCTTATGATTGCCTTTTAGAATACATATCCAACACACAATACAGACAACATGCCGGCACCCTGCCTAGACATGCCATGTCAACAAATTTGCCCACCATGCCTCTCCAAAAAAGGTCGGAGAAAGCTTACTAAGCACAAATATTTCATTGCGCAAAACACTTCCTTAATTAACTCAGCTATTGCAAACTTGGAGCCCAAAGAGTTCTAAAAGGGATAGATCTTCCTCTATCTTGATGTATCACACATGGCAGATCACCGTAATGATCTTCCACCTACTTCATGCTCACATCTGAAGGAAAGATCCGAAAGGCAGTAAGATTGCCTGCCAAACACTAATCAAAGGCCTGCTTTGCCTTCAACCTCCGTAGACTTGGTGAAAACCTCCCTTCCTCGGAGAGTGAGCCACTATGCTCCTGCAAAAGGTACCTTGACAAAACTCAAATTTCTTTGAAGTTGCCATGGAAAACTGCCGCATAATTCCCGTCTAAAGACAAAAGTATCGAAGGAAAGGCCCACAAGACTCTAATATATGTTTGCTGTCATTTTTTAGGGAATTTTAACGAAAAGCACCCGGTACTGTTCACTTTAACGAAAAACCACATTTTTACACTAAAAAGTCAATCCTGGTACTATTCACTTTACCCTTTATTTTGTCCTTATCATTAAAACTCAAAGTTTTCAAACCCTTTTCATTAATTTTCCTCATTTTTTATTGTTGTATACCTACACGGTAATTTGACATTTTCTTTAAAAATACTCTTAGAAAGAAGAAATTTCAAGTGGCCAAACCGGTCCCACCTGCACCAGCCAAGCTAGCGCTCATGCGCCTGCCCAATTGTCAGTGCCCCTGCGCCTGCAACTATTGACGCCCCCACGCCTGCCTAAATGTCAGTACCCCTGCGCCAATTCACGAGATAGGATCCTCGTCAGATTCTCTTTGTGAGGATCTCGAAGATCCTCTAATAATATCCGTTCAAAATTTATAATAATTTTTGACTGCATGATATATGATGAATGTATGTAATTGAAGGATTCCAAGATCCTCACAAAAATGATCCTCACAAAGAGAATCCGACGAGAATGCTCTGACAAATTCAAATCCATCATTGCGCGACATTTATCAGACCAATGTCGAAAGGAAGAAGATAGGGTGTGGCCATTCATTCCACTCATTCGCGCAAAGAAGAAGGAAGAGGAAGAGGGAAATTTTCCATATTTAAGAACTTTCCTCGCTCGATTCTCTACGTAAATCCCGAAGTATCAGAGTAAAGATTATTCATCTCAAAGCCTTGTGAGTAGGAAAAATAGCGGTCTGCTTAACATGGGTTATTAGCTCCATAGGAAACATAGCAGTCTGCCTAACATGGTCTGCAGCCTTACCTTCCAGCTGTCTGTTAAGAGTCTCTCCTATAAAATTCAAGTCGAATAAGAGATCCGTAATTTGCAATTATTACTCATAATTCTCTATGTTCTAGTTTCTCTCAAATTAATTCTGACTTGGACATTAAAGACCTTTTGACAGGACACCTTCCTCCTTTGCTCAAGGGTGCTCGTTAATTAGGTATGGTGTTTATTGTTTTACAGTTGTGATTTCATCTAACCACCCTTGAACGAAATTTTCATCCACTTTCAATGTTACATACTAATGATAAAGCTATAGTTAATAACAAATAATTACATTGTTATTAATGTAACAAAGTTGGTGTTTATGTTCTGAAAACATCTTAAAACATCTTCAAATGAGATGTAAAAATATTTAAATCAACAATAAAAGTAAGAAAAGATAACAACAATATTTTCCAACCAAGAAGTTTAATTTGACGTGGCATGACATGAAATAGCATATCTCCCTTGCTACCAAATTTGATAGCAACTTCATATATCATTTAATTAATTATTAATTTTTTTTATTATTATTTTTTATTTATCAAATCTGCAACTCTCCTTTCTCACTCTAATCTGAGAATCTCAGCCTCGGCCGCTAGTCCTTCTTCTTCCATTTTCTCAAAACCAAACCCATAAACCAACCTCTCTTACTCGAACCTCACGATCTCGGCCTCCGCAGTCTTCTCTCCATTAATCATTGGAAAGTCAATGATTCATAAATTTGAGTTCGCAATTTATGAAATCCAGAGAGAGGGAGAGTTAGAAAGAGAAGAATGAGGAAGTAACTTGGGAGGAACCGATGATTGTGATTCAATTGGGAGGTGGAGCTCCGACGGACGTGAACGCAGTTGATGGAACCCCAGATTGTGAAGTGAGTTTAGCATCAGAGATTTGATTGAAGAAGTGGCGGGAAGAGCGAGAGAGAGAGAGAGAGAGAGAGAGAGAGAGAGAGAGAGAGAGAGAGAGATTTGATTGAAGAAGTGGCGGGAAGAGAGAGAGAGAGAGTGAGAGAGAGATTGAATTGAAAAAGAAGCGGAAAAGTTGTTATTTTTAGTTTCAGATGTGGAGGTGTGTGACTGATTTAACTTGTGAGATGAGAAATTGTAATGTCGAAGATGTTTTGTCTTTATGTTCAGTTCATCCCCAGATCCGAATAGATATAATCCGACGAGAATCCTTATTAATTATTTATATATGTAAAATTTAAAATATATAATTGAAATTTTGAAAAGAAAATAGTGTAATAAAATAAAACTTTAAAAGATGTTAAAGTATCATATAAACGGTTAAATTCAAATTTTATGTTTAAATTTAACATCTCATTATGATATGCTCTTATTACACTGTCAAAGTAGGTGATCATGCATAAATGTGATTACAACAAAATGTTATTGTTTAAATGAAAAAGTATCGAACTAATATATTTTAAAGGCTAGAACAATTAATTCTTTCACACTGAGTTAATACAATACCAAATTCAACCACATCATGAATCCTTGAGTAATGACTAGTGTAGTGTGAGAATTGAAATCCCCACCTGCCTTCGTATGCTGCTACAGACTGGAAAGGTGGGGGTTGTTGGCAAGGTTTAATTAATTAATTTTGAAGCCAGTTATAATAATTAGATATGTATTTTCGAAGACTGTATCCATAAAGTCAAAGGGATTACGTATTTATCTACGTATGTATACGGTATAACCCAGAAAAAGAGACAATAAATTCCATAAATGTTGATAAACGTGTTTTTTTTTTATTGGTGACACATCATTTAATTTGTAACTTTAATCAATAAATTTAGTGTCCCTAACATTACTCTTCATGCTCATGTATTCCATCAGCAGAAACAAAACGATTAATTGTTCATTTCACTGAATTGGTCGTCCGTTGCTGCCTTTTCAGTTTTCATATTTTTATATAGGAAAATCAATTTTCCCAGACTCGTTTATTCGTTTTTTCTTCGTATCCATCTCTGTTCATATTTGACCTTTAAATTAAATAGATTAAAAGAGAGCTAAAAGATAAAAATACACATAAAGTCTGCGGTTAAAAAAAAGTGCTAAAATCATATCCGTTCTATATAACCCCCTCTTCCCCCAATCTTCATTCACGGAGTTTGCAAAAAACAACATTTAGAAAACAAACATGAAGAAATCCACTTCAAATTTCAAATTCCACCAAGCCTTTTTCGTAGCACTTTTATTAACGACAACTCTCTTATCAATTAACATGCAGTCTAATTCAATCCGATCCAATCCAGTCCAATACAGTAACATCCTCCATTTTCTCTTCACCACCAACCCTACACTTTCATTGTCTTGCATTTGGTGCCTTTCCATTTCCATATTTTTCTACTACTACACCTCTCGTCCCAAGTCCATCTTCCTCCTTGATTTCTCATGCTTCCAACCAAACCCTAACCAAAAATGCAGCTACGCAGCCTCCGAGTCCTTCGTACGCAGGACGAATCGCTTCACCGAAGAAAGCGAAGAATTCATGCGTAAAATCTACCTCAAATCCGGCTTAGGAGACGAGACCTACGCACCCCCATTCGTCTTCGAATCAAACCCCGAAGCGAACTTGAAATATGCTCTGGATGAAGCTCAACAAGGCATGTTCTCATCCATCAACTCACTCCTTGCCAAAACCAACATCGACCCAAGTCGTATCGATTGCCTAATTGTTACATGCGGGAGCTTCTCTCCCATGCCCTCCCTCACATCCCTCATTGTCAACCGTTTCAAGCTCAAACCCGACGTAAAGACGTACAATCTAAGTGGCATGGGATGCAGTTCCGGAGTAATATCAATTGATCTAGCCGCCAATCTGTTGAAGCAAAGCAAAAAAATTGGTTATGCTCTTGTGGTCGTAACCGAGACTATTAGTTTGGATTGGTACTATGGCGATAACCGTCCCATGCTTGTAACCAATTGCATTTTTCGAGTCGGCTGTGCGACCGCATTGATCACAAACGACCCGAGTTGCCGCCGAGTTGCAAAGATGGAACTCGTTCACTCGCTTCGTACTCACCACGGAGCGAGTGATCGAGCTTATAAAGCCGCATTTCAAGAGGAGGATAACAAGGGCAATACCGGGTTTGCTCTTAATAAAGATTTAACAGCGGTTGCAGGCATACATTTACTTGAGCACATCAAAATTCTTGCTCCCCGAGTCCTGCCACTGACTCAACTTGGTGTTTACGTGTACTCGGTCATTGGTTGTGCATTTTCAGGGGGGAAGTCGAAACCGATAGTCCCGGATTTCACCAAGGCATTTGATCATTTTTGTATTCACACGGGTGGGAAAGCGGTGATCGAGCAGGTTGGGCGGGTTCTGAGTTTGAGTGACGCGTTGACTGAGCCGGCTCGGATGAGTTTGCACCGATTCGGGAACACGTCGAGTAGTCTTGTATTTTATGAGTTAGCATATTTTGAGGCTAAAGGGAGAGTTAGGAAAGGAGATAGGGTTTGGATGTTGGCGTTTGGGACAGGGTTTAAGGTGGGAAGTCTTGTTTGGAAGGCAGTTTCGGATTTAGGGCAAGGTGATGATGACAATCCATGGAGCGACTGTATTGATAGGTACCCATTGAAGTCATGGTAATTAATTATGATGGTTGATAGCTACTCACTGGTAGCAAGGGTTTCATATTATTTATTTTGAAATTTTGTTATAAGATTTGGCCATGGAGTTACTGCATTGATATATATAGATTGCGAATAATACAAGCACGAAAATGGACCATCTTTTCTTTGATTCAAGAAAAGAAAAAATAGAGAAGAAAAGGACTCTCTCCATCTTTGTCTACTGTTTAAGTTTATTTATACTGAATGAATGTAAGAGCCAATTTATAGCTCTGATTAAATGCGCAACCACTAGTGATTGACAATAATAAAATAAGTATTTCGTTCATAAGAGACGATTTAATAAAAAAAAAATATTGATGGTTTGAAAAAAAAAAAAATAATATTGATGCTATCACTATTGTCATGTGTTTGCCTTGTTTTATATTTTGAGAGCTCAAGTTAGGCTTGGCCTACTTCTTAGACGAGCACAATTATACGAGTTGAATTCGTGCGAGCTTAAAAAATTCGAGCTCAATACCAAGCTCTAGTTGGTTATATGTTGATTGCGTAAATTTTTTTGTAACTCGATAATGTATGTCAATAATGTTAGAGTATGACAGTCTAAGATTATTTTGACCAGTTTGTTTGAGTTCAAATTCGTTTAGAAATATTTTAAATAAAGAGGATTACATGTTCTATTCCATATGAAATTCGAAATTAATATATGAACTATTTTTATCACTTATAATTTGACAAGAAGATTTTGTTGATTTTCTATATGGACTCTAATAGAAGATGAGATTAATTGTCTACATAAAGGTGGCATATGCTGGTACAATACGACGCGCACTCATTATTGAACCAAAACATATCGTTGGTTGAGCATTTAGCTGTCTGACGGAGAGTAGAAAGTTGCTTTGAAAACCATGACTTCATTCTACATGTAAGATTGTTAATAAAAATAATAGAATATATAAAACATCAAAGAAATGCAATAAAAAGTTTTCAAGCACACTACTTTAAGGTAGAAAGTATAAACTTTTTTCTTTTTTAAAACAAATAATTTATGACTAGAACTTAGTGAGAGACGGAAAGATGATCTGTTCCATTAAAGTTACCGGATCAAGTGATCTGGGTTTTTTAATTTTGATACAACGACTAAAATTATTATAACTTTTAAAGAGGACCTTTGTTTCTAGTTGTTGGATCAAATTTCAAATGTCCAAATCACTTGATTCGGTGACCTTGATGGAAGAGATTCGGAGAGGATCTCTTTTTGTGAGAGACTAGATCATCATGCCTATAGTTTCTTTGAAAACAAAGGAGTACAAAAGGACATAATGACTTGAAAAAATGAAACAAAAGATCATCAAGTTAAAGTTCAAGTATATATACACTAGCATATGCCTACACATTTTGTGTGTGTGAATATTTTTAAAATGGGAAGGAGAGTGGGAGAGAGAGAACGTGGGAGTAGGAGTAGGAAGAGAGGTTTTTTATTTTTTATTTTTAAATATTAGATATATGCTAAAATCCCATCTAGGGTGGCTACTTAGTACTATGGTCTAGTGATATACATCTTCACTTGTAAGTGAGAGGTCTTAACTCGATTATCGTCAAATGCGAATTTGAACCACATTATTGCTAGCTCATTGTGAGACGTAGCCTATGATAAAAGACTAAATAATCTTTCCACCTCTTTTGGCTAATAAAAACGATTCTATTAATATTTGATTTAGAAATAATAATAAATACTAACATATGCCTAGACAATTTGGGTGTAAACATTTTTTATTTTTGTTTTTAAAATGGGAAGAAGTAATGTAGAAAGAGAACATGGGAGTGGGAGCAGGGAGAGAGATTTTTGTTTTTAATCTTTTTAATTTTTAATATTAGATATATGTTAAAATCACATATGGATGAGGTTTAAATAAAAAATAGCAAAATTTGATTTTATGAAAATACATTACCTCTTTTAATTGACTAAAAGAATTTTGTAAATAGGTAGTTTAGATACTGCATAAAATCTTCAGCGACACATGGAGAAAATTTATAGCATTATCTTAAGATACTGCATAAAATCTTCAGCGACACATAGAGAATTTTATGAAAATACATTACCTCTTTTGGTTGACTATTGAATTACCTTTGATGAATTCTAGGATGGTGTATTTATACTAATCAAGAGATAAACTTTTAAGGATAGTAAATCTGTATAAACCGGGAGAATCCTAAATTATATATAGCAATAGGTTTTATTTCCTTTTAGAATTATGATTATTTGTAGCTTAAACCAATTCCTAGGTTGTAGAAAACTAGAAATCACCAAATATATAGAAAACCAATTTGATCCTTTTGGGATCCAACAGAATGTTGTAGCATCGTTGATCCGTTTATACAGCCAGCCCATGACTAAATTAAGGAGGCGTACTTACTCCATTGCATATTGCTCCGGTTAGCAAGAATTTGTGGTCCCATAATGTTCATAGAAAATAGGGAAACCTAATGGACTCCTATCAACCTGATCAAACATTGATCAAGTAAGAAATCTCTAGAATAACTTAGATAGGATTTTAGACTCGCACATCAAATATAACAATCTAATGACGACTGTGAATTCTTGATTGGAACAATGTTTTTTTAAGAGGAAGGATATTCTTAAGTAAAAACAAGGGAAATTTTATTTAAACTCATCTAACCTATTTCTACACCCAACTTACTCTTTACACCCATTTGATTTTTAACTAAACTATTAATATCTCTGTTGACCCTAAAAACTACCAAGCCTACGTGGCGCGCATGCCGAGTAATCTATAAGCTAACTACGTCCTTCGGTGAATGCAGGGCGTGCCAACTCGTCGGCTGAGCTCGGCCGAGGAGTAAATTTGTTGATGTTGCGTTGGGTGCGAGGCTAACTTCTGCGTCTTGTGATTGCGGCCGAGGAAGGAACACGTCTCGGCCTCTTGGGCTCTCGAACCTGAAGACAAGGCTACTATTCTTACGAAGTTCACAAATCGTCGTTGTTGGCTTCGGTCGCAGTGATGGTATTCGTCGTAGTAAACTCACGCCGAATCGACACCAAAGTATAAGGGCACAAATACTCAAATCGGATATGAGTCTTAATAGTGAACGTGGTTCCGCCGTCTGAATGCCAAACTCTAAATCCCACTTCAGAGTATCCAATCATAAAATAACTCGGCGTGCAATGCGCCGAGCTCAATAAGTTGTAACACCTGACTTCGCCGAGAAGGCTAATGAGATGACCTCAATCAATAAGGATTTGGAAACCCTTCTTGATTGAGACTTGGATAGGTAACCAACCGTCCTCGCCGCAGTGTTGTTGATGCCAACGGAAGATGTTGCGAGATCGGCTGATTCTACGGCGACAGAGCTATCTATGCCGACTGAAGATATCACCGGTTGCTTTCACAGTGTTGTTGATGCCAACGAAAGATGTGTCAGCGAAAAGAGAAAATAAAAAAATCTCAAGTTGTTGAGAGAGTTTGCGCAGGGCAGTTGTGTGTTGAATTGGATGGGGTCTGAACGATGCACAGCCTCCTCTATTTATAGCACCGGATACCTTCCAGGTCGAGTTAAAACCCTACTCGGATTAGGACTTCTTTTTCTAATCAAACACCATCTCGAGTACTCCTACTCTCATCAGGATTTTGAACCTAACCTTTCATCGAGCCGGATTCACTTCCGGATTATTAATCTCGCCGAGACTCCTTATTGCGCCAGGATTCGACCCGTCTTGCAGCATGACTTTACCGACCTAGGTTCGGAAGCCCACGAACTAAACGATCCACGGTAACCTTGTCGTAAGGCCTTCCAGGCCGAGAATGATTCTATACTCGGCCCAAACTGATATTTTGGGCCCAAACAATCTCTTTAAACCCAAATTTGATACCTAATATACCCCCATAAACCCAATTCAATATGTGGATTTATTTTTACACCCATTTGATTTTTAGAAGCTAAAGGTTACCTCATCACCGTACATGTGTTGCTGTTTGCTTGGAAAAAAGAAAAGGGGGAACGAGGGATGATAAGTTTGAAGTTTCACAACCCATTAGTTTCTTGACGAAGACCACAATAAACTGATTTCCGAATA
Organism: Malus fusca; assembly: GCA_035220775.1. Taxonomy (NCBI): domain Eukaryota; kingdom Viridiplantae; phylum Streptophyta; class Magnoliopsida; order Rosales; family Rosaceae; genus Malus; species Malus fusca. The sequence continues at coordinate 4,375,846 of CM069068.1, read as the reverse complement.
AGAGGATGCACGTTTTCGGTTAGAACCTCAGCATCCAACTTCTCCATGTGAGGCCAAATCTGCCAGGTACATAATATACAAGGTCAGAGATTCAGTAGTAAAGAATATTAAGCATGTTTGTAAAACTTCACCCAAAAATCCAAAGAAAACAAAAATCATACCAGAAACGGGAGGGGGAGGGTCAAAAGGAAAACAAACAAAAGAGGGAAGTCGCAAAAAGAACAAGAGAAGCGACACTGTATTTTACCTCGGAAGCATATTGCCTCGAGAACGCCTTGAGATAGCCTAAAGTTGAAAGACACCATTGCTCTTTTTCACCTACATTATAAACATTACTTGTCCTCCCACCACTCAATTCACTGCAAAAGTTAAGAAGACAAGTTAAATACACTTAAATGGCATGTCACACAATGTCGAAACAATTTATTAATTTATGATAACAAAAACAAGATATTTAGAAAAACAAAGGAGACTACACGAAAATAAAGCTAGTCAATTACGAAGGACAACAATAAAGTAATCCGTATCCCAATCTCTCCCCTCCATTAACATCCTTCATCTGCTCTAACCTTGTAGTCAACATGTTTTTCATTTACATGAATATAGGATTTTGTATTTTTAGTGAGGGAAAGAAATACCTTTTCTTAGGTATTCCATTCTCATTGTCTACATCCATTGCGGATGATTCTTCAAGGTCAACTGCCATAGAATCTGCATGAATCCCCTTTAATCCCTGCAACGTGACACATTTGGATGCTTCTGGTAGCCGTTCCGTTAACACATATGAACCCTCTTGCAAAGTTATAGAGGAGGAATATTAATTCAATTACACAAGTGCAACAGTGGGAAAATAAATTTGATCGTAGGGTTTAATTATAGTGTTTGAGTTTATTGATAAATTTGAATTTTATTATTAATTTCATTTTGTACTTAATAGTAATTATGCAATAGGGTAAAATAGACAATTAACATTTAAAATTTTAAGTTGGGTGTAAAAAGAGGTTGAATGGGTTTAAATAAAATTTCCCTAAAAACAATTGCAGTGCAAAGCTAAAACTGGAATGTAAAAAAATAAAAATAAAAATGAAAAAGCCTTGAAAAGCTTAAATGTTAACCAAAAGTATTTTAATAACTTTATTTAATAATTAGGACAAAACTCATCACTAAACCAATCCAAGTGGCCCAACAAACAAAAATAGACTACTTCCCCATTTTACCCTGAAAATGTTTTAATTTCCATTCTGGAATGCAAAGGATACATGTTTTACCGATAACTTTATAAGAGCTATTTTCTCCTAAGGTCCTCATTTTGAGGACTTGTGAGGACAAAATGCATATTATCCATAAGATTATATTGGTTTAGATCCAAAGTTTTAAAATATTTGACAGCTTAATAAAGAAAAACGAACTTAAAATCCATGAACCATTAGAAGGCTCTTTTTTTTTTTTTGCTTTATTATGTCGTCAAATATTTTAAACCTTTAGATATAAACTAACATAATCTTGTGGCTAATATGACAATAATAATCTCTCTAAAAACCAAAACCTTTTACAAGTTTTCAAGAACAAAGGGAAAAAAAGGAGTAGAAAAAAACAGGGGCGATCTGACCTTCAAAACACATAAAGGCAATGGCTAAGTTATGTCCTTATCATTAAATATTAAACCATTTTGGTTAAATAAATGTTTAAGATGGTTTTTGGTTAAATAAAACTTAGCCCATGCCGTTTTCATTAAAGCTCCCAATATGAAATTGGATATATTTAACGAATTAGACGAGAAAAACTACAAAGAAGGTTTGATCATCAATCTACATTAGCAATCTTAGTCTCCTCCCGCAACACAGGTGGAAAGAACCAAGACCTCGGAGTTTGGTCGTTAGCACTACTGAAGTAGCCTACTTCATTCCCGCTTAGAGCGATTAGGAAGAATCATTCTCCCAACAGACTATCACCCCCCCCCCCCCCCAAAAAAAAACTCAATTATAAATCAATTAATCTAAAAATTAAAATCCTCCAACAAAGTAAATAAGAAGATTTCTCATACCAAGTGTAAACATTGTCAATACATAAATTAACCACATAAAATAGAAGAACAACACGTGAAATTTTAGCTCATTATGACGGATGTATCTTTGATGTTGTGAGCAAACCACACCAGACCTTAAGGCCATCTCCAACCGAAGGTTGGCTAGAGGGCTCGTTTTAGTTCTCTGGCCCTCCAAGATATTAATATTTTAATGAACATTACAGGGCCATATTTGCTTTCATCTTCAACTGAGGGTCAAAAGGGTCATAGGGCCAAGTGACGTCAGCTAGCCGTTGGATTTGAATTTTTTTTTGTTATAAATAGGGTGGATATTGGGCTATCATTCACATAACTTTGAATTCAATCTATTTCAATTCAATCTATGTCAATTCAAGTTTGCAATGAATTCCAACTTTGGATCCTCTTCGGATTCCAACTAGGGGTTCTCATCCAAATCCAATTTGGAAGAAAAATGGGCGCATATGAGACGACAAGATGAGGAGTCTGATGAAGAGGCTGAAGTAAGGCGCAACAAACAAAACAGAGCAGTGGCCATGGTGTGTCAGCCAACTGAAGAACAACCTCAATGAGGTGGCTCTGTTGTTGGTCCCTCTTACAAACCAAGAAACAGAACGATGACACATGTCAATCTAATGAACAACTTCTTCAACCCCAACTCGATGTACACATAAGAGGATTTCAGATGTCTCTTCTAGATGAGGTGTCATGTCTTCGAGAGTTTACTTCGTGAAGTCCAACAGGTCAATCCATACTTTCGACAGAAACAAGACAGAGCAGGCCACCATGGTTTCTCACCTCAGCAGAAGGTTATTGTTGCACTCCGAATGATGGCCTATGGCTCCCTAGTTGATTCAATGGATGAAACCCACGGTCTGTCTGAGTTTACATGCCTTGATGCTCTTGAACAATTATGTGACACAATTGTTCAAGTTTACAAAGAGGAGTACCAGAAAGATGTTGAGACAACTTTCGGTATTCTACAAGCATGGTGGAAAATCATCAGCTTTTGGTATTCTACAAGCACGGTGGAAAATCATTAGCGAACCGGCAAGAGGGTGGAGTCGAGAAAATTTGGACTCCATCATGATGTCTTGCATCATATTACACAATATGATTGTGGAGGATGAGTGAGATGGGTATATTTATGAAGAGTCCAATGACGACCAAGACGATCCAAATAGGTCAAGAAGGGCTCGTGCAAAAATATATGATGAGCCTAATTTGTCTTTCAATCTAATAACTGGTAGTATCTCTATAAATGAGTACATGAGGCACTATAGAATGATACGTTCCCGTGCCACAAACAAGTACCTACAACAGGATCTTGTTGCACATCTTTAGGCCAAAAAGAGCATGGAGTAGGCATTTAAGTTTTATGTTGTTAAATGTTTTTAAAAATGTTGTTTAAGTTTCATGTTGTTAAATATTTTTTTTTTATGTTGTATAATTTTTATGTTGTTTAATATTATTTAATATTGTCTAATATTATTTAATGTTGTTTCATGTTACGTAATGTTATGTAATGTTTAATGGTTTAGGAAATTATAGGGAAAAAAAGAATTTTTAAAATTATTTAAACAAATTTTGTTAAAAAAAAACTGTAAAAAAAAAATTGAAAATAATGGCGCAACTGATAACGTCAGCAGCTAGTCGTTGGGTTTTTGAAATTTGGCCCGGCCCGGGGTTGGCTGGCTTCTTTGGGCTGGCCAGTTGGCCCTTTTTGTCCAGTGGGGCCCACGAGCCCTCTGGCCTGGCTCTCAGTTGGAGATCATTTTCAAAGTATTTTTAGCCCTCGAAACCCTTCGGTTAGAGATGGCCTAAGGGGCTAAGCACATGGTTGCTTACGAGTCCTAGGCCACCGAGCTTATATACATATCAAGGCATTTTTCTGGCCCATCATATCCCACTTATGTCATTGTTCCTTCCTCGACACTAACAACAGGGTTCATTTCCAATTTGAGATAAGTCATGTAGACAAAGTGGGGTAAAATGGCAAGTTTGTGTCGATTATAACGACCTCAACCGCGTCTACCCAAAGTACAACTTCTCTGTTCCTCGAATGCACTTCAGGCAACCAACTACTCAGTTTTCTCAATGCATATTCAGGCTACAACCATATCAGAATGTACAAACGTGACAAAGACAAAACGTCGTTTATCATTGAAATGGGAGCTTACTGCTATAAAGTCATGCGTTTTGGCTTGAAGAGCATAGGCGCAACGTACCAACGACTTGTGACCAGAATCTTCAAAGACTTGATCAGAAAAACCATGAGATCATGTAGCCAACATCATAGTGAAAGGCCCAAAACATACGCATAACATCAAAAACCTTGCAAAGATCTTCTTGCCCCTGCTAGTCTACAAAGTGAAGTTGAATCCAACTAAATGCACATTCGGGGTCTCTTCAGGCAAATTTGTTGGCTATTAGTCACCTAATAAGGCATAGTGGGACATCTAAATCACATCAAAGTCATCCTCGACATTAGGTCACCATCAACCATGAAGGATATCCAGAGCCTTACATGTAAATCATGAACATGTAGTCGGCCTTGTCGAGATCGACGACATCATGCAAGTTACAAAGTCGCGGGATCCAAATCTGAGATCGATTCAACAAAATCTCACGATCTCAGGGACCCACTATCTCATAAACGATGTTCATAGACATAGAGATGGGTTCTATGCCATCGCCAACGACATAAAGTCATCGGGGAACCAAGGAGGCTGCATGGCCTCAACCTAGATGAAGGTGAAGATCAAATCATCATCGTTTGTGCAGGGCTTGGACTCGAGGCTCACACAGCTCCACTCGCAACTTAGTGCGGCACGGGCGTGGCTAGGAGCTACGACTCTTGCGTGTTATGGTTTGATTCCCTCTATTTTTTTCTTTCCACACATAGTTTAATTAATCAAATTCAATTTCAAATAATAATAATAATAATCAAATTGCAAACATAACAAGATATATAATTTGAAAACGTAAATAGAGTTTATGCTTCATGAGATGGTTAACATGCATAAAGTGTCACAGCCCGTCTCGAAATATTTATTCTCGACGGCGTGAGATTACTTATTTACCCTTGGACGTTTTGTGTGGTTAGGTGGGTGAAGTTATATTTGGACCAATTCAAAGATTTTCCTAAGTTTTTGGAACACTTAGGACTTAGTTTTGTTGGCTGTGATTAACTAGGACCACACACAAGCACCCATACTTTTCTCTCTCTCCCGTTGACTCTCTTTCTCTCCATTCCCTCCCGGATTTCCTTCCATTTCCATACAAACCATACGGTCAACCTCAAACTCCTTCAACCAGTTGCGGATCGACATTAAAAATGTGATGTTCTTGTTCCCTACAAGCTCCTGAGTCCATTCGTACAATTTTTAGGACTTGAAAGCTTGTAAAACCCGAGAAACCATAACTTCCGATTTGAGGTACTATTCATGCACACGTAAATGTGTAGTTTTCTGAGAGTTTTGAAGTTATATGGAGCTTAAGGACCTATCCGCGAAGCTCGGAGAAGAAAAATGAAGTGATTTGGACGTTGGGAAGCTCGGGAATAGGGAGTTGCAGGTTTAGCAGGAATATCGAAGGATTTTCCGGTCAGTTCCGTCGGTTTTAGGACTTTTGAAATGTAAGGTTTTGTTCTACTTGTCCTAAACTTCAATTTGGTTCAAGTTTGGTGGAATTTGGTTAAGAATTGGACGAGATATGAAGGTTTTCGTGATTTTCCAGTTTCTGGTGAACGACAACGGCGACGGCGACTAGCCAGGCTAAGCGGAGAAGAAGATAGAATATTCCGTTAGAGTTGACGGAATATTCTGACGCCGTCAGGTAGAATTAATAGTTTATGTTACTTTTTAACGAAATATTCGTAACGGGGTTAAGGGATTCCATTAGGGTCCCTGCGCGTGTTGCCGTGCCCTTGCCGGCGTGTGGGACGTCTGAATTTTTTTCTAAAAATGTGGGGATGTTCATGAGGTTGTGTAGATCACATTGTTATATTCAAATATCCCATTTGAGCAATGTATGAGAAGTTATTAACTAGTATTGGTTATGTGCTTTAAATTAACGTTTTTATAGTTATTTCGCATATAGGGGAGACTTATCCTGAGGACGAGCGTAGTCAGAGGCGGCTCGGGGGCTACAACCCTTCGACATACCAGTGAGTGGGTTTTTGGTTTTAAGTATATACGTATATGCTTGATATTTTCCCAAAAAATGCATTTAAATGATTTATGCTTTGAAAATGCCACGCCTATTGATTTATGTTAAACCATGAGTTAGAATTGTATGCATAAATGTGATTTGGTGCTGTGGGCGCTCAGGTAAGTTCCAGGTGAGTTTATGAATTGTGAATGTGTATTGAATGGTTGTGATTAATTAAGAAGCATAGAGCTCATAAACCTACACCCCGGTGTTAGTGATTAGCCAGAGATATGGCACAGGCCTGTATATAATGTCACCTCCCGCACCATATGTTCACATTGGATCCAATTTAGGTGCACAGTCTTGTTGTACAGACCATTATAGGTGGTTCCTACTCGTAGGTGACTGGCGATTTATCGCACAGCTATTATGAGAGTGTAGTGATGAGCATGACTATATTACACCCAGTCTTGTCGTACAGACCTTTCAGTGGTTCCGACTTGTGTGCAGTGTAGTGCCGTATAGGTCATTTGCAGTGACTCCGGCTAGATAGACTAATGAGCTGTGAATTCAGCCATACAGATTTCTGCAGAGGTTCCGGCTAATGTGTTATTTTCCATGAATTTTATTTTCACCTGGGTTACTTATCCTGTTTATATTTTGGCATGACATACTTATGATTATAAATATGTGAAGTATGATTTGAATTGATATATACATATATATATTTATGCATATGTTTATATTCTATTTTTGGGAAAATTATACATGTTTTACGACAAGGGGTTAGAGCGTTTGAGAAATGAAATGATTTTGAAAAGCTTGGTCTTTGCCCACTCACATTTTCTGTTTTGCGCCCCTCCAGGTTTTAGGTAGACTTGATGTTGGTGGCGTACGGGGATCTCGGCGGTTCTGACAGAATATAATATTTGTAGGATATTTTCCGGTATTGTATAACTAGTACTTGTCCTACTGGACTGCACCTAGACTTTCTATGCTCTGATTAGGAGTATTTACACTTGTATCTCACTCTTAGCACTTCCTGTTTATTAGTGCACATTAGTAGCTTTCGGTTTTTATTTATTCGTATATTTCTTATCTTTATTGCTTCCGCACTGTGCACATAGCTACGTCATCCTCACGTGACGGCCAGCATGCCTCGATCTCGGTCGGGGTGTGTCATAAAGGCTCACAGAAATTTGAGAAAGATTAAGTATAAAAGATACTTGGATAATAACTGCTTAAACACCGTTCTTGAACAATCCTCTTTTTAGAGACACATTTCGTGCTGATAACATGTTGAAGGGAAGCAGATGGCACTTTACCGCAATGGTGAAAAATAATATGCTTACACACCCTGGTACGGGTTCGATCACCACCTCTCCCCCCTAACATTTAACAATTTAAACCACTAGATTTATCGTTTGTAAAAAAAAAATTAAAAAATGCGTTGAAGGAAATTTTATTAGAGAGTGAGGATAGGATAGGGATGTCAAGAGAAAGAGAGAAGAAAAGGGCTTAACTGTTCTTTCTTGACATACTTTTATACTAATCACATGAGTTTTTCTTGTCCTACAAGTACTACAAGTCATAAAGGGATTAGATCTCCAAAATCCTATTAGATTCTACTTCTAGATTTACATAATCACATTCCTAAACAATATTAACTACAACAAAAGTAATTGGTTTGGATTTGTATAGATTTTTTATTGCCTAAGAAATATTCTAATTATTCTAATATAAATTAACAGATGAGAATTCAAACTCAAGTACAAGAGAAGAGCGGACCACTTTATCCAACTTAACTACATTGATGTCAGATTTTCGGGTGAATTTACATGTTAAGATTTCACAAAAAAATGGACTCACTCCGGCCCATGCAACTTGTAAATATGGGCAACCAGCAGATAGACTTGCTTCAGTTCGACTTTGAGCTAATATTTTTGTACCTGGTTGGCTTTGCAAAGCCCCAAAGGGTCTACTGTAAGTTGATTTGGGGCTGTTGCCCTCATGAACGACAACATAAATTAGCTTTTACGAACAAGAAAAAAGAACCATCATTTGATCTTTACTTAAAAAATAAATCATCTAACAAAACAGTATGAAGAATGAATGAGTCGAACACAGACAACAAGCACTAGTATTCCAGAAATAATCATGCAGATGTTGACTCTAAAGTCTTCATCACATGCCATGCTTAACTAAACAACATCACAAGTCTCTTTCTTGGTATGTAATTAACCTTCCAGAATCATCACAACAAACCATGTTATTACAAAATATTCTGTCAATCATCCACAGAACTTTTTTTATATATAACTTGAGAACTTGGTTTTCGATTTCTTATTGGTACTCGAAATAGTCTTCACGTAATTCTGCTTAACAACAAAAATATAATGTAGTATACAGTGAGTATTATATAATAACAAAAATTTTGAAATACCTATAATAATTAAAAAAATACTAATTTTCTCATTATTAATCATGATTGGATATATAAGCTTTTGCTTTCCTTTGTCTGATGGTAGCTACTAACTGATTAAATAAACAGGTAAACGGACGGTGCCTCAAGCGATCGAGCCATCTGGTTGGATATAAACCGCAAGGAAACTATGAAGGATATAAAACAAAACAAATTACATTAAACTTATTATTCAAGTATTATGCAAACAAAGACAAGTTCCAACTTTCTCAGAACTACCTGCATCCAATGCAACAACTAATCAAATTCCCCCAAATCAAAGAATAACCGTAATATATTAATGACTCTGATTGTAAATAATGTTATCATTTTTCCTTCTTGTTGGCTTAATCCCGATGTTGCTTTCAGTTCAGGGGACACATTAGGAAATCTAATGGTATATAAGACAAGAATGAGATGTTTTTTTTAAAGCCAACGGATAATATAAATTAGGGCATTACGCGGATCGAATCTAAACTCTTAAACTCTTCTAACCTCCATCTTTATATACGAATAATGAATATGAAGTTACAATTGATTAATTGATCTCTCCAAGAAATTACGAGCTTACATAAGGCAATCCTGATGTCTAGATTGTGATCACCAAAGTTAAGTTATTGGACTGTTGTGTCATGTTTCGTACACCTACTTGAATAATATAAAATTTCCAGACACATAATCACATCCTATCAAATCCGACCAAAAAAAAAAAATCACATCCTATCAGAAGAAAAGATAACGCCCATGAGGATAGGCCTAGCATCACATTGTTGAACTGGCAAACAAAAACGTTTCTTCGTCAAAGAAATCTTGCTATGAGACATTAAGAAGAGTTCCTTATAGTCCTTTGCCAGGGGAACAAATACCAAAATAAAAAACAAAATAGAAAACAAAACACATGGTTACGAATCACCTTAAACCACTGCAACGACATCACAATAGAAAGACCGCACCACTAGTTGATAATCATACAATCGTTGACAAAAAACCTATGACGAGTCGCCTTCAACAAACCTGGAGCATCATCCTCATAATCATTTTTCAGGCGCACAAACCACAAAATCACCACTTCAAATTTGAACAACGATCGTCTCTTAAGATTTGATGTTGAGCAGCAAGTCTTAACCATTATAAAAGGCTCATCTCAGGAAAAGGAGAGAGCGACCACAACCACAAAGGCTTTCCTCGACAAAGCGAGAGAGTGAGCACTAATAGAAACAGTAAGAGAAAGAGAAAAACGGATCAAGAAGGATTGCCGCCGACACCAAAGCAAAGGCATGTGAACGGAGGTGGTAGGTTTTTTCTTTTCTTTTTCTCTTTAGTGGCTAGGTTTTTTTTTTTAAACCTTTTACATTCACATGTGTTGACGAATGTAAAAAGCTTCATAATAAAATATGACAGAACTAAATGTAACTTATGTATATTGAGTAGATTGTTATGTGTGAGAAAAATATCAATGATTAATAGCTTTCTTTGTCTAAAATATGATTTTATACATTTACACTTTAGAATCTACCTTCACTTGAATTTTTTTGGCAGGATTGGATTAAAGAAGTTGAAGCATTACCATCGATAATCATTTTGGAACTACCAATTTTTGTGACCATATTATAAGAAGATACGTGTCAATTCCTCAAAAGTTCCACCAACGGTTACCTAAGTTGGAGTTTGACTCTCAATGCATATAAAATTGGAGAGCATCTCGTGATCTAACTCATTGCCAAATGTGTCTTGAGATTGTGGTTTATCTTCGCTCGTCGTAAATTCAGGATAATATTTGTTAATTAGGACAACATAATTCAGTTAAAATAATTATACATAAAATCATAAGATAAAACAGCTCATAATGTTCTATAATTAATTAAGGACATCATTTGGTTTCTATAATTAATTAGAATGAATAATTCACTATGTTTGACATGTTGAAAAAAGAAATAAAAAAATAATGTCAAACATGAAGGCAGAAAATAATTTACTCACTAATGAAATTTACATTTTAATCCACTAAAACAGTAGGACTGAAGAGGCATATTGAGACACTGTATATTATAGCCTTTCATTATGAAAAGGCATGGTAACAAACGGTTGGACATTATCTAAAGGACATGGCTCTTGGAATTGTATAATGCATAATAGTTTTATGTCTAATAGGCATAAAACGTTGCAGCTCCTCAATTAAATTGAAAGGATGGAAATAATATAAATGGTTCCATACTTCAATTGAATAAACATGTCCTTTTATTCAAGTTATTTCTAAGGGAATACTTCAAATTTTGCTGCTTGCGGATTCTAAACCTTCTTGTATTTTGAAAGTGGTTTATCAAGAACCCTTTAGTAAACTCATTTTAGTAGAAGCAAATAACACTCTAAGCAAACGACTCAAGTCGTACCTCAAAGTAGTCTTACATAGTATTCTCCATGTATGTTTCTACATTTACCACAACATTTGCTATGGGGGCATTCTAGGCCTACGGAGATGTGTGGAGGTAAACTCTTAAACTTCTATAACCCTAAATTTGAACTAGGGATTTTAAAGTTACTTGGAAATTAAGCTAAATTTGTTAGGAATACACTATAAGAATTAGATAGAAGAACTTGAAACCAGATGCCATAAATACATATACTTGAGAGAACTTTTAAATGACATCTTGAAAGGTATTATTTTGAAAGTCCGTAGTTTTGTGTCATTGTAGTGCATTTGGAGTTTTTAGTAGTTCATTATGATGTTCTTGTTGTCCATATTTAACAATCAAGCTTAAAGTTCATTGTAATTTGAAAGTTCCTTACCCAAACATAAAAAAAAAATTGATATATAATGGTTTTTAGTGAATTCGTAATTAACCTATTAATTGAAAATTGTAGATTATCAACTCAATTAATTGAGGGTTTGCTTGGTAACTCTTTTATTATTTTGATTTTAAGTTTTTCACTAGGCGTCACTAAGCCGAATTAAAAAAAAAGAAAAAAGAAAAAAAGATTACTAGGTGTCACTAAGCCAAATAATCATGAGTTATCCCTATATATTTTGTAGTATTTGTTGATGCACAAAATCAGCGAGGACTTTGGTACAACAGAAAGTGTCAGGTTTTGTGACCTTCGCTTGGTTGCTTCGGTCACTAGCGATGATAGGTGTATAGATGAATAGAGACAGAGAAGCAAACACAAGATATACGTGGTTCACCCAGATTGGCTACGTCCACGGAGTAGAGGAGTTCTCATTAACTGTGAAGGGTTTACACAAATGCATTGGTTCAAGCTCTCCTTTTGTGAGTTCTAGTGAATAGTTTAGTACAAAATGACATTAGAGATTATTGTGGGAGAATGATCCCTATTTATAGAAGAGAGTTTCTAGTTTTGTTCTGACATTGACACGTGTCATGTTGTGATTGGCTTCTGATGTTGACACGTGTCGCGCTGTGATTGGCTTCTGATGTCGACACGTGTCGCATTGTGATTGGCCTCCTGGTTGAAGGGAAGCTCTTCTGGATCCTTGACGGTATAACGTTGACCGGTGCTAAGTAGTTTCGGGATTGGTCAAGTATGGTACAAACAGTGCTCCCCTAAGTTCCCGAGTGAGGGAAGCTCCTCGGTTGGGGACTTGCAAGATCCAAGCCGCTGAGTAATCGCGAAACTTCTAAGTACCGAGGTGTGGTATCGTCTTCACTTGCCTTATCTTTCTCATAGGTAGATGTGACATCTTCTCTGGAAGTACGCTTCCTCCATTCAGGGGTGGTGTCTTCAACCGGTGGAGATGCACAAGGTAATGTATCAATTTCACCTGAAGCTTACTTGTAGTTTCGGGCTTAGCCAAGTGCGATACAAACCCTATAGTAGGAGTCTCTCAAGTCGCCGAGCTAGGAGATCTGTCGAAGGAGGTAACCGACAAGGTAAGCAGTCACGCTTCCAAGCAAGCAACCCAGGATCGGAGGTTTGACTTCGGCTTCCGGTTGATTGTTCTCCTTCTCCTTGTCTCTCATTCAGCTGTCAGGATAAGGAGAAGCAGATGGAGAAGAGATGATATGAGATACTTTTGCTTTTGAAGAAGTAACTTTCCACATGCTTATTCTTGAACTGTGTTGGAGGGTTTTCTAGTCTCCTCCAAAGGACTTTCCACAGACTTAATCTTGAACTGAATCCGATTCAAGGTGGCGGACACTTGATCTTGAATTGGGCTTGTGATATCTTCAAGGGTCGTTGGTGACATGATCTTTAAGGATTTGATTCAAGGGTGATGAATCAACATGTGCAGTTCACGACGCCTTAGTGAGTCGACTCAAGAATTTGAGGGTCAAAACAAGTCCATCAAATCTAGAGTATGATCGACCTTGATGATATGGGATACTCTTGCTGTTGACAAAGTAATGAATGTGGTATGGCGAGGTTTTGCTCTTCGGCGGCGGTGCTAGTGAAAGGTTGTTGAAGCTTCTCGTGTTGTAGCGATCTGTTTTAGCTCATCGTTGAACCTTCTGCTTCAATCTTTTGCCTGGCAGAAGTGGTGTGTACCCTTTGCATTTAAATGGTCCTTCAGAACATTCCTTCCTAGTGACTCATCCACGCTTGGCAGCTTCAGTGTAAAGAGCCAATATCTGATCAACTGTCATGAGGTATTTACCGGTGGAATTCGTGACCTTGACAGCAGTTGCGGATGAGTACTCGAGAGCAATGTTAAGTAAGTAACCGGGCAAAGGTCTCAGGCAGTCAGTTCCCGATTGGAGGTTTGATTTCAGGTTCCGACTGACTGCTCTCTTTCTCCTTGTCCTGCAGGTGTGGACAAGGACAAGGACAATGACAGGGAGAAAGCATGATATGGGATACTCTTGCTTTCGACCCTGATGATATGAGATACTCTTGTTCTTGGTGTGGCTTATTTGCTGAGGTATTATCGGGGGGAAATAAAGCTGAGTATTTCGAGAAGTTATGTTGAGGGTGCCTTCTCGAATGCGAGAAAGAGTTGAGCATTTTTGCAGGTTTGCTTGTCCTTAGAGGAGGGAGGTCGACGTATATAGGGATTTCCCAATAGCAAGTAGTAATGCTATTCCTTTACCCTTCTTGGTCACATCAATGTAGTGGGAGCTGCCAGCTTCACGTGCTTTAACTTTGTCAGAGCACTTTGAAAAAGTGGTATGTTGTATCTGGAAAGCTGATGTTGCGTGTGAAGATTACAGACAAGCTTTATCTAAGGAGATATGGTTCTCGAAGTTCTGAGAGCTGTGCCTATTCGGTTTTCAAGAAAGTAATCCCGTTGGGAGTCTGGCCCTCGAGATTCGGAGAGTGGCGCCGTTTCGGTTTTTGAGAAAGTAATTATGTTGGGAGTCTTTTCTCGAAAGTGAGTAAAGGTTGGACGTTCTTGCCAACCTGTCTTGCCGCAAAACACGGAGGTCGACACACATAGGGACTTTCCAGTTGTCAAGCAGTGATGATGTTCCTTTACCCCTGTGGGTAATAGTAGGGTAGCTGGAACTTCGAAGTTCTCGTGCCTAAACTTTGTCAGAGATTTTTGACAAAGTTATATGTGGTACCCGAGGAGTTGATGGTGCATGTGGAGAGTGGTGATTGAACAGTAAGATTCACGTGCTTTCTACTTCACCAGAAATCTTCGACAGATTGCCCGTAATTTCCGCAAAGCTGAGTGTGCATGTGACAGGTGCTGACGAGGCTGAAAAAGCAGGTGCTTCTTCGATTTCTGAGATCGGCCCTCGTGGTCTCTGAGCAGCCCAGCTTTTGAGAAAGGAAGTGCCTCTTCGATTTTTGAGATCAGCCCTCGTGGTCTCTGAGCAGCCCAGCTTTTGAGAAATCAAACGCCTCTTCGATTTCTGAAGCTCCGTCGAATGCAGATTTTTATAGAGGCTGGCATTAAGTTCCACATCATACTTGAATCTCCACCAGTAGAAGCTCCATACTTGCACTTCTAAGAACTTGATTTGTCCGACCTCTTCTTTTTCTCCACACCTTCGAATATGTCTTACCCTTCTGACCGTCGCCTTAACTTGAATGTCGGGGAAGATAGTGACCTATCTTCTCCAACCAACATTTGGCAGCCGTCATTCGTATCCCCAAATGGTCCTCTTACAGTTGGGGATTCCATGATGATGAATGATACAACCGCTTCGGTGGTGGCCAGAAATCTTCTCACTCCTAGGGACACTAGAATACTTTCCAGGCGGTCCGACGAACTCGCTGTTCAGGACTCTCTGGCCTACAGCGTCCGATGTGCAGGCTCAGTATCAAACATGGGCCAGCGCCTTCTTGCTCGATCTCGTCAGGTTGAGTCGTTGATGGCTGAAGTGGCTAGTCTTCGGCAAGAGGTCAGAGTGCTTAGGCATGAGAATAAGGAGTTGCACATGCTCGCAACTAATTACTCAACAAGCATGAAGAGGAAGCTTGATCAGCTGCAGGAGTCCGAAGTGCGGATTCAGAGTGATCATCAGAGGTTTGTGGCGTTACTCCAGAGGCAACTTCTGCCTTCGTCCTCTGGAGCTTCACCAAGTGTTGAGGCTCCGGATAATCAATCTATGGTGCTTCGTCTTTCTGGGGCTCTCCCGATTGCTGAGACTTCCCCTGAGCAACCTTTGTGAAGGATCCCTCTTGTTCGTTTATTTTGACTCATGTGTATGTACATATTTGTAGCTTATCGGAAATATTAATAAATAAGCTTGCTTCATTTCAACGTATTGTGTTAAATACACCAAAGCCTTCTTCAGAAAGTTCTCTGAATTTTTTCTTTTGTTGAAACTTGTATTGTTGAAGCTTTGTGAGTGAAGCATGTAGTTTGAGGTAGTGTTCCCTTAATTTCCCGAGTGAGGAAAACTTCTCGGTTGGAGACTTGAAAAATTCAAGTCACTAAGTGGTTGTGAGACTTCCGAGTATCAAGGTGCAGTAGCATATGGTGGGAGTCCCCCAAGTCTTCAGGCGAGGAGAGTTGCCGAATGAGGTGTCTTGCTTGCTACTAATTTGTCAAAGTAACGAAGCCTTATTTTGATGTCACACCTTCATATATGCCTTATCTAAAAATATTTCCAACTTTTGTGTGTTTGATGCTGCATGCTATTGACTAGACAATATCAAGTGCAATTAGTAGCTTTTCTCTCTTTTTCATCTTTTCTTTGGTGGAATTGCTTTTCGTTTCCACTAATCAGCCTGAGTGGATGCAAGATAACACCATTCTCTATAGCTCAGATTGCAAAGTCGTCTTCATGAAAGTTGTTCCTTATCTTGTGAACTACAACATATCCAAATTTGAGATCCATCGGAGTAGTACAACTTCAGAAATTCAAGTATGATGAGTAACTGTTCATCAATTTTCTGTTAACCCGTCAGACTTGTTGTGAGCTTCGAAACTCCATTTTCTCTTGTTCAGATCAACATACTTTCTTCATCGAAGTTGTTCCTCATAATCTCTTCCATAACATATCAAAAATTCAGAACAAACTAACGGTTGAATATTTCCAGATCTTCGAAATACCGCAGCAGCTTTGAAGCTTGGAGAAATCTGACCGTCATGTTTGGAGCTTCAACACTCTAACTTTCGTCGCTCAAATAGAAAAATTTCCTTCGTGAAAGTTGTTCATCTGCTCAAGAACTATAAGATGTCCAAAATTCAGCTCCACTGGAATTAGCTTCGCACTATCTTGATGAAGAGTGTGTGAAGCTTTTATATGTTTTGGTGTTGAAATTTTGTATTGTAGGTGAAGTTTTGGGGTTGAAGCTTTATAGTTGAAACTTTGGGGTTGAAGCTTTATAGGTGAAGCTTTGGTGGCACCATAAATTGATTTTGCCTCACACTATCTTGATGAAGATAGTGCGAAGCTTTTGAAATTGATATTTGTCCTCCATTGATGAAGCTTTTGGTGGCACCATAAATTGATTTTGTTTCACACGATCTTGATGAAGATAGTGCGAAGCTTTTGAGATTGATATTTGTCCTCCATTGATGAAGCTTTTGGTGACACCATAAATTGATTTTGCTTCACACTATCTTGATGAAGATAGTGCAAAGCTTTTGAGATTGATATTTGTCCTCCATTGATGAAGCTTTTGGTGGCACCATAAATTGATTTTGCTTCACACTATCTTGATGAAGATAGTGCAAAGCTTTTGAGATTGATATTTGTCCTCCATTGATGAAGCTTTTGGTGACACCATAAATTGATTTTGCTTCACACTATCTTGATGAAGATAGTGCAAAGCTTTTGAGATTGATATTTGTCCTCCATTGATGAAGCTTTTGGTGGCACCATAAATTGATTTTGCTTCACACTATCTTGATGAAGATAGTGCAAAGCTTTTGAGATTGATATTTGTCCTCCATTGATGAAGCTTTTGGTGGCACCATAAATTGATTTTGCTTCACACTATCTTGATGAAGATAGTGCGAAGCTTTTGAGATTGTAGTTGTGTTCCATTGATGAAGCTTTGTTGAATTTCCCAATTTCTCCATTGATGAAGCTTTGTTGAATTTCCCAATTTCCAATTTCCCTTTTTTTTTTTTTTTTTGGAAAACTAGAAATTTGAAAATGTGGGAGAGACAACGTATACAAATTTTGCTTCCACACTGTTGAGCAAGAGATTGTGATGCAAGCCACATCTTGTAGTAGTCGAAGGTTTGGATGAACCATATAAATTGAATTTGCTTCGAACAGTCTTAATCAAGAGCGTGTGAAGCTTTCTATGAGTTGTAGTGTTTGCATTGTTACAAAGGAGAAATGTCTGAAGCAGATGCAATAGGGCTGAAGAGCTTGATCTTCGTATACCATGCACTGAAGCCATTGTTGGCTTGCAATAAGACTTTGTTGGTGACTATAGCTCTTGTTAGGCATAAGTGCTCCCCTAGTTGAGTTGTAAAGCTTGAGGGTTTTTGATTATTTGTGAATGCTAGGAGTTCACATGTACAAGTTGTACCACTCGTCTTCTGGAGCATTGTTTGTACATTTCATCACCTGGTTGGTGGCATGAAGGAGAGTACGCGTTGTACATTTCATCACCTGGTTGGTGGCATGAAGATGAGTTCCTTTTTCACCTGATTGGTGATAAGGGCGGTAAGTTTCCAAATAATATTAGAGTACGGATTGTACATTTCATCACTTAGTTGGTGACACGAAGGTGAGTTCCTTCATCACCTAGTTGGTGAGAATAAGGGCAAGGTGTCGAGGCACATTGTGGTAAATGTCGAATGACACAAAGTGTGTTGAACCCTTTCGAAGCACAGTTGGCTTATGTATGGATGTGTTGGAATGTATGATGTTTATGTATGAATGTATTGGAATGTATGATGTTTATGTATGAATGTGTTGGAATGTATGATGTTTATGTATGAATGTGTTGAAATGTATGATGTTTATGTATGAATGTGTTAGAATATATGATGTTTATGTATGAATGTGTTGGAATGTATGATGTAGATCCTTTGTATAGTCTTGTTGACACATACTTAGATTTTGTTTTGTATTGGAAACATTTGCGTTGAAGCTTCAACACTTGAGTGTTTCATTGCTCAGAATGTAAAAGAGTTTAGGGCCGAGTTGGCTAAATCACCTCTTTATTGAACTCATACCAAATGGTCTTTGTTACATAGGATGCCGAACGGCTGTAGCTTAACACTTGTACAATGTGAGTCTATTTGTAATAGTACTTCAAGTGGTCAGCATTCCATGGATGGCCAAGGGTCTTGCCGTCGGAGCTTCTGAGCTTGTAGGAGCCAGGGCGGCTGATGCCGACGATCTCGAACGGTCCATCCCAGTTAGGACTAAGTGTTCCTTCACTCGGGACTCTATCACAGAGTAATCTCTTCTTCAGTACCCAGTCTCCCACTTTGAAAGAGCGAGGTTTGACCCTTGAGTCGTAGTAGTTGGAGATGCGCTGCTTGTAAGCAACATTCCTCAGGTGAGCCTGATTTCTGTGTTCTTCAACTAGATCCATGTTGAGGGTGAGTTGTTTGTCGTTCTCACTCTGCATGTAGTTCTGGGTTCGGTATGTTGCTTGCTCAAGCTCAACCGGGACAATTGCTTCTGTACCAAAAGCAAGTGAGAATGGGGTTTCCCCTGTGGAAGTCCGATATGAAGTGCGGTATGACCAAAGAACTTGGGGTATGAATTCTGGCCAACAACCTTTGGCTTTGTCCAAGCTAGTTTTCAGAGTGCGCTTGGTTATTTTGTTAACGGCCTCGACTTGTCCATTAGATTGAGGATGGGCTGGAGAGGCAAAACATAAGTTGATGTTGAACTTAGAGCAAAACATCCTGAACTTCTTGTTGTCGAACTGCCGCCCATTGTCCGTGACTATCGCATTGGGAATGCCGAATCTGCAGAGGATGTTCTTCCATACGAAGTCTTCTATTTTTGCCTCAGTAATGGTTGCCAGGGGTTCTACTTCAGCCCATTTTGTGAAGTAGTCAACTGCAACGATTGCATAGCGGACTTTTCCCTTCCCTGCAAGCATCGGGCCGATCAAATCAAGTCCCCATTGGGCGAAGGGCCAAGGGCTGATCATAGGAGTGAGCGGCTCGGGAGGGGAGTGAGGGATAGTTGCGTAGCGTTGACACTTATCACATGAGCGAGATAATCTGATGGCATCTTGGTGGAGTGTTGGCCAATAGTATCCTTGGCGAAAAGTCTTGTGTGCTAGGGATCAGGACCCAGCATGATCTCCACAGACTCCTTCATGTATTTCCCGTAGGACAATTTCCGCCTCCACAGGTGTAAGGCATCTTAGGTATGGCAGGGTAAAACCGCGCTTGTAGAGTTGGTCATTAATGATCAGGTAGCGGGCAGACTTGTATCGAATCTGCTTAGCTTGGACTTTGTCATTTGGGAGGGTGCCATGAGCAAGGAATTTATAAATTGGGGTGATCCAACTATCTCCTTGTTGTAAATTGCACACTTCCGCGACCATGGTGCTCGGTGCCGCCAACAATTCGACATGAATTTTTCTCCCAATCTTGTCTTCCACTGCCGAGGCGAGGCGGGCCAAAGCGTCTGTATGACTGTTTGCCGCTCGAGGAACTTGGGTGATCTGGTAGTGGAAGTGTTTGAGCAAAAGTCGTGTTTGCGCGAGATATGCCGCCATGGAGCTATCCTTAGCATCAAAGTTGTTCATGACCTGGTTGACCACTAACTGGGAGTCACTGAAGATATCAATTTGTTTAACCCCAAGGTGCTTGGCCAAACGTAAGCCTGCTAGAAGAGCTTCGTATTCGGCCTCGTTATTCGATGCCTTGAATTTGAAACGAAGAGCGTATTCCATCGCCACTTTGTCAGGGGTAGTGAGGACTAATCCTGCTCCGCAGCCCTGTTGGTTGGATGAGCCATCAACATACAGACTCCATGCTGGGGTTGTTGATTCTATCTTCTGAGCTTCTGATGGTAGTGAAGTTACTGCTTCAGGTGTAGAAGTAATGTCAACAGGATATGTGAAGTCGGTGATGAAATCTGCTACTGCTTGACCCTTTTTCGGCTGGTTTTGGTTGGTAGGAGATGTCAAACTCACCCAATGATATCGCCCATTTGATCATTCGCCCAGACGTGTCAGGACTCTGGAGTATCTGTCGAAGAGGGTGATTGGTAAGCACGATGATGGCGTGTGCTTGGAAATAAGGGCGAAGTTTTCGAGCAGACATGACCAATGCTAGAGCTAATTTCTCAATGTTGGAGTATCGTGTCTCCGCATCTTGTAGGGCCTTGCTAGCGTAGTAGACGGGCCGTTCGACACCACTGTCATTTCGAATAAGAACAGAACTGACTGCTGAAGCCGAAACCGATAGATAGATAATGAGAGTGTCACCAACTTCTGGTTTGGAGAGCAGAGGGGCCTTACTCATGTACTCTTTGAGGTTCCTGAATGCCTCGGCACATTCCTCCGTCCATGTAATGTACTTCTTATTTCCCTTGAGTGCTTTGAAGAAAGGAGCACATCTGTCTGTGGCCTTAGAGATGAATCTGGTTAAGGCTGCCACCTTGCCAGTAAGGCTTTGGATGTCTTTTGAAGTTACTGGCTCTTTCATGTTGAGGATTGCTTTGATCTTTTCAGGGTTAGCTTCAATGCCTCGTTGGCTAATCATGAAGCCTAAGAATTTGCCAGAGCCCACGCCGAAGGCACATTTGTTGGGGTTCAACCTCATTCGATACCTCTTTAGAATGGTGAAAGTTTCAGATAGGTTGGTGATGTGTTGGTCAGCATGTTTGCTCTTGACTAACATATCATCAACGTAAACTTCCATGCTCTTCCCAATCTGTTCGGCGAACATTGAATTGACCAGTCTCTGATAAGTTGCTCCTGCATTCTTTAGGCTGAAAGGCATGACTTTGTAGCAATATAGTCCCCTATCAGTAGTGAAGGCTGTGTGTTCTTGGTCTGAGGGGTTCATGAGGATTTGGTTGTATCCTGAATAAGCGTCCATGAAGCTCAAGAGCTCACACCCTGCCGTAGAGTCTATAAGTCTATCAATGAGAGGAAGGGGGAAACTATCCTTCGGGCATCCTTTGTTTAGGTCGGTGTAGTCGACACACATTCTCCACAAGACCTTTTGAAGCAGGAGACTTTCCTTGGTCGGATTTTTCTTAACAAGGACAACATTTGCTACCCATGTTGGGTAATTGACTTCACGGACGAAACCTATATCCTTGAGTTTTTCAACTTCTGCTTTCATCGCCTCGTATCGTTCAACATCATAAGATCTTCGCTTCTGTTTTACTGGTTTGGTCTTGGGATCAATACTCAAGTGGTGACAGATGATATCGGGAGCGATGCCCGGCATATCTTTATATGACCAAGCGAAGACCTCGGCGTTTTCTTGCAAAAATGAGATCAACGACAGCCGCATGGGTGGTGACAAAGTGGTGCCAATCTTCACCATGTGATCTGGATGGTCTTTGGAGATAGAGACATTCTCTAACTCTTCAGCGGGTTGTGCTTGCTGGGTGAAGGAGTCATCTCGAGGGTCATCAGGTTGACTGTTGCCATCATGAAGATCCGAGTTAGCTTCATCTGGACTGGTCTTTACTACTTGGTTATGTATAGAGAGGGTCTCCTTAGGGACAGGCATGTGTTGTTGCTTAACTGAAGTGTTGTAACATGATCGAGCACTAAGTTGATCTCCCCTGATGTATCCATTGCCGAAAGGGGTTGGAAACTTCATCAACAACATATGTGTGGATACCATGGCCTTGAGATCATTGATGCCTGTGCGCCCGAAGATGACATTGTATGCTGTCGGGCAATTGACCACTAGGAAGTTAGTGGTAATAGTAGCTGTGTAGGGGCCTGTACCAATGGTGAGGGGTAAGTGTATACTCCCTAAAGGTTGTATGATATCGCCAGAGAAGCTTATCAGAGGAGAAATCGAGCGATCGAGCAAGTGTTCAGCTACATTAAGTGCCTTGAAAGCTTCAGCAAACATGATATTGACTGAAGCACCTGTGTCTATAAGGATTCGTTTCACATCAAAATTTGCTATGTGAGCCTCCACGATCAGCGGGTCGTTGTGAGGGTAGATGATACCTCTTTCTTCCTCAGGGTAGAAACATATTGGATCCCAGTTAGGTTTTTGATACTTGCCTCCCCTGATGTCTTCCACGTGAAACACTTGATGGCCATGTCTCAAAGTTCGTTCACTGTTTTTCATGGCCCTATTGGAAGATTCAGACATGGGTGTGCCGCCGCTTATGGAGTATATCACATTCACCTGACGTTGGTTACGGTTATCCCTTGGAGGGTGAAGGATGAACTGATCAATTTTTCCTTCACGTGCCAAAGCCTCGATATGATCACGGAGGATGATGCACTTCTCGCCGTCATGGCCATTATATTCGTGGTAGCAGCAAAACACGCCCGTGTTCTTCGTGGACTTGTAATCCGGCTGTCTTGGCTTTGGCTTTGGTATCAGGTGAGCTATACTGGGGTAGATGGCCGCGCATGTAGCGTTCAAAGGTGTGTATGTCTCATACCTCGGGGTAGGGCCTGTCTTGACACGCGATTGACCCACTGCGTTGACTGCCTGGGGATGAGTGTTATTGTGACGATATCCTGAGTTATCGCGATAGTGCCCCTTATTCTTTTTATTAAAATGAGATTGGTGAGGATGAAAATCTTTCCTTTTGCCCTGGGATTGATATGTCTGCTGACTTGGCGAAGCATTAAATGAGGCAGGGGGGTGTGCTCCACTCCCTACTTGCTGATAAGGGGTGACTGTAGGGGGTTTCCCTTGATATGTCCTTGCCTCGGCGGAGGCATGGTTGTAAGCTTGTGCCATCACCTCAGAGTAAGTCTTCCAAGTGTTGGCATTGATCATGTACTTGAAGAAACAGTCACGTAAGCCTGCCGTGAAGGCCTTGAGGGCGGTTTTGTCATCTGCCTCAGCGCAGCGGGAATACTCATGGCTGAAGCGGCCAGCATACTTTCGTAATGACTCGTCCGGCTTCTGGCGAATAGTGTACAAGTCATCTGCGAAATGCAAGCGATCGGTCTGGAAGATGTGTTGAGAGACAAACAACTTCCTCAACTCTTCAAATGAGTCTACCGTCTCGGGTGGAAGACGGCAATACCAGTTTAAAGCTCCTCCAGAGAGGGTGGAGGGGAAGAGAAGGCACCGTTCTTCGTCGGTGTGTCTCCGGTATACCATGGTGGACTCAAAGAGGTTAAGGTGTTCAATCGGGTCTTCCCTTCCAGTATAGAGTTGTAAGTCAAGCTTCTGCTTTGTTTTCGCTTGGAGGGGGTGTTGAGGATCCTTTTTGTGAGGGGGCCAGGCCTGGGTTGGTTCCAGTCAGGTATCTCGGCTTGACGTTCAGCCTTCAACTTGTTTACTTCATCCAGGAGCTGTAGGACAAGGGGGTCCTGAGTGGAGTCGTGCACCACTGAAGTTTTCTTCCGTAAGTCCCCATCGCCTCTTGGGGGTAGGAAAGTTTGATCAAGATAGCGTGATTTTTCCTTGGACTCGCCATACTGACTCCTAGAGTGAGTATGTCGGAATATTTCCGAGTCCCCTGTACCTTCATGTTCTTCTGGGGCCTGTTGCCCATTCCCTAGATTGGCTGCTGACCTGGGTCGTGGAAGAGGACCGAGTCTTTCAGAAACTCTTGGGTCATTAATCTTCGAGCTTATGTGGATGAGATTCTCTCGACGTTGCTTTAGGAAGTCTCGACAATCGCGATAGACGGCTTTTGATCCTTCCACTCCCTCTGTGAAGAGGTGTTTTCCTCTACTTCTTCTGCTTCGGGTTGAAGCGGCCGGGTTGAGAGAAGTCTCATGTTGATCGTCACATTGATGGGTAGCTCGATCCCTGTCAGGGATGTCCGTGTTGGATATCGGTGACCCTCCGTGTTGGGGGGCATTCAGATGATTGTTGACCTCGACAGGGGCGACGAACTTGTATGTTTGAGCATGCCTAGCCTCGTGAAGCCTCTCGAAAAGCTTTTCATATTGCTCTTGGAGGACCTCGTTCCTCATCACTATCTTGTTGTTCTGAGCTTCTAGCTCATCGACTTTAGCTTGAAGAGTAACTCTATTTCCTTCTTGCTTTCGTTGCTTCATACTAGGTCCAATGGGGGTGTCATTCTGTGTGCTATGGCTTCTTTCGCTCCCCATGTTGGAGAGAGATGCTTGGCCAAAAGAAAGTGTACGAGCGGTGGAAACCAGCTTGACAAAGCTGAAGAGAGTGGGAGTAAGTGTCTTTCCCACAGACGGCGCCAAATGTTGATGCACAAAATCAGCGAGGACTTTGGTACAACAGAAAGTGTCAGGTTTTGTGACCTTCGCTTGGTTGCTTCGGTCACTAGCGATGATAGGTGTATAGATGAATAGAGACAGAGAAGCAAACACAAGATATACGTGGTTCACCCAGATTGGCTACGTCCACGGAGTAGAGGAGTTCTCATTAACTGTGAAGGGTTTACACAAATGCATTGGTTCAAGCTCTCCTTTTGTGAGTTCTAGTGAATAGTTTAGTACAAAATGACATTAGAGATTATTGTGGGAGAATGATCCCTATTTATAGAAGAGAGTTTCTAGTTTTGTTCTGACATTGACACGTGTCATGTTGTGATTGGCTTCTGATGTTGACACGTGTCGCGCTGTGATTGGCTTCTGATGTTGACACGTGTCGCATTGTGATTGGCCTCCTGGTTGAAGGGAAGCTCTTCTGGATCCTTGACGGTATAACGTTGACCGGTGCTAAGTAGTTTCGGGATTGGTCAAGTATGGTACAAACAGTATTGTTAATTTAGATAATCGTCTTTTGTCACACGAAAAACATTACTACGTACAAGGATGTACTATCTAAATGCAGTAGCACCAATCAATTAACAAGAAACATTAGTACACTTCTACCAACCAATTCTAGTTATATGTTCTTTCTAATTAATCTCTGAATTAGTTTAAACCACTGATTAATTAGTATATATGGAATTGTACGCATAAGATCTTTTTTTGGTAAAAGTACGCATAAGATCTTCAATTGCATGAAAATGCAATCATGAAACAAATGAATTCATGAACTTGGACCCCAAGTGCCGGCCGGGCTCAATGAACCCTGAATTCGAAAGAGACTCATCATCGAGTACAGAAGTCGACATATTCTGGATGAAAGGTGTTTTGTCCTATATAATTATATGAGGTCAAATTTCTTCATGTATTCCAGTTTGAAACGTATATCTTTATTTTCGTTCCAGTTTGTTGTTTGTGTGCGCTCAGGGTTTTGACAAGCAGTGTGTAGTGATAACGGAGACAGTCCATCCGACCAATTGCATTTTCCAGAATTAAAACGCTTTCGCTTCCTGAGGTTTTATATTTGAGAAATGTCAAAAGTGTGGAACATTTTATGAATTATTTACCACCTCATGTTCTTGGTAAAATATTTTATAATATTGGTACAGAAATTAACGTTAAACTGTGAAGTAGCTGAGAGTTTATAGAAAGTCTCATATTAAGAGAGTCTTCTTATCTTTTCTGTTTATATTTTATCATAAAATCCTAATATTGGAGAAATTTTAGGATCCAGTAATCGAATCATGTGTTCACCCTGATCCGGTAATATAAATGGTTGCATTCTTTAGTTGAATAAACATGTCCATTTTATTCAAGTTATTTCTATGGGAATACTTCGAATTTTGCTGCTTGCGGATTCTAAAGTTTAATTGTTGTATCATGGAAGTGGTTTGGCAAGCACCCTTTAGCAAAATCATTTTAGTGAAGGCAAATAACGCTCTAAGCAATGACTCAAGTCGTACTTCAAAGTTGTCTTACATATTATTCTCCATGTATGTTTCTACATTTACCACGAGAAATTTTGAATTATAACGGGAACACAAATGGTACATCACGTGTTTTAATAGAAGTGGTGGGAAATTTTATTTTTTAAGTTATTAACTTTTTAGCACACATATCCCACCATTTGTATAGTGACACGTGGTGTACCACCCCGTGTACCGGTCACACTGAAAAATCACTCATTCACCCCGTGTACCGGTCACACTGAAAAATCACTCATTCACCACAACATTAGCTGTGGGCGCATTCTAGGCCTACGGAGATGTGTGGAGGTAAACACTTAAACTTCTATAACCCTAAATTTGAACTAGGGATTTTAAAGTTTCTTGGAAATTAAGATAAATTTTGTAGGAATACACTAAAAAATTAGATAAAAGAACTTGAAACTAGATGCCACATATATATATATATATATATATATATATATATATATATATATATATTTGAGAGAACTTTTAAATGAGATCTTGAAAAATATTATTTTGAAAATCCGTAGTTTTGTGTCATTGTAGTGCATTTGGGGTATTTTAGTAGTTCATTACCATGTTCTTGTTGCTCATATTTAACAATCAAACTTAAATTTCATTTGTAATGTGAAAGTTCCTTACCCAAACACAAAAAAGAATAATTGATATAAAAATAGAAGATCACTAGGTGTCACTAAGCCAAATAATCATGAGTTATCGCTATATATGTTGTAGTATTGTTTATTTAGATATAATTTGAATAGGGGCGGAGCCATGAAGGGACCAAAATGGTCTGGGCCTACCTTGATTTTTTTTTTCACATAGAAAAAACTAGAGTTATCCCTCTAATTTCTAAAGAATTTTAAGGGGATTAGGACCCCAACCAGATGGAGAGAGAAGAAGTAGGCGATAGAGCTGGTCCTCCTAGAGTTTAATCTTTTCACATGGTGCTGGTGGTTGCTGACAAACTTGAATTCTGCTTCTAAGTTCTATCCATGTGCGATTTTCAAGTTCTCGTTAGCCCTTTCTATTAGGTTATTTTCTTCGCCAATTAACACGGCTCCCAACTAATCGGAACTTATTGATTTTTTAATCAAAATATTATTATTATTAAGGGGAGGGGGAGGGTTTGAAATTATTACAATAATTTAAGGGAGAGGGAGTTTCAAACCCGAGACGCAAGGGTCGAAACATACTGATGAAATGGGGAATTGAAAAATCAACGCCTTCGTCACCAAGCAAACTAACATCAAAATCGGGCGAAAAATCTAGAGAGAGAGAGCACGACTTTGAGAGAGACAAACAGAGAGAAGAGAATGATCAATACTGGATTTCAGATGATGGATGACACAATGACCAGACGATGGCTGAGAGATGGATGAGCGAGCATGTTGTTGCGTTGTTGCAGAGATAGCGTCATTGGCAGTGTTGCATCGTATTTTTTTCTTTTACATTGTGAGAGGACCCTCCTAACCTGAAACTTTGGCTCCGCCACTGTAATGGAATTTCTATTTCTCATGCGAGAGACATTACTACGTACAAGGACGTACTATCTAAATGCAATAGCACCAATCAATTAACAAGAAACATCAGTACACTTCCACCAACCAATTCTAGTTATATGTTCTTTCTAATTAATCTCTGAATTAATTTAAACCACTGATTAATTAGTATATATGGAATTGTACTTCTAATATCTTCAATTGCATGAAAATGCAAACATGTAACAAATGATTATCATGAACTTGGACCCCAAGTGCCGGCCGGGCTCAACTAACCCAAAATTCGAAAGAGACTCATTATCGAGTGCAGAAATCGGCATATTCTGGCACATGAAAAGTGTTTTGTCCTATTATCAAATTTTCTGAAGTGGTACCCCAAATGATATTTTTCTTTCTTCTCATTCCAGTTTGACACGTACAGCTTTGTTGTTTGTGCTCAGGGTTTTGACAGGTAGTGATAACGGAGACAGTCCAGCCGACCATTGCATTTTCCAGAATTAAAACGCTGTCGCCTCAGGGTCAGGTTTTATATTAGAGAAATGTCACTTCCTCTGTAGATTATTTGCTACCTTATTTTTTTAACATAATATTTAACAATATTAATATAGAAATTAAAGTTCAATTATAAGATGACAAAAAATATATAAAGAGTTTCACTTTAAGAGAATTTATTATTATTTTTTTTTTTTTTTTTCATATGCACATTGAAAACTATCATAAAGTCCTAATATCGGAGAAATTATAGAATCTGATAATCGAATCATGTGTTCTCGGCTCTGCCCTACGCCAAAATACACACACCCCACCCTCTTTTGTATTGAGACTCTACACCTACCCCCACTTTAATCCCCATGTTACGGTGACAACTAACAATGTTATATGTGTTATCAACTATTAAGCAACTAGGGTTAAAGTTTGATGATATAGCCTATAGGGTAACTTAACCTTTCTAGTAATTCAAATGTTGAATTTTAATGTCATTTTGTAACACCAGAAAACTTGAAAGTAAGAAAACCAAAAAATACTAGTTATGGGTAACTGCAAAACGTCCACCGATAACTTTATTAAAACAAATACAAATATTCATTTTTTGTTTTTCAAAAATTGGCGTGAAATTTCCAGGATTGGGCATTACTTTTAAACTACTCAAGAGGAAAGGCCTAGCTAACACAAATGTTTATATTCTACTTCCACATCGTTATGTACAGACAATTATATATAGATAAATACGTAGCACTATGTGGTCATGCCACATTACCCAAACCCTAGTCACAGTAATTTGTTGCAGCTCAATTATTAATTTTTTTTAGTTCATTCTTCGCATGCAATAAGTTACTATATTAATGGAAAGTTACATTAGATTCAACCCAAGCTCTTGCCGCTATCAGAGACCACTCACGTGATTTGCCTGCGTTGGGATTTTTAGCAGAGGATGTTTTCCAATTTGCAGAAACTCTACAACCTACTAAGTTTCTGCACGTACTTGTAATGATATAGCCCAACATTGGTTTAGTTTGCTACTTCTATTGGTAATGTGATAGTTTAGTTTAAAGATCCCCTAATCTTATAGGATCTTCTCGCCCAAAATATGATGTAACATTTGGTTTCAAGTCAATAATATATATAGTCTTTTCTTCAAAAAAAGAAAAAAAAGAAGAAAAAAGAAAGAGTATCGGGCCGTATTTCCGGCACACCGAGAAATTTCTCTATTGTGTGTTGATCTTTCACAACCTAGTAGCTACGCCAATTTCTAAATTTAGTATGTACTGTTGAATATATCATTCCAGCTCAACAATAGTTAGTTAGACAGTTGAGAATGTGGCTGTGTTGTTATAGCTGTTATCGAATTAGTTAGTTAAATAGCTTAGGCTACAAGCTAGTCATGATGGTTATATAAAATGTATTCTCATAGTTGTAAAAATGAATTCAGTATCAATGTAATCAATCTCTCTCTCTCTCTCTCTCTCTCTCTCTCTCTCTCTCTCTCTCTCTCTCTCTCTCTCTCTCTCTCTCTCTCTCTCTCTCTCTCTCTCTCTCTCTCTCTCTCTCTCTCTCTCTCTCTCTCTCTCTCTCTGCATTTCTTCGATACATGCTCTCTCTCTGCATTTCTGTGTTTTTCTGCATTTCTGTTAATATATACTCCATTTAATAACCTCCTAAAGTCCTAATTATTTAGCTAAGCCACAGAAAAGGCCTAAACAACTTTGGCTAATTGTCACCTAAAATTTTAAGACATACCAAATCCCCTAACTTCTGGTGCCAACTTTAACAATTAGTTCTTTCACTTTAGCTGTTGGTTTAGAGTTTAGAAAGCATATGAATGTTGATCCAACTGCACATGCGTAGATCCATATAATCCGAATGCTTTTGGCCAAGAGAAAGGAAGTGGTACTAACAACTGTTCTTATAATCGTACAAACAATTTTATTTTCAATGTAATTAAATATTTTTTTTTAAAGTTGCCATTATTTATAGTTTTCTATATTAATATAATTAGAATTAAATAAATTATTTATTTAATTTTTTTTAAGGTAAAAACTGTTAGCCTGATCCGCGATGAACTGTTTCATCGAGCAAAAATTATATTACTTTTTAAATTTTGGTTTCTTAGAGTTGATCGGTGTCGGTTCAAGTTTATAACATTTTTTAATTACGTGCCAGTGACGAAATATGCTTGTCAGGCAAGGTCATTTTGTTGGGTCAATATGGTCAACACACGTTTGTCCGACGACTTATCCATCGGGTTAAACGAAATTTCATCAGTTAAGACTTCGAGCGACAGGTTTTGTCCGACTAATCTTCCCGACGAAGCTTCATCGGCTAAACGCTAGGTGACGAAATCAAGTTTTGACTCGATAAAACTTTTCTATCTAGCGAGGTTTTTTTTTGTAGTGTCATAACTGTTGTATTTTCTAATGCTCGCGATGAAATACAGATATCTACCGGACATTCAAGAATCTGATAAATAGATTTTTATGTGTGCAACATCTTGATTACATTTAGCATGTGTTTGCCCTATTCTAATCCACATGTTTCGCGTTCCACGTTGTACCATAAAATATTTGCAAGTGGTTACCTTTTGTGAAAGTGTTGAACCTTTCTTATTGGTATATTACACGATTACCATAATGTTTTATACAAAAATGGAAAAGAAATCGCACTAAGTAGAATCAATTATGTATACTAAATACCATTAAAGATCCTGCCAAATGGTAAGAAAAAACACATACTGTAACCACTATCCTAACTTTTTATTATTCTAAGCAATTAGCAAACAAAAAAGTCACCTTTTTATTTAATTTTTTTTTATTGCGTTTCTTTTAATTCTTTTAGCTTGTAGACATTGGGGTAATCACATTAACTAGAACAATTGTGTTTTTTTATTAATCTTTATGCAATTTGTATTTGTATATTTCTCTTTGTAAGTTTGATTAATTTAACGTAATATTGCTTTCATAAAAAAAAAATTAAAAAACTTTGCTAATTTTCCTAATTGGCAGATGACTCAAATATTATCAAGTGGATTATTTTTTGATGATGTTATCCACACACCTCTTTCAAGTTTTCGCCGTCGAATCGAATAAATTGAAAATGATCAAATGACAGAAATTAACGAAGAATGTGTAACAGTTAAAAAGAAGTATGTGGATATTTTTACTCAAATGATGATCAACATGTAATGATGAAACTCTTATATATCTTTTTTGTGATCAAACGATATTAAGGTTGGGGTTGGGAGTGAGGTGCTTAAAAAAAAGCACCCATGAAAAAAAGCTGTGAGGGTTTTAGGTGTTTGGTAAACTGAAAAAAAAGGCTTATTTTGGAAGCTGCTGTGAGAATAAGCTGAAATCAAAGGAAAAAGCTGAAGCTGCTATTTGCAGCTTTGGAAAACTGGCTTTTTTTCAAAGCACACGGAGCTACAGTGCTCCTTTAATGAAAAGACCCACTATCAGACTGCTTTTTTTTTCCAAAAGCACTTTTACAAAAAAGTTTACCAAACACTCTGCTGATTTATTTCACAGCCGCTTATTCTCACAGCACAGCTGCTTATTCTCACAGCAGCTTTTTTTCAAAGCACAGCAATACCAAACCAGCCCTAACTCTACTAACGGATAGGAATGCTAAGCCTCATAATGAGTTAGCAATAATATGGTTCAAATTCGTAATCGAACTTAAGACCTCTCACTTACAAGTACAAGTGAAAAAGAATACCACTAAATTGTAGTACTATGAGTCAAACTCTTATTTTAACATACATACCTCTAACAAAAATTAGTAAAGGCGCATAATAATGAAACTCTTGCGAAGTGTCCAGCCATTTGGGTAGCTTAGAGCATCTTCAAATAAGCTATCAAAATGCCCAAATCAGTTTCAACAGTCATAAAAGGCAGCAACAAAATTTTCTAACTGAGAAGTCAAATATGATGTGGCATGACATGGAATAGCAGCCCACACCCTTGCTGTCAAATTTGACAGCAACGTCAAATATTCTACTACCCAATAGTTGGTTTCCTCAGTTCCTCTAGGCTTACCAAAATCCCATCTTTTATTTTACCAATCCCCCAATCCTCCGCTGGTTTTTCTAGGGTTTAATATATGTTCATCAGATTGGGGATTTGATTTTGTATTTTAATTTTATATTAATCCTTTGCTTAGCTTTTTGGGTTTTTATTTTTAAATACTGGGTTTCTGAATACCATATTGGTTAGTGCTTCTGCAGCAAATGAAAAATTGAACCCTTGAAGAGGAAAACCGAAAATTCTTATCTGGGTTGTTTCCTTTGTTTTTCTGGGAAAATTCTTATCTGGGTTTTTTTTGGGAAAATTCTTACCTTCGAATAGGCGGAGTGGGATTTGTAAAATATAAATAAATAAAAAATTAAAAAAAATAATGTAATAAAATAATAATTCAATTTGATATATCAGGTGGAGACTAAAATTTTAAAAGATGTCAAATTGACACATAAACCTTCAAATTTAAATTTTAGGTTTAAAATTTGACAATCTTAGACTTATAATAAACTAATTGTTGACCAACAAAAAGCACTTATAAAGCAATTAGCACTATCCACGCATTTTTTTAACTACATACACATTATTTGTTACTTTTTATCATTTGATAACTTTTATTTTATTAAAATCGATTGTGGAAAATTAAGTACAATGTTTTAGCAGATAAGAAGAAATGTGTGAATAGTAATATCTTTATTTTAACCTCTAGGGTGACACAATATCATGTGAGGTAAGATGTCCATTGATGTGCTGAAGCAAGTGATACATCATATGATGGAACAAAAGTAATTACTCGTCGGGATTAATGGCCAAACTGTTTCTGTACATGTATTTATAATTGTATATCATAAACACACATATATATAATTAGACCATTTTCAATTCGGTTTTTTTTTCTTTTCTGAAGAGTAATGTTAAAAAAATTAAAATTTTATAGTACATTATGCAACAAATGATGCATATAATTTATATTTAATATAATTAACCCAAACACATCACAAATGGGAGACTTTCTCAAATATCGAGTATTCAAGGCAATGCAAAGCTAGGCAATTTTAATAGGGGTAGGCTAATTTATTTTTCTTGTAATATGTAGTGAAATTTAAGCATTGAGGTACGCTAAAAATATTGTTTTGTGAAAATTTGACCATAACATGCTTATTTTAAAATAAAAAAAAATTCTTCTTTCAAAATTTGGGATGTGTTAGAGCCCAGAGCAATCAATAACTGGCTCCGTCTTTAATTCAAGGGATACTCACATGTCATAGTACAAGTGGATGGTGAGTGGTGGTGGCAGCGATGACAGTGGTAGGTGTTGATGTTGTTGGTAGCGGCTATGACGGGTGGTGGTGGGAGTGACAATAATGGCCACTCATTGTTGATTTTTTTTTATACTCACTCATGGAAAATAAAAAATGACAACTATTTATATAAAATTTAAATTTGAGAATTGAAGGTCTCAAATTTTAAGTTTTTTTTTTCATTCGGAAATTCTAAATTTTTATGTTTATGAATCCAAACAAGGAATTTGTGCAAATTAATTTATAAATTCTGAATTTTGTCTAAACTCCAAGTGTATTTCCCTCATCCAAACAGATGGCGAGGGTTTACTAGTTGTTTTCTAGCGAAGGATTATCGTTTGATTTTTTGTTATATCGTGTTGCGTCAAATCGATAACATAATTAATATGACTCATTTTTTGTCCACCAATGTTTATTTTATAAGAAAAGAACTTCTTGCATTAATAATAAAAAAAAGCACCGAAACTATAGGGATTGGAGAAGTGTCCTGTCCGCTGTTAATATAATAAAGAGAAGATAAAAAAAGAGAATTGTTATTGGCATTCAAAAAATTTCATTATATAATTCAAATTTTTTATATTTGGAAATAAAAATACACTTGTGAGAAGTGTAGAATGAGATTTTTGGAATGCCAATATCACTTC
Organism: Malus fusca; assembly: GCA_035220775.1. NCBI lineage: Eukaryota > Viridiplantae > Streptophyta > Magnoliopsida > Rosales > Rosaceae > Malus > Malus fusca. The sequence continues at coordinate 4,342,012 of CM069068.1, read as the reverse complement.
TCTAAAGAAAACCATTAGTTAAAGAATACAAAACCACTCATATTTATCGAAAGCTAATATGACAACAGATTGTTTTGCTTCTATAGTTCATAATTACGATTACTTCGGTGTTTTTTTTTTTTTTTTTGGAAACAATTACTTCGGTGTTTGGTTTAATAATTTTTCAAATTTACATTGCCTAATTAATTGATCGGTATGGTTTTAGGATCCGTAACTTCAGTTTTTTTTAGTGTGTTGAAAACTTGAAAGAGACGTGTGCTGTTTTTTTTGCAACTTTATACTAGCCAATAGTTAAAAAAAGCTCTCTCTCTCTCTCTGTGTGTTAAAGAAGCACAACCAAGCTGAGAAAAAGCCAATCTATGCATCTGCAGAGAAAGAACTCCTTTTGAGTTTAAATACACAGGAGAAGCTTTAGCTAGCTTTCCTAAACACCTACACACCTATATACCACCAAACGAACAACAGCTGAGTTGTCTTCATTTTTGTGGATGCCGGGGAGAAGAGTCTCTCATCATCTGAAGAGCTGAAGTAGTAGAAAAAGAGTACCTATATTATAAAACCAAAGGTATGTCGTCTGTATTTTTTATCTCCTTCTCTGTGTCTCTGTCTCTCCCATTTCTTTCTGTTTCAGATGCATGTTACTTACTTCCACTTCCATACATATATAGATATATAGCTAGTGAACTATATTATGCATATACTTTTTTCTTAACGAAGGGTTTAGGTTTTTCTAGTTCTTAACGAAGGGTTTAGGTTTTTCTAGCTCGCTCACCGCAATTGGTTGATCACGAATCCAGATCAACCAATGACTTATATATAATTCCAGGCCTTATAGAAGAGGAAGGCGATTTTTATATTCCTTTTTATACATTTACACTTCATTCCTCTTAATTTTACTTTTTATCTTTTGATAACTGAGTAAAATTCCTGCACTTTGAAAATCTTCTATTTAGTGAAGGGAAAAAAGAAGAAGAAATAATTGAAGTGAATCACATAAAAGTCTGCTTTATTATCAGTAGGGGCAAGGAAAATTCTAGCTTCCATTTTTTTTTAATACAACAATATATTTACCTTAAAGTTTAGTTTCTTTTTAATTTGTTTAATTCAAATAATCAAGTTTACTGTTTCTGTTTTTAATATGTTTTACTAGGCCTGGTCACCTCAATTTTGTGATAACTGGTAAATGTGTGACGACTTATTATAGTGGTTTTTTTTTTTTTTTTTTTTTTTTGAACAAAAGACTAAACCCTAAATTATATATAGATATCTCCCTTTTCATCAAAATTTTAGGGTATTTCTAAGTTTATGATAAACTGTTCGTTTCACGGTAACCTGAATTCTCTTACCCAATATATTATTATTTCAATTAAAGTAAACTCCGACCCCTCATGATTTCATATAAATTAACGTGCAAGAACTGTAAACTCAACATATTAAAAATGATTAAGGGAAGGCCCTCACACACACCCCACCCCCACCCAACAAAAAAACCCACCTTGATCAGCATTAAAAACCAGCTGCAGTAGCATCAATAGCCTCAGTACCTTCTGTGACAGAAAGTATGATTCATTGGGGATTATGATTCTCTCTCATTTTTTTTCATCTCCGTTATTTTCTTCCTCTCATATTTTTTATTTTGTCTTTCCTTTTTTATAAAAAATTAATATAAAATATTGACGCGGTTTAAACCTAACCATTTAAATAGGAGAGTAGGAAAAAAAATGTGAAAAGAATCTTTCTCCATTCACTGCTTGTGCTCTGCTCGCTCGTGACTCATCATGATCATGACCACCCTCATAATACAGTATATTTAGTCAGTGCATTTTATTTGTGGTCTTTTAATCACCAAAATGTGCAGGGTGATTGACTAACATACCTTAAAGCTTATGGTCAACTGGTAATTAACAGGATCAGTAGACAACAATTTTTGTTAAAAAAGCTTATAATTAGTATCTGCCCCGTTGGTGGGAGACAAAAAGGATCATGTCCATAGGGTGAAAAAATTATATTAGCATTTTCAATGAGCTTGAATAAGAATGGACAATTATAAATTTTATATAAAACACTTAAGTTGAAGTCTTTTTTACTTAAACACGGTTAATGATTTTGCATTTCATAATTCGAGCGGTTCTAATCTGAGAAGAAAAAATAAAAACCCCAAAATACCAGAGTAGTTCCAACTCCAAGTTGGTTGCCTTATATTCTGGTTTAGCATGACGCCGTGTTGCCCTTTCCAAGGGAGGATTCATTGAATCTTCGGATCTTTGATTTGGGACCAGAACTTAGTCCTTATTAAATGACTAAATAATTTATGTATTTTACTCTAACGGTTAATTTGGTATATGTGTTTTCAATTTGACCAAATTGATCTCCGTCATTACCTTTGTTAGTCAATTCTAGACAATCTGCTAAATGACTGTCAAAATTGACACGTGCCTTGCACATGAGATGGACATCGTCGATCATTTGATCTTGCGTCGATTCTAATGGGTTTATAGTGAAGTTATTTTTCTGTTTTGACAACAAAAAAAGAAGTTATATTTCTATCTTCTCACGTGCATGACACATGTCAATTTTAACTGGCCTTTAACGAATCTTAGACAAATGAAGTTAAACACTGTGATCAATTTGGCCAAACTAAAAACATGTCGACCAAATTGACTGATAAAATAAGACACATAAATTATTTTGTCGTTTGAGCCTATTCTTATACTAGGTATTATTAATGATTTTCTTTATAAAAATATTAATTCTAATATTTATATTTGAACAACAAAAATATATATATATATATATCTACGCTAAGAGATGAAGAGTTTAGACTGAAATAGATTTTGGATTAGTCCTAATAATTTAGTATTGAACTAACAATACATAAGAAAGTCTAAATCTTAGAACCTCGCACTTATAAGTTAAAAAAATACTTTTATATCGTATTACTAAATGATTGTGCAATCGATTAGATACAAAATTTCAACTACATTAATGACGAATTCAATATTAAAATTATTATAATAACTGAGCATGCTTGTGTTACGCGACATAATTTTGGTGAGTTGGTATGAGGTGTCTAAGTTCTAACCGCATGATTATGGACATCATGAAAAATCACACCTAGTACTTTTTCTGTGATGATAAGATGATGTGGTCCCTTTTACTTTTGGCAAAGTGCCAGATGATTTTTGCCTTCTTGTACATTGCGCTTGACCATAGGTGTCCCTGTCCACATGAATAACTGATGAGGAAACCGCCTGTGTGTCCAAAAATGTAGTTGTGCTGCCTTGCTTGTACAACTGTTTGTCTGCCTATAATTCTAGTTAAACTCTCTTATTTAGGACTCTTGTGGAGTATTATTTCTTGTGCTTTTTAAAAATAATTTTGTGTATATATCATTGGTATCAAAAATAAAAAATAAAATTATTAGAGAAATCACATTTTTGTATCACATTGGTATACAATTTCATGTGTCAGTGATGTGCACATGTTGTCACCGTTTATTAATAATTTATTTGATTGTATGTAATTTGTATGCATAACTTGTCACATAAGATGGTACACAATTGTAACATAAATATATGGTCTCGTTAGCAGTAAAAAAAAATTAGAATAATGCTTGGCTCTTCGAGGAGAAAATCTGACTGAAATGAATGAGTGAACCTGTCGCAAATGGATACATGTTTAAACAATTGAAAACTAGAAAACTTGAACCAAAAACTGTCGATCGGCAAAAGAACGCCCACCCACAAACATTCGACCTCCCACGCAAACACCCTTCTCCGACCTCCCCCACATCACTGCTCTTTGTCAACCTCACCCACCTATCTCGACAGAGGTGCCAACGCCGAAATTGTAGAGCCTTGGTTCTTGGACTGGTCGATGCGGATAGCCGTGTTGTTTCTCATATTTCTAATTTTTTTTAGGAGAATTTAGATTCTCATCCTTCTTTTTCTACTTCATTGATTAAAATCTTATTCTTTTTCAATTTTTGATCAAGGTCTTGGGTATTAATAACATCATTAATTATTTCAATAATATAATATTTTTAAATATATTCCCTTAGTGTTAAAAATGTTACAATTAGTATATTTATATTTATGGCTTAATTTTTTATCATATATTTTTATTTTTAGTTTGTACCCATTTTTAATTTGCAAACAATTTTTAATTTGTACCAATTTTCGTTTTCAGTTTTAATTTGTACCCATATATTAATTTCTTTTTGTCCTCATATTTTTAAATTTTTTTTTTGTATTTGTGCTCATGTGTTTACGGTCACGTGATATTGTATAATTAATCAATGATAGAAAAATTACATATAGTATATTTATGTTTTATGGCTAAACTTTGTATCATGTATTTATATTTTTAGTTTGTACCCACTTTTAATTTGCAACTTTTTTGTTTTTAAATTTGTAGTATTTTCTTTTTAGTTTTAATTTATACCATGTATTAATTTCTTTTTGCGCCCATATTTTTTAAAATTTCATTTGTACTCATAATTTTTTAATCTTTTATTTGTACCCTAATTTATTTATAATGTACCCATTCTTCTTATTAATGTACCACTTTGTTATATGTCAAATGTACCAATTTTTTTTGTAAAATGTACTATTTTTTTAACACTATGGATACATTCTTTTGCCATTTATTATTTTTATTGTTACATAGTTTTTATACATTTATTCAATCAAAATGTTTGAATTTTTTTATTGTAGCTGTTTCTAATAGTATTATAATGAGAAATTTTAAATTTATAGGATTATAAATCTCATAAAATATCAAACAATTAATGTCTAAACTATAAAAATAAAAATATTAATAGTAATATAATGAGGTGTACAAAGTCAAGGGACTTTGAACAAACTTTGAATACCATTAAGTTTTTAGTCAAACATTGTTAGGAACTAAGGACCGCATCCAAAATATCCATTTTTTTAATTGTTCGAACACACATTCATTTATAATTGGATTTTCAAGAGGACTTCCTCCTCTTCTTTCAAGAGGACTTCCTCCTCTTCTTTTAGGAGCCGAGCATCATTCAAAAGTTTATGATTTGGTTTATATATATATAAACACACACAAAGCGCAGGAGAAGTTTGAGCGATGAAGATTCTGTGGAAATCTTTTTCAATCTTTCAATCAACACACGAATCATCGATAAGTTTTTAAGATAAATAATATCAGGAAGCTAAACTGAACTCACAGTTTTAGGTGTTCATTTTCCTTTATTGGCAATCATTTTCATCGTTTCATTGTGGAATCCAGGCGGATTGAGATTGACGGCTGACTTAGCCACCAGAATAATATATATATTCACTTTTTCCTTCTTGTTTCTTTGGGGTCAAATCATGGTTCACAGCTTAATATGTTGAACCAAAACACCAAGAAATTAGTGGACACAAACAAATGGAGAGGCCACAACGAAACCAATGGATATTGGATTTGGATGGCCATCCAATTGGGGTGGAATGAAATTGATTGGTCTTTTCTACCATTTGCTATCTCTCTGCTCTCACGATCCCACTTTGTTCTTGTTAGAGTCTAGTGCTGTTTTGGTTTCACTGCACAAAATAACATTACTAGTTATTGACATTAGTGACGCAATTATGAGGTGGCAAAAAACACAATCAGTAACTAAGACACGTTAATTAGAAAGTTGAATATTATACATCTCATTTACAATTGAAGAAAAATACTGCTAAACCGCAATATCAATTAGAATCTAGTTAGTAGTTCTGCATGTAATTATATAGGTTTGGCTGCACTTTCAAGATAAAACATGTTAACACATACAGGCCGCAGTGCATGGTAATCATTATTTGTATTCCTCAGTAATTAGGCATTCAGGAATAGAATGCATACTCTAAGTAAAGATGGTTGACAAATGCAGGCCGCAGTGCTTGGTAATTCTTTCAAATACAAAAACTTGGAAGTCCAATCCTGGAACTTTAGGTCAGTTCGTTAACGATTGCAAACACTTTTTCGTTGTGCAGATTAAAAATAAATGAAAATTGGGTTCGGCACACTATTTTAAGAACACAAACTCATAAAACGAAAAACGCAGAAAATAATTTTAGTTTAAGTTCTGTACAACATCAAATTGATGTTTTCTCTTTATTTCAAGAACAATTTTTAAAATAATAAAAAATAAAAGATGCATCATAAAACACAAGTTATAGTTTTAAGAAAAGAATAAAATCATATATGCCACCACTACGATCATCGTTACCCCAGCACAACCACCTCCATAATCACCATTTTTTCCACCACCGCCACCATTTTTGACATCACCACCTCCCGCCTCCATCTTCACCACTACCATATTCTCCACAGCCATTGACTAACCGCGCCACTATGGCCACCACCACCTCCACCGTCTTATCATGATCGCCACCTGCACCTCCGCCACCATGATCACCACTACCATCACCAAATTCTCCACCCCATTATTCTCATCATGGCCACCACCGCATCCACCATCTCCGCCACCATGATCCCCATCTCTCAACCACCATTTTCACAACCATCCCACACAACCATCCTCTGCAACAATCGTAACCACTGCCGCCACCACCGCAACCACTCTCTCCATCATTACTCGCTTCCCTTCTATTGCCACATCCTATATCCCACTACTGCTAACACCTCTATTGTCACCACTATTGCTTCTACTGACACTACTCCAACCACCATTGCTACCAAGACTGCTCTCGTCTTAACCTGTTAACCACCATCCCACCATTATTACCAAACACAAATTTATATATTACTAGATTAGTCTTGTACTTCATTTACGATTATCTGTTCTGTTTTCACAATTCTGCTTACTAACAAAAAAAACACAGAATTTTAAGTTTAAATTCCTTCAAGCCTAAAATACTTCATTGTTTTTCTTCTTCTTCTTGTTAATTTTTATGGTCTCCGACCATGCATTCACATCCAGAGATGAAGCCCCACTCCAAGAACCCACAACAGGTACTCTCTCTCACCAAATATACATATACATACATATATATATATATTGTTATTTAGATAGAAAAAGAGGGAACATTGTGTTTTGTTTTGTTTTAAGTTGTGGGTGTTAATTTGACTTCAGAAAAAAAAAAGTTGGATGTTAATTATGGGAAAAAATGAGAGGAATGTGCAGAGGAGTTGGGCTGAACTTATGTGTTGTTTGGATTATTGGTCGTGCGTTCAGGTCTTTTGGCCCAGAGTCGTCATGCGCAAGTGGCTCAACATCTCCGCCCAAGAGTCCGATTACAGCGCCGACACCGACGAAGAAGACTGTGACGCCGACTCCGACACCCAAGGTTGGTGTCCTTTCTTCTTCTTCTTCTCTTTCAACCCGGTACAGACCATTTTTATATTTTCTGATGATGGGTTTGTGTTTCAATTGGAATCTGGAAAATGGATTTTTGTATGATTATTATTTTCCTTTTGAATATTATGGGAATTTTACTGTATTTCTTGTGGAATTTGAGCTCAATTTTGTGTTTTTAGTTTTCACCTTTTGGGGTTTTAGGCTGACTGTAAAATGGGTTTTGCAGAGTTTTATCAACGGGAAAGAGATTTGAGGTTTAAAGGTATCAAAGAAGATGAATCTGAGAGTGATGATGCTACTGGTAATATATGCTTTTATTCTCCGTTCTACTTGATATCAATTTTCCACAGTCCTCGAGTTTTTCGCTTATTTTTTTTGGCTTTTTGATGATTATTGAAGACCGAAAACACGGTTCTTATCTTCTGTTTAAGATAAACAAAGATTTCACTATTTTGTTCTGAGCCTAAAGGTTTGTACCGAAGATGGAAGTGAATAATATGATTCTGATGTTTGATCAATGTCTTTTGGACATTTTGTAACATTGTTTAGTCTCAAAACTCATATGCATTTCCAGTGTTCGAACTTCTGATTTGAGTTTCCGGTGCCTTATATTTTTTACTTTGTGCCATGGGATATCCCGGTTCCAGTCTACTGTTTTTCGCTAATTATTTTCATGACTGTACTTTGCTTCTTGTCTTTTTGGTTCTGTAGGCGATCTTCCAAGGGCACGAAGACGAAAGTCAGAGACTTTTAGGGCACAGTATATAAACGCAAAGGAATTCAGGTTGATGCCCATCGTTTTTTTGTAACGTTAAAGTAAACCATATAATTCACTACAATTACTGAATAGGTGGTGGTTTGTTAGACCTGGCATTTAACTTCTGATCCTTCTTACTTTTGGTGTTTCCAGAGTATGTGCTACGACATGGAATGTTGGAGGACAAATTCCACCTGATGACCTGGACGTTGATGGTTGGTTAGATGTCAATGAGCCAGCTGATTTCTATGTGATTGGGTAAGCGTTTCTCCTCCCATTTTCTTGATTCACTGATTTTTCATTTAGGGATCTTATGGAGTTTCTGTCATGATCTGTTAATCAAGTGAATGATACTGCTACTGCAAATACAATAATTAAATAGATAAACAAATGCTACCGAAAATACTGATTTTGTATGTGTCATATTTGTCCTTCATGTCCGCTATTATTTTTTGTCTACGATCGAAACTTTCTGTCCTCTTTAATACTCCCCACCACTTTGATCTGTTTTATCTGAATCTATTGTTTGTGGTCAAGAGTTAATCTTAAAAGTGTGAACTTTTTTGTTTCTGTTTTCAGTCTTCAGGAGATTGTTCCATTAAATGCCGGGAATATCTTTGGCGCCGAAGATAGCCGCCCAATTACTAAATGGGAAAACATTATTCGTGAAACACTGGATAGAGTTCGACCTGCGACGAGCAAGGTTAAATCCTTTAGTGATCCTCCATCTCCATCAAAGTTTAAGCCAGCTGATGATATCCCTGATATAGAAGAGGAGAGCCTATTTGAAAGTGATGATGATATTGGGGAAGAAGTCCATCCGTTGGATGACGAAACCATAAATTCTGGTGATAGCAAGGGTATATCAGTCACAAATGAAGTAGCGAATATTGGTGCTCAAGTTCCAGAATTCACTGATAATAGCAAACCAGGCATGGCAACCGGACAGGATTTACAGAGGCAAAGTTATTCTGCAAAGAGATTGGATAGGTTATATTGCCTTCGGACAGATGATTGTTCATTAGATGATGAAGCAACTTCTGGAGTCCAATTTAATGGCAAGTTAACCAGAATGCTTAGTGGATCTGAAAGGATTGGTTTGAGCTGGCCGGAGCCTCCATTAAACTTGCTATCTCAGAAGTCACTAGAAAGACGGAATTCCTTTCGAACAATGAAGTCTTTCAAATCCTCAAAATCTTTCAGAACATACAATTCTTTCAAGTCAGCTGTGAATGACATGCCATCAGAAATAGCATTGCTTGCAGAGGTTGATCTTGAATCTCTCATGAAACGAAAAAGAAGATCATCGTATGTAAGGATTGTAAGCAAGCAGATGGTTGGGATTTTCCTAACTGTATGGGTTCGTAGGAGCTTGCGTAAACATATTCAGAACGTTAAAGTGTCTACTGTTGGTGTTGGTGTTATGGGATACATTGGTAACAAGGTTTGTTTCTTTTCTATAAATTCCTATCTCCGTTTTTGTAAATTCTTTGTCATCACATTTAGTGTTGTTGCTGGTGGTATGCTAACATATATGCTTCTTGTCTTTGTCAGTAACTATACGATAGTCTAACAATTTCTTTCTTTCTGCTAACATAATTCTGTGAACGGATCTTATGACGCATTTTTACACATAGCTGATAACTTGTAGAAGCCATTGGTAAACATTAGAGCAATTTTATAGTTTCCTCACTTTGCTTCCGCCTGTAATATACTATTGATGTCTGTCTATATTGTTCAGTTATGGATGAGCAATAGAGTGGATCCGTTTATCTAACTTGGAAATCAAATGCGCATTTTCTGTTGATTAATCATGACTAGGTCTACTAAGGTTTAACGTTTAAGATGTTTGTTGCTTCCATGATAAGGCTTGCCCATATTATGGTGTTGCTGCATCACTTTTTTGCTACTTCACTGGACGATCCTTTCAGTGTTCATACGTGTTGAAATTTCCAACTCATCTAATTTTGAGGCTCTATTGAAGGGTCCATTTTTGTAGGTCCTTCAAGATCTCTTTACTCCATATGATCCATCTCTATTATATTTTCCTTCTTTTAAAATTTTCTTCGCTCGTTGATGCAATACACTTTTCTAATAGATGACTTCATATTACATGTGATCAAAACTATTTCGAACACCTCTCTCCCATTAATTTGTACTGTTGCAACCTTTGTCTTAGAATTTATAGTATACCTTCATTATTTATTGTATCTCTCCTCATATTCCTGCTTCTCGAATGCTCCAGTATCTCCACCACCCTTGTTCTATGGCTATATCATAAACTTCCTTTCATCATATGCCTGCTCGTTGATTTGCTCAAATAAGGAAGAAAGTAGTAGAAATTTTTGAAAATAATCCAATGCCTTCATATTCTACATTAGAAAGTGACCTTATGAGGTAAATTTAATAATTGTTGGATTTGTTTTCTTATCGTTTATTTGATTCTTAGGCAGTTTTTCATTTTTTCAGGGATCTATATCTGTCAGCATGTCTGTGTATCAGACGCTTTTTTGTTTTGTGTGCACACACCTGACAGCAGGGGAGAAAGAGGCAGATGAAATAAAAAGAAATGCTGATGTGAATGAAATACATCGGAGAACTCAGTTTCATTCGTTTCCTGGTGTGGGGTTTCCCAAAACTATCTATGACCATGAGTAAGTACACTGCAGCTAAATTACAATATGTTTCTTCGAATCTTCGGAGAAAATATCTTTTCGTATTTGTTTTTCTTTTTTCATCTTCTTAATTGAAATCTTTTCTGGATGAAATTATCTCATGAATCATTAAATTATGTTGCAGAAATTATTATACTTGTAAAGAGAGAAATGTTTGCGCTTTGCACGACATTGACTTTGAATAATTATGGTGTATAAAATTTTGGAAATCGTAATGAAAGATAGTTGCATGATATTGACTATTCTCTGGTCACTTTTTATTCAGTTATAACAGTAACATTATTTGATGTAATAGTCTTCAACTAGAGGTTTTCCTATATCCTACCATCTCATGTCAGGAAAATGATTAACTATGTAAGTTATGTATTAATCTGATATAGGAAGTTGCAAATCTTGGCTTATCCACATTCTACTTTTAACGGATTTGAAAAATTAGTTTCACCTTCAACTATATTATGACTTCAATTTACGTGTTTTAATAACAGTGAAAGTATTTCCTTTTCCTACAGAAGAATAATCTGGTTGGGTGATCTAAATTATCGTCTCAACTTGTCATATGAGAAAACACGAGATCTTATCTCCAAAAAGGAGTGGTCGAAGTTGGCTGAGAAAGACCAGGTATGTCTTTTTAATTTTCTTAAGACAGTTTGCTTCTCTGAAATTATTATTTTTATTTATGTCTGTCTAGTTCCACTCTATGCATCTGTGTTCTTGTCCATGACTATCTTGAACTTCCATTTGATTTACTAAGGATTTGAACCGATGTTATGTATCCCGCTTTTGTAGCTTGCTAATTCATGCTTACTGATGATTCTAGGTCAATCTTTATGACAATGAGAGGTTGAGCCAACAGAGGAAGTTGAGCCTCTTAGATGACACATAAATATATAAATGTTGGTTCTTTTAAATAATGTATTTAGATTTTATATTTTGTAAGATGCAAGATGTAACAAGAGAGACTATCTTAAGTTAGTCTGCACCTGTAAATTTGTAGAATTATGGAAACACGGAACAAATTCATTCATAAATGCAAATTGAAAATCTGAAGCCAATAAGTTGAGTGTCTCAAATCATATAACCCTAATGTGTATGAATGATGGTTCATTTGTTCCATTAAAAGAATTGTGTGCTTTAATGTACAGAAGATCTGCTTTAAATAAATTCTAATGTACAGAAGATCTTCTGAGAGTGGGGAGTACGTATGCGGTCAAGTGATTAGAACTTAGCTATTAAGCACATTATGTTTATCTTGACAGCTTGCAAAACAACTTAAAAAAGGCCGTGCATTTGATGGATGGTCAGAGGGTGTTCTAAATTTTCCACCGACGTATAAGTATGAGACCAATTCAGTGAAGTACTGCGGGGAGGATGTAAAGACTGGGAGGCGCACTCCAGCATGGTAGGCCTCTGTTCTTCTCTGTTTCTGCATTTTTATTTGGTGGCTTACTTTTTTACTTGTTTTGTTTCGACGACTGCTTTGCACAATACGTGTCAACCACTTTTGTTAAGGCTGATTTTGATTTTTGATTTTGGTATGATTCTCCACTAATCGTAATATAGGTGTTATAATTTATACGATATTTAAGGAACCTTCTTTGTCAACCAAAGAGAGTGAAATAACATTCGACATTTGTGTCCTATGGCTATTTATATTAAAGAAGTTTCATAGTATCTTTAGTAATATCTATAAAGAAGTTTAATGACGTTCGACATTCATAAGCTTTGATGACAGTGCCAAAAAAGGGTAATCTATTACAAATACAGAAGACAAATTTCGACGTTGAACACCCTTAATTATGTATGGAGATTGAGAAATGGATTATGTATATTTTATATTTGTACTTACCCCATAACCAGCGTGTAACACCTTATGTGGATTTGCCCTGTAAGTGGTGCTTTGGTATTATACTAATTTGTTTTATTGCTAGGGTAATAGGTAAAGATCTTCAAAGTTTTGGTTTGTTCTAAGATTTTGACCTATGGGTCTTAGGTTTCGTGTTGAATAACTTGTTTCTTAAAATCTAAGGAAAACTAATGAAAAGGAGCAAATGCGAGGTCTCAAGTGGATTCTGATAGTTCTGTAGAGCTTATTTAAATATGTGAAATTATTACTTATTTCATGACCCATGAACGTTGGGGTGAAGTTTCATATCGTCTTCATGAATTCCTTTTTGTTTCGAATCTTAACAAGTGTTTGAATTATTTTTTCATGTTCGTTGCAATATAAGGTGTTTCTTCTATTTTTATCTTTTTTTTATTGGTTACTTGAACAGAATTGACCTTAGTGTGACTGTATTTCTCAGGTGTGACCGTATTCTTTCGTATGGACGAGGAATGAGGTTACTGAGTTATAGAAGGGCTGAAATTAAACTTTCTGATCATCGGCCAGTGACTGCCACATATGCAGTTGAGGTTGAGGTGTTTTCTCCTAGGAAGCTACAACGGGCCCTCACGTTCACTGATGCCGAGATTGAAAATGAGGAGGCTGTAATGGATGTGGGTATTGATTTTGGAGAGAACTGCTTAAAATTGGGACAGGTGAGTACTTTCCTAGGCATTTGATTTGATTAATATCTTGCTGGATTTTTGAAATCTAATGTTACTAGGGAAAGTTAATGGAATAGGTTTAATCTGTTGATAGATGTGTTTTCTCAATTGGAATTGATCCAAGTTACATTCTTGAAAGTTTTCGGTTTCATGCCAGTGTCTATTTTGGTATCTCTACTTCTAAGAGAATCCTCATTGTCACTTTGTGTACAAGATCGAGGGACAACTATCATTTTGTTTATGTCGCTGACTCCCAAGTTAAAATACGTAATGTGTACATACGACATTCTAAAAATACCTCCTTTTTCGGCCCCAAAATTCAATTGATTACCCAAATGGTCAATTGTCCTTGCGGCTTCCCCACAAGTCGTCTTGTAATACGGTTTTGTTTGATGTTTGCCTTAAATCATTTGTGATTCCATTCCTACTTGCTAAACATGCTTCCTGATGCAGGATATTTCCGATTGGGAGCGCTAACGGATGCAGAAATGCGGTAGTTGGGAGTACGTAAAACTCGTGAAATGTTTTACATTTACATTTACAACGAACAGTCACTTGCAGTTGGAGTGTATATGTTATAGGGGATTTTGCGCATTGGTCTTGAGAGCATATTAGTTGAGTCGAGTTGAGTCGAGTCGGGACGGAACGGAGTTGGAGTCGGAGTCGAGACGAGTCATATAGAAGATAGTTTGTACAGTGAAGTTGGATATTTTTTTACATGTGTATCATCAATGTGTGTGTATAGAGATTATATATATCTTACGACAAAGTTTCAATGTCCGAAAATAAAATATAAAAAGTTTGAATGCATCGTTTACTCCTTTTATATTCTTTCCATTCCTCAAGTGGCTCACAAAATGAAAATGGTGAATCGCCACTCATACCACTCATGAAAATATAAAAATCCTCAAAATATATTCAAGATATGAACTAAACTAACAATTATGTAGGGACTATTTTAGGGCTCTTTGTTACTCGGTAACTAAGAATTCACGGTTATCGCTTTTCTGAGTTTAAAATATTTAAAAGTGCATGTATTTATTTTCCACTCATGATATTTAGTTCAAAAATGAGTGATCATGCATTTCTTAGTTAGTGGATGACCAAAATAAAAATAAAAATAAATCTTAAATGGGTTAAGTGGGTTAATAGTTTACACTAAATAAAAATTCATCCTATTTCATTTATATACGCATTACATGTGTTGAGTTATTATTCGTTTAATAAATGGGTTTGTATTCAAATTTGAAATTCCTTACTAATTTAATAACCGGATTGTATTCGGATTAAACGTTTAATGGTACTACTGACTGATCTAAATGGTCACTTGAGCAACAAGGAGCACTTATTCAGTTGAATGTGTTGGCTGAATTTATATTGGGTGTGTGGATATGATATGCACATGTGTCACAGTTGGATGTGTGAGCCACTCCTCTCATTGCAAATTGATTTTGAGCAAAAACCTCATCTTTCATATCCGCTGGTTGACCTACATATGAAGGCCAACTGTATGATTATTATACGTACTCCATGAGATTCAATTAGATTGTCCATAAAAAAAATTATAATACATGACGGAGCATGGAAAGATGTGAAAAATCATTTCACATCCAGGTGTTAAGAAACCCTTGCAAAGACTATTAGGCTGCGTCATTCACTCATTGTTAACTAGTTTGGGGGTTAAACTTTAACTTCCTTCAAAATTGACCCGTTTAATACCTTAACACCACCTAATTAGTTTTTCTAGTACATAGTCGCATTGACACATGTTATTATTAATTCACATTTTGTAAGGTCTACTTCGAAATGTATTTTAATAATTCAACAATTTATCTTTTAGGTATTCATTCAAATATCATGTCTACCAAACACCACCCAAATCCAAAACTATATGACCGTTGAATTAAGTGAAAGTCATTTTTGTTAGATTACAGAGAGGAGTGATTGTTATAGAATTTAGGAGAGAAAATGTAAATTTCAGAAAAGAGAATTCACAGAGAGAGATGAATCCATTTCATTTCATTATCAAAGCTAATCGGAATATCACCGACTACTACAACCATGTAGGGTACTGTTATACCTTCTCTCTCTCACACAAGAAAGAATACATCACAGCCATCCATTTCATCTATCCTATAAGATAGCTACATTTGTCACTCTACATTGCTAACTCTCATTCAATCTAGAGCATTCATTTTGGAATGTAATCCAATGGCTCTAATTAAAACAAGCAAAATAGATTGATTTATTTCAGCTAAAAGCACTTAAACACTAACACTCCCTTCTAAGTGTTTAGCTGAAATCACCCCCAAAGCCTTCCTCAAATACTCAAATCTATCCCTTGCCAATGCTTTTGTAAAGATATCAGCAACTTGTTCTTCGGTTTTGCAGTAAATCAGATCAACTTCACCATTCTGCAGTGCATCTCGGATGAAATGGAACCTTCTGTTTATGTGTCTTGTCTTATGATGTGCCACTGGATTCTTAGAGATTGCAATGGCTGAAGTGTTATCACATAGAATCTGAGTTGGTTCCACTTGTTCCTCTCCAAAATCTGATAAGACAAATCTTAACCAGATGGCTTGAGCAGTTGCTTCTGCAGCACTTACATACTCTGCCTCTGCAGTGGACAAAGCCACACTGCTTTGTTTGATTGAGGCCCAAGAAAATGCTCCAGAACCAAAACTAAAAGCATATCCGGAGGTGCTCTTCATGTCATCTTCACTTCCTGCCCAGTCACTATCACAGTATCCAATAAGTACAGCATCTTTACCCTTCTCATATGCAATTCCATAGTCCAGTGTACCTTGGATGTACCTTAGCACTCTCTTTGCAGTTCCCATATGTTTCCTGGTTGGATTATGCATGAATCGAGCAAGTAGACTTGCAGCAAACATGATATTAGGTCTTGTAGCTGTTAAGTATAACAAGCTACCTACAATCTGCCTATAAAGACTTTCATCAGCTAATTCACTTCCATCTTCTTTGATTAGTCTTTCATTTGTTGCAAGTGGAGTTGCAACAGGTTTGCACTCCTTCAATCCAAATTTCTCCAACAAGGTTCTTGCATATTTCTTTTGATGCAGAAATATACTACCTTCTGTTTGAATGACACCAAGTCCCAAAAAATGATGCATTAGTCCCAAATCAGACATTTCATACTTTCCCATCATTTCTGCTTTAAACTCATTCATTAATGCACTCGAACTCCATGTGTATATAATGTCATCAACATACAAAGAAACAATGAGAATTCCTGCCTCAGTGACTTTGATGTAGAGAGTTGCCTCACTTGGACTTCTTTGAAAACCAGTACTGCAGAAGTGAGAGTCAATTTCCTTGTACCAGGCCCGTGGTGCCTGTTTCAACCCATACAAAGCTCTCTTGAGTTTGTAGACCTTGTCCTCTTTACCTTCAGTCACAAAACCAAGTGGTTGATCTACATATACTTCCTCATTTAGAACTCCATTCAGAAATGCTGACTTTACATCAAGTTGGAACAGCTTCCATCCTTTCTGTGCAGCAAGTCCAATTAAAGTCCTAATAGTATCAAGTCTTGCCACAGGGGCAAATGTCTCATTGAAATTAACCCCAGGCTTTTGAGAGTATCCTTTAGCCACTAACCTTGCCTTATTCTTCTGTATAGACCCATCTAGGTTCAATTTTGTTTTGTAGATCCATTTGACACCAACAATTGGCTTATCAAGCGGTCTATCAACAAGTTCCCAAGTACAGTTTTTCTCTATCATATCAATTTCTGCCTGCATTGCCTTCTGCCATGACTCATCTTGTGATGCTTCCTCAAAATTCTCAGGTTCAACTATGCACAGATTGCATTTTGCATATACTTCTGTCAAACTCTTGAACTTCAAAGGTGTGTGATCATAGTATTGTGGACCTGTGATATTCTGCATTTGAACCAACCTTGAGCCATTTTCAATTGACTCACAGACTTCATATGCAGACTCATCATTTACATTGCACCTGTCACTTGAACTTCTTTCTTCTCTTTGTTCTCTCATTTCCACTTCAGGTAGTGGTACACAGATAATCTTCTCAGATTGAGATTCCCAATCCCAGCAAATATTTTCATCAAATATCACATCTCTTGACACAATTATCTTCTTTGAGACAAGGTCATAAAGTCTATAACCTTTCTCACATGTACCATATCCAAAAAAAAATACATTTAGTGCTGGTCTCATTTAGCTTCTGCCTTAGTTGAGTTGGAATATGAGCATAACATATAGAACCAAAAATCTTCATGTGTTTGATTCCTGGCTTCCTTCCACTATAAGCCTCAAAATGAGTCTTCTTATCAAGGGCCTTAGTAGGACATCTATTCAGAGTGTACACTGCTGTGTTGACAGCTTCTGCCCAGAAATCAAGTGGAACTCCCTTCTCAAACATCATACATTTTGCCATTTCCACTATGGTTCTATTCTTTCTCTCAGCCACACCATTTTGCTGTGGTGTATAGGCTACTGTTAGTTGTCTTTCCATGCCCATTTCTTCACAATATTTCCTGAATTCAGTAGATGTATACTCCCCTCCTCTATCACTTCTCAACTTTTTCAACTGATAACCACTTTGCAATTCAACTGTGGCCTTAAATTTCTTGAAGATATCAAATACCTCTGACTTGTTTCTTAAGAAATAGATCCAACACATTCGAGTGCAATCATCTATAAAGGTAAGGAAATACCTATTTCCTGCTTTAGTTGTGGTTTGCATAGGTCCACAAATATCTGAGTGAATAAGCTCTAGAGGAAGAGTAGATTTCCATGATGCTTCCTTTGGAAATGCATCTCTGCAATGCTTCCCAAAAACACATCCTTTACATATCTCTTCTGTCATCTTGAGCTCAGGTAATCCCAACACCATATCATGTTCTTGGAGTTGCTTCAGACTGTTTAAGTTCAAATGTCCCAGTCTCCTATGCCAGAGTGTAGAAGACTGACACACATTAGCTTTTAGAGCCATCTGCATTCCAGATTGAAGTTTCATGGGAAAACTTCTGTTTCCTTTCATTTGTACTCTGGCTATCAAGTTTGACATAGATTCATCATCATATATAGCTGCAGTAGTACCACCAAACACCAGGAAGTAACCGTGTTCCATCATATGTCCCACACTGAGCAGATTTTCTTGTAAACCCGGAACTAACATCACTTCCTTGATATATCTTTTCCCCATTTTGGTTTCAACTGCTAGATTGCCTTTTCCTATGACCTCAATAAGCTGACCAATGCCCATCTCAACCTTAGTAGTCATAGTTCTATCAATATCAACCAGCAATTCTTCTCTTCCAGTCATATGATTGCTACACCCACTGTCTACATACCATGTGTCTTCACATTTCTTCACAGTTGCATTATTGCAGACATAGAACATTGTAGGAGTATCATTGACTTGATTCACAAAGTTTGCATGCTGATTTACCTTCTTGACACGACAATCCTTTGCAATATGCCCAAGTTTATGACAACTATGTCACCTAGGTTTGTCTTTGAACCAACATTCTCCAAAATGCAACTTATCACAATGTATGCAAGGATTCTTAGCTCCTTCAGAGGTACCTGCAGCTTTTCCAGCTTGAATTACAGGTTTGTTATCTCCTTTCTTCCACTTTGACTTCCAGTTCTTTTGTGGTTTAAACCCCTGATTTCCATTGTACTTGTTTTGCTTTGGAGTAGTATTGAGACTAACAAAAGCCTTCTCAGTGTGAGCCTCATCATGCCTATCGATTCTTTGTTCATATCCTTTTAGAATAGCCACAACATCTTGAACATCAACAGTGTCTAGATCCTTAGTATTCTCGATAACAGAGGCAATACTATCATACGATCTAGGTAAACTGATAAGCAATTTTTGGACAAGTCTTTGATTACTAATATTCTCACCATAACTCCTCATTTGACTAATCAGATCAAATAGTCTAACTAGATATGCAGAGAAACATTCATTTTCACCCATTCGAGTATATTCAAAATCACGGCGTAAGCCTTGGAGTTTCACAGCCCGTACCTGTTTATCTCCCACAAATTCTTGTTTTAGCACATTCCAAGCAGCATTTGCAGTTTCTTGGATGGCGATTCTCGGAAAGATCTGATCAGAAACCGCCCCTTGAATGATTCCAAGTGCCTTCGCATCTCTGACTATATTCTCCTTCAATAACTTGCTCTCAGCTACAGTGAGTTCTTCATCCTTCTTCGCCGAGATTTCAACACCATTTTCGACGATATCCCAGAGCTCGTGCGATCGGAATATTGTCTTCATCCGAATCTGCCAGAAATCAAAGTTATCACCATTGAACACCGGCGCACGAAGATCAGCTCCACTCGATCCAGCCATGTGAGACGAGATCTAAGATCACTACACTTTCTTCTCCGAGTTTTCTTCAGTGAGAAAGCTCAACGGTCAGTTCGAGCTCTTCACTATGAGCTTCACAGATTCACGCCCAGTTGCAGAGGATGCAACCTGGCTATGAGGCCATGTTAGATTACAGAGAGGAGTGATTGTTATAGAATTTAGGAGAGAAAATGTAAATTTCAGAAAAGAGAATTCACAGAGAGAGATGAATCCATTTCATTTCATTATCAAAGCTAATCGGAATATCACCGACTACTACAACCATGTAGGGTACTGTTATACCTTCTCTCTCTCACACAAGAAAGAATACATCACAGCCATCCATTTCATCTATCCTATAAGATAGCTACATTTGTCACTCTACATTGCTAACTCTCATTCAATCTAGAGCATTCATTTTGGAATGTAATCCAATGGCTCTAATTAAAACAAGCAAAATAGATTGATTTATTTCAGCTAAAAACACTTAAACACTAACAATTTTAGTGTTCCATTGTGGAACGTGTTCATTAATTTTCTTCACTTCAAGTGAATATTTTCAATGCAAATGAATATCTTATTGAAACTCTGTTCGTCAATTAAATGATAATCTTTTTTGCCGCTACGTGGCATGAGACAAACCATTAACTGTGACTTTAATTAGTAGACGGCTATACCCGCTTTGGCAGCATCACTTGACCGAAGTGAAAAAAAAGGATAAAAAGGCATGGATGGGTTGGAGAGCGAGACTCCAACGACTGCAAGTGTTAGACTTGAACTTCAGTTATCCATTGGAGCTCTTGCAATGTTTCTTCTCAAGGTACTCCCTCCCTCCCTTGATCTCTTGTTCTTTCTCTTGACTTTATAATTTTATTTATCTGTATTTTACAGGCATGGAGACAAACAGCTTTTGGAGTTTATGGGTACCTGAATTTCACCAAGTCTGGTTTCATGTAATCTTCCAATCCCTGTATTTTTCAATTGGGATCATAAATCATAATGTTGCAAGTAAATGCTGTGTTTATGTATTCAGAAAGATATACTCTTCAACTGATAGGAAGCAAAGCATATGACTTTTCCCATGGTGGATGCTTAATTTCTTTCACCTCTTCTTTTCATGATATAAATTTTGGGGTTTTGGAAAGAAATCCGTTATCTGTCCTATTTCTTCCTTCCGAAATGTTGCTGTTGTGTTCACAAGAATAAAGTTTATGGAAGAAGTCTTGTTGCGCTTTTTTACTTGTTTTAATTGATGTAAAATCATTGCAGAGAACATTCAAAGACATGCAAGTCCGAGGATATGCAAGCTCGGATAGAAGGGAAAAATTGCATTGTAACAGGAGCTAATTCAGGCATTGGTTATGCAACTGCCGAGGGACTTGCATCACGGTGCTTTTCTTGCTTTATTTGTGGGCTAGTTGTTATTTGAGACTTAACTTCAGTTGCTAGAAACATAGTTGCTATTGTTTATTTATTTTTTTAATGTTTTTTTGTTTATTGTCTTATGATTTTTCAGTGGCGCAACTGTCTATATGGTTTGTCGGAATAAGGAGAGGGGTGAAACTGCACAGTCTAAAATCCAAACTGACACAGGAAACCAAAATGTTCATTTGGAGGTATATGGCATCCTTTTTTTAATTTAATTTTATTGTTTTACTTATTTACATGGGTTCTTTTCACGTATTTTAGTGGTCAATGACCCAATGTTACATCCCAGGCGGTTATTGTTATACGTTATCAAATTATATACTAGTTCACTACGTAATGATCTTTGTGATCTTTATGAATGTCTTGTTTTGATTGTAAATGTTTTAATATGGTTTTAATTTGCAGGTCTGTGATCTATCATCTGTTAGTGATATCAAGTCATTTGCGTCCAAGTTTTCCACAAAGAACGTGCCAGTTCACGTATTGGTAAATATCCATTCTGAAATTCTAGGAACCTAATATTGCAGTTAAATGTGCTGGGATCTTATTAATTTTAAACCAGTATATATAGTATATATAATATATATTGTTGATGCACAAAACCGGAGGGGTCTTGGAACAACGTAAATCCGACCGTGAATCTGCAAGAAAGTAAAGAACACAAGATGTATCGTGGTTCACCCCAAGGTTTGGGCTACGTCCACATTGATGTTGATATTGTGTCACTCTGAATGGTGAGTATACAAGAAGGCTAGAGGCAGTGTGCTCTCTAGCCTATTTTCTGTGTTTGCCCTTTGAGATGTTCTCTCTCTTCCCATAGCCTAAACCTTGACCTCTCTAATGAGGAGAGTGAGGAGTCATTTTATAGAATAAGGGCTCCTCACTTATTACATATTTGCCCCTTAATTTATTACATAATTACATTTGAGTCCCCCGATTATTTATACGAGATCTAAATACGGAGACCCTAAGTATGGTACAAACAGTAGTCTCCCAAGTCTTCAGTCAAGAGTCTTTTGGCTGGAGACTTGAAATTCAGTCCATGTGTGGGCCGAAGTAACTAGATGTCTAGAACTGAATACTCGATATGAGACGGTGCTCAATGTGAAATGATGCTCAACTAGAAGTAGCACATGTTGCGAGGCTGCTCGGCTTGTGGCTTATGTTGCCTTGGTTGGCTCTGCTTGTGGTGTTGAAGGTGAGGGAGTCCATTTTATAGAATAAGGGCTCGCTCCTCAATACATAAATGATGAGCTAGAGTTGATGGTCGCGGCGAGGCGGTTGCTCAGCAGGCGGCGATGCTCTCTAATGATGATGAGAGAGTCCCTTTTATAGAATAAGGGCTTGCTCCTCAATACATAAGTGATGGGTTAGGAGTGATGCTCGCGGCGATGCTCTCTAATGATGGTGAGGGAGTCCCTTTTATAAAATAAGGGATTGCTCATCAATACATAAGTGATGAGTTAGGAGTGATGCTCGCGGCGATGCGGTTGCTCAGCTGGCGGTGATGCTCTCTAATGAAGGTGAGGGAGTCCCTTTTATAGAATAAGGGCTCGCTCCTCAATACATGAATGATGGATTAAGAGTGATGCTCGCGGCGAGTCGGTTGCTCAGCAGGCGGCGATGCTCTCTAATGATGGTGAGGGAGTCCCTTTTATAGAATAAGGGCTCGCTCCTCAATACATAAGTGATGGTGCTCTCTAATGAAAGTGAGGGAGTCCCTTTTATAGAATAAGGGCTCGCTCCTCAATACATAAGTGATGGGCTAAGTCCCCCAAGTATTTTTCATGAGGCCCAGTTGCGGAAACCAAATATATGGTACGTAGTGTAGTCCTCCAAGTCTTCAGTCAATAGAGGCTGTTGGCTGGAGACTTCAAATACAATCCATGTATGGGCCGAAGTGGCGGTTGTTCGGAGGCGGTTTTTGTATACCATGCACTGAAGCATTGTAGGTGAAGCTTTGAAAGTGAAGTTTTGAAGCTGGAGCTTTTGTAAATGAAGCTTTGAAGCTGGAGCTCTGTAAATGAAGCTTTCGAAGCTGATTGACATGAGTGATGCTCATGAATGTTTATGTTGATTGATATGAGTGATGCTCATGGATGTTGACATGAGTGATGCTCATGAATGTTGACATGAGTGATGCTCATGAATGTTTATGCATAATTGACATGAGTGATGCTCATGTATAATTTTGGAGTACTGGACGTACTTTTGAGTATCTGGTTGGTGATAATAGCAGCAGTCTGCCGAATAATTTTGGAGTACTGGACGTACTTTTGATCACGTGATAATAGTGGCAGGCTGTCGAATAATTTTTGAGTATTAGACGTACTTTTGATCACCTAGTTGGTGATAATAGCGGCAGACTGCCGAATAATTTTTGAGTACTAGACGTACTTTTGATCACCTGGTTGGTGATAATAGAAGGTGAACTTTAAGTGGAGGGATGGAGGTTGGAGTTTGAATTGCTTTCGGTGCACCTGGCATTACTTCCTCTTTTCTTTTTGATTCCACTCTTCCTTTTTTTATTTATTTATTTATTTTTTATTTTCTTTCTTGCTCTTTTTTTTTTTTTTTTTTTTTTGTAATTCCTTTTGGTGCACTTGGCACCATCATTACTTCCTCTTTTCTTTTTGATTCCACTCTATTTCCTGCAACTTTCAGAGCGTCAAGGTTGGCATAGCCAATCTGCACAATTGAAGGGAATTTGAGCTTTTGCTTTTGCTTTTACTTTCTCTTTTCCATTGCACATCTCTCTGTCTCTCCACCTCCAGACATATCACCTGCAGACTTGCTTTTTCTTGTTCTTTTTTCTGAACATGCATAAGCATCATTCATGTCAACATTTGGCGCCGTCTGTAGGAATCGACACGAAAAGCTATGCCGGTTCTCTCTCAATTTTTCATACCTCCACCGTGGACCACAATACATCTTGTGTTCTTTACTTTCTTGCAGATTCACGGTCGGATTTACGTTGTTCCAAGACCCTTCGATTTTGTGCATCAACATTTGGCGCCGTCTATGTGAATCGACACGAAAAACTATGTCGGTTATCTCTCAATTTTTCATACCTCCACCGTGAATCTGCAGAAACCCAACACCCACACTCAGAGACACCCATTCAATCTATAAAGAGAAAGAGAAACTCAGGTGTATCTCTCTTGAATCAACTGACCAATAGTCTTCAATTCCACAAGCAAATCACAGAGATAGACAACACAACCAATTGGGCATTAACCTCCAACTGATCTCAGCCATCCATCAGATCTGAGACTCTGATCCCTTCCAAACAACTCAACGTCTAGTTCTCCAGATTGCCCATTTATCGGTTTCTGTCACTCTCATTTTTGGGTTGTTTGTGGACACTGAATAACTTGAAGTTGGGTCGGAGGCAAAAAAGATGGGGGAAGGAGCGAGGTTTCAGCTAGGGACAGTGGGAGCGTTGACCCTCTATGTGGTCTCGTCGGTTTCCATTGTCATTTGCAACAAGGCCCTCATTAGTTCTTTGGGTTTCACTTTTGATCGAGCTCTCTCTATCGATCACGACAACAACGCAGGGAGTTTACATCAACAGAAGATCCAACGGTTTTGAGTGAGCAGAGAAAAACAGAGAGAGAGCGCTCGCTGAAGAACGATGGTAACGTCATCTCAGAAGAAAACGCTCCACTCGATCGGCCGAACAGGGGACGTCGAAGCCTGGCGGTGAATTTGGTCTCCGACAACACCGCAACTGGAAGGCCATTCGTCAGACCTCTTCGTCGACGCTGAAAAACGACAGGAAGAAGAACATCAGTATCCCGGAATCCATTAAAATCAAACGTATGACAACTTTTTCTCCCTTAAATCACTTCATTTCTGCTCTACCTGACCGTGAGCGGTCTGAAATGCTTGTTGCTATTAAAATTATGAACCGGCGAGAAACTCTTCCGGTGATTTATCATAGAAGATGACAGAGATGCCGTTGACGACAGGTGGTTCGGCGGAAGCATCTGAATCGAGGACCCACCGCCGCCGACTCCACTTCCACCTCCGTCTTCGTCTTCGTCCTCATCTTCGTCGCTCACTCTCTTCCGAACTATCATCGCGGCTGTCTTCTCTATTGCTTCTGTGCATTAACCTCTCGCCTCTCCGCCTCTTGCTCCGGTGTTGATTACATGAAAGCTGAAAGAGATATTCTCACTACGTTGTCGCCGTTCAGAAAAAAGAAAAAGCAAAAGCAAGTCTGCAGGTGATATGTTTGGAGGTGGAGAGACAAAGAGAGGTGCGGTGGAAAAGAGAAAGTAAAAACAAAAGTAAAAGCTTAAATTCCCTTCAATTGTGTAGATGGGCTTTGCCAACCTTGACACTCTTAAAGTTGCAAGAAATAGAGTGGAATAAAAAAGAAAAGAGGAAGTAATGATGGTGCCAGGTGCACCGAAAGTAATTACAAAAAAAAAAAAAAAGAGCAAGAAAGAAAATAAATAAAATAAAAAAAAAGGGAAAAGAGGAAGAGTGGAATAAAAAAAAAAGAGGAAGTAATGATGGTGCCAGGTGCACCGAAAGCAATTCAAACTCCAACCTTCATCCCTCCACTTAAAGTTCACCCTCTATTATCACCAACTAGGTGATCAAAAGTACGTCCAGTACTAAAAAATTATTCGGCAGCCTGCCGCTATTATCACCAACCAGATGATCAAAAGTACGTCCAGTACTCCAAAATTATACATGAGCATCACTCATGTCAATCATGCATAAACATTCATGAGCATCACTCATGTCAATCATACATAAACATTCATGAACATCACTCATGTCAACATTCATGAGCATCACTCATGTCAACATCCATGAGCATCACTCATGTCAATCAACATAAACATTCATGAGCATCACTCATGTCAATTAGCTTCGAAAACTTCATTTACAGAGCTCCAGCTTCAAAGCTTTATTTACATAAGCTCCAGCTTCAAAACTTTACTTTCAAAGCTTCACCACAAAGCTTCAGTGCATGGTATTCAAAGACCGCCTCCGAACAACCGCCACTTCGGCCCATACATGGATTGAATTTGAAGTCTCCAGCCAACAACCTCTCTTGACTGAAGACTTGGGGGACTACACTATGTACCATATATTAGGGCTTCCGCAACTGGGCCTCATGAAAAATATTTGGGGGACTTAGCACATTATTTATGTACTGAGGAGCAAACCCTTGTTCTATAAAAGGGGCTCCCTTACTTTCATTAGAGAGCACCCATCACTTATGTATTGAGGAGCGAGTCCTTATTTTATAAAAGAGACTCCCTCATCATCATTAGAGAGCATCGCCGCCTGCTGAGCAACCGCCTCGCCGCGAGCATCACTCTTAGCCAATCACTTATGTATTGAGGAGCGATCCCTTATTCTATAAAAGGGACTCCCTCACTTTCATTAGAGAGCACCCATCACTTATGTATTGAGGAGCGAGCCCTTATTTTATAAAAGGAACTCCCTCACCATCATTAGAGAGCATCGCCGTCAGCTGAGCAACCGCCTCGCCGTGAGCATCACTCTTAGCCCATCACTTATGTATTGAGGAGCGAGCCCTTATTCTATAAAAAGGACTCCCCTCACCATCATTAGAGAGCATCGCCGCCTGCTGAGCAACCGTCTCGCCGCGAGCATCACTCTTAGCCCATCACTTATGTATTAAGGAGCGATCCCTTATTTTATAAAAGGGACTCCCTCACTTTTATTAGAGAGCACCCATCACTTATGTATTGAGGAGCGAGCCCTTATTTTATAAAAGGGACTCCCTCACCATCATTAGAGAGCATCGCCGTCAGCTGAGCAACCGCCTCGCCGCGAGCATCACTCTTAGGCCATCACTTATGTATTAAGGAGCGAACCCTTATTCTATAAAATGGACTCTCTCACCATCATTAGAGAGCATCGCCGCCTGCTGAGCAACCGCTTCGCCGCGAGCATCACTCCTAACCCATCACTTATGTATTGAGGAGCGAACCCTTATTCTATAAAAGGGACTCCCTCACCATCAATAGAGAGCATCGCCGCCTGCTGAGCAACCGCCTCGCCGTGAGCATCAACTCTAGCCCATCATTTATGTATGGACGAGTGAGCCCTTATTCTATAAAAGGGACTCCCTCACCTTCAACGCCACAAGCCGAGCCAACCAAGGCAACATAAGCCACAAACCGAGCAGCCTCGCAACATATGCTACTTCTAGTTGAGCATCATTTCACAGTGAACACCGCCTCATATCGAGTATCAGTTCTAAATGACATCTAGTTACTTCGGCCCACACATGGACTGAATTTCAAGTCTCCAGCTAAAAGACTCTCTTGACTGAAGACTTGGGGGACTACTGTTAGTACCATATTATATTGGGCCTCGTTACTTGGGCTTCCAGACATTGAGCCCATGATTTATGTAAAAGGGGAGGTGCCCTTAGTCTATAAAAGGGACTCCTCACCCTCACAATCCGGGGGCCTCACATCCCCAAATAGAGGCTCTCACATTCATAGCAAAGCTCTCTCAAACTCTCTCTTTCTCTGGGGGGACACCCCCTCACACTTGTAATCCATACATACAGTTACAGAGAAATACAATCAACATCAGTGTGGACGTAGCCCAAACATTGGGGTGAACCACGATACATCTTGTGTTCTTTACTTTCTTGCAGATTCACGGTCGGATTTACGTTGTTCCAAGACCCTCCGGTTTTGTGCATCAACATATATATATATAATTTTGTTATCCTCTGTTGAAGTTCTTGTCTGATTTCTGGCATTGTGAATTAATTTAAAACGAATCAAATTTGTATGCAATTTGGTGGCTTTCTTGTCATGTCGCTGTCTGTTTGATTTTGAGAAATCTCCTGCTGCCTTTAGGTGAACAATGCTGGTTTGCTTGAGCATAATAGAGTTACCACATCAGAGGGGTGTGTTCTCGATTACCTCTATACACAGTTTTATTTAGATATTCTATCCTTTTTCTCTATATAAAATTTTAAGTCTTTTTCTTTCAAATGCCAGGTTTGAGTTGAACTTTGCTGTGAATGTATTAGGCACCTATGCCATGACGGAATTGATGTTGCCATTGCTGGAGAAAGCTACACCTGATGCCCGGGTTATTACTGTTTCCTCTGGTGGAATGTACACTACACCATTGACCAAGGATTTACAGGTAATTGCTTCTATGAAATTCTGTTCGTAATGTTACACTCGATTTGTCCAATGCTCATCAAGTTCCAAAATATATGTCTAATGCAGTTTAGTGATGGGAACTTTAATGGCGTGGAACAATATGGTCGAAACAAGAGAGTTCAGGTTTGATCCCTTTAAGAGATAATATATTTGCATTATTTTAGTGATTTTTTATCCTCTTTATGATATGTTTCAGAAGATGCCAAAAAGGATGATCTGAATACTGTGATTCGATTATTTCTACTGAATTTAAGCGGAGGAAAACTAATGCATTCAACTGAGCAAGTTCTTAAAACTTCTATTTGCACAAAAATTTCTGATACATATGCCACATAACATGAATCAGAATGCAGTGTACTCTGAACCTTAGCCTTGAGTTCTCTTCCAACATATTAGACGGAGTTATTATAACAAATGGTAGTTCTTGGTTTTGGTAGCAATGATTTCGTTTGAATTTGGTAGTTACGTCTTAAATTGAGGAAATTTATCGACATTCCTTCTGGTTTCTCCTAAGAAGTTTCAGTGCTAGTAATTTGGTAGATTCACAGTTGACACTATCATGGAATGTTGTTAACACTAAGAAATACCAGATGATAGTATTGATTATGTTTGTATATAATCTACAATTACGAAGTACTTTTACTCAGCAAATGATAAAAGTAAGGGAAAGGAAACAACTGCCTTTCTTTTTTTTATCCCCGGGATATGATATTTGGGCTTAGGGGTACACTACTAGGTTCCCAGATAAGTATAAATGCTTAATTAACAGAAGTTTATATGTGTGGATGTGAGCTGTTCGTCAGTTCGAGTAAGAACTTTTTCAGCTATTTCTGGAGCTAACATTGTTCTTATTCAGGTGGCGTTAACAGAGAAATGGGCTGATATAAACAAAAACAAGGGGATTGGATTCTACTCAATGCACCCAGGTTGGGCTGAGACACCGGGGGTTGCCAAGAGTTTGCCAAGTTTCTCTAAAGCGTACGAAATCTTTAACATTTTCCATCTCTTATTTGTATCTGCGATCTATTTTCTTCTGCTTTATATCTAATCTTCCATTTTTCTTCTAAATTTGTTTTAGTCTATCGGGAAAGCTTAGAACGAACGAGCAAGGTGCAGACACCGTAATTTGGTTGGCTTTACAGCCTAAAGAAAAACTTGTATCGGGAGCATTTTATTTCGATAGAGCAGAAGCACCTAAACACCTTTTGTTTGCAGCAACAAGCCGGTCTCATACTGAAATCGACTCCATTTATGACACTCTAAGTAGCTTATCTAGGACCTCCGCATAAGTTTAATTCGAAAAACACATACTGTGAAGTCTTGCTGCAAACTTTTATGGGTAAATTTATTAACAAGGGGATGGAAAGGATCAGACTTTGCCTTTCATATGGGGCTTTATACAGGCAATAAAACACGTTTTAGTGCCCCGTTATTGTTTGTTTAGTGAAAAAACTGTATTTTTATTGAAGATTTGTAAAAGGTTGTATTTATGTATATTTCTGATTTTTGTTTATGTAGAACTGCAGAATTTATTTTCTGAATTCTGATTAAATATACTGAATATATGATTGCAGTCCTTGAAATTCAATTTTCTCTCAATAAAATTCAACATAATTTTTTTTTTCTGACTAAATATATTGGTGGCGTGTTTATGAACCTGTAATCGGAATTAAAATACGGAATTGGATTCTGACCTTCGTTTACTAAACTTGAGTGAATAAAAAGAAAGGTGGGACCCACACAAAATATGGATTTCAAATTTTCATTTTGAAGGAATTTGACTCCATAATTGGAGGTGGTAATTCAATTTCCAAGATATAGAAGAATCAGAATTAATTGTTCTTATCCGTTATGCCCTTAGATATTTACTATAATTTCACTTTTGCCGGCCACCACCATCCACTGCTAGCAAAAGGACCTGTGTTGTGTTTCTTGAATTTCATGTTTCTTTAATAATCATAGGGTTAGCCAATATATATCTACAGGTTCCTACTCCGGGGTTTGAACTTTGTTTGATGTTGATCTGGGCTCTACGGAAGCATAGAAATGATGTACTATGGAACGGCTCTTTGTTACCACCGCACGAGATTGTGCTTAGAACCGAGGGTTGGATGCCGGAATATCACAAATGGCACAAGCCAGCAGCAAAGCTGTCTATTCGAGAGGTTCAGAAGTGGCGGAAACCTGAGGAGGGTTGGATCAAGTGTAACTTTGACGGGGCCTGGAGTCAAAGCGGGCTCCGGGGAGGTTTTGGGGTTGTGATTCGTAACCACTTGGGGGAGTTTATTACCGCTGTTGTTGGCTAAGAGTCAATGTCCGGCGGAGGTGAAGGTTAATTTTGAAGGAGATGCTAGTTTTGTGTTGGCCGCCATGAAGGGGCAAGGGGATGACTGCTTAGCTTTTGGTCCCATAATAAATTATTTGAGGTGTTTCCTTGTGGGTTGGGCGACTTTGTCGATCAGTCATATATCCAGCGGAAAGGTAACTCGGCAGGCTTGCTCGGATGGGGATTAGTAGTGCTCATGAGGTATTGTGGTTCGAGGAGCTTCCGGATTTGATCCAAGATATTCCCATTGAGGAGGGATTGTAATTTTCATTTCTATAGTTCATTTGAGGATAGGTCTATTGATGTGCGGGATGCTCTTTTCCTTCGATTGGGATGAAATTCCTGACAAGGTTTTTATCGAGGCTCATTATGCACACTATCCTCAGTTTGTACGTATTCTAAGTTGTTTAATGAATATCGTACCTTTGCTTAAAAAAAAATAAAATAATCATAGGGATTAAGAAAACAACAAATAATTAATGCTTATAGGGTAATTACTATTAAGGTTTTATTATGTTCCAAATAATATTACTAATGACATTAATTTGAAGTTATCCAATTAATTAGCATATAAATATGTTTTTTAGAATAAGGGTATTTTAGTAATTGTATTTATTTCTATCCTGATTCAGGTGAATTATTAAACAACTTATATGGACTCAATTTTATTCTTAAGTAAATAATTTTAATAAGAATATGATTCCGACTCCTTATTTCAACTCCTCCTAAATTAAATTTTTCTTATTTTAATTACGGATACGTAATTTGTTTAAGTTCTTGTGGGGTTTTGTATCTCAATAATTGTACAGAGCATTAGTCCCCACATGCTAATAAAGACTTTTTAGTGCTATCACACCAAACCTTCCCCACCCTGAGTTGAGTTCCCATCAAAAGGGGACAAGTAATAAGTATCAACGCTTGAAAAGACATCCAAAAAAGTTAAAGCAACCAAATGTAATCTTCAAAGCAATAATAGATTAGATCTAAAAGGAAGAGTAGTTTGAGGGAACGTAATAACTGTATATAGGAATCGGTAACTTGAGTTTAATATGTATAACACTACTGCTACACTAATGTGAGTTCAATATGTTGATACCACGTTCATGAGTACATATGAGTTCTATATATTAGTATCACAATCAAATTTATGGCTCATGAGTGATTCCTATATGAGTTCAATATATTAGTATCACATTCTTTTTCTTTTTGGCCTACTATGAAAGACTAGTTCTACTTTAAACTACACTAAAAAAAGAGAGTTTGAACTCGTAACGTGTTATGTTGAGCTTTGAGGGCCGGAGTAGTGTAGCCACGCACCAAATTTCGAACCCGACGTTTTGCAATGTTTCAATTATTAACATGTACATCAAAGAAAGGAAAACAATCAGACTGAACAGTGCATGACAACAACACTGCAGAAAAACAAGCAAGTACGAAACCACTTAAACTTTCCGAAAACTTTCCGAAGATGGCTAAGTTTTAGTGAATGCCATCTTCATAAGAACATATGTTTAGTTAGTTTCCACTCGGTTCGAAAAGGTTTGAGAATCGACGACAGAATGAGTTGGCATAGAACACCCCGTTACCATACACAATAAAGCTCATAAGGGCACTCAAACAACTCTTAGTTAATAAGTACTTGTACAAGAACTTAACAAACGAAGAAGAAACTGTTAGTCGTCAATGCCATTTACAGCTACATTTCATATTTATTTCTCACACCCCTTTTCTTTCCTGTTTTTGGTTCAAAACTCTCACACGTCTTTATTTGTATAACTATTTCACATTTACGATAATATTTAAAGTAACATCACTAAGCACGAAGGAGATGGTCTTCAGCATACTATAAAATCCTTGTTGGTTGTGTAATTACAGGGAATCACCTGAAGAACCCAACAGTGCCGGCTTTCTCAACCAGTACTGCTGAAACCTCTGCCTCGCATACTCCTTGTAGTCAAAATCAATTTTGTTCACATGACCCTGGAAACCAGCAGAAAATGTAAATATGTTATAAACACAGAGAGGAAGTCAACTCACACAAACACGCGCAAGCTATTGCGAATAACAGTGCAAGGAAAAGTAGAAATGATTTACCGAAATTATTCCCCATAAGCCCCAAAAGAGATGGTTGGCCAAAGTGTACTTCTCTGTTATTTCAACTAGCTGCTCCACCTCAGCATCACTGGGTTCGCAACCTATAAGGAATATTGGAGACGAAGTGTGTTGAGAATCACCAACGCTTTCAAATTAAACATGAGCAAACTTTGCTCAATTATTTTTCGATGCTAAACGTCAAACATGAATAATCTGAGCACTAACATGCACACAAACCAATAACCATGCCCAGATCTTGCAGAAATCTTCCTTACACAAACCTTGACAACCAACGAGCTTTGTTCGTTTAAACAGTTAAATGTAGGAACAACCAATATCCGTTTACCCAGATACATGCATATCACAAAATCAACAGAGGGATCAGAAAATGAATATGCTAACCTGCAGAGCTCAGATATGCACGGACAAATCTCTGGCGCTCCTCCAGACCTGATTCAACAGAGTCGAGAAAACCAAAATATTTAATTTGTAATGAATTAAAAATACCAAATGATTATTTCCATGTTTTCAACTTGATTGAATTCTCAAGGTTAAAGCAGGAGAAAATGCAATGAAGGACAAATCACAAACAGATTAACAGTTAACCTGGATAATTCCTGTAGTCCAAAACGTGAGGTGTCTCAGAGTGGTAGTTTGCTACCATTTCACAGAAATGATTTGCAAGGTCATAAGCGACAGGATTGTAACTGGCATATTCATAATCCTGGAAACATAACAAAATCATATCATTAATCATAATATATATATCATCGCAACACAGGTTTATAAAATTGCTTTACATACATTTTTTAGCAAGAACATAACAGGGAATCCAACTACTGATAACTTGATCATGCTCGGTGAATATAATATGAATGTGATGCTAGACAACTTGCATTAACTTTTACATGCAAGCAAGAAATGCCAAGAAAGTTTACTCTCAGCGATTGCTTCATGAGTTACATTCAGAATAACTACTACTTAGAACTCTTTGTCATTTACTTAGTTAGCATCCCAAATCCGTGTACCCCTGATTCCTTAAAGAGGCTAAAGCTAGTAAGAACGCATTTTCTTGATTGCATCGACATCATGATTCAAATCGAAAAATGATGGATTTATTGTTAAAATAGACTCGGACTATGTTTTCTACTACTCAACAAGTTGACACTATTAACTAAGAAAATGTTTTCTACTACTCAAGAAGTTGACACCGTTAAGTTAGCAAGAAAAACTTATCTACTGTCCATGTCAAAACGATTAAATTCAGGTTGTAGAAACTGAAGTGTTCGACTTCAGTAACAATCCTAGGTCACAAGTGGAATCGCGTGGAAGGAAAGAAAAGTAGTAAAGAAAGTGCAATATTTTTAAAACCAGCAAAACAGTTCATGACAATGAAACGGTTTCGTTGAAACCAAGTAAAGAACTCACAATTAAAGTGATTAATCTGGTCTCTTCATCCATCATTATGTTACCGTACTGCAGGTCATTGTGACAGAACCCAATTTCTTGATAGTCCTGTGACAGTTCTTTCTCTAACATACTAATTTCCTCTTCCAAAGTATCCAAGCCGAATTCCTGTATGCCTTTTATCGAACACAAGTTTTTTGCCTCATTGAGCCAGTTCCTGGGGAAAATACGTAAACTGCATAAAAATTCACGAATACTCAAAAGGGAAGCTTTAGCTTTTCAAAATATAAAATTACCTCATTCTATCCCAAAGGACTACATTTCTCGGACCAGGCATATCCAAATTGTGGAACTCTCTCAGCTTAGCTGCTATAATAGCAGATATTTCGGGATC
The DNA here is from genome assembly GCA_035220775.1 of Malus fusca. Lineage (NCBI taxonomy): Eukaryota > Viridiplantae > Streptophyta > Magnoliopsida > Rosales > Rosaceae > Malus > Malus fusca. The sequence continues at coordinate 4,307,531 of CM069068.1, read as the reverse complement.
ACGGAGGTCAGCAGCTGATAGCGTCTGAGAATTGAAAAACACAATAGCTTATGGATATGATAAAAAATCTTCTGCAACAGGTTATATGAAGAGATTACACTGAACCTCAAACATGCCTTTGTACAATTTTGGTACGATAGAGGATCAAATCCCGAAGCAAATCAGTCCGTCCTTTTTGATGTTAGATCATTTAAATCCAATTTAAATTAGATGATACATAAGTTGTCCAGCTGAAACAATCGGTAATTGGAAGGTAGAACCGGAGAAAATCTATTACATCTTTATCATCTATCTTGATCCTAAAGATTGATTGCCTCTCATGTTCTTTTAATTTTTTTCGCTTAACTATAAGATTCTGCAAATAGGCTGTTCAATTTTATCCAAATAGTTCGGTAAATATAACACTCAAAACTTATGCCTACGTGTCAGGGTTTCAATAGTCTGTGATTTCTGGTGTAACGAGTTTAGGCTTTTCTAGTCGTATCACAATCTTATCAAAAACTGACTAATCGAAAATGACATGAAGTGATTAACGGCTGCTTCCTTTCACAACCATATAAGACATCAGATACCCTTATCATACACAAAAAGCTAAAGTAAGCTAAGGTACCACTTTAAAAGATTGATCAAGATTACAGTGACCATACGGCCAGACCCTGTATGCTCTTTGCACTAGTCAATTCAGTCCTAAAGTGCAGATTGGACCTTATTCTTCTTTTTATTGTTTACAACCACAACATAATGTCATCATGCCACTAACTTTGAACCATTAAACTAAGGAAAAGTAGTGACAATTATAGAGGATTTAGTGAAAGTATTCCAAAGACATCATTAGTTAAAGACTTGGTTAAAGTAACTCGTACTTAAAAAAAAAGAAAAGATAATATGAAATGGTAAACATAGCAAACATACTCTAGCATGAATGAACTCCTCAACCCGTCCCTCTGCAAATCGCCCAAGAAGACGCGGCCCCTGGCCGTGCTTGGACATGCACTCGAACGTCTGAATTTCATCCTCCCGATTAAAAAACACTTCAACTCCCTCACCGTAAACTCGAACCAGAACTTTCCGGAAAAGGTCACCATTGTTCCTCGTAGGCCAACTTATTTGATAGACCTCATTAGTCATTGCCCCTTTCAATGGGGTGACCTGCAAGGCATTCAAATCATCCACTACATCCCCCCATTCAGAAGCTACAGATAAAAGTACCTTCTTTAATTCCTCTGGAAGACAACCTTTAACTAGACCGAGTGTCTTGATGGCCATTTTTTATCAATTATCAATTCAAACAGAGGTTCACCTGCATATCAAAGTGTTCCATTAGCTTCTATCTTATCGAATTCTGGCACCCTGATCCTATATTGTTCCTGAAATCTAATCAAGGTGCTTAATTGGGTTCAAACAACACCTTAATTGCTATAATCTAATCATATCGAAATCTCGACGATTTCAGAAGATTAGTCATCACAGCTGATGGAATTAAAAAACTGTTCAGCAAGAAACAAAGAAACATACCCACATGAAACGAACAGTAAAATTCAAGGAGAAAAAAAGCTCAAATCTTTGATAGTAATATCTAACTGAAATGCCCTATTAACTTCAGCACTTGGAAGATAACACAACCCAAAATGATTAAAAGAACAAAAAACATATGAAATATACAGAACCCAAATGAAAGATAAACAAAAAAGCATTAAGAGATTGAGAAACAGAAGAAGTCACCTAAGGAAGAAGAGTTCAAGAAAGATGCAGCTTAATTTGATATGCCAAACTGCAGATCCTTTTTATATCAATGTGTAAACAATCACTGAAAAGTCAAAATGTAAATACATAAAATACTTGAAATAATGAACAGAGTCCCCCTTGGCCCAAAAGAGGGGAATCAAATCAATCAAAGAACAAAACCCAGAATCCTTTTAAGCCAATTATATATGAGGGTGGGATTGTGGGATCAGAGAAAATAATATTTTTTTAGACAAAAAGTCCAAAAACTGACTTTTCTCTTTGTTTCTGTGGCAAAAGCAAAAGCAGAGTACCAAAATACAAAGGGTTTTTCGGGTCTGTAAAATTGACTGAATCTTGCTGCAGATTATGAGCCGGAATTAGTACCAACTGGGATTGACCAGATTCTAAATTCTGAATACGCGTAGGACGGTGAATGCTTTTGTTCGTTTTTATCTTTTTCTTTGTGTGTTGGTTCCGTTCTTCTTGTTTACTGGGTCAAAGGAGTGAATGTCAAAGAAAACGAAGTCACAGACATTTGATTTATGCACGTACGAATTATTACGCACAGAGCAACAAGGAAATGTGGTGCCTGCGGGGCCCAGTTATGGAAAATAGCTCGCCAAATGAGGACTTCTCTTTCGCTAGAGACTAGAGTTTCTGTTTTTTATCCTCCTCTTCTTTCCGCTGCAAAGGGCATCCATGTAATTTAGTAGATTTTGATTTTGAATATTTTCATATCTTAGAAAGAGAATAGAATAGAATATTAACTTTAGTATGCACACTTTTTTTTTCTTTTGACGGATTTGAAATTTTTAATAAGATTTTATCCAAGACCTATCTAAAACACTGTATTATTTCTGTATGAAACGTGAATAACGTACGTCTTTAATTATATATAGAGTACATTTATCATATTTTTGATAGGATCAAAACTACAAGCACATGTGAATTCTATCTTTATTCAAGAGACAATACAAATGTAATATAAAAAATATGATAAAGTAGTCATTTCTTATATATCTTATTCCATACTATATTATATGACAGATATTTAAGAGCCGTTTGGCATCCCACTAGTATTTTCTTTTCATTTTTAAAAATATTTTCTAAACCAACTTCTTTAAGAAACCCAAAAACTTGTTTTGTATGAAATTTAAAATTATTTAAATCTTAGCTAACTCTCCTACTCTTTTGGTGTAGATTTTATCATTTGTTAAAAAAAATCTTAACAATTAAAGAAATAAGAGAGGGAGAGAAAGGACCGAAAGAAAGGGAGAGAGAAGAGAACAGAGAGAGATGAGAGAGAAAGCTGAGGCCTGAGGAAAGGATCAGAAAAGAGTGAGGAGGGAGAAAATTCAGAACATATAGAACTAGAGAGGAGAGCCCAGGAAAGGATCGGAACAAAGAGGACAAAAAAGAAGAGAAGAGGGAGAGAGAAAAATAAGAAGAGATAGGACGTAGGGGTGGGTTCGGTTTAAATCGGTTTGGTTTTTTGCCAAAACCGAAACCAAACCGAAATTTCGGTTCGGTTCGGTTCGGTTCATTTTTTTTCGGTTTTTTTCGGTTCGGTTTTTTTTCGGTTCGGTTTTTTCCGGTTCGGTTTCGGTTCGGTTTCGGTTTTTTGTTTTTTTTCTTTTTCAAAAAATGAAAAACATTGAAATTTTAAATTTTAACATATCCAACACAATCATAACATAAACATTCAAACTAGAATCAAAGACAATGAAAATAAACATTTAAAGTTGAACTAAAATCCTCAATCAAGTCTTCCAAAGTCCAAACTAACAACCTCACAACACAAAAATCGTACAAATGACTTAGAAAAGTTAAATTGTATGATGTTGTTCAAAGATCAGGGTTGTTTGCTTGTAACTGCATGTTGACAACTTGATTAGTAAAAGTAATACGTGGGTGGATTTATTTAGTGTGTGTTGAATTCTTTTCCATCACAAATTACCCAAATAATCTACCCGAAATAAATGTTTATGGATTATGTTACATGTTATATGAGAGTAGATTTGGAAAAGAAAGCTGGGGCAGTAGTAGACAGTGCTATGGAGATGGATGTAGGTACTTCAGGAGGAGGTTTGGTTCCGGAACCTTATATGGGGGAGAAATAATAGGTTAGGGTTTAGAGTTTTTATAGGTTTTTTTTTAATATTTTGAGCTTAAAGTTTGGCAACACATTGGGTTTAGCACATTTTAACTTACAAATTGGGTTTAGAAAATAATACCCAAAACAAATAATTAAATAAAAAAATTAATTTAATTAATTGGGTTCGGTTCGGTTTGGTTCGGTTTCTAGATCACTAAAACCGAACCGAACCAAAAGAATTCGGTTCGGTTCAGTTTTTTCAATTCGGTTCGGTTTTTTCGTTCGGTTCGGTTTTTTCGGTTTCGGTTCGGTTTGGTTTTCGGTTTTTTTCGGTTTTCGGTTTTTTTAACCCACCCCTAATAGGACGTGAGAGGGACGAGTTAAAAATAGGAAGAGATTAGATAGAAATAGACGAGGAGAGAGATTAGTTTAAAACTGAATTTTGTGTTTTTAAAAAATAAGTTAATTTTTTAAGTTGGTTTTGATTTCACTTTTTAAAATAGTCTTACTAAACAAGAATATGGACTTAAGATCCAAAAATTATTTTTGAGTTAAAAAATTGGGATTCAAGTTGCATACTAAACATATCCTAAGTTTTTTAACGATGATGTGTTATCAATCAAATTTATATTTTAATTCAAGTTAAAATTTAATTTATCATTGTGATTAAAATTATTACAGTGTAAAATTGTCTAATCATATAATGAGTCACATCACTGTGCACGTCCTAGTGTATATGGACATTAGTCCTAGTGTATATAGACATTTTTTTAAAGTGAGACTCTTTATGGATTAATTTACGTGCTAACATTATAAAATATTATGCCGAAAACATAATATGACAAAGAGTTTATGAAGAGTCCTAATTTTGAGTAGGGATGACAATTCTAACCGTTAAACCCGATAACTATGGATAAGCGCCCGAATGGATTGGATTTGGGTATGAAAATTCAGGTATATTTTGGATATGAGGAAAAACTGTGAATCGTATTCGGTTATGATTTTGGATATGGTTATAGAAATCCCCAATCCGTATCCGTCCTTGAATCCGAACCGAAGTATATATAATATAATAGTAATTATATATAATATAATTGTGTTATATATATATATATATTATTCACTAAATCTATTACCCTAAGAATAAAAAAGTTGCATTGTGTGAGTTGCATTTTGTGGACAATTTAAAAAGTTTTGATATGAATCAAAATCTATGAGAATCCAGACCTATAGTACTTATGGGAGATATCAAAGATCAGCCCACATTATCAAAGTTTAGCCTTAATTTTTATGCTCCACAAGATCCATTCATTAAATTATTTTATACGTCAAATATTTAATGATGAAATTAATATTTACTAAATTATCAAACGTCAATTGAACGAATATATTTTTTGAATTGACAAAGATGGGTATAACTGTTAACTGATGGAGAATCTGTTACCGGTGAGTATGGTTATATATAATACCCGATGGTTAATTGGCAATTATGGATATGGTTAATTTTCGTGGTTACGGGGATGAATATAGCATTTTCGTCCCCAAAACGAACCGTTGCCATCCCTAATTTTGAGATAGTCTCCTTAGCATTTCTCATACAACATTATATTTTAGGGGCCAAAATATATTAAACAAGTTTAAATTTCTCTGGTGCAAGTGCAATAAGGTAATCATAGTGAGCAGTCATTGGTGGATACTACCAAGGCATACTGTTACATTATATGAAATTAATGCAGAACTTTCTCCGTAGTTATTACATGTATCATAAATGACACACCTCGACCAGAATCAAGGCGTGCTGGCCATCATGTGAAGGTGACGTAACCGTAAGTGCAAGTGATACAAGGAAATTGTGAATAAATTAAAACCAAAATTAGAACTTAATTAAACTAATTCAGTGAGTGCGCAGTAGTGGTTACAACCCATAACTACAAATATTCAGAGCATAGATAACATAATGGTAAAGAAGTCGAACGAGAGAAGTACTCATTACACAACTAGAGATAAGTTCCTACGTTAAGATGAAGATATGTCAAAATCACCAGCTATTCCTCGTACGCCACATAGATAAATCAGCTAATTATGACCTGAAGGGGCGAAAAACAGAAGGGTGAATGAGCACAAAAATAAAGGTTTATAAAATCCATTTACTTTTCAATCATACTAACCCCTCGCTGTAAAACAAGCATAGTTTCTAGAAAATCATACTACGTAAAAGTATGAAAATCAAATGCATGCCAAATGAAATTCTAGAAGTATGCCACAACAGATATTTTCAACAACAGTATAGATATGATAATGTGTTGTAATCTATACTAACATGTCAGTCGGAGTCACCTAACGTGACCTGTACGATTGCACCAATCGCTCATCCGTCTATGCTAACACATCGAGTCAAAACTGCCTAGTGCAGTCTGTATGACAAGCTAGGTGTAATAATAACGCTCTAGTGTTACAATCATGTGAAGCTTGCACTAAGCGCAATCATCATCTAGCCGGAACCACCTATTGCGGTCTGTACGACAAGCTAACACCTACTTGAATCCAAAGTGAGCGTGCGGTGCTGGGGGGTGAACATACACGTGAAAGCTAGCCTGGCCTTGGGTTGAGCACTCACCTGGGGTGTAGCAATGATGAGTAGACTATAGATATGCATGCCAATAAGTCTCAATTAGTCAATCAATCACATAGCCTTACCTGAACTTACCTGCGCGTCTCATGATCACCTTAGCATTTCAATACATATATCACAATAATATGCAGGTAAAATGCATATAAGTATGCCATGATGATAATTAAATTTCTACTTTAGTAAATCATTTGTAAAATTATAAGTATCATGGCATAACATGCATAATTCATTTAAAACGATTATGGAAACTATAGTGTACATATGTAAATGTACGAAAACAAAATGCCTACTCACTGGTAAGTCGTAGGATTGTAACCTCCTAACCTTGCGTGCCCACGTATGTCCTTGGGGTAAGTCTCCCATATATGTGGAATTACTAAATAAATTAGGTTAATAACACATATACGGAAACTTAAATAAAACCCCCATAGTTTGTTCAAACCTAGGGTTTAAATATACGAAAATAATCTACTCGACGCCATGGACCTACACAAATTTTCAGAAATATTTTTGGACACCGGACGTGCCCTCACATGTCTGCTAAGGCACGGCCAGACGCGCCACCATGCGCGGCCAGAACCCTAACGTCCGTCAGGAATATTCCGTTAACTTTAGCTAACGGAATATTACGTCAGTTTAGGGAGTTGCGTGGATGCTTCCACGACCTTCAAAACTTGGTAACTCGACCGCAATCACGTCGACACAAAAACCACCGAGTCGGAGCTTCCGAGTCAATGGGTCAAAAAACTTATCAAATTGAAAAACGGTTGGCATGGTTGTGATCGTGAGGTCGAGAGGATCACGATGGTGGTATTTTCAAGGTCGATCTGTGAAGATTGGTAAAGGTCCTTGTTCTTGTAGAGAGAAGACAGCTTGGTGAGGAAGAGAGAGAAGGGAGAGAAAAAGAGTGACTTTTCCGATTGGTAGAGAGAGAAAGGGAGGAAAGCTGATTGGGTGAGAGATGTGAGGGATAAAGTTGATTGGTGACAAGGTGTAAGGCACGAATCCGGGTTTTAAAGAAGTAAAATGATAGGCTTTTACAGATTTCCCATAGTAAAAGCAAATCAGAAATCTATCCAAAATAGTGTTTCTAACACTGATAAAATTAACGTACGCTCGTAACAACAAGTACAAATTAATTACGATAGCGAGAATAATAATTTAAGAGCGAATAAATACATCCACGTCACTTGCCAACAAGGGCATAAAAGGTAATTTACATATTCGGGAAGAAATTACATAGAAAATTATAATTTTTTACTCACATCAATACATAAAAGGTCATCACAATAAAAATATAATTTTTTAATTGTAATTAGTTTCAAATTTCTACCTAAATAAGGATTTATACCACTCTACGTATATTGTAATATTTTACTCACATCAATACAGAAAGTTTAAATTACATTGATATAATCATGCAATAATTACAAAAATAATTTCAGATTAATTTCATTTAATATAACATATGCTTATATATCTATAATATCCACCATAATGATATGGTATGGACTACCATATCCCTTTTCACGTGATTGCAAATGCAGTGCAACCGGGTTGAACAACCCCTTTTTTTATTTTTTTATTTTTTTATTTATCATTATTAAGGGGATGAGAAAGTGTCAAAACTATTACAATAATATAGAAGATGGAGAGTTTTGAACCGAATACGCATTCAACACTTTATTCATTAAAATATTAGACCACATGCAATGGGTTGAGGACTTAGATTGGACTGATCTCGCGTCACATGTATGATCTTCTCATCCCACTCATTAGTTTTGAGAAATTTAACTTTGTATGACACATCAAATCTCTCTTCGATCTTGGATTTGGATTTGGAACCTGTAAAACATGTTATTTGTATTAACCCGATTATTATTAATTGCTCGACGTCAATAAAACCACCCTTAATTATATCAATTTTATTTACTCAAAATTAAGCGTATTACAACCTGTAAAACGTGAGTCAATGTTAGGGGAAAAAAAGGAATGCAAATATTGTAAATACTAGGAGTCCTTTATTAGGTAGGATATTGTTTATGTCCTTTATTATTTTCCTTATGGAATACGGATTGTATGTGTATATATTTCAAAAAAGTAATACCATGAGAATTACCCCGTAAAATTCTATTGGGCATCAGAACAAAGATGTCGTAACCCTAGAAAACTGTATATTCCGCTGCTTCTTTCGGTTGACTGGTTCCTGCGTTGTTTGTTGTAGAAATTGGTTAGGCCATGTACCATGTGATTTCAGCACGCTGTCTTGCTGCTGCCGTGTGGTTCTTGATTGCAGCGCAGTATTTTGATGCTGCCGTGAGTCTTTATTGCATAACTGTGCATGCTATGTTTTTTCCCTTCTTCACTGTAGGTTGAGATGGAAAATATAAGGGATGACTCAACCTTGAAGTTGGAAGGTGGTTCCTGCACACCAACTAACAATCCAGTACTGAGTCCCGTTGTTATTCAGAACAATGCGTCTGTCGTACCGAACACCATGAAGTTGAATGGATCAAATTATTCTATTTGGTCTAAGGTATTGGAGATGCACATTGCTGGACGTGGTAGAAAGGGCTTTGTGACAAGGAGTACCAAAGAACCTGCTGAGGATATTGCTGAGTATGAGATGTGGGAGACAGGGAATACAATAGTAAAAGGGTGGTTGATCAATTCCATGGAACTTGCTATCATGAGATTTTTTATTCACCTGTGTACTGCTAAAGAAGTTTGGGAAGAGGTGGCTCAAACATTTTATGATGGTTCAGATATTTGTCAAATTTATGAATTGAAGGTTAAGTCGTTCAGGCTTCGTCAAGAGGGCCGGCCGGTTGGTGTGTATTACGCTGACCTCAAGTCCATTTGGCAGGAGCTCGATCAATGAAGACCAATCAAAATGGAATGTGATATCGATCTCAAGACAATTCGAGAAGAAATTCAAAATAATCGTGTGTATGCTTTTTTGGCAGTTTTGGATGCCATCTTTGATAAAGTACGTAGTGATATTCTACGTACTTAACCCTTACCATCTGTTGAGGAGGTGTTTTCTGTTGTTAGGCGTGAAGCACAACGACATACCACTATGATGGGTGAGAGTAACAACCAAGGGGGGCTGCCATCCATGGCCATAATCTCTCGGCCACCTGCAACTTTCCGTCCTAACAATTCTTCTAATCAATCTTTCAATTCTCGTCCATTTACCCGAGAAAATAAAGATGATTTGAAATGTACTTTATGTGGTCAAACCCGTCATACTGAAGATACATGTTTCACCAAGCATGGGGTGCCTGATTGGTTCCCAGAATTTAAGAAAAAATTGCGTGCCAGGAGGCCGAGCCTAGCTCTAGTGATTCTAGTCAAACTTTGTTGACTCGCACTCAGGGTGACTAGTCTTCCAACACAGGTATTATGGGGCGTGGTCTTTTAGCATATGAAACTGAGCAACATACAGGTGGATTCTGGACTCTGGTGTAACAGATCATATGACCTATGATAAAAATATGTTTCAATACATGACTACATCTCACAAGAAAAACATAGCAACTGCCAATGGTACCATCGCACCTGTGTGTGGCGCGGGCACCGTGCATCTCACCACATCTTTCCCTTTACATTGTTGCTTACCTGTTCCTTCTTTATCCCATCATTTATTATCCATACCACAGATTACTAAACAATTGGTTGTTCTAATGTATCCGTCCTTTTGTCTACTTCAGGATATTTAGACCAAGGAGATAATTGGGTGTGGCACTAAGAGAGAGTGGTTGTACTAAGAGAGAGTGGTTGTACTATGTGGATGACGTCGTTCCTGGCATAGCTAATGTAATTCGAGCGTCTCGTTCTAGTAATTTACAAGAAGTGTGGTTATTGCATCGTCGGTTAGGGCATGCATCTTTTGGGTATTTACGACATTTGTTACCTAGTCTATTTAGTGAAATAAATGAATCAAACTTACATTGTGAAGTATGTATTCTTGCTAAAAGCCATTGTGCTTCGTTTCCTCCTAGTATGAATAAAAGAGCTTTACCGTTTGAACTTGTGCACTCTGATGTTTAGGGGCATTCTCCCGTTATTACTTCTTCTGGGATTAAGTGGTTTGTTACGTTTGTTGATGATTGCACTCGTATGACTTGGCTATATGTGTTGAAAAATAAAAGTGATGTTGGTATGGTATTTAGATCTTTTTCTCAGATGATTCAGATACAATACTCATTTGTGATTAAAGTTCTACGTTCCGATAATGGGGGGTGAGTATATTAATTTTGAGTTGTCGGAGTTTCTTTGTGATCGAGGCATTCTCCATGAAACGACCTGTCCTCATACCCTGCAGCAAAATGGGTTGCAGAGAGGAAAAATTGCCATATCTTAGAAACGGCACATGCTCTACTTCTTGGAGCATCTGTTCCTAAGGTGTTTTGGCCTGAAGCTGTCACTTATGCAGTCTATGTGATTAATTGTATGCCATCTCGGGTTGTTGAATTTCGAAACACCTCTCCAAGTCTTCACTCAACATGCTCAAGTAGTGTCTACTAATACTCTCACTCCTCGGGTATTTGGGTGTGTGGCTTATGTGCATATTCAGAAAATTCATCGCACTAAGTTGGATTTGTGTGCCCTACGATGTGTATTTGTAGGTTTCTCGTCTCACCAAAAAGGATATAAATGTTATCACCCTGAAACTCGGCATATGTATGTTACCATGGATGACCTTTTCTGAATCAGAGTATTTTTATGCTCCCGTATCTTCATCTTCAGATCACCAAAGGCAGAGCTCTAGTGGTGATCTGGAATGGTTGGACCTAGGGGGAGACATTATTGCAGAGACCGCACCTGCCAGTGGAGAAGTAAGTGTCGAGAAGGATGTAGAATTATAGGTAGCTTCTGCCGAAGCTGGATATGCTATTCAGACAGTTTCTACCGAGCCTTATGAGGTGGCTCAGTTGGTTTCTATTGTGCATAATAGGGCTCAGGAGCCTGCACCTGTCGAAGTATCATCAAAGCAGCCATTGCAGCCACTTGCTGAATCTGCTGATGTGCCCCCTCTCTCTAGCTCCACAGTGCAACCCAATACGTATTCTCTGGATATACCTGAGGTTAGTATTGTGGATGATTATGTAACTAATGCATGTAATGATGTAAGTACATATAAGTTGCCATCGAGACAAAATCGAGGTGTGCCACCTAACAGGTTCTCTCCGAAAAGGAAAGTGAAGTATCCAATAACCAACTATGTCTTATGCAATGGTCTTGCACCAGAGCGCTGAACTTTGGTGGACAATATGGAGTCTGTTCAAGTACCAACCCGTGTGGAGGAAGCTCTAAAGGATCCAAAGTGGGCAAAAACAATGGATGAGGAAATGTTGGCGTTACAGAAGAATAATACCTGCGAGGTCATGCCTTTACCAAAAGGAAAAAAAAATAGTTGGATGCCGATGAGTGTTTACGATCAAATACAAAGCCGATGGATCAATAGACAGGTACAAAGCAAGGTTGGTAGCTAAAGGATACACCCAAACATATGGTGTAGATTACCAGGAAACTTTCTCTTCGATTGCCAAGATGAATACGGTACATGTTATGATTTCTTTAGCTGCAAATATGGACTGGCCATTAAAACAGTTTGATGTGAAAAATGATTTTCTTCATGGGAACTTGGAGGAAGAAGTATATATGAATTCTCCTCCTGGGTATAGTGCTGGTAGAAATACCATAGTATGTCGGTTGCGTAAGTCTCTATATGGACTTAAGCAATCGCCTTGTGCATGGTTCGATAGGTTTACTCATGTTATGAAAAAGATTGGGTATCATCAGAGTCATTCTAATCGCACATTGTTTGTTAAACGAAGACAGGGAAAAGTGACAGCCTTAATCATCTATGTAGATGACATGATTATCACTGGAGATGATTTCGATGAGATTTCAAAGTTACAGGGTAATCTTGCAGCCGAGTTTGAAATGAAGAACCTAGGAGATTTGAAGTTTTTTCTTAGGGTTGAAGTTGCTAGCTCTCCGAAAGGTATCTTTTTGTCCCAACGTAAGTATGTTCTGGATTTGTTAAAAGAAATTGGTATGTTGGGGTGTAAGTTGGTAGACACTCATATTGTTGAAAACATCATCTATGTTTGGATTCGAATCAGAAATCAGTTGATAAAGGGAGATATCAGAGACTTGTAGGAAGACTAATTTATTTGGCTCATACACGTCCGGATATCGCCTATGCTGTGAGTGTAGTGAGTCAGTTTATGCATTCACCGAGTGTAGATCGTATGGCTGCTGTTATGCATATCCTAGCATATTTGAAGTCTGCGCCAGGAAAATGAGTTTTATATGGGAAGCACGGATATTTGAGGGTTGAGGGGTTCACATATGTTGATTGGGCAAGAAATGTAAGTGATAGACGATCTACTTTTGGGTATTTTAATTTTCTAGGAGGAAATTTGGTTACATGGCGAAGTAAGCAACATAAGGTGGTATCGAGATCCTCAGTTGAGGCCGAGTATAGAGGCATGGCCCACGACATTTGTGAAATTCTTTGGCTTCGAAAACTTCTTTGGGGTCTTGAGTTCAAACCAAAGGAGACTATGAGACTATATTGTGATAATAAGTCAGCGAGAGATATAGCTGATAATCCGGTGCAGCATGATAGGACAAAACATGTGGAGGTTGATCGATATTTTATTAAAGAGAAGCTCGAGAAGAAGATTGTGTCAATACCGTTTGTGAATTCGGAGGAGCAACTTGCAGATATTCTCACTCATGCAGTGTGTAGTCGAAAGTTTGATGACTCACTTGTCAATTTGGGCATGTGTGAAATCTATGCACCAACTTGAGGGGGAGTGTAAAACATGAGTCAATGTTAGGGAAAAAAAAGGAATGTAAATAATGTAAATACTAGGAGTCATTTCTTAGGTAGGATATTGTTTTTGTCCTTAATTATTTGTTTTCTTATGGAATAAGGATTGTATATGTATATATTTTAAAGAAGTAATACAATGAAAATTACCGCGTAAAATTCTATTCAACCTGCTGATCGTAAGGCACAATTTTCATAAAATCTAGAGATAGTAGACAATAAAAATTGTGCGAAATGATTGATCAGTTTCTAATCTTATAGATTTTTCGAGTGGTTGAACAAATTCGGATGCAAAACTTACACCTAGACGTGCAATGTGTTCCCGATGTCAATGACAAAACTTACACCTAAACTTACACCTAACGTCAGCTTTGATAAGACCCTCCATAGCGGTGTTTGCATAATCAACTGGTATAACTTCGACGTTTGCTGTTATATTGTGCTTAGCTGCAAAATCAATCATCTTTGGGTCTTGTTCGCGTCAGGAATTCCCGTCGGGGAGGCTTCCCGGCCGACGAGCACACAGCTCCCCTGGAGAGGTTCTGGCGTCGGTGGAGAGCTTGCTGTCGGGCTTCTGCTTTCACCGTCGGGCTCGTCGGGCAAGGCTCGTCGGGCAAGGCTGAACGGGCAAGGCTGAAAGAGAAGGACAGAGTTAACTCTGAAAGGTGCCTTCATGGGGCCTTAGGTGTAGGCCTTAAGGCTCACAATCAAGGTTAACTTTGGGATGCTCAGGCGTGCCACTGCCATCTTTAGCATGGCAGACGTCGAATGGATGTCGAATCCAATTATGTACATATATATATATATATATATATATATATATATATATATATATATATATATCCACGGGACCGTATTGATTATGACAGGTGCCTTCGTGGGGCCTTTAAATATAGGCCTTGAGGCTTCCAATCCATAACCAATCCAGCTATTGGACATATACACTGCTGGTTCCATTGTCGCATATAGTATTACCACCGTTATACTTCTGACCAGCTAGCCCGCAGAGCTTAGAACGAATCCAAATAGGTGCCTTTGTGGGGCCTTAGGTGTAGGCCTTGAGGCTTCCTATCAGAACTCATTCCGTGCTCAAACGTTCCAGCCCGCAGAGCTTAGAACGAATCCAAATAGGTGCCTTTGTGGGGCCTTAGGTGTAGGTCTTGAGGCTTCTTATCAGAACTCATTCCATACTCAAACGTTCTAGCCCGCAAAGCTTAGAACGAATCCAAATAGGTGCCTTTGTGGGGCCTTAGGTGTAGGCCTTGAGGCTTTCTATCAGAACTCATTCCGTACTCAAACGTTCTAGTATAATCATAATATAACAGTGGTAAAACTACTAGATCAGTCGATTACTTGCGCCCCAAGTAACTTCGGACTTCTTTGTTTATCAAGGATTGTCGTGGATGGGTTAAGTCCACATAAAGTTCTTTTTTATGCCTTGAGATCAAGGACTTTTACATGATCACTCTTATATGTCCGGGAGATTAGAACTTAGATCTGATTTAAATAGTGGAGACATCTTTAAATCGGATTCAAGAACTGAGAGAATTTCTTAATCATCATTTTACTAGAAACAACTTGAATACAACTGAAAGTACACAACATACTGCTAGTTTAATAAATGAAAAGATAAAACCACGAAGGGACGAGCAAGGTTTTCACCTTGTCGGGCAAAACTGGGCGTCTTGCAACTTCTTGGGATTCGGGGTTTATCAGTAGGCTGAGAGTTTAGAAGAAAAGAGGTTTGAGAGGTGAGTTTTCAGAGGGAGATCGATACTACAGCAAGTGTTTTAGACAAGGTAGCAGAGCTTACAAAAAGGGTTGAGGGGGGAGTTGATCCCGAAAGGGATGAAGGCTTTGGCTGACTACAACTATCGTTTGAAGGCAAATCTGGCTTTGTGCAGAGTTTGTGCTTTGTTTGTTTGTTTGAGTGTCCCTAATCCTGATTTCTCTTTCTTCTTTTATAGACAAACTAGCATGTCCTCCTGTAGCAGCAGCCTTGCCCGAATGCGGTTTGAGGGTGATGACTCATCAGCTTTTTTACATGTAATGCCACCATAAAGTACTTTATGGGCTGTGTAGCTGGTCAGTCTACACCACTTGGTCTTTGGGTAGGTGGGCAAGTGGTCTTCATGAGCTGCACCAAGTCAGAGGAGGCCCTTTCCTGCTTTTCTGGGTTTCGGCTGGGCTTCGGCCGACTCTTCCTTCAGGCCTCCTTTTGGGCCAGATTTGCTTGGGCCCAAAGTCAAGTTTTGGTCCAAACAGGTCTCCTTCATTCCTCCAACGGCACTACCTGTGAAAACCTGTTATGTAACTTGTTTTCATTAATTGAGTTGAAAGTAATTGGTACAAAGAGAGACTTATACAAATACATGGATCAATCAAGATCCTGAAATTAAGGCCTATACAAGCTATTACGTGAGTTAGACTCCTAAGTAGATGAAAAGCAATCCGAGATGACTATATAGTAATCAAGGAAATGGACTCCTTAAATCAAGGGACTGATGACAGACTTTGGTTTACTCAACACTACCAGCTATCATCTTTCTCCCTAAAAGTACAAAAAAAAAATGTTAATACTAATATTCCATTGATGCAAATGTACAGCTGATTAAATGTAAAGGGAACTTACTTCAACACACCCACTTTCTCCACACGCACTTAGTTAGACAAGACATTTAGTTTTAAACAATCTTAACTTTTTTTTATCTAAACCCAATTAAGGTTACAAGTTAGTGAATTCATCTGCTTACCCATCAGCAAAGGAAAAACTGGTAGCTGAAGAGGCTTATCTGGTGCTCCAAGCAAAACAAGCTTTCCATGAGACTTCAATAGTCCAACCAAAGGCAAGAGAGGGTGGACTGCAGAAACAGTGTCAAGGATGCCATCCATTGTGCCCATGGCACCCTACACAATCAAAATAAACACATCTGTATGTCACAGTGCTCACAAGTACGATTAAGATGTAAACTTAATAGACCTTATTTTTCAAATAATCACCTGCATTTGGCCTTCCTCGCGGCTGACCAAAAAGGAATCTGCACCAAGGTTTTCAATAGCATCCTCTTTCTTAGTCGGGGAGGTACTGATCACTGTGACCTTAACCCCCATAGCCTTTGCAAACTTCACGGCAACGTGACCGAGACCACCTACACCAACCACACCCACATGCATACCGGGTTTATCAAGTCCGAAATACCTCAAGGGGCTGTAAATTGTAACCCCAACACATAGGAGAGGAGCAGCGCCATCGAGAGGTAGGTTGTCTGGAATACGGACTACGAAATGCTTGGCCACCATGATGTCAGAGTAACCTCCATATGTCGGGGTTCCGTCATGGTACTTGTCACCACAAGTGACTATCATTTTGGGGCAGTAATTCTCAGCATCATTGGAACAATTATCACAAGATTGGCAAGATCCTGCCATATATCCAACACCGACATGGTCTCCAACTTTGAATTTCTCTACTTTGGTGCCTATCTCAGTCACTACACCAACAATCTCGTGCCTGCATGCATTTCCCGATTAAATTAATTAAGTTCACTTTTGACAAATGTAATAGATCGACTGTACGGTACTAGATATGTCTATGTTACTAATTAATTAATGGAGAGTAAATTTAAATAAAGTCATTAATTACTCATAACAAAATTTAGTGTAGATGGAATTTCCCCATTCATTCTTAATCATGTGAAGATCTGTATGGCATATCCCACAGTATAATACTTTGAACGTGAGGTCGTTCTTTCCTGTATCCCTGCGACCAAAATCATGGTACTTTGAGTTAAATTCAGTTGGCTCCTCTACTAGGACATGAACAACTTAACTCAGACGGATATTGATTTAAATTAATTAATTAATTGACTTTCTGTTACAAAAATATATAGTTTGGTAAGATTTAGTTTCATTTTAGCCTTTTAAATAGGTATAATAATTTTCAAAATATGCATAAGTACAAGATTTTAGGTGCATTAATTCATGTTTAGTGTACATACAATTTTGGAATGTTTCAAATTGTCAAATACGCTAAAGTCCAAGTAGTATGGGCTTGTAACCGAATGGGGCATTAAAGCGGTTGATGTTTTGATGGAACGTAAATCAGGTGGGTAAAGGTGATGCAATCTGTTTCATATGCAGTGTGAAGTTGATTGAGCACGCCTTATGCCACTCGGGTTAGTAGAGCACCGCAACCTTAATGTTTGGTTAGTAAAAATTGTTAAATACATTTTTTTCTTGTATTTTCGTTGTATTTCCTAGGAACTAAAGCATGTAAATTGTAGATGGATGGATGAAAGAAAAATGATAAATGAAACACCAATTAATGGAGAATGTAGATGATAAAATGGAGATAATAACCTTCTGGAGAATTTGAAGGTAGAGAGAACACCAGATGAATCTCTGGCAGCCCATCCAAATGCTTTCTTGGGGTGTTGTTCTGGAGATTCCCCCATTTTCTCTCTTATCTGCTTTCTTTTTTTAGTTAAAAGACACATGTTTAAAGAGTGCTAGATATGTCTGTACACGCAAAGACATAAATATATAGCTAATTATGTGTGGTGGAGGGGTTTGATTTTGGGAGATGGATTGTCTGCCCTTCCCATCCCCTCCTATTTCTGTGGTCACGGTTAAGCCACGTCAACATTTTATATTGATACCACAAAAATAGGAGGGGATGAGAAGGGTATGGGATGGGGAGGGCAAACAATCCATCTCCTTGATTTTGAGGGGTTGGATTTATTAGCTGGGAAAAGTAGGTATATATACCAAATCAAGTCTTAAAAGCTTATTAGATCATTTCCTCTGCAGTAAAAGGTTGCAAAAATAATTTTGCTTACTTTTCACATGGAAAATGGGCGCCACGCATGGTCGGTATGTATTTTTTTGCTATTTTTCTTTAAGAATGGAGAGAGTTTAAAAATATTACAATTATTTAATAAATGAAATAGTTTTAAATCAAAACTAGAAATTCAACATTCTTTCTACTAAGATATTGGAATTTGGACCACATGCATGGTCGGTATAATCACATTTCGTATCATGCCGTTCACTCATTTTGTTGGTCTCAATCGACGGTCGAAAGGATGCTGCATTGCCATTGCATGCAATTGTCCGCAGGATTTCATATACTTGAGGTCAGAAAAGGAAGAGTGAAGGGTCCATATCTATTCGAGTTCACCTACAAAGACAAGAATCTCAGTAATATTTCTCGCATGGCCGTTTTATACCTTTTTTCTCACGTTCCCATGAGCAAAGGGCCCTCACATTGATTAGTAATTTTCGTGGCCTGCTGCCTTCGGTTGGTGGCTCACAGCTATTTTTGTACCCGTTGCATGATTCATCAAACTCGTGTTGCATTTTCGTATATATGGTCTCTGACCCCGACCATGGATTCGCAGCCCAAAACGCAAACAAATCAGCAGCAACAGCTGCCATGGGAGACGCCATAGTGCTCTACGCAGCAACAGCCGCCATGGGAGACGCCATAGTGCTCTGCGCGTAAAGACTCTTGAGCAATATCTCTTTCTTGCGCTACCTCTTTCTTCTCTTCCATCATTTTGGACAATCTTTTCATATACATTGTTCTGAAGCTTTTCTATTTGCATCAATAAACCTATTAAATCTCTGGATTCCAAGTCTTGACAGACACATCCACCGCAAAGAGCCAGGCTTTTATACTTTTGGGCATAAGATGCCAACAGATTCCATAACTTGGAAGTTTAATAATACATAATTATAGATTTCATAATTATAGATTTGTAAAATACTATACTTCTCAGTGTGTTTAATAAATATTTGCAAAAATTGGTGTTTTGTTTAATGAATTTTTAGGATGTGCTCTGTACACAACATGCACATGATATGCTCAAAGATTTGAGCTCAAAACCAAAAGCCCAGAGCTCAAAGCTCTCTATTCCAAATAAAAAAAATGACGTCATCACCTGTGAGTTTGTACAATTTATATGTGAGTATTTTCATCATTTCAATTTTGTGCGTGGTGTGCATGGTTTGTGCATATTTGATTTGTCATATTTCAGTCATAAGATTAAGAAAATTGATCATTTTTGATAATTTCCTAATTTATTGATAGACTGAACACATATGTCCCACGTAGGACAGTTGAAAAACTTATTATCAGTGTGATGAGTTGAGTTACTCTTGCATTATCAATAATTAGTTACATAGAATAAAACCTTATGACATTGGAGCAAGTTAAAACAAAAAAAACAAAAAAACAAAAAATTAAAATGATGCATTTTTACCATGAAGACAACATTTATAATTATTCAGAATATTTGAATAATTATGTGGACTATTGATCAGTCTCCGAGTAAAATGAATAACAAATTTTCGATTCCCTTCGAACCCTAAAAGGGAATTCTCCTCAGAGTAGCAACTTTCGCTTGTGCCTTCCTCATGAACATGGTTTTGCTCGTCTTCGATCCTCAATCACAAATTGACTGCTGCAGTCGTTATCGGTGGATCGTCAAGGCCAACAACATGTTATTAGTAGCTTAAACTCCAACTCATAAGTCATAATATATGGGGAGTAAAAAACATGTAGCAAAATTCTGGAGCTGACACGTAAATTTTTTTCCAAAGAACACAAGAATGCCTTCATTAAATTGACATGTCTCACATTTAATCCATACGCAGTTTAGCATTCTTGAATACCTGAGCATATGGCTACAACCTAATCAAACTCTCTAGCCCATCGCAAAAAAAAAAAAAAAAAATGTCAAATACAGTAAAGATAGGATTAATTATTAGATCTTATCTTTAATACTCTTCTAATTGAAAAAAATTGTTGGAACTAAATTCGCGCACCAACGTAGGAGGTGGAGGTGCACAAATCTAAGTAACTTGTATAAGAACAAATACCCGCGAGCTAGCCAAAGACCGGGAGGGGGGTTGTGTCGGTCTAAGACTCTCCGAATGTCAAGTTATAAGCAACATACGACTCAAGTAGTAGGTAAGAGAATAAGCATGTGATAATTGTGTTACTAGAGATGATATATTTATACCAGTCGAGTATGAGACATTTTCGGATGGTAGAATCCTTATTAAACTAGGAAATCTGATATCTAGGAAGTAGATATTGCATCTCTTAATAGTGTTACTTGCAGCGCACACCAATCCTTAGATTGTGAGGACTCTAAGATTATAAGAAATCTGTTGATTCCTTACCGAATTAGGTTTTTGTATCTTCCAGAAAAAGCATGGTCAATCTCCGCCATTTGATTTAGGAACAAGATGATGGTGGCATTGCTGCTCCTATTTTAGCTCCGCAAAAGAGGCTATTGAGTCTAGGATTAGATTTATGAGGTATGCGTATTCTAAAGTCATTCAGTGATGCAAATGGGTGACCCTTTGCATCACCGAGTGATTTCGGCTTTCAGACACACGAATCTCTGAGCAAGACTCTTCAATTTTGATGGTGAGATTTCTTGGCAACACCTCTTTAAATAGCCTTGGCTATTTTCCAAACCCTTTCTCCTAAGTTCTCAACTTCGCCATAGATACTCTTTATTTCTTTCATGCTTTAACTTCTAAACCCAATTTCCGCTTGAAACCTTCCATGATTAGGATTTGTAACCAAGAAATTTGTCGCATCCATATTCACTCTTATCAAGAAAATTCAAAATTTGGATAGCCATAATCTTTCAACAGCTAACCTTGCCTCCTTTAATGGGTTTGCTTTGCTCCATAACCGTTGGCAACATTTTCTTCACAGTCTTTATATACAGGTTCAACAAGAGGAGACTGTTGAGATTCTTTAATGGGTTGTTCTTCATTGGAGCCCTCTTAGCCCTCCTTTGAAATAGCTACCTTTTTGGTCAGCCTGACGACAGATTGAACCTCATCAGAGTGGATGATCCTGGCCAAGTCGACCTTCTTATCATCTTTAGGAATAATTCTGTGCTAGGGGTAAATGCATGTCTCACCCAGATAATTGTACTTTTTTGCACTATTCAAGGGAGTTTGGTGATAAACATAGGCTTACGAATTTATGAGAATTGTAACTTTATTCAAGTTGTTGATCATGTTAGAATAAAGTGCTAGAGCTTTTCATCCTTTGCATCCTAATCATAGAATAATATTTTAATCTAACAAACCTTTCCAAAGTATTCTAGCTTTAGATTAATGAGTAATAGAGTAAAACACGAACAAACTTGTAGACCCGGGATAGAGCTCGAAGTCCCCCTAGGTAACATTGATTCGAAAAATATTACCTCCCAAACTTGGACTTTGTAAAGATTTTCACTATAGTAATCGGAGTACCACCTTACTTTTAATCGAGTTTATGTCCATGAAAAACTTGTTACTCTGTACTTCCCACATTGCAATGGTCGGATTAAAGATGAGAAAGCGAATTAACTTCATCCGAAATGTCCTCTGGCACATTGACTTTGATATGTCTTTCTTTCTTCAAGTGGTCCGTAGTTCATTTGTTCACCTTGCGCATTCCGGGTTTGAGGATTTTATTGCACCGAGAAGGGGCTTTCTTCCCAGTCCAAATTGCAAGTTTGTCCTTAGGGAATCTTAGTCGAAAGTTCGTTAGGGACTTGGTCGCTTCCATGTGATCGAAAACACCTTTGGAATCTTTTTTGTCAGACCCATGCGTCATACTTGAGTATTTTTTATCATAGTACACTCAGCTGACTTGGGTAGGGCATTTCCGTAAATAAGAGCTTCTTTGGAATAAAATTCCTCTTGAGGATTTCCTAGTCTAGATGCCTTATCCGGACCTGCTTAAACACATGATTTTGTAGAACGTACTCGACTTAGTACGCTAGTTCGAGATGGAAGTGATCGTACTCAAAGTCGGAACTTATAGTCACCCTTCAGATTATTTCTGGATTGCCCTTTCAATCATTCCCTCGAATTACATAGAATCTAGGTTTGAATGTTATAACCCACAATCCTATTCCCCTATTTTTTCTATAGTTGTCCTACAAGATTGATGCCCTATTGCAAAAAAGTTTATGCCCCAATTAAAGTGCTACGTTCTTCTACGTGTCAATGGTTCATGGGAGTGTACCTTTGACATTTGTCGCAAGTCTGGGCATAGTCTATGGTGTATTGTTGCATGGTGGGCCAATAGTACCTGGTTGTTAGTGCCTTCTGAGCGAGCGATCTTCTTATGGTATGGTTGCCGCATACACCGGAGTGTCGCTGAGAATTTGCAAACCCATCTCCGGAGTAATGCGCAATGGTATGAGGTCTGGAGTAGGAACTTCGGTAAAGCTTTCCATGGATGATGGTGTATCTTGAGGCCTATTAGACCAATTTCTGGCCAAATGGCGATCTTTAAGTAGCTTCCCATCTTGAATGT
Source organism: Malus fusca (assembly GCA_035220775.1). Classification (NCBI taxonomy): domain Eukaryota; kingdom Viridiplantae; phylum Streptophyta; class Magnoliopsida; order Rosales; family Rosaceae; genus Malus; species Malus fusca. The sequence goes on along the minus strand of CM069068.1, from coordinate 4,284,892 downwards.
AGTCAGTGTAAAAAGCATCACCAAAATTCTAAGCAAGCATGTCTATATGTAAGACATAAGTCAAAATGCATGAAGTTAAGATGAGTTTTGCAAAATAGGTGTGATCAATATTCGAACTGAAAAATTGACTAACAACTTTAATAATTCCACTAAATCAACCTAAGACTGATATAAATTTTGCAGTGCCACAATTGGCAGAAGGAAATATAATTTAAAATGAAAAGGAAGATATCATAGGGAACATTATTTATATGAGAAAATGATCCTTGGTTTAACAAAGATATCAAAATGAAAATAATTTAGAGCAAAAATATTTTCCAACTATCAGATTCAATATGGAAGCACATTGAAGAAAAATCAACTGAAAGTGTTAATCGAAGGCTAATTTACCTCCAACTTTGAAGCAACTCCTAAAAGAAACATCCCCACCCCTCCTGCCCAACACCCAAAAAAAAAAAAGTGGAAAAACATGGGTCCCCTAAACGCATAAAAAAACCCAAACATAGTGGATTAACACAGCTTTACCAAAGATTGCCAAATTGGCCCACTCAATTTTGGCAGCCTACTTAGACATCTTCAACTTTGTAGCCACAGCATAATGTGAAGAAACAAACAACATGCCAATCATGGTGATATGCTGATTAATCAAACCAGCACACTAATGAACTAACCAATTTTGAAATACACAAATCACTTGGGCAACACAATACAAAACCAAGCTTCATTTAACACCCCCCCCAAAAAAAAAAAAAAAAAATTCCAAAAAGACATATATAATCCAAATTAGACTAAAAGTGTTAAACAACAACCACATGCATGAGCCAAGGAAAGAGTAAATCAGTATTCAGAAGTTGGGAAGTCTAACAGGGGCAAACATACCGAAGCAATCCCCCACAAACGTAATCAAACAACAACAAAGGACATGAACACTGCAAAGAGAGAGACACATGTTCAATTGTGTCCGACAATTGCAAAACTATAATAAAAAAGATAAACAAATTCTGGTGTGTTCTTTGTGATCTTGTTGAAAAGCTTCCATCATCTTTAAAATTGTTGATTGTCTAAGTAGAGATATATGATTGAAAAGAACGACACAATGTTGACAAAAAAGAAAAACAAAAATGCGCCTCAATGCACCACCCAACTTCTCTCAAACCCAAATTAACAGCACTAGCCATCAAACTTTTACCCACAACCATGTGATCTAAAACGTTGACGGCCATCAGTGTCATCTGCACACTGAAGCGGGCCACCCTCATCAACCACCAAGAACAGCCCAAAACAAAGGCATGGCCAACCCAAACGCACAAACCCAAACCCTAACCCTTTTAAAATTTAAAAAAAGATCGCAATTCCGTAAATAAATTCAAATAACCAAGTCACAATGCCACCCATATCCAACAAAAAAAATACTTTGGAAGTTCAATCTTTAGACCACATGCATAGGATTGAAGAGAAAAGAACACATTTGACGAACAAAAACATGCCCACAGGTAAAAACATGCCCTTCAGTCTAATCAAACAAGGACCATACGAGTCTATAACCTAACACTGATGCGAAGCACACAGAAAAAATGCAAAGGATGCAATCAATAAACCAATTCTCAAAAGCACGAACAGATACACCACTGAATAATCAGCATTTCATCTCAACAAAGATTCCAATTTTATGTTCACAGAGTAACAACTCAGCCAAAACAAAAACCCAGTTCTGTAAAACCACCAAACAGAAAAAAGCTCGTTCATTTTCCACCAAAGAAGCCGACCCAGAAACCAAAACCCCACGAATAAAAAGCCTTTTAGCTCAAATCAAAGATCACTAGAAGTAAACCACTGCATGCCACTCAAAATATACAAAAGACGAAAACGAAAAACAAAAGCAACTTATTTGTTGGAAATGAAATTAAAAAATAACCGTGACAGAACCTTAAATTGAATGAATAAGCCAAGCAAATTCTCTTTCCTCGATTCGGTCAAAGACATGGAAAACGCACAAGGTAGCAGAACCGAACCAGGGAGAATAAAATAACAACAGGCAAGTCTCTAAAGCAGCAAAGAAAGAGAACACAATAACACTCTTTAAATACCTCAATTCATTAAAAACCCACATAAACTTGGCTTTGAAGTTAAACGAACAGCAAGAAGTAGATTATACTACCTGTATCTTGGTGGGAATCTGGGATAAAATATTCAATCCTCCTAAGATTATGATTACTTGCCTAATCCCAAAGATATCCTAATTGACTTGAACTAGGTGTTTCTCACTTAGGAGACAAGTAATACAGATACCAGACCTAAGGTTAAATTGGATCTTCAGACTAAGGCTAAGCCCGATCGTCTGAGAGTCATGAGAAACGAATATTCCAGTTCTTCTTGCCACCTGAGATGCCACGTGCCAGGGACATAGAAATCATGCTCCCACAACATATTTGAGGATCAATTAAACTAATTTTGATACTCCTTCCAAACTTAACCATTCTTTATTCGGATCACTATGTCAATCCATGTAAAAACCTATTATATTTCGATCGAAATTCTACACAAGTATGGTTATACCTACACTAAGAAACATACTTTATGATTCTACCTAAGTATTATTGTAACTGCTCTATATTTCAAACATATAATATACCTAAACTAATGTACCTAATAAGCAAATATTGTACCAACACTATGGCACCAAGATTAATGAATGTACCTACACTATGGCACTTGGACTAATAAATGTACCCACACTACGGCCCCAAGACTAATGAATATTATATATCTACATTATGGCCCCTACACTAATGAATGTATCTACATTATCGCACCTAAATTAATCGCTTTGCAACTAAACATGTAATATACCTAAATTAATGTACATAATAAGCAAATATTATACCTAGACTGTCGTACCTACACATACACTATGGTACTTACGCTAATACACAATGCAAAACTTTGCCATACGAATGAAAAACACAGAAAACTTATAATCACTTGAAGCAAAAATATGGCATTAATTGCTTTTCCTTTATTTGTAATATAGTCAAATTTCACCGTAAATATGACATTAGTAGTGTATTTTAAAAGAATGATCAAATTTAAAATTATGAAACCCGTCTAATTATAATCTAAGGATGTGTTTGTTTGGCTTCACAAAACTACATTGGACTGGACTGGATTAAAATGTAGTGTAATCTGTGTTTGTTATTTATTGGGATTAGCTTCAAAGGGATTGCGAAGGACTCGCCTCAACTAAGTCCTTCACTAGACGTTCTTAATGAGTCCCCTCGTAAAGCATCGGACTGCTAAGCCCACCGCCTCGCTTCATCGTCTTCCCTTCAATCTTCCTCTTCGCTTCTTCTAAATATTTCTCCTTCTCAGAAAATAACATCCATTGATGATTACTTGAGCTTCTTCGACCGAGATTACAATGTTTGAAATAAGTGTCTGAATTTGATTATAATTTTGCTTTACTGGATTTGGAAAGGATTTAAGAAAGTAATAATTGAAGAAGAGAAGATATTCATATCTTTCTGTGCTTCTTACAAAAGCTGCGGTTGGAAGGTATTTATCCCTCACATCACCAAACATTCCCTTACACATTGCTCTGTTTCCAATCTAGGCCATACGTACTAGGTCATTCCTAGTGACATGACACTTGGCTACTATCTAAGACATGAGTCATAAATTTAGGTTCTATCCAAGCCATACACCTGTCTATTTGACTCAAGCAGATCATTGTAACTTAAATCAAATAAGCCAGGAACAATTTACATTCCAACACTCCCTTCTAAATTGTTAACTGGTTTTATTCCAAGCAGCCCTCTCAAGTAGTTGAATCTATCCTTAGGCAATGCCTTTGTGAAGATGTCAACAACCTGCTCTTCTGATCTATAGTATTTCAAATCCACAACTCATTCCTGCAATGCCTCTTGAATGAAGTGGTATCTCCTATTGATGTGTTTGGTCTTTTGGTGAAAGACAGGATTTCTAGTCATTGCAATGGTTGATGTATTGTCCACCATAAGTGGTGTTGCTTTTGTCTACATTACTCCAAAATCTTTAAGAACAAATCTCAACCAGATAGCCTGAGTTGTAGCTTTAGCTGCACTTACATACTCAACTTCTGCAGTTAAGAGGGCAACACCATGTTGCTTAACAGATGCCCAAAAGAATGCACCATTTCTAAAAGAGAAGGCATACCTCAATGTGTTCTTCATGTCATCTTCACCGCCACTCCAATCTGAGTCACAATAGCCAATAAGCACATCAACTTCACCATTTTTGTATTCAATACCATAATTAATGGTACCTTGGATGTACCTCAACACTTTCTTTGCTATTCCATAGTTCTTATTGGTAGGACAATTCATGAATCTTGCTAGTAGACTGGCTACAAAAATTAGTTCCGGCCTTGTAGCAGTTAAGTACAATAAACTGCCCACAATTTGCCTATATAGTCCTTCATCTGCAGGTTCACTCCCATCAGTTTTACTTAGTTTCTCACTGACAACCAGAGGTGTGCTCACAAATTTTCAATTCATCAAACCAAACTTCTCTAGTAAACTCAATGCATACTTCTTTTGTCCAATGAAAATGGCATTTTTTCTGTTTGATGATTCCCATGCCCAGAAAATGGTGTAATAAGCCAAGGTTTGTCATTTCATACATGTCCATCATCCCAGACTTGAATTCATTCATCATTTCTTCATTGCTTCATGTGTAGACAATATCATCTACATAGAGTGACACTATCAGTGTTCCACCATCTTCTTTGAGCTTAGTGTATAGGGTTGCCTTACTTGAACTTCTGTTAAATCCACATATGATGAGATATGAATCAATTTCCTCTTACCATGCCCTAGGTGCCTGCTTCAATCCATATAAGGCCTTTCTTAACTTGTACACTTTACTTTCTGCATCTAGAATCACAAATCCTTCAGGTTGGTTAACATGGACTTTTTCTTGAATTACTCCATTGAGAAAGACAGACTTTACATCTAATTGGAATAATTTCCATCCTTTTTGTGCAGCTAAGGCAATTAGTGTCTTTATTGTGTCTAATCTGGTGACTAGAGCAAATGTATCATTGAAGTTAATCCCAGGCTTCAGTGAGTAGCCCTTTACCACAAGTCTTGCCTTGTGTTTCTGAACAGATTCGTCCAAATTCAATTTTGTTTTATATACCCATTTGACTCCCACAATAGGTTTCTCAGTTGGCTTATCAACCAACTCCTATGTATCATTCTTTTCAATCATGGAAATTTCATTTTCTATTGCTTTCTTCCAAGCCTTATCTATCACGGCCCGATCCCGACATACGTTCAAGATCGACACATGATGTCACCACATTCATGTTTATCTATCATGTCTCACATCCGAGATAAGACCAAAACACAATCGATGATATAACCATGTAGTCATTTTCTTTTATTTCATGGATGCATCTAACCTTGCATACATTCTAACAAAAAGGCATAGCATTCCTCCATCAACTATTGGAACTTGACAAGCATGAATTACTAGATTCAAGACTACATAACAACTCACATGACATTCAAGATTTCTATTTCATCAATCATACAAATCACTATGTTTTCAACATGATATCTCAATCCATAGCATGTAACATATCAAAGAATCAACGAAGCACAATATTATTCTTAAGCCACATTGATCAACTAATCTAATCATAGTAATAACAATCATATCCAACGTCATTCCACAATCACATCAATTAACCAATTCCATGAATCAAAGATGCACGATATTAACATTTAACTACGTTAATCAATCAATGAGATAACATATCATTTCACGAATTTAATTAAAAACTCTACATAATTCCCTACTTGGATTTTAAGAAATAAAATGGTAAATCTAATTTATATTCACAAGGTCTATTGTGGGTAATTCCTATTCACTCGAATCTAGGGTTCCAGATTAACCATATGGAAATGAGCAAGAGCAAGGATTCTGGACCACTTAACAGAATCCAACTAAAATATGGCACCTACTGAAATGTACCAAGTATAACTAATCCTCATCACCCCTAGAATGCGTATGGTCCCCCATTGCGGAAATACCAAGCAGAACCATAAGCATAATTTACTCGTGTAAGTAGTGATCACTCATTGCGGATATACCAAGCACAGTCACCTCTGAAATACGTGTAGTCCCTTATCGTGGATATACCAAGTGAGACAACATCCTAACTCTAGATAGTGATCACCTATCGCAGATATACCAAACATGAGCACTCCTAAAATGCATATGGTCCCCCATTCCAAATAAACCAAGCAAAACCATAGGCATAGTCTAATAACGTAGACAGTGATCATCCATCGCGGATATACCAAGCATGATCACCCATAACATATGTACAGTCCACCATCGCGGATATACCAAGCAGGACTAGATCTTATAGCTCTAGGTAGTGATCACCTATCGCATATATACTAAGCCTGATCACTCCTAGAATGCGTATGGTCCCCTATTGCGGATAAACCAAGCAGAACCTAAGCATAGTCTAATCGTGCATGCAGTGATCACCCATTGCGGATATAACAAGCATGATCACCCTGTAATAAGTATGGTCTCTATCGTGGATATACCAAGCAGAACCATCCATATACCACTGCTACATGGTGCAATAAATTCAATGTACAACCTACCCCTACCTCAACCCCTATGAGTTACAATGTAGGCACATGCACTGTCAACTTCTCATGGCCACTGACTAACATGTCACATAAGTATATAAGTTCTACAGAATACTTCTAATAGGATTCTAGGCTCACATTGTCATAACAGTTATCATACATATCATTCATATTATCAAGAACATAAATACACACACACACACACACACACACACACACACACATATATATATATATATCACAATAAGGTGTCCCATACACGTAAGCCGAGGTATATATTATCTGGGATAACTCACAAACCAATATAGGCCCACTAAACCCTACATAGTCTCTAGTAATACTAATTTTAATATTTAAGATCAATTCGTAATATATTGACCAAAAGTCAACTATCTATCAACAGTAGGGTCCACAACCCTATATAATTCGATCTCGAACATCCGTCATGGATTTTTGATCCGTAACTTTTCAAGAGTCTCATAATCTTCTAGAACAATATCCTAGAATTTTGAAACGATCCAACGGTCGGATCTCCGCCAATCACTAAAATTAAGTGGCGGTCAACATTTGATTTTGCAAACTTAGAAATTCAATTCGGGAAGATCCGTACGTCGAATTCCTAATTCGTAAGTTCCTAAGAACCTCAAATATTACGTATAATAACATATTAAAGTTTGGTAACAATCTAATGGTCGGATCGTCGATCGTTATAATGATCGAGTGGAGGCCTCAAATGAAAATATGTTTAAACAACGGGATTTCGTCAAACGGATGTCAAATATGGAATTAGAGTATCAAATTTAACCTTAAAAGACAAAGTCGGCTCATTGTCCACACGCCATTGCATGCACCGCCGCATGTGGTGGTTTTCGGCGAACGGAAACCCAATTTTCCAACTAACTCCAAAAATTACCAAATTTTATAGGAATATAGAGTACAACTAAAGGAATAATTTTTATACCTAGGCTGAAGTCCAATTCGGCCAGAAAACACCTAAAAACCACCTCGATCTATTAGGAACCCTAAAAATGGGTGTTCTCGATTCATCGCCAAAATGAACTCCGATGACTCAACTAGTGCATGAGTTTTGTTCTTGGGGTTGAGGGAAGTTGATTGGTGGTGGTGATCAACGATGTTGACTTCAGAAACGGTGGATCGCCGCCGTGCACCCCTCGGTACCACCGACGCCATTCTTCACGAAAAAGATGAGTTTGGGTGAAAATAGAAGAGCGATCAACCGGGTTTGAAGTGAGGATCAATATGGCACCGATCTTGCCATCAACGGTGGCCAGAATAGGGAGATACTGACGAGTCAAGTTAGCGGGTCGAAGGGGGTCCGGGTTTGCTGGGTCTCTCCTTCCCCTCTTTTCCCTCATTTTTTTCCCTTCTTGATTAGTCACTCTCCCTCATTTTCTCTCCTGCATCTCTTAGTTTCCCCTCTCTTTTGCTGCCATCAGGGAGCTTCTAATCTTCTTCTTTTTCCTCTCATTTTCTTCTTTTCTAATTGGTCCCTTCCCAAAGTAATGGGAACCCCTAAACATTTTAAATCCCTATTTTATTTAAGAAACTTCTAACGTCCATAACTTAACGTCCATAACTTCTCCTTCCCCGTCCCAATTCATGAACAACCTTCGTCTACGCGCTTGTGGGGTCGAGCTCAATTCAAAAACAATAAGAGTGACCCTCGAAGGTCTACGGATTATAAATACTTATTTTCAAAAATTCAAACTTTGTAATCAAGTAATTAAAATCTAAAATTTATTTAAATTCGCGAAAATACTATAAAATCCCACAAATACGAAATACGTAAATTACAATAGTGAAATCCAAGAATGAGACATAGCATCTAGCATCTAGCATATAGCACAATACACAATACACACATAGCATAACATCATCACTTGTAGCTTCTTTGTAATTTTCTGGTTCCACAATACACACATAGCATCTAGCATATATGTCTTCCAAGCTTTTTAACTTTACTGGAGTAGAGCTTGGAGTGCTAGTCTTCGAACCTCTATTGCCTGAACTAGAAGCTGTACTGTGAATTCCTTGTCCATTTTCAGTTTTTTCATCTTCTTCCAAATGGCATCTGTCACTTGTTTCATTTGAAAGAGACACTGAAATTTGTTTCTCAATATCACTATCCCACTTCCAGACTGAGCTTTCATCAAATATCACACTTATGCATAACATGATCTTTTTGGTTTGCAGGTTATATACTTTGTATCCTTTCTCACACTTCCCATATCCAACCAATATACCTTTAGATGAAGATTCCTCAAGTTTGTGTCTCAGTTGATCTGGTATATGGCAGTAGCATAGTGATCCAAATACCCTCAAGTGCTTTACACTTGGCTTTCTGCCACTAAAGGCCTCGAATGGAGTTGAATTTGAGAGTGACTTTGTTGGACATCTCTTCAAAAGGTAGACAGCAGTATTCAATGCTTCACCCCAAAAGGAATAGGGTAGGTGTTTCTCATGTATCATTGATTTTGCCATTTCAATGATAGTTCTATTCTTTCGTTCTGCAACACCATTCTGCTGTGGAGAGTATGCAACAGTAAGCTGTCTCTCTAAACCAATGTCATCATAGAACCTCCCAAATTCAATGGAAGTATACTCTCATCCTCTGTCAGTTCTCAGCCTCTTGATTTTGTATCCGCTTTGGAGTTCAACCATGGCTTTGAATTTCCTGAAAATCCCAAAGACTTCAGATTTGAACTTCAGAAAATAAACCCAGCACATTTTGGTGCAATCATCAATGAAGGTTAAAAAATACTTGCTGCCTCCAATTGATGACACCTGCATTGGTCCACATGTATGAGTTCCAATAGAAGCTTTGCTCTCCGTGCTTGGTTTTTATCGAATGATTCTCTGTGTTGCTTTCCCTTTGCACAACTTTCACAGACATGGTGTGATTCTTTTATATTAGGTAATCCATAGACAAGCTCTTTATCATGTAGTAACTTTAGACTTTGAAAATTGAGATGTCCAAACCTCTTGTGCCAATTCCAGGTGACTTCTTCCACAGTTGCGTTCATTGCAGTGTGATTCTCATATTCTAATGTAAGGGGAAAACATCGGTTATTTGTCATTGGTACTCTTGCAATAAGTTCCTTAAGGCTCATGTCTTAAAAAATATCCACCATATAATCTCCAAACAAGAGAAAATGGCAATGTTCAACCATTTGGCCTACACTAGGAAGGTTCTCATCCAAACTTGTTTCAATGACAAGAGTTCCATTTCCAGCAGCTTGTACCAAATCCCCAGTTCCCATCTTGACCTTTGCAGAGACATTCTTGTTTACATTAATCAACAATGTGTCAATGACTCATGTGAGGTCATGTGATTGCTGCAAGCACTATCAACATACCAGATGGTATCATCTTTGACTACAGATGTTGAGTGACAAGCATAAAACATATTTCCTTCCCTATTCGATTGGCAAAGTTGGTTGTAGAAATCATCTTGTCGCTATTGCAATCCCTTGCTAAATGCCCAAACCTGTCACATTTATTGCACTTGGGTTTCCCCTTAAACCAACACACTCCATAATGTAACTTGTCGCAGTATTTGCAAGCATCCTTGGAGTTCTCACAACTATTTGTTTGTTTGAAGTTTCCTCTAGGCTTATTTTCCCATTTCTTGCCTTTTCCTTTCCAGCCCTTTTTGAACTTGAAACCTCAATTTTGTGCATTGTTGGTATTGATACTAAGGTCGAGAATGCCTTTCCAGGTGCACTTTCAGCATGCCTCTCTAGCCTTTGTTCATATGCCTTAAGAGGTCCAACCACCTCTTGTAACTTCATTTCCTCAGTAAGTTTACTATGCTCAATCACAGATACAATTCGATCATAAGTTCTAGTCAGGCTTATTAGAATCTTCTGCACAATTCTCTCTATACTGAGTTCATCATCATAAGATTTCATTTGATTTGTTATGTCAAACAACCTAGTTAAATAGGTGGACACAGATTCATCTTCTCTCATCCTAGTATATTCAAAGTCTCTTCTCAGGGATTGCAATTTCACTGACCGTACCTGTTTATCACCTCTGTACTCATTTTGCAGAACATCCCAAGCCCATTTTGATGTTTCTTCATTTGCAATGCGATGGAAGACTTCATCTGAGACGGCATTTTGAATCAACCAAATCTTTTGCATCCCTCAGCATAGTCACCTTCTTGGCTTTCTGGGCAAGCTGCAATTTATCTTCATCTTTCTCTTTATCATTACCTTTCTCATCAATTTGTTCTAGGGTTTTAAACCCAGATTCAACCAAATCCCATAAATCCTGGGATTTAAGGACTGTTCATAGCTTAATCATCCAGAAATCATAGTTTGTTCCATTGAAGATTGGAGCTCGACCTTCACTTCCACTGGATCCGACCATTTGAGATCTCAGACAAAAATTGGAGATCGATTTCGTTGAATCCTCCTCCTTCTCTGATTTCACGACGCCCAGATTCGAGAATCGTACCTACAATCTGGATACCATGTTTGAAATAAGTGTCTGGATTTGATTACAATTTTGCTTTACTGGATTTGGAAAGGATTTAAGAAAGTAATAATTAAAGAAGATAAGATATTCATATATTTCTGAGCTTCTTACAAAAGCTGCGGCTGCAAGATATATATCCCTCAATCACCAAACATTCATTTACACATTGCTCTATTTTCAATCTAGGCCATACATACTAGGTCATTCTTAATGACATGACAGTGGGCTACTATCTACGACATATGAGTCAGATAAATTTAGATTTTATCCAAACCATACACCTGTCTATTTGACTCAAGCAGACCATTATAACTTAAATCAAATAAGCCAAGAACAATTTACATTCCAATATACAACTGGAACTCGAAATTTTGTGAGAGAGGAATTTCCAACTCCAAAAGGGGTAGCAACGTACTGCCTCGCAACTCCAGCTCTCGCGCCAAGTCCCTTACCGACCCCCTCTTCCAACTCTGCCAGCTTGTTAGTCAGGTTGGATTAAATTTTGTTAGTTTGGATTAAATTACGTTAATTTTTTTATTAGATTTCCTCTGGGTATTTTGAAATTTAGGATTTGTTTGTGGTTATCTAGTTTATGATGTGGTATTTTCATTATCCTACTTGATTTTGTGGTTAAATTTCTTCTGGGTTCCGTAATTTTGTGCAGTTCGGCGTGTAAATGAAGACCCGCTCCTGGTTTTTTTTAATTATTTTTAATTTTTTTATGGGTTTTATGTAGCTGATTGTACTGTGAGCTGTACTGTATTTACATCTCATTTCTAATTTTTCAGCAATTTTAGATTATGGGTTTTGCAACATAATTGATTTGTTTGAGTGCTTCCTTTTCAAATGGGATTGAAGCATCAGACTTTTGGATAGTATTTGGTACGTGGGACGAGACAGAACGCAGTGGGACAAGACGTTCCGTCCCACATTTGGTGCGCCAAATTGATTGGGATGCGTCTTCCCATGGAACGAATTTTAATCATTTTTTGGTTCCACCTTACCCCCTAGAACGACTTGTTCCAGCCCATAGGCCACAAAATTATAATTTTTTTGGACAACAATACCCCTCATCTTTTTCATTAATTTCATTGTCTACCCTCTCTCTCTCTCCCATAGCCTACCTCTCTCCTGTAGCTTCGTTACCCTCCATCTCTCATGTAGCCTCCTCCACCACAAACCCAGCAACCCAAAAGCAATCATTTTTCCTTGTGTGATTTCTGTTGAAGCATATACTCG